>CM062290.1:346785232-349185232 GCA_031216915.1 Pictodentalium vernedei
ATTATCGGCGATAAAAACATGGACATCCACTACCTTTGGTTCTCTCGCCGATAATCCCCCGTGGAACCCCGGGAAGTTAAGCAATGCTCTGTTTTACTGGTAAAATAGGACCCATTCACCAATGCTTCCTCTAAAATTGTCAACATGGGTATAAACGATTGACTAAACTTGATTTTATCTCCACGTTGCGGTCACAATATTAGCCATTGTGCAGTAATATGTGAGCTTAAACACCAATAAATAACTATCGCCGATAATATCGCACCCCATGCATACAGCTATAGCCCTGGCTCTGGCGCGGGCTGGGAAATATTGCGGCCATGTGCAAAGAAGTCAGCGGAGGGCCATGCTGATCTTCCAAGTTCCAACATTTTCCCACGAGATCTCTCCCCCCCCCCCTGGATCCCGCTGGCAAGAATGGGATACCCATCTCGTGCTCCCCACAAACTCTCCTCTACGATCGTCGAGTACTGATTCGAATCATGACCTGTCATGAGCTCAGGGGCGTAACTTGGATTTCCTATTGAGGGTTTGGGGATTTTTTTTAGGGGTCCCAGGTCGATATATATTCCAAAGGCATATTCGAAGGCCGGAGGCCTGAAGTGGGATGGGTATGGCCCTCCATTGGCGGAGGGGAGGGGGGCAGCTCCACGAACCCGCGCCAATGAGAGGGCCATACCCACCCCACCCCACCCCACCTCAGGCCTACGGTATCCCCCACCCATTGTGGGGGGGGGGGGTACGGAGGTGCTCCCCCAAGAAAAGTGATTCTGGGACCCTCTGGTGCTTTAAGTTTCCCATTTTGTCGGGGGGGGGGGGGGTGGGGTTGTAATTTTTAGCCCTGGCTACACCATTGCATGAGCTCTGTCAAACAAGATGTAATTGGTTAATTTCATGGTTAAAGAAGAGAAAAACGGTGATTGGAGAAAATTCGGTTGCACTCTCAGATTGCTAGGAGTTAATTATTCAAGAAATTTTTATGCAACTGTCGGTTCTATTTGTGTTCAGTAAAGGGTTAACATAATTTAACATTTTGATCTTGCAAAATTTTATCATGGAGATATCTCATATGTGTCTTTTTTCCATTTCAGGTGTGGTTTAGGTCAGATTATTCCAGAAAATGTGGGCTTTTATACAAACAATCGCACAGCGAAAAGCGTTTATTTTCAAGCTTTCCGTCTGCCTGGAACTAGAGAACTGTCTTTTTCCTGTTCTTACGTTATTTGTAAGAGCTTATGTGACGGGGTATGTTGGTCTATAAAAATAACTTCCACGTGGAATATGTTTGTCAAGACGTCAGTCGGGCTTCTTGTACTCTGGTGAAATGGAAGTATAGTATGAGCGATATATATCCCGGTATCTACTGTTAGACCTAATAATAATCATAATAATACATAGTTTTTATACAGCGTAAAATCAATGGTTGTGCTCTAAAACGCTTTAAATGGAAAATAAATACATAGCTCTCTCTTGTCTCGGCCACATGGTACTATTCAATGGTTGGTGTAGACAGTAGGTAATGCTAGGTCATATGCTGTTGTGGGGTATGCTTGGTTGTTCAGTATGGTAGTACACCATAGACAATCAGTACCCCTTCTGGTTATAATCGGCTCTTAGTGATACTAATCCACCTGGTACTCTGTACTATTATATGGGTAGTACGGATTGCTAGGTTATGTGGGGCATGTTTGATCCCTAATATCAGCGAAGAGTATGCGTGGTCCTATGGACCTTTTAAGAATAATTCCCTTCATTTCTGGACCTGCTCTACCTTTATGACTTCTGCCTGCACTTATTTAACTATTTTGAGGTAGATCTGTTTGTGTGCTAGTGAACAATTTGTAACAATGTGGACACACCACATACCGCAAATGGACACATGCTGGATGAGCCAATATGTGCTTGTGTGCATGTGCACAATGAGCCTCCAAAACCTTTAGCACAAAAACACCCGCGGGTATTTGAGGGATACCCATTACACAGTGATGCACCATTTGAGGATACCTTTTCGGGAGCGTCGTGACTCACTGGTTCGAGCATTGGAATTTAAATCGAAAGGACAACGGCTCATGGTGAACTATTGTACTGTCCCATGCCATCTGCACTTTGTCCGTGGCAAGACACTTTATACGGATTGTCCACGCTGGCCACGATAATACCGTGTACTACGAAGTACTGCACGTCGATGTTGCACTTGTCTTCAACCGCTGCCAACTAAGTTGGAGTGTCTGGCAGTTGTTCGTCGCTGTCCGGTGGCTCTCTTCGCGACTTCGGCTTTTTCCGTTCGTGAAATTTTCCGTCACGACACGAACACACCTCTGAATTTTGCTAACCAATTCTGGTTTGCCGGACAAGAGTCTACTTTTTTTCAAATGCATATCATGTCTTTCTCAAATGAGGCTCTTATGACATCACCGACATGCCTAGATTTTTGAGATCCCAATTTTACAAGCGCAAATTATAACACACTGGAACGCCTTTGTGCTGAACGCCTCGAATGAACATCCATAATGTCTTTTTTATTCATATTTAAGGTGTTGTTACTGTTGTATTCATTTTTTTATATATCCTCCGTTAAATAATAAACAAATTACTACAATAGTACAGTTGAAACTAGAAGTCCTATCACAGTTAGCTCAGAAAATGCTCGTTAGTTAATGCGCTCCTTACTGCAAAAAAATGAAGTAGTCTGAAATAAACAAGAGCGTTTGTGCTGTGCAATGCAAAATATAGTGCGCTATACGAGATCGGTAGTGGAGTCACGAACTGAACGTATCAAACAGAAAGAAAACATTGAGACTGCAGTATGTGGAGGGTAGATTACTACTAAATCACTGTGGGATAGATTTTTCACTTATTATTTATTTATAATTCCTGAAGACAAAATACAAGAAGCGCTTGCAACCTTCCATCACATGGACCACCGGGTTACACCTGGTGGTCCATGCGATGAAAGTTTGCAAGTGTTTCTTGTGCTGTTAAGAAAAACTTTAAATATTTTTCGAGTGGAAAAGTTTTGGCGTCGCAGTTAAGTAGTGATCCACTCTTTTTATTGGCTCACCTGACTGTAAGTTAGTGGGAGCTATTGACATCACTTGGCGTCCGGCGTCCGTCGTCCGTTAACTTTTGCAAACTTGACTTCTTCTTCACAACCACTAGGTCAAATTCAAACATATATTGTTCAGACCATCTATGGAATATACCCTTTCTATTTTGTTCAAATGAAGCAGCTGCCATATTCGGGCTCTGGTTAATGTCCTAAAAGCTTAAAAATCTTTAAAAATCTTCTCACGAACCACCAGAGGGAATACCTTGATATTTAGTGTGGAACATCCTTCGGTGTTAAAGATTAAAGTTTGTTCAAGGAAAGTTGGTATGTAAATATTTGGGCTCTCTGGGGGGGGGGGGGGGGGGGGGGGGGGCATATCCAATTTGGGCTCCACCCAAACTTTTTATTTCAAGAACCGGTGGACCAATTTCAACCAAATTTGGAATGTAGTATAGGTGGGTACTATGTAATTGATTGATGCCCAGAAAAAAATTTGTCACAGTCCTGTGGCAAGCCCATGGGCTAAAAACATCAAAAGCCCATATTTCCCAAACTACACTGAACTTAGAACTCTTATTTGGTAGGAAGCATCCTTAGGATCCGTAGAATGTATTGGTTAAAAAATTGCCACCAGTTCTATCAGGGTCCCGGTAGAGATATTGAAAAAATAATGAGTCATCATTTTTGCAGTAATTTATCCTAGAGTAATACCTGTTACAGTTATTCAAACTAGAATAACAATTTACTCTTATCTAAACACTCATTTTCAAGAGCAGTACACCAAGCTGTCAAATACACATGTTATCTTATTATTTTAATCAGGAAACAAAACTATTCAGTTCAATACTTTTAACCCTCTCACGATCACGATTAGCCATTGTGCATAAGCATGTGACCTTAACCACCAATAAATAAATAAATTTAACCCTCTCAAGACTTCCATAAGTGGCAGAGGAAAAATTGATCTGATTCCTGTATGGATATCTTTAATTTAACCATCTGAAGACTTGAGTGTTTTTCAAATATTTTATTTCCTGTTGAACCCTTTCATTGCTGTGCACATGTTTTTTCTGGTTTCTTGGAAACATTTATCTGTTTCCTGTATAAATGTCTTTAATTTAACCCTCTCAAGACTTTAGTGTGTTTTCCAAAGATTTTATTTCATGTTGAACCCTTTCAATGCTATGCACATATGTTTTTTCTGGTTTCTTGTAGACATTTATCTTATTCCTGTATGAATGTCTTTAATTTAACCCTCTGAAGACTTCAATGTGGGTTTCAAAGATTTTATTGATGCCTTCATCAAGCCTTTTCAATGCTGTGCACATATATGTTTTTCCTAGTTTCTTGGAAAAAATTCTTTGATTCCTGTATGAATATCTTTAATTTAACCCTCTCAAGACTTCAATGTGGGTTCAAAGAATTTAATTTCATGTAATACTGTTTATGAAACCCTATTTCTGATTTCTTTAAAAATATTTTACCGACAAACAATATGCCTCCATAAATTCTCTTTCTGTTTTGTTGATTTTTTATGCTTTAACCATTTTCACAGACTTGAATTTACTGGTGGCAGTAAAATTCTGTTTCTCTAGTTTGAATTTTTTCTTATTCTTTAAAACCACTAACCCAAATTCATTCATTTATGGCACAGACAATCTTTGGAGTAAACCTTTTCTCCTTTGTTCAAATGAAGCTGCTGCCATCTTCAGGCTGGTGGAATTTACTCTTCTAGTACCCCCCCCCCCCCCCCCACCACCAAATAACTATATGGGGGTTAATGCTCCATAAGCCTAAAATGCTTTAAAAATCCTCTTTTTATAAGCCACCTGCAATAATGCTTAGATTTCTTGTGTGAAACTTACTTTAGTGATGCAGATTCACTTTTTTTCAAAGAAACTCAGTAAGTCAAAATCTGGGGCTCCCAATTTGGGCTAAATTCTATTTATATTTTCATTTTTTTCGGGGTGGGGGGTAGAGAGAACCACTTTAGTTGAAAACAAAACAAAAATTTCGTTCGGTTGTTGTTTTTTAATACTTCACAGAACAGAGCTTGCTATGAAGCTTTCCTAGGACCAGCAAGCAAAATTGAATGGCCAAAAATGTTGCCTTTGGTTGTGTCATAGCAAATCAAAAAATTTCTCTTGCTGCTGATCACTTACTGATACATTCATCTCTTTTGAAAACTTGAGCCAGGTGAGCGTTTTAGGCTCGCTTGAGTCAGGTGAGCTTTTTAGGCTCACTTGAGCCTCAGGTTCTGTATATGCAGTCGAATTTTAATATCTATTTATGCCATTACATGCACATGTGTCCCAGTACAGGTTAGTAATGATGTTAATGATCTCTATTTACTAGTATAGAATTGTACAGAGTTGAGCACGCTGTTTCTTCTACAGTAATTGAGTTACGTCAATGGTGCAGTTTGACAGGGACAAAATTGCACTCACTCAGCGCACGCGCTATTATTGCTTCAAAATAGTGCACAATACAGTCACAGGACTTCAGTTTCAACTGTAAATAAATCATGGTTGTCATATTCTACCTCATTGAAGAGTCCAGATCAGACATGTCGAAAACAACACCTACGGCGTCCTGTTTGATTTGGCTAAACTAGATTCATCAAATCGATGGAATATGAGAACCCTGATCAATTTACCACAGAAGACCAGGATATCCTTTAATTGAATAACCCAATTAATTGATTTATCCCTGCTAATTGAATATAATTCCCAAACAAAAAAACCCCAGTTACCATACCTCAGTACAAATTTGACTTGTCATTTGCATATGGGTTAATTGAATAAAAAATCATATCGTCGCCTGAGTGCTAGAATGTCCTATGTCCCATAGGGGACATAGGACATTCCAGCACTCAGGCGACGATATGTCGAGAACTTACCTGGACAGTTGCCAAATTTCCCCTGTTTATATATAGACCTATTTGGTCTCAGTCTTGAGCTCTGCCATGAGCTCTGCCAAACAAGATATAACAGATTTAATGCTCAGTATCTCTAGAATACAGGAAAATGGCCAAAGGCCCGTTAATTGGATACTCCTGTTTATTGAATAATTTCCATTGACAGAGTGGCTATTAATTTAACAGGGTTCCACTGTATTGTAATAATCTGTATGCACACGGACAAACAGACATGCAGACTGCCAAAAAGCAAACGAATTATCAGATATAACATATTTGCTGGCACTGCATATAATATGCCACAGCAGAAACTGGAATCTGATAGAAAAATGAAATTCAGCATATAGACGAACAGACATACGGACATACAGACTGCCAAGCAAACGAAACATCAGAAATAACATTTTTGTTAGCACTGTATATAATATGCCATAGCAGAAACTGGAATCTGGTAGTATATGAAACTATACCAGTAGCAGTTGGACTTCCAATTGCTTGTACGGGACGAGATCAGCTGGTGTTATTGCTAAATCTTAGTTTCAGAGAGTACAAATTGAAATTCCAGCTTCTGGTAGAAAATGGAAATGTTATTTCTACTTGTAGAAACTGAAATACTGTTTAGTTTTTGAATCACAGTTGGTTCTAATGGAATTTCTACTGATACAAACTGGAATCATTTATTTTACACAAAAATAAGGAAAAAAGGGACAGATGCGACGAAGGGAATATTAATTATTTATCAATTTTAACAAGCTATTCATATTTCATGTAGTCACTTTAATTAAAGAATTTTAATTTGTTGCACTTTGCATGTAAGTTTTATACGACACAGATATGACAATTTGTTTGGTAAAGGGTCCACTTACCATTAAACATGAACTCCAGTCGATTGGTTAATATAACTTATGTATTAAATAATGTGAGTGTAAGCATTAGTGATTGTCTCAATGAATAGAAAAAATCACATTTTACAGGCCTGGCAATCTAGAAAATCAAGGAGTGCAAAACAGCTGCCCTCAAATTGCTTAGGAGTGCAGTTGCACCTGCAATTTTCAATGCAAAAACTTGTATGCTATTTTGGTTATATTCACTTAAAGGTAGTAATATTGTAACTGAAAAATTGTACTACATTCAGCTACATAGTTGAAAAATTGACACACACATCTTCTCATTATTCATAATGCTGCATTCAATTCTCATGTGACTGTCTTCTAAACTCAAAATGTATCGAAGTGCGACACAGAATGGGTCATGAATTATTGCGAATCAATGCAACATTGACAATCGTCCGCTCAGTTCCAATGTGTTCTCTGTGCCAATAGACACAGAGAACACATTGGAACTCAGGGGACGAAATGATAATGGATTTTAAAGGTTATTCCAAACAGGTCTGGCATTCCAGAAAATCAAGGGGTGCAACAAATTGCCCCCCTCATTTATGTCTAGGTGTGCAGCACTCCTGCACTCCTAAAGAATGCCAGGCCTGATTTTATATAAAAAAGTTTAATTATTTCTCCGATAGTAAGATTTCCAATTCCTACAAAAAAGAAAATAAAAGAAAGGGGAAAAAATATTTCCTGCGCGAATAAATAGAAATTGGAATTCCAGCTTCTTCCAGAAAAGTATGAAGTCCTACAGATAGAAACTAGAATTCCAACTTCTGTTGGTAAAACATGAAATCGTGCTGCAAGAAAGTACAATTCCAACCTCGACCGGTAGGAGATAATATCCTTCTGCGCTCTAAATTCAGTGGCGTAAAACATTAAACCAAATCAAATGGACTGAGTGAATATGAACTCAGTAGGGTTCATATTCATTCAACCCAGTTGATTTGGGTTAATTTTTATCTCAACTGATTTTGGAGTATGTTGGAAGCTAGAAGTTCAACCTCTACTGGTAATATATGAAATCCAACCAATAGAAGTTGGAAATCCAGCTTATATTAGTAAAAATTGAAAAACAGTTCCATGCCACAAACGAGAACTACAGCAATGGAAACTGAAGAAAACATCCAACTAGTACTCATACACATATTGGCATTCATTTTATTATTACAGTTAATATTTTCAGCGATATTATTAATTTCTTTCCAGAGTTCTTGCCACCGCCCACATGCCAGAGTGAAGCGTGAAGCTTTGGAATACGGTATCCTGGACGTTCACGAGAATGGTAAATAAATGTCAACGAAATCAAGTGTATTCGCGCATGGAAGAAACGACTTGACCAATTAAATGTTTTGACGAACATTAGTGTTCTCATGGAGACTCAAGTTAAAGAGCGAGCAGTAAGCTGGGAGTTCTGAAAAGTAATATTTGAAAAGTGTTTTGATCACCCCTTTTCTGGTTATGAACCACTTAATAAGTGAACACGTGACTTTGTGCATTTGACACAAAGTTGTGAGCAGGATTAAATAGGGCTGATCAGCCGATTGGTTAAATATATTTTGACTTTGAAACCATTAATTAAAATTTTGATTCGTCCATTTTAGAAAGGATTAATAAGTTTGTTTGTAATTTGGTGCCGGAATGTGTGAGAATCTCTCAAAAACATGAGGCATGGAAAAAAAGTGTGAAGATCATTCAGTGCAAGACCACACGGTAGTTGTGAAAATTCGAAATTTAGACTGAAATTTCATGTGGCAACATTTATTTTTTTCCAGGTTAATTTTTTCAAGAGCTGATGTACTTTGTGAATGTATAGGTACTTTTTTCAAAACAACTTGGTGTGTTGTACAGACAGAGAAAGGTTGGCATTGTGGTCAATTGAATTTATTTAGGCGTTCATAACCTTCTGCTCACAAAAGATATATGAATTTTGCAAGATATATGACTCGCATTTTCAAAATACACCAATCGGCCCTCTTTCTATTCGTCTCAAATTTCAACCACTCCGCATATTCTAAAATACCTGATGCCATTTAAAAAGGAGACATGGAGCTTTGCATTGATGTATCAAATGACCGTTGAGCATTCTTGAGTTATTTGTTATTTTGAGAATGTTTTTAGGAAAAATTTGAACAACCTTTCCTTAGGACATACACTTGAACATGTAATAACTGCGTCACTGCCTGAATGTATAGTATAGGTTTTACGATCAGACCAAAAGATTTCCTGTTCTTTCAAAACGCCGATTCTAACATTGCGTGTTTCGTATTACTGGTTTTTAAATTCCAATCAACTTTGGTGTGGCCCGAAAGCAGGGAGGGCAGTTGACCCCTCTATCTTCCGCGCTTCCAGCGTCCCTGCTGTCCTTTTTTACTTAGTTTGATTCTCAGAAAATAAATAATAAAAAATACAATCCTCTAATCTGCCGCAATTAAAAAAAACTCCAATGATAACCCAGTCATTGATTCTTTATGGCCTTGTGGCTGCATATTTTCTTTAAACTTTTATCAGTGAAGTTTTCGTATAATTTATTGTACTTATTAGAACTAGACTATAACAGTAATCCGTCTTGATCTTCCCCAACACATGTTGTTTTAACAATTAACATGTATCACTGACTCCTACTTAGAAAATATTAGGAGCCGGCAAATGGAGAACCGCCGTCTTGAACATGACTTTTCAGCATGCAACTTTATTTATTTTTACATAAAGGACAAAACGAATGGTAATACGAGCTTAGTATTCACTGTTCAAGGAACGTCGCTGTTGACTTCTTTTATCAACTCATTATGCAACATGACTAGACTAGAAAAAATATTTCCTAAATAAGTAAACATTTTCTTTTTGTGCCTCAAAAGCATAGCTTATGACCCTCTCATTGGAACGTGCTCGTTACAATGAAGGGTTATACGTATGTTTTGTATGCATATTTCTCCATGAGTACCACAGGAAGTGGGTCAATGCTCGTTTGCTGTTGGATTCAAGTTCTGTTTTACTGGTAAAATGGGACTCATCCACCAACGCCTGCGGTGGAAGTACTCTACAGTGGAAAGCATAATTATAAACATCTGGCTAAACTTGACTGCATACCTATAATGTGGTGATGGGATAGCAAGATATGTTGAATGTGACCTTAAACACCAAATTAATTGAATGAATGAATGAATGAATGAATGAAATGAGTGAGTGAGTGAGTGAGTGAGTGAGTGAGTGAGTGAGTGAGTGAGTGAACGAACGAACGAACGAACGAACGAACGAACGAACGAACGAACGAACGAACGAACGAACGGACGGACGGACGGACGGGACGGACGGACGGACGGACGGACGACGGACGGACGGACGGACGGACGGACCGGTTTTGGACCATTACGTTAGATAAAAGGTTAACTCTTAACCCGCTGAGTATTTTCAAAACATTTTTCATCAAATCTAGTCATGGCTACTGTAGCAGCCATGACTAGATTTGATGAAAAATTTATCCATGTTTATCTGAGGAAATCATTGGTCAAATTGTCCATTGGTCAAATAGTCCATTCAATTTACAGGAGAAAATTTGATTATTGTGCCCAAATTATACTTATTTCAGTTGTAAGATAAATCTTATTTATTTATTGGTGCTTAGGGTAACATACTTATGCACAATGGCTAATCGTGACCGTGACAGTTTTACGGGTGGAGGAAGCCGAAGAACCCGAGAGAACCACCGAGCATTGACGAGTAACTTTCAGCTCCTCAACATTCTAACTCTGTTCAAGCTCCGCTCAATCAGGGTTACAGCGGTTGAAGACATGTGCACCATCTATGTGCAGTACGTCTTAGTACACGGCGTCATCGTGCCCCCATGTAGGCAACCGGGATAAAGTGCCTTGCCCAAGGACACAACGCGGGTCGTCCCGGACGGGATCGAACTCGGGACCTGTAGCATAGAAGTCCAACAGTCTACCACTGAGCCACCGCGCTCCCAAAGAGAAATCTTATCCTGGGCAGGAATATCTGCCAGGAGCATGTAAGGAGTTAATAAAGAGGGCGCTGATTGAAAAAAGTGATGTTGAGAGATATTGTGACTAACCATTGTATCTCATATATAATATTTCTATATGCTCTTTTCCGAAAATATCTTTGTTTTTTTCAGCTTCAGGGGCGACGCCTTTGTTGACCATTGGGGAAAGTGAAATAGCAGTGAAGATGACAGTCACAACTCATAAACTTCCTACATCATCACCAATCAACCTCCCCAACAATGAGGACAACTTACGACGTACAATCAAAAAAGATTTAGACGATGTAAAATCACAACTGCGTCTTTTACAGACAGAAGTTATGATTGCTTTGGTGGTCCAGCTGTCATCTGCGTTACAGGCATAGTTCTTGCATATTTCTTCCACAAGAGAGTCCGTAAGCAAATAGCAGAGAATCGATGCTGCTCGTCGTACAGTTCTCTGGACACGACATTTCTCTACAAGCTTGACGATTCGCTAGCAATGTCAGATGAAACTCTTTGTCATCGCACCAAAACAATTGATTTATGAGAAATAAAGTAGTGCTGAAAATCATCGAACAGTGTTTTGGTATTTGACCTTCCCTCACTTAAACCTTTCTAATAAACTGGTCATATTCGCTCCGCTGAAAAGAAAAGCACTCGCTATCCGGATTTTCTTAACAAAGTATACATATAATTCTTCAAGGTATTGATTGTGACTACTCGTTGGAACGAGCTGGGAAAGAACATAACAGTTTTAAAAAGAAATGTCCCGTCTTCAAAGTTTCTTACATTTCATTTTTCGGAACGAGGTCGGTCCAGAGGGAGGCAAAGCTAATTTTGTAAGCAGGATACAAATAGATATAAAACTCCCATGCTATTCAACATAGCATATATGTCTTTAGGTAACGTTGTGGTATAGTATTTGCTATCCTTGTGTCTAACGGGGTGTATGGGGATTAACACCGGTCTGGGGACTCATGTGTATGAATTCTCAGACCGATGTAAATTCCCATACACCCGGAAGACACAAGAATAACGGATTTATTTCCAAATCCTTTCGTCCTGTTAACCTTACAGCTAATGTAGCTTTCAAAAATCAAGGTCTTCTCCTTTTTTCCAATAGATATGTTCTTGGTTACTTGGCACACTTTTTGTTGCACTTGGCTTATTTAGTAGTATTACTTTTGTTCTCTTTTCTAAAATTTCAGTTTCAGTATGACTTGCAAAGCGTTTCCTAAAATTAATTTGAGCCATTTTTAATTAAACAGACACTAAAACAAAACGCATCAAAACCCTTTCAAAAATAGCACTATAAATAAATAATACCTACACGATACATGTGTTCAATTATTTTCATTAAAATGTTTGTGTAATAATTTACTTCAAAATATTCAATTAACCATATTTTTATTTTTTTAAATATACTAAAAAGTATAGGATATTTGATAAAAGTGAGATCTATGAAGAAATATATAGAGTGTAATCGCTTGACTGGACTGGTTACGTGAAATAATTCATGAGAGATGAGGGACGTTGTACAAACACGAGTGCGCGAATGCGCACGAGTATTTTACAATATAGTCCCTCGCCTCGAATGAATTATTTCACGTAACCAGTCCAGTCAAGCGATTACTCTGTTTATTACTTTTCATTATTAACGATAATTATATTATTTAACCCTTTACCTAACGTAACGGCCAAAACCGGCCAACAGTGCTCTCAAAACTCGCCAATTAATTTTCATTATTTTTTTACTTTTTGTCTCTAAAACATAGGTTATGACCCCGAACTCGTTCCAATGAGGGGTCATAACCTATATTTTTGAGACAAAAAATGAAAATAATAGTTATTCAAGAATTTTATTTGCAAGTGTCGTCTGCTTTTCATGTTAGGTAAAGGGTTAAACACCCACCCCCCCCCCCCCCCCAAAAAAAACCCCCCCAAAAAACAACAAAAAAAAAAAAACAACAACAATGAAGTCCCCATTACATCCACGGCAAAGCGTCTTCGTTTGCGCGCACGGATACATGACACAATTGTTGATTGCATAATTCACTTGTGAAGTTATCGTTTATAATCAAACCCGGAAATCCCAGTAAATCACACTTTAGAAAGCAATAAAATATACTATTCAAAAAAAAGTATAGGATATTTGATAAAAGTGAGTGAGATATATGAAGAAATATATTTATAGTTTCATCAAAAAAACAGTTGAAGCATTGCACTGTGACATCTGGTGAATGATTTCAGCGATAGTTGGGTATCTGACAAGTACACCTTCCACGCAGTGAGCTGTAGAAAACACGGACTTCTTTGTTCGAGGGACAAGCGCGGACCGACGTGGCATATTCCTTACCAAACGTCCAATATCAGCTTGATTCATGTTATTCCATTCTACCCGTAGTGCAGTGGCGAGTTCCTGGACATTGGTAGGGGGCTGTTGGCGTTGTCGTAGGCGCCTGCCAAGCATATCCCAGACGTGCTCGATTGGTGAAAGGTCTGGACTTAGTGCTGGCGAAGGCCGTGCAGTGATGTTCTGCTCCTGGAGGAACTCTGATGTGACACGGGCCCTGTGTGCTCTTGCATTGTCGTCTTGGAAAATGAATCGACGGCTGTGACGTCGCGGAAATGGCATCAGATGAGCTGCTAACATGTCACGGTAGTACAGCCCTGTGACACGCCCTCGGATGATATGTAATGCTGTTCTGCTTGTCATGGTTATGCCTCCCCACACCATTACCGATCCACCACCAAAACGATCGTGCATCCTAGCGGTTACGCCATGGTATCGTTCGTTCCGACGCCGCCACACTCTGTTTCGCCTGTCCTGGAAGTCAACAGTGAACCTCGGTTCATCAGAAAGCATGACGTTGCTCCACCGACGATTGTCCCAGCGCTGCCGTGCTCAACACCAATTACGGCTTGCTGTGATGTGACGTTCAGTCAAACGTGGAATTATTCGAGGTCGTCGAGCGTACTAATTCCAGCTGTGAAGGCGATTTCGGATAGTATGACCACTGACTCGCACATCTGTCGCTCGGTGCAGCTGCTGTCCAATTTCTGAGGCACTTTGATGGCGGTTATGTAATACTGATGAAACGATCATGGTTAGCAGTTGTCGCCATTGGACGACCTGATCGACGTCTGTCAGCAACGTTGCCTGTCTGACGGTAGCATGACCGGCCTCAACCTGCTAATCATCGACTTAGTAACGTTGAGAATTTAAGCCACTGCAGTCTGTCTGCATGCAAGCTTCCAACATCCGTGGTTCTCTCCGGGTACTCGGCGCGGCTTCCTCCACCCGTAAAACTGTCCGACACGAAAGTGTCGTTAAACCCCAATAAGTAAATAAATAAATAAATAAATAAATAAATAAACCTCAGGTAAGATTATTATACACGACGCAACTATTCAAGAAAACACTGTGAATAGGGTGACATGTTTTTTGCAGCTTATATCTAGAACGCAAAACTAAATACATTTTACCCCTTAGATACTGAACGCTCCCTTAAACTCCAATAAACAAACAAATTACACTTACGGAGTTATAAAACTCTATTTAGTTTAATACCACTTTCATAGTTTGTTAGTGACCTATTATATGCTGTATCAGTAAATTCCATATTGGACTCGAGCTTCACTCTCGCCCAGCATTGAATTTACCTACAACGTATTTAGCTTAACTATTAGGTCACCTATACACGGTGTAGCGAATATAATATAACCGGTTATTTTCTTTTTAAATTAAATTCGCAATTGCAATGATGAACTAGACTTTATGATTCTGGATAATCATGGCTTTTCCAGATGAGATTCCATGATTTTTCATGATCCCAGAGTGTCTGATGAATTGTTTTTAACTGTCTCACTGAAGTTCCCTTTTTGATGTTATGAGAAAGATGGATATAGTAATCTCAAATGACTCAGTTTGATAAAAAAATGTTTAGGTAAAAAAACATCATTAATGGTGGAGAGGGTTAATGTCAATATCGTCGTCCGACAAGTTAATGACCGACAAAATGAGTTATGTTTGTTTGACCCATACCCACTAAGTGCTGCGGCTATTTGAAAGTGGTCCATTTTATCTCAAATGTATCCAAAATATTGATGTCTGGCAGCTTGTAGAGGGTTAACAAGAGCTAACAGGAGTATTTTTTCCATGCAACTTGTAATGTCACACCAAGAACTGCGAATGGCCATTTTTTCTTAAAAATCTAGAAGATGTTTTCAGAGAAATCCAGGAAGAACATGAATTTTAAGCATTTGATGGGTATCATTGTTTATCCATCCCAAAACGGGTTATGTGTTGTTTTTTGAATACCCTTATTACTTCCAAAAATAATTCTCAGTGAATTCTACTTCCACTTATGTTCATCTCTCCTCTTAACATTGTGTGCTGTGGGTACGCAAACACAGCCCATTTTATCAAAATTGTGATGTTTGAGAACCTGCAGAGGGTTAAAAATGCTTGCTGGAATATTCTGTACATGCAGCTTGTAATGTCAGACTAAGATCTGAGAATGGCCATTTTTTCTTGAAAATCTACGTGATGTTTTTATAGAAATCCTCGGATAACATGAATTTTTAACCTTTTGAAAGCTATCGCTCTGTTATCAGCTCTAAACGGGTTAATGCTTGGTTTGTGAATACCTTCATTAATTACAAAAATTATCCTCGTTGAATTCCACTTCAAATGAAGGAGGTTATGTTTATCTCGCAGGTGCACATTGGGTGTTATGGGTGCCCAAGAACAGCCCATTTTCTCAAAATTTCTATGCTTGGCAGCCTCTGGAGGATTAACAAATTCTTACCGGAATATTTTATCCATGCAACTTGTAATGTCACTCCAAGACCTGCGAATGGTCAATTTCTTGAATACTTACTAGATTTTTTTGAGAAATCCACAGAAAATGGGAATTTTAAGCTTTTAATGGGTACATCTCCTTAACCGGGCGAAAATGGGTTAAGACCTCAATTTTTGAATACCCTTACTACTTACTAAAATTTTTCCCTATCAGTTTTGCGTCCGGTAAAAGAAGTTATGTTTCTCTGTGGCATTTCCATTTGTTGTTGTTGGTGTCCAAAACATACTATTTTTTCAAAATGTTGACATTTAGCAGCCCATGGGGGGGGGGGGGGGGGGGGGGGGGGGGGTTAACAAATGCTTACCGGAATATTTTATCCATGCAACTGGTAATGTGACACCAAAACCTATCAATGGCCATTTTCTGTTGAAAACTTACAAGATGTCTGTAAATACATCCAGGGAAAACCTGATTTTTTAAGCTTTTGATGGGTATCGCTATTAACCGCCCCAGAAGGGGTTAACACTTGGGTTTTTGGATACCCTTATTACTTACAAAAATGGTCCTCAGTGAATTCCACTTCTAACAAAGGGAATTATGTGTATCTCTCGGGTATACCTTGCGTGCTGTGCGTGTCCGAAAACAGCCCATTTCAACAAAATTATGATGCTTGCCTGCCTGCAGAGGATTAATAAACGCTCATCGGAATATTTTGTCCATGCAACTTGTAATGTCACACAAAGACCTGCGAATAGTCGATTTTTCTTGAAAACCTACAAGATGTTTCTAGAGAAATCTACAGAAAATGTGAATTTTAAGCTTTTAAGGGGTATATCTTTTTATCCTGCCAAAAATGTTTCCGTATAAATTTTGCGCTCGATAAAAGGAGATACGTTTCTTTGTGGCGTACCCATTGGGTGCTGTTGCTGTCCAAAAACAGCCCATTTTATCGCAATTTTGGCCTTTAGCAGCCCGTGGAGTGTTAACAAATGCTCACCGCAGTATTTTGTCCATGTAACTTGTATTGTCACTCCAGGACCTGGGAGTGCCCAATTTTTCTTGAAAATCTACAAGACTCGTTTAATGAAATCCACAGAAAACATGAATTTTTTAGCTAGCTTTTGAGGGGTATTGCCGTTTAACCAGCCCAAGACGGGTTAACGCTTGGTTTTTAAATACCCTTATTACTTACGAAAATGATCCACGGTGAATCCCACTTCCAATAAATGAAGTTACGTTTATCTCCCGTGTATCGTTTGGGTGCTTTAGGAGCCCGAAAACAGCCCATTTCATCAAACTTTCGATGTTTGGCAGCCTGTGGAGGGTTACCATATGAATCGCCTATTATCTCTTGTATATGAATGGCCGTGTCACATATTGGCCTAATAATGATGAATGTTTAAAAAAAAATCTACAAGACGTGTTTCGAGAAAGTGCCTACAAACCCCATTTTTGCAGTTTTTGCCAATTCTGACGAAGCAAGGATTAAATCGAAAATTCCGCTTCGATACATTTTTAGATTTTGTGACCGTCAATGAGTGTGCAAAATTTTGTGAAAATCGGTTCGAAAATGGCTTCTGGATCGTGCGGACAAAATGTGTGGAAAAAAAAAACCTGAAAAAAAACAAAAAAAAACTAGACTTTATGATTCTGGAGAATCATGGTTTTTCCCGATGAGATTCCATGATTTTTCATGACCCCACAGTGTCTGATGAATTGTTTTTAACTGTCTCACTGAAGTTCCTTCATTGATGTGTTGAGAAAGGTGAGTATAGTAGTCTCAAATGACTCAGTTTGATAAAAAAAATGTTTAGGTAAAAACCATCATTAACGGTGGAGTGGGTTAATATCAATATCGTCGTCCGACAAGTTAATGACCGACAAAAGGTGTTATGTTTGTTTGCCACATACCCACTGAGTGCTGTGTCTATTTGAAAATGGTCCATTTTATCTCAAATGTAACCAAAATATTGATGTCTGGCAGCTTGTTGAGGGTTAACAAGCGCTAACAGGAATATTTATTCATGCAACTTGTAATGTCACACCAAGAACTGCGAATGGCCATTTTTCTTTAAAATCTACAAGATGTTTTCAGAGAAATCCAGGGAGAACATGAATTTTAAGCTTTTGATGGGTATCGTTGTTTATCCAGCCCAAAACGGGTTAAGTGTTGTTTTTTGAATACTCTTATTACTTCCCAAAATAATTCTCAGTGAATTCTACTTCCACTTATTTTGATCTCTCCTCTCAACTTCGGGTGCTGTGGATACGCAAACACAGCCCATTTTATCAACATTTTGATGTTTGAGAACTTGCATAGGGTTAACAAATGCTTACTGGAATATTTTGTACATGCAGCTTGTAATGTCACACTAAGATCTGAGAATGGCCAATTTTTCTTGAAAACCTATGTGATAATTTAAGAGAAATCCTCGGATAACATGAATCTTTAACCTTTCGAGGGGTATCACTCTGTAACCAGCCCTAAACGGGTTAAAGCTTGGTTTTGTGAATACCTTCACCACTTACAAAAATAATCGTTGGTGAATTCCACCTCCAATAAACGAGGTTATGTTTATCTCGCAGGTATACATTTGGTGTTATGGTTGCCAAAGAACAGCCCATTTTCTCAAAATGTCTATGCTTGGCAGCCTCTGGAGAGTTAACAAATGCTTACCGAAATATTTTGTCCATGCAACTTGTAATGTCACACCAAGACCTGCGAATGGTCAATTTTTCTTGATTTTTTTTTTTGTGAAATCTACAGAAAACTGGAATTTTAAGCTTTTAGGGGGTATATCTCCTTAACTAGCCAAAATGGGTTAAAACCTTGATTTTTGAATACACTTACTTCTTACATAAATGTTTCCCTGTCAGCTTTGAGTCGGGGAAAAGAAGTTATTTTTCTCTCTTGCATTCTCATTTGATGTTGTTGTTGTCCAAAAATAGACTATTTTTTTCAAACTTTTGACATTTAGCAGCTCATGAAGAGTTAACCAATGCTTAAGAGAATAATTTATCCATTCAAGTGGTAATGTGACAACAAAACCTATCAATGGCCATTTTCTCTTGAAAACCCTACCAGATGTTTGTAAAGAAATCCAGGAAAAACATAAATTTTTAAGCTTTTGATGGGTATCACTATTAACAACCACAAAGGGGTTAACGCTTGGTTTCTTGAATACCCTTATTACTTACAAAAATGGTCCTCGGTGAATTCCACTTCCAACAAAGGAGATTATGTTTATTTCTCCGGTTCACATTGGGTGCTGTGCGTGTCCGTGAAAAAAAGCCCATTTCAACAAAATTACGATGCTTGGCAGCCTGTAGGGGGTTAATAAATGCTCACCGGAATATTTTGTCCTTGCAACTTGTAATGTCACACAAAGACCTGCGAGTAGTCAATTTTTCTTGAAAACCTACGAGATATTTTTAGAGAAATCCACAGAAAATTCGAATTTTAAGATTTTAAGGGGTCTCTCTCTTTAGCCTGCCCAAAAAGGGTTAAGACTTTCGACTTTTGAATACCCTTGCTACTTACAAAACTGTTTCCGTATAGAGTGTGCGCTCGATAAAAGAAGGCACTTTTCTTTGTGGCGTACCCATTAGGTGCTGTTGGCGTCCAAAAACAGCCATTTTATCACAATTTTGACTTTCAGCAGCCCATGGAGGGTTAACAAATGCTCCCCGCAGTATTTCGTCCATGCACCTTCTATTGTCACCCCAAGACCTGGGGGGTGACAATTTTTTCTTGAAAATCTACAGGACTTGTTTAGAGAAATCCATGGAAAACATGAATTTTTGAGCTTTATGGGGGTATTGCTGTTTAACCAGCCCAAAACGGGTTAATGCTTGATTTTATGAACACCCTTATTACTTACAAAAATGATCCTTGGTAAACTCCACTTCCAATAAAGGAAGTTATGTTTATCTCTCGTGTATCGTTTGGGTGCTGTGGGGGCCTGAAACCGAACCATTTCATCAAAATTTCGATGTTTGCCAGCCTGTGGAGGGTTACCATATGCATCGCCGAATATGTCGTGTGTATCAAAGGTCGTGTCTGGAAATGATGAATGTTTAAAAAAAAATCTACAAGCCGCGTTTCGAGAAAGTGCCGATAGACCCCAATTTTGACAGTTTTTTAGAAATTCTGACGAAATAAGGGTTAAATCGAAAATTCCGCTTCGGTACATTTTTAGATTTTGTGCCCCTCTATGCGTGTGCAAAATTTTGTTAAAATCGGTTTCGAAAATGGCTTCTGAATCGTGCGGGCAAAATGTGTGGACCCACCCCCCCCCCCCCCCCCCCAAAAAAAAAAAAAGCCTAATAATCTGTAGAAAAACAATAGTCTTTTCCAGAGGGAAAAGCCTAATAAATGGAATAATTCATACGTGTTTAATGCGAAGCGCCTGCCTCTAGTTTTCCAGATGGATAACCATAGGGGAGGTCACTCTGTCAGCGAGATATAGATCTCAACAGACTTTATGTAACTTACACGTGGCGTCTTAGATCCAATGAAATTATCAAAAGTTTCCGGGGGCTGGCATACCAAAATATATAAGGTTCAGGTACTGTACTAGGATACAGCTAAAACTGAGTCTCGACAGAAAATTTCTTTGGACATGAACAAGCTAAGTGCCCTTAATACCCTCCAAACCAGAACTAAAAGACGTTACGCAGAATGGAAGATTAATATAATACATCATGACCTGATATGTGGGACAGGCGCGTTGTCAAGATATCAAAGACAGGGGGCAATAGTAATATCTAGGGGGCATACAGAATGATTCGCTGCATCATCCGAGCCCCTTAGCGGCAATATGTGTGTGAGCACAAGAGAGGGTGCCTCCTCCTGGAAAAAAATTTAAAACTCAAGAAAAAAAACCCCAAACAAAACAGTGTGGCCCAATTATTGATGCCTTTCACAACTTATAAATTATGGACAGAAACGGACTCGGAATCAAGGAAATGGCTAGATATTAAAATTTCTTGCCTGATGTTCTGTATGTATGGGTTAACATAGGGGTGGACGACTGATATTGGGGGTGGGGGAGGGGGGACATGTGCCCTCCACCGACGCCGGCTTTGCCACTGGTGTGAGATGAACAAATATCACCCACGGGGCAAATATTTTTGGCCGGACACGAGGCTTGCCAAGTGTCCGGCCTAAAAATCTGGTCCCGGTGGTAAGATTTTTCCTTCACACATCAGGTTATGATGAAC
Source organism: Pictodentalium vernedei (assembly GCA_031216915.1). Taxonomy (NCBI): domain Eukaryota; kingdom Metazoa; phylum Mollusca; class Scaphopoda; order Dentaliida; family Dentaliidae; genus Pictodentalium; species Pictodentalium vernedei. The sequence goes on from CM062290.1 coordinate 346,806,096, forward strand.
CATATTTCTCCCAGTCCCAGAGATTCGCTTTCATCTTACACTGAAGGGTGCGCGGTGGCTCAGTGGTAGACTGTTGGACTTCTATGGTATTTGTTCCGTGTTCGAAACCCGTCCGGGACGACCAGCGTTGTCCTTGGGCAGGGTACTTTATCCCAGTTGCCTACATGAGAGCACGATGATGCCGTGTACTAAGGCGTATTGCATGGTGCACGTGTCTTCAACCGCTGTAACCCTGCTTGAGCGGAGCTTGAACAGAGTTAGAATGTTGAGAAGCTGACAGTTGCTCGTCGAGGCTCGGTGGTTCTCCCCGGGTACTCCGGCTTCCTCCACGCGTAAAACTGTCACGGTCACGATTAACCATTGTGCATAAGTATGTGACCTTAAACACCAATAAATAAATAATCTTACATTCAAAGAAGGATATACTACAATTTTGTAGCTTCCAAATCGCGGTTATCAGCTGAAAAATAATGCGCCAATCCGATTTTTTCAGGTGAATCATTATACCACAAAAACAATGGTCCATACTGGTAGGGTTAATGTTTTTGTCGCTGTCTAAAGTTGACGTCTTTCATCAAGAGTGCAAGTCCCGTGGTATATGCGGTTTAAAATACTTCCGTAACCAAGTATGCAAATTTATCATGCTGGATATATGAGATAGTAGTCACGTGGATTACAAAAGATTCACATTTGTCACTTCATTCGCAACTCTGACTTCAGAGTGTGAAGATAAACTGATTACTCGCTCATCATGGATAATTTGGAGATTCCAATTCAACTAAAGAAAGCCTTATCAGCTCTGGGCATCTCTTGTCCTCTCTAATGGACTCACCAGATGTAATGCAAGAGTGTCCATCTGACCCCGGAGTATGAAGTAGAGAGCACCGACCCACCTCCTTCGGAGAGTTGGTAATAGGTCGACAGTACAACCCATTTCACGCATGTTTTCAGATCAAAATCAGTTTTAAAAAACATTTCTTCATGACCAGCTTTGAACATTGAAAGAGTTATTAACTTTTTGTTTCTATCGTTTTCTATATTTGTTTTCCTATAACTTTTGCGAGGAAGGGGCCTGATTTCTGTGAAAGTCTTCATTGCAAAAATGCGTGTATTCACTGTAACATTTTACGGTAGTGTACTGACATCAAGTTACCAGTACTTTACCGTATTTTCAACGGTAATTTTTTACATTGTAGGAGTTATCATTATTGTCCCCAAAACAAAGCTATTGAAAAACGTTTTAAATAACAAAATTTAATTGGTGATTTTTTAGTAGTGCAGGCCAGAAACGGCCATTAGAATAGGGGAAGGGAAAACCTCACTCTTTACTTTCACGACAATCGTTTTGATTTAGTCTAGAATACAGCCATTCTAGTTTTCCTGCTTGGTACAAAAGGTTTGCATGTTTTCCCCATTTTGTGCAGGGGAGGGGACGAGCTGAATTCTAGTGGATCAATTGTTTTGACTTACCGACGAGCGAGGAAGGTCCAATCAAGAAGCAAGTAATTGTTGAGAAAACTCCAATGACATCAGCAGGAAATAAAGCCAAGTTTCCTTTTGTTACTTTTAATAAACGAAAACAACAGACAGCTCTCAGAGCTGTCTGTCGTTTTCTTTTATTATAAGCATCAAAATGAAACGTGGCTTTTTATGTTAAGCTAATTACAAGTAACTAGTTCCCAGAAAATGATTTAGAATGTTTATCAATATCACTGGGGGCGCGATGGCGTCGCGATAGCCGGTTCTCGTCAGATCACCGACGTTGAGCAACGTCGAGCACGGTTAGTAGTTGGATACGTGACTATTTCAGCGACTGATTCGCGCTCCCACGTTGTGTCCTTGGGCAAGGCACATAATCCCGATTGCCTACATGGGGGCACGATGACGCTGTGTACTAAGGCGTGCTGCACGTCGAAGGTGCGCATGTCTTCAACCAATATAACACTGCTTGTGCCGACGTGCAGATTTCAGCGTTACGATGTTGGAGAGCAGACAGCTGTTCGTCGTTGCTCGGTGGTTCTCTCCGGGTACTCCGGCTTCCTCCACCCTTAAAATTGTCACCGACATGATATGGCCCTGGCTGTTAATGTGTCGTTAAACCCTAATAAACAAAAAAAAATTTAAAAAAATTATTATCACTAACGTCCACTTTGTTTAGCGAAGATGTTTTTACAGTAATTTGCATGTTTTTATTTTTCCCAGGAAAGAAATGAGCAGTTCTCACCTCCTAGACTCTTATATACTCTCCCAAAAAAGAAAGTGTGCATGCTAAAAAATAACACTAAAAAAAGATATATATCATTTTCATTCATGGAAATTTTATTCAATCACAGATGAATCAATTTCTGATCAACACGAGAAATTTCATTACGCTACGACGAATACTCTTGATGCCATGGAGAGTCAAAGACACTAAGGGTCAAACACAAAAGTCACACAATCAATATCATGGATGACCTCCATCTGCATCGACTACTGCTGTGCATCTACGCCTCATGGAAGCGAACAAGTTAGCATGGAAGTGTTGTGGGATGTTGTTCCATATTCTGATAAGCTGTCTTTGGAGTTCCACAAGCGTTGACGGTGCATGGGGAAGCCGGCGTAGCTGACGTTTCATTTCGTCCCATACGTGCTCAATGGGTGAGATGTCGGGCGAATTTGCGGGCCAGGAAAGAACATCTACTTGTTGTTGCTGCAGATACTGTTGAACAACACGAGCTGCGTGGGGTCGGGCGTTGTCCTGCTGTAGAATGACGCCGTGGCCGTGACGTTGCAGAAATGGGACAACAACAGGTGTAAGCACTTCATCACGATATCTGGCTGCATTGAGATTGCCACGTCGCCACCAGTGTAAGGGATGCCTGACATGTTGTCTACACCACTGCAGTAGAGCACGACGATGACGTAACGTCAAAATCGGACGAATTGCAGGTCTTCGAGGACGTAAGCCGTATTCTCTCAGCCGGTTGATTACTGTTTGAGGATGTATCCGTCTCAGGTTGGGGATGTTCCTGGCTGTCGTCGTTGCCGTTTGTTGCTGGTTCCGGAGATGGACGACACGGATATACCGATCTTGTGCAGGGGTGGTAACTCGGGGTCTCCCGGAGCGGGGTCGGTCTCGAACGTCATCATGTTGTGCATGTCGATGGACTAGCCTGTCTACAGTGTTACGGTGGCAGTTCAAATGTTAGGCAACCTCTCTGTGTGTTCTGCCAGCTCTAATCATACCCAGGGCAAGGAGACGTTGATTCATTGTCAATCTTGGCATGCTAATGTGGAGTTGTTTTAACATCAGCGCAAGTTTGAATGTGAACGATAGGAAGGCCTTACTTTAGTGTTTAAATACCCAAGGATTCACACTGCTGCATGAATTTTCAGACTCTCCACGTGCAAAACATGCCTTTTCACAAACGTGCAGCACGTCATTTAATGTTAATACAATTTTAACGGGGAAAGCTGTTTTTGTGTTCAATATAACTTATTCACGAACAGGTTAACACTCTTTACACCTACGAAATTATTTTTTTGGAGTTTGATCAATTTCTGCAATGCACACTTTCTTTTTTGGGCGAGTATATTAATGAAAAGAACAGTGTCTGTATTATATGTCGCAATATGCGCACTGTAAATATAACGAACAGGAAAAAAGTTACAGAACAGCAAAGAGGGTGAAAACAACGTGTCTTAATTTTCAGTAGGTTTTAATAGAAAATAATAGTCATACGTTCAAACTGATTGGGAAAAGAATTGAAAAAAACAGCATCTGTATTTTTATACCATCCCATAGAACATGGGCCGCGAAACCGGGAGATGGGGGGTGGGGGACTTCAGCCCCACCACTTTTTTGCTGGGCCATGTTTTTTTGTATGCATATATTTTAACACAACCAATGACTGGCGAAACAAGGGGCAGATACCGACGACCACCCATCGCCCGATCCAGCCCCCTCACTTTGAAAATCTTTCCGCCTCCCCTGTAGAAGTGTGTCTGAAGTTTGTGAATCGATGCTACAAATTCGCAAACATTGGGAAATTTCATTTTTTATCTGAAATTCCCATACCCTCAGTATTAAATTTGCAGACAGCTTTAGGAAATTAAAGGGAGCTAGTTTTCCTATAAATTTCTTCCAATGACGAAAATTGACAACCATTAATTTGTTGACCAGCCTCAAATAGCAGGGTTCTGATTTTTAACCCTTTACCTAACATGAAAAGCAGACGACACTTGCAAAAAAAATTCTTGAATAACTAAATTTTTTCATTTTTTGTCTCAAAAACATAGGTTATGACCCCTCGTTGGAACGAGCTCGACGAGCTCGTTCCAACGAGGGGTCATAACCTATGTTTTTGAGACAAAAAATGAAAATATTTTGAAAATTAATTGGCGATTTTTGAGAATAGCGCTGGCCGGTTTTGGCCGTTACGTTGGGTAAAGGGTTAAACGATGGATCAAGTCCACCAAGCATTTTCCACGCGAATTGTCATTCAGATTTTGTTTTATTTCCATTTTGGGTTTCAAAGCGATTATTGAAACGAGTCTGTTGCAATGCTGGGGCATAAGCTATGCGTTCAGGGCATGTTTGTTTTTATTGATTCGTTATTTGGGGAGTGAGAATACACGTGTCCTGTGTTGTTAGATAAAGTGTCAGTTAAATCGATCATTGATGGGGGGGGGGGGTCTCGATTTGCCGGCTTCCATTTTTTTTCTAAGTAGGAGTCAGTGATGCAACTAAATTGTTAAAAGAACATTTGTTGTGGAAGTTTAAGAGGAACTACTGTTATAGTCTAGTTCTAATAAGTACAATAAATTATATGAAGAAACTTCATTGATAAAGGTTCATTAAAATATACAGACATGAGACCATAAAAAGCCAAAACATAGATTATCACCGGAATTTATTTTAAATTGGCACGGAAGGGAGGATTTTATTTATTATTATTTATTTTCTGTGAAACAAATGCTATTCCATTAATTAATTTTCTCGCCCCTTATCACAAACTCATCCATCCATCTGTTCTTTCACTCACTCTTTCATTCGTCCACCCACTCGAGTGGACGAGTGAGTGTGTGAGTGAATAAATGTGTGAACGCATCTATTAGTTATCAACATTAATTATTGGAGCCCAATTTGGTGCCTGCCCCATCCACATCAGTAGTATGTCAGGTACATTTGAGGGGTAGTCTGGGGGACCCCGTGGGGGACCCGGAAGTGACGTCATGTCACGTGACCTAGTGGCGCCATGTTGTGTTGCCATGGTAACCCGCGTGAGCGGCCATGTTGTGACGTCATCCCCATAGTGAAATTGGGGTGCCTGGGGATATGGCTGTTAAATACTGAAATGAGGCTAAGAGTCGTAGTAAATTATACCTCATTGAGGGATTTTTCATGGTCCTCATAACATCAAAATTCAATGAGGCTATGAGGGATAATAAATGAGGACTCATTGAGGGCTTTTACACAGCCCTCATGGCCTCATACGACAAAAAAGGGATTCTCCAAAAGGTATCCTCGATAGGTATCCTCGAATAACACAATACCAGGCCATAGGTATCCTCAAATACTGAAATGAGGCTAAGAGTCGTAATAAATTATACCTCATTGAGGGATTTTTGATGGTCCTCATAACCTCAAAATTCAATGAGGCTATGAGGCATAATAAATGAGGACTCAATGAGGGTTTTTACATAGCCCTCATGGCCTCATACGACAAAAAAAATGGATTCCATAGCCACGGGTGTTTCCCAAAAATGGGATTCCATGGGATATGGCCATTGGATATAGATGTGATGGGAATCGGATAGGACTACGTTGTAATAAGGAGAGATAACTTTGCATACAGATTATGGGAAATCAAGCAATCTGATTGGTTAGCAATAATTAATATAAATGATCTAAATAAATGAAACAACAGGAGTACACGGAATATGGTCAGAACTAACAAGAATAGACCAGAAAAGCTAAATATAGTAATAATAAGGAAAGCTGTTCTAACTAATAGGCTCTTCTACGCTACTGGAGTATACTCCAGAACAAAGGAACATGCCTAGGTAGACGAAAACTATTGCATATATAGATAGAAGCAGAAAATTCTGGGTAATGACCAAAGGAACGTGTCTTTTAATGGGAAAAACGTCATGGGATAGGGATCCAAAAAGGGATTCTGGGAGAATTCTAAGCCAGAACATTACTCCGATTCAATCGAACACACCCCAGGGGATCTCTCGGTACTATCGCACTACATGCTACTATTATAAGCCAAAAGTTTCGCGATCCTAAATAGGATTCTGAAAGAATTCGAAATAGTACAACTTGTCGGGTTGTTTGTGGTAATTAGATTTACTCCGATTCAATCGAACATACCCTCCGAACACACCCCGTCCCATTGCAGAAAAATTTGGTAACATAGCAACCACGTGCCACCATAGAGATCAAGATGGCGGCCTCCAGTATACAAAATGGACGACGGAAACACGTATCACCCTAACAACACGCGCTGCGCATGCGCACTAACACCACGTATCACTATGGGGATGACGTCGCAACATGGCCGCTTACGCGGGTTACCATGACAACACAACATGGCGCAACTAGGTCGCGTGACACGACGTTACTTCCGGGGTCCCCCACCGGGGTCCCCCAAACTATCCCTCAAATGTACCTGACATACTACTCACATCAGATTTGTCTTATGATGTTTATATCATTTAACCAATATTCGTGATAATCTCATTATACTCTCGGTAGGAACTGTCTGTTATACAAATTGTAACTATTTGATGAAACAGTCGTACGATTAGATTCCTCGGACAGTCAATGTAATTGTATTTCTCCCCCTCTGTTCATTCATTCACAATTGACAAAAACGACACCAGTCCATCCGATTTTTATTTTTTTTTACCACTCATTCTATTCCTCCACTTATTCTTTTATTCATACTTTGAAGATTTGACTGGGGGCGCGGTGGCTCAGTAGGTAGAGGTGCAGGCTGCAAGCCGAGAGGTCCTCGGTTCGAATCCCACCTGCGGCAACCGCGTTGTGTCCTTGGGCAAGACACTTCACCCCCATTGCCCATGTGGGGGCACGATGACGCAGTGTACTAAGGCGTACTGCACGTCGATGGTACGCATGTCTTCAACCAATCTAACCCTACCTGTGCTGCAGTGCGGAGGTACGATGTTAGGGAGCTGGCAGCTGCTCGTCGTTGCTCGGTGGTTCTCTCCGGGTACTCCGGCTTCCTCCACCCGTAAAACTGTCACGGTCATGATTAGCCATTGTGCATAAATATGTGACCTTAAACACCAATAAATAAATAAATAAATAAATGAAGATTTGACTAATCACTCTCAACAACAAGAGAGCCATTTATAAAGGCTTCCTTCATTTCTCACTCTTAATCATTCAGTCATCCATTCGTTTGCTCATTCATTCGTTCACTATCTTTAGTGCATGAGTGGGAGTGTAAACGAATGGGCATGTGAGTTTTTGATTGTTCCAGTCTGAGAAATTAAACCAATTGTTAATCCAGATTGTTAAACAGACAAAACATGCTATAAACATTTTGGTCATTTTAACTTTTTTTCACCCAATGCATAAAAAAATAAACAAAACCATATCATGTGACGCCTGATTGGAAAGATGTCACCGAGCTCGTTCAAAAAAAGGATCATATGATATGGTTTTGTTGAACTCTTTGGAATTTTTTTGTACCGCACAATTTGAATAATACGCTACCGATACAGCCGATTCGGTAGGCGAGGGTTAATCGCTCGCTAGGTGGAGCGAGGCGTGCAGTTGTCTACTCGCAAAAAAGTATAAATTGCATGTGCAATAGCGCGCAAGAGAGATAGCTCGCCTTAAAATCGAAAGACTGTTTGCTTCTGCATTAATTGTTCATGCGCATCTTCGTCGGAGAAATAAAACGCGGATGAAGCCGAGATGACTGCCTTGGGCCAATCCTATAAAACTTTTACAACTGTACTTTCTAAAACTTTATTTTTTACCTATGAATATTAAAGGGGCCATAAACCGCGATTTTGAAAAAAATCACCATTCAACAAAAACACAATGTCTGTTACGCATAAGTACCCGTTATGTTTTATGTAGAACAAAATAGGCGAGGCGAAGCGAGCGAGACGAGAACACTACTAAGAATGGATATGACATTTCCAAAAACACAATAAAACAAACAGGAATACCAATGATACAAACGATATGGAAATCGGATATAGGTGCGCGGTGTGCGCGTATGTGTGTTGATATCTTAGGGCTGATATTGTTAAGGGGACGTCCAACCTAACTTTGGTCAAATTTCATGTAATTTTCTTTCAAGTCTAAAAAAGGCCTAAAATGAATAACCCCAATAAATTATATATCAAAATGCTTGGAATGACACATAGAACATATAGAAACTGAAATTTGCCATGGGACTGCTGCCATGTGTCAATAGCACCACCTGAAAGTCTGCTATGGCATAAGTAAAAGAACAAAATTTTTACAATAAAATACCTCAAAATAAAATAACAGCTGTATTCTATAAACATTGAAGTACATACTCGAAGAAATCTTTTCCTAATTCATGAAAGTAATAAAGATTGAGACCAAATGTTATAAGTGGAGTGCTCACTAATTGAAGGCAGACATTTTCTTTTGTTTATGTTTTGATTTGGGGAGTTCAACAAAGGTCAACTTGAAGGAGTCCACCAGAAGAAGTATGGAAGAACAAAAGAGTGACTCCCAATATAAAGATGTATGTGACAACGTGGTGGTTTGGAAAGAAACTGTGATATTCTCCTATGTAGAATACACTGCAAAGTCATACATTGTAGTTGAATAAATATATTTACAAACCCCTTGCACTGTAACCCCTTTTATCCCATGCATCAATTTGATAGTGATTAAATTGTTAAATTTGTCTGGTTTATCAGTAAGTATAATAGCTCTGTTTACTCTTGGACACCAATACACTCATGATATCTGTTGGAGAAGAAATAAGGGTAACTGTAACCTGTCACTGCAATGAACCATCTAATGTACTTAAAAGTACATTGTTATTCAAAACACATCAAATCAACCTTACTTAACCATTATTGCATGTACTTTCCCCAAGGAGGCTTATTGGCATATTGAGATCAGAGGGGCACATCCAGAGGGTCTCACATATTTTTTTCAAGAACGCAGTACACAAAGCAATCCCCAAAAGGTGACAAGTGAGCTCCATTTGACATAAACAAATTACCGAGGAGGGGCTCTCTAACTTGTATGACTCTACCTCTGGCACTCAAGGCAAATGCCCTTTTCTCAAAGTTTAACTCTTTTTTTCTTTTTGAAGATCCTGGTCACACATGTTCCAAACACTATCAGACAGGTAACCCTCCAAATAAGTGTACCCGCAAAAAGCATGTTACACTGTAAAACATTCTTTTTAGACTTTTAGTTCTGGACCTTTCATGCTTCTTATTTCCAACTATAACACTTAATTTATTGATTAATGGATGAATAGAAAAGTCCTGCCATAATCAACATTTTGAGTTGCATTAGCCTTCAAAACCGCTCTGATAAAAGTGTCAAACATCAGATTGGTGGCTTTATACAGAATATTCATTAGGTTGTTGCTTGATAATAGGAACAGAATCTTCACCAGAAATATTTTGTAGCAATACATCTGAGGGTATCAGCAGGCACTTTGCAACAAATTGTAACAAATCAATTAGTTATAAACAAAATTTTCTAACTCAAAAGAGTGAAAAAGTGCCACAACTCTGAAAAAATGTGGGAGAAACACATGCTACAGCAGCTACACAGGCATTGTTCCCCCATGATGCTCGATCACAACACCAAAGATCCTTCAAATTGGAGTAGCAATGGTTGAGATACAAGGGAGAATGTTGGTACATGTAATGATGAATGGGTAAGAGGACGGAGATCACCATTGGCACTGCACAGCACTAGATGCGCCTTTGATTTTCCAACTTCCAGGTCTGGGGCATAATAATCGCAACACACCCACCTTATCAATTCATAATTTCAGTAAAATAAAAGGAATTATCAATTTTAATTAATTTATAGATGGTGCTATTGATGGGAAGTATTTGGCTTCTTTCGCATTCTAGTACTATTAATTACCACAAACAATATCAGTTTGATGCCGTCAAACAAAACTGAACGCATCTGGTCTGGTTAAAAAGTTACTCGGCATGGATAATGAAGAAATTGCGAATATTTCGTGTATTTCGTTCCTTTAAAAGCCAATTGCAGCTAATTTTGGCCGTGGATTCGATAATTCGTTTCGGTTTTGACCACACGGCCATGCTGACAGCGGTTATGTTTATTGTGATATGCAAATTGGGAGATAAGTTTCCGGTGAAGGAGATTTGTCACATTTGCCAGTGTTAAACGATGACAAAAGACACTGATCGACGTTTGTGTTAAACTAAATTCTCAGAATCGTCCAAACGCACCTTATTTAAAAGCACGAATGCATCATTTTCACCCCATCTTCAATCGGTCCTTTGCAGACATCAAACACACCCGCCTCAAATTCCATGGTTATAGGAAGTAAATAACTTCACACCACCGGGGAAATCAACACGCTCAATATAGTTCCAGGTCACTTGGAATATACTTCGTGAAAAAGAGATTTCTGAAGCATTCTGCTTACTTTGTTATGAATATTGCCTTATTTTATGTGTATCGCCCCGATTTTATACACTCGGTTATTTTTTTACAAGTGGTTTATGTTGTCTTTCTAGTGCGCAATAATTCAGATTTTTTGTCAACAAACAAGTTCAGACGGCCTGTAAACACGAGAGGGAATTTCGAACCATATTTTGCAGTTATGGCATTAACAGCTCAAGTATTTGCTGTCACCTGTTTGCAAATCCGCTCATACATTGTCTCATACAAATAAATACGTCTTGCATTCTTACGATTGCCCAAATTGAATATTTCTGCAAGAACCACATCGTGATCACATGACCGGAATAAACATCATTGAAACATGGCCACATCCGGAACATTAAAAATTTGTGTTGGTGTTATTACATTCAAACGTCAAAACCCACCAGAGTGTGTGTCAAAAAAATGCTTTCTCCGAGTCTGTAGTATGTTATCATATTGAGGACAAGGCTTTCGAATTACCGATTATTTTGTGGTTTTACCGGTTCGTTACTTATGCCATTTGCAAATTAATCTTCTTCAAAATCATAAAATTCACTTTTTTTCCTGACAAAAATTATATGTACCTTTTCTATGCACTTTACTCATTATTTTGATATATAATTTGCCTTTCCTTACTTCTCTTATCTGTTTCTGAGGCATTGGGAAACATGTCAAAAAATTGACCAAAGTTAGGTTGGACGACCCCTTAAAGGTATCACAGAACTAAATATTTTCCCAAAGGTGACCATTATAACGTTTAGGCGGAAAAAATATGATCGCATCACTTTAATTTTGGCATTCAAATATATCTGTCAAGTATAGCCCTTCAGACAACTTTTTGTGATCTGAAAACAGGGGGTCATGCAACAAATAAGAGAGAAAAACTGACACAAAGGGAAGTACCGGTCACGTGCACATATTTTTCAGGGAATTCCCTACAAAAACACACAAAAAGTAAATTGTATTTTTTAGGTCAGGAAGTCATCAAATCACCCCCTTTTTATCAGGAATATTCAACAATAATGCAAGATGTCAATAGAATGTTTCAAACGTTTATTGAAACAATATATTTTCCCAAGGCTGTTTATTTTTAGAGATTGCATCATTTCCGAGTGCAACATTTTAAGGCAGTTCACTCTAATTTCAATATTTAGTTCCGCGACACCTATAATCATCCCCAACCCCACCAAAGAGACATTTTACCACTTCCGTGAGATAAAAGAGTCATTTCTGCATTAGAATCCAACTTTTGGCTTTGGCTGAGCCAAAAACATGGAAAATTTGCTCTTTTAAGGAAAAGTGTCCACACTTTGTCAAGTGGGCTTGAAAACTGGTATTGCCTCCAAAAGATTTTTCTATCCTGTTACTTTATAAATTAACTGAGAAGGATGAGAATTTACAGCTTTCTTTAAAAAACTACCCTGAACCCAAAATAAAACTAAAATCTGCATCAGCATAAAATATTTTTAGAAAAGATCTGTCTCATTTAACCATACTGCAAGCAAAAAAGTGTCCATACCCCAATGGAACAATATGGATGTCAATTTTGTTTCCAAAATTGGGTATGCAGCTATATATTTCACCAATATGAAAGGACTCTACCAGTTTATCCTAACAACTGATGTCAAATTTTATTCTACCATTTGATGTAGTAAAATTTTGTCCTGAATAGGACCCCCCGGTATGCCCCTTTTCATCAAAATCTATGATATAATTTATAATTTAATTGATATTGACCCAAAACAAACCTACTGTGATATGGACTTTCCCATCTGTAATAGTTTTTAAATCACAGTCTGGCTTCTGAAGACATTTCACATTGTGTTTGATGAATATTTTGCAATTTTTGTAAAGGAAAAACCTCAGTTTTCTCAGTAAAGGCACATAGAGTCATTGGTATGGCACTGACAAAACATAAAACAGTGTTTTTTCCAAAAGAATAACCAGTACCTGCTACTGTGATATCTCATAACACTGGTAAGATGCCTACAACCATCAAATATTGATTCTATAGTGCTATGCGTATCCTGCAAGTTCCCATAAGTGCACTTTTATAACCTTTGTTTTAATCCCCACAGACACCCATTCTGGCAAAAAGCATGAAATTGTTGAAAACATGTTTCCAAACAGGATGACTCAGACATTTGCTTCAAGAATATAGTGGTATTTGATGTTTAATATACTTGCGTGTGTGTGTGTGGGGGGGGGGGGGGGGGGGGGGGAGGTGAAAGTTAATCAGCTGCCAATTATTGAAAATGTAGATCCAGGCAAGTGAAAAGCAAACAAACACCATGTCCGATGAAGAGACAGACACACAGACAGACAGATAGGCTTGTAGTCACACATGTAGGAGGTCTACATGAGAGTACTGAATGACAGACAATGGAAAATATAGTGAAAGAGCCAGGGTAAGATTGTTAAACTGAAAAATAACTCAGTGGACTATGAGTGCTGAAACCTCAAAGTAAATCATAAGAAACTGAAAGTGTATGATACTAACTTCAGCCTCTAAAATCATGCTGTTCAGTCTTTCCAAATGTTTATCATCAGCAGAAGGGTTAAATATGTGTGGGAGGGGGACTTGGTTCAGGGAAAGAGCAATATTTCACAACTGTCACTGTAAATGTGTGCTGTATCATGGGAACCATGGCAGCACAAGTACTAGACAACTATATTAGTAGCTATGCACAAATGCCATTCACTCACATTTGTAATTTTATTATGTTATTTTCCACTGTAGCCCCACCCCCTCCTCAAATTTATGTTCCAGGATACTCTTTCAATGAAGGAATTGTTTTCCAACATTTTGAAGAGCATACTATAGAAGAGAAAAACTTCTAAATGCTAGGGAATAGAAGGGCTGTTTGAATGGTGATTTGGGAGGGGGTTGGACGATTTGGAATCCTCCCTGCCCCTAGTACTATGAGGGGAAACCATGGTTTAAATAAATATGTTAATAGGGTAAGATAGGCTGTTAGTTAGCAGTTGCCAGAGGTTATAGTGTGCTTCTGGGGAATACACTTGCTCAAGATGTGAATTTGCTTGCATAAACAGCCTTAGTTTTGTAAATATATAGCTTTTATTGCTGACTGTGACAAAAATGTAACTTTTCAAAATAATGAAATAGTTTGGTAAGGTATGTGGTCCCCAAATAAATATTTAAATGTGACATAATCGCCCAAAATAATAACTGAATCTGGTTTGGAAGTCAAAAAACATATTTCCTATAGGTATCACAGAACTAAATATTTTCCCATAGGTGACCATTATAACGTTCAGGTGGAAAAAAATATGATCGCATCACTTTAATTTTGGCAGTCAAATATCTCTGTCAAGTATAGCCCTTCAGACAACTTTTTGTGATCTGAAAACAGGGGGGGGGGGGGGGGGAGGGGGGGGTCATGCAACAAATAAGAGAGAAAAACTGACACAACGGGAAGTACCGGTCACGTGCACATATTTTTCAGGGAAATCCCTACAAAAACACACAAAAAGTAAATTGTATTTTCTAGATCCAAAAGTCATCAAATCACCCTCTTTTTATCAGGAATATTCAACAATTATGCAATATGTCAACAGAATGTTTCAAACGTTTATTGAAACAATATATTTTCCCAAGGCTGTTTATTTTTAGAGATTGCATCATTTCCGAGTGCAACATTTTAAGGTGGTTCACTCTAATTTCAATATTTAGTTCCGCGATAACTAAAATAGTATTCGTTACATCCTTAATATAAATGCCAGAACAACAGAACAGTTTCCTTGTCAGTAACGGCGGATCCAGCTTAGTGGATGAGCTGTTTTCGACGACATTCATTTGATCTTATCATTCGTATGAACGCAACGGTTTGATTAAATAAATTAAGTTAAAGGCGAGAATTTTAATTCTACATTAGAAAATCATCAGCCTGTAGTTTCTCAACCGAACTGGTTAGCCGATCACTCATGGAAAATTCCATACAGTGTCATTGTCCATATTCGTTAGCTTTTTTTCAAGGTCAAAGATGAAAGCTGTGTTCACTCATGTCTGTTTGTGGCGTATGTGTCAATGAATAAATCTATTTCAGATTGTCGTTGTCGATAAACGTGCTCATGGCTTTTTCACATACTTGACTACGATTCATTTGAATGCTACAGCATTTTTTTTTATCTAATAATGTCCAGTTATTACTAAAATAATGATAACCCGTTCATTGTGGTGGTCATTTATTCGAAAAGCAGAAAGTTAAAATTAGAAACTGAGTTATTTCAGATATGATGCCACAGGAAGTTCTTTACTTCTTATAACATTCGGGTAACTTCGTTTTTTATCGTCGCAATGTCGCGTTTTCGTCTGTATAAAAGCTTTTTGATTACAGACTCATGTAACTTTGCATTGCTTTTGATGTCTCACACTTTGTATACAGTTTTTACTTGACATGTTTTTTTCACATACGAGTAAAACATGATAGTCGATATTGATATTTTTTCAAATTAGCAGCTTATTGTCCCTTTAAAGATATGGCAATTTATCTCCCGGTAAACTGCTATGAATTGGCTGCATCCGCCCAGCGTAAGTAGTAAGAGAGGGTGATTGAGCGTAAAATTAGGATAAATCAGATTAACTTGTATCCTAAATGTATGTTAGGGTAAAAAATTCAATAACCTATACTTGGATTGTTTAGAAATCCTCATAGAATTCACTCAAATTTGGGTAGAGGTTATTGAATTTAACCTCTCATTTTTATGTTTTCTTTCGGGATGCCAATTAAGATCAGGATACAGAGCAACCTTGTGTACCCGGTACTTCACCAGTTCATAAACACGAGCTGCAGCAAACTGTCTTATCCCTGCACGTCGTTCCAATTTGTCAATAATTTGCTGACGAGTATAATTGAGAGGACCGGTACGATGCATATGTCCAAAACAATCTTCTGATAACCATCTTCGCTGAATCATTTCCTTCTCTATACTTTCGTGTTCTTTTTCCAGTCGCTTATTTTATTCGTTATCAGGTATTTCCCCGGTCCTCCACTTTCTGTAAACTTCTTGATTTAAAGAGAATTTTACCTTCACTTTTCATGGAAGAAGAAATGATGAGCACATGAAATGTTCACTGCTTTTTTATATCCAGCACAAACTATCATTCGGATCAAAATCTCTCCAAAGGAAGCTCACGTCCTATTTGATTATAAGGCGGGAGAAAATCAATCTTTCACAACTTTTACTATCACGTCGTTGGAGTAACTACAAGACTGTCAACTCGAGTCGAATTATTTCATCGACATGGATTTTTCAAAAAATAGAGAGCTAACAGATGAAGATGCAGACAGAGAGAGAGAGAGGAGAAGAAGATTTGGGAAGAAAAGAAGACAGAGGAAAATTATGTTTTCCTGATAGCTCTCCACCAGTGCAGTAGAGTTCGACCTTGTCAAAAAATGAATATAGAGAGATGATGGAAAAGTTTTTGGAGATGGGGGCTGCGAGACGACCTGTTGGTGAGATGCAGTTCCATAAAAGACCAAAGCATCCCTGCGAATACCCATCAGCCATCTACGAGGAGATCATGTCCGGCAGAAGAGAAGAAGATATTGGGAAAATGAATTGTTTACTGATGAAGAGATGAGATCGCCTCAATGCTACTTGTCAAGTTGAACTTCACCAAATGGCTTCTTGCAGGCACTTTTCAGGGCCAACAATTTATTAAAGAGAGTACCCTTTTCACATGTTACATTGCCCCTTTCCGCCAAAGGTGTGAAAGTTAAGTGCATAATTTTTTATCAAACACAAAATGTCCAAGTGAGCTCACCTCCTCCCGGTTTGTTTGAACATAAAAGCAAGAATTAATAAATGTATTTCCCTGTGAAAATCAAATGTTCGATTTTTATCAAACAAAAATATCCAACTGAACTCTCCTTCCACCCACCCCACCCCCACCCCTGGTTGAACATAAGGAAGAATTAAAGTGTTAAAATGGTACTGTGTCTCTTTGAGTATGAGACTTGAGTTTTGTGAGCGTGTGTTTACAAGTGTCTCTCTTTTGAATCATTTAGGTTGCCCTGAAAAAGGGCTTTTTTGATTCTGTCATTATATTCACTTATCCAGGATACCTTCCAGTTCCATTGAAATATACATGTTTCATACTGGGTAGAGGAATGAGTGGGTTTTTTTAACTGCTCCGTTTTCTCCTCTTCAAAAACCTCAGTTTGTGTATCAGTAGTAATAAGTGGTTTGCGAGGTTTTGGTCCAGGTTTTTGCTGTTGTGGAATTTGTATTGGATTCTCTTCTATCATCTTGAATTCCATCGGTACTATTAGTTTCTCTGCTGATAGGACTACTTGGTTGTGACAAAATTTTATTTCTTGTATAGCTAATAAAATATCCTTAAGTAAACCTGCATTACGATCTGTTGAAGTGGTGGTTGATGCCGATTTACTCACTATATAATGTTATTTCCCATCTCTGTTGCTAGTATTCCAGGATCAATGCTTATTAAATCGTCAAAGTCTGATAAAGAGCTCTGTCACATTTTCTTGACTGAACAAATACAATAATCAATTGTTATTGTGACGTGGTATTTATGGGCAAAGCAAGCTGTCATTCGGATCAAAATCTCTTAAAGAACGCCCACTTACTATCTTGATTACAAGCTGGGATAAAATAAATCATTTACGACATTTACTATCACGTCGTTGGAGTAAGTATAAAACTGTCAACACGCGCTCAGTTATTACTTGATACTGAGCCAACCATGTGAATACAGCTATTCATAGAGATGAAGATATCGAAGGAAATAAATGGAATTAGAAGAGGTGGAATGAAGCGGGAATCAAACATTACTGTTCCAAGAAATAATTTACGAATTGCAAGAAGAGCTGGAGTCGAACGAATTTCACCATTAGTATTTGACGAAATTCAACAAGATTTATAAAACATTTTGTGGAATATCATCAGAGATATTATCTGATACACAAGATTAAGAGGTGCACAAGCCAATGTTACTAGAGATGATGTTAACAAGGATATAAGAAGAATGGAATAAATATGCTGGATTGATGATTAAAAAAGAAACAAAGCAAAGGCCCTTTTCGGGGCCACAACATATTGTAAAAAAGAGAAAACTCTTGATACACATACTTGGCATTTCCCACGTGGGTCAAGACTTTATTCAATTCAAGAGGTGTAAGCCTCATAGTTCCCACGTTTTGACAATATATACTATTCAAAAAAGGAGGGGATATCCAAACTGATATTGATTTTTTCGGAAAATGGTATCAGATACGAGTGATTGGACACATCAATATGTTACCAAGTTTAGTGTGGATCATGAATGTTACTGGCCCACGAAAACTTTGTGCAGGTTTTTTGCACAATCTCCGTGTTAATGTCTGTGGGGTATGTTTTGTAATTTTCATTTGTACTGGACTGTCTTTTTGATGAAAATATAAATTTATTTCTTCCTCTATCTCACTTTTATCAAATATCTCCTACTTTTTTGAATAGGATATGTTTTTTTCAACGAAGTGAAAAAGCTTATCTGTATTACCTTGATTTTACAAATGGTGTAATGCAAAATGTGCTTGTGTTACACATAAGTTTTTTGGTTTTTTTTCAGAATTTGTGCATTGTACAAAACCTGAAAAACAAATAAAATTATGTGTAACACAAATACGCTTTGCACTGTACATCAATTTATTCTTAACATGAGTTTATTTTCACTTGCTACATAAATTAACTTTTCAGAAAATTGTTTTTGTGTGAAACATAAAAGTATTTTCTCAAAAATCTTGAATTTAAATTTTTTTATGTTTTGAAAACTTTGGATCATAAAAATTATTTTTCTATTTGAAAATTAGTTTTCTGGAAAAGTTTTTTGTTAAAAAAATAATTTTCGTATTTTTGATTTCTATGAAAATTATTTTTCTGTTTGCAAATTATTTTTTCTGTTTGCAAATTAGTTTTCTGAAAAAAAGTTTTTTGTAAAACGGAAAACTTTTTTCAGAAAACTAATTTGCAAACAGAAAAATAATTTTTGAGTTTTAGTTCTATGAGAATTTTTTTGGTACTTGTGTGACAAATAGTTTTCTTGCAAAATAATTGTCAAGCAAGTATAAAAAACAGATTCCTAACTGAGAAATATTTGAACAGAAAACATAAGATCAATACCTTTTCTGAATATTATTCCATGAATATTTTCACTTTCTGAATGTCATTTTTTTAAAGTCACTTTTCAAATGTTCATTACAGATTCTCAGGCAGTTTTGGTTTACTGTCCTTAGCTTTACGTTTTCTTGAAACTTTCATTGGCGGTGCCTCTTTCTCTGGAAATAATGTTTCAAATTCATCATCTGTTTTTGTTTCACTCAGTATGTCCATATTATATAACAAAGTATCAGATTCTTCATGAAAATTTGGTAACAAATTATCTGTAGGCTGTTTTGGTGAGGTATTAGGTGTTGTGATATCCAGTGGTGGAATCCTTCATTCTCTCTGCTCTGGAAGAGTGTCAAACCCTATAGTGGCTGTTGGAAGAATGCTGAACCCTGTAGTAGATTTTGGAACTGCTGGTGTCCTCCACTTCGGTTAATTAGATAATTGGTTATTTGTTAATGCACATTCTTTAATCCAATGTCCTTTCTGTTTGCAATGATAATATGGCGCTTTATTTGGACATGTTTTAGCCAGATGTCCATTCTCTTTACAAATATAACAGTGCTTTGTGAGCTCATAAAGTTGATTGACAATACTTTTTTGCTTCATGCCATATGTCAGGTATTATCTCATTAAGTTTCCCTACAAGAAACCTCACTTCTTCTTTATAATAAATAATGTTTGGATTATTAGTTTTCTCTATTTGTTTAGATCCCACTATCTCTCCATCTCTCATGTTATAATAAATACTGTTAGGGTCACTTGCTTTTTCCAATCTTGCATCACTCAGTTTATACATATTTTGAGAAGTATGAAATTCTATCTTAACCTCTTGATAGTCTGAATGCAAGTGTTCGGAAAAACTGAGAATCGATGGCCTTTTATACTCTCCTATTAAGAAATGTTTCATGTAATTATTGAAATAAACTGTGTGTATTTGTCACATCACACTGGACATAAAATGTATTGAATTGCAAATAAACAATTCATTATATTTTGTTACCAGTGTGATGTAACAAATGCACATGGTTTATTTCAATAATTACATGAAACATTTCACTCCCACATAAATTTTATTTGTATAAAAAAGACAACTTTTAATTTGTACTGAAATGTCAAAGTAAAACACCGATCAGTCAACATGTCTCTACCACTTAATCATGCATATTGTATATACTTATCAGAGCTTACAAGACTTTCAAGTTTTAGTACAACTACAAATCCTACTTTACAATCCAAGAAAGAAGAATTAGCTACGGCTAGATTTCCCTGTGTTTAAGATGGTAAAGTAAAATATTTCATTTGTGGACAAGGTTTAATAAATTGGGAACCTAAAGATATTCCTTTACAAGAACACGAACACGATACGTGGTCACCAAATTGTTCTTACATCCAACTTATTCGAAATCGTCAATTTTACAAACCATCATCTCTCACTCATGTTATTAGATAATGTAAATATATCATTTAGTGATGTGATAGCAAGAAAAGCTGCACTGCAAATAAATTCAAAACTAAGTTAGACAAAATGTTCATAGATGGTGCAGAAAATGATTGTCCAGTTTACAAAGTCTTCCACCCCAAGATGGAGAATAAATGGGAATAGAATAGTGAATTGTAAGCAATTATTGTGAAGAAATAAGGGGTTTAAAAGGGGGGATTCTCGCCTATCTCACACTTGCTTTTGTGGGCGTCAAGAAGTCAATACTGATTTTTCACAAGATAATACAGAAGATGGGGAGAAGCTTTGAAAATAACAGTGAGATAGAGAGTGAAACACAGAATGTCAGTAGAGAGAGACAGAGACGAAGATAAGGGAATGAAAGAGAATTGTATACAATCCATCCTCAGATGCTAAGGACATCAAGAAAATTCCATTCAAACTCCCATGTATATAGAATAACATTTGAAGAATTTGATGAGAAGAATTCATTTGAAAACCTATCCAAAGTATTTGACAGCATGTTAGCAGAGATTACAGATGAATTTATGATAGAAGAAAATGACCACATGAGAGTATCCCTGAATCACCCTGGATTGAATTTAGGTATATTTATTCATTTTAACAAAGCATCTTCTATCACTGGTAATACAGTGTTAGATGAACTTGAAAAAGTTGTACAATCCAATGATGACTTTACTATCCCTGATGAGAAATTATCTTTAGAAGTAACACACACTTCCTTACCTCATGGGTCTAGACGATATAAAGCAAAATCATCTGAATCAGCTGGTAAAATGGTTGTCAGTAAACAGAGTATTGTTGAAATTAAAATGGTTAATGACGCCATGTGTCTCGCATGGACCATCGTGGTAGGAAAGTGTCATATTGATAAAGATGGATCAGAACTTTGGCAAAAGAAATTGAAAAAAAGTTGTGATTCAAAAATGAAGTTTCAAGAAATTGAAGCTAAGACATTGATGGACAAAGCGGGGCTTGATTATGTTACCCCTTGTGGATATGAGGAGCATTATAAAATACAAGATCTGCTTTTCCCAGACTATGTCATCAAAATTCATACCCAGAAAAAAAATCAGATTTCTCATTTTAGCCTCCAAAAACTACAAAGGATAGTAAAGTTATACATATATACCACCATCACCAGCACTTTGACATCATTGCCAGCATAACAAGATTTTTAGAGTATGAACATTATTGTGAACTTTGCAATCAAGGGTATCGATCTAAAAAACGACAAATGTGTAAATTAAGTTGTATTTGCTATGCCCCATCAAAATGTCTTCCTGAACATTCCATCACATGTTACATTTACAATAGACAGTTCATCGTGTTATGTAAAAAATGTAACATGTTAATTTACCCCAGGAAATGAAAACATATTTATGAGGGTTTTAAAAATGTAAATATTGTCATAAAAAAGTAAATTCTGAACATAAGTGTTTCATTCCAAAATACACATCATCTAATAAAGACACAATGCCAAAAATTCCATTTGTATTTTTTTATTTATTTTGAAACCACTCAAGACTCAGCAGTTCATATTCCAAATATCTGTATTGCTCATTGGGCTTATGCAGATTGTATCAGTAAACCCATAGATCAAAAATGTGCTTCATGTGATCAGTTTGAATGATGAGAAACAATATTTAAAGGTCACTCTACAATGGCAGTTTGCTGTGAATGGCTTTTCAGTAAAGAACATAAAGGGACTACAGCTATTGCTCATAATTCAAGAGGTTTGATGAAGACATCTTGTTGAAAATGATAGCACAACTCCAGTTTAGTGTAGTTTAGTTTAGTTTAAACATATTTTATTTGCAAAAATAGCAAAGTGGATTTGAGTCGCTCTAAAGATGACCACGTTTTCAGAATATTTTATCGACGGTATACCATACAGAATGTCATCTATCATGCTTATGCTGAACCACTCCAATGTGTTAAAAAACTCTACTCTGATAGAACTATAGAAAGTGCACACCATAAAAAGTGATGTGCGTCTTCTATATGAAGGTCCGCAATCACAAAAGGGAGTATCTGATATGTAGTTGTTAAACTTGTGCGCGTTCAGGTCACTACAATAATTTCTGATCATACTGTGGATAATATTTAGGTTTCTCTTCCCAATGTTAAAGTACCGTGGTGGTTTGGGAACATTTGAAGTTATTTTCGTTTTAGATTCCATTAATGTATTACTGTTTCTTACTTAGCACAACTCCAGAAATTACTATGAATGGAAACAAAATTATTCTACTTCAAGCTTATGGTGTGAGACTAATTGATTCTTTAAGTTTTCTTTCCATGATGTTGGCACAATTCCCTAAAACATTTGGTTTGACTGATTAGCAAAAGCTTATTTCCCTCATCTGGCAAATACATGAAGTTACAGAAATTATATTGGTCCTTATTTAAATGCAAAATTTAACATGCCTGATTCTATGTCTCGTCAGAGAGGGAAGAATTCCTCAAATGGCATAATCAAAAACTCACCATCAATGCTACATTTAACTTTTGAAAGAAAATGGGAATGTACAGTCGATGGAATAGATCCCTTCAAAGAAGCAGTTACTTTAACTGATGCCTATAATAAAGCTTGGAGAAAAACATCAATGCCAGAACATAGACCTGTCATCATTTCAGACATGGGTTAAACAGCTGCCATCAAATAATCAAGAAAGACTATCGGGTTTTTACAGTTACTAGCACAAGAAAAACACATACACATACAACATGGACTGAGTAGTGGGGAAGTTAAAATAGGAGATTACTATGTAGATGGATTCCACAAAGACACAAACCCCATTTTTCAATTTTTTGGATGCATGTGGCATGTATGTGAAAAATGTTGACCAGGCAGGAATACAAAATACCCAGTCAATTTAAAACATTACAAAACTCCATACATACAGACACAGGTTCACATAGAACATTTGAATTCACTTGGGTACACCGTGAAAGAGATATGGGAACATAAATTTTATGCTTTATGCAAAACAGATTCTGAATTAAAAACATCACTCATTTCTTTTTTTCCAAACATGGATCCAATTAAAGCACAGGAAGCATTATTTGGCGGGAGAACAAATGTCATTACATTAAAGTATACCATAAAATAGATCAAAGCTCAAAGACTGAAATAAAGTACGTAGATAATTGTTCACTTAATCCATATGTTAATAAACACAGAGAATATCCAGTACGTCATCTCAAGATGCTCACAAAAGAAAACATAGATATCTATAATTATATATATAATAATATATATAAAAGATATATAATATATCTATAAGATAGTATAGGAGACTCATTAAATGTAAAATTTTACCACAAAATCTTCACATGCCAGTTTTTACCAAACACCTGTAACAAGGAAATGGTTTTCACACTTTGCAATGCCCGTCCAGAACAAAAAAATAATCACTGTGAACACAGCGCAGAACAACGCATTGTTGTAGGTACATGGACAACTGCAGAAGATTTCACATCAATGGGTATGGGGTACAAAATACTTGACACTTATCAGATTTGTCACTGTGAAGAATGGTCTACAGAAATTTACAAACATTATGTGAATAAATATTTAAAAATGAAACAAGAAGCCAGTGGGTATCCAGACTGGGTCAACACATATACAGATAAAGCCACTTTTAAAAAAGATTATGCAGACATTTAAAACATAAATTGACAAGATATTGAAAAAAATCCAAGAAAAAGATCATTTGCAAAAACCATGTTAAACCTTTTATGGGGAAAAATGCACAAAACAATATCAAAACTACAACAGAGTACATACATAATCCATCCAAATATTTTGCCTTGATACAGGACTCAAATATCATTGCTAAAAATGTAGAAATATTTGGCCATGATCAATATATTTTAGTGAATTACACAGATACAAAACAAATGTATGAGCCTCACTGTTCAGCTAATGTTGTTTTAGCTTCTTTTGTCACAGCATATGCACATTTGGAATTGTATAAAGTTTTAGGTAAACAGGTTTTATATTTTGATACAGATAGTTGCATTTATACATATAGCCCATCACTTTGGAATCCAACAATTATAAACAGTACATTAGGTCAATGGATAGATGAACATCCAGATTCGAAAGTCACAACTGAAACACAAACCAAAACATTTTGATCTGTATACAATAAACGTTATTTGGAAAATGAATATGAGACATGCCCATGTGGCTTTAAGTTGTAAACAGAATTAAACTAAACAAGAATAGAAAAGTGTAAATAAATATGAGACATGTCCATACAGGTTAAAGGTATAAATAGCGCCTACCTATAATGTCAATGGAACATTTGATTTTCAACCGTGGACCAGACAGAATGTCTTTTAGAAAACAAGATCTCACATAAGGCATTATTGTATGCTTTTCCACTTATTACTCCTAATCACCACACAACAACAAAAGATGTTGTTCAAAAACAATTTGAAAAAACAGAAAGGTATATTGAATTTTGTAATGCAGAATACATGATGAATGCCTTTTACAAAGACAATTTACAAAATATTTGAATAAGAGTTATGTGGGATTTTGTTATTTATGATGAACAAATACTAGATTATTTATATAAACAATGTGTATCACAAATTGATCAAAGAATAGGTTCCTCAGAAACTATATTTGAGTTAAAAGCACCTTTACAGAAAATTCTCTCCTTGCGATACTAGGAAACCTGGAAGAAAGTAATATATAAGTTAGTGATACAAATTTTTTCACAAAAACAAAAATGGCATCAAGTGATTGTTTATTGTTTCAATATCCCTGTAACATATTCATCTCGGGGAAAATGGAATTTTTAAAAAAAAAACTGATTGATATGAAACATGATTTATTTCAAATTGTGTCTAAAAAATCACCTGATGTTATAAAGAATGGCAAAAGACATATACTTTACTGCAAGAGTGTGAATACATCAAATTCATCGAAGGTATTCCCGATGATGAATATGACATTGTCAGTGAGGACACAATACCACATCTTGTAGTTTTCAATGATATGTTAGGAGATAAACATGAAGCAAAAATCAAATTATGGTTTACTCGTAAAGGACATCATCAAAATGCAGGTGTTATTTACATAACACAAAATATGTATTCACAATGTAAATCTAGTCATATCATAAGTTTAAATGCACATCATATGATTTTATTTCAAAATACAAGAGATGAAGGACAAATTAAAGTATTGGCACATCAAGTTCAATTTCCACATTGAATTACAGCTATCAAGATGCAACGCACAGCATGGTTATTTATTAATTGATTTTTATCCTAGAACTCCTCATGCATTGAGATTAAGAACTAACTTTTTTCATCCTTGTATCACACAAGATGAACGTGGACCCATCATTTATTCAAAACTATAAAAAGGATAGTGTTATGATATTTGTGTCAGTTGTTGAAAATCTGTTAACGAGTACACATCATCATAATGGTATCTTTCATACATTCTTTGGAAAAACATAGTCATCAGGCAAATCCATTTGAAAGAGAATAATTACTTAAGAAAGGATTTCAGAAAATTTTAAAATGGTTTAAATTAGCAAGTAGAATCATACTTTGTAAGAAAATAACATATTGCCAAAACAAACTTTAACCTATATGGATAAACATAAACACGATCTTGAACAACTGACAAATCCAAGAGTAGATCTT
Organism: Pictodentalium vernedei; assembly: GCA_031216915.1. NCBI lineage: Eukaryota > Metazoa > Mollusca > Scaphopoda > Dentaliida > Dentaliidae > Pictodentalium > Pictodentalium vernedei. The sequence continues at coordinate 346,832,018 of CM062290.1, forward strand.
GCAACAAAATGCAACATTATTTTAAAACCAGATGGTGGTGGGTTTTTTAGTGGTGTTATTTTTTGCAATTTAATTTGATGAGATAGGTATAAAACAACTAGAAACTTTCAATCAGCATACCAAGAGAAGAAGAAAACATATAAGAAAAAAAAGTCACATAAAAAACATCAAATAAATAATTCATCAAGTTATAGAGAGATACGAAATCAACAAAAGGTAGGACCTAATACATGTACACAAATTTTGAAATTGCACCTCATAATTATCTAGCTACTAAGCATACAAAAACAAAAGCATTGCTTGTGAAAAATCTTCAAAAAGAAAGAAAAGTATCACCACTTAAGTTAACACGTAGTGTCAATAACAAAAACAAAGAAAAGTATCACCTATTTAAGTTAACATGTGGAGTGTCAATAATAAAAGTTGGTGTAAAACAAAGTACTTCATGAACCAATTCATTTTATACAAAATACAGCGCATGTACCACTAAAAGAAAAGATTCCCAGAGTGACACGTTTTACAGCTTTAAATTATCCTAAACCTGTTTGTGGAATAAGATCTTACTTTTAGTGAAATGTTTTAATACATAAAGTGCACTCTTCGCACTTATATAAATAGCAATACATTTTATATGCTTCATTTCATCCATAAATACTGGTAGAGAAGGATGGTGAGACAAAATAAGAAACCAAAAATTCCTTTAGTGAAAAAGTATGGTGGAATGTTATTGGCATTGTGCCAAACTCATCCAGCCTTTCAAAAAGAAATAATACGAAATGCACCTATGCACCTAAATCATTAATTAATTGTTTGCCAGACTGTTGTAATATCTTCTAAAAGGCAATGTACATCTAACACATAGTCAGAAACAGAAACTGTATCCGAAGTGTAAAGAACTAAGAACACTTGCTAGTAAATCAGTTACTGTTAAAAAAAAACCCAAATATTAAATCAAAAAGGTGGTTTTTTTACCAATACTTGGATTACAGTGGATGAACTTGCAACACATCTTGGAAATAAATCAGTAAACTATGACGAAAATAGCTATTATTCCTTATCATCTACTATAAGATATGCAACAGTTTAGAAATGAAAAAGCTAAACATCCTAGATTACCATCTAACCCACAAGTTTCAAATACTGCACAACTTCAGAAAATTTATCATGAGTGTTAGACAATTTAAAGTTATCAGAAAGTGAGAAAGAACTTAAGTATGGGGAAACTTTGCAGAAATTTCAAATGTCACATAAGAAAACATAAGAAAGCATTACAACCTTCACTGGTTATACCTGATTCAGAACAAAAAAAGTCTGTATCTTTACGAGATTGTATTAATATATAGTTTACCTGTTACTGTGAGACATAAAGCAATATCATTATTATCTGCCTTATCAACTCAGCCAAACATGGGCTAGGATGATTACGGTATATTAAGTTAAGAAGCCATACAAGGTTCAAACGTTATTGATTTAGTTGATGATGTTCTAAGACAACGAAAAGGTTTCAAACCAAGTGGATGGGGAATATTCAGTCGTGGATTGAAAGATATAAATATGCCACAATATTTTGTAGGAAATAATGAACGTTAGGTATGGATGTATAAACATCACATTCATAAACCTGGCAGTAAATATCAGAGTCCACCTGAAGATAGTTGGACAGAGTCTCCTTTATCCATATCTCCAACACATAAAAGTAAGAAAAAGCAGTGGAGTGAAGATACACAAAATCATTACTCAAATTTAAATTATCTGCACGTAAAATATCTCATAAATGAGAAGCTTATTGAATTATTCAACAAGTAAATTGTATTACAATACAAAACATCCTGCTGGTTATGGTGGTGTACAACAATTATATAAATCAGCACATCAAAAAGACAATTCTATCACACTTAATCATGTAAAAACTTGGTTAAAGAGGAGAAAGAACATATACTTTACATAAACCTATCTGGAGAACATTTGTAAAACTATAGTAGGTGGTATTGATCATCAATGGCAAATTGATTTAGCCGATTTACAAAGTTTACAATCTTATATAGTCAATTTCGTTATTTAGTTTGTGTCATTGATGAAAACTAGTAAAAAAGTAGGGAATATTTGATAAAAATGAGATATATGAATGAATATATTTATATTTTCATCAAAAAGACAGTTGAGGCATTGTACTGTGATATCTGGTGAATGATTTCAGCGATAGTTGGGTGTCTGACAAGCACACATACCACGCACTGAGCTGCAGAAGACATGGACGTTCAGTCCGAGAATTTACCACATTCAGTCCAAGACCTCAATACTTGTAAATCCTCCTATTTTCGCGAGACAAGCGCTGATCCGACGTGGCATACTCCTCACCAAACATCCAATATCAGCTTGACTGATATTATTCCATTCTTCCTGCAGTGCAGTGCAGTGCAGCGGTGAGTTCCTGGAAATTGGTATGGGGTGTTGGCATTGCCGTAGGCGCCTGCCAAGCATATCCCAGGCGTGCTCGATTGGTGAAAGATCTGAACGTAGTGCTGGCCAAGGCAATGTAGTGATGTTTTGCTCCTGGGGGAACCCTGCAGCGACACGGGCCCTTTGTGCTCTTGCATTGTCATTTTGGAAAATGAATCGACGGCCGTAACCTCGCGCAAATGGCACCACATGAGCTGTAACATGCCTCGGTTCATCGGAAAACATGACGTTGGTGCACCGACGATTGTCCCAGCGCTGTTGTGCTCCACACCAATTATGCCTTGCTGGGATGTGACGTTCAGTTAAACTTGAAATTATTCGAGGTCGTCGAGCGTTCAAATTCCAGCTGTGTAGGCGATTTCGGAGAGTGTGACCAATGACTCGCACATCTGTCGCTCGGTGCAGCTGCTGTCCAATTTCTGAGGCACTTTGATGGCAGTTGCGTAATGTTGTGGTTCGGTTGAAATGATCCTGGTTAACAGTTGTTGTCCTTGGACGACCTGACCTACGTATGTCATAAACATTGCCTTTCTGACAGTAGCGTGACCACAACCTGCTAATGACCAATTGAATAACGTTGAGGATTTGAGCCACTGCAGTCTGTCTGTTGCCAGCTTCCAACATGCCAAAGGCACGTAAAAGTTCGTCACGTTTCAGTCTTCGCATATCTCAAAAGTTACGTTTCGACCAGAAACTATTAATGAACGAGTGTATACCCAGAAAAGAACGACAAGACCTCCGAAAAAGCCTGTCCAGTGCAAAGGAAAATTTCAAAATGTACCCCACAGACATAAAGCAGCGCTCGTGCGAAAAACCTGCACGACGTTTTCGTGGTCTGCTAACATTCATGATCCACAGTAAACTTGGTAACAGACTGCTGTTTCCAATCACCCATACCCATTATCATTTTCCGAAAATATCAACATGAGTTTGGATATCCCCTCCTTTTTTGAATTGTATATTTTAAAAATATGCATATACATAAATCTGGAGGGACATTAACAAAATCATTTCATACTATTTTGAAAACTTCTGGCCATAAACTATTGTCATTACAATCTGATAAAGGTTCTGAAAATCCTGAAACAAAAGCAAATATTGTAGAACGATTTCAACACATATTAAAAACACTTAAGTGGAAATATTTCATACATAAGTATACATTAAAATATATTGATTTGTTACAAAAGTTAGCGGATAGTTACAATCATACAGTTAAAACTAGAAGTCCTGTCACAAATGGTGCGCTTGTCTAGGCTTAATTGCGCATTGGAATTGCGCGCAATTGCCATAACGAATGGCATCCAAAGCACGGCAGGTTCTCCTGGTTACTCATAGCAAACAAAGGCAATGTTTCTGTTAATGGACCTCCGGGTTACCCGGAGGTCCATTGGCAGAAACATTGCTTGTGCACAGACCATATGTGCAGAATTTGATAACTTTACTATGGGATTAACGCGTACATTAACGCGCAGATCAACGTGCTCTTTGTGCGTATTTCATGACAGGACTTCTAGTTTTAACTGTAGTTTTCACCGGAGTTTCAAAGAACTCCTGTTTGTGTATCTATAGAATATGAAGTAGAAGTTTCTCAACGTTTGTATGGCCAAAAAACTCAAATTGTTTTTTAATACGTATTGATAAACCCAAACGTACATTTGAAAAAGGGTAGTTATCAAATTGGACAAAAAAATATTTAAAATTATACATGTGAAAAGTACAATACCACCTGCTCACAAACTTGAAGATTTAGGTGGAAAAAAAACAGGGTACATTTTATCCTCAAGAAATTCAACATGTAAATGATGATAAAAAAATATATTATCGAATCAGTTCTTGATAGTCATTTAAGGCGTGTGGGCAAGAAAATTATTAAAGAACTTTAGGAACATTGGGAAGGATATCCAAAGAAATTTGATAGTTGGATAGCAGAATCTGATTTGGTAGCCTGTGCTGGTGAAAAGCAAGCTGGTTACTGTGGCAGGTATTGGGGACAACATACCATGGCCATAATGGGATGTTTTCATCTAGACATGGACCCGAAAAATGAAAAGAAGTCGGGCGATAGAAAAGAACGGGTGAACTATCGAACATAATGTGAATAGGCTAATAGACTCACAGATGTCCTTTGAAAAGTTAAGCCAAAATAGTATAATTTGGATGCCATTTTTTGTGAAGGGTGCTTGCCAAAATCGCCGTTAAACATTGGTAAGCAGTAAATTGGGGAATTTGTGGTTTGTGTGCAAGAAGTTGCCGAGTAGATTTTTCACCCAGGCAATGACCCATGCATTTTAAGAAAGTGTAAGAAGCCCAAGCGGTGTAAGTTTCGGACTGCTTGAATTCAAATTGAGTGTTTGTTAAACTATTTTTGTAAGTGGAAACTCCACTACATTAATTATTGTAATGATAATTAACTCTTAACTACGTTGTGTCCTTATCTCCTTGAGCAAGGCACTTACTTAATCCTGATTACCTACGTGGGGTGCGGTGGCGGTATGTACTAATGCCTATTGCACGTCGATAGTGCACCTGCCTTCAACCAATGATAGTTCCTCGACGTTGCTTTGTGGTTCTCTCCAGGTACGCCGACTTCCTCAACCCCAACACTGTACGAGACTAGGTAATCCTGGCTGTTGAAAGTTTCGTTAAACTCCAATCAATAAGAAATAGATAATTAATCCTTAATTATATTTTCCAGATTCAGATCATTTATTTTTCGCGATGCAAGCATATAACACCAAATTGTATATAAAATTGTTAAAACGCAGTACTCATCGGTGCGAATCCCACCTGCAGCAACCGCGCTGTGTCCACGGGCAAGACACGTCTCCCCCTCCCATTGTTCACGTGGGGGTACAGTGTCGATGTGTACTAAGGCGTACTGCACTTGTTTTCAACCAATGTTAGCCCTGCTTGTATAGAGTTATGTATGCTGGGGAGAAATATAAAACTCTCTATATACTAGACATTGGAAGTGGTTTTCCATCATTCAGGTTGTCTATGTTTACACAGGTATATCTCTGCATGAATCTACACCTTTTATTATATTTGATTTATTTTTGTAATTTCACATTTTCTTGTTAAGGGATTAAGATATCAGTGTGGGGAATAGCCCCCTAATAGTATTGGGTGGAAAATAATGCAAAATGCAAGGTCTTGATGAAAGAAAAGCTGAATGTAAAATCAAAAGTAATAGAAATATAATATATTACATTTGACAGTAATAGATTCCAGGCTTGTCAAACAGCAAATGAGATATTGAATACTTTCATTCAGTTTTATACAATCACCTCGATGTAAATAGTCTTTTTCATGGATATGTAAGCTCAGATCTGGGTGTACATATGTTCAGTTCATGACATTATATTGAATTTACTTTAAATAAATTTTTGTTTTTTGTTAAAACTTCTGTGACAGTTTTGTCGATTTGTTATGTTAGTCCTTTAATCCCTTTTTATCACAGCATCCTACACATCCCATCAATAAAATAGAGTCAAGAGTCATTTCTCGTTTTACTGTAAGTACTAGATTTATATTTTATGCATCTCTATAAACTTTTTATATTTGAAAAAAAAAACTCTTTTCAAAATGTGAAAAGTTGATAGACAATCATATAATCATAAATATTTTGCACATAAAACGACTGTCACAGAAAGTTCGACCACAACGCGTACCATTAAGTTTTTTTTCAATTTGATTTTTCTTATTAGTTTTTGTAAAAAGCAGAGAAATAGAAACAAGATATCCTAGCAACCAATTTGACATAAAATGTTGCAATTACGTCAGAGCACATCCAGGATTGTCTATGGGGAAAACAGTGTTAAGAAGCGAGGGCGATTGGGCGGAAAAATGTCTATGGGAATTTCAGTGTTAAAATTTTATGCCAGCACACACACGAACCTGGATTTTCTCTGGCAAACAAATGTCTATGAGAATTTCAGTGTTAAATTTTTACGCCCAATCGCCCTCCCTTACTATACTCCCGTAATTTACAAATTTGCTGGCTGAAAAAAAATTACAAAATTTTCAACAAAGCCATATCATGTGACCACCGCATTGTAACGAGCTCGCTGAGATCGTTCCAATGAGAGGTCACTTGATATGGTTCTGTTGAATTGTATTGAAAAAAAATAATTAAATTACCAAATTTTCATGTGGGTGCGTTGGGTAAAAGGTGAAAACACCAAGAATTCATTTTCAACTAGTTATTGTCAATGAGAAGATGCAATTTTCACGACACATCACTCTATATTATTATTTTATCAAACTAATTGCTGTTGAAACTAAATTCTAACTACCGGCATATTTCCTTGTGGTCTCAGGGGTGTTCTTCGTTTGTGGTTCTGGTATTGTGTCAGATCCTCTCACTCACGCGCAATATTGTCCGCTACAGCTGTTGGTGTAGTGCGGTCATTAGAGGGTTGAACCTTGCAGCAGTTGTTTGTAAGATCATTTTTGGTACCCCTTTAGGCGATAAATGACCTTAGAATAAAATAACAAAAATGCGCTAAAATCAGCCATGGGAAAATTCAAGGATTCAAGATGGCGACCGAAAATATGAAATACCATCATATTTTTATTGAACAATGAAAATTTAGTAACATGTTTTCATGCCAAAATATTTTTGAATTAAACGCCAGGGTCCCAAAATAGTTATATGGCAACAGGTGGTAGCCAGGATGACCGCAAGTATGGCCACCAACGCGAAAAACTGAACTTCTTCAGCAAAACACGTGTGAGAATTGTCACGAATGTTTTCGCTTGTATCATTGATATGTTATCACCACTAGTGACCTCTCTCAATACTTCCGTCATCTGTAATGGTTTCTTAAACCAGTTTTACAATCCCGGTCTTAACTGGTGCTAGTTATGCGACTGGTTGCCACTACTGCCACCCCTAATGACATCGTTGGTCTCTACGACGATTGTTCTCCAGGTTTTACACAGGTTGCATCAGGTCATACCCAGAATCAAATCGAGAAAATACATATCCCAAGCTGGCGAGCCACAGGTGAGTGCCAGTGAGCATTATGCATTGTGGTACGTGGTATCGGGTAAACTGTTTTACCATTTATCAGCAGTGAAGGCATCTTCTGACTGGCTAAAGTGACCGAAACATATTGCAATCACGCCGGTGATTCTAAAACATGCACGTAATAAGAACTCGCGCACGAGTCAATGTTTATGCCACAAGGTGTCCCATCCACCTGTGTTTTAATTTCCAAGGGGAGGACTCGGGAAGGACTGAACAATAAACACGGACGGACGGGCGGATGCGCATTCTTACCTGTAGGGCTTTTCCCATGTTAAACCCTAACCCCACAAGGTCAAAAAATTAACGCCACAGTGCAAAAAATAGCCCCACAAGTGGCCACTGTACTAACCAAACCCACAGCTACCACTGACCCTAACTGGTAAACCTCACAGTGTACCTCTGCTAAGCCTGGACGGACGGACGGACGTTCTGATGACGGACGGACGGACGTTCTACCGCAGATGTACTTGTGAGTTGATTTTAGTGTCAGGTATGGGGAAAATTTCGCAACTCACAAGTGGATTTTTCGCTCCTCACAAGTTGAAAAAAACCTCAGAAGTGGCTGGTGTACTAACGGTTTTATCCCCCAACCTCATAAGTAACGACTATACACGGACGGTCACATCGCAAGACCATCTGCGGTGGCCCGGACGGACGGACGGACGGACGGACGGACGGACGGACGGACGGACATCAATCTATTCATTCATTAATTCATTCTTTTCGATTCTGAAGCCATTTTTCGAACCGATGTTAAAAGAATTTTGCACACGCGTAGAGTGACACAAAATCTAAAAAAGGTACTAAAGCAGAATTTTCGATTTAATCCTTCTTTTGCCCAAATTGTCTGTGACACTACAGTTGGTATACAAGAGATATTGGGCTAAGCGTTTGTTAATCCTCCACAGGCTTTCAAACAACGAAATTTTGATAAAATGGGCTGTTTTCGGGCAACCACAGCACGAAATGGCTACCTGAAAGTTGAACATAACTCTATTTATTAATAGAAGAATTCACAAAGATCATTTATGTAAGTAATAAGTTTATTAAAAAAATAAGTGTTAACCCATTTTGGGCTGGTTAAACAGCGATACCAATCAATGGCTTCAAAATTCATGTTTTCCGTGGATTTCTCTAAACGCATCTTGTAGATTTTCAAGAAAGATTGGCTATTCGCAGGTCTTTGTGTGACATTATAAGCAGCAGGGATAAAATATTCCGGTAAGCACTTGTTAACCCTCCATAAGCTACTAAACGTCAATTTTTTTTTAAATAAAATGGTATGTTTTCGAAGACCAACAGCACCCAATGCTAAACAATAACTCTTTTATCGGATCCAGATTTTATGGAGGATAATTTTTTTTTGTTTTTGTTTTGTTTTTTCTGTTGTTACTTAATAATAAATACCCAAGTAAGGGCCAAATTTTACATTACCTCAGATAAACGATTGGTAAACGATTTAAGCAAATCTGTATTTGTATTTTTATTTCAGTTACGAACACTTATTGTTATTAAACAATTATGGACTTTTTGATGGTGAATATGATGTGATATGAACCTGAAAAAACTTATATTGACCTCGGCTAACGCCTCGGTCTGTATAAGTTTTTTAGGTTGTCATTTAAAACCAGAAATACTTTTATTTAACGATAAAATAGTTATCATATGCAGAATAACATAAAAATAAACATGTTATAGAGATTACGTCGACTGAAATAGAACAAGAGAGGGGATTTCCAAAAGCTATATTTAGAAAGTTGATATTCACTGGAAAACCGGTATACATGGATTTGTGAGTACCAGGCACGTGTATAAAATCCAGCCAATAGAAATGGGGTCATTTATAAAGTATATAATAATATTATTTATTATACCTCACGTCTGTGACATCAGTCGTAATTGGTTAATTTGACACCTTCTAAAAGACATAGTGCTGGAGTTTTTGGACAAAATATGGGTATTATCGGAACGTTCTTCCCTGTAGATACGAGAACAAAGAAAATGTAAGCTCCACTTCCATTGATCAGCGTCGATTACGCATGCTCTGATTGGAATTTCTCAACACCAAACGCTGGCGCCGTGTCTGTTTAACCTTTTTCGTCACCGATGGACACAAACTTACCAACAAATATGTCATCTTCAGTGGGTGTGTTTTCAATTTTAACTGCAAACAATGAATTCAAAAGAATCAGAAATATTTAAAACTCACATGTTGTTCACCACTTTTGTGAATCATGAATGTGACTTCAATCAAAAAGCCAGTTTACACTTTCGATCGCGCGCGTGGAATTGTGAGAAGCTTTGGGATAAACAAATACCCTTTTTTTTTTCTTTTTTTTTATTTACAGTTTTCACAGTAAATTACATCAAACACACACATTATATATATATATATATATATATATATATATATATATATATATATATATATATATATATATATATATATATATATATATATATAAAACAAAAATACAATGTGTAAAGAATTCTTCCGATCAAAATTCAACATGGGCATGTGTGGTTAAAGAAGACACTTAAATTTAGCTAAATATTTTAGATATTGTCTCCCATCTCAGTTTGATTTTGTTTGCCTTGCCGAACGAGTATAAATAGAGTGAGTATATATCGATAGTTCTGTAATTCTTTAAAACTTCTGTATACGTGGTGTAGTTGGGTAGCCGGTTTTCAAGACTACATGAAAATATATATTTTTTAAAAATTTGTAAACATGTACACAGTATGTCGGATAACTGAGCTTCTGTTTGCATTCCTAATATTACTTCCTTAGGGCTGACCTGAACATTTGAATTACAAACAGTATTAACCTTTTCTACGAGTTGATGTAAACACTGTTTTTGAATGTGAACAATCGTAAAAGAGATGTGTTATTGATTCTTTTGAATTAAAACAAAAGCGGCAGAGCCGAGTTTCTGAAAGACCACTACGAAATAGTTTAGAATTGGTGTATAATATACGGTGATTTATTTTGAACTGTAGTGTCTGTAAATATGTGTCGCTGGTACAAGTAAATGTTGTCTTGTATACATATTGCCATTCGTCTGTGCTTATATCATATCTAAGCTCATCGCTCCATTTTGCTTCGGATTTTCTTGCAGGTACAGCTATCTTGTTCAGGAAAAGGCCGTAAAAATCTTTATTAACTTTGGCAGTTGACTTTAAGCGGGATATTAATGCATTTTCCACAACAATTTTTGTGTACATTCTTGGATTATTTTTTTCCAGTTTTGGGGTATTGAATTTATCAATCCCAAATATGTAGTGAACGGGATATCTAAGTTGTATTTGGTTTTAAATGTTCCATGTGTTAAGAAATTTCTGTTAGAATCTACAATATCGTTTATAAAAAACACACCAGCTGCAAACCATTTTTCTAAATGATAGCATGTATTATTTAATTTGATACTTTTATTATAAAATATTGGTTGTGATAAAATATCCTTATATGTTGATATAGAATAGTCTTGAAGGAGTGACCACGAAATTACAACATTTCGCCAGAATGGGGGCATTGATTCCGCTAATTTTTGTAGACCGTCTTTTGTAAAATGCCAAACATTGTTGAATCCAAATTTTTCAAAGTTATCAAGTGCCAGTGTTTTCCACTGTGATGAATTTTCCGGGTCTAAGAGCTTCTTAACCTAAGTAATTTTTAATGAATTACATAGGGTTTTAATGTGCGGGATTTTGAGACCACCTTTCTCCACTGTGTTTATCATGGTAGAGCGTTTGATTTTGTCTTTCTTATGTGACCAAAGGAATGTGAAAACCATTTTCTGGAGTTTAGCGATAATCCAATCGGGTGGGTTGGGAAGGACTGTGAGAGAGTGTATGATAATTGGAAAAGCAAGAGTTTTTAACACCGTAGCTTTTCCAACAAGGGTAAGATTTCTTAACGACCAATCATTTAATAGTTTCTGCATTTTTTCTAATTTTTCTATAAAATTTTTATCCAGGTAATTTGTATTACTTAAATTGTATTTTATTCCCAAAATGGTAAAATCTTCCCCGTGATTCCATTTTATCGGTTTGTCCGTTTTTAGTTCCACACCGCAACCCTTACGAGAACCGATCCATACTATATAAGTTTTGTCAAAATTTACTTTTAGACCTGATAAATGAGAAAACTCCTCAACAACATTTAAGGCTGCGTTGAGTGATTTTTGATCATCGTCAAGAAATAAGGTGCTGTCGTCTGCATAGTGGTTAATTATATATTCAGAATTGTTTATTTATTTTTATACCATTTATTTCCGGACTAAATTTTAACCTAGCACTCAGTATTTCTACACACAGGATAAATAGGTACGGGGAGAGTGGGTCCCCTTGTCTTACACCTCTTTCCACATTGAAAAACTCTGAAAGACACAGCTGGAAACGTCACTATAGAAAGCCTTAAACCAACGAATGATTGATGGACTGAAATTGTAAAAGTTCAGGGTTTTCTCAATGTAGTTCCATTCAAGATAGTCGAAGGCTTTTTCGAAATCCAATAATACTAACATTCCCGGGATATTACTCGATTTGCACTTGTCGATCAGGTCAGTAATTAGACATGTAGATTCCCCAATAAACCTCCCTTTTACAGAACCCAACTGACTTTCAGAGATAAGTTTGGGTAGGACCGTTTTTATACGAAATGCTATTGCCGAAGAGCCAATTTTAAAATCAACGTTTAGAAGAGAAATAGGTCGCCAATTTTTAATGTACAGTTTAGATTTTCCTTCCTTTGGAATGCATGTTATTATACCTTGTCTTTGTGTAACTGAGAATGTACCGTTTTCGTAACCAGCATTTAGCGATTTAACCAAAAAAGGACCGATATCTTTCCAGAAATATTTGTAAAATTGGGAAGTAAATCCATCTGAGCCGGGCGATTTATTGCATTTCATGTTTTTCAAAGCAGCTAAGCATTCAGAGGCTGTCAATGGACCATCTAGTAAAATATTGTTTTCGTCGTCAAGTTTCTTTAGAAACGGGTTATTATTATCGAAAAACATGTCATCTGTATATACTGACGGAGTATTCATCTTGGAACTATATATATTTTTGTAAAAACGTTTTTGTTCTGAAATAATATCTTTAATATCTGTACATTCTGTGTTGTCATCTTTAATACGGATACAGGAGAGTGATCTGAGCGGTAACTAGGCTCAATGTCAGTTGACTGAACTAGGTCCTGCAGGTCAGAAGTTATTAAGTTATTAAGAAATAATCCAATCGAGCAGATTTATTATTTGGACCCCTCCACGTGAAACGTTTGCAGGATGGATTTTGTTGTCTCCATACGTCATTCAGATCTAAAAGTTCCATGTAATTAGATACACATTGTTGGGCTTTTACATTGTTCTTATTTTTGTAGTTTTTGGTGTCGAGGCGATAGTCCATTTGGGATGTTCCAATCACCACCAATTATTATAGAAGTGTTCCCTACGCTTTCTATTTTATCGAAAAAATCGTTATAAACATCGGGTGAGTCATTGTTTGGGCCATATACTACTGCAATTGTCATACAATTATCCTGAACCACGATGCCTAGTATAATGAAGTTTCCAGAAGTGTCATAAATCTCATTTTTTATTTCGTATTTGAATGTGTTTCTGAACAGTATAGCTGTACCTCGCTTGTGACTTGTATTCGAGCAGAAAAAGGCATCTAAACCCCATTCGTGCTTCCACGGTAATTCGGTCTTCTTACTGGAATGGGTGTCTACTAAAAGAGCAATGTCACACATGTTCCTGCTGCGGGAGAAGAAATCCCTTCGCTTTACAGTATCTGAAGCGAGACCCCGGCAGTTCATACTACAGAAGTTGATCTGACTCATATTTGGTTAGTTTTGTAAATAATCACAACTCTTTCGGCAAGGCAAACACTTATAACATAAATGAACGAAGGATTTAATTTACATTTCACATCGAGGTATACTGTGTTTGTTTTTTTTTTGTAAAATAATAACAAGAGGGAAGAAACCCATAGTGGGACATGTTTTACCACTTTTACGTCAGGTATAACTTTGCCATTTGCGAGAGTTTAAAAACTCAACAGCGCCATCACCTATGTGATACGTGGTACTGTTGAGAAGGCAAGAGATGGAGGGCGAGAGAGATGTAGAGAAAGAGAAAGAGAGAGTAGAGAGAGAGAGAGAGAGGGGGAGCGTGTGAGAGCGAGGGGGAGATAGAGACGGACAGAGAGAGAGAGAGAGAGAGAGAGAGAGAGAGAGAGAGAGAGAGAGAGAGAGAGAGAGAGAGAGAGAGAGAGAGAATGATAGGAATATTTTAAATCGAGAAAGTGAGAAAGAGAGGGTAAGGACCATACAGAGTGATAGGCATATAGACAGAGAGACACGGATATATTTGGAGTGATGTGATTAAGAGAAGGGCATATAAACATATATGCTTGCATACTTATACCCAGCATAGATATATACATGGACTTCTCACATGACATCGACTATATACATATACATATACGCTACATATCATATAAACATATAGATGCTATACATTATATATGGATTATAAAACTGTAACTTGTACATATGAAATTAACTGTATCCACTAAGGCGCGTCAGCATCACCGACTGTATGTTTAAGATCGTTGCAAGCGACTAAAATAAGCTATGTTAAACTCGCGTCGAACACCCTCAGCCATTCTGGACCGAGAATAGAGAGTATGGCAAGTTATGGCCTGTTGTCCTCCAGTCTACACTGGTACAAATACACTTGGTAACGTGAGACAGTGACAAGAATATAAACAACGACGATTTAATTACACTTTTGGAGGTTCTAATTAAAATAATTCGCAAATCTACTCCAACGGCCTTCATTTTCACAATCCCTTTTTCTTTCCTGTTTGAAATTAAAAATAATTTGCGGGTTTTTTGGACAAAAACAATGCATATTTTGCATATGTATCGAAATGTTAATGTTCTTATGTCATTTTGACGTTGTCCTTCGATCTTTTCAACTTGAAGTTTAATTGGCAGAGTGCTGAACTATTTTTGTCCTCAAAACTTTTCCACATGTCTTTGCCTTGTTACAACTTATGGGAGAGTGCCATAAATGGTAACAAGGCAAATCCATACAGATTAAATAATTTTACTTCAAAGATAACACAAAGCACATCCACAAAGAATGAAGCCTTCAAGTTGCAGCACCTGCATTTCAGAATAAAGCCCAAATACGGGCCTCCAGGACTCTACCAGTTAATGTAGTCAACTATTTAAAATAAATCGCAGAAAAAACACTAATTCCTTTAATTTCCACTGTGCATTTCGATTTTCCATTCAATTTCCATTCAAAGTCATTCACATTTGCTCGCTCAAAATTCTGAATAAACTTCTCTCACGGAACATACCCGTTTTTTTGCTGTCAAATTCTGAGAATTCAGTATAGGCCTAGTGAGCATATAAGAATGATTCATAAATCTGTCCACGCCTTTGTTATTTATTTATTTATTTATTTATTTATTTATTTATTTATTTATTTATTTATTTATTTTGCTTCAAAAGTATATGTTAAGACCCCTCACTGGAACATGCTCGTTCCAAAGAGGTGCCATAACCTATGTTTTTGAAGCAAACATTGAAAATATTTAATTATGCAATTGCAAGAGTTCTTTGGTGGGAGTGTCCTCTCCTACTTAGTACTACAGTAATTTTTTGTTAATCGATTTGTAAATTGTAAGGCATTTTAATTATTCACGTAAGATGCCATCAAAACGCAGCTAGTGAGACATGTGATAATAATTCATTTTAAAAAAGAACCAAGAATCTTTTAGAACATTGGCAGTACAATCAGATAAATGCCCCCCACCCCACCCCCCAACAAAAAAAAAAAAAAAAAAAAAAAAATGAACAAACTGAAAATATTAGTTTCAAAGACATCAATATTTTTAAGGTTTCAGTGGAAGACTGTGCATGGAGAGTGATCCGCTTCTGAAACATCCATTCTACCGCGACAATGAATATTAACCTCTGTGTAAAGGCATAATGAGTCAAAGCAAGACTTGAATTCAAGACCCGGGCATCACTAGACCCATTAAAAGAAATCTTACTTGTGCATTTTATGCTTTTATATAGAATTTAAGTAGAATTGAAGTTACAGACTGGGTAGTAAATTATACCCAGCAACCCCCCCCCCCCCCCCTCACCATGTTATATAAATCAGTTACTGTTACCATTATCCAAGTATCATTCAAACGGTTATTTCGGAACATCTGTGTTACAATAATATTTTTCAGTTTAATATTCTAGACTTTATCATTTATTTATTATAACCTAAGAACTAACAACTAGCAATAAATCTACTGCACTACAGAAGAACCCCCCCCCCCAAAAAAAAAAAAAAAAACAAAACAAAAAAAACAAAAAAAAAACAAAAAAAAAAAGACACTGAAGATGCTTACTGGTCATCAGAATCAGCTTTCTGGGTTGGCTTTATTGAATTAAACATGTAATTCTACTATTTGGAGACAAAATTATCTTATTTATACATGGGAAGTAAGGGCGTAATTTTACTTCAAATTCAGAATGTTTTCTTGTGATTATCCTACATGTACAACTTATTTCAGCTGGTACTCTATAGTGAATGTAATGGTTAGGGTTAGTACAGTTCAGACATAAATAAGCTGTAATACTACAGTAGTAGTACAGTGTTATTTAAATTAGTTGAACGGTAACCACAAAACCATTTTCTACCGAAGCTGAAGGATGTAACCTGACCAGCCATGGAATTGATACCATTTTCTGGAAAGCTCTCACAGCAGGCTTGTCAAAGAATGGTTCAGAGCCTTGTTGGATAAATTAAGGAAGAAAACCCCTTTGTTATACTGCAAATTCATTCTTCTGGTACCAGTGTTGTACCCTTTTGCTATATATTTGCAAGTCAGACTGGGGTAGTAAATTTGGGGGGGGTCACTTTTATCCGCTGGGGATGGAAAGAGGACAAATAGTGGCGAGCACGAGCAGTCCTTATGCTTGGTGTTGTGAATGCAACACAACTCGTATTCCCAAATGTTCAACTGATATGTTCCATTTGAACTGTGTTGGAATGCACATGCACTCGACGTATTATCAGATTTTATCAATATTAATAAAATAGATATATTTTCAAAACTTTGAAAGTACTTTTTTTAGTATTGATAATGTAATATATATTTTATTAAAATTGATAAAATCTGATAATACATCGAGTGCCTGTGTTGGAATGCACAAAGAAATACTTAATAACACATGGTTTTCGTTTGTGGTATTCAGTGTACCAAAAAATTTATATAGAAACAAAGACTGAATAAATGAATTGGGAAAAAGTATAGAATGCGGAATGCAACGGGACGCCAGCTGGGGATATTTTTCTACAAAACTGCTATATATTTTAATTGTCTACAGGAAAGAACAAAGAACTTCTATTTCCGGATTTGCGCAGTCCAAAGTGTAAACTGGCTTATTATAGTTCCACAAGTTTAGTATTACTTCTCAGCCTCACTGAGTCTCCGCCTCAAGTTCAAAATAAATTGTTTCACTCCTCTTAATTCTGACAACTGTCGTCGTCCAAGAAATATGAATTTATATTCCACTATACCACTTGGCACTTATCACACGAGCATTAATACTGAATTTTAACATGAACAGCATGATGCAGTTGTCAACACCACTAACATTTGGTGATAAAGAAACTCTCAAAGCGACGGCTCTTGTAACAAGACATTTTCGAATTTGTGATCTGGAAACTCCTAAAAAGACGTCATTCCTTCGAAATGACGTCACTAAAAGCATGTTTCTGGATTCGACCGCATTGTTACAAGATTGACTGCAGGTTGCAGCTAACGCTTAACAATGAAAGCTATTTGTTGTGCGGCATAATAAAATAATTAGAAAGTTTTTTTTCAGAAATTACACAATCTCAGGTACTATCGACCGAAAAGAACATGAAAGCATACGTTCTAACATTATATTATTGGTGTTTAAGGTCAAATATTTCTGAAAATAGTTACGAATACTGACATAATGAACATTTGTTATCAACGTAGTAAATATAAATGCAGTGTTTTACACATACAATCATATTCATTTTCATATCTGTGTTAGTCCAAAAAGTCACTTTCAGCAAGCTGGCTCACTGGCTAGAGCATTGGCCGTGAGGTCGAAAGGTCGTGGAATCTGCATTACGCGTAAGAACGTCATGTGTGAACGCAGCTGATAGCACATTACGCGGCTGAGTTACGTTATGACATGAATGAAATGCTTTGACACAAAATAGTGTAGAGTAAGAAAATTATCAGACTGCCAAAGGTGATATTTTTCTTTAAATATACAGTGGAGCCCACTTAATTGTATATCTCTTAATTGTATATCCCTGTTAATTGAATATAATTTTCAAACACAAAACCATTTATCACACCTTCAGTACAAATTTGATCTGTTAATTGCATATGGGTTGTAGAGTAAACTCCTGTTAATTGTATATAAATTTTTGTAATATGTTGAAAAAATTGCTGTGACACGCACCAAATTCCCCTTATTTATCAACCTTTTTGGTCTCATACATCCAATACATACATTTATTCTATTATATCTTGTTTGACAGAGCTCTAAGAGCTCTGTCAAACAAGATATAATAGAATAAATGCTCAGTTTACCTCCAGAACACAAGAAACTGACCAAATCCCTGTTAATTGTATACTCCTGTTAATTGAATAATTTTCACTGGCAAAATGGATATTCAATTAAGAGGATTCTACTGTATCAGCTTCATTCACTTAGTTCATGTTAAATCGCGGCTAAATACAAAACACAACTCGAGTAGAATACGGCGAGCAGGAATGTACGACCCTTGTTTGAGTGTTTTGTGTATTTCAGACGCATATTTGGTGCTTGTGAAATACAAGAAAAGCTTGGGTCGTTGATTCCAGTCACCCGTACTCCAGCCTCGTTGTGGTCTGCGTTATTATATAAGGCTAAAAAACTGCTGATTCTCAGGCAGGCAATCCCTCACTGAATTTGCCCCCCCCCCCCCCTCCCATTGGTCATTTTTATTGCCTTTCAGTGTCTTCCAATATTGGTACAAACTCAGAGAGCCCCAAAACTTTTTACTTTTTTGAATGAAGCATATTTATTTAGTTGTGTCTCCAATATGTTTGCCTTGTTACAAGAGTAATGCTGCAAAACCCACAGATTAAATACTTTTACTTCAAAGATAATATGAAGAGCACCGAAAGAATATGAAGCCTTTGAATTGTGGAACCTGTAGTTTGTTTTTAGAGGAATGTTTTATTTTTTACATTAATGAAAGTGTCAATGCCACTGTAGCTCAACTTGTGTACGACATGTACATGTATAGTATGTGGCACAGAAATGACACACGTCTAGGTAATGACCTGATAACAAAGGTACATGTAAAGTATTGTGAAAGTCCATACATAAATACTGCATGTAGCCTGCAACAAATGTACAGGTAAAGTATTGTAAAGGTGGGTGACAGTTAAATGCAAACTAGAAAAGAAATCTCCATGGGGTTAATGTTAAAATGGGAATCCTTGTGTGGTGCACCATAAGCCAAACGTTAGCAATTGTTTTGGCCTGTTTGATTCAAACTCTTCTAAGGTTGATTCATACTAATTAATAAATATTTGTCCAGTCCTTCTTAAAATATAGGTATTTGAATGTTTTATCTTTAGCTCATAGGGTTCCATGGAAGAGGAAGTTTTATTTTTCTCATTGGAAATAGAAAATCGAGCTGTGCTAATAATGTTTACCCTCTCCAAAAAGCACCAAACATTAACACAGGAACTCGGCTTCAGCACATTTGAATATACACATCCTAGGGATGTTGTATTCAAGAAACATTATTTTTCAGGTGTTTTGGGAAAAGATTTTTAATTATCTCTCTTTTTGAGTCCCCGAGTTGGCCTGACTGAGTCCAAAAATATATGTTCTCATACCACAGTGATAACAAAACACCCAATAAATTCATAGCAAACATTACTGACATAAAAAAAACCTTGTTTACAGGTTTTGTACAAAAAAGGTAACACACTCGTTCTCGTCCCAAGGTGATAACAAAGGTATCCAAGACGTTTCGTGAAGATCGGTTCATAAATACAGACTCTAGCCCGAGTCGTATTGATATGTGTACTAACTGTGTATAAGTAGCACTGAATAAATCAAAGTTCATCTAATTTTCATAATTTATGCACGAGAAAAAAACCCGTATTATATGTGATGTATTCCATGTTAGTAAAATTCATACAAAAATTTATTCAAATCAGAACCTTCGCATAGAAGTTCTGTACAAAAACTGATTGCACCTACTTTCGGTATAAAATGGATGCCGGCGGCCATCTTGTATTTCAGACCGCACACCAAAACATTTGTTCTCGTCCCAAGGTGATAACAAAAGTACCCAAGAAGTTTCGTGAAGATCGGTTCATAAATACAGTCTCTAGCCCGAGCCGTATTGACATTTACACTTACTGTGTAAAAGTAGCACTGAATAAATCAAAGTTCATCTAATTTGGATAATTTCTGCATGAGAAAAGTGCCGTATTATATGTGATGTATTCCAAGTTACTAAACATTCATTCAAAATGTTATTCAAATCAGAACCTTCATCAAGAAGTTATGTACAAAAAACTGATTGTACCTAATTTCGGTGCAAAATGGCCGCTGGCAGCCATCTTGAATATCGGATCGCACCATAAAACACTCATTCTCGTCCCAAGGTGATTACAAAGGTACCCAAGAAGTTTCGTGACGATCGGTTCATAAATACAGCCCCTAGTCCGAGCCCAATGACATGTGTATTTACTGTGTATAAGTAGCGTTGAATAAATCAAAGTTCATCTAATTTGCATAATTTCTGCACGAGAAAAAAAAACCCGTATTATATGTTATGTATTCCATGTTACTAAACATTCATACGAAAATTTATTGAAATCAGTACTTTCATACAGAAGGTCTGTACAAAAAACTGATTGCACTAATTTCGGTATAAAATGGCTGCCGGTGGCCATCTTGAATTTCGGACCACACCTAAAAAACACTCGGTCTCGTCCCACGGTGATAACAGAGATACCCAAGAAGTTTCGTAAAGACCGGTTCATAAATACGGCCTCTAGCCCGAGCCGTATTGAATTGTTGACGGACGGACAGACGGACGATGGGCCATGACAAAACCACAAATATGACTACGTCAAAGTTGAGCTAAAACGAATTTATTTGTTTAAATATGCACTTTCTATATTACCGTGTGTCGAAAGACAGCCGAAATCCTCTCCATGTTTCCTCACTTCTTACAAAAGAAAAAGAAAAATTTAAAATGGAATCCTCCCTCCCTCCCTCTCTAATTTGAAAAAAAATGCCTGAGAATCAATTAATTTATTTTGTTTGGCCTAATATCTGTCATTTTTTATAACGTACAATTGTTTACGTAAATCACACAAAATACTTTAAATTCGACATACATAATAGACTTGCTTACATATTAAGCGCCACATGCATTTAATGAGCTTTAGGCTCCACAAAGTATAGCGTCCGTTTCTATGGCGATTTTTGTAAAATTACATGCGGGCGGGTGGGCGGACGGGGGGGGGGGGGGGTGGGGTGGACGTACGGGTGGTCGTTTCGGTCGGACGAGAAGGCGGCTTGTTATTTTATTTTGTATTTTTGTAATTATTTCCTTGCCATCAAACATTCACGTTCTTGGTTTGTTTTATGCCCCATAATATACAGAACAGAATGGGTGGTGGTGTATTTAGTCCCTTGAGTGCAAGAAGACTTCGCAGTGCTAAAGTACTGCAAAGCCTTGTTGCACTCAAGGGACAAATTTATCAATTTTATTAAACTTGGATAAATATCGGACATAAACAATTCCATTTTTTTAAAAGCTTGATTAAAAAAGAGAGCATGCGGCAGCCAAAAGGACGTTGCGGGAGGGCCCGAGAAATAGATTTTTAATTTTACACTTTCTCTCTTACCTCTTTTCAAGCTTTTTCAGCTATTTGTGTATTTATTATGTCAGTGCGTCCTGATGCCCGTATCTTCGAAATGGTTGAATGTGGGCATTTCAAATTTTCAACATTAATCAGACATTATGGAAAGATGATGCACGTCAATCGTTTTCAAAAGAGAATTCAAGATGGCCGTCTGGCTGCAATTCTTGTTGGAAATTACGTGTAGTTAGTTTTCTGCCTAGAACTTCTAAACGATCATTCTGATTTCATAAGTTTTGGTATAGGGGTGTAGCAGCATAAGATGAATAACATATACGGGTCTTCTTCTCGTGCATAAATTATGCAGATTGGACTAACTTAAGCTTTTTTGGTCATATTTGTAAATATTGTGTTGGTGTGTCCTGTTACCACCTGTATCTCAGAGACGTTTGGCGCTTTTGTTTCAAATTCTCAGCATTGATCAAACATTATGTAACATTGTAATACGTCAATATTTTTCGAAAAAAGATTCAAGATGGCCGACTGGCAGCATTTTATTTTTGGAAATTGCGTGTAATTATAATGAGATTGGAGTACAAGTCAGTTACAAAAACCAGACCGTTCTGACTGTTTCAGGCTGGTCTTCCACTGCTTATAGTACATTTTCATATAAAGACAAGCCTCGTAGGTTTGAAAAAACTCTGCCCATCATCACTGAAATGTAACCTTTGCTTTTTCATATCTTTTTCATTTTTATATCCCAACCTGTTGCTCAAGAGATACATTGGTGTCGTGCTTTCAATCTTTCTGCTTTCATCAGCCATACCTCCACAATTTGGTGACACCACCATCCGTGGGGGACTATTGTCTGATCGCTGGAGATCGGCGTTGCACTTGTTCAATTTAACATCCTGCTTAACAGCGATTAAAAGTGTAAATTAGTAACGTAAATAAAATAACCGTTTAATGCGCAAATGCCCCAGTCCTCAAATGGCAGAAAAAGTCATTCGATAGTTCTTTTCACATA
Source organism: Pictodentalium vernedei (assembly GCA_031216915.1). Classification (NCBI taxonomy): domain Eukaryota; kingdom Metazoa; phylum Mollusca; class Scaphopoda; order Dentaliida; family Dentaliidae; genus Pictodentalium; species Pictodentalium vernedei. Next base: position 346,854,490 of record CM062290.1, read on the forward strand.
CTTTCAGAAAAATACAGTGTAGACCATTCCTCTTTCGTGGGGAATGGAGGACAATGGAAAAGCATACTGAATCATAACAGATTTTCGCATCCTATTGTTATGAAATTGCTCCATTCACCCCAGCTTGCAATATCTTGTTACACACCAGTTTGGACACCAGGGCCATTGTAAATAAAGAGTAATCGCTTGACTGGACTGGTTACGTGAAAAATCATAAGAGGTGAGGGACGTTGTACACGAGTGCGCACGAGTGTTTTACAATATAATCCCTCGCCTCGAATGAATTATTTCACGTAACCAGTCCAGTCAAGCGATTACTCTGTTTATTACTTTTCATTATTAACGATGATTTTATTATTTAACCCTTTACCTAACGTAACGGCCAAAAACTGCCAGCGTTATTCTCAAAAATCGCCAATTAATGTTCATTATGTTTTCATTTTTTTGTCTCTAAAACATGGGTTATGACGGCGAGCTCGTTCCAATGAGGGGGTCATAACCTATGTTTTTGAGTCAATAGTTGAAAACAATAGTTATTCAAGATTTTTTTTGCAAGTGTCGTCTGCTTTTCATGTTAGGTAAAGGGTTGAAAAAACAATGAAGTCCCCATTACATCCACGGCAAAGGGTCTTCGTTTGCGCGCACGGATACATGACCCAATTGTTGATTACGTAATTCACTTGTGAAGTTATCGTTTATAATCAAACCCGGAAATCCCAGTAAATCACACTTTGGAAAGTAATAAATTGTAATAATCATACATCGCAACAAAGTTCTTATCTCGAACATGTTTGCTTTTTTCCGTACTGTGTTATAAATGAACATTACCTGCTTCTTGGGGGACCTGGTATAAGATCATATTTTCTGTGTCTACAGTAAATGAAAGTTCCATATCCGATTACCACTGTCACGTAGAATCCCACTATATATTTTAGAAGATTCAGTATTATGATGTAAATGAAAATTTTTACTGTGTTCATTGAAATAAAATATATGTGTCACGTTATTATGTATCTAGAGATCTGAATATCGCTTGAATATGACAGAACTGAAAGACGTATTTGTAAAATAAACAGCCCGAGCAGTCGTATGAACTTGACACCGATTGCGACCAGGGATTGTGGAAAATAATATGGGCTGAAGTTTAAACACCGTTGAGTTACTGCGAATAAGCTTGTAGGCCAATAGTTCCTTGAGATTAGCTCTCTTGTTGTCATGTTGAGTGGACGTCTGAAACAGTACTGTGAATTTAGTTACTTATTCCGGTTTCCTTATTCGACATTTAAAATTCGAAAAAAAAATCACGGGATATTTTGGTGTTATGGGTGACCCCTGAGGAATAAAGAAGCTTGACCTCTCAACCGCCCCAATCGGACCATATTTAGGGGCCCTACTAAGGCCCCCAAAAGGGCCAGTTACAAAATATCACCAAAGCAGGTTAAAATCACAGGATATTTTGGTGTTGATGGGTGGCCTCCGAGGAATAAAGAAGATTGACGCCTCAACCGCCCCAATCGGACCACATTTAGGGGGCCCTACTAAGGCCCGAAAAAGGGCCAGTTACAAAATATCACCAAAGCAGGTAAAAATCACGGGATATTTTGGTGTTGATGGGTGGCCCCCGAGGAGTAAAGAAGATCGACACCTCAACCGTCCCAATCGGACCACATTTAGGGGCCCTACTAAGGCCCCAAAAAGGGCCAGTTACAAAATATCACCAGAGCAGGTTACAATCACGGGATATTTTGGTGTTGATGGGTGGCCCCCGAGGAATAAAGAAGATTGACACCTCAACCGCACCAATCGGACCACATTTAGGGGCCCTACTAAGGCCCCAAAAATAGCCAGTTACAAAATTTCACCAAAGCAGGTTAAAATCACGGGATATTTTGGTGTTGATGGGTGGCCTCCGAGGAATAAAGAAGATTGACGCCTCAACCGTCCCAATCCGCTCACATTTAGTGGCACTACTAAGACCCCAAAAAGGGCCAGTTACAAAATATCACCAGAGCAGGTTAAAATCACGGGATATTTTGGTGTTGATGGATGGCTCCCGAGGAATAAAGAAGATTGACACCTCAACCGCCCCAATCGGGTCACATTTAGGGGCCCTACTAAGGCCCCAAAAAGGGCCAGTTACAAAATATCACCAAAGCAGGTGAAAATCACGGGATATTTTGGTGGTGATTGTGGCCCCCGAGGAATAAAGAAGATTGACGCCTCAACCGCCCCAATCGGACCACATTTAGGGGCCCTACTAAGGCCCCAAAAAAGCCCAGTTACAAAATATCACCAAAGCAGGTAAAAATCAAGGGATATTTTGGTGTTGATGGGTGGCCTCCGAGGAATAAAGAAGATTGACGCCTCAACCGCGCCAATCCGACTACATTTAGGAGCCCTACTAAGGACCCAAAAATGGCCAGTTACAAAATATCACCAAAGTAGGTAAAAACCACTGGGATATTTTGGTGTTGATGGGTGCCCCCCGAGGAATAAAGAAGATTGACACCTCAACCGCCCAATCGGACCCCATTTAGGGGCCCCTAGGCCCCAAAAAGGCCAGTTACAAAATATTACCTAAGGAGACAAACATCGCTTGTTGGTGTCTGCTTGCTACGTCTTGTATACCAGCATTACCCATTCCCTCCAACTTCCCTATTCTTCCTAAGCCTTGACATGCCCGAGGGCCTACCTGATGTCATTCATACTAACACTACCCATTCCCTCCCACTTCACCATTCCGGTGTCTACTTACTATGCACGCTAACACCACCCATTCCCTTCCACTTGCTTATTCTTTCTGTAAACATAACTTGCCCAAGGACCTGCCTGATGCCCAGAATCGCTCTCAAAGCTTCACAGTTAAAATTGAAAAAATTACAAAGTGAGGATAACCGCCCCCACCAATGGCCTCACCTCCTCTAAGGAGGCTTCAGAGTCGCTTGCAGAGCTCCAAAAATTTATAATTCGGGGAGAGGTTCCGAATCCGGTGGCGGCGCTACAGGAGGTCATGAAAGGGCATTTGCCTCAGAACACAGTCTTTGCCCCCCCCCCCCCCCTCCTCTCTCTCTCTTTCATTTGCCCCTCTCCAAAGCTATCACATCCAGCCACCCTCTCTTACACACACAGTGACTCTCTTTTCTTTATTTACATGCAAACTCAGCTGATAAACATAAATCCACTGGAATTTTGCTAGTTCGGATGCAGATACTTATCAGCCATGTATGTTCATAAACTTTGTCTCTAAAATGTGGGTCATCCAAAAATGTGGCGATTTACCCTAAAAGCTACCAGAAAACTTGATTTAAATGCACAGTGATTTTTTTTTTGTCTGGGAGGAGACCCCTTCCCCTCTCCTGGAGAGGTCATGTCGGCTTCTCCACTCAGGATACCCCTCCATACGAAGCATGTCCCCTACTTGCAGCCTCCACCACCCCCCTCCCCCCGCAGATATTTGTGTGGCTCTACCACTGACAGGTCACACAAATGGGAGAGGGTGATTCACCTGCCTACACCCTTCCCTCACTGTCTGCACTACCCGCGTCATATCGCGCCCACCCTCCATTGGAATTCTCCCCCTATAAAGGATTCTGGTTCCGCCACTGAACAGGATTCCCATGCATGGCGTGGTAAGTATATATAGCAGGTCTGTCTTTTTGGACAGCGGGGGTGGGGGGGGGGGGGGGGTGTCCTGACACCTTATGTTTTAATCCGTAAGCAAAAGTAATAATCCGAGCACACGAATTAATAATCCGTGCGCACGAAATAATAATCGGTGCACACGAAATAATAATTCGCGAAGGCGAATTAATAATCGGTACACACAAAATAATAATCCAGGCACAAGGATTATTATTCCGTGTGCACGGATTATTATTTCGTTTGCGCGTATTATCATTTCGCCGCACGTTATATTTTTTCTGAGTAGTATGAATGTGCCAAATGGGTCCCATCTGGGGGACTTCGGGGGGGGGGGGGGGGTAGCATACCGCAGATGTGACAGCATATCGCGGTGTATTGTGGGTGTCACGTGGGTTGTCATAGAAGCGCAGGAGAGCGGACATGTTGTAACCTCATCCCAATAGTGATACGTGGTTTTAGCGAGCATGCACAGCGTGTGTAGTTAGGGTGACACGTGTTTCCGTAGCTCGTTTTCAATAGAGAGAGACTATATTGGAGACTACCATCTTGGTTTCTATGTTAGCTTGTTGTTGCCATGTGACCTAATGACCTCTAAACAGACGGAGTCTGTTCTGAGGGTGTGTTCGATTCAACGGGATTCTTGCGAATTACCAACATAAGCTCGACACTTACCCCAAATCACCGACATCGACTTTATGTTACCGAAACAGAGTCGCGCGAATTGTTATATGACCCCTAAGGGGTATTTTCGATTGATGAGGGATGTTCTCCGGTAGAACAAAAGAGCCCCATACTTGGAGTAAGATCGGTGTTTTGTTACTATAATTAACTTTTGTGGCGTGTTCTGACTACTCTATGTCCCAAGTATTCAACTGCAGGAGTTAGTACGCATGGCATAGCAGAAGGGCATCAGGCAGGTCCTTGGGCAAGTTATGGATACAGGAAGAATAAGCAAGTGGAAGGGAATGGGTGGTGTTAGCGTGCATAGTACGTAGACACCAAAATAGGGAAGTGGGATGGAATGGGTAGTGTTAGTTTGAATGGCGTAGCAAGCAGACATCGGGTAGGCCCTCGGGCATGTCAGGGCTTAGGAAGAATAGAAAAATTGGATGGAATGGGCAGTGCTGGTATGCAAGACGTAGCAAGCAGACACCAACAGACCCGTTGGTATGCCAGAGCTTAGAAAGAATGGGAAAGTGGAAGAGAAATGGGTGGTATTGGTATGCTTTGAGAAGCAAGCAAACATCAGGCAGGGCCTTGAGCATGCCAAGACTTGGAGATAGGAAGGAAAGGAAGTAAGAGTAAGGTGAGTAAATTGTTAAGTGGAAGTTGGGCCCCGGTTTGGGATATTTACGGACCATGTTGAATAGAGATACACTTGTGGAATCTTTTTCTATTACTTGTCTGGCCTTCAGGATGCCCTTTTCATTTTTTGAAAACCCGAGGGCAGTGAGGCACAACTTGCCATTTCACATATCCTCATGGTCGTAAGGACCACGAGAAACCACAATTTGTCATTCCTCATATCCTCATATCTGGGGACGGCGTCCCATGGAATCTTTTTTATTCTTCTCAAAATATTTGGCTTTGTTTGTCTCCTTAGGTAATATTTTGTAACTGGCCCTTTGTGGGGCCTAAGGAGGGCCCTAAATGGGGTCAGATAGGGGCGGTTGAGGTATCAATCTTCTTTATTCCTCGGGGTCCACCCCTCAATACCAAAATATCCCCTGTTTTACCTACTTGCGATAGTTTGTAACTGGTCCTTTTGTGGGCCTTAGTAGGGCCCGTAAAGTGGGTCGGATTGGGGCGGTGGAGGTGTCAATCTTCTTTATCCCCCGGGGGCCACCCATCAACACAAAAATATCCCGTGATATTTACCTACTTTGCCGATATTTTGTAACTGGACCTTTTTGGGGCCTTAGTAGGCCCCTATATGTGGTCCGATTGGGGCGGTTGAGGTGTCAATCTTCTTTATTCCTCGGGGGCCACCCATCAACACCAAAATATCCCGATATTAACCTGCTTTGGTGATATTTTGTAACTGGCCCATTTTGGGGCCTCAGTAGGGCCCATAAATGTGGTCCAATTGGGCGATTGAGGCATCGATCTTCTTTATTCCTCAGGGGCCACCCTCAAAACCAAAATATACCATCATTTTAACCTGCTTTGGTGATATTTCGTAACTGGCCCTTTTTGGGGCCTTAGTAGGACCCCTAAATGTGGTCCGATTGGGGCGGTTGAGGCCTAAATCTTCTTTACTCCTCGGGGGCCACCCATCAACACCAAAATATCCCGTGATTTTAACCTGCTTTAGTGATATTTTGTAACTGGCACTTTTTGGGGCCTTAGTAGGGCTCCTAAATGTGGTCCGATTGGGGCGGTTGAGGCATCAATCTTCTTTATCCCTCGTGGGACACCCATCAACACCAAAATATCCAGTGATTTTAACCTGCTTTGTGAAATTTTGTAACTGGCCCTTTTTGGGGCCTAAATGTGGTCCGTTTGGGGCGGTTGAGGTGTTAATCTTCATTATTCCACAGGGGCCACCCATCAACACCAAAATATCCTGTGATTTTAACCTGCTTTGGTGATATTTTGTAACTGGCCCTTTTTGTGGCCTTAGTAGGACTCCTAAATGTGGTCCGATTGGGGCGGCTGGGGCGTCAATCTTCTTTATCTCTTGGGGGCCACCCATCAACCCCAAATATCCCGTGATTTTAACCTGCTTTGTGATATTTAGTAACTGGCCCTTTTTAGGGCCTTAGTAGGGCCCATAAATGTGGTCCGTTTGGGGCGGTTGAGGCGTCAATCTTCGTCTTTATTCTTCGGGGGCCACTCATCAACACCAAAATATTCCATGATTTTTACCTGGTTTGATGATATTTTGCAACTGGCCCTTTTTGGTGATGTGATTTTATCCTGCTTTGGTGATATTTTGTAACTGGCCCTTTTTGTGGCCTAAGTAGGGACCCTAAATGTGGTCCGATTGGGGCGGTTGAGGCGACAATCTTATTTATTCCTCAGGCGTCACCCACCATCTTCAAAATATTCCGTGATTTTAACCTGCTTTGGCGATATTTTGTAACTGGCCCTTTTTGGGGCCTTAGTATGGCCCCTAAATGTGGTCAGATTGGGGTGGTTGAGGTGTCAATCTTCTTTATTCCTCGGGGGCCACCAACTAACACCAAAATATCCCGTGATTTTAAGCTGCTTTGGTGATATTTTGTAACTGGCCCTTTTTGGGGCCTTAGTAGGGCCCCTAAATGTGGTCCGATTGGGACGGTTGAGGTGTCGATCTTCTTTACTCCTCGGGGGCCACCCATCAACACCAAAATATCCCGTGATTTTTACCTGCTTTGGTGATATTTTGTAACTGGCCCTTTTTCGGGTCTTAGTAGGGCCCTAAATGTGGTCCGATTGGGGCGGTTGAGGCGTCAGTCTTCTTTATTTCTCGGGGGCCACCCATCAACACCAAAATATTCCATGGTTTTAACCTGCTTTGGTGATATTTTGTAACTGGCCCTTTTTGGGGGCCTTAGTAGGGCCCGTAAATGTGGTCTGATTGGGGCGGTTGAGGTGTCGATCTTCTTTATTCTTCGGGGGCCACCCATCAACACCAAAATATTCCGTGATTTTTACCTGGCTTGATGATATTTTGCACCTGGCCCTTTTTGGGGCCTTAGTAGGGCCCCTAAATGTGGTCCGATTGGGGCGGTTGAGGCGTCAATCTTCTTTATTCCTCAGGGGCCACCCATCAACACCAAAATATCCCGTGATTTTAACCTGTTTTGGTGATATTTTGAAACTGGCCCTTCTTGGAGCCTTAGTAGGGCCCCTAAATGTGGTCCGATTGGGGCTGTTGAGGTGTCCCTCTTCTTACTTCCTCGTGGGCCCCCCATCAACACCAAAATATCCCGTGATTTTCACCTGCTTTGGTGATATTTTGTAACTGGCCCTTTTTGGGGCCTTAGTGGGGCCCTAAATGTGGTCCGATTGGGACGGTTGAGGTGTCAATCTTCTTTGTTCCTCGGGGGGCCACCAGTCAACACCAAAATATCCCGTGATGTGATTTCAACCTGCTTTGGTGATATTTTGTAACTGGCCCTTTTTAGGGCCTTAGTAGGGCCTCTAAATGACGTCCGATTGCTGCGGTTGAGGCGTCAATCTTCTTTATTCCTCGGGGCCACCCATCGACACCCAAATATCCCGTGATTTTTTTTCGAATTTTGAATGTCAAATAAGGAAACGGGAATAAGTAACTAAATTCACAGTACTGCCTGAAACTATATTCCCGAGAATGCTAGGGTGGAACGATGCTAGCCTGAAAGGCAGGGTTCGGCCTGAATTCTACTACAGTTTCCCATGCAACTGGAATCACTGGCGAATCCAGGATTTTGGGAGGTACCCCACTCATCCCAATAAGGTCTAGGAGTCTCTCCGGGGAAACTTTAGGAAAACAGAATATTAGTCGGGTCCTCTAGTAGTTTATTTGTACAAAACAGTGTTTCAAAACAAATTATTCCCGAAATTTTACGTTTGAAAAAGGGAAGTCAATTTAAAACGGCTCACGGGATACCCACGAAAGAGCAAGTTAGATCTTTATTTATTAGGTGAATTCTTTCCCAGAATTGCCTATTATAAAGCCCGGCTGATATGATGCCGGTTTCGGCGGACATGTACCAAGCCAGAGTTGTTCCCCTTGATGAGTCATTACGGGGCAATCAATTTGCTTCTAACGAAATCGTTCACTGTTATTTGTCTGACACAATCAGGAAAACTGTCGTTACCGGGCATAATGACATGTTCTGAAGGTGAGTTTTGTATGGTGGGAAATTATTGATGGCAATAAGTAAGTATTGGTTGGATGAAGAGAAGAAAGAAGACAACTGTGCAGAAAATTCACCACAGGGCAAAATTCAAATTCGTGAGTGGAGATTTGTCGCAGTGGGAGAAGAGGGAGTTCACCTATCCAGACGTCGCGACTTCTCCATTGGGGAAGCCGGCACGTTCGAATAGCTGGAATAGGAAAGAAGGTCACCTCTGTGATTATTTTGTAAGTATTTGTTTCGATTTGATAAATAAAGAGGTTATAACGTTGTTACGTTCATATCGGGCGAGATATCAGCCCGAGGTCACTTCACACCAGCCTGAAAACGAAGGTCGAATGCTGGTGTGAAGAGACCTCGGGCTGATATTTTAGCCAATATAAAACTAACCATCAGTCGAAGGCTGTTATGGAGGTGCCTCTGGCTGATATCTCGGTCAATATGAAATTAACCTGTTTAAACAAAGTAAAGAACCTCTAAATAGCTATATGCACGGGACACGGTATTATGCGCGATAACACGTAAACACCCTATACCAACGATAGTGTTTGTCTATGTGTTATCGAGGATAATACATGTCCGCTGATCTTGTGCTTGTGAAACAATGAGCCACTAAACACGGAGGAGGGGAGCACCCACTCGGATTCACCACGAGGTGGACAAGAAGTCAATGAGCAAACCCATACAATTACACCGACTGTCGGAAACCGGGCGTTGTCGTTTTGATGGTGTATTCAGCCTACACACCGGGAGTGTCACCTAAATCCGTTCGTGAACGTATGTCTCACCGTGTCGAACCCGCCCGTTTCGTTTTTGGTGGGGTGGTTCCTATTCGGAAGTTGTCAATGACTTTTCATCAAAAAGTATAATCAACAGGGGTTCACTGAAAATAACAATTTTTATAAATATAAAAAGAAAAATATAGTAACTTTTGACCTACGTGAAAACAAAAGAATAATATAAACAAATCGTTGATCACACCCCACCCACACAGTTTCTGCGTCATCTGTGGGTCCGCATTCTCTGTTGTCACTGGTTGCTTCTTCCTTGACGCTAGTGTTTGGTCCTCTCGGCTGAATGTAGTGTCTTTGGACTCTGGTCTCCTTTTCATAGAACTGGAACTTCACAGTATCACTGCCAACGCATGGCCATTAATGCACTGTCACTTTAATGGACACCTTTACTCTAACGTGTAACGGAATGTCACTCTACCACTGCCACCGCACGGCCACTAACGTATTGTCACTTTACTGGACTCCTTTCCGCCAACCACTGCTAATTCGAGGGTTAACTGCATTCCTCTAGTTCCGTCAGACTAATGTTCACACAGGCAAGCCCACTCTATCTATGCATGAATTGCCTTCTACAACAGGTAATACCGTCTGCCTAAATACCAACGTTCGTGAGCTCCCGGTGTTCGTACTTCTACTTCTAATCCTACACTCATATAGGGCCACCGACGCGCTTCCTTACCCTCCTGCCCAACTCGTCCCACAGATGCTCGATCGAGGACAAATCTGAACTGTAGGGTGGTCAATCGAGAACTGGGACATTGTTTTGGTTGAAGTCACGACAAACCCTAGCAACGTGCGGCCTCGCATTATCCGCCTGCAACGCAAGGTTACGCGTGTGGATACGTGGAAGGTCGTGAGGCATGAGGACCTGATCCCGACATCTTACGGCTGTAAAATTGCCCTGGACGACCACGGAGGGTGTTTTCACGCCATGAGAAATCCCCCAAACCGTAACAGACCCACCCCCGAATCTGTCGTTTTCCTTAACGCATGCGTCAGTATATCGCTCTCCCCGATGTCGATAGCAACGTCGTCGTCCATCTGATCTGCAAAGCGTGAACCGAGACTCGTCAGTGAATACCACACGTCAACAATGAGCCAAGTGAAACCGATTTGGTGCAAGTGGCCGCAGCCATTGCAATCGACATTGACGCCGACCGGGTGTAAGTTGCGGACAAACGTAGGGATGTCGTGGCCTTAAATTGAACTACCGCAACCGATTTCTCGGTGACCATGTCGCCCTCTGAAATCGCTTACGGAGGAGTGAGAGGCGTATGCCTCTACCTTTACGTGCCGACGTAACGCGCGGACGTCCGCTCCTGGGACGGTCAGCTAATCGTCCTGTGACTCTGAGACGTTCAACTAAATGAGCTATCGTTGACTCATGGGTCCCAAATTGCTGGGCGATGAGACGTTGTGATTGGCCCTGCAATAGCCCTACTCCTATCAACTTCGGGCATTCGCGGCATTTTGTTTTTCAATCGAGTTGAAATGAAATGTTATGCAGTCGATGTGTACTGCTTAAAACTTCGATTCGGTATGGTTTTCAAGCCCATAGCACGTGGGAGTGTCCAGGATGCACGCTTTGTCGAAACATCTGTTGAAAGCATGCAGCGTCGCACATGGTTGTGATTGACTGAATTTACCCAAAGACTCTTTAGACAGCACTGAGGTATATATGTGTCAAATGTTACTACATTTGGTCAACGGATAAAAAAATTGTATTTCCAAAACTGAACTGGCGTTTCTTTTTTCCGTAAGTATAGTTTACTGTGAGCATCATTAGTATTTTCCAAATGACTTCACGGTATCGCACAGGAAATGACGAACTGACTTGTCTGGAGATTGACCAAGAGAGGCAAAGAAAGTGCAGTGCCAGCAATACTACGATCGGTGGACTGTACGCATGAGGTAGTGGGCGTCGTAATCGTGACTCTAGAAACAGTGGCTGAAGCCAATACTTTGTAGCAGAAATAGTACCCAGTTTTATATTAGCCCTTTATCAAACGCGAAAGGCAGACGACACTTGCAAATAAAATTCTTGAATAACTAATTTTTTTCATTTTTTGCGTCGAAAACATGGCTTATGACTCATTAGAACGAGCTGAACGGGGTCATAAGCTATATTTCTGGGACGAAAAATAAAGAAAATAATGAAAAGTGAATGGTGAATTTTGTGAATAGCGCTGGCCGGTTTTGGCCGTTACGTTGGGTAAAGTGTTAAACACGGTAGCAGACGAATACGCATACAAGAGCAAGAGGGCCTTGAATTCAGGCCCAATGGGGGATTTCCCCACAGCCCTAAACGCCCCATACGACATCATCGTAGTACCATTTCAAACAACATCACTTTGTTCATCGATCCCTCACAATTTAAATGAGGACTGTCACCTATTAGTTCCAGCCATCATGTATTTCCCATATTTAGATATGGTACTAATCACGCGATTCCGAAATGACAATCCTGGGTTTGTGCAGAAGAGCCAAGGGCCATATTAAAAAGTAATAAAAAAAGCAATGTGTAAAATAATTTAGACCTCATTGAGGGGCGTCCTCGCGGAGATCATATTTCTGGAAATTCATATAAATGTTAGCGATGCACTGATCGTAGAACGGTGGGCAGCCGATACTTTGTATATTGGGTGGTTTGGAATTTATCTCTGAGTTTTTTTCGTTTTGTTTTGTTTTGTTTTTGGGAGGTTGTGGGGTGGCACGCACAGATGTACGAAGAAAAGTTAAGTTTGGATCACCACTCTCACGAGAGTCAGGCAACATTCCAATTTCGTAAGCATTTTGTTTCATAAAAAAGAAGAGGAAACAAAAAAAAAAAAAGAATTCATGGGTGCTCAAACATTCTTCCACTCGAATTCACTGTTCACAGCGCTGCGTTTTACAGTCACTTTCCACGAGTGAACAATATATCCACGAACGAAATAATATTAGGTTCCAAACACTAATTACAGGAATAATCATAAAAAATTTAACTTAATGAAGCAGCGTGGTCAAACAGGTGCTTCATTAATTAAAATTTTGCTGATGACGATTTTAATTACGTGGTAAACGCAAGCGTGGACATCATTGCCCACGCGTGGGTTACGACCAGTCCGCGGCAGTAGTAGGAGAGGGATGGATCGTCCCTCATTTGGGAACCTAGTGGGGAATCTAGGAAGTAACGTCATGTCACGTAACCCAGTGACGTTCTGTTTGGTTGTCATGGTAGCCCGTGTGTGCAGCCATTTTGTGACGTCATCCCCATAGTGGTGGGTGATGTGAGTGCGCATGCGCAGCTCGTGTTAAGGTAATACGTGTTTCCGTCATCCATTTTGCATTCTGGAGACCGCCATCTTGGTTTCTATGGTAGCACGTGGTTACTATGTTACCCGAAGGCTTACAACAAGAAAGAGGTATGTTCGAAGGGTAAGTTCCTTTGTACAAGAGTAATTTCCCGATTCGTAGAATTACCACAAACAACCCGACAAGTTGTACTATTTCGAATTCTTTCAGAATTATCTGCGTCTATCTATCTATCTAGAGTAGAAGAGCCTATCATCTGGAACAGCTGTGCTTATTATTACTCCATTTAGCTTTTCTGGTCTGTTCTTGTTAGTTCTGACCCTATTCCGAGAACTCTTGTTGTTTCATTTATCTGGATCACCCAATCAGTTCACTTTACTGGCGCTAACTAACCAATCAGATTGCTTGATTTCCCATAATCCGTATGCAGAGTTATCTCCCTCCTGTATAACAAAAGCCTATATTGTTCCCATAGCCAGTAAGCTATCGAGCAGTTACTGAAAAGTCATTGCTTGAACGACTCGAAGCCCATCGAGCAAATGAGCTTTAGAGCAATTGCTCGATCGAGTGACTCCACATATTGCTCGAACGACTCGAATCCCATCGAGCAAATAAGCTATAGAGCAATTGCTCTTTCGAGTGACTCGCACATACGACTCTTCGACTCATTTCAGAAAAAAGGGATTCTGCTAACCCGCGACGTTTCCCAAAAAGGGATTATGTAAGTAGGATACCAAGAAACGGGTGATTTTCCCTAATAATCTAAAGAGCTAAGAGAGTAATTGCTCCATGAGCAATTGCTCGAACGACTCGAAGCTATTCGAGCAAATGAGCTATAGAGCAAATGCTCGGTCGAGTGACTCCACATACTGCTCGAACGGCTTGAATCCCATTGAACAAATGAGCTAACGTGTAACTGCTCGTTCGAGTGACTAGCACATATGACTCTTCGACTCATTTCAGAAAAAAGGGTGCCCAAGACCAGTCATTTTCAGAAAAGGGATTCCGTAAGTAGGATACCAAGAAATTGGTGATTTAAGCTAAAGAGCCAAGAGAGTAATTGCACCATGAGCAATTGCTCGAACGAGTTGAAGCTCATTGAGCAAATGAGATTTAGAGCAATTGCTCGATCGAGTGACTCCACATACTGCTCTACGACTCATCTGAGTACTTTAGGATACCTATGATATTAGAGAATACTTGTTGTAGAAACCTTACATCCAGGTACTTCATGCATCCGAGTTCTGTGTTGGGAAAGCTATAAAAGGAATGAGAGCACGACTTAAACCTCATTTGTGTTCTGACCGTCGTCGAGTGAAGACATGTTACCAGTTCGGTGCAGATACTGTTCCATGTAATTTTCGAGATCGGATAATGCCTGAAGACCATCTAAATATTGACCGCGTTATGCGTACATTTCAACATTTTCCTCTCACAGATGGTGGGTGTTACGTCTTGCACTCAGTAAACCAAATCTGCATGTGCTACCAGGCTCCAGGAAAGATGCGACTGTTTCTCGGGGGGGGGGGGGGGGATTAATGCATAAAAGAAAACAGAAATACGAAGGCGGCTATGGTAAAGGATTCGGCTGTATACGACTGGGAATACAAACGTAAACATAAACTAAACACTTTATGAATAGCACTAATTTATTCAGATTTGAAGACTTAACGTTTTGCATTTAATATCATAATATCAGTATATAGAATATCGTAATATCATAGTAGCAAGAATCATTTTGAATGCAAGTACAATCCAATTATATGGTCGAGTAGAGGTGTTTGGGGGATCTTAGAATTTCTAAAATGGTAACATATGAAAGATATTTGACATGATGAAAAATGGAAGATTTATAAGGAACAGTCATAACTGAACCCTAACACGACAAGCAGACGGCACGTGCAAAAACAAATTTCTGAATATCACGAGAACATTTCATCATTCGCCTCAAAAACATAGTTTTTGATCCCTGAACGAGGTAGTTCCAAAAGGGATCATAAGCTTTGTTTTGGGGACAAAAATTGAAACAAAACAAAAAACAAATTGAATGGTGGTTTTGGGGAACAGCGTTTGATGGACATGGCAATTACTTTAGGTGTATGAATGAGATTGTTACAAAAGTGCGTGGATTTTATTTGACGTGCTCACGGACAAGGTTAGTTTGAATGATCGAACGATTGCCTTTCCCACAGGCATCAGATGGATCTCGGATCTGATCTCGTTTGATAATACAAACGAGCCTTGTTCTTCTGCTGTAAATATTTGATTGGATTCAGTTTATTGTAACGAAATTTTGAATATTTCGTGCACATTCAGCCTTTTGTTCTCTTCGTGTATGCTGTTCTTGGTTTTAAAGAATATGGCAGGCTTAAGACTCTTACCCATCCAAAAGTTTTATGTCGCCATTACTTTCTTGTAATATACCAGTTACGTTCCTATCACTGTTAACCAAACATGTAATTGATTAATCGTTTTTGAATAGCTAATCGTTTCTGAATAGTTGATGTGTCATATACTATTCAAAAAAGTAGGGGATATTCGATAAAAGTGAGATATATGAAGAAATATATTTATAGTTTCATCAAGAAGACAGTTGAGGCATTGCACTGTGACATCTGGTGAATGATTTCGGCGATAGTTGGGTGTCTGACAAACACACATTCCACGTACTGAGCTGTAGAAGACATGGACGGTCAGTCAGAGAATTTACCACATTCAGTCCAAGACCTCAGTACCTTGTAAATCCTCCCTCCTTGGTTCGCGAGACAAGCGCGGATCCGACGTGGTACACTCCTCACCAAACGTCCAATATCAGCTTGACTGATGTTATTCCATTCTTCCTGTAGTGCAGCGGCGAGTTCCTGGACATTGGTAGGGGCTGTTGGCGTACGCGCCTGCCAAACATATCCCAGACGTGCTCGATTGGTGAAATGTCTGGACTTAGTGCTGGCCAAGGCAGTGTAGTGATGTTCTGCTCCTAGAGGAACTCTGTAGCGACACGGGCCCTGTATGCTCTTGGAATATGAATCGATGGCCGTGACGTCGCGCAAATGGCACCACGTGAGCTGCTAACGTGTTGCCACGGTAGTACTGCCCTGTGACACGCCCTTGGATGACTTGGGTGATATGTAATGCTGTTCTGCTTGTCACGGTTATGCCTCCACACACCATAACCGATCCACCACTAAAACGATCCTGCTGCCTAACGGTTACGCTATGGTATCGTTCGTTCCGCCGCCGCCACATTCTGTTTCGCATGCCGTGGAAGTCGAGAGTGAACCTCGATTCATTCGAAAACATGACGATTGTCCCAGTGCTGTCGTGGAATTATGGAAACATGGAATTATTCGAGGTCATCGAGCGTACAAATTCCAGCCGTGTAGACGATTTTTGATAGTCAGACCACTGACTCGCAAATCTGTCGCTCGGTGCAACTGCTATCCAATTTCTGAGGCACTTTGATTGCGGTTACGTAATGCTGTGGTTTGGATGAAACGATCCTGGTTAGCAGTTGTCGCCCTTAGGCGACCTGACCGACGTCTGTCATCAACAATGTCTGTCTGACGGCAGCGTGACCACAACCTGCTAATCACCGATTGAGTAACGTTGAGAATTTGAGCCGCTGCAGTCTGTCTGTTGCTAGCTTCCAACGGCCCGTAAACGTTCGTCACGTGTCAGTCTTCGCAGACCTCAAAAGTTACGTTTCGATCAGAAACTAATGATGAATGAGTCAAAACCAAGAAAAAAACGATGAGATCTCCGAAAACGCACGTTCAGGACAAGTGAAAATTTCGAAACGTAC
The DNA here is from genome assembly GCA_031216915.1 of Pictodentalium vernedei. Taxonomy (NCBI): domain Eukaryota; kingdom Metazoa; phylum Mollusca; class Scaphopoda; order Dentaliida; family Dentaliidae; genus Pictodentalium; species Pictodentalium vernedei. The sequence goes on from CM062290.1 coordinate 346,870,848, forward strand.
CCCACAGACATTAACGCGACGCTCGTGCGAAAAACCTGCACGAAGTTTTCGTGCGCCGGTGACATTCATGATCTACACTAAACTTGGTATTGGTTTATTTATTGGTGTTTAAGGTCATATACTTTTGCACAATGGCTAATCATGACCGTGACAGTTTTACGGGTGGATGAAGCCGGGCTACCCAGAGAGAACCACCGAGCAACGACGAGCTGCGGCCAGCTCCCCAACATCGTAACTCCGCACTGCAGCACAGGCAGGGTTAGATTGGTTGAAGACATACGTACCATCAACGTGCAGTACGCCTTAGTAGACGGCGTCATCGTGCCCCCATGTGGACAACCGGGGTTAAGTGCCTTGCCCAAAGACACAACGCGGAAGTCCGAATTGATCGCTCAGACGGTCACCCATCCAAGTATTAACCGGGCTTGACGTTACTTAACTTCAGTGATCTGACGAGAACTAAACTTGATAACATACTGATGCGTCCAATCACGCGTATCAAATATCATTTTCCGAAAATCTCATCATCAGTTTGGATATCCCCTACTTTTTTTGAATAGTATAGAATAATCTCATTAAGCCCCCGCACAGTGATGTCAAAATACTGATATTTCAAATAGAAATTTTTCCCTTAACACTACTGGGTATTTGCCCAATTCAGTCTTGTTTGACAGAGCTCGCGGAAATACTGAATTGGTTAATATTCGATATTTCTATATGAGTGTGCGAAGGGTTAATTACGTTAGTGCTTTCATGCAAAAATTCGTCGCTGTTCATTAATGCCGTGACTCTAGGATTACAGATATTAATGACTTACCAATTAATTACGAAAGTGCTTTCATGCAAAAATTCGTTGATGTTCATTAATGCCGAGACTAGGATTACAGATATTAATGACTCACCAACTCTCCATTAAATTTGAAACTTTGCATTATGTTAGACTGCACAAAGAAAATAGTGACTTGGATAATAGTAATTCAGACATGTTGAGAATTTGTATAGGTCATCGTGACGATTTATCCGGCCCTCTCGGGTGCAGGGAACCAGTCCACCAGTGCTAACAGCCAGCGGACCAACACTACGCAGCTATCATTAGTTAAAAGACCCTATGGACATTAAAAAAATACACCAGCGCTTCCACGGGTAATGACATCACTGCATCAGGTTTTACAATTGCTCCCCAAAAAGAAGAAAAAAGAAACGCTAATGGCTCTTCCAAAAACTAATTCATCTTCTATTGACCTCAAATAGGATCAAAGTCCGAAAACTTAATAATGATAGGAATCGCTATAAAATATCACACGTGGTCGCCGCTCGTGGTGTTATTGCGCCCAGCCAAACAGGTGCGATGAACACTGTGATACAATGTAAGAATTAACCAATCCGTCGTTGACGTCAAGGAAATAAAATAAGAGCAAAATCCAAATTAATCTTCACAAGTAGGAGACCAGTCTTATTGTTATTTCATACGCTGTTTGAACTTTCCTTCATAATTTCAACTTGCAATGCGTCACCATTTTGATCGAAGAAATACTGCGAAACTGCAATACAACTTGTCGTCTTTTTATACCTCAATATTCTAGCGGGAATTGTGAGTGGTTAATGGAATCCACGCCAAAAGTTACCATACTTTAACAAAAAACAATAGATCTAAATTCGGAAAAAACGCTTCAATGTGAAATAATAAAAACTTACACGTTTTCCTGACTTCGACGCGGCTGTTGTTATTCAACTGATTGACAAGATAAGATATTAGTCGAGAGGACGGTTGCCATTTTCGATTCATTCCAGGTAAATTAAATTTATATCATTTTTGTCCAAGAGAAATGATTGTATTATTCACAATGCCCAATCATAATTTATTTAAGTCCGTGTTATAGAGTTTAACAGAGTTACATAATCCATACAAACCCCAGTGAATTTCAACATGCAGTCGTTTGATACACACTTTATTTTGTATTTTTGGTGATCAGAAACTTGCTCGCGCGACGTCACTCATAAAATGATTATTCATACTATTTATACCATGATTACCTATTCTACTGTATATGAAAAGCCTATTACATAAATTTTAGCTTTCCACACCAACCGCGATGAACACGCCAGCAATGGGATTTCAAAAGTAAAAATTTACTCCTACAGTAGAACTACATCCCCGTTGACCTTTGGTAACGTCGACCTGAATACAAACTTGTCTAAATTTATCGCACGTCGCCTCGCGAAGGGTGAAATGGAAGTGGCAATTATTTATTACGTTTTTAAATGGGTTTACCTCATAAGATGCCAAAAATTAACAAACATGTATTGTCTCATGTTAACAAAACATGCATAACTCAAAATAGTATGTTATTATGTTATTAAAACGAAAAAAGCTCAGTTTCTTTTTTTCATTTCGTTTCGGCGATAAAATTGACAGCGGAAGTACCACCCACCGATGCTCGTGTAAACAAAAACAGATTCGCTCGTATGTACGTCTGGTGTTAAGTAAAATCGAGAAAAAATAATAGCGACTCTTAATAATCTGACGATCATGGTATAAATAAAATATACCCAAAGTAGCTTGGTGTACCAAATGTTCACCACTCGTGGTGAAGTGGTGTTAACCGCGCACCGAAGGCTCGCGGTTAACACCACTTCACCACTCGTAGTGAATATTTGGTACACCAAGTTACTGTGGGTATATTCTTTATATATCATACTGTTATTTCCATAAAAAATTGAAGTACTATACATCGACGCGAGCATCAAAAGAAACTTTCTAATTGAGTTTGTTAACACGAACTGCACTGAATATTGATTTAACGACTATATGGGTTAAATATGGCATGTCATTGATAGACAGGTAGTTCAGAATAGGAACAAAGGCGGCAGGATCTGAAAGCGTCTTGGGTGACGTCACTTTGAATGAATATAGACGATAACATCCACGTTGCAATATCAACATAAATGGTCCATTGTATCAGAATGGGTCCACGTATCCCTAGAAATATAACTGGTTCCATTGTCATGTTCAAAAAGTGCAAAAACCTGTATCACCCACATGTGCCATACATTTTTATTTTTATCACACATTCTAAAATGTCGTGAACAAACCTCAGTTTTATATGGGTGTGTTATAAAAACACTTGCATTTAAGTTGGTGCGAAGTTGTATCCACATTTACTGATATCTTATGTAAATCCCCCACTCCCATAATTTCCGGCCTTTAACTGGGCAGTACGTCGAAAATTTCAAATTTACATTGTTGTTTTCTTTTGGTAAAACCAACTTCCATATTTGCAAAAGTGTTCTTACCTTTCCGTTTCATTTGGCTGAAATCAGTCGGTTCAGTGTAATTATGTAAAGAATTCGACGCCGCTGTTATGGCCTTGAACCAGCCTAGCCAAAGAAAAGTATCAACTGTCAAGTATCATTGTATCAACGGTCGTCTGTGCGCAAACTCCATGAAAAGTGCATAAACAAACAGTCCATAACAGCATCGAATTCTGAACAGAATTAGACTGGAGGCCTGAAAGCTTGCAGATTGCTGTAAAGTAAAGTTCAAACATGTAGTCCAGTTTATCTATTAAACCGAAAAAGCGAATTAGACCGAATGATGCATGAAACATAAAACCTTTATGCGTAGAATTCATTTGATTTTATCAAGAGAATAATATAGATTGAAATTTACCACGCATTGTCGCTTTTATCTTAAGTTTTTTACATACTAAATGCGATGGAAGAGTCCAGGAATTGCGGTAAAGTAATAAATTATGATTTTTTTTCTCATTTTATGAATTCGACACATTTGTTTTGCTCTGATCTTTGGGAAGAAGTAGAACAAAGACAATAATCGCCTGAACTTAATCCAATGTCAGATATAGCCAACATAATTACTGCAGTTATTTTCTTGACGCAATAATTCGTTGCGTCAGATTTACATTCAGTAATTTTATATTTTAGTCTGTACAATGCGGAAACGTATTTAGGACATGTGTGAAGTGTTTTCTTCTTAGTCGTTATAAGGACTTAGTAACTCGTTATAACGAGTTATGTAAGTCGTTATAACGAGTTATGTAAGTCGTTATAACGACTTACATAACTCGTTATAACGACTTACATAACTCGTATTAAAGACTACTTAAACTCGTTACTGCTACTTAGCAAACTCGTTATAACCAAGGGTGTTATTTTTCTTTAAAAATATCAGAGTCATTCACTAATTTCAAGTTTAATCCTGGTATAAATGCAGAACACCACTCAAACAGTGAACTGGAATCAACGATCCCAGTTGGACGCTTCACTATCGCCGAAATCACGCGTGAAATACAGTAAAGCGTCCAATAAAGAGAGTTGATTCCAGTCTTCCGTACGCCACCCTCGTTGTGTTCTGTCGTAGTATTTGTGTTGTACTTCGAAGTTCACATTAGATGCATCACGTCATGGTAGAAAATGAAAAATGGGATGAAAATTCAACGCTCGGAACGCACGCATAACATTTAGTGTGTTATTCTTTACTAAATGGAGTCTCTGTACTGTATCAGATCTTGGGCTCCGTCTTAATATTATTTGCGTATTCAAAAGAAAGATCGAGTTTTCCCTCTGTTTTGTATGGGGATATATCTAAGGTGTTATCCACAGAGTAACAGCGACATAGTACCATTTCTTTTCTGAGCTTACGAAAAAGAAAACCAACAAGGACGATGGTGGCAGTGCTTAATACGGCAGACAAAACAAAAGCTAATATAACTTCTGTTTGTAACAATGATGTAATGTCCTTCTTTGCAGACGGGATTGGTGGATCAGTGTCTCCATCTCCGGCTCCTTTCTTCTCTTGAACATTCTTTGACCTTGGCGCTGCTACAACCACCACTGAGCTGTCTGTTTCTCCGCTGTGCACTTGTTCTTCTGTTATCAAGATGTCATCTGAAAATTTATAGCATTTTATATGCATTTTAGACTAATTGACAGTGGTTGTCAAATTATAAAAGCAGTGCAGCTCATCAAACATTTTCTTTAGCGTACACGTGGACTCAGACGAGTATTTTACTTTATTCAGCGCACTGTGTAATTCCACTTTAACCCTTTACCTAACGTGAAAAGCAGACGACACTTGCAAAAACAATTCTTGAATAACTAATTTTTTTCATTTTTTGTCTCAAAAACATAGGTTATGACCCCTCGTTGGAACGAGCTCGACGAGCTCGTTCCAACGAGGGGTCATAACCTATGTTTTTGAGACAAAAAATGAAAAAAATAGTGAAAATTAATTGGCGATTTTTGAGAATAGCGCTGGCCGGTTTTGGCCGTTACGTTGGGTAAAGGGTTAACCTTTTGAACACTGATGGTATTTCTCATGTAACTTCAATTGTATCATTTGGAACTTGGAAGAGTCCATATTCGTCATTTGGGTATAGACCAATGAATTAATATTTTCAATTCGCAACCTTAAATTTTTTAGAATGTTAGAATAAATTAATAAACATTACCCGCGAAGTTGATAAACTATAGGCAGTGATCTCTTACACTTGCGGCACGTAACAACCGTTACTTATTCCCATTTCCTTATTCAACATTCATTATCAACCGATCAAATCGGTTGATAACGAATGTCGAATAAGGAACTGGGATTAAGTAACGGTTGTCACGTCCGTTAAATTTGTTTATTGGGATTTAACAACATTGATAACAGCCAAAGTCACACAAAGTCGGACAATTTTACGGGTGGGGCACCGGAGTGAACCACCGAGCAGGGGCGAGCAACTGCCAGGCTTCCCAAAATACTAAGTACGCACAAGCAGATTTAGCAGCGGTTGAAGGCACGTGAAACATCGACGCGCAGTACGCCTTCGTACACAACATCCCGGTGCTGTGTTTTGTCCAAAGACACAATACAGTTACCACTGAGCCACCTCACTGCCGATCTTTTAAATAATATAAGATAGGATTAAGTGCCTTTTCACAATATTTTCCTTGATCAGTTGACTGTTGTTAGTGGGCGTAAATCATGGTGTCGCTCCCAGCAAAAAGCAATACGAAATAAAACCCATTTGTATGGTCGAGAAGTTGTCGGGTCTGAGTTCCATTTCCCAGTAGTATTCAGCTCAAGCCGCAAGCTTACCTTAATTGGAACAGCAAGACACATTCGGTGATGTGGGTGTAGGACCAGACATCAAAATTAGTCACTGCATATCGAACTCACACAGGAGGATTGAAGATTGATATACAAAGTTCCTATATCACCACTGATGATATTTACCTCCAAACCTTGTAACACAAAATTTTAAATGGGGCTCTATTCGAGAATGCCTGTCCTTTTAAAAGTAAATTACATGAGACTGAATTGTGTACTTTTTATTTCAAGACCAAAGAAACGGTGTAACATTCGTTTTTTAATGCCCGTAGCAAAATCCCTCTCAGGTTGTTGCAACTGCATGAAAGATTGAAGGAAATGAAAGATTGAAGGAACAATGTGGCATTCTATTTCCATTGGCGACGCAATTCATCCTTATTGGTAATAATAATAATAATAATAATAATAATAATAATAATAATAATAATAATAATAATAATAATAGCTTTAAGTCACAAGAATATTACCTCGCTCTCTTAGCTCTTCTGCACAAAAAGTATATTTATTCCTGTAAAGTGAGAAAGTGTCAAACCAGTTTTCATGGTTTAATTGAAGTTCTCCGTCGATATCGGTAATTAGAACTATACTCAATTCACATGCACTCTGGAAAGAAATCCCAATCAATACACAATAGATGGAAATTTATTAAGGTCCTGTTTTATCAATCTACATAAGAACAGCCCTCATCATCTGGACATTAAACCTCGACCACAAAGTTTTCTATCCTTTCATTTCTGTCCTAAATCAAAGGCATCGGTATTTTTGCAACTCATACAGACATTTGTTACCAACAGTAACTACTTACTTCTGTATTGTCTTTTATTAATAACTGCAGGATGTAACCCATCTTTAATGGCACAGAAACACAGTTTAACACATATATACTTTTATATCTAGACTTTTGTACTCATACTTGTATATTACATGTATTACTTTATCTGAATAAAAAAATGGCCATGGGAACTGACAATGCTATTGTAAAAGCCACGGAAGTCGTCCATGACATTTACTGCGTCATTGCTGATGGTCATGGACAATTGAAGACTGCTTTTCCTACGGTTCACTTATCCGACCAACTGAAATATTCCAGACGACTGAATCTGAAAAATATCATAAACATTCATTTTATTTGAGTCAACGCAAAAAATGCCTCGTCTGTGAATATCTCCATTGGGTGCAGTCTAACTTCCCCTAAAATTATTCTTAGGTGTTCTAGGGCATCAGTTGCTAAGCCTATTGAGACAGAGAAAAACGCATAAAGTAGGGTAACAAATGAATAAAGTTTATTTAATCGATGTCATGTTCTCAGGGTCACCTTTTCTCCCTTCCCCCTTACCTAACGCAACGCCCAAAACCAGCCAGCGCTATTCACAAAATACATCATTCAATTTGTATTACTTTTTCATCTTTTGTCACAAAAACATAGCTTATGACCCTCATTGGAACGAGCTCAACGAGCTCGTTCCAATGAGTGGTCATAAGCTATGTTTTTGACGCAAAAAATAAACAATTAGTGCTTCAAGAATTTTATTTGCAAGTGTCATCTGCTTTTCGTGTTAGGTAAATGGTTAATGACTCTTCCGCGATGGACGAGTCAATAAGAAAAATAAGACAATGAGAATACGACGTATTCTCCACTTTGCTGGAAAGACTAAGTCAAGAGAGCCCGTAGAGGCCACTAGTCCAGTTCCCTCCCAGTAAGGTAGTTTGATCAGTATATGCACAAACACAGTAAAACCGTTTGGCCGGATTTTGCTGCGTCTTGCAGTTCGGTTTTCCGGTTTGCACCAAAAACCGGAAGAGAACCGGAAAATCGAAAAACCGCCCGGCTCTAAAAAATTTGGAAATCTAGTTATATTCCCTGTCGCTCTGCTGTGGAGTAACTTTAAAATTTAATTTCAAAATTGAATTTTACTGCAGAAAACAATTTTCACTGAATGATGAATCCTATAATGTAAATCATCAAAACATATAAACATTCATCAACTGACCATTTGCAAAAAAATACCATGGAAACATGCCCCAGACATTACCCACCGACATCACTAGAAACGAGAGATCGCATCCAAGCAGATCACTTTTTCAATGCACATGCACAAACTAGTCCCGAACATCGACTATAGACTTCGGGATTTACCAACTGGCAAAACGGTGAGATATTTATAGGTAATCAGAGGTGACAAATGAAGTTTAAATAAACAAGAATACCATTTCCAGAATCAATTCTAACCGATTGTCGCGTCACACCACGTCGCCTCCTGCTTCTACGGCTATCAAGCTCGCAGGAACTCTGCAAAGAATGAAAAAAATACTTTATACAATCTGTTATTGACTGATAAGAAAACAAAAGCTGCAATCCCCTCTTGCCCTGTGTTCGCCAACACCACGCTATCTAACACGACAACAAATGATAAAAAATGCTTGATTTTATTGAACATTTTCATATTTCCCCCAAATAGACGTGACTTATGACTCCTCACTGGAACGACCTCTAAAAACTAAAGTGTTAAAACTGACACTTTCAAGGTGTTAAACACATTCTAACTCTTAGGGTTTGATTTTAACACTCAAAATGCAATGATTTAAGCACTTAGACATTACAATCGTCAGACATCTGAAACTTGAATGGATGGCACTTCCCATGTGTCTAGCATTGGTGGTTCTTCCAGAATCGTCCATAATTTGATTTGCGCCTGGTGAGTACATTTTTAAAAGGACACAATGCAGATGACGCGGATCAGGCTCGATAGTTCGAGCCTGATCCGCGTCATATGCGTTGTTTCCTTTTAAGTGTCGCGACATTACACTTGTCAAGTGGTATTATTGTAACACCTGTCAAGTTCGGGATATCTGCACTTGAACAAAGTGCTTGTTCAGCACTTAGTAAGTGTTAAATACAGCACTTCAAATGTAGTTAACACTTTAGTTTTTAGCGTGAAGGGCTCGTTCCGACGCGCAACCACAAGCTATTATCAATATTCACACACGCCCGATATTTTGGGCGTAAAGTTGAATTTTTGTTTGGTGCCTAGTGAATTTTTTGGTGCCAAATGATTTAGTGTCAAATAGAACCTGATTGTAATTGATTATAAATTAACCATGTATCGGCCTTTGAGCGCAACAGGGCGCCATCTGCAATGCTGAAGCATTGCATATGGTGACCTATCGTATTCAAAGCACGGTGCACATTATTTTAATTTAGTATTACTGGCTCTTTTAACCCTTTGGACTCTAGTGGTATCTTCCATTCCAGTTCAATGGCAACAATTAGAAGAGTCCGTTTTCATTATTTGGGGTAGGCCAATCAATATTTTCAACGTGCAGCCTCTCGGCTGCACGTTGAAAATGTTGATTGGTCTCCCTCACACATTTACTGAACATCCATTCTGTTTAATGACGTCATGACATATCATGTTTCTGACCGGAAAATCGGCCGTTTGGGTTTGTTTGTTTGTTCGTTTGTTTGTTTGTTTATTGGTGTTTAAGATCACATACTTATGCACAATGGCTAATCGTGACCGTAAGTTTTACGGGTGGAGGAAGGCGAAGTACCCGGAGAGAACCACCGAGCATCGACGAGCAACGGTCACCTCATCAACATTCTAACTCTGTTCAAGCTCCTCTCAAGCAGGGTTAGAGCGGTTGAAGACTTTTGCACCATCGACGTGCAGTACGCCTTAGTATATGGCGTCATCGTGCCCCCACGTAGGTAACCAGGATAAAGTTCCTTGCCCAAGGACACAACACGGGTCGTCCCGGACTGGGATAATCAGATGAAATCGATAAACTGTTGATTCAGTTTACCCATAACAAAGAGTCCTGATTGGTTGCCTATAAATAACTTGACGTGCGTGAATTCTGTCTTGCCCGTGTCTTCACAGATTTTATTACACGCCTGTTCTATGTAATCCCAATCTTCAGCAACACTAAACCATGCGGAAAATGAAAATCTGTTCCGCACATATGTCGGAAATCGTTGACTGACTAGTTTTAAATAGATGCGAAATTTCACTGGAATTTTCTACAAATCGTGCATCGGAATTACAGTTTGAATCGCTAGCGATAGCTGAAAATCGTCCTCTGAGTTCCAATGTGTCCTGTGTGCCAGTAGGCACATAGAACATATTGGAACTCAGGGCACAAAATAGTAACACGGGTTCCCCTCGCAAATTTGGTTGGCGATAAAATGTATTCTTTTTGTTGATAGATGTCAAATGAATTGCTGAGTGTCCTCTTAATAATGGTTTTTGTAGACGCGATGGCGTGTAATTAACACCGAAAGACACGTGCGTGAATGGGTTAATCGATATGGAACTTGTGGTTAAACTCCTTTTACTTTGAAGGCAATTGTACCTTTTAGGGTTCCAACAAACCAACACGGTCGTTCGCGGGTTTTTTCAAGGCCTTCCCTGGGGAGAGGGGCATACGGCACCATTGTTTCTCCCAAAATCACACATGCAATAATTAACAGGCACAATTTTGGCCAGAAAATGGCGGACCTAAACTCGATTCAGCGTCAAATAAATAGATATTGGTATATTACGCGCTTGATAATTTTCTTAGAATTACTATTTATATTAAGTATCAATGGTAATATTGTTAATATTCTACTCAAAGTTTGCTAAGCACCACATATTTGACACATCATTGTGAAATTTTCTTGTGACATATTTGCGATATACATGTATTTGGAGGGTATGATTGTTGAATGTATTGAGATGGTCCCCTGTGTTTACATTAGCTCTCTTGACAGGCAGACTTTTCTTGACAGTCTTGGAAAACATGTACCCCTTGATTTTCATGATGTTTTCGTGTACTGTCTTCACGTACATGACATGTGTAGGATATTCAATCTTCATTTTAACACAAACCCTTGTGACTTAATGATTGAATATGGGAAATGCAAATGTGAGAAGACATTTGTCTGAAGCAGAAATGTGGCGGGCTGTTGGGATGGTGGAGCAAGGGGCTATGCATCGCCAGGTTGGTGAAGCCCTTGGTGTGCACCATACGCTGATTACCAGAGACGGAGCAAGATTTCAGCAGCATGGCACACCAGTAAGACGGTATGGTGGTGGCAGAGACAGGGCAACATCTGCAGCTGAACACCGGCTTTTGGTCATTCAGGTCCGTAGGAACCGCTTTGCAACAGCAAACCAGCTTCGCAGTGACCTTCAGAGTGCACCCGGGGTAAATGTTTCGGCGCAGACTATCCGGGCAAGGTGTTGCACGAAGGTGGTCTCCGATCGAGAAGACCATGTATTCGCATTCCGCTGTCACAGAACCACCGTCAGACTTGATATGAATGGGTCATGGACCATGTTGGATGTACCAGAGAAGACTGGCGACATGTTCTTTTTACAGAGTCAAGGTACTGCCGAGACTACACGTATAGGTGTTCTAGGCTATGGAGAAGCCCAGGAGAGCGATTCCATGCAGCCAACATTGTTGGACATGACCGCTATGGTGGAGGGTCAATAATGGTCTGCGCGGCATCAGCTGGGATGAACGTACAGAGCTCTGTGTCCTTGACTGTGATACATTGACTGCACAGCGGGATATGAACGATAATGCCCGTCCTCAGGTTACCCACGCTGTCCGGGAGTACCAACAGTGGGAGAGAATCGAGCGTATAGACAGGTCAGCAAGATTCCCTGACCTCAATCCAATCGAACCCGTCTGGAATGAGTTGCAGCTTGCAATTTCAGCTCGTCCACTGAAGCCAAGAAGTGTCCAGGAGCTTGGTGCCATGATGGTCCAAGAATGGAACAGCATCCCACAAAGGACCATTAAGAACCTGATTGGGAGCATGGGAAGGCGTTGTCAAGCTGTAATTAACAATAATGGGGCTCATACTCGACATTGAACCCATACCAGTTCGCTCCGTCAACTTTTTAGCAAATTTGAAAAATTTCCTCTTTTACCAATATCCATTTTCCATGGTTACCGTATTCAAAAGCTAAAAAATAATGTCAAACACAAATAAAATCTTAATTTCTGAACTTAACTCATTAAAGATATAATTAAATAACAAATATAATATTTCATCTAAAACGTAAAACAGGTAGTTGGATATACTTGGTGCTTAGCAAACTTTGAGTAGTATAGTATAGTAGTATAGTATGATGAATTCCAGTGAAAACAAACCTTTAGGTTAAAAACAAATTAAAATGTGATTGGTACAGTCTGAATCGTGTTGCGTATCTCCGTTGCTTTGCAAAGTGAAATTGAGCTGCCATTTAGAAAGTTCAACACCCGAAATGCATTGATATAAATAAAGTATTGTCAATACGTGTGCCGTAGGTGTTTGCATAGTTGCTTTCTACGAAAAGACATGAGCGGCATGTGAAGTTGCTGCTGCTGGCTCCCTATTTCGCTACACACGTGTTGATTTTTTTGGAAACAACGTGCGACGTCCCCACCTGACCATACATGGGGAATACTGATGATGTCTATTGAATGCAATAAAAAGTAATGAAACATGTGCGTGGAGCCTTCTTACAGTTCTGTACAAGTGAGACCACACTGTTATAAAATTGTGAAAGCGTTTCAAGTGACATTTATTCAAAATACCAAAATACCAAGCATCAACTACCAACCTTTCAGCCCATAGGACACTGGCGTACGGGAGAGATAAGGGGAGGGGCTTGCTTTCGCGAAAAGTTTTCGCTGCCCCCCCCCCCCCCGCCCGCCCTCCAAAATTGAGCCCAATGCAAGTTTCGCGGAACATAGAGACCAAACACGGTTTCCAGTATAAGGCTACAAGACTACAAATGCCTCAGATTCGCTCTTAGAGCACTAGATTTTGCAAAATTGCCTCGGGTTGCTTCTTTAAGTGTGTGTGTGTGGGGGTGGGGGGGGGGTAGTTCTAACTAGAAGGGGGCAATGGCCGGCGAGATCTAGTCAGGACTAGGGGAGGCCCCCGATGCCCCACACAACGGCCCCCGGAGACCCCCCGATGCCCCACACAATTTCACATATCATCTGTGCCCCCCCCCCCTCCAAAAAAGTAAATAAATAAGGACACTCTTTATTATAGAATCCTCGGTACACGCATGCCATGGGATGTGGTGTTACATTCAGTTTAAGGACAAACCAAGCTTTGAAATTCGATTCGATGCGAAGTTTTCTTGATTATTTGATTCCAGTCGCGCTAATTCAGAGATTTTCGATAGTGGAGATGTTTCAAAACCACACAAACTGAAATCTTCAAAAGTTAGGTCTCCCGGACAGGAGATCTGACGATAGAACAAGAGATCAAAGAGGTTCCGATTCCCAAACTACTTCGATTCTCTTCTGGAATTTATTTATTTAATGGCGTTTAAGACAATTTCGATAGCCATGCCTACCTCGTGTCGGACAGTTTTACGAATGGAGGAAGCCGGAGTACCCGGAGAGAACCACCGGGCAGCGACGGGCAACCTATAGACTCCCCCAACGTACAACTCCGCACAAGCGAGGTTAGCATTGGTTGAAGACAAGTGCACCATCGACGTACAGTACACTGTAGTATAAACCGCTACCGCACCCCCCACCCCCCATGGACAATCGATATTAAGTGCCTTGCCCAAAGACACAACTCAGTTAGCGCTGGTCGGGATCGAGCCGTGTACCTTTCGGGTTTGAAGTTCAATGCTCTCACCGCTGAGCCACACCATTCTGGAATTTTCAGCTTTTTTGACTGACTTGCCACACAGACCATGTGAGTTTCCAAGAGGATGTACTGAAGTCGACACCTCGTCTCTGGGAATATATCGATGAGTCCGTTAGGACGAGTCGGTATATGACCCAGGGGCGAGGTGGAGACTTCTTGGCTTCTTCGCATACAGTTTGACAATATTTCAGCGGCTGTAAATTGATTTTTTATGAACGAAGCTCACGACGTCATGGAATTGAGTTCATACGCTATGCATGACGTAATCACTACTCATTGTTCTACTTGTAGTATAACCCATGAAGTTTACAGTTGTGTTTCAGCTGTGTTTTATTTTTCAGGGTTTACGGCTTGTGTAAAAATATCATCATCGCAAAATATATTATAGTCTAATTTATTTCGTTGAGTTGGTGATTTATTTATCATTTAATTACTGTTATCAAACTCGGTGGCCTCCACAAGTGTAATCAGTTTGCGATGAGTACAAGTCAAAACGTTCTCTTTGTGAATAGAGTTGCTACTCTCAATACAGATTTGTATTTTGTCCAGACTTTTTCACTTGTACTGGGGGAAATACGTTGTTGTTGTTGTTGTTGTAAGATAAAATACTCTGGTAGAGACTAGTAATATTTACAGTTATAATAAGTAGCAACATTTACTGTTTGAAGAACAGTGAGATTCGATTCGATATTCGATTCCATTCGGGAGTCACTGCCAGCTACGAATACGTATTCATTTTCATCCGAAATTTGATATTCATGTGGCCCTAATTTAGTTGTCAACGGTTTGCCAGATAACCGGTTCACCCAATCTGGTTAGAAAAGCTGCCAGCCTGTTTTCTACTGTATCGATAACTACTGACATTCCACTGGTACACTCGCTTTCGTTTCAATCGGCGATCCCATAATTTTGTTACCCGTCAATCCAGCACGCAAAAACTGGCTCCAAACTTCGCTGAAGTACGAAGTGTATTCAATTAAGTCCCCGGGCGGCTTCACGTAAGATAAAAATGTGCGTGACAATCAATATGATATAACAATCAACATCGGTTTGTACACTGAACATCATACAAGTCAACCACATTAGCGTTGACAACTTCGTCGGTATAATTATGACAAACATTTACCGATGCAGAAGAAGACTTTTCCGTCAATATGATCTCCGTTTTAACAATTCTAATGCTATTTAATAGTATTATAATTATGACTACCACAAATAGCCCTCTCGAGTGCGCGGTGGCGTTGCGGTAACCGGTTCTCGTCAGATCACCGAAGTTAAGCAGCGTCCGGCCCGGTTAGTCCTTAGTCTGAGCGATCGATTCGGACTCCTTAGGCAAGGCACTTCACCCCGATTGTCCACATGGGGCCACGATGACACCGTGTACTAAGGCGCACTGCACGTCGATGGTGCGCATGTCTTCAACCAATCTAGCCCTGCCTGTCTTGCAGTGTGGAGTTACGATGCTGGGGAGCTGACAGCTGCTCGTCGTTGCTGGGTGGTTCTTTCTGGGTACTCCGACTTCCTCCATCCGTAAAACTGTCACCGACACGATATGACCTTGGCTGTTAAAGTGTCGTTAAACGCTAAAAAAATAAATAAATAGCCCCTCAATACCACTGTTGTTTGTCCATCAAAGCCTGCTCTCCGGGAAAGAAGAGTGCCAAGTTTTTCAGATCGTTATCATGCCTGTCTCAAACGAGTCGCGCGTGAACTGACTATTTCTACCAGTGACCTATAAATAAATATAGAACATAAGCACAGAACATAAACACGAGTGTCTCCTCATTAAATTCCGATGACAAACATTCCAGTCAAGGTCTCTTTGAAAATGCCGCGCTGAACAATTTCAAAATAACAATTAACAACTATTTTCAAGATGCGAATCCAACAAAACGTAGGAGAATCTGTGTTATCGAAAGCGATTCAGATTGAAATTCAAGTCTTGCCTCCATTATTTTGACTTTTAAGTTTCATGTTTGACACGAACGTTCGATATTACTATGCATTTGGGATTCCCGATTCCATAAATTGTTAATGGTTTTTTGGCTAATATAATTCTTGTATTTGCTTTTTTCAGGTGTTGTGATCAGTTTAACCCTTTACCTAACATGAAAAGCAGACGACACTTGCAAAAAAAATTCTTGAATAATTAATTTTTTTCATTTTTTGTCTCAAAAACATAGGTTATGACCCCTCGTTGGAACCAGCTCGACGAGCTCGTTCCAACGAGGGGTCATAACCTATGTTTTTGAGACAAAAAATGAAAATATTTTGAAAATTAATTGGCGATTTTTGAGAATAGCGCTGGCCGGTTTTGGCCGTTACGTTGGGTAAAGGGTTAAAATACTAATTGTCATATAATAAACAAGTTACTACAACAATCAACTGATCTGTGTTGTTGTATTCCATTTCGTTGACGAGATGAGATCGTTCAGATCAAACTCGATGCCTGCGGCTTCTCGTATGATCTGGCCGATCTCATCCCGCCAACTCGACGGAATACAACACAGATCAACTGACTGATGAAGTAATCTATATTCCCCTCTCCTACTGCTAAGGCGTTTCTTTATGATGTAGTTGGAATATTTTGACAACCGGTACTTGAGCCATCTGTCATCTTCGCGACGCTCCTGGTTAAACTTTTACTTACCCCATCACACATTTCAGCACAGATGATGAAGGTACATTCAAAGTTGACTTCGCGACTGCCGGGAAATCTGAAGGATTTGAAGAAAGCAGATTTGGCTGTGCGGTTCGAAGTGTAGAAGCCTGTATCTTCTGGTAAAACCAAACCATCACCACACCTGGAGCAAAGAACACAAAGCCATATTGTTTTTTAACTGTGGTCGGAAGGTCGGAAGATTCAGAAGTACTTGTGTTGGTTAGCTGATTTGTTCGTGACCAAACGAGCCAGTTGGTATGGGTTTTTTACCAAACATTCAAACATTACAGTTATTTCTTATGGACTAGTTAATAAGAGAGGGTTTTCGCTATACCAGAACGGTCGCCCTAATGCTCACCTAACACTCTACACTGGTATTAAAATACCCAAAAAGATTATGGGTCAGTTTTTCCAACAATGCAGCGAGAAATTCATTAAGATCTGTCACACTAGACTGAATTGGTTAAATTCCAAGTTCCATTTGTTTATTTATTTATTTATTTATTTATTGGCGTTTAACCACACTTTTCGACAGCCAGGGTTACCACTTGTTTTCAGAGGTGAAGGAAGCCGGAGTACCCGGAGACCATCGGGCAGCTGCGAGTAACTGTCAGACTCCCAACGTACTAACTCAACACAAGTAGAATTAGAATTGGTTGAAGACAAGTGCACCATCGACGCGCAGTACGCCTTAACACACAGCACCATCGTGCTCCCACGTGGGCCATCGGGATTAAGTGCCTTGCACAAGAACACAACGAGGTTACTCCTGGTGGGGGTTCGAAGCATGGACCTTTCGGTTTAAAGTCCAATTCCGTAACCACTGAGCCACCGTGCTCCCTTCCTAGTTTCATTGGGCGAAATAAAAAAAAAATACATTTGGTACGCGATCAATTATTTTTTTAAATCAATGTAAGAGGGTGGGGAGGGTGGGGAGGGAAGGGGGCTTTTATTTTTATTTGTTTATGTTTGATAACTTGTAGAGTGCCAAATATTTTGGTCGGAAAATTTGTTCACACGTTCTCGCCTTGTTACAATTTATGGGAGAGTGCCTAGAGGCACTCTCCTATAAATTGTAACAAGGAAAATCCATACAGGCTAAATAATTTCATTTCAGAGATATTACGAAGCACAACCACAGAATATGAAGCCTTTAAGTTGCAGTACCTGCACTTCAGAAAAAAGCCCAAATTTGGACTACCAGCACTCAACTAGTTAATAAGGAAATGTGAAATGTATTTGTGTTGTGTTCAATTATATTTATACTATGATTACCTAGTCTACTATATATAAAAAGCCAATGACAAAAAGTTTAGCTTTACACACCAACCGTGGTGAACACGTCAGAAATGGGACTTGAATCAGCTTGAATAGTTAAAATTTACACCAACAGTGGAATTACATTCCAGCTGACCTTTGGTGACCTCGACTTGAATGGAAACTTGTCAAAATTTATCACTCGTCGCCTCGCAAAGTGTGAAATGGAACCCATAATTATTAAGTGCGTTTTTAAATGAGTTTACCTCATAAGGTACCACAAATTAACAAACATGCGTTGCTTCATGTTAATAAAGCATCCAAAATTCAAAATAGTATGTTATTAAAATGAAAAAGGCCCGCGATTTGCGTGTTTCTTTTTCCATTTCATTTCTGCGATAAATTTGAAAGCGGAAGTACCACCCACCGGTGCTCATGTAAACAAAACCAGATTTGCACATGTGAATATTGTATTATTTAACATTCAAGGTCTTATTAATCTGACGATTATGGTATAAATTTATTTATATATTGGTGTTTAAGGTCACATACTTATGCACAATGGCTACGCATGTCCGTGACAGTTTTACGGGTGGAGGAAGCCGGAGTACGCGGAAAGAACCATTGAGCATCGACGAGCAACTGTCAGCTCCTCAACATTCTAACTCTGTTCAAGCTCAGCGCAATCAGGTTTACAGAAGTTAGAGACATGTGCACAATCGACGTGCAGTACGCCTTAGTCAGTAAAAGTTTTTAAATAAAACTCTCACTTCTATTTTAGAAGAGATATCAATGTTAACCCTCTATACTCTTATGTCAAAAGAATAAAGTTTTCAGCAGCAAATATTTCCCACAATGCAGTTTGATATTTAATTAAGTGAGCTCTCTCTGATATAACTGGTTAAATTCATAGTTAAACAAGATAAAAACAGAGTGATTGGGAACATTCGTGCTGGAGCTAAACAGAAAATTTTGTGTCAAGTTGTGTTGGGTTGTCTTATAATTTCAAAGCAATGATATGAATTTTTTGCTGGGTTGGGAGTTTCAGTAAAACTAATTGTAGTTAGTTTTTTGTATATTTATTAATGTTTAGCGACACCTTCAGCAACAAGGGACGTGCCAGACGGTTCTGCTGGTGGAGGAAGCCGTAGTACTTTGAAAGAACCACCGAGCATCCATGAGTAACTGCTGAATTTCCAACTAACACAAGAAGGCAAATAAAAAGTCGTCAAGCCCTAAGCCTTAGTACACATCCCCATCGTACTCGCGCAAAGGTGATTGGGATGATGCCTCTCACCCAAGGATGCATCACAGATGACAAGTGGCAAGATCGAACCGTCGACCTTTCAATTTCAGCTCAATGGCTCAACCAATGGGCCACCGCGTTATGAACTATGAGTATTGTAGATACCGGTACATCAAACTCATAAGAGAAGGGAAGTTTTATATGGAAAGCCTATCATCAGAATAGTTTACTTCTAATACGAACACTCCGACTGTCACTTTTATCTTCGGGCTAATACAGCAATGTGAAAACAAAACATAAAAAGAAGGTGGACAATGAATTCAACTAGATCGCGATCTGGTCGAATTTCTCGGTCCGATTCCCAGCACACAACACAAGAAATTCACAGGGTGAACCCTTTACCCAACGTAACGGCAAAAAACGGCCAGCGTTATTCACCAAAATCGTCAATTAATTTTCATTATTTTTTTCATATTTTGTCTCAAAAACATAGGTTATGACCCCTCTTTAGAACGAGCTTGTCGAGATCGTTCCAATGAGGGGTCATAACCTATGTTTTGGAGACCAAAAAAAAATGAAAAAAAATTAGTTATTCAAGATTTTTTTTTTGCAAGTGTCATCTGCTTTTCATGTTAGGTAAAGGGTTGAAAATATGAAATGCCAAAAGCATTGAATTGCCTCCCAGCAGTGGTGGCACCATGATTTCGGGGGCGGGATGTCAATGTTATCCCCGACAAACCCACAACAAAGAAGGCAACCTCCCCGACATGGAAGCTGTGGCCCCCCGCTGACACCTCTTTCACTGGCTTATCCCTGCTTCTCGGCTGCATGTTTCGTTTGTTTTATTGATTTGGTCTTCACTTTGCGATACTTTATTTATAAATTCTCGATCACTGGTGTAAATGTACAGCAATCTGTTTGAGATCTGATCAAGAAAAATACCGCTTTTACGATTATAGTTAACTAAGATGGGCAATATACCGAAAAGCCGAACCGATACCGATATCATGGGGATACCGAAAATCCGAACCGAAGCAATCGTTGAATACCGAAACCGCCTGAATTTTCAAATTTTCCTACATTCGCTATTTATAAGTCCCTGTTGAGGCTCGATAACAGTTCAAAGGTTAATTTTCATGAAAGAAGTGGCTGATTTTTTTTTCAGTTTTGTTAACCCTCAATGGACTGGACAACTGTTCTGAATTCCCACTAGACTACAACATGTTTAATTATGTCCAATTGCTTAGAAATGATTTCTAGTCACATCGTGGCTGTCTGTAAAGGCAGCCAAGACCTGACAAGAAATCACTACCCAGGCGTTTTGTCTATTGTCAGCAGGACCTCCGAAAGATGGCATGGTCCGGGTACATGCTCTGAGATAACAAAAGCCTGGAATAGGTCTTTAAACATCACGGTGCGTTTAGAACAAGTCACAAAATTACTGTAGAGATGACTTGTGGCCATAAAAGAATGACACAGTTGATATTTATTTATTTATTTATTTATTTATTTATTTATTTATTTATTTATTTATTTATTTATTTATTTATTAGGCTTTGTCGACACTTTCGACAGCCAGGGTCACCTCGTGTCGGGCTGTTTTACGGGTGGAGGAAGCCGGAGTACCCGGAGAGAACCACTGAGCAACGTTGAGCAGCTGTCAGGCTCCCCAGCATACTAACTTCACACAAGCAGGGTTAGAATTGGTTGAAGATAGGTGCACCATCGACGTGCAGTGCGCATCAGTACACAACGACACCGTGCACCCACGTGGGCAATGGGGGTGAAGTTTCTTGCCCAAGTATACAACGCGGTTGCCGCAGATGGGATTCGAACCGAGAACCTCTCGGGTTGAGCTTATTGGCAGTGTCATTTATAGCGTTGTGGTAGAATGGTACTAGAACAACTTATTCTGTTTTTCCTGATGTGAATTCCTCTGTGGTACTATCAGCAAATCTCAGTCAAGTCAGATACCGAATACCGAACCGATACCGAGGGATACCCCAACCCCCACCCCCATCCCCCACTAAAATTGCCGAAACCGATTCCGAATTCAAAATTCGAAAACCCTCCATCCCTATTTACAGTGCAGTATTAGAAATGCAAATCCAACCACTAAACCTTAAAGGGGACTAAACCTGCGATAAGAGGATTGTTTCGAAAAAAAAATTATAGCAACATCAGTATTTTCTGAAAGACAGCAGGAACAATTATAACCACAGTGAAAAGAGCATATTTGGTTCCTTCGTACCCAATTCCCCCACCCACAGCTGCAGCATCCTTCATAAAATACTCACCCAGCCACGAGAATGGAGTAAGTGTAGCCACCGCCATGCGCTGTACACGATATGACTTGAAAACTGACTTCACCCGGATGGTAATCTGCAAAAAAATAATTGTGTCATCAAAATATTTCTCTTTGATAATGAGTAAAAATACTAACCACTGGAATTGAATTTCTGTTCTCCATTAATGCTCTACAGTTAAAACAAGAAGTCCTGTCACGAACTGTGCGCTTATCTAGGCTTATTTGCGCGTAGGAATTGCTCGCAATTGCCATATCGAAGGGCACCCAAAGGACGGCAGGTTCTCCTGGTTACTCATAGCAAACACATGCAATGTTTCTGCCAATGGACCTCCGGGTTATCCGGAGGGCCATTGGCTGAAACATTGCTTGTGCAAAGGCCATATGTACAGAATTTGATAGCCTTACTATTTCGTTAACGCGCAGATTAACGCGCAGATGGACGTGCTATTTGTGCGCATTTCACGACAGGGCTTCTAGTTTTAACTGTATTTGGGGTTAGCATTGTGATTGACTGTGCCACACGGGTAGGACAATAGCCCAAACTGCTCCACTTTCAATGGTTTCCACGAGAAGTTGAAAATAATAAATAAAATCAATACATCTCGATTGTTGTATTTGTATTCAAATTCACCCGATAAAATTCCAGCATTAACTGGTAGAGTGCTATTATTATTTATTTATTTATTTATTTATTTATTTATTTATTGGTGTTTAAGATCACATACTTATACACCATGGCTAATTGTAACCATGACAGTTTTACGGGTGGAGGAAGCCGGACTACCCGGAGAGAACACCGAGCATCGACTGCTTCTCAACATTCTAACTCTGTTCAAGATCCGCCCAGGCAGGGTTACAGCGGTTGAAGACATTGCATTATCTAAGTGCAGATTACGCCTTATATTAGTACACGGCGCTATCATGCCTCCATGTAGGCAACCGGGATAAAGTGCCTTGCCCACGGACACAACGCGGGTCGTCCCGTACGGGGATCGAACTTGGGACCTCTGGCGTAGAAGTCCAACAGACTACCACTGAACTACCGCGCTCCTGGTAGAGTGCTGAAAGCCCATATTTGGACTTCATTCTAAGTGCCAGTACCGCAATTTAAAGGCGACATATTCTGTGGGTGTGATTCATATTATCTTTGAAGTGATATGATTTTACCTGTTAGTATTTGCCTTGTTACACTTTATGGGAGAGTGCCTACTGGTAATAAGGCAAAGATGCACAAAGATACTTTAAGGATCAAAAATAATTTTGAACTCGACCAGTTAAAAACGCATTGGGATAACAACGCGTGGAGTCCCAGTCTTCAGCATGTAATAACGAATCTGACTGTTCGTTACGTATTCCACTTGATGACCCATGGAAATCACGCGGAGCAATGAAATGCTAGTTTGAGCCAATGAAGTGCTTCGACACAAAACAACACTGTCATACAAGAAAGTAAGCAGGTCTTGGAAGGTGATATTTTGCATTAAAGATCTAAGCGGCATTCGTTCAGTTCATGTTCAATCATGGTAAAAATGCAAAACTCAGCCCAGGTAGAATACGGGGACACAGGGCGCTCGTAGTATGTCTCACTTCTTTTACCCCAATTCTGGGGGGACTCCGGTGGGGACCCCGGAAGTGTCGTCATGTCACGTGTCCAGCGAAGTCATGTTGGGTTGTCATGGTAGCCCGCGCTCATTTATTGAAATTATGATCCATGTTTCTCGGCACCTCAATTTTGGCACCCCATAACATACCTTGGTTGTTGTCGGCGCCACTTTTTTTCCAAAATGTGTCGTGGAGTCGTATGTGGAGTCACTCGGTCGATCAAATGCTCGATAGCTCATTTGCTCGATGTGATTCGAGTCGTCCGAGCAATGTATGTTCCAGTCACTGCTCGATAGCTCATTAGGGGAAACTGGAATAGATACGGAAAAAGTCGTTCGAACAAACAGACTGGACTCAACTGCTTTTAGTAGTGGAAGACAGGTATGATAGTGATATGAACTGGGCCTCGTAGTGGCTGTAGTGTAATGATAGATACTGAGGACTGTAGTTGTACCACGGGTTAACAATGGTAGGACACTCTAACACAGGGCAGAATATTTGTAACCAGTACTAATGCTACAAGGCAGTGATGGTACAAGACTGCAAGGGTGGTAAAAGACTATAGTATTTGGAGAATACTTTTGGAAGCTGATCACAGGACAGATGGTGATGACTATCGACAAGTCCGCAGTGGTGACGAAGATATGGTGGCTTTGGGTGGTTTAGACGAAATGGGTTGACCAGATATCCTCCGATAAGTGCCCTGAAAACGATATCCTCAAATAATGCATTACCATGCCATAAGTATCCTTAAATACTGAGTGAGCTGAATCGGAAAATCGCATGTGGAGTCACTCGATCGAGCAAATGCTCGATAGCTCATTTGCTCGTTGGGAATCGAGTCGACCGATCGATGCCTATTCGATTCACTACTCGACAGCCCATTTACTCGATAAGATTCGAGTTGTTCGAGCGATACATATCCCTGCTCGATTGTCTTTAGGGTTTGAGAATCATATAGGCTTTCGTTATACACAAGAGAGATAACTCTGAATGGGCACGAGGAGCGTACGGGAAATCAAGCAATCTGACTGGTGACTTTTAGACTTGAACGAGGGCAGAAGTCGTAATAAGGGGTAGCTAGGACTAGATAGACTGCTGTGGATGGAGTAACAACAACATCGTCTATAATAGGTGGAAAACGGGGATAACCGGGGGAAATCCAAGCCAGTAAAGGTACTCCTATACAAAGGAACAGCACTCACACAGTCACATTACACTACTTGCGACTATTATAATGAGGATTCTGGGGGAATACGAACCAGCAAAATATTCCCGTTCAGTCGAATTTACCGCGTACTATTAAGGGCACTAAACAGGTAGAAACCGAGGACTTAGTAGGAAATCCGAGCCAGTAAGAATACTTTATTTCAATAGACCAAAGACCATATAGTCTTCTAGGTCATATTAGAGGTCTTTAGGCCCTATGGTACCACGTGCTACTCTTATTAGCCCAATATGGGGACATCGCCAAGTCGTTTTGGGTGATTTGGAGTGATTGTCGGGTTGTTTGAGATTTACTCGCGAACCGAGGAGGACTGAATGTGGTAAATTCTCTAACTGCCCGTCCATGTCTTCTACAGCACAGTACGTGGAATGTGTACTTGTGAGACACCCAACTATCGCTCACCAGATGTCACAGTTGAATACCTCAACTGTGTCCTATTTTTATCAAATATCTCCTACTTTGTTTAATAGTATATATATTGACAGTATTGTATGTATATGTATGAACGAGTTTAAAAGGATAATGTATGATATGTATGAACGAGTTTAAATTAGGGGGTATTGTTGTAATTGTGTATTGCCTTTATATTTTCAGAAGTTATGTTAATTGTTTTATTCGCTGTTATTGTTGAATAAATTGGTAAAATTGGTTCGACGACTGAGTTAGTTGTTTTAGAGCCCGAACACCGGGGATGTAGGGCTGGTTACACTAACTTCCCTTACGATGTACATAACAAAAACGAAAAAAAGGACTGTAAAAAAAAACTGTATGTTGGGATAATGTATATGTATGAACCAGTTTAACCCTCTACCCAACGTAACGGCCAAAACCGGCCAGCGCTATTCACAAAAATCACCTTTCAATTTTCATTATTTTTTTCATTTTTTGTCTCATAACCATAGCTTATGACCACTCATTGGAACGAGGTCGTTGAGCTCGTTCCAATCAGGGGTCATAAGCTATGGTTTTGACGCAAAAAGTAAAAAAAAATAGTTATTCAAGAATTTTATTTGCAAGTGTCGTCTGCTTTTCGTGGTAGGTAAAGGGTTAAATTAAGTACTGTTGTTGTAATTGTGTATTATCTTTATATTTTCAGAATCCCTGTTATGTTAATTATTTATTCGCTATAATTGTGGAATGAAATGGTAAAAGTGGTTTTAAAGCCCGAACACTGGTGATGTGGGGTTGATTACAATAACTTCCCTTACGATGTACATGATAACAAAAACGGGGGTAAAATAAGGACTGAAAAAAGCAAGTTGTGAACGTATATGGAGTTCAGATGTGTACGGTGAATAAAGAATCTGCAACTGAGTGAGAATGTGTGCGACCATGGACGTCGTTTTCGAGGTTTCATCACTGATGTCTTCCACAAGAAGAGTTCAAAAGGAACCATGTAATAACTCACCTATCATTTTAGCAATCAGTCGAATCGGTTTCCCAAGTCGAATAGCACCAGTTTCTTCTCGGTCTAAAATATCAGTTACACAAAGTGTGATTGTTGTCTTGCTGGGTATCGCAATGTGTTGCTGTATTTCTTGGGAAGGCTTACGACTGGAGACAAAACAAAATCATTTAACAAGAGATGAAATCAAATGAAAGCTATGGGATCAATGAAGGTGAAGTTCAGCACCTCTAGAAACAACCAATCACAAAAACAACAAGAAAACCCCCAAAACAATAGAAAACAAAAACAAAAAATTGACTAAAAATCAAACTCAGACACAAACACATGCACAAATACACACACTAACCCTTTGAAACATTGTGGTGTCGCCCATGCCAGTTAATGGAAAGCAATTGGAAGAGCACATATTTATTATTTGGGGAAGACTGGTTAATATTTTTAACGTGCAGCTTAGGGCTGCACGTTGAAAAGATTGATTGGTCTACCCCACACTTTAACTTAGCAGCATCCTATCTAATGAAAGTATGACATATGTTGTTGGAAAGGAAAAACGGCCTTTCGGATTCAAAAGAGTTAAAGTAATGATTAAGTGACCAAATTTGACTAGAATTTGATTGTTATTTTATTATTGTCAGTATCTATGGCTATCTCCTAACCACGGCACAGGCATGAAGTCAAGTTTAGCCAATCTTCCACATCTATGTTGCCCATTTTAGAGGCTCTCTACTCCAGGCGTTGATTACCGAGTCCATTTTACCGGTACCACAGTAAACAAGCACTGCTCCACTTCACGGATTCCCCACTGGCATACCCAAAATACCAAAGAAACCAATACTCGAGACCTTCTTAGTTACGATTCTCGAAAAGTACAGTATTTTCTATTAGAGCAATTCTATCGAAAAAGGGCACGCGATGCCCTCTTGTCCCTTTTCCCCAGAGCAAGGGTAGATCCATCCCTCGCTTCCGGCTCTCTTGTATAAAAGTCTGTATGTTACCTCAAAAGTATGGTAAAGGTTATCCAAGAAAACACACTGTAAAAGATTGAGTAACTGTCACATGACGTGATAAAACTCTTCTCCACTTCAGACTGCAAACTGAATATCTGGAGACATAAAAATAAAACCAGAAAGGGTACTGAGCAAAACAGGGGCGTAAATACCCCCAACAATAAACACCTCCCGGTCATGGGTTTCGTCGGGCAGAGGTTGGGCAAGCAATTTTGAACTCCCAAGTTGGACAGATGTTCTTGCTTGCCCGACGAAGATATACATACGCTTTGGAGTACTTAGTTGGGCAAATTTTTTTGCCCGACAAAAATATACACAGATTATAAAGTGCAATAAGGCCCGACTCAATATATCAGCAAAAAGACATGACAAAAATTCTAAATTACATTTTAATTCCAAAGTTCGAGAAAAAATCCTCTGTTCAAACATAAATGTTATGAATGTTGAAAAACTGAATGATTATGTATACTCTAAAATCAGTTGATCTAAAAAGTAGCCCAAATCAT
Organism: Pictodentalium vernedei; assembly: GCA_031216915.1. NCBI lineage: Eukaryota > Metazoa > Mollusca > Scaphopoda > Dentaliida > Dentaliidae > Pictodentalium > Pictodentalium vernedei. The sequence continues at coordinate 346,897,838 of CM062290.1, forward strand.
CTGGGTTGGGTGAATATGAACCCAAATGGGGGAAGGTACTCCAAACAAGGACCCTCCGGTCGTTACATCACCTCCTCAATGAAGCGGGAGGAGGAGGAGGCAACGACTGGAGAGTCATAGTTAGGACAAGGGGAGGACCCCGAAACTCCACAAAGTGGCCTGTCAAATATCATCACCCCCCCCCCCCCCCAAAAAAAAAATGGCTAGAGTACCCCCTTTATAGAATCTGGCGATGATCTTGCTGTTGCTTATCCTCCCTATAGAAAGAGCAAGATAGCAAAATGGATTGGAAATTCGTCAGTTGTCAGACCCTACACCCAAGTGAGGCCTAGGGGTGGAACTATTGGTTGTCTTGTCAAGTGGTTTTCCATTCTTCTATTATTCTTCTCACTGATTTACTGTTTTACTATCGTTTAGCCACACTGAGAACAAATTTAATTTCAAACTGAGAATGCCGAGACCTAAGCAACGACACCAAAACATGCATTCTGTATTCCGAATTTCAGATCTCATTTTTGCTCATTTACATTCATTTCACTCAGTTTCAAGGAATTTACATTACCTCATCACCATCGCTATTGTCATCAACAAACACAATATACTACCAAGTTGTTCGTTATTTGGAATGTGTCTGTATTTGTATCTGAATGGGATAAGCCAAGGAACAAACACCAAGCAAGTTTTATGACAGCAGCTGCACTCATGTATGTTTATAATTTCGGGTTTCTGATGGTAGAAGTACATTAGTACTGGACTATTAGCAGGAAAGAAATGCTTTTTATTCATGCTTTTCGAATCATCAAATAAATCCTTTATCCAGCAAACAATATACAAATTTGGAATTATCATTTTTAAAAAATCAAACTTTTTAAAACAAAACTATATCATGCTATCCCTCATTTATTGATTTTATTGGTGTTTAAGGTCACATACCTATGCACAATGGCTAATCGTGACCGTGACAGTTTTACGGGGGAGGAAACCGGAGTACCCCGGAGAGAACTACCGAGCATCGCCGAGCAACTGTCAGCTCCTCAACATTCTAACTCTTAGTCCAGTCAATCTGATATTTAACCCACAAGAAATTGCTATACAAAAGATTTTTCTTCTAAGCGAAGCATATATGTCTAAATAGCAACATACTAAAAATCCCCCAAAATCCCACAATAGGATTGATGACTTATTTCTTCTCCAGAACATAAAAAAACAGTCAAATAATACCCCAACCGCCAAGAAATTGCTAAACAAATGTTTGTACTGTTTTGGGGCAGGAATTAATATGCAAAATAACCCAAAGTATCCCATCACGGGAAAATGATTATTTTGTGGTGAAAACATTTAAAAATACAATAAAATCAGCGAAAATTGGAATTTGTTCAATACCGATTAAAAGAGTTCAAACAACAATCATTTCCGTGGTACTTAGTTCAAAATAAGCGAGTACAATATTATCCTTGAAATCCCAATTACTGAACACAAGCAAATGAATAATTTTGAGATGAAAATTGTGAAAAAGTAAATAAGATATACAAAAATTGGACTTTCACCACTACTCGTTCAAACATTTCCAAACATAAGCACCGTCATCGTATTATACACTAGAGCAGTATGATTAATACATGTACCTCTCTTAAACTCCAGATCAATGGTAGCAAGAAAAATGTGATTTTGGGGGTAAAATGTTTTAAAAATTACCATTATATATCAATGTCATATATAAATAATAAATATAAAATAATAACTACTGCGATGTCAATGCAGATAATCTTGAGATCTGATAAATGGTTTTGCCGCTATGCGAAATCAGATTTCCGGATTATCTGCATTGACATTGCAACAGTTATTATTTCCCTGGCATTTCCCATACATATTTGAACAAGTGAGTTGGGGAGGGGGGGGGGGGGGGGTAAAGTTACATCTTGACGTCTCGCAACCTGTGGCACAGTTACATCTTATCATCCCTAGCAAGGTCTTTGGTGAAGGTGGAAGGTCAGGGCTGAGTGGCACAAACTTTCCATCTGGAACGTTCCACCCCACTAACAAGTATTTGCACGTAATGGTGTGTTTGTAAACTATAATAATACTTCACAGCAGACTGTGCACGGGGAGGTTTTCTGGCTTAAATATCAAGGCGATGACCCTGTATCAACCAGTAGTGTATGTCGACAAGTATGGAGATTTTCAGATTCTTTCCCTCCGAACATCAACACCATAGCTTCACAGTCCAAAGGTTCAACGTCTCTCAATGTCAATGACTGATTGAGAAATTTCCATGGAGTTACAACGTATTTCTAGTTAATTACGTTTCCGTGGATCGTGCACGCGCTAAAAGTGACGGTCACATCAAGTTTTGCAAACTCGGCAACTTAAAGATTTGAACAATGTAACACTTCTCTCAAATAATCGTACGAAAATGGTAAGTGAAATAAAGAAAGTTTTTGCCAATCACCACTGACCTTCCACCTGCACCAAACCTTGCTGAAGATATAAAATGTAATTATGCCGGAGGTTGTGAGACGTCAAGGTGTTGTTGCCAAAAAAGACTCACCTGTTCAAATAAAAATTCTTCAGCCCTCTGCTAATTTGTCGCGGTCCTCTAACGAGGCCAACAATAATCCATTTCACTTCCAGGCTATTTCTCCCCCTCTCTCCCTCCTAATCTCCCAGCATTCAGTCCAAAAAATGGTTTTACATTTCCACGCATCGGCGCTTTCTCGATCTCCCTATCTATAAAATTTACCCTTTCCCTCATGTCATTCCCCATCCACTTATCCTTCAGGTTTTCATCCCAGTTTTCCATTAGTAATCAGGGGAGTCTTGTTCTACTAGGCAAATATTTGGGGCATTCTAGAATGAAGTGTCCCAGGGTCTCCGTTACTCCCAAATTACACATTTGGCACACTCTTTTCTCTCCTTTCCCGATTCTTCCCCTCAACTCCAGTGACTTAGATTTCACTTTAAACAAGAAAGCCACCCCCCCCCCCCCACACACACACATACACCAAGATCCATCTAGGTACTCCTCAAAGGCTGTGGTATCTTTTTTGCGCAAATCGTTTAAAGAGCTCTCGGTCCTAATTCCAGCTCACCAGTTTCTATTGCAATTATTCAGCGCTCTTCCCCTGATAAGCCTACTGCCCTGCTTCAGGCCACCTTTTAAAAAATCTCCAGTCTCTATAGAGTAATTCTCCTTTAGTTCCCTAGTCTGGCTTATCCATCCGATCTGAATGTTATGGTTCCATACATGGTTAAACGTCATTTTAACACTATCTTCTGTTACGAGGTATGTGTGTGTGTGGGGGGGGGGGGGGGGGGAGGGGTTGGGTCCTGATAATTTAAGTTGCATAATTGATTGTCCAATATCTATTCTATCTTTAACCGGCATCTGGCACGTCCATCCCCTCTGAAAGTTTCCAGCACAGCTCCGCTGCTCGGTCCGGTTATCCACCGGCCCGCATCACTGTGTGGAACTTCCAAGTTCCTCATTTCAGAGTGATCACATCACATAAGTTATACTTGGTAATCCCACCCTCCCCCAATGCCAGGAAAATAATAATCTGATTTCGCATAGCAGCAGAGCGATTTGTCGGATCTCCAGATTATCTGCATTGACACTGCAGCAGTTATTATTTTATATTTATTATTTATATGACATTGATGATATATAACCGTAATTTATAAAACAGTTTACACCCCAAATCACATTTATTTTGCTACCATTGATTTGGAGTTTAAGAGAGGTATTAATCATACCGATTTAGTGTATAATACGATGACAGTGTTTGCACTTGGAACCATTTGAACGAGTAGTGATGAAATTCCTATTTTCGTGCATTTCATTTATTTTTCACAATTTTCATCCCAAAATCACACATTTTCTTGTGTTCAGTTGGGATTTCAAGTGTAATATTGTACACGATTATTTTGATCTAAGTATCGCGGAAATGATTGTTGTTTGAACTCTTTTAATGAGTATTGAGTAAATTTCAATTTTCTCATTTTACTGAATTTTTCAATGTTTTCACCCCAAAATAACCATTTTCCCGTGATGGGATTAATAGAGATTTTTCATATGTTATTTTGCATACTAATCCGAAAATAATACAAACATTTGTATAGCAATTTCTTGGTGGCTGGGCTACAATTACAATTTCAATTGATTGACTGGACTATATGTTCAAGCTCCGCTCAAGCAGGGTTACAGCGGTTGAAGACATCTGCACCATCGACGTGCAGTACGCCTTAGTCATTGTCTGCTTAGAATTAAGAAACTGATTAGCATAACCTATCGCAGTAAGCAAGTACTGCTTCTCATTCTGGGGTTCCCATGGGAAGCCATTTCTTTATTTAGTTATTTGTGTTTATGGTCACTTTCAGCATCTATGGCTATATCATGACCGCAACACAAGTATGAAGTCCAGTTTAACCCTTTGAGACTTTAATTATCCTGACGTTCAAACGTCACTGGGAATTCAGTTTCTTTAAGAGTAGCGAGTTATGATTAAGCTTGTGCTGAATATTTTTGGTTTATATCGCATAAACCGAAGAAAAACAACAGTTATTTCTTATAATTTAATCCGGCGGTAATATTAAAATATAAAAAATATGTGTACGTGAGCGAAAAACTTTTAATTTTCGCAAAAGACAACAGTTAAACTCAGGAAAGTGTGCCACAAACAGGTCACGTCAATCATTGTCAAATTGTTTGTTGTTTTGATTTTCGATCGCAGACGACAAATAATTAGCAAGTCACGTAACAAATCATTAAAAACATTTTTTTTAAGTTCCCCCAAAATCATGTTTGGATGTATGGTCTTTTATTCGTCTCCCACTTCGGTATATTTTATTAAATTCAATTGTTCCCGAGAAATTATATTATATTCTCGCTGACTGGAGGCGATGAAAAATCGATCATTGATCTTTGTTTACAAGCTTGTTATCCATCTATCAGTCTGCCGTCACGCCCTCACGGTGACAATTGGATTGAGTGGGCGGGGCTTCCAGAGTCTTCAAAGTTGGATCGGATGTGCGAACATGTAGAGAAATTCCAAATCATGACGTGATTTGGTTTATACGATTTTGACGACTTTCAACCAATCAAACGCAGAGGCGGGGCAAATGATTAAATTATTAACGTTTTTTTTCAAAATGCGACGTCAAACGTCGGAAAGTATAAATAAGATATTTTTCACATTAGTGATTATCTGGTTGAGGGCTAGATTATTTTGGTGGTCTGAATTTGTTACTCAAAACTTATTTTATTAAAGGCATACTCCAATAATTTGTAATAAAACAAATTTATATAAACAAAATATTATTTTTGTTTGAATGAATATGAAATATAAGCAAGGAGAGTGTTGGCTTTTGCTCTGATATTCTCATTTTTTGAAAGTCCTGATAGTGGCTTCTAGCATTCAACCAGTTAAGAAGTCTTGACAACAGGATTACATTAGTCTTTTAAGCTGCGATAACATTTGGTTCTACGGTGGTTGTGACTGAGCACTATTCGAGAGAAAATAGGAGGTTAAAACTTTAAAAAATCGAAAAATAATAACAAAACAAATGACCACAAAGTATCAACGTGTTGTTTGATTTCGCATGTAACCATCAACGTGCAGTACGCCTTAGTACACGCCGTCATCGTGCCCCCGCTACCCCATATTGGAACGATCTCGTCGTTCCAATGAAGGGTCACATGATATGGTTTTGTTGAAATTTAAAAACAGAATTTCAACACATTAATTTGTAATTTATGCATGTCGATTTGTTGGGTAAAGAGTAAAACAGTTTAAAACTTGAAGGTATGATGAAAAGGTAGTTCTGAATGTTAGTAGAGAACGTGAGCAAAAATTCCTTGCCTGAAAGTTCTATTCGCAGACCGAATATACTATAATCATAACTAGACTTTATGATTCTGGAGAATCATGTCTTTTCCAGACGAGATTCCGTGATTTTTTATGAAGTGACTGAAGAGCTGTTTTTGACTGCATCACAAAAGTATCTTTATATCTGATGTCTTGAGAAAAGTGGGTATAATAGGCTCAAATCATTCAGTTTGATAAAGAAGGTTTAGGTGAAATCATCATTATTGGCGGAGAGGGTTAATATCAATATTAGCGTCCGAGAAATCTGTGAACGACAAAAGAAGTTATGTTTGTTTACCACAGACTCATAAAGTGCTGTGGCTATTTGCAAACGGCCCATTATATCTCAAACGTATCTCAAACATATCTAAAATTTTGATGCTTGGCTCTTTGTGGAGAGTAAATGAACACTTGCGAGAATAATTCTTCACAAGAGTCTATTTGTTCTTGAAAATCTGTAAGAGCCACTTGAAGAAATCCACGGAAAATGTGAACTTCAAGTTCTTAAGGGATGCCTGTCTTTAATCCGATAAAACGGGGTTAAGGCTTGGTTTTTAACACTCTTAATACTTTCAAACATTACCCCCCGTGTATTTTTCGTCCGATAAAAGAGGTTATGTTTATCTGTTACATACCCATTTGGTGATTTTGGAGTCCAAAAATAGCAAATTTTATCAAAATTTGGACGTTTAGCAGCCTGTAGAGAGGTTAACAAACGTTTAGCGGAATATTCTACCCATGCTATTTGTAATACCACACCAAGAACTGCCATTGTCCAATTGTTCTTGAAAATCGCCAACAAGCAGTGAGCCAAATCCACGTGAAATGTAAATTTTAAGCTTTTAATGGGCATCTCTCCTTAACTAGTCCAAAATGGGTTAAGCTTCATTTTTTTAAATACCCTTACTACTTACAAAACCTATCCCCCGTAAATTCTGCGTACGGTAAAATAAGTTTTGTTTATCATTTACATACCCATTGGGTGCTGCTGGTGCCTGAAAACAGTTCATTTTATCAAAAATGTTGATGTTTAGTAGCCCGTGGAGGGTTAACAGACGCTGAACGAAATATTTTGTCTATGCAGAATGTAAGGTCAGACAAAGACCTGATAATGGTAATTTTTCCCTAGACATTTTGCGTCAGATGAAAGAAGTTATGTTTCTCTGTTACATATCCATTGGTTGCTGATGGTGTCAGAAAACGGACCATTTTATCAAAACTTTGATGTTTAGCAGAACGTGGAGGGTTAACAAATGTTTACAGAATATTTTGTCCATTCAACTTGAAATGTCACATTAAGACCAGTGAATAGGCAATTGTTCTTGAAATCTACAAGATGTTTTTATAGAAATCCAGGGAAAAGATGAATTTTTAAGTTTTTGATGGATATGACTGTTTAACCAGCCCAAAACGGGTTAAGGCTTGTTTTTTTAATACCCTTGTAACTTACAAAATTTATCTTTGGTGAATTCCACTTTCATAAAGGAAGTTTTTTTATTTCTAAGCTACACTTTGGGTGGCTGAAAACAGTCTATTCAATCAAAGTTTTAATGTTTGAGAGCCTGTGGGAGGTTTAAAAAATACTTATCAGAATAACTTGTTCTTACAGCTTGTAATGTGACACCAAGGCCTGCAAATGACCTTTTTTCTTGAAAATCTACACGACACTTTAAGAGAAATCCACGTAAAACATGAATTTGAGCATTTGCGGGGCATCACTCTTTAACGAGCCCAAAATGAGTTAACGCTGGGTTTGTTGAATAACCTTATTACTTAAAGAAATGGTCCTCGGTAAATTCCACTTAGAACAAATGAGATCATATTTATCTCTCGGGTACACATTGGGTGCTGTGGGTGCCCAAAAAACAGTTCATTTTCTCAAAATTACGGTGCTTGGCAGCCTGTAGAGGGTTAAAAAAAAACCGCAACCGGAAAATTTTGTCCACGCAACTTGTAATGTCACACCAACACCTGCGAATAGTCAATTTTTCTTGAAAACCTACAAGATGTTTTATGAGAAATGATAAATTTAAAGTAATTTGTATATTTTTTAAACTTACCAATGGCCCAGACATTGCTGGTGCAAACTCAAAGTTATCAAGGGCCAAACACAAATTTTGACCACCCCCCCCAATCCCCAAAATTTGCTTGCAAAACCGAAAATTAAAAGTCCTATCTGGTCCTCCATACATTTACTCACTGCGTATGCGCAACCGCCAGGAAGTGACGGGAATTGGCGCCAACATCATTCTTTGTCCACTCATGGGAGGTTCATACCAGTCTGGGCCATTGGTAAGTATAACAAATTACTTTAAATTGATCATATTTTTATACTATAAACCAATGGCCCAGACTTAGCTGAATTGTAAAAAAGGCGGAGGGCCTAGGACTTTAGAATTAGCAGACCAACATATACTACTCAAAGTTTGCTAAGCACCAAATATTTGACACATCATTGTGAAATTTGCTTGTGACATATTTGCGATATTTTTGGTGGATATGATTGAGAAATGCATTGAGATGGTCCCCAGTGTTTACATTAGCTCTCTTCACAGGCAGACTTTTCGTGACAGTCATCGAAAGCTTGTACCCCTTGATTTCCATGATGTTTTCGTGTACTGTCTACATGTACATGACATGTGTAGGGTATTCAATCTTCATTTCAACACAAACCCTTGTGATTTAGTGATTGGATATGGCAAATGCAAATGTAAGAAGACATTTGTTTGAAGCAGAAATGTGGCGGGCTGTAGGGATGGTGGAGCAAGGGGCTACCCATCGTCAGGTTGGTGAAGCCCTTGGTGTGCACCATACGGTGATCACCAGAGCCTGGGCAATATTTCAGCAGTATGGCATGCCAGTAAGACGGCATGGTTGTGGCAAAGACAGGGCAACATCTGCAGCAGAAGAATGGTTTTTGATCATTCAGGCCCGTAGGAACCACTTTGCCACAGCAACCCAGCTTCCCAGTGACCTTCAGAATGCATCCGGGGTAAATGTTTCGACGCAGACCATCTGGGCAAGGTTGCATGAAGGTGGTCCCCGATGGAGAAGACCATGTATTCGTAATCCGCTGTCTCAGAACCACCACCAGGTACGATATGAATGGGCAATGGACCGCGTTGGGTTGACCAGAAAAGATTGGCGACTTGTACTTTTTACAGATGAGTCAAGGTACTGCCTAGACCACGCAGATAGGCGTTCTAGGGTATGGAGACGACCAGGAGAGCGATTCCATGCAGCCAACATTGCTGAGCATGACCGCTATGGTGGAGGATCAATCATGGTCTGGGGCGGCATCAACTGGGATGGAAGTACAGAGCTCTGTTTTCTTGAATGTGGTACATTGACTGCACAACGGTATTTTGGTGAGATCCTGGATGTCCACGTCAGATTTATGCAGGTGCAGTGGGTGATAGGTTCATTCTGATGGACGATAATGCCCGTCCTCATGTTGCCCATGCTGTCGGGGAATACCGACAGAGGGAGGGGACTGAGCGTATGGACTGGCTAGCAAGATCCCCTGACCTCAATACAATCGAACATGTCTGGAATGAGTTGCAGCTTGCAATTTCAGTCCGTCCAGTCCAGCCAAGAAGTGTCCAGGAGCTTGGTGCCATGCTGGTCCAAAAATGGAACAGCATCACACAAATGACCACCGGGAACCTGATTGGGAGCATGAGAAGGCGTTGTCAAGCTGTAATTAGCAGTAATGGGTCTCATACTCGATAGTGAAGCCATACCAGTTCGCTTCGTCAACTTTTTGGCATATTGAAAATTTTCCTCTTTTACCAATAATATCCATTTTCCATGGCTATCGTATTCAAAAGCTAAAAAATAATGTCAAACACAAATAAAATCTTAATTTCGGTACTTAAATCATTACAGATATAATTAAATTAAAAAATATATATACTTTTCATTTCAATATTTCAACTAAAACGTAAAACAGGTAGTTTGATGTTCTTGGTGCTTAGCAAACTTTGATTAGTATAGTTCCCAAGCCTGCAGTCCAAGGTGAAAGGAAATTAAATTTAAAAGGAATTACATGTATGTCTCTCTGCACAGTAATAGAGAAGACATATCATAAATAAGAAGCAAAATTCAAGTAATTCCGTATTCTTAGCATGAATGACTATGATAATTGGATGTAACGAGTTCCCAATTTTTAAGGCTAGTCCGGAGTAAGCCCTGAAAATTATGATGGCGTATTTGAGAATGAGAGGTTAACCCCCACAAACATACGCCATATACAATAATACAGAAGCAGTATCCAGGATATTATCTACAGAAAAAACAGTTTCACTCAAAATTACACACTTATCGAGCCGGAGGAGATTTGAAAAATCACCACCCCCCCCCCTTTTTGAAGGAATCTTCAAAAACAAAGAGGGGGTCGTTCTGGAATCAGTAAAAGCAGTACCAAATAACAATATATATATTCGTCGAACAGACACCCAGATATTAATTATATTAATAAATTGGTGGTTAACGCCACTTCAGAAGCTAAGGCTATCGCGGCGATTCCGGTAATTAATAGCGCACGTTTGGAACGTATACCGGAGTCGGCATACGTAGATAGGTCGAAAACCGGTGATATAATATGTACAACATACACATGTCCAATAGAATCACAATGGACGATCTCTGGAGAATAAACACTCTTCCGAGGTAACCCACAAGCGACCCCGTTCAGGTGTACAATAAATTCCAATAAATATCACTCCCAGGCGTGTTCTATCCGATATCTACGCTCCTAGACAAGTGCGAATATACGAGAATGTATAGACAAGTTATATTCGATTGGGTACCGAAATTATAGAAACCTGGATATAGAAATGCAACGAACTATAATTAACAGACTCTTCACGGACCGCCCCCGAAGTAATTCATTGTTTCTAAGGTCCATAACATACAATAATGCGTCTGCCTAATAATACACTTATTATGCACGTGAGTATTGAAATCTCGCATGTAATCATCTGAATACCAGTTAACTGACTAGACAGCCATACAGGTACCCAAAGGCTAGCAATTTATTGACGATGAATCATATGCTCGTACATGACATATAGACGAACAACCACAGGAAACAAACCAACTAAAAAGTGGGTGTGCCCATGAGGTCGCCATAGAACACGACCCAGCCACCAATCGAGAAGTCATGAAACTCATGTATATACTTAAATGCATATGAGGCTTACGGGAGAAAACTACGTCTTGCCCGGTAATCGCCTTTTAACACATTGGCGATGGAGAGTGGGGGGGGGGGGGGGGGGGGGGGGCTGGGGGGATTCGAGATTATATCGAACCCCCCTCACCCACATTACTTGAATCGTTCTTGTTAATCATTAGGAACCGCAAGGCTTCCTCACGTCTGACCGACTCCATAATGCCACTAAGGGCGGAGAAGGACGCAATGAACAAATACACCGTATTAACAAATAACTCTCACCAAACCATACCGGTTTGAGGAGAATAACCTCCTCTAACAAACGGTATCATGTCCGAAAGGACAACTAACTCTGCTTAGCTGAAGCAGCTAAACGTCTTCCTGTGCGTGAAGACCATTAAAAGCAAGCTGATAACTGAGGCTCTAGAAACTCACTAAGGAGATTTACACGCTAGCAATAGCTTATAAGTCTTCATCTAAGTCTTCATCTAAGCTGCGACACTGAATGCTCACCTAATGGAGACTTACAATTATCGTCACGCAAGATAGGGAATGAAGAGCCGCTGTATAAACAGCACTGAATTCCCAAAGAGACCGTAGTCCCAAAAGATAATAAATTCAGTTATGCCACTGCAAAATATTTACAAAATCTCACTCATGATTTTAGCTAGGCTACTATGGTGTAACAATAAGACTCAAGTCTATGCCACCTAGGAAAAAATAAGCCGAAAAGCACAGTAACTTTGTCGGTTTTATTCCAAAAAGACATCGGACAGAGCCTAACTTAAGAGACCGCTGTAACCGTACAGATGGCTACGACGGCTTCCACAATGACAATTCTCTTAGGCCAAGGCATATATCAGCCTGTCTAAGCACTATCCATCCGGATTCAGGACGAGAAGCAGATGGTAATAAAAGCCTGGAGAAAAATTTCGGCGACGTCTAATGCTATTCTTCAATTGGAAAGCTTTAACATCCAGAAGGAAAGCCTTTCTTGGAAGATTTGTCGAACAACTATTCTTGTAAGTGGAGCTTGCTTGGGCTGATAGCCGCAGGCCTGCCGAGACTACATTCTCATCTACTGATCTTCCGCAATTTATCCACTTTTGCGAGGTTGATAACCTACCGCCAAGTGGCAAGCAACCGAAATCTATTCTCGACGGCCTCAATTGTTCCCTTCAATAAGAAAGCCTTTACCTCCACTAGGAGCGACTCTCTTCGAAAGGAAGCTTCCGTGAATAACGTCCAGATTCTCGTGAAGTTGATAATCCCCCGTCAACTGGCAAGCAATAGAGGTCATGTCCATCACCTGTACAACTTACGATGCTTAAGGGGGGAGAAACTGCGTCCTCCCCGCGAAGAAGCTCGTCTCGTCAACCTCAATTGTTCCTTTCAATAAGAGAGCCTTTACCTCCAGTAGAAGCGACTCTCTTCCGTGATTAACGTCCAGTTTCTCGTGAAGATGATATAACCTTCCGTTAATCGTCGGTCTAGGGGTGTCTGATCCATAGCCTTGATCAGACCTATGCCCTTTCCCGAGTCGCTATAATGACGACATCCAGAGTAAATATAAAAGGGTTATTGTACTCTCGCGAGACATTCTCCTGATGCTTTCTTAGAAGCAGAATGACCTCGCCAACCCCACTCTGCTGAAGTGTGTTGATGAGACAGCAACTTCAATAGCAGAGCACTGAAACTTCTTGTAGCCTGTTCATATATCATCGCAAGCTTAGCGTCAAATAGTATATTTCCGTTAACTGGAGCGACTCAGAGAGAGCTTTTCACCTTGTCATCTATAACTGATGACGATGCAAGGGCAGCATCACGTCTTACCAATTCCAAATTCACTGTCCGTGCGGAATTGTTCATGGCATACATGACTGCCCGGGGAAGAACTCTTAACGAGGAAGCACGTCCTCATATTTCTTTCCATTGAGACGTTGAGCCATAGCTCTGGTAAGGTGATCTGCTTTGGACATTGCGCCCAGATTTGTTATTTTCAATGAAATAGCACATTCCATTATTTTCGAGCATATATTAAATGATGCAGGTAGGGACATATTTTCATCCCCGGCCTGCTCATCTAAAAGCAGACTTATTCCGATAGAACAATATTCTTAAGAGCTTAAGACTTTTTATAGATTTAAAGTGCCCTTCTGTGAGAGATGGGGACTCACACTCCGTATCCCTCTCACCATCCAAATATTCCACCGCAAATATGGTCAACTCCAACTGAATGAACGGATGACTGGACCAACGCAGCACCGTCTAATAGCTCACCATCGGAGTCTGTTAAACGGTAGTACTAGTCTCAAACGACTAGCTATCAACCCGAACTTGCGAAGTCAGGTAGCTAGTCTGTGGTCAACGCGCTTCATCAATGAAGCAAGGGAAGATGCCATAGCTGCCACCGAATCCGGCTGCCGTGTGAAAGAAGCATCCCGAATCGCAAGCGTGAACGGGCGTTCAAACTCACTAAAGTTTCTCGCACCAAAAACAGTCGACCCCGACTGCTGACGGAAAAGAGAAGGTTCTCCAGCTCGCAGTCTGCTCAAGACCTCGCCGAGCGTTCGGTTAGAAACTTTTAGGCATCTATCCCTATCGTGCATATCCATGGAAGAACAGGAAGCCGTAACCACAGACGACCCCGGATGAAGTGCGGAAAAGGCATCCTGACTCGTCACATAGGACGGATGCTCCTCGTAACTGAAGTTTCTCACAACACAAAACAGTCGTCCCCGACTGTTAACTGGACGAAAAAACGCTCTGCGCTCTCGATCTGTCCCCAGATATCGTAGAGTATCACGCTTAGAAACTTCTAGACAAATCCTCTTTCGTGCGTTTCCGTGTAAGCAGAAGAAGCCATAACTGCCGCCGGCCACGGCTGCAGTGTGGAAGGAACGTTCGACGCGTGTTCCGATTAAATATGGTTTCTCACAACAAACTCAGTCGTCCCCGACTGTTAACGGGACGGAGAGGGTTCTAAACGGAGATCTGACCTCCTGATCTAGCCGAGCGTCCCGTAGAGAAACCTCTGGCTTCTTCTACATGCACAATTGGTCGGACCAACCCAGCACCATCCGACAGCTCAACACTGGAGTATGCGGGAGGCTGCTCTTGCATTAGCTAGGATGCTGCTAATAGCTGCGCATCTGCGAAAGCAAGTCCCTTCCCGAGGCTTGAGGAGCAGCGGTCTTCTGTTTTCCCATCGCTTGCTGATCCTGGGACGAAGATCCGGAGATAGATCTCTTCTCCGAGCGTCCCGTTATTCGATGCCTCGGATCGCTAGCTATCGGAAAGTCCGACTTCAGGGGCGAAGAATGGTTCCGTCTTCGAGCAGCTGACTGGATATCTGAAGTCGGGTAGCTAGCCTGCGGTCGTGTGACTGAAGCCGACCTCGGCTGCAGACTAGATGGAGCTTCCCGAGCCGCGGGCGGATGTATGCTCCGTCTCGTGGAAGTTTCTCATAACAATATTTGCCCCCAATTGTTGTTGGGATAGAGAGGGACCTCTCCCGCTCGCGGTCTCATCGGCCTCGCTGAGCCTCCCAACACGAAACTTAATTTCGGCTTGTGAAACGTTGCGAAGGAAGCCGTGACTGAAGCCGACCCCGGCTGCAGCCTAGACAGAGCGTCCCGAGCGGTGGGCGGACGTATGCTCCGGCTCGTGCAAGTTTCTCATAACATTTGGCCCCAAATGTGGTTGGGTTAAAGAGGGGCCTCTCCCGCTCGCGGTCTATTAAACCTCGCCGAGCCTCCCAACAAGAAACTTGCCGACTTCCTCCCTATTTCCGTCGTCGCTGGGTGAGCTTATTTATATTTAAGTGTTCACTCTACCCACATCCACTTCCTTCGACCGCAACGGACTTACCCGGTGTCACGGCTCCCACGGACGAAGTAACAGCTTCACCGGCCGAGCTAGCTGCTTGCAAGAGATTAAGAACACTAACTAGAGGCCTTAACCCTTGCATATCATAGGCACTGCAGCTAGTTCTATTTGCTCAACGGAGCGCAACGACGGCAGCACACTTGGATGGGCGTCACAATATCATCACCATGTTCATGTTCCTCTGAAATAGAAACTGAAAAAAGGATTATAACGCGGTGAGAGGCCTGGCCTCGGAACCTCACCGCCAACGACGTACCTCGACACCCGTCTCCAACATACGTCATTCCAGTGAACACAAGAGTCCGCAGAC
This sequence comes from Pictodentalium vernedei, assembly GCA_031216915.1. Lineage (NCBI taxonomy): Eukaryota > Metazoa > Mollusca > Scaphopoda > Dentaliida > Dentaliidae > Pictodentalium > Pictodentalium vernedei. Next base: position 346,913,073 of record CM062290.1, read on the forward strand.
GTGCATCGACTAAAGTCGATAACACTCCTCCAAACTCCACAACAAAATATATAATTAAGGTACATGAATAACAGCAATCAAAATTAGATTCAAAATATTTTTTGAAAAAATAATTTTGAAAAAAGCCTAAGTTCCCAAAGGGAACATAAAGAGCCCAGGGGCATCACGATAGAGCCTAAGTGTGGACAAAATCCAAATCATTGAGCTAAACTACCGGAAAAAAATCCATGTATTCTACAGTAAATCTACAGTAACAGAATATAAAATACTACCAATATGTGAGGACGTTGTCAACGTAAACAACGTCAATGAAAAAACCGGAAACAAGACATCAGGCAGACGAAAAGGCTCAAAGTCAGAAACCAATTTAAATGCTACCAGATGCAAAGCTAGATCTTCATGCGAAGAAAAAATGACACATCGGATAGAAGATGCAAGACTAAATGACCTAACACCCCTAGGGTGAGGACGTGACCATGGGGAAAACAGAATAAATATTCTGTAATACATGTTAAACTCCCAAGAAATTTAATAAAAAAAATTCAATAAAAATTAGCCAAAAAGCTTAAGAGTTTAACAGGAAGGGTTCATTGAAGGATAGGGAAGGGATACTTAACAAACAGTGGAATAATCATTATCAAAAATGATGACTTCAGGCGTATGTCCCGAAATTGGGAAACAGAAAATAATTTTATAATTATTATAAAGTTACAGCCCTGAACGTCTAAAACCACCACTGAAAATTTCCACCATCCAATAACAGCCTTGGATCCACCAATTCTTGCATTGATTTGTGTCTGACATCCTCAAAAAAGGAGATTTTAAAGCACAGATGTTAATTCATTGTTGCTGACTTTAGTGCCAAACAAAGAATGATGTTTGCGCCAATTCCAGTCACTTCCACATGCTCAGAGAGTAAATGTACGGAGGACCAAATAGGACTTTTGATTTTCGGTTTTGCAAGCAAATTTTGGGGATGGGGGGGGGGGGGGGCAAAATTTGTGTTTGGCCCTTGATAACTTTGAGTTTGCACCAAATGAGTCTGGCCCATTGGTTTATAGTATAAAAATATCCACAGAAAACAGGAATTTTAAGCTTTTAAGGGGTATCTATCTTTAACAAGCCCAAAATGGGTTAAGACTTCGACTTTTGAATACCCTTACTGCTTACAAAAATGTTTCCCTATAAATTTTGCGTCCGAAAAAAGAAGGTACCTTTCTCTGTGGCATGCCCATTGGATGTTGGTGTACGAAAACAGCCCATTTTATAACAATTTTAACGTTTAGCAAATCCGTGGAGGGTTAACAAATGCTTATCGGAATATTTTGTTCAAGCAACTTGTAATGTCGCACCAAGACATGCGAGTGGCCATTTTTTTCTTGAAAATCTACAAGACTCGTTTAGAGAAATCCACAGAAAACAAGAATTTTTGATCTTTTGAGTGGTATTGCGGTTTAGCCAGGCCAACGCTTGGTTTTTTTGAATACCGTTATTACTTACATAAATAATCCACAGTGAAACCCACTTCCAATAAAGGAAGTTCCGTTTATCTCACCTGTATCCTTTGGGTGCTGTGGGGGGGGGGGGGGGGGGGTGGGGCAGCCCATTTCATCAAGATTTCGATGTTTGGCTGCCTGTGGAGGGTTAACAAATGCATTGCCTAACATCTCTTGTATATCAATAGCCGTGTCATAGTCAGGTCTAACAATAATGAATGTTTTAAAAAAATCTACAGGACGTGTTTTGAGAAAGTGCCGATAAACTCCAATTTTGACAGTTTTTTGCCAATTCTAGCAAAATAAGTGTTAAATCGAAAATTCCGCTTACGTACATTTCAGATGTTCTGCCCCTCTATGTGTGTGCAAAATTGTGTGAAAATCGGTTCGAAAATGGCTTCGGAATCGTACCGACAAAATGTGCGGGGTAAAAAAAAAACCTAAAAATAATAATCCGTAAAAATTCTTTACCGGAGGAAAAAAACCTAATTAGTTACCTTTCTTCCACATCGGATAGGTCGGTGTCCTTCTGTGCGTATTGTTCAAAGTTACACTGCACAGACATTTGCTCCATGTCAAAGGTGAAAATGCTGTGCCTTTTGGGGACATAAACATCCACTGAATAACTTTCCACATTCAATTTTTTCTGAAAAAAATTCAACATATTCAGACTTCAGTAATGAGTGACGCAGTTTGTCCGCAATCTAATGTGGTATACATGGTTTCATTGGCCGAGGGCTAACTGTAGTGGACGAGACCGAGGCTGTTGCCTCGTGTGGAATTAACTGGCAACTTATTTATTACGCCAGCCGGATAGATTAACCAACGACGGTCATAGATCAAGGACTGAGGAATACATCGACAATAACCGTCAACAGTGACCCCCGTATTAATTCAATATAACGATACTGGTGCTATATTAATTGTCATTGTCCACCATTTTATTTTTAACGCAAATATCGCAGTCTGAATTCAACTAAATGGTACTTCAGAACTTCTGTTTTCAGTTCAAAGCGTCAGAAAGCAGGTAGAATTCTAAATCCGCCAAAAATGTCGGCGGCAATAAATCAATAATTTTCTGGGCGATGAATGAGATGTTGGATTACACCCTTGCATTACATCATTACTCGTCTGCTTTCGTAAAGAAATGAATGCCGATAGAAAAATGTAATGAAAACACGAAACGGTTTGCAAACGGTCAGACAGCCGACATAATAAATACGTTACGGGATGTTAGCCCTTTACCCAACGTACCGGCAAAAACCGGCCAGCGCTATTCACAAAAATCGTCAATTAGGTTTCGTTTTTTCTAATTTTTTTGTCTCAAAAACATAGGTTATGATCCCTCTTTGGAACGAGCCCGTCGTGATCTTTCTAAGGAGGGTCATAACCTATGTTTTTGAGACAAAAATGAAAAAAATGGTTATTCAAGAATTTTGTTTGCAGGTGTCATCTGCTTTTCATGTTTGTTAAAGGGTTAAGTTTGCGGGTGCGGTGCCACATGAGACTCAGAGAGAACAATATTAAGATCGGCTAAAGCTTCGCCTAATATTGTTGTTACCTTGCCTGATGTGACACTGTATCCGCCAACTGAACGTCTCGAAACTTATAATGCCATGTTAGGTCCCTAACAACCGTGTAGCCAACATAAATTATCGACCATTTTTCTGTATTCTGACCTTGCAATTGTAATCGATTTTATGTGATATAATTCTTACTTGTTTAGCATGAAGTGGTTATTGTCTGCCACCATTTTAATTGACGAATAATGAAAAGGGGATCACTCCACCTGTTAGCCTTGTATAGATTTGATCAGATTGTATATGGTATATTCGCAACTCTCATGCATTTGTGTCCACACGCAGGCAATCAGGATTAAGTGTTTTGCCTAAGAATACAATTACCCCTGATGGACCTTTCAGTTTGACGTCCAATGCCTTAACCACTGAGCCACCGACCTCCAGTTCAGTTTTAATACTGTGTATTCAATATTCAAACCAACATTCATCTTCCGTAAGATGGATTTGAAAACCATTATCTCTAACTGTCAAAAGGAAAGTAGAGCAAACTACAGTTAAAACTAGAAGTCCTGTCATAAACTGTGCGCTTATCTGGGTTTAATTGTGCGTAGTAATTGCGCGCAATTGCCATATCGAATGGCATCCAAAGCACGGCAGGTTCTCCTGGTTACTCATAGCAAACACAGGCAATGTTTCTGACATTGCTTGTGCACATACCATATGTACAGAATTTGATAGTCTTACTATGGTCATAACGCGTAGATTAACGTGCAGATCGACGTGCTATTTGGGCGCATTTCTTGACAGGACTTCTAGTTTTAACTGTAGCAGATAATTGCTTTTAGGATGAATCAGAAGTGAGGAAAACATGAAGCGAAAGAAAAATTTGAACTACTGAATTGACAAAGAGAACAATGTATTTATTTTTTTCTATTCCTTGTTTAGTTAAAGTTAAATTATATTGTCTCTTTTTCCCGACTATCAGCTACAAGTTGACAAATTAAGGAGCCATAATATGATCACGGTTGAACAAAACTGCATATAAATATTGATCAAGTGTGTTTTACATCAATGCTCTAATTACAGACATAATACCGTGTCGAAATTGAAAACCGACCCACACTTACTACAACTGATATAACTGTATATATATATATATGAGAACTGGAAATAAATATTGTTTAAACTAAATTGAGAACTGAGATAATACTTTATCGTGTTGCACGCACCTTTCCTGGGTTCCCATGGGGAAGTTAAAGGTGCTCCAACTCACTGCACACTGGTCTCTCAATGCACTATTCGAAAAAATAACCCTTCCATCTTAACTTTTTTTTTCGTCTCAAAAACATAGCTTATGACCCGACATTGGAACAAGCTCCCATATGCGTTGAATCCCTTATAGGATTAGACTGGCAGTCTGAGACCTGATGACAGCGCTGCAGCGCACAGCTATAAACAGGTAATTTTGATAGCTGGAGTGTATTTCATCCACCCCCATATCAAACTGGGAGTGTTAATCATATTGTGACGCCAGTTCACACTTCCGCTATAGTAGTATAGCTCGCACGCGTCTTCCTAACGTTTATTGACCCGGCTAATGACCACGGAAATGACGCGGTACATACTTGATGCCATGTAGACTATCAGGGTAGCCCGCGTGAACAGCCATGTTTTGACGTCATTGCAATAGTCATGCGTGGAGTTAGTGCGCATTCTAATATGAGTATTTGATGAGCCTCATGAAACAGAGATAAACTATTGGAGGATATGTTTGTAAGGATAGTCATGCCAAGATTAGCAGGTGGCTCATTTGATCAGGATATAAAGGGGAGGGTAACACACAATTTCTTTATTTCACATCTTTTGGCTTAGGGACCTACGAATCACGCATTTTCGATTCGAATCGAATCTCTAAACCAATCACGTCTGTTATTCGCAATCTAATGGCCGATGAGGGTTGGGGTGCAGAAAACGTGATTTGCACCGACTGTGATGGCTCACGTTCCGACTGATAAAATAATCCAACTACATCCTTAAGGCATGCCTTCGTCGAAGGCATGCCTTGATGATGTATTTGGAATATTGGCCTGTCATGGTTTATAGTTCACTGTTGACATTGATTCTAAACTTTAAATTTGCATTTAACAGTGATACTGGAATTGGCACTGTGGGCGGCATTAATTCAGATGTTCTTTATGTTAATGCAACGGAAGTTACACTCAGTCTTTTATTTCAACATTATTTATATACAATTTTCATCTGAACTATACGTTTTGCGAGACGACGAAGAGGATTGATACCAAGCTACGTTCATGTGAAGATTCGAGATGAAATGAATCGAGCAGCCGATTTCAAATCGAACCGAATACCAATTTGAGATTCGAAATCGAATCGAATCTCGAAGCTTCGCAGGGCCCTATAAATCTGGCTGTCCTTACAGCTGTGACCTGCAGCCATTTCTGGTCACATAAGCGAAATGATGATTTTGTGGGATATCCACACCTTTATATCCTGGGAAACTGGATCAGTTGCTGACCTCAAATTTATCTATCCTCAGATAACCACCCCCACATAGTTCACTACAATGCCACAAGTATCCTCCAATACTCATTGTGTGTGCGTATGCTATATATGTTTGAGACGCTGTGCACTAGCACACAAGCACATCTCGACACATCCAGAGAGTGCCCATGTGGTGCATGTGTCCTATACAAATTATGTACTAGCACATAAACATATTTCACCATCCAGTGACTTATATGTAAGTAAGGTACCTTAGCTAGGTCAAGGAACTGTATAGCCTGGGGTCCGATTTATTGGCACCGATGGAAAAAGGAAAACAGACGAAAAATCCTAAATACTTACCACAAAAACGCAACCACCATTAGCATCGGCTTCTTTGTAATATGCCACTAGTTCCCAGCGAACTTCTGTTATAGCTTTAAAACTGTAGTCGTGGTGAGTGCTCTGACATACCGCAAAAGGCTGCGTGCTTGCAAGATCGGTCGTCACAATTAAAAGAGCAGTGGCATTTGGAGCAATTCCACAATCTACGTCATCTTAAAATGAAACAAAAGCTTATGGACACTCTCTCACAGTGAAACATTCTCGTTAGTGTAATATGTTAGTTTATTTTAGTGCAGTTTAAAGTCACTTTCAGCATCAAAAGTCATATGGCTACCACAGCATAGTCAAGTTTAGTCAATCATCTATAACTGTGCTGTCAAACTTAGAAGACGACCCAGATGAATAGTTCTAGACAGCAAAATGATGATTTCACCATAATCCTTTAGATATTTCAAAAAGACTTTATATGACTTGAAAAAGATGTTTTATGGAATGTGTGCAGAGACGAATAAAGTCTAGGTAGTAAACAGTGGGGAGGAGGGGGGGGGGGGGCTGTTGTCTCTACAAAGGGTCATCGCGACGATGACCGATTGGGGAAGGTTAAGTCCGATTTCGGTCCGATCAAGTCCAGCTGACAAAATATTCCAACTACATCATCAGTAGTAGGAAATGGGTGGACTGGAGAGAGATGGATGGACCCCTTAGTCGACCCCGGAAGTGACGTTATAGTCACGTAGCCTAGTTATGTTATGTATGGTTGTCATGCTAGCCCGCGAGAGCAGACAAGTTGTGACTTCATAGTGACACGTGGTCTTAGTGCACATGTGCAGCGAGTGTTGATAGGGTGACAGGTGTTTCGTCATCCATTTTGTCAACCGTCGCCATTTTGGTTTCTATGGCGGCACGTGGTTGCTATATGACCCAGATGCCTACAAGATGACGGGCCGTGTTCTGGGGGTATGTTTTGAGGGTGTGTTCCTTTGTATAAGAATAAATTTAATTGCCCAAATTTCCCAAATAGATTATCCAAATCACCCAAAAACTACCCCAAACTACCGAAACGGAGTGGGCGAAGCCACTATCTAGGGCTTATAATAGCAGCACTATATTTATTTATTTATTGGTGTTTAAGGTCACATACTTATGCACAATGGCTAATCGTGACCGTGACAGTTTTACGGGTGGAGGAAGCCGGAGTACCCGGAGAGAACCACCGAGCAACGACGAGCAGCTGTCAGCTCTCCAACATCGTAACTCTGAACTCTGCACCACAGCACAGGCAGGGTTAGATTGGTTGAAGACATGTGCACCATCGACGTGCAGTACGCCTCAGTACACAGCGTCATCGTGCCCCCATGTAGGCAATCGGGGTGAAGTGTCTTGCCCAAGGACACAACGCGGTTGCCGCAGGTGGGATTCGAACCGAGGAGCTCTCGGCTTGCAGCCTGCACCTCTACCAACTGAGCCACCGCGCCCCCAATAGCAGCACTATAGGATGAAGTCACAACATGGCTGTGACAACCAAGCATAACGTAACTGGGTTATTGTTCATAAATAAAATATACATGTAGTTATCGTGGAACATTTTCTAAATTAGAAGCTAATGAATGATAGGACAGATAGACCATCGTCACGTAGTTGCATTGGAGTTTTGGAGATAAGATGGAAGCCGTTGGTAAGACTACATTAGACCGCATTGGGGGCTTTTCTCATAGCCCTCATTGCCTCATTTGAGTAAAAAGGGATTATCCAAAAGGTATCTTCGATAGGTATCCTCAAATAATACAATACCAGGCCATAGGTATCCTCAAATACCTTCATGTGCCTGTGTGCTAGTTCACAATGTGTCACATTGTGCCTTTTCACATAAGCACATATCGGCACATCCAGCATGTGCCTATGTGCTTGTGCACATTGTGGCACGTTGTGCATTTTCACATAAGCACGTGCGACAAAAACGGGATTCTCCATAAGGTATCATCGATAGGTATCCTCAAATAATAGTCCAGGCACATTAGACATAAAAATGAGAAAGTAAGGAAAAAAATCGGAGAAAGCTGATTTTTTTATATGTTTCTGGGACACACATTGCGGATAAAGTGTGAAAAGTCCCCGCGAATCCGAGTTGAGAATTTTTTAGTTATAGCGTTTTTTTGATGAAAAAAAAAATTAAAAAAAAAATTCGACCCAGCTCCATATTTCTCATTCTTATTCGCCTTAGTAGGGTGAGAATCATAAATATCGTGCTGAATTATATTGAGAATACATATCCCCAACAGAAAATGCCAACTTTGTACCAATCCTCACACTCAATGGTGAAATATTCACGAAAATGTACAAAATTACGAAAAAAAATTTATTGTTTTCATACACACAACGGTACACAACGTCCATTAAATCAAATCTACGACTACTTTGGGAGTTAAATTATATATCAAAAATTGCAGAAAAGCAGTGGCTTTATAATGATATATAACAATAGTCATTTATTCCATAATGAACTGGTGAAACGTGTGAAATATTAACCATACCCCCTAAACTCAAATTCAAACGGCATCGACTTTTCTCATTCAAATACCGTATTATAGCATCATTGTTTCAATTTCCATGTTCGATTAAATCACATAATGTGGTTGGTGTTCGCCTACACTCAAGATGCATTGGCATGTAATGTTTCGTTAGACTCGGCGGCTTCCATATGATTATGTCATATTTAGGGGCAATTGGTTCGATCATGGCTGGTAGCGGCTTGGATGAACTTTGGGGGACTGTTTATGCTGGTGGGTCAATCCATCATTTGATCAGTGGTCATGCATATTCAAGAGCAGTTCGTGCCCATTTGCTAACACAAATTGCCATTACAAAACTTGTGTTTGAAGAAAGCCGAACACTAGATAACATAGACTGCACAGAAGTCAATGAAATATTCTGTGGACTTGCCAGAGGTGACTGCACAACAGCTGACGCTGTCAATCAAGAAAGTGTCAACCATCTACTGTCAAAATTACACGAACTGCTCCAGAATGCGTCCGTAGGACGCACAGGAAAGCTTTGGGTACAATACTACGAGCAAATAGGTCTTCTCCAGTTGTTCTTGAAAGCAGAGCGCACAGGCGACTGGGAACTCCACACATATTGTGTTCGCAATATGATTCCAGTATTTCACGCAGGTGGTCATTTTGCATACGCAAAAAGTTCTCATCTCTATTTGCAGCAGGTGAATGAGCTAACAGAAATAATGCAACAGGATGATTTGAAGTTGTTCACTGAGAAAGGTTACTTTACCATAAGGCGCTCAGATAAATTCTGGGACGGGATATATTCTGATCAGACCATAGAGCAGTGTTTAATGAGAATGTTCAAGCTCCCTGGTGGTCTCACACATGGCAGGGGAATAACCGATAGCACTGTTGCGAAATGGGTACATGGACTACCTCTTTGCCTTCCGATATGTAATGCTCTCGAAAATTTTGTTCATGTTCACACTGGTCATGGCGAACAACATCGGGATCTCCGTCAAAGTTCACAATTGACTGATGCCAATGATATCACCAAATTATTGAACTGGCTCAGAGTGCATTCCCCCTTTCAGAATAGAGATCCACTACAATTAGTCTCTATAGCGACCGGGCTTGTGGCCGACGAAACTGTGAACTGTGACCAAGTTCGCAAAATTGGTGAATGTTGCGTATCGAATGTTGTAAGCAAAACGTTCAACAGCATCAAACTACGACGTGTTGACACTGTGAAGTCTTTCGCATCGATGGCAAATAGCATCAAAGTCCGTGGAAGTAAGGTAGTGATTGACCCCACAATTCTGTTCAACCGCATCACATGTGTTATTCAGTCACAAGCAGAGATGGAAGAGTATCTCAAATATGAACTCGCCCCGAAACCACCAGCATTGTTTGATTCTGCTGGAATGAGGAAGACACAGAAAAGCACGCTCGGTAAGATCCTCAAAACATACGGTTCCGAGCAAACTAAAATCCCAGAACATTCTCTGGTTGTTGTAGATGGTGGATTTTTATTGAGGGCAGTTGTATGGCCTAAACAGTCGTCATATAAGGACATATGTACATCATATTCCAATTATCTAGTGAGACATTTTGGGGCGAACGTCGTGTTTGTTTTTGATGGTTATGCTTGTACAATGTCGACAAAGGGCATGGAACAAGCCCGTAGATCTAAAGACAGGTATTCCATTGATATCAATATCTCACCCGAGTACCAGCCACCACACCCCAATCCGATTTCCTTGCAAATGCCAAGAACAAAACCCAACTGATCGATCTTCTAATGCAGGAGCTATCTGCTCTCAATATTCAGTCCAAGCAGGCCGAGGCTGATGCTGATGTACTGATAGCCGAAACTGCACTTGACATCGCTCAAGATGACAACAATGTTGTCGTTGTGGGAACAGACACAGACTTGTTAGTCATTCTTACCTCTCGAGTTCAACCGGGATGTAATATTCACATGATGTATTCCATTACCCCAAACTTACTAGTTTCAGTTAGTGAAATAGCAACCAAAATGGGTGACCATAGAAGCAACCTCCTTGTAGCACATTCTATAAGTGGTTGTGACACTACTTCTGCACTCTTTCGAGTTGGTAAGAAGAAAGTATTCAGTACAATTGTCTCCGATGTTACTAGCGACTCACAACAGTATGTCAACACAATTTTGGCGGATGACAGTACACCAAGTGCAGTAGCCGCTGCCGGGGAACAACTTCTCCTGATCTTATACGGGAGTAAAACTGTTTCCTCTCTCGACCAATATAGATATGTCACTTACAAGCGTTATGTAGCAAAATCTAAACTGAATAAACCCATCGACCTAGCCTCACTCCCACCAAGCAGCGATGCTGCACAACAACATGTCTACAGATGTTATCTCCAGGTCCAACAATGGCTGGGCACTTCGCTTCCTCCGACGAATTGGGAGTGGTCGCTAGACAATGGACTTCTTGTACCGACTGCAGCCACAAAGCCATGTGCCCCCGATAACCTACTGAATCTGATCAGTTGTGGTTGCAAGAGTGCTTGTACAAAAAGGTGTGGGTGTAAGAAGGCAGGACTCTCTTGCTCAGGTTTGTGTAATTGCAGTTCGGATTCTTGTAACAACCACAGAAACACTGTCCTGTCGGAAATTTCTGAGTTCGATGAATAATATGTATATAGGTCATGTCATTTCTGTATATAGCGTTGATAATAGTCAATGTAACTTAATCCATGTTGATTGATTTGTACATTCTGTAAATATTATTTATTGATTTTTGTACATTCTGTAAATATTATTTATTGATCTAATGCTGCCAGACACAGACGTGTCTGTTCGGTCCCAAGCCCGAAAATAGTTGAGTTTTCATGCTGACGAATTTTATGCCAAAAGGGGAACTCGGCCAGAAGCAGAGGGGGTCTTCCATAATGTCTATTTTGTAAGCAATGATAAAAGTCTTCAAATGGTGGTGGATTTTTATCGTCTGTCCAACTAACATCCCGTTCTGTACTACGACCCTTTGGGCAAATCCGTTAGGAAAATCGTCATTTTTTGCGTAAATCCGATACTTTTTTGTGAATTTTCAATAATTTTTCGCAGAAATTGTCACAGAATGCACATTTTCCTCTAGGTAAATGTATATTAGACATTATGTAGCTCGAAATACGCGTAAACAAAAAATACAGTTGGATCAATTCGAGGTTACAAAGTTCGTGCGATTTTTTTTTATTTTTTTCAAACGCGTTTTCGAAAAAAGGCTGTAGAAAAAAAAAACTCAACTGGGATTTTAGGGGACTTTTGTCTAATCGTTCAGTGATATGTACTCGACATTTCCTGAAAAAATCAGCTTTCTCCGATTTTTTTCCCTAGTGAAACCTAATGTTCTTGGGCTATAGTACAATACCAGGTTATAGGTATCCTCAAATACCCGTATGTGCCTTTGTGCTAGGGCACAATGTGTCACATTGTGCTTTTTCACATAAGCACATATTGGCACATCCAGCCTGTGCCTATGTGCTACCTGTAATGTGTACAATAGAACATAAACATATTTAGGGACGTCAGAATAAATAGAACAAAAAAGGCATAACATAGCTTGTAGATAAATGGGTAGAAACTGAGAATTTACTGGGAAATTAAAGCCAAGTAAACAATTGTCGGATCTATTTAGGCAATTAGATGTACAAAATAAAGTCAATTTCGGTGATTTGGATGGATTATCGGGTTGTTTGTGGCAAGTCTACGAAACGGGAAATTACTCCTCTTCAATCGAACATACCCTCCCAACATACCCCTGTCTTGTGGTAGGACTTTGGGTAACATAGCAACCACGTGCTGCCATAGAAACCAAGATGGCGGCCTCCAGTAGACAAAATGGGCGACGGAAACACGCATCACCCTAACAACACGCGCTGCGCATGGGCACTAACACCAAGAATCACTATGGGGGTAACGTCACAACATGGCCGCTCACGCGGGTTACCATGACAACTAAACATGGCGCTACTTGGTCTCGTGACTATGACGTCACATGAGATCATCCATGAGACCATCCAAATGATACCTGGAACGTGCGAGCTATACTACTGACGATTCGAAAATTTCCAAATTAGCGCGAATGTAATCGAAACTAATCATCGGAGCAATTTCGAATCAAATCTAATTTCACAGCTCTGCAAGGCCCCCACCAACCACACTATTGAGACAACAAAAATGTGATCTTTCAAACTAACGAAACTTTTCTTTCTCTTCTGTGAAAGAGCAATTTGGATACAAGTTAAAATGTGACGTACATGGCATCGACCTAGCAATACAAGAACCACACTTTAAACACGTGAAGACTCCACAAGCACATGTGCCGTCCATAGGCCACCTGTGTCTACGAACAGAAAATTGTCTTGTTGAGTGTTAAGGTTTCTGCTGAACATTCCGACAAGCAAGCATTAGTATGTATGGATGGATGTGACGTCTTCACACTGGTTGGCCTGTGCCAAATCGCTTATGTATATTTGGAACTGTGCAAAAGGTGACGCGCGTTAAAACACTAAAAAGTCAGTTTATTCCCAACAAGACGAATGCCAACACGACAGATGTCGAAAATGGTGACCCCAACAAGACGAATCCCAACAAGACAAATTCAATTAAAAAGACTATATGAGGCCTAAAAAGTTAAAAAAAATCTGTTTCTCAAACCCTCCTGCGTGGTCCTTTAGGCTGCCGGGTGGTCTCTTCTTATACCCAATGCAAACTTTAAAAAAAATAATAGTTAAATGGTTTATGTCCGATATTTTACTCAAGTTAAAAAAATTGATAATTTTTTCCCTTGAGTGCAACAGGGCTTTGCAATGCTTTAGCATTGCAAAGCCTTCTTGCACTCAAGGGGCGAAATACACCACAATCCATGCTATTTGCAGATTACTTCGCCTTACATATAAAACAAACCAAGAACATGAACTTTTGATCGCATAGAAATAATTACAAAAATAAATAATAAAATAAAAAAACACCCGACAGCCTGCAATTTTACAAAAAAAATGGCATGAGAAACAGAAGATCTACTTTGTGGGGCCTAACACATTTATTTTGAGGTTTGGGGCAAAATGTATATGAGGGGGTATTTTGAAGAATACATCACAAACTGGAATCAATAACCCTTTTTGCGCTGAGTACTATTTGATAATTTTCCCTATATTATTTCTGTTTACATTCACCTGAAGTTTTCAAACTGACCATTGGAGCCGTTGTAGAAGTGGCAAGAAAGCTGCAACAGTATACCCCTCAGTAAACATTTTTGGTTCGCGATCTTATTTGCATCTAAAGCGAGATTATGTTACATAATAAAGATCAAATAGTTTGGGTATTGAAACCCCCTTGCGGTACAGTTGGTGTCGATGTCGATTGGCACTGTAAGATAAATCATTTGCGCATTCAAAGCGATGTTCGTGTGTGAGAGATGGGCATACATGGCGGAAATTTTCGTCATTTGAAGAGATTTACAGGAAAGGTAGCCAGTGGCGTAGCTACATGGGTGGGGGCTGGGAGAGGGGTTTAGTCTCGCTAAAATTTTCGCTCCCCCAAACCTTGGCCCAATGCAACATTCACATAATATGGAGCCATAAAATGGTCTCCAATATAGGGCTACGCACTCTATGAATGCTCTTATAGAACTGAATTTTGCAAACTTTTCTTGGGGTGAGACGCCCAGTCCTAACTAGGACGCCCCGGCTGTCACCCCCTCCCTCCTCCAACTTCGCTTAAAGGGATGCGAGAGGAGGGGTCTAGTTAAGAATAGGGAAGGCCTCCACCCCTTCACAACGGCCTTCCAAAGATCATGTTTGTATCCCCCAAAACTGGCTAGGGCACCCCTATTATAGAATACCGGTTACGCGCCTGAAGATCGTTCTCCTTAATTTTCTCATTATTTATTTATTGGTGTTTAAGGTCACATACTTATGCACAATAGCTAATCGTGACAGTGCCAGTTTTACGGGTGGGGGAAGCCAGAGTTCCCAGAGAGAACCACCAAGCATCGACGAGCAACTGTCAGCTCCTCAACATTCTAACTCTGTTCAAGATCCGCTCAAGCAGGGTTACAGCGGTTGAAGACATGTGTACCGTCGAGGTGCAGTACACATTAGTACACGGCGTCATCGTGCCCCCATGAAGGAAACCGGGGTAAAGTGCCTTGCAAAGGGTTACAACGCGGGTCGTCCCGGACGGGGATCGAACTCGGGACCTCTAGCATAGAAGTCCAACAGTCCCCACAAACTTCGGTCATTTTGCCGTAAAGTAGTATAAAAATACAGAAGCTGGGTTTTTTTTACAATTGTTTCCCAAATCAGTTCGAACGTTTAACCCTTTACCTAACATGAAATGCAGACGACACTTAAAACAAGATTACTGAATAAGTACATTTTTTAATTTTTACGTCAAAAAACACAGCATATGACCCCTCATTGGAACGAGCTCATCCAGCTCGTTCCAATGAGGGGTCATAAGCTATGGTTTTGAGGAATTTTTTTTTAAAATAATGAAAATTGAAACGATTTTTTGTGAATAGCGCTGGTCGGTTCCAATGAGGGGTCATTACGTTGGGTAAAAGGTTAACTAATATTCTCTGTTGAAACTGGTTTAAAAATAAGAAAACGGGGCTTTCGCCATCTTTTGATGTTCTGTAACTTGTTTCTGTTCATTATATCAACAACGTGAGCAGCAGGACATTTAATACAGACCTCATCCTTTCGATTTATAAAGAAGTCTTGGAGATAAGATTTGCATTTTTTTCCTGAGAAGAATAAAAACTTGCAAATTACTGTAAAAACAACATTCATGAAACAAAGACCAAAGTTGATTCTTACTTAGTGTAGGTAGCAGGGACGTGGTGAATTTCCAACTAGGGTGTGGGACCGGGAGGGGGAAACCCCTCTCCCGGTCCCTCCCTCTAGTTGGTAATTCACTACCGAGAAATATTTAGAAAATAAAGCCATGAAGGGGGCATAAAATCGATTCTAGTAACTGCAATGCCAACACATTTATGATAGAATTATCAGGTTATTATTATTTGGTATTATTGTAGAAATAGAATATGTGCTAAACAAATGCTCAGGCTTAGATCTTTGAGCAATTCACACTGTCCTAATATTATTTATTTATTTATTTATTTATTTATTTATTTATTTATTGGTGTTTAAGGTCACATACTTATGCACAATGGCTAATCATGACCGTGACAGTTTTACGGGTGGAGGAAGCCGGAGTACCCGGAGAGAACCACCGAGCAACGACGAGCAGCTGCCAGCTCCCCAACATCGTATAACTCCGCACTGCAACACAGGCAGGGTTAAGTTGGTTGAAGACATGCGCACCATCGACGTGCAGTACGCCTTAGTACACGGCGTCATCGTGCCCCCATGTGGACAATCGGGGTAAGTGCCTTGCCCAAGGACACAACGGGGGAGTCCGACTCGATCGCTCAGACGGTCACCCATCCAAGGACTAAGCGGGCTCGACGTTGTTTAACTTTGGTGAACTGACGAGAACCGGTTGGCGCAACGCCACCGCGCCCCCGTCCTAACATAAAATCAGATCTTATGCAGGAATGATCAATTTTTAATGTTTCATCATTTTGAAACTGTGAATGATGGAAGTAACTCAGGATAACGATTTTACATGATATGATTTTCTTGAAGTACATTTCGAGGATTTTTTTTATTACAATAAGTAAACGTCCTATAGAAATCTTGTGCCGATTGACATCATGCATGCTTATGAAGCTCGATATTGCGTACACTGTAGTTCTAAATAGTAACAGCTGGAATTTTTGCCGATTTGAAACCGAGTTGGAATTTTGGGAAGTGAAGGAGACATCACCAAAGAAGCTCTAAAATCAAGATAGATGGAATTTCCAACCACTCATGACTTGCCCTCCAAATTTTCAACTATAGGAAATTTTGGCCAGGATTGGGGGGGGGGGGGGGTTTGACACCCCCACCCCTGTCGCCACGTCCCTGGTAGGTAGCTCTGATACTGTTAGATATTCTTGATGGCGGATTTATTTATTTATTTATTTATTTATTTATTTATTTATTTATTTATTTATTTATTTATTTATTTATTTATTCATTGGGGTTTAACGACTCTTTCGACAGCCAGGGTCACCTTGTGTGGGGCAGTTTTACGGGTGGATGAAGCTGGAGTACCCGCAGAGAATCACGTAGCAACGACGAGCAACTGCAAGGTTCCCCAACGTACTAACTTAGCATTGGTTGTTGCAGATAAGTGCACCATCGACGTGCAGTACGCCTTAGCACACAGCGCCACCGTTCCCCCACATGGACAATCGGGATTAAGTGCCTTGCCCAATGACACCATCGTGTTACCCATGGCGGGGATAGAACCGTGGACCTTTCGGTTTGAAGCCCAGTAGCGTAGCCTCAGAGCCACCGAGCTCCCTCCTTTCGTAACTTTTAAATAAACGAAAACAACAGACAGCTCCGAAAGCCGTCTGTTGTTTTCGTTTATTAAAAGTAACAAAAGAAAACCTGGCTTTATTTTCTAATTGTTACTTCTTCTCAATTTGTTCTTCCTTTCCCGTCTAATAATTTCAAGGGAGATAATTTTGCCAAACGTCGATTTTCACGATGATTTAAGTTAGTGATGGAGGTTTTCGATGGTGATTCTTAAGGCACAAGTACAGGGTCGGATTTAGACATGGTGAATGCCTGAGTTTGGAAGCTTAGCACCATCGTTTTTTGAATGTAAGGTAAACTATTAAAACAAATCCAGCGTAACGGCCAAAACCGGCCAGCGCTATTCACAAAAATCGCCAATTAATTCTCATTATTATTTTCATTTTTTGCCTGAAAAACATAGGTTATGTCCCCTCTTTGGAATGAGCTCGTCGAACTTGTTCCAATGAGGGTCATAACCTATGTTTTTGAGACAAAAAATGAAAATAATAGTTATTTAAGAATTTTGTTTGCAAGTGTCGTCTGCTTTTCATGTTAGGAAAAGGGTTAAATTATAAATTATAATAAAACTGTAAAATATGAAAAAAAGAAGGGCCTGAATTTCAGACTTTTTCAGACTTTTGGGCTCTAAGCTGGCGCTTGCTTAGTTTAAGGCTAAATCCGGATCCTGCACAAGTAACCTTACATGTGGTGTACGGGAGTGTAATTTCTGGTGTGGAAGGTGGGGGAGGGGGGGGGGGGAGGGGAGTGACATCGCCCGAAAAATCTCCCGACTATGAGTTTCTTCGGGCAGAGGTTGGGCAAGAAATTATGAAATACCAAGCTGGGCAGACGTCCTTGTTGCCCGACGAAATTATTGGGCAAAATCTCTTGTTAACCCGACAAAAATATCCCCATATTAGAATGTGCAATAAATGCTCGTTTCAGTATATCGGAAAAAAGACATGACAAACTCCTAAATTGCCATTTTCATTGTTTTGTTTCAGGAAAAATCCTATCTTCAAACACGAATGCTATGTATCTTGAAAAACTGAATGATTATGTACTTACTAAACTCAGTTGGGTTAAAAATTAACCCAAATCATCTGGGTTGAGTGAATATGAACCCAACTGGGTTCATATTCACTCAACCCAGATGAACTGGGTTAATTTTTAACCCAACTGATTTAGAGTGTAGGAGAGTACGGTACTTTCCATATTATTTCACCTGTCGTGTGTTTAAAATACAAAATTTTATCAACGGAAAGTATATTTGAAGAACATAAGTCTTTGATAAAAGCAATTAGGTATCTTCCAAATAAGGGGGCGATATGACTGAATCGTTGGGCACCGACGTCCTACACCCATTAAATTGTTTTGTCAGTTACGGCCCTGGTGGTGAAGGTACTTACAAACTATCTCGGCGCCTTCGGCTATTGCGTCTGTTATCTGCAACTGTAAAATGAAAAACATGTTACTTTCGTGGCATAAGTATGATATTTAACCTTTTTACAAGGGTATGGACCAAATATGTCTAGAGCTATACATAAAAAAACTCCATTCAAATATTTTTTCGATTTTTGCTTCCACACTGTAGGCTAAGACCCCAATGTGTTTGGCACAAAAATAAATTAACAGTTTTCAGTCATTTTGGAATAATAGTATAAGTGATTTCAACGACACTGTTAACCCTTTACACTACGTGCATCATATCAAAACTTGTTCTTTTAATTATTGGGATTTTGTTTTTTAAATTTCAAAAAAATTCAGCAAAACAATATCGTGTGACACCTCGTGTCACATTTTCTGGCTTTGTTGACATGTTTTGAAAAATATATTTTTTTCAACTGCCCAATTTATAAATTACGCGAGATGAAGCGGTCGACTCGTTAGCAATATGGTTAAAGACCAATTTTAATGATCATTCAAAAATATTTGAGTGATCAGGAATAGAATCTCTATTGTAAGAGTTTTCTGCAGCGGAACGGTTATACCAAAATAAGAAGTCACATCAACCCTTTGAACACTGGTGGTAGGGGCGCGGTGGTGTTGCGGTAACCGATTCTCGTCAGACCACCGAAGTTAAGCAACGACAAGCCCGGTTAATCCTTGGATGGGTGACCGACTGAGTGATCGATTCGGACCCCCGCGTTGTGTCCTTGAGCAAGGCACTTAACCCCGATTGCCCACATGGAGGCACGTTGACGCTGTGTACTAAGGCGTATTGCACGTCGATGGTGCGCAAGTCTTCAGCCAATCTAACCCTACCTGTGCTGCTGTGTGGAGTTACAATGTTGGGGAGCTGGCAACTGCTCGTCGTTGCTCCTATGTTCTTTCCGGGTGCTCTGGCTTTCTCCACCCGTAAAACTGTCACCGACACGGTATGACCTTGGCTGTTAAAGTTTTGTTAACCCTTAATAAATAAATAACACCGGTGGTATCTTCCATGCCAGTTAAATGGCAGAAATTGGGAGAGTCCATATCCATTATTTGGAAGTGGGGCAATTAATATTTTCAACGTTCTACCGCACATGTTCACTTAGTAGCCATCCTACTTAATGAAGTCATGACGTAACTAGTATAGCATGTACCAGATCGACCCTGATTACCCGGACTTTTGCCGGTGCAGCTAGTGTTAAATTCCCATTGGAACCGGGCTTTTGTCGGTGCAACTCTTGCCGGTGCAAAATGTCGGCACCATCCAGCTAGAACCGGTAAATGGCGTCCGTACAGCATATATAGTATGCTAGTGTATATATAGTGATATATGTACACCCAGGACTATGGGTATATATTATGGGAACGTGATGGAAAATTGAAGGGGAAGGTGAGTTTTCTTCAAAGTTTTTCTCCGCGAAGCGGTTGACGTTGCTATTGATGTCGTGACGTCATGATGCGCACGCGACGTCATAGAGACGTATACCACCGTTGTTGTCCACTATACAATCTGACATTATAAGTTACAGGACGTTCAGGTGGCGGATACGGTATCATATGAGGCGAGGTGAAAACAATATTGGACGAGGCGGTACGTCGAGTCCAATATTGTTTTTGCCGAGCCTCATATGACACCGTATCCGCCACCTGAACGTCCTGTAACGTATTTATTATGCCAGCGAAAGAAAATAACAATTAAATTTGAACGCCGGCACATTTTCAAAACTGGTGCAAAACGCTATGTAAGTTGTAACAAACGTGCACAGTTGTCTCCCTGTTTGTGTATAATTTCCTTGACAACACAGACAACAGCGATAGACGCTTTTCTTCGTACTGTCACTTTGTCTTGAGTGTGCAGAAAATGTCCGAAACGTCCGATTTTATAGAATTCGAACAAAATAAATGTATCTCGCATCTTTTCCCATTGACTTTCATTCATTTTCCTACAATTTCATCATTGTGCAATCTTATAATTATTCAATGAAATTAAATCCATTTTCGAAGCGACGTTATCCATTTACCACAACAGAGACTACAGAATGAGCTCAACGAGAAAAAATGATTTTTACTAAAGCTTTTAAAATATCAAGGCGAACACCGTACCCAAACTGTTGTGTGTTAGCCTCAATAAGCTTAGACCCTATGTCAAGTTAGGGCCAGGCCGACTTATCCGTTATCGGTAGATCGAATACAGTAGTATTTCTCACTTCAAATAATTAAATTTACATTTAGAAAATAAATTTCACAGTAAATTTATTATAAAACGAGAGAAAATGAGACATATAGACACGGAGGGACGTTCGATTGTACTGCAATTTCTTTAATATGGATATAAAAGCACCGCGAGGTGAGGAATTTCCACGTCGAAACAAAATGGCGGTACTGACCTAATACGAGTTTCGTATTAGATCACCTCGGGCTGCAGGTGACCCAATACGGCTCAGTACCGTCCCACTATTCGGGGGCTGTGATTGGCGAATTTCATTAGCTTGCATAATAAAACGTTGTGCGGGTCAGGGTATGGCGGACTTCTCGTATGGGGTAGCGGTGATATGGTAGTAGCGGTATATATCCATGTAGGTATACTATTAGCCCTTGGGTCTTCATATTATAAATTATTCTGTTTGTTGACAAGGGACATGGTCTCACGTTCCCTGCAGGAAATTTATATTCAACCGAGGCGTCAGCCGAGGTTGAATATATGTTTCATGTAGGGAACGTGAGACCATGTCCCCTGTCAACAAACAGAATAACGTATATGTCCCGTTCTAACACAAGTAAACTTGAATTGGAAAACAAATTGATAAAAGTTAACACCTTACCGAAACAACGTCTGCTTTCTAATATTCGCTATCCAACAACAAATTTTAAAATGATTCGAATGAAGCGATTTCAGTTTATGTTACGGTAAATTAATGAAAAGAAACCTTATAATCTAATCGGTTTCATAAATAATTACCCATGTTTACATAACTAATCTTTTTGTACGTAATAACGGTACTTTTGTGTGTATTTTACTTCAGCTAAATGTATTTGTCTCAGTTGATTTCAAGTGAAAAAAGGCATTGCGATGAACCGTTGCTCATGGCAACGAGACGCTTTCCTTGACAGTGGGCATAAGAATCGCTGACAGTAGACATATGCGCGAGCCCGGCGACATAAAATAGAATCAACGAGGCATTGACCAATCAGTGCAAGGTATTGCGGTTGGTATCGGGACATTATCCTATGTCTGCTATAGCTAGGCCAAGCAGTATTGTGGGGATGGGGGTAATGCATGGTCGCCCAGTGTGGTAATGCGAGATAGTCCTTGGTGGTTTAGATTGGCAGCATAGGATGAATGCTCCGTTGACCTATTACCCCCTTAGTACTGTTTACCTACCGAATCCTTTGTATTATCTTTTGGCTGGTATTGGTGGTTCGTAATGCTAGGTCAGGCAGTATTATAATCGTTTGTTTAGAAGTGGGGCATAGGATGCATTTTTATATACCGCTGTAGGTCCCCTGTTAGTCCTCGGTATTATTAACCAACCGGTTGCTTTGTATTATTCTATGACTGGTATAGGTAGTACGTTATGACAGGTCAAGTGGTATTGTGGAGTGGGGTTGGGGTAATGCCCGGCAGTATAGAACGGCAGTATAGTATGGACGATACATACCTCTGTGCCTCCCCCCCCCCCCCCGGAAGCTATTAGTACTACTAATCGACCTAATGCTTTATGAGACTGGTCTTGGTAGTACTTAAGAACAGACGTTATTGTGTGTGTGGGCGGGGGGGGGGGGGAGGGGGGGGGGGTAATGCATGGTAGTTTAGTACGCTTTGTACCCCTACAGGTCTCATGTTAGCCATTAGTACTATTAATCCACCTAATGCTCGAACGACTCGAAGCCCATCGAGCAAGTTAGCTTTAGAGTAATTGTTCGTTCGAGTGACTCGACATATGACTCTTCGCCTCATTTCAGAAAAAAGGGATTCTGTAGCCAGAGATATATCCTAAAAAGGGATTCTATAGGGATTCCAAAAAAAGGGATTCTATAAGCGGGATTCCGTTTTACCTCGAGTGACTCGCACATACTGCTCGAACGACTCGAATCCCATCGAGCAAATGTGCTATAGAGCAATTGCTCGTTCCATAGCCACAGGCGTTTCACAAAAAGGGATTCCATGGGACGTGGCCGTTGGATATAGAGGTGATGAGAATCGGATAGAACTTCGTTGTAATAAGGGGAGATAACTCTGCATAGAGATTACGTCGATGAAGCAATCTGTTTGGTTAGTTAGCGCCAGTAAAGTGAGCTGATTGGGTGATCTAAATAAAAGAAACAACAAGAGTACTCGGAATATGGTAGGAACTACTGGTATTACGTACTATCTTACCAGTAACAAGATGATTCAAAGCATTTGGGAGGTTAATACTATTAACAGTTAATATGGGACCTACGGGGAATATACCAACCATACTCTTCTGTAGTTCTGTATTAACAGGTATTAACCCCACCCGAGAATTCCGCTTGATAATATGAAACTCGCATATGTCTACTGTCAGCGATTCTTATGCCCACTGTCAAGGAAAGCGTCTCGTTGCCATGAGCAATAAGGATGAGGATAATATGAAGACCCAAGGGCTAATAGTATACCTACATGGATATATACCGCTACTACCATATCACCGCCACCCCATACGAGAGGTCTGTCCGCCATACCCTGACCCAACAACGTTATGTCAGATTGTATGGTGGACAACCACAGTGGTCAACGTCTCTGTAACGTCGCGTGCGCATCATGACGTTACGACGGCAACAGCAACGTCAACCGTTTCGCGGAGAAAAACTTTCAAGAAAACTCACCTTCCCCTTCAATTTTCCATCACATACCCATAATATATACCCATAGCCCTGGGTCTGGGTGGACATATATCACTATATATACAATAGCATATTATATATGCTGTATGTACGCCATTTATCTGATCTAGCTGGATGGTGCCGACATTTTACACCGGCAAAAGTTGCACTGGCAAAAGTCCGGTTCCTAAGGGAATTTAACACTAGCTGCACCGGCAAAAGTCCGGGTAATCAGGGTCGATCGGGTACATGCTATACTACTGACGTATCGTGTTCCTGGACCGAAAAAGCGGCCTCTCGTGTTGAAAGAGATATCTAGGCGAAAACTAATTGTGGGGAGATGAGGGTGAGTAGGAGGAGGAGGGCAGGGTACCATCGAACAGCGGTCAATAAATATCAGACTTTCCCACTTACTTTCGCCAACCGTAACTCTTGACTGAATGCAGGTCGCAAGTGTACCGACGAACATGCAAAACTTATAACATTCGTTTTGTAGTTCCTACTTGGCGATATGAATGTATTTATTTATTGGTGTTTAAGGTCTCTTTCAGCAGCTATCGGCATATCACGACCTCAACACAAGAATGAAGTCAAGCATAACTAATTGTTTATACCTATCCTCCAACTTAGAGGACTTCCATCCCAAGCGTTGATGACCGTGTCCTATTTTGACAATAAACAGAACTTATTTACCACAGTAAAAAGAGCCTCTCGATTTCCCGGAGTTCCGAGTCCCACGTAGAAGAGGATTTGAACAAAATGTTGTGTAAAACACGGATCAAACTCGAACTCTCGGATCTTGATTCGAGCGAGGTCCAGCGAAATAACGAATGGATAGAGATTTAATAATATTTCATTGTCTTGTAATCATGAACAGTTTGAGCCAAGATATTTTGCCTTGAATGCTGGATAAGTCTTACTTACCCTGTTGAACAAAATCAAGAATACCACATGACAACCGATTCTTGACAAACCTGCAAGAAAAATAAATGATTTAGCTTACTCATTTATTTGATTCTGATGCCTTTTTAGTTTGTTCTTCATTCAGGGGAAACCAAATCCATTTTGAAATAAAATATTTTCTTTTACCCTTTGGGTTACGGGCACATTGGACCAGCAGCATTAGGATAGAACGTCGTTAACCCTTTACCAAGCGTGAAAAGCAGACGACACTTGCAAAAAAAATTCTTGAATAACTAATTTTTTTCATTTTTTGTCTCAAAAACATAGGTTATGACCCCTCGTTGGAACGAGCTCGACGAGCTCGTTCCAACGAGGGGTCATAACCTATGTTTTTGAGACAAAAAATGAAAAAAATAGTGAAAATTAATTGGCGATTTTTGAGAATAGCGCTGGCCGGTTTTGGCCGTTACGTTGGGTAAAGGGTTAAAAGCTAATTGTTTTTCCATCATTTCCTTCAAAACAGGATTTTTTAATTCACTCTCTAAAATCAGTTGAGTTAAAAATCAAGCCAAATCAACTGAGCTGAGTGAATATGAACCCATTTGGGTTCATATTCACTCAACCCATTTGATTTGGGCGGATTTTTAACCCGACTAGTGTTAGCATGTAGGTAAGAAATTGCAGTAAATGCCCGACTCAATATATCGGTAGAATTCCACATCCAGGGGAAGAGTAACTAATAACAAATGATTTTTATGGCGATGACCTGTCGAATGCACCCAGATGGTCGGGCAGCTTTACCTAGCTGGTGTGCAATTGACAGCGCTGTAATAAAAATCTAATAAATTTCCTGCCATGTAAGTATTTTATCAATGGAAAGTATATTTGTAGGGTAGTCTTTGATAAAAGGAATTAGGTATATTCCAAATAGTAGGGTGATATGACCGAACCGTCGGGCACCTACATCCTACACCCACCTCCCCGCCCAAATAAAATAAAATAAAATAACATTTGATCGTTACAGCCCTGTGTGTGCACACGCCCCGAGGCGCAATGTAGATGTCTTTTTCTACATTCGTGAAAACAAATAAACCATGAAATGCGTAGACATGCATCCACTATGAAGAATGCTCAAAATAATATAAATAAAGCCTGTTTTCACAAGAAATTAAACTGAATTCATAAGAATTTGTTCAGCCGGAAACGAGGGCGAATGCATGATTGAGGTGCACACACAGACGAGTGCATGTAATATATAAATCTCTTTGAGAGTGGGAGAAAAAAATATGGTTTTGACACAGCGCCAATTGAATTTTTAGTTAATTTATAGCGTTAGATGGGAAAGGTCACCTCGTTATTGTTCTGAGTAAAAGTCTCTGAGATTCAAAGTTAACCAAAGACAATAACTCTTGAGAAAATATGTGAACTATCCTCAAATATTCCATTCCGAAAATTACAACTCAAGAGATTTTCAGAAAACCTGAAATCTCGGTAGATTCCAAGTCCACAAAGGGCCATAACTGTAGACAAAATAAGTGGTTGAACCCAATAATGAAAACCGTTGTGTCTTTCTACTCAATGACATCACTGATCATATATCATTTCTTTCTGTTAATTGCAGCTTAAGGGCCTATATAAGTAATGAAATTTTGTTTACTTTGAAAATTCTCACCTCTGACATTCCTTCAACTCAAATTAAATATACACAAAAAGTACATCAAAATGAAGGTTGGGATGTATAGAACACGAAACACATGTGTAATCAACTCATAGAGTCGATTGTAGGCACCACTGGTTCCAGGAAGTCTGCTGCCGCATTCGCACCAGAACTGATAATTTAATAATATTTCACGAAAACAACTTGTGGCAAAATGTGCTTTACATATCCAAGAACAAAGCTAGGGGATCAAAATTCTTCAAAACACGGTGACAGAGCTGCATTGGGGAAAATTCCAAAGCCTGTGCTTTTGTTTACGTATGAGTATACTTTCGATTTCCGATCGACGTCATCGGACAGAAAAAGCATGTAAAAACAACGCCGTCTAAAATCAAATAATGAAAAGGATCGCCTTCATACAGTAAACTGTTGTTAGATAGAGATTGCACAGTTGCCATATTCAATGCAAGGTATCATGATACCTGTTGAAATTTCTTAGAATTACGATTTTGTTTTTCGATGGAAATTCGTGATAACGAGTGATTTGCACATGTCTGTCGAGCATGGAAACCATCTTCAATAAAAATGCAGACAGTGTTGCCCTTTTCCAAAATGCAGTCCTATCGCTGTATTCGAAAGTGTTTTGAATGCCAAGCTTTGTTCTTGGATATATGAAGCACATTTGGCCACAAGTTGTTCTGATGAAATATTATTTTATTATCAGTTCTGGTGTGAATACGATAGCAGACTTCCAGGAACCAGTGGTGCCTACAGTCGATTCTATGAGTTGATTACATATGTGTTTCGTGTTCTATACATCACAACCTTCATTTTGATGTATAATTTGTGTATATTTAATCTGAATTTAAGGAATATGAGAGGTGAGAATTTCAAAATAAACCAAATTCCATTACTTATATAAGCCCTTAAGATATCACCCCAAACTCAAATTTTGCTAATTTCGAGTTAACAGAGCGCTCAAAAGTGGAAATAATTCCATACATGGTGATGTCAACGAAACAGCAAAATATGTATATCCTTTCCACGTCGTGCAAGACTATCACGATGTCAAAGGATATCCAGATATCAGTAAAAGTACCCGGGTTGCAGAGCTAAATGTTTGTACGGATCACGGGCGGTCGGGCAAACGGGCTCTCGTCAAGATCCTCCCCACCCCCGCAATAATGTTGTTGTTTATCTCAACACAAAATGGACACCCTCTCTCGTTATTGCGAAGAAATTCATTTATTTATTGATGTTCAAAGATCACTTGTTGTGTCTAGCGAAATCGTGAACGTAAAACAAGGGTATCACCAAGTTTAGGCCAGGCGCCAAGCCAGGATTCTATAATTGGGGGTGCTCAAACCAGTTTGGTTTTTGGAGGGTTTTTTTTTGGGGGGGGGGGGGATATATGAAAGGCTGTTGTGTGAGGTTTCGAGGCCCTCCACCCCTCGTCCTAACTATGACACTGCAGCCGTTGCCCCCCTCCTCCCACTTCCCTTCAAGGGAAGTGGTGGGGGAAACGACCGGAGATTTCTAGTTAGGACTAGCCTCCACAAACCCCCGAGAACAGTTTGCAAACTTAGTGCTCGGACAGAGAATCTGAGGCATTTGTTAAGTGTGTAGGCTCCATATTGGAGACCATTTTGGGTCTCTGTGTTGTGTGGAAGTTGCCTCCCCCCCCCCCCCCCAAGCAATTGCGCCACTGTTGCTCACTTTGGAAGACTTACAGCCCAGGCGTTGGTTACCGGGCTCAATCTGAACAGGAAAGCCGAACTTCTATTCTTCAGGAAACAATGGCGGCTACGCTTCCAGGGCACCGGGGGGCGGGGGGGGGGGGGGTCTACCCAGACAAAGAAGCACGCGTTGGTTTGGATTTGTACGTGTAACTGTTGCATTACAATGAACAGGTAAAATATCCTCCAGTGTCTTACCGGCAGATTACTGTAAGTATTAAACACTTTCCAGAAGACTTGTGTTTCATCAACACTGGGTAATACGTTTTTTAACTGACCGGTGAAGCCTTTAAAAAATTGGCAAGAAAGCTAAACAACTTGCCGGCAAAACGTGAATTCCGTGTGGGAAAAAAATTCTACTCTAGGAATATCAGAGGTGGAAATTTCAAAATAAACAAAATTCTCTTACTTATATAGCACCTTAAGGTGCTATAAAAGTAAGAGAAATTTGTTTACTTTGAAATTTCCATCTCTGATACTCCACAAATACAAATTAAATATATACAAATTATACACCAAAGTGAAGGTTGTGATGTATAGAACGCGAAAAATATATGCAACCAACTCGAGAGTTCATAACACGCACCAATTTTTCCTGGAAGTCTGCTACCGTATTCGTACCAGAAGAGATAACAAAATAATATTTCAGAACAACTCGTGTCCAAATGTGCTTCATATATCCAAGAACAAAACCAGAAAATCAAAATTCTTCAAAACGCAGCGACAGAGTTGCGTGGGAGGCGGGGGGTCCAGGGGGGAGGGGGGGTCCAAAACTCTCTGCTTTCTTTTCGTTGTCTGTTTGCTTACATTTTGGTAAGGTCATCTGGGCCGAAAAAGCATCGACACGCAATGCCGTCTAACATAAAATAAAGAGAAAGATCGCCTTCATTCTTCACACTATTATTATATGGAGACTGCACAGTTGGCATATTACTTGTAAGGTATCATAATACCTGTTTGAATTTAATTAGAATTACGCGATTGTTTTTCAATAAGAATTCGTGGTATCGAGTGATATGCACATGTCCCTCGGTCATGGAACCCATTGTCCTGTCCTCAAATGCGACCCTGTCGCTGCATCGTAAAGTATTTTGAATGCCCAGCTTTGTTCTTGAATATCTGAAGCACATTTGGTAACGAGATGTTCCCCTGAAATATTTTGTTATCAGTTCTGGTACGAATGCGGTAGCAGACTTCCAGGAACCATTGGTGCCTGCTGTCAACTCTGTGAGTTGACTGCATATATTTTACTTGTTCTGCAGATCGCAACCTTCATTTTGATGTATAATTTGTGTGTATTTAATTTGAATTTATGGAACATCAGAGAGGTGTGGGGAGGGAGGGAGGGAGGGAGAGGGTGTTCAAAGTAAACACATTTCTCTTACTTAAACACTAATAAAAAAGGTTACAAGCATAATGGGTCCTAAAGACTGAACGAAAAAAGGTTCATGTTTGTGAGGCTTTTCGGAATACGATTTCACAAACACAGAAATGGGCCAACTCGTCACTAGTCAGTTGGTTTACGCTATGAAAAGCCCAAGTTTTTTTTCGGACGCAAGATCGGGGACTGAAATTTACATCAGCCTGTTTACAATGAAATGCATAGTATGTTAGATTGCGAAGGAAAGGTTTGATAAGAGTGGTTTTAACTTACCAGCAGCCATTTTATGTTGTGTTGTCATTAAGTGGTCGGTGCTGTTGCCAGGAACTGATATTCGTTGAATTGTTTGAAAACACGAACAATAGCGTTAACCGATTGGTCATCTAGCACGGGAATTTCAATTATCTGTGACCAGGATTGAAACTATTACAAATCCAAAGCAGGAACGGCACATCGATACACCCTTATCAGCTTGAAGCAAATTGCTTTGTCAACATCTTCAAAAGAAAGTCTAACATCCACATCAGGGTTAATTTAATATATTTTACAAAGAACAACGGCGCAGTTGAGTGGCAAACGGGTGAGAAAACAATATTTCGTCATTGACATTATTCTGTTTTTCTTTATTGACAAGTAAAATTTCCACAGACGTTAAAGCTAGATATTTTATCGATAAATTGCTTCGACTGAAAGTTGAGCAGATGAAAAGGTACCGGTATTAGTTTGTCCGGCCTTCTGGTCGTGTTCAAACGTCTCTTCGTGATGAAATGTTCGAAAATTAGAGTTTTTTCTCCCTTAACCTTTCACCCACGACGTCCAACAGAAGACTGAACTTGCGAACTATTTTAATGAATAACGCATTTTTACTCTGGTTATAACCCCCCCCCCCCCCCCAATTCGAATGAGCACGGTGAGCGGTGAGTTCGAATAACGGCTCATTAGATATGTTTTGGGGGCCGAAATAAATATTGAATGACTGGGAGAATATTTCCGTCACTTTAAGGGGACGTCCAACCTAACTTTGGTCAAATTTCATGTAATTTTCTTTCAAGTCTAAAAAAGGCCCAAAATGAATAACCCCAATAAATTATATACCAAAATGCTTGGAATGAAACATAGAACATGTGGAAACTGAAATTTGCCATGGAACTGCTGCCATGTGTAAATAGCACCACCTGAAAGTCTGCTATGGCATAAGTAAGAGAACAAAATTTTTACAATAAAATACCTCAAAATAAAATAACAGCTGTATTCTATAAACATTTAAGTACATACTCGAAGAAATCTTTTCCTAATTCATGAAAGTAATGAAGATTGAGACCAAATGTTATAAGTGGAGTGCTCACTGATTGAAGGCAGACATTTTCTTTTGTTTATGTTTTGATTTGGGGAGTTCAACAAAGGTCAACTTGAAGGAGTCCAGCAGAAGAAGTATGGAAGGACAAAAGAGTGTCTCCCAATATCAAGATGTATGTGTTACTGTAATGGTTTGGAAAGAAAATATGATATTCTCCTATGTAGAATGCACTGCAAAGTCATACATTGTAGTTGAATAAATATATTTACAAACCCCTTGCACTGTAACCCCTTTTATCCCATGCATCAATTTGATAGTGATTAAATTGTTAAATTTGTCTGGTTTATCAATAAGTATATTAGCTTTGTTTAACTCTTGGACACCAATACACTCATGATATCTGTTGGAGAAGAAATAAGGGTAACTGTAACCTGTCACTGCAATAAACCATCTAATGTACTTAAAAGTACATTGTTATTCAAAACACATCAAATCAACCTTACATAACCATTATTGCATGTACTTTCCCCAAGGAGGCTTATTGACATATTGAGATCAGAAGGGCACATCCAGAGGGTCTCACATATTTTTTTCAAGAACGCAGTACACAAAGCAATCCCCAAAAGATGACAAGTGAGCTCCATTTGACACAAAAAATTTGCCGAGGGGGGGGGGGGGGGGGGAGGGGCTCTCTTCCTTGTATGACTCTACCTTCGGCACTCAAGGCATATGCCTTTTTTCTCAAAGTTTAACTCTTTTTTCTTTTTGAAGATCCTGGCCACACATGTTCCAAACACTATCAGACAGGTAAACCTCCAAATAAGTGTATCTGCAAAAATCATGTTACATTGCAAAACATTCTTTTTAGAGTTTTAGTTCTTACTTCTAACTATAACACTTAATTTATCGATTAATGGGTGAATAGAAAAGTCCTGCCATAATCAACATTTTGAGTTCCATAAGCCTTCAAAACAGCTCCGATAAAAGTGTCAAACATCAGATTGGTGGCTTTATACAGAATATTCATTAGGTTGTTGCTTGATAAGTAAAAGGAACAAAATCTTCACAAGAAAATTCTGTAGCAATACAATTGAGGGTATTAGCAGGCACTTTGCAACAAATTGTAACAAATCAACTAGTTATAAACAAAATTTTATAACTCAAAAGAGTGAAAAAGTACCACAACTCTGAGAAATGTGGGAAGAAACACATGCTACAGCAGCTACACAGGCATTGTTTCTCCATGATGCTCGATCACAAAACCAAATATCCTTCAAATTGGAGTAGCAATGGTTGAGATACAAGGGGGGATGTTGGTACATGTAATGACGAATGGGTAAGACTAAGATCAAGAGGACAGGGGGTCACCACTGCACGGCCCTAGATGTACCTTTGATTTTCCAACTTCCAGGTCTGGGGCATAATAATCGCAACACACCCACCTTATCAGTTCATAATTTCAGTAAAATAAAAGAAATTATCAATTTGAATTAAATAATAGATGATGGAAAATATTTGGCTTCCTTCGCCTTCTCGTACTATTTAATTACCACAAACAATATCAGTTTGATGCCGACAAACGAAACTGAACGCATGTGGTTTGATTAAAATGTAACTCGGCATGAATAATGAAGAAATTGCGAATATTTCGTGTATTTCATTTATTTAAAAGCCAATTGCAGCTAATATTGACCGTGCATTCGATAATTCGTTTCGGTTTTGACCACACGGCCACGCTGACACTCCGTGACAGCGGTTATGTTTATTGTGATATGCAAATTGGGGGATGGTTTCCGGTGAAGGAGATTTGTCACATTTGTCAGTGTAAAACGATCATAAAAGACACTGATCGACGCTTGTATTACTATGGTTGGTTGCAAGAAAAAACTAAATTCTCAGCATCGTCCAAGCGCACCTTATTTAAGGGTCTATATAAGTAAGGGAATTTTGTTTATTTTGAAATTCTCACCTCTCATATTCCTTAAATTCAGATTAAATATACACAAATTATACAGCAAAATGAAGGTTGGGATGCAGAACACGAAACACATATGTAATCAACTCATAGAGTCGACTGTAGGCACCACTGATTCTTGGAAGTCTGCTACCGTATTCGCACCAGAACTGATAATAAAATAATATTTCATCTGAACAACTTGTGGCCAAATGTGCTTCATATATCCAAGAACAAAGCTAGGCATTCAAAACACTTTCGAATACTGCGATAGGTCTGCATTTTGGAAAAGCACAACACTGTCTGCATTTTTTATTGAAGATGGTGTCCATGCTCGACAGACATGCGCAAATCACTCGTTACCACGAATTTCCATCAAGAAACAAAATCGTAATTCTAAGAAATTTCAACAGGTATCATGATACCTTGTATTGAATATACCAACTGTGCAATCTCTATCTAATAACAGTATACTGTATGAAGGCGATCTTTTTCATTATTCGATTTTAGACGGCGTTGTTTTTACATGCTGTTTCTGTCCGATGACGTCGACCGGAAATCGAAAGTATACTCATACGTAAACAAAAGCAAAGGCTTTGGAATTTTCCCCCATGCAGCTCTGTCGCCGTATTATGAAGAATTTTTATCCCCTAGCTTTGTTCTTGGATATGTAAAGCACATTTGGACACAAGTTGTTTTTGTGAAATATTATTAAATTATCAGTTCTGGTGCGAATGCGGCAGCAGACTTCCAGGAACCAGAGGTGCCTACAGTCGACTCTATGAGTTGATTACACATGTGTTTCGTGTTCTATACATCCCAACCTTCATTTTGATGTACATTTTGTGTATATTTAATTTGAATTGAAGGAATATCAGAGGTGAGAATTTTCAAAATAAACACAATTTCATTACTTATATAGGCCCTTAAAAGCACGAATGCATCATTTTCAACCCATCTTCAATCGGTCCTTTGCAGACATCAAACATTCCCGCCTTCAAATTCCATGGTTACTAGGAAGTAAATAACTTCGCAGCGACAGGGGGAAATTAACACGCTCAATATAGTTCCAGGTCACTTGGAATATACTTCGTGAAAAAGTGATTTCTGAAGCATTCTGCTTACTTTGTTATGAATATTGCCTTATTTTATGTGTATCGTCCCGATTTTATACACTCGGTTATTTTTTTACAAGTAGTTCATGTTGTCTTTCTAGTGCGCACTAATTCAGATTTTTTGTCAACAAAAAAGTTCAGACGGCCTGTAAACACGAGAGGGAATTTCGAACCATATTTTGCAGTTATGACATTAACAGCTCAAGTACTTGCTGTCACCTGTTTGCAAATCCGCTCATACATTGTCTCGAACAAATAAAGGGCGTGATCACGTCCTTGCATTCTTACGATTGCCCAAATTGAGTATTTCTGCAAGAACCACATCGTAATCACATGACCGGATCAACATCGTTGAAACATGGCCACATCCGGAACATCAAAAATTTGTGTTGATGTTATTACATTCAAGCGTCAAAACCCACCAGAGTGTGTGTCCAAAAAATGCTTTCTCCGAGTCTGTAGTATGTTATCATTATATTGAGGACAAGGCTTTCGAATTACCGATTATTTTGTGGTTTTACCGGTTCTTTACTTATGCCATTTGCAAATTAATCTTCTTCAAAATCATAAAATTCACTTTTTTAACTGAAAAAAATTATATGTACCTTTTCTATGCACTTTACTCATTATTTTGATATATAATTTGCCTTTCCTTACTTCTCTTATCTGTTTCTGAGGCATTGGGAAAAATGTCAAAAAATTGACCAAAGTTAGGTTGGACGACCCCTTAAGTAAAGGGTGATACCATCGAATAACGAACTGTCGCAGATTATCCGGCACTCGCCCTTGTTTTGTTCCTGGAGACTTTGCACAAGATGACTTGGTTCTCCACTAACTGGTAAAATACACTTATTTGAAGATGATTAGCCAATGTTACACCCCAACAAGTAAATTCCCAATGCATAGACTAGTGGCTGACCTACTCAATGGTTTATCGACTGTTCTATCGACAGCACATTTTCTGATTATATCCTCTAGTTCCTTTTCGACCAGTATTTATATTTATTTATTAAGTGCACCATCGACGTGCAGTGCGTTTTAGTACACAGCACCACCGCCCACCCCCCCCCCCACCCCCGCGACGACAATTGGGATTAAGAGCCTTGCCCAGGCACACAATGCAGTTGCCCCTGGACAAGGATCGAACCGTGAACCTTTCGATTTGAAATTCAGTGCCGTAACCACTGAGCCACCGAGCTCCCTTTGGAGCAGTAAGTAATGATAGACATTCACACGTGGTGGGGGTAGGGTGGTAGTATCAAAACTACCCTGTGGGTACTGTACTCCTGCTTCTTAACCCCCCCCCCCCCCCACACACACACACACACATACACACACTGAAGTCAAAATATCGATATTTCTAACCGAGATTTCTCTTATAATGTAACTTGGAATTTAACCATTTTAATCTCGTTTCACAGAGCTCTGGAATTAAACCGGACAAATTCCTAATGGCATTATAGCAAACATTTTCAGGCAAAATTTTTAATTTCGTCATCAGTGTGCAGAGGGTAAAATAAACACAGATTATGACACGTGGTTATGTGATTTATCGATGTCAGTTCAACCTTTCCAACTCGACATTCTCGAATGTTATCGGGCTGTACAATTCCATCTGCTCAAAAATGGCCCGATTGGCTATGTAGAAACATGATGTCGTCGTGTAGTAAGGAGTTGGGCTTGTCGATGGAACACTTGCCTTCGTCGTGTAGTAAGGAGTAGGGCACGTCGACGGAACACTTGCCTTCGTCGTGTAGTAAGGAGTAGAGCACGTCGACGGAACACTTGCCTTCGTCGTGTAGTAAGGAGCTGGGCTTGTCGACGGAACATTTTCCTTCGTCGTGTAGTGAGGAGAAGGGCACGTCGACGGAACACTTGCCTTCGGCCGATACTAACCCTGCTTGCACTGGGCTAGTAAGTTTTAAAGTAGAAACAGTTACTCGCCGTTGCTCGGTGGTTCTCACCGGGTACTCTGGCTTCCTCCATCCGAAAAACCGCTCGACGCGATATGACCCTGGCCTCTCAAGGTGTCGTTAAACCCCAATAAATAAACAAACAACCAAATTGCAAATTGGATGAATCTGTTTTATATTTGCAGAAAAAAAGACTCCTCAGTAATTTTTTCCCGTGGCTGTTCGGTTCCTGTATAATTAAGGCGCTAGATAAGTAATGAAAAGTTAGCTTGAAATTAGGCTACAGATTATTTTCAATGTTGTCAAAAATATGAACAGAATAATAAGTTGTGGCTTTTCTTTTTTCCATCCGTATTTATGAACAATTCTTCGCAATTTTTAACACTAGAAATGAAAAATTATAACATGTTTAGATTTTTAACGACATCGAAATTACATGTCACCTATTTTCAAGCTATAATGCTAAATTTTCCATTACTTGTATAACACCTTAAATGATTAAGGTGCTATATAAGTAATAGAAAGTTAGCTTGAAATTAGGTGACAGATTATTTTCAGTGTTGTCAAAAACCTGAACAGAATAATAAATGATGGCTTTTCTGTTGTCCATCCGTATTTATGAACAACTCTTCGCAATGTTTAACACCCAAACTGAAAAATTATAACATGTTTAGATTTTGACGACATCGAAAATAACATGTCACCTATTTTCAAGCTAAATTTCCCATTACTTATATAGCACCCTAAATAATTGACCGATCTTGATTAAATCAACAATTTGCTATCAATGTTGTAGGCTGCTTGTCAATTTTCAAATTATTGTACCCGGCGAAGTTTTTGCATACCGTGATCAAATGATTAATCACATCCCACTTTAAATATGCAGCCAAGACTTAGATAGAAACAACAGTTACTGTCAACAAAGTACTCAAAAAGTATCTAGATAACCCAACGACTGTGTGTTCCAATAAGGCCCAAATCCCCACGTCTCATTGGACGAGAGTTCGCTTTGTATTTCAGTGGTTACGGCCCAGTGTCATATATTACCGCCTGACTTCGAAATGCGAAACATTTGAAGAGGTAAGAATGGGGGGGGGGGGGGGGGGGTGGGGGGGGGGGGATTCGAATTGAATTCTGCCAATAAAATCGTATTTTCCTGAGGCCAGTGATCCTTCTTTTAATGTATACTTGCAACCCCCTTGAAAGTTAATGAGGTGAGCTGAGATGGAGTAACCCTGACCATTTTCTTAGTTATTTAATTTTTTGTTGTCCAGTGACGTCGTAAGGTTCACAAAGGCTTTATTTACTATCGTTGAAGTTGCCTTATTCAGTCACGTTTCCTTGTTTTTTTCACGATAGGGGTTCTTGGTTATAGACAGAGTCTTATTGGAACATATACGTTATTGTGATGAACTGACTAAAGTGGTCTGAGGTTTGCGACTCGGAGTTTATGCTCAACCTCGATGCTTCGCGTTTCGGTTGAACAAAAGCTCCGAGCCGCAAACCCAAGACCATGTTATCGTCAATTCATCACAATAACTTGTAATGTTGGGGCACCCGTTTTGTTGCAGTAAAAGCGATCAAACCCGGAGTTTATTTATTTATTTATTTATTTATTTATTTATTTATTTATTTATTTATTTATTTATTTATTTATTATTTTTATTATTTTTAATTTATTTGTTAATTTTAGTAGTACGGGTGTAGGAAGCCGACGTAACCGGAGAAAACCACCGAGCAGTGGCGAGCAACTGTCAGACTCCACCAACGTACCAACTCCGCGCAAGCAGGGTTAGCGTTAGTTGAAGGCAAGTGCACCACCAGCGTGCAATCAACCTTAGTACACAGTGCCACCGTGCTCCCACGTGGGCAATCTGGATAGAGTGCCTTGCCCGAGGACACAATGCAGTTAACGTTGGTCTGGATCGAACCATGGATCTTCGGTTTAAAGTCCAATGCCCCAACCACGGAGCCACCATTTCCTGAATTAGGCCTTTAGTGGTTACGCAAACATAGGTTATTGTGGTGAACTGACGGTAACCGTTGAGGTTGAGCATACCTCGGACCATTTTACAGTCAATTCATCACAATAACATGTATGTTCCAATAAGGCTCTACCCATAGCCCCAAACCTATCTCGTGAAATGAACATGGCAACTTTTAACGATCGCGGGTTTCAGGTTTAGTAAATAAACCCCCGTGTGCCCCACGACGTCACTGTGCAAAAAATCAATTAACCAGATACGGTCGAGGTCACTCCATCCTAGCTCAAATCGAATACCGATTTGCAGTTTAAGGGGGTCTAACAAAAACTTTTGACATTTTTTTGAAAATTTCAACAAAGCCCTAAATACGAATTGGTTAAAATGGTGAATAGCGACATATATACCAAAATAATGACAAAATTACACAAAACTTGAATTTATCCCCTTTTTTAAAAAAATTATATTTTTTGCCCTTTACGACAAAGAAATTGCTTCTCGCATAAGTAACTGACGAGAATAACACGGAATAGATCGGTAATTCTAATGTCTGAGTTGTCAATAAGACTCCGCACTCCTTACTCGTAGAAAGCATATTCATCATTTCTTGAGCGACGTGTTGAAAACTCTCAAAGGAAAATGAACGACCACGACATATAGACTGTGTTGGGAAGACAGGCTTGTTTTGATCGCGTGATTCATGAACCAAGTTGGGAAACGACTTAATGTCCAAAGATCTGAAATCTGCAAACATTTCATTGCTGTTTTCGAATCTGCGAGGCGATGCGAAACATTCTTAAGAAAATATTCAACTGACAAAGTAATAATTGCGAGATACCGTCCTTAGTAGCAATGTTGAATCCCGAAACTGTAGACAGTTAAGTACGTTTCAGCAAGGGATTAATTAGTCTCCATCGGAGACTTACCTGTACTGGCCTACTATTGCTTTTATACCTTAAGTGATAGTGTTGACATAACACCACCCACCGAAAAAATCGTATTCTGGCTCTTACTCCACTCTATCGAACGAGAGTAACCTCTATACAAGAACGTCATCTCACTTCCTTTTTATCTTCGGTGCTCATAGTGGAAGGACGTAACTTTTCTGTCTCTCAATTCATTGTGATTTTTTGTACTTGATGTTTATTGATATATATATATTATTCGTCTTTTTCATTATATTTGCAATTATTTATTATTCGTTATATATATATTACTGTGCTTGAATTCTTTTTCGGAATTTTTTGTGTACAATAGTGCGCACGTGAATTTTTGTGTTCCCTATTTTCGAGTTACAATTATCATTAGCATGTCGGGACCAGTGTCTGGAAAACGGGCTTCCGGTTCAGCTACTCCCGTTTTGTTGGCGGCGGAGACTTTGGCCAAGTCTCCTTCTACAAAGGAACCCATGGCAACGGGTTCAATTGCAAGTGGCAAGGGTAAAACGAGTTGTCCTTTGTCACGAATTACCGCAAAAGAGTCGCTGGCCGGCGACTCGTCTGCAATGGGGGAGCATGGCAACTCCTTCCGAACACTGGAATCCCCTGTTCATACATCTCGTGGTAGGTCTTCCACTCGTGGACGCTCTTCATTTTCTCCAAAAGGTAAGGTCAGAGGTCGCCCTGCACGTTCGACTACAGTTTCTTCAGGCATAAAGCCTCTTGCTGTTGGAGAGGGTGTTAAGGTCAATCCCCGGGAGCGGGTTGCTTCCCTTTCCAGACACCCGCCTTCACCTTTTTCTAAATTAGATCTAGAGCAGTCTATTAATCAGGTGGTTGATGATAGATTGTCTGCTTTTGAGGATAGGATTACCTCATAATTGCAGTCTAAGGCTAGTCATCCTGTTCCGTTGGGTTCGAAACGGGTTGCTGACACACCTGATAATCAGGAGGTTGAGTTGGAATTGCATGATTCTGATGTTGGTGGGTGGTCTTTTGCTGGATCCCCCCCCCCCCCCCCTCATAATTATGAGGATTCTGATGCTGGTATGCCTGTAATGAGGAGTTATTCGGGTACCGGTTCGATTGGTTCTGGTGAACGTTTTGATGTGGCGGAAGAACCCAATGTGTCTCAGGTCGATCATGCTCAAGCAGTGCTAGATGTGCAGTCCTTGTTGGGTTTGGAAGTCCCGGAGGATTCTTTACCGTGTCGACCTTCGGTTTTGGCTCAGGCTTTTCCTGTGGTACAAAAGGTTAAGCGCTCTCTTCATCCACAGTTACCGGCTGAGGGTTCTTTGGTTAATTCTTGGGTAGATGTTGCCGAGTCCCTACCGAGATGTCCGCTTTTTAAAGCTCGCCAGGGTCATAATTATCGTCTATTAGAGGACGACTTTAGACAATTCGGGCAGGTTCCAGGGGTTGACTCCGACGTACCTCTGTTTCTTGCATCATTACCCCAATCGAGCAATAGAACTGGGTCTTTGCATCCTAAGGATGCCTCGCGGGAAAAAGTTTTTCATGATATTGATTCAACCCTCAGGGTACAACAACGAGTTCTTTCTCAGGCGTCGTTCTTATTTGCGGCCATTTCTCAGTGTTTGCTCCCTTCCGATGAGGAATGTGAGGGCTCTCTTAACGGTATGCTAACTGCTTTAGCTCAGGCTTTGGGTGATGCGACTGATCTTTCTGTTCGTGCATCTGTTCAGACTATTTTAGCTCGACGTGCCATGTATTTGGATGCTATGCAGGTTTCGGCTAAGCCTGCTCGTTCCAGTTTGCTTTATTTACATCCGGCTGGTCCTTTGTTGTTCGGGGGTAAAGTAGCTGAAGTACTAAAAAGTTCTTCCGAGGTTATTAAGGAGGCTAGGGATTCTGCACAACAATTTTCTTCCAGGTCCTCTGTACCAAAAAAGCATTCCTTTGAGGATTTTTCTGGTTCCTCTCCCAGAAAGAGGGCACGTTATCAGTCTTTTCCCCGTTCGTCATCAGCTTCTCGATCTAGGGCGAGAGGTAGAGGACAATATTCTGGCCGTTTTTCACACTTTCCCAGTGGCCGGGGAAAGAGTCGCCGGCCCTTTTCGAGATGACTGCTACCCCATTCCCAGACCGGGGATACCTGTGGGGGGACGTTTAGCGCATTTTGTCCATCAATGGCAGGATATTACTGTCGACAAGTTTGTTCTTCAGGTTCTTCGGTCGGGGTATCAGTTGGAGTTCGAGTCAGTTCCTCCAGTTACCCACATTCCTCGCTTCACGCCACTTCCCCGGGATTTGGTAAAGTGTCAGGCTTTATTGGAGTCAGTTCAGTCTCTTTTAGACGAAAATGCTATAGAGGAGGTGTCTCTTCCTGCTCTTCCAGGGTTTTACGGCCATCTTTTTCTGGTCGAAAAGCGCACCGGCGGATTTCGACCGGTGTTAAATTTGCGCCCATTAAATCAATTTATTACAAAACAACATTTCAAGATGGAGTCCCTTCAATCGATCACTCTAGGTCTCAGAGTAGGGGACTGGGTGGTTTCTCTCGATCTACAGGATGCATATTTGCACGCTCCTGTTCATCTCTCCAGCCGAAGATTTCTCAGGTTTGCACTTCAGGGTCGGATATTTCAATTTCGATGCCTCCCTTTCGTACTCCGGTCTTCTCCGCGTGTGTTCACAAAGGTGGTTTCAGTGGTTATGGCCCACCTAAGGTCTCAGCTAGTATTCACCCATGCCTATCGGGACGATTGGTTACTTCGGGCTCAGTCCTGCGGGGATCTTCTTCGAGTAAGAGAGTACACTCTTCGCACTATCCTTCGTCTCGGTTGGATTATAAATTGGGAAAAGTCACAGCTGGTCCCTACTCAGGACATTGTTTATTTAGGAGTTCATTTCCTGTTCCGTCGGGGTTTAATGTTTCCTACGATGGTTCGCGTCAATCTACTGCACGATTTGATCCGACAAATTATCAGGGCTGTGTCGATTCCAGCTCGTTTTCTCTTACGGGTGCTAGGTGTTATGAATTCTTGCATCCCAGTAGTTCCTCTGGCTCATCTTCACATGCGGCCTCTTCAATACTTCCTGCTTCGTCATTGGAAACAGGTGTCTCAAGACTTGGACTTTGTACTTCCAGTTTCGCCCACTTTGGTGTTACATCTGCAATGGTGGCTTCAGGATCAGAACATGTTTGTGGGCATTCCTCTTATTCCTCCACCGATCGAGATGACTCTGGTGACAGATGCTTCAGATCAAGGTTGGGGGGGGGGGGGGGGGGCTCACTTACTGGATCGCGTCATGTCGGGGGTTTGGTTACCGTCGGAACGCTCCAGGGATATAATTTGGCGGGAGCTCAAGGCAGTGTATTATGCCCTCGTGGAGATTCTACCATTGGTCCAGGGGCATATTCTGTTGATTCAGTCAGACAATTCAACAACAGTTTCGTATCTGAACAAGGAGGGGGGCACTCACTCCTTCAGTCTGTGTCTCCTAGTATGGGAGATCTTTCATCTGTGTATTCCACATCAGGTTGTCCTCCGAGCGGTTCATATTCCGGAAAGACACAATCTATTAGCAGATTCTTTATTTCGGAAGTCTCAAGTCATTCCAACAGAGTGGACGATTCTTCCCTCTGTTTTGAATCAGATTTTCAATCTCTTCGATCGTCCTCATGTGGATCTCTTTGCCACTCGCCTCAATCACCAGCTCCCCACATATATGTCTCTTGTGCCAGATCCGGGGGCTCTAGCGGTCGATGCTCTCTCTCAAAGCTGGACAGGAATGTTCGCATATGCCTTTCCTCCGTTTTCACTCATTCCACGGGTTCTTCGGAAGATTCGGTTGGACAGGGCAGTAGTCATTCTGATCGCTCCATTTTGGCTTCGTCAGGCATGGTTCACAGATCTTTTGGACCTACAATTGTGTCCTCCTGTCACTCTTCCACTACGGTCAGATGTTCTATTTCAACCTCAAAATGGTTGGTTACATCCCAATCCAGATCTTCTGCACCTAACTGCATGGAAATTATCCGGTCTCGATTCTCCGAGGAGGGATTTTCAGGCCGAGTTGCAAAACGTGCCGCTCAGGCACGACGAGGTTCCACCTATCGCACATACGATGCTCGGCTGAGCATTTATTACCGGTGGGCTCAGGATCATGGCATTGATCCCCTTTTGGCTACTGTATTTCAAGTTGGAGAGTTTCTTGAATTCTTATTTTCCTCCCGGCATCTAAAGCCTAGGTCTATTGCTGGGTATCGATCTGCTATATCTGCGGTTCATCCTGGTTGGGGAGGCGTGTCTGTGGGTCGTTCTCCCAAATTGGAACAATTACTGAGGGCTTATTTTTTGGCTTCCCCTCCTGTGCGAGATCTTTGTCCTAGGTGGAGCTTACCGTTGGTACTTCTTAATAATCTTAATAAGGCTCCTTATGAACCTCTTGGACGCGCTGATCTGAAGTGGGTCACTCTTAAGACCGTTTTTCTGG
Organism: Pictodentalium vernedei; assembly: GCA_031216915.1. Taxonomy (NCBI): domain Eukaryota; kingdom Metazoa; phylum Mollusca; class Scaphopoda; order Dentaliida; family Dentaliidae; genus Pictodentalium; species Pictodentalium vernedei. The sequence goes on from CM062290.1 coordinate 346,955,507, forward strand.
TAGCCATTACCTCTGGCCGTCGCCGCAGTTATCTTAGAGCGCTGTCTTGTGAGGATTCCTACATCCGTTGGTCTGGGGGTGGTGTTTCCCTCATTCCTTCTCCTGGTTTCTTAGCTAAAAACGAGGCCTTATCTTACATGAGCAAAGCTGTTTTTCTGGCAGACATGTCTTCCTTTTCCTCGGTCAGGGAAGATCAATTACTGTGCCCTTGTAGGGCACTCAAATATTATTTAAAGCGCACCAAGGTCCTTAGACGGAATGTGTCTCAGCTCTTTATTACTCATAAACCAGGTGACCACCATGCTGCCTCAGCTGACACGGTTTCTAACTGGATTGTACAGGTTATCAGACTTGCTTATCATTCAGCTGGTGAAGAGGATTTTACTCTTTGTAGGGCGCATGGTACCAGGGGGTTGGCTGCTTCCTGGGCTTTATTCCGCAGAGTTCCGTTAGATGATATTCTGGCTGCGGCTGCTTGGAAGTCAGAATCGTCATTTACTTCCTTCTATTTACGGGATGTTGTGAAGTCGCGTGGGGCCTTCACAGCGGCAGTGTTATCAGCTACGCATTTTTAGGTAGGTTATTATTCATACCTCCTATGTCTATATGTGTATATATATATATGTATATATATATATGTCCAGGGCTCGGAATAGCTGTTTAGCACAGCCTTTCGCTATGCAATTTCTGGTTTTTGCCATTCAATAATTATCAGTCTGCAGTGTTTTTGCGTCCGCTGCTGGTCAATTTTCCAGACTGAATAGTACATTACTCTTAAAATTTTCAGATTAATTTGAGCCCTGTATATATCTGTATATTTATGTATTGAGAGGGGTTTGGTCATGGTTTTTTCTCTTTTAGGAGACATGATCATCCCTCCTATTATTCATATACTTTGTATTCAAGCAATAGTAGGCCAGTACAGGTAAGTCTCCGATGGAGACTACTCCTTTCTCAAGTGAGAGAGTTGTCTCCGAGGAGATACTTACCTGTACTGGCCACGTTCCCACCCGCCGACCCCACTCTGTTCATGTCTTTTCGTCGGCACTCTCATATAAAAGGAAGTGAGATGACGTTCTTGTATAGAGGTTACTCTCGTTCGATAGAGTGGAGTAAGAGCCAGAATACGATTTTTTCGGTGGGTGGTGTTATGTCAACACTATCACTTAAGGTATAAAAGCAATAGTAGGCCAGTACTGGTAAGTATCTCCTCGGAGACAACTCTCTCACTTGAGAAAGGAGTAATATGCCACCGATTCGAACTACTATTATTTGGTTGTTGTCGATGGGCAAAACATAAAACTGGAAAATTATGTTTCAAAACAAAAAAAATATTCACATCAACATAAATTGCAGTCCTCACAATTGTATATTTACGAAAAAATAATTTGATTGCAACCGAACTATAATTGTGACGTAACGACGACTTGGTGATGTTTGCTAACTAGAAAAAAGTCCAAAGTCAAAATTAGTATTGGTGAGCAGGTCAGTTAAGGGGAAGTCCAACCAAACTTTGGTCAAATTTCAGGTAATTTTCTTCCAAATCTAAAAAAGACCCAAAATGAATAAGCCCAATAAATTATATACCAAAATGCTTGGAATGAAACATAGAACATGTGGAAACTGGAATTTGCCATGGAACTGCTGCCATGCGTAGATAGCACTGCCTGAAAGTCTGCTATGGCATAAGTAAGAGAACAAATTTTTATAATAAAATACCTCAAAATAAAATAACAGCTGTATTTTTTAAACATTGAAGTACACATTCGAAGAAATCTTTTCCGAATTCTTGAAAGTAATAAAGATTGAGACCAAATGTTATAAGTGGAGTGCTCACTGATTGAAGGCAGACATTTTCTTTTGTTTATGTTTTGATTTGGGGGAGTTCAACAAAGGTCAACTTGAAGGAGTCCACTAGAAGAAGTATGGAAGGACAAAGGAGTGTATCCCAATATGAAGATGTATGTGTCACTGTGGTGGTTTGGAAAGAAACTATGATATTCTCCTATGTAGAATGCACTGCAAAGTCATACATTGTAGTTGAACAAATATATTTACAAACCCCTTGCACTCTAACCCCTTTTATCCCATGCATCAATTTGATAGAGATTAAATTGTTAAATGTGTCTAGTTTATCAATAAGTAACGTAGCTTCGTTTACTCTTGGACACCAATACACTCATGATATCTATTGGAAATAGTAGTAACTGTAACCTGTCACTGCAATAAACCATCAAATGTACATAAAAGTACATTGTTATTCAAAACACATCACATCAAGCCTACATAACCATTATTGCATGTACTTTTCCAAAAGAGGCTTATTGGCATATTGAGACCAGGAGAGCACACCCAGTAGGTCTCCTATTCACAGGTGTTCACATATTTTTTCAAGAACGCAGTACGCAAAGAAATCCCCAAAAGGTGACAAGTGAGCTCCATTTGATAATAAATTTCCTGGGGGGGGGGGTTGCTCCCTCCCTTGCATGTCTCTACCTCCGGCACTCATGGCATATGCCTTTTTTCTTTTTGAAGATTCTGCCGGCACACACGTTCCAAACACTATCAGACATGTAACCCTCCAAATAAGTTTTTTCGGCAAAAATCATATTACATTGCAAAACATTCTTTTTAGACTTCAAGTTCTGGACCTGTCATGGTTCTTACTTCCAACTGTAACACTTAATTTACCGATTAATGGGTGAACAGAAAAACCCTGCCATAATCAACATGTTGAGTTCCAGACGCCTCCATAGCAACTCCGATAAAAGTGTCAAACGTCAGATTGGTGGCTTTACAGAATACTCATTAGCTTGTTGCTTGATAAGCAATATGACAAAATATTCACAAAAAAATATTTTGTTGCAATTAATTCGATGGTGTCAGCAGGCACTTTCCAACAAATTGTAACAAATCAACTAGTTATAAACAAAATTTTCTAACTCGAAAGAGTTAAAAGGGACCATAACTCTGGAAAAAATGCGTGGAAGGAACACATGCTACAGCAGCTACACAGACATCGTTTCCCCATGATGCTCGATCACAACACCAAATATCATTCAAATTGGAGTAGCAGTGGTTGAGATACAAGGGAGGATGTTGGTATGGGTTCGAGGACAGAAGTCTCCACGGCACTAGATACGCCTTTGACTTTCCAACTTCCAAGTCCGGGGCATAATAATCACAATACACCCACCTTATCAATTCATAATTTCAGTAAAATAAACAGAATTATCAATTTTAATTAATTTATAGATGATGGGAAAATATTTGGCTCCTTTCGCCTTCTCGTACTATCACCACAAACATCTGCAGGGAGTATGATGCTGACAAACGAAACTGAACGCGTGTGGTCTGATGTATCAGGTTAAAAAGTAACTCGGCACGGATAATGAAGAAATTGCGAATATTTCGTGTATTTCATTTGTTTGAATGCCAATTGCGGATAATTTTGACCGTGAATTCGATAATTCCTTTGGGTTTTGACCATCACGGTCACGCTGACCGCTGTTATGTTTATTATGATATGAAAATTGGGAGATAGTTTCCGGTAAAGGAGATTTGTCACATTTGTCATTCTAAAACGATGACAAAAGACACTGATCGACGCCTGTGTTGGTATGGTTGATTGCAAGAAAAAACTAAATTCACAGCATCGTCCAATCGCACCTTATTTAAAAGAGCGAATGCATCATTTTCAATCCATCTTCAATCGGTCCTTTGCGGACATCAACACAGTCGCGGCAAAGATCCATGGCTACTATGAAGTAAATAATTTCACAACATCGAGGGAAATCAACACGCGCAATATAGTTCCAGGTCACTTGGAATATACTTCGACAAAAAAGTGATTTCTGAAGCATTCAGCTTACTTTTTTATGAATATTACCTTACTTTATGTCTATCGTCCCGATTTTATGCACTCGGTTATTTTTTTACATGTGGTTCATGTTGTCTTTTTTAGTGCGGAATAATTCAGGGTTTGTTTTAAAACAAAAAAGTTCAGACGGCTTGTAAACACTAGATGTCACTGGAGGGAATTTCAAACTATATTTTGCAGTTATGACATTAACAGCTCAAGTATTTGCTGTAACCTGTTTGCAAATCCGCTCATACATTGTCTCGAACAAATAAAGGGCGTGATCGCGTCCTTTCATTCTTTCGATCGCCCAAAATGAGTATTCCTGCAAGAACCACATTGTAATCACATGACCGGAATAAACATCATTGAAACATGGCCACATCCGGAACATCCAAAATATGTGTTGGTGGTATTGTCACAGAGTGTGTGGCATAAAAATGCTTTCTCCTAGCCTGTAGTATGTTATCATTACATTGAGGACAAGGCTTTCGAATTACCGATCATTTTGTTGTTTTACGGGTTCGTTATTTATGCCATTGGCAAATTAATGTTCTTCAAAATCATAAAATTTACTTTTTTTCCTGAAAAAAATTATATGTACCTTTTCTATGCACTTTACTCGTTATTTTGAAATATAATTTGCCTTTCCTTACTTCTCTTATCTGTTTCTGGGGAACAAATTTACCAAAGTTAGGTTAATAATGTTCTTAAATCTCATGAGTAAGCGCGAAAAGTCAAGCCTCCCCAAACAGCAATTACAGAGGGGGCTGTGGAGGGCGATAGTTTCAAAACAAATGAAGCATACCAAACCATGTGTACAAATGAATTAGAATCCATGCATTCTAACTTAACGAAGCCGATTGGTGTAAGTATCTGCATGCAGGGCAGTTCATTGTTGTTGTATTGGCCATACTTGTGCATTCACATGGAACTATTGGCAGCTGTCATTGCTCATGCAACGCCAGAAACTGTCACAGATAATACCAATGAGGAAGTTGGGTAGTTTTCCTTTTTTGATGTATCAATCTCTTTTTTCACCAATTTGATACAAATCTCATGCAAGGTGGCACAAAGTTGGGGGTGGGGGATGTGAACATTGCAGACTGAAAAAAGCCACATTGCATATTCTCCATTTTACATTGATGCACTCTCTCATGACTCCATACCTGTTATTGTGAAATGTGTGGATTTCACCCTTGGTGAACTTCATAAAAGGTAAACAAACACAAGAAAATTGGCAGCCCTGGTGAAATTTGACAGCCTTACTTTAGGAAGACTCAACGCGTCCATAGCTCAAATAAGAGATTGGATAAATCTTTCCTTTGGTCTGTCGAATACATATGGCACTATTGATTGCGGTTGTTAGTTGATGGTATGTGATAAGACTTTTATTCGCACAATCAATTGCAATTTTCATTTCCTTTTGGTGTGATCAACATGTGATTTCAGATGGACCCTTTGGAGTGAATGACTGGTGATTAACTTTTTTGCGTTTTCTGACATCGTTTAACCCTTTCAACACTGGCGCACTGGAAGGTATCATTTAAGTCAATACTGTCAACGGTGAAACGGGCGAAACTATCCTGGCTTGTTGGGAGGTTCAGAAAGAATGTAATCCAACAGCTCGATATTAAATTATTACGTACCGAGCTTGCTTCAGAATTGTTTGCTCTTTTCTATCGTCTGCTCGTCCACTACTATTTTTTTCTTCACGCACAAATTTGTGCACACCGTGTTAAAAGGGTTAACACCTATGTTGTGGCAAAGTCTCCTTTCCGATCACTATCAAATAAATAATCAAAAGTGATGAGCCACTTTAAATGATAGCTTTTTTGGACTTTGAAGTGCGAATTTTTGTTTCAGGTATCAGAATGGAATGGTGCATACAGATATTCACGTTAATGATGGTAAGTCTTTTAAATGCTCTATCATAAGACTGGCGCAAAATGTCCCGACAATCTGAACAACAAGGAAAATGAATTCACATGCCGATGTCGACTTTTCTCGATGTACACAAATCTATAAAAAGTGGATTCAGCAGAAACACAAATAATTTTTCATGTATGTATGTATGTATGTTCTAAATTTTTATTTATGGAAACACTAAAGGCCTCGCCGAAGGAGGTACCAACTTTTTAACTGGCTTGAATACAAGTAAAGTAACTAATTTATCTTATGAACGTCTGGGTTAAAATGTCCTTCACCACCAGAGAATCTACATTTAAAAAGTCCCAAGCTCCATATATCAACTAAGTCATGATTCAGCAGAGAAGCTATATTTAATACGTCACAAGCTGACGCTCCATGTATCAACTAAACTGTGATTCAGCAGAGAAACCACATTTAATACTTCAGAAGCTGACGTTTCATATATATACTATGATTCAGTAGAGAACGTATTTTACATACACCGGTCGTTCAATGCAACGCGTTCCTTCACTTGAAATTCCTACCTTTCAGACAAACAATGGAAGGATAAAAAACCTCCTTCACTTTTGCCTCGTGCCTCTTTACACATCTCTATCAAATTGTAACCTAATTTTTGTGTCAGATGTCCAATTATCCCCATCCACATTTCTTTCGGTGGTATTAAGTTTGAAACAGCAGTTAAGCTGTGGTGCTAAACGTTCACATTCATCGCATTTCTGTTCGGTGCCCGAAACCTTTAAAATGCTTTGTGGTGTTTGTAAGATAGTACTTAATGGCATAATAAAGGCATAATAAAAGTTTATTAAATTTGGCCAAACAGAAAGCGGAAAATTAGGTCATATCCAATATGGCTGCCGCAGATGTACTACAATATACTACAGAGTTGTTGGTTGGTTTTAGACACCATACATGTATTACACACTTATAGTGTCTTATAGGAATATGGTACCATAAAGTCTAACTGACCAATTAAAATTTCAAAAAGACGTTATGTCGTAGTATTACGTCATTGTACTCTATGTACATTTTGGAATACTTAATATACTACAGACTTGTTAATGTTTGGTTTTAGACCCAATGCAGGTATTAAATATATATTTGAAATATCAGATTGACATAGTATTACGTTAGTTTGAAGTAAAAGAGGTGTGTTGAAATTAATTATCAAGATGTTCTACAAACTTGCCTCATAATCAAACACTGGTTTCACCACTCAGGTTCAGAGAGTTCTGTTCTCACAATACAGTCATTTCCGCCCTTTGTACCATAACGTATCTTAAGAGCTAACTCCTACAGAGTCCTTTGGCTACATACCATGCGTGAGAAGGACAATGAAAGAGGACAATTTTATAAAATATTGATGGCTTCTAATGCATTTACATTTTCTTTTTGATTTGTCACAAGAAACTGACATTGCAAATGACTGGGATAAATTACCTTATGGTTTTTAATATTGTATTATTGCACCTTCTTTAAAGAAGATTCTTTTTCACGTGCATTCACTTGCATTTTAATCCTCTGAGGAATCAACAACTGTATTACTATGGGAGTTGTAACATGACTCAGTTTGGTATGGCCCACATGCAGCAGCGCATGGCGATCCATTCTTTCTACAGCTGCAGTTGGTGTAACTACAGCTTGCTGAACAGTTACCATCATCACTGGCAACAAGTGGTCACCCCCACACTTCCCACCCCAGTCTTTGGGGTTCATATTTCCGTCTGTTCTAATCCACACCATAATTTGATAATATGCTAGAAGGCAATGGAACTTTGCAGAAGATTTGGATGGAGGCAGTCTTTCTGGCTTTACAAACGACTTGGCCGAATTCACCTTATCAGCGAGCAACGTTTTGCGAAGATTACCAAGTGAAATATCAGCTTTTCCACCAAACAATGATACAAACACCTTATCGCCTATAGATTTGGGGTTTTGATTAGGCATAGTGTAGACATTTGAAGCTTCTCTTACGCGAGAATCACTATTCATCAACCTTTGGAAAACAGCCTTTTTTCCCAATTCCACAGAGCCTGCACAGTACGTGGAGAGTGGATTGTAACCAAATCACCCGCGGAGTGGCGTTATTACTCAAGCTATAACTTTCAAATGTTGTACATATCGACAAAAAACACAAGCAATGTTTCAGCCAATGGACCTCCGGGTTTAACCCGGATGTCCATTGGCTGAAACTTTGCTTGTACCGGTTATGCTTTGCAACAAATTTGCAATTATTGCTTGGGTGGAATCTCCACTCTGCGGGTGATTTAGTGATAATACACTCTCCACGTACTGTAGGTACTATAGCACACACTAAATGCGTGTACAAAGACTAACTGGGTGTATAACTCGTTTGGACAGATCATGTCATAAATGTACTGGGAATTCGCTTTGTCAGGACGGAAATAGAGATTTTTGTTTATAGTGTTCGAATAATGCAGAACCAGAACTAGCAGGTCAGTGTCTCCTCTATAATGGTTGTCACCTGGCATTCTGCAGCCTCTGTTGCCGCTATGGCAATGTCCAAATCAACATCTGAACAGCATGAATGACACGGTGTCATCTTTGTTTATGTTTGTCGCTAATTGCTTACAAACTGGGGTCTCTCGATAACACGCATCCATTTTCCCTAAGGAAAACACAGTACTGGAAGTAAAATGAACAGCTGGTTGCACTTTCTGTTTTCTTTGCTGATGTTTATTATCCTTGATAGATGCCCCCCCCCCCCCCCCCCAGTATCCGTCAAAGACTTCTGTTGCATAGCCATACGTTGAAACTGTAAAGTTGGCGTATTCTTCTGCTATTATTCCATACGTCTTTCTTCCATGTGAGATGATAGAGCAGGGACCCTCCATCAAGAGTAAAGTACTCAGTCTGAGGTATTGTAGCTGTGATAATAGTTTTGATTGACGAACGGTTGACATATTCTCGGATGGCCTCTGCCAACGGGGCTTTGTCAGCCTTCTGGGACACATTTTTGGATTCAAATAATGTTTTTTATGGCATGCAATATGGACTATAGTCCCAGCAGACACGAACAGATCACTATTTCTCTCACTGATTCTCTTGGACCCTTTCTCGACAGTCTGAATAGTTATACTGGCAGCCCTCTGGAGAAATGCTACATTCTCCTTTTATCTGCGACAGTTGCAGGAGCCGACAGAGAACCTAGGGGCCCTCTTTCTTCGGCTCAGGATGTTGTCTATCCCATCCTTTCAGCTTTTTTCAGGGTCAGTTCCAGCTTTGTGCTGTTACTGCCCTTTCTGTCTGTGCGTCGCACTTCACCATACGCCTCATCTTTCATTGTCTTTTCTAATGTTTGTGATGCTATGGTTTGATAGGCCTAGGGATCTCTTCCTCTGTCCACGGTCCCAGTACTATTGAGTTATGTGTGGGTTGGTTATGTGATTCCCTCCAGCCTTTTGTCTGTTCAGCCTGTAGTAAACAATTGAAGTAGGTTGATAAGAAGTATAAATTTTATAGTAAATTTCCTTTCTTATTATACCTACCGAAATTGTTTACATGGAGGCCCTCCCGTCTTCTTATTCGGGTAAGAATCCTTCCTCCCCGCTGATCACATAACTCCTGTGTTGTTCGGAATCAAAAGAATGACGAATTGACGCATTGCACACTGTTTTACGGTAGTCGTGGATTTGTACTATGGAAGAGCGTCCCATACTGGGTGTGCGCCGATGGCGCTCGACCCAGTTTTGGCTTCTTTTTTCGTGGTGTTTTTACACCACTTTTCTGTCCCAAATCTTGGGAAAGATTAAAATAGAGAGTATTTTATCCGAGTTAGTTTCTTCCACTGTAGTGCAAGCCTGTAGTAAACAATTTCGGTAGGTATAATAAGAAAGGAAATTTACTATAAAATTTATACTTTCTATGAATTACATGATTTTTTACGTTTTGGATTTCCAAGCATGATTTAGGGTTCCTCTGATATTTCAAAAAACATAAACAACTACAAGCAAACATGATCGCGGATTGCTTTTTATGAATTAAGTAAATGATATTTTACCTATTCCAGATATTCTACAGCTCCCAAGGACATGAAAAGACAGGAAAAAGTAAGTACTGATTGAGTTTTTTTTAAAATTATACTCCTCAAAGTTTGCTAAGCACCAGGTATATCCAACTACCTGTTTTACGTCTTACTTGAAATATTGTAATGGAAAGTGTATATATTTTTTATTTAATTATATCTTTAATGATTTAAGTACAGAAATTAAGATTTTGTTTGTATTTGACATTATTTTTTAGCTTTTGAATACGATAACCATGGAAAATGGATATTATTGGTAAAAGATGAAATTTTTCAAATTTGCCAATACGTTGACGGAGCGAACTGGTATGGGTTCAGTATCAAGTATGAGACCCATTACTGTTAATTACAGCCCGACAACGCCTTATCATGCTCCCAATCAGGTTCATGGATGTTGTTCCATTCTTGGACCAGCATGGCACCAAGCTCCTGGACACTTCTTGGCTGGACTGGACGGGGTGAAATTGCAAGCTGCAACTCATTCCAAACATGTTCGATTGGATTGAGGTCAGGGGATCTTGCTGGCCAGTCCATGCGCTCAGTCCCCTCCCTCTGTCGGTACTCTCCGACAGCATGGGCGACACAAGGACGGGCATTATCGTCCATCAGAATGAATCTATCACCCACTGCACCTGCATACAATCTGACGTGGACATCCAGGATCTCATCAATATACCGCTATGCAGTCAATGTACCACGTTCACGTACACATCGCTCTGTACGTCCATCCCTGTCGATGACGCCCCAGACCATGATTGACCCTCCACCATCGCGGTCGTGCTCAGCAATGTTGGCAATCGCTCTCCTGGTCTTCTCCTTACCCTAGAACGCCTATCTGTGTGGTCTAGGCAGTACCTTGACTCATCTGTAAAAAGGACAGGTCGCCAATCTTCTCTGGTCCATCCAACGTGGTCCATGGCTCATTCATATCGTGCCTGGCGGTGGTTCTGGGACAGCGCAATGCGAATACATGGGCTTCTCGATCGGAGACCACCTTCGTACAACCTTGCCCGGATAGTCTGCGTCGAAACATTTACCCCGGATGCATTCTGAAGGCCACTGGGAAGCTGGGTAGCTGTGGCAAAGAGGTTCTTACGGCCCTGTATGATCAAAAACCGGTCTTCAGCTGCAGATGTTGCCCTGTCTCTGTCACCACCATGCCGTCTTACTCGTGTGCCATACTGCTGAAATCTTGCCCAGGCTCTGGTGATCACCGCATGGTGCACACCAAGGGCTTCACCAGCCTGACGATGGGTAGCCCCTTGCTCCACCATCCCTACAGCCCGCCACATTTCTGCTTCAGACAAATGTCTTCTTACATTTGCATTTGCCATATGTAGCTTCTCTCCGGCTTCCTCCACCCGTAAAACTGTCGTGGTCATGATTAGCCATTGTGCAGAAATATGTGACCTTGAAAACAAATAAATAAATAAATAAATAAATAAATAAATAAATAAATAAATAAATAAATAAATAAATAAATAAATAAATTCTATAGTTTTATAACAAATTGCGAAATGTTTATTTTCAATTGTTTTTTTTTTAAAATAGTATTAAGGCATTGCTTTAACCTGATAACAGGCAGTACAAGGTTTATAGCATATCATCGCATATCACAATCTTTAAACGAACATACTATCCCAGGGCTACGGTACAGACCAATTCAACATTTCGAGAAGTATTTTTTACATCACTGTGACAGGTAAACCATGTTCTGCAGAGTCTACTAATAATGAGGGTGTGATCAGACATATCAGTCACGGGTAAATGGACTTTTCTCCGTCAAAATATCCACGTCTTTTCTTTATTTTTGCATAATTTATCAACGGAGTAGTGATTGGTTGCGAGTATGCATAACTTATCAGCTGGTAGTGTTGGCTTGCGAGATTGCATAGTTTATGAATAGGGCAGTGTTGGCTTGCTAGTTTTCATAACTTATCAGCGAGGTGGTGTTGGCTTGCGAGCTTGCATAACTTATCAGAGGGGTAGTGCTGACTTGCGTATTTGAATAACTTACAAGCGGGATTGTTTTTGCTTACGAGTTTTCATAACTTATCAGTGTAGTAATGTTGACTTTCGAGCTTGCATTACCTATCAGCGGAGAATTTGAGGCTCGCGAGCTTGCATAACTTATCAATGGGGTCCTGTTGGCTTGTTAGTTTGCTTAACTTATCAGCAGTGTAAGGTTGGCTAGTGATTGTGCATCACCTATCAGCTGGGTAGTGTTGGCTTGCGAGTCAGCATAACTTATCAGAGGGGTAGTTTTGCCTTGCGTTTTTGCATAACTATCAGCGCCGTAGTGTAGGCTGGCGAGTTTGCATTCCTTATCAGCGGGCTACTGATGGCTTGCGATTTGCATAACTTATGAGCGTTGTAGTGTTGGCTTGTGAGTTTGCATAACGTATCAGCTGGGTAGAGTTGGCTTATGAGTTTTCATAACTTATCAGCGATGTAGTGTTAGCTTGTGATTTTGCATAATGTACAAGCCAGGCATTGTTGGCTTGTGAATTTCCATAACTTATCAGCGGAGTAATGTTGGCTTGCGAGTTTACATAACTTATCAGAGGGTTAGTTTTGGCTTGCGAGCTTGCATAACTATCAGCGCCGTAGTGTTGGCTAGCGAGCTTGCATAACTTATCTGCGGGGTTGTGTTGGCCTGCGACCTTGCATAACTTATCAGCGGAGAAGTGTTGGCTTGACAGTTTGCATAACTTATCAGCGAGATAGTGTTGATGGCTTTCGAGCTTGTATAACTTATCAGTGGGGTAGTGTTGGGTTGCGAGTTTGCATAACTTATCTGTGGAGTAGTGTTGACTTGCGAGCTTGTATAACTTATCAGTGGGAGAGTATTGACTTGCAAACATACGTAACTGCAATAGTAGTGTCGACTTTGTGATTACTCGTGAACGGCAATACATGAACTAAGACAGAACATAGCAAGGATGGAGTACGAGGGACGGGAAAAAACGATCTGAGGTGGGACTTTTCTTGTATTTCACGAGCGCTGAAAGCGCGAAGAAAATACAAGAAAAACTCCACCAATGGTCGTTGATTCCCATCCCCACCTCGATCCGAGTTGTATTCTGCATTTATATAACGATTAAACTTGAATTCAATCCACGAGGCTGATATCTTTAACCCTTTACCTAACGTAACGCCCAAAAACGGCCAGCGCTATTCTCAAAACTCGCCAATTAATTTTCATTATTTTTTTCATTTTTGTCTCTAAAACATAGGTTATGACACTTCATTGGAACGAGCTCGTCGAGCGCGTTCCAATGAGGGGTCATAACCTATGTTTTTGAGACAAAAAATGAAAATAATAGTTATTCAGGAATTCTTTTTGCAAGTGTCGTCTGCTTTTCATGTTAGGTAAAGGGTTAAAGAAAAATACCACCTTCGGCCGTCTGATAACTTTTTTGTTTGACACTATTTTGTGTCGAAGCATTCCATTTTCGACATAGCGCTAATCAGACGCGTAACGCCCAATCGGATGCGTTCTGACTTTCTCTTACGCGTAATCCAGATTCCACGCGTGGTGAACCTAGTACATATCCCAATATCTGTATTGTATCGCGTAACGTTGAATGTATGTCGTGGTATGAAATCTCTAAAAAGATAGAATATTTACACGTAATAATTTGTGGAACTTCGGGATGTAATCATAAAATTGCGTTTGTGGTAAGTCTTTATTTCTAATTGTAATGTCATCAAAAGTCGACCAAATCAAGTGTCAATTGAGCAACATTTCTAGCTGTGATTCTCAGAAAATGAATCTTTATGGAATTTGTCAGATTCAGTTTCCGGAATTTTTCTGTTGGTCGGAAAAACAAACTAAAGGTTAGCATATGCGATAACCTATTCAAAAGCTAGACCGTTTTCAGGCTATAACAGCGTCGACATTCTTACAGAATCAGACTGGTAGCCTGAGAGCTTGGAAGTCACTGTGAATAAAAAATAAGTTGCTACAATGCCTTCATAAAGGGTGATACTATTCACCAACAAAAGGTTAAATCTCGGGTTGAAAATTAGTCTCATGTCTTTATGTTATTTCTAACTGGGCCAAACAAACAATTCGTATGACATAAAAACATTAGTTATGTTTGAATGGTTTCTACTCTGACGGCTGATTGTAACCTCAATAGTTTGTTGTTTCCTTTGAAGGGAAAAAATATATATTCTGCAAATACGGTCTCTGGAGAATGAATTACTAACAAAACACACAGATTTGGAGTACTATCCACCCAAAGAGTAATTCTCGAATCGCGCGAGAACACACGAGAAGCACACGCAAAGTTACAACCGAAAGCCCCTCGGGTTCAACCCAGAGGACTATTAGCTTAAATTTTGATCGTGCAGACTTGATTCAACGGATGTTTTCGTTGTAATCGTCTATCCACCTACTGTGAAGGGTGAATTTGAGAATTTACCATTTTGATGTTCTTCCTTTTGTTTTTTCTGTGTTGTGTATCCTTTAGTTTCGATTTGTACTCTATTCAACTCTTGATAAATCTTTGCAGTGTATTCAATAGTCATTTGTTTTGTTTCTCTAGTTTCTGAGAATTGTGGATCGAAATCGGAAAATGAAATTCTAATCACATATACAGGTGAAGTGGAAGGAGTTGTGGGTGTTACAAAAAATAGAACAACGTGCTGGTTTGATCAGCGATCTTATGATGGCAAAAGTGTTTATATACTGAAGGCAAAATACCACACAACGGGACAGGAAGGAGAATGTATAATGGATGTGAGTATTGGAACTAAAAAGAATATACCGTTTAGTTTTACATAGTTTTCAAAGACAAATTTGATATTTAACGCATTTATGGAGTTTATATCGGTGGAGATTAACCCTTTGAAGAACAGAGGCCGTTTATCCAGCCGGGTCACAAGCTACGTCATAATATCAGTAAGTAGGATGGCAACAGAGTAAAGTGTAAGTAGACCAATAGCCTTAGGGCTGCACGTTGAAAATATTAATTGATCTAACCCCAAATAATAAATATGGACTCTTCCAACTGCAGCCGTTGAACTGACATGGAAGATACCGGCGTTCAAAGAGTTTAACTGATCCGGAAGTTTTACACATTTTTTTTTATCAAATCTAATATATAACCAATGAAGAAAGTCTCTCCATGGGAACCCCAGAAAGTGAAGCAGTGCTTATTTACTGTGGTAAACCAGCTCTGTTTGACTGATAAAATAGAACCTAGTCCTGTCCGACAATATGTGACCCTGACTGTTGAATGTTCCGTTGACACCTTGCATGATGGGGCGGATATTCCTGCCGAGGACAGAAACTATCTTGGGCAAGTTTAATAAAATTTTGCCCTGTAAACTGAATCAACCTTTAGTCCAGTGATTTCTTGCATTAACTTTCATGAATTTTCCGTCAAAAGTACTCTTGGCTGCTTCACGCCAGCAGTGGGATTTCAATAGTTAAAAATTATACCTACAGTGGAACTACATCCAAGTTGACCTTTGGTGACGTCGACCTATAGAGTGAAATGAAAGCGGCAATTATTTATTACGTTTTGAAATGAGTTTACCCCATCAAACACCAAAAATTAGCAAACATGCATTGTCTCATGTTAATAAAGCATCCATAACTCGGAATAGTATGTTATTATGTTATTAAAATTAAAAAGGCCCTGTTTTTGTCTATTTCGTTTCGGTGATAAAGTTGACAGCGGTAGTACCGCCCACCGAAGCTCATGTAAACAAAAACAAATTCGCACGTATGTACGGCTGCTGCTCAGCAAAATCGATAATAGCAACTCTTAATAATCTGACGATCATGGTATAAATGAAATGTACCCAAAGTAGCTTGTTGTACCAAATGTTCACCACTGGTGGTGAAGTGGTGTTAACCGCGCGCCGAAGGTTCGCGGTTAACACCACTTCACCACTCGTGTTGAACATTTGGTATATCAAGCTACTATGGGTATATTCTATATTTCAACATCAAATTTCCCATAACACAACTAGAAATTTAACCCATCCTGTTGCGTTTGACAGAACTTATTGCGTGAGTTCTGTCAAAATTGATGAATTGATCGAATTTCTAGTTGCATGGTGGGAAACATTTGTAGCTTGAAACTTCGGGCATTTTTACATCAGTGTGCTAGGAGTTAACTTCTTTGCTACTTGTTGTTTAATAAGTTGACCAAATGCATTGCGATGTTTTTTTTTTATCTCTCCGCGATTCTATTTGCCGATGGTAAAAAGGTCGAATAGAGCTGGAGTGGAGAGCCGTGCCCCATCACACCCACTCGACTAATAACACTGACGACGATATCTTTCAACAAAACTCGGTTTAATGGATTATTAAAAAAAGTTTTTTTTTCTTTTCAGAAAATGCAAAACAAAGATTTCTATTACCTCCAAGTTCAGGTTCGAAAACAAATTAAACAGTTAGAGATGGCAGGGGATGAAATCTATAAAGTAGAATGCAGTTTTGATTCAGTTGTTAGGAGCCAGTCCGTCAGCTTTAATATCACTGATGGGTAATTGATTAAACTTACTTTCTCATGCAGTGGTAATGTTACGGTATAGAGCCCCACAGGTGCCATGCAAAGAAGAACAAAAATCCTTAATTCATGCGGATGAATTGAATTTGTGTGAACGAATTGAATTCGTGCGAACGGACTGAAGTCGTGCGAACGAACTGAATTCGTGCGCACGAACTGAATTCGTGTGAATGAGTTCAATTCGTGTGTGTGTTGCGTCCAACAGGGTTGTGAATCCAACACCTCATCACATTTATGAAATCCAGTATAAATGACCCTTAAATCCTCAGATTCACTTTACGATTATAACTACCGCATGTCCATGTTTTAACTGCAGATGACTTTTTATACGCCCGATTAAAAAACACGGCCGTATTGTGTAAATGGGTTGTCCGTCCGTCGTCTGTCTGTCCGGATTGATTTTTGTTCGGAGCATTTCTCAACCATTTGTTGTCGAATCTTTTTCAAGCTGGGTACAAACATTAACCACCATAGTAGTATGTAATGTGGTTTTGAGTACTCATTGGCAGGACCTCGGTGCAGGACCTCGGAAGTGACGTCATGTCACGTGACGTAGTGGCGTCATGTTGTGTTGTCATGGTAACCCGCATGAGCGGCCATGTTGTGACGTCATCCCCATAGTGATACGTGGTGTTAGTGCGCATGCGCAGCGCGTGTTGTTAGGGTGATACGTGTTTCCGTGGTCCATTTTGTATACTGGAGGCCGCCATCTTGGTTTCTATGGTAGCACGTGGTTACTATGTTACCCAATTTTCTGCAATAAGACGGGGTATGTTTGTAGGGTGTGTTCGATTGTAGAAGAGTAAATCTAATTACCACAAACACCCCGACAATTCTTCCAAATCACCAAAATCCACCCCAACTTTTACTATTTCGAATTCTTTCAGAATTCTCTGCTTCTATCTATATATGCAATAGTTTTCGTCTATCTGGCCATGTTCCTTTGTTCTGTAGCGTAGAAGAGCCTATTAGTTGGAACAGTTTATCTTATTACTACTATATTTAGCTTTCCTGGTCTATTCTTGTTAGTTCTGACCCTATTCCAAGTACTCTTGTTGTTTCATTTATCTAGATCATTTATAACCAATCAGATCGCTTGATTTCCCATAACCTGTATGCAGAGTTATCTCCCCTGTGTATAATAAAAGCCTATATCCAATGGCCACATCCCATGGAATCCCATTTTTGGGAAACACCCGTGGCTATGGAATCCCTTTTTGTCGTATGAGGCCATGAGGGCTATGTAAAAGCCCTCAATGAGTCCTCATTTATTATCCCGCATACCCTCATTGAAATTTGAGGTTATGAGGACCTTGAAAAATCCCTCAATGAGGTATAATTTACTACGACTCTTAGCCTCATTTCAGTATTTAATAGGTATATCCTATGGAATCCCATTTTGGAAAACGCCTGTGACTGTGGAATCCCTTTTTTGTCGTATGAGGCCATGAGGGCTATGTAAAAGCGCTCATTGAGTCCTCATTTATTATCCCTCATAGCCTCATTGAATTTTGAGGTTATGAGGGCCATTAAAAATCCCTCAATGAGGCATAATTTACTACGACTCTTAGCCTCATTTCAGTATTTAACAGGTATATCCTATGGAATCCCATTTTGGAAAACGCCTGTGACTGTGGAGTCCCTTTTTTGTCGTATGAGGCCATGAGGGCTATGTAAAAGCCCGCAATGGGTCCTCATTTATTATCCCTCATAGCCTCATTGAATTTTGAGGTTATGAGGACCATTAAAAATCCCTCAATGCGGTATAATTTACTACGACTCTTAGCCTCATCTCGGTATTTGAGGATACCCATGGCCTGGTATTGTATTATTCGAGGATACCTATCGAGGATACCTTTTGGAGAATCCCTTTTTTGTCATATGAGGCCATGAGGGCTATGTAAAAGCCCTCAATGAGTCCTCATTTATTATCCCTCATAGCCTCATTGAATTTTGAGGTTATGAGGACCATTAAAAATCCCTCAATGAGGTATAATTTACTACGACTCTTAGCTTCATCTCGGTATTTGAGGATACCCATGGCCTGGTATTGTATTATTCTAGGATACCTATCGAGGATACCTTTTGGAGAATCCCTTTTTTGTCATATGAGGCCATAAGGGCTATGTAAAAGCCCTCAATGAGTCCTCATTTATTATCCCTCATAGCCTCATTGAAGTTTGAGGTTATGAGGACCATTAAAAATCCCTCAATGAGGTATAATTTACTACGACTCTTAGCCCCATTTCAGTATTTAACAGCCATATCCCCAGGCACCCCAATTTCGGCACCCCTTTTTGGAAAACATGGCCTTCGGCACCCCTTTTTGTCGTATCCTCGAATAATACAATACCAGGCCATGGGTATCCTCAAATACCGAGATGAGGCTAAGAGTCGTAGTAAATTATACCTCATTGAGGGATTTTTAATGGTCCTCATAACCTCAAAATTCAATGAGGCTATGAGGGATAATAAATGAGGACCCACTGAGGGCTTTTACATAGCTCTCATGGCCTCATACGACAAAAAAGGGATTCCACAGTCACAGGCGTTTTCCAAAATGGGATTCCATAGGATATACCTGTTAAATACTGAAATGAGGCCAAGAGTCGTAGTAAATTATGCCTCATTGAGGGATTTTTAATGGTCCTCATAACCTCAAAATTCAATGAGGCTATGAGGGATAATAAATGAGGACTCATTGAGGGCCTTTACATAGCCTTTATGGCCTCATACGACAAAAAAGGGATTCCACAGTCACAGGCGTTTTCCAAAATGGGATTCCATAGGATATACCTATTAAATACTGAAATGAGGCTAAGAGTCGTAGTAAATTATACCTCATTGAGGGATTTTTCAAGGTCCTCATAACCTCAAATTTCAATGAGAGTATGAGGGATAATAAATGAGGACTCATTGAGGGCTTTTACATAGCCCTCATGGCCTTATACGACAAAAAAGGGATTCCATAGCCACGGGTGTTTCCCAAAAATAGGATTCCATGGGATGTGGCCATTGAATATAGGCTTTTATTATACACAGGGGAGATAACTCTGCATACAGGTCATGGGGAATCAAGCAATCTGATTGGTTATAAATGATCTAGATAAATGAAACAACAAGAGTACTTGGAATAGGGTCAGAACTAACAAGAATAGACCAGAAAAGCTAAATATAGTAGTAATAAGATAAACTGTTCCAACTAATAGGCTCTTCTACGCTACTGGAGTATACTCCAGAACAAAGGAACATGGCCAGATAGACGAAAACTATTGCATATATAGATAGAAGCAGAGAATTCTGAAAGAATTCGAAATAGTAAAAGTTGGGGTGGATTTTGGTGATTTGGAAGGATTGTCGAGTTGTTGGTGGTAATTAGATTTACTCTTCTACAATCGAACACACCCTCCAAACATACCCCGTCTTATTGCAGAAAAATTGGGTAACATAGCAACCACGTGCTACCATAGAAACCTAGATGGCGGCCTTCAGTATACAAAATGGACGACGGAAACACGTATCACCCTAACAACACGCGCTGCGCATGCGCACTAACACCACGTATCACTATGGGAATGACGTCACAACATGGCCGCTAACGCGGGTTACCAGCACAACACAACATGGCGCCACTACGTCACGTGACATGACGTCACTTCCGAGGTCCTGCACCGAGGTCTTGCCAATGAGTACTCAAAACCACATTACATACTACTCACCATGAGAACCTGTGCAAATCTGATTTTAAGTTTGATTGGAGTTTCCAAACCAGAATTATGGCACAGTCTGACTTAGAAATTATATAGCGTGTCGACACATTTTTGTCCCGAGCTTTTCTCCGCCATATGTCGTCCAATCTTATTCAAAGTTGGCACAGAGATTAACCACCATAAGAACCTGTGCAAGTGTGATGTTAAGTTTGATTGGAGTTTGGATTTGTAAATCAGCACCAAACTTGGTTTGTGTGTCAATCATAATAAAATACAGGTTCAGTTTGAACCTTGGTTCGGTACGATGTTATTGGTTGGATGAAAACAGTAGTAATGTACAATTCGGAAAAGCCTACAAGGCGTATTATGCAAGTCGAGGCGGTGCTCTTATTATATCTACCGTATTTGCATGTACAGATACAGATGACTTAACACTTACGCTGCCGAAAGCGACTATTGTCACCTATTTCATGATGATTATCTGTACGGTCTTGTATGCGGAGATCAAACCTACCATCTGATTAATTGTGGGAAAGGGCTCAGAGAGCCCTTTCCATCAATTAATCAGATGGTAGAGTTTCAAGTATGTCATAAATTTTATAAAACTTCCTCGCATACACAGAGGTCCTCCATATTTGGCTAAAGTGGGCGTGGCAGTAAAATGGTTAACAGTGTTTGTGCATTATTGTTGTCTGCGTCGATAGGCAATGTAACAATGTATAATGTAAAAACATTGTTAAGTTAAATGTAGCCTTCCTCCGGAGTTCTCAAGGAAGAATACATCCAGCGCAACTTTTTAGGGCAATATAAAGGCGGCAGTTTGTGGCTGTATGGCAACCCACGGGTTAAAAAACTTACCTTGTTATCAACTATCAATTTCGCAACTCGATTCTTTAACAAAATAGCGGGGTTTTTTTTAGAAAGCAATGCCGTTTTTCTAAAACTATTTGTAAAACCCATTATTTATTTTCCAACAAACTTCTAGTCAAGTGTGTGGAAAAGATATGACATGAACGAACTCGTTTCAATCGGAACTGAAGAACATTCAATCAAGGAAAACAAAAAAAAATAATCAACTCGAAAAAGAATTTGAGAAATTTTTCACAGAATTAACTTTCTATGCTACAAATGTTTTGAACATTCACGATTAAATACTGATACTTAAGTGCAAATGGGTCTGTTTTATTTTGTGGGACCAAATGCGATCTGGGAAAGAAATTATAAGTAATTGTCGACTTTCTTAAAGTCCACAGAAGTTAGATTAGTGTATGCTTCAGAATTTTTACTGGTTTCTCACCATCAGCTCTGTTCGATGCTCTCAATGAAACGATCAAGTGTACCACCCGGGAAAACGCTGACTCTCTTAATAAATTCAGCACACTTACAGTTAATCGGATATATAAGAGTTAACCCCTTTACCTAACATGAAAAGCAGACGACAACTGCAAAAACAATTCTTTAATAACTAGTTTTTTTTCATTTTTTGTCTCAGAAACATAGGTTTTGCCCCCTCATTGGAAAGAGCTCGACGCGCTCGTTCCAATGAGGGGTCATAACCTATGTTTTTGAGACAAAAAATGAAAAAATAACGAAAATTAATTGGCGATTTTTGAGAATAGCGCTGGCCGTTTTTGGCCGTTACGTTGGGTAAAGGATTAAGGCGGACCGTTTCAGCCTACATGTGGTTTCGTTCATTTACCAATGGCAAATTTTCAGGTAATGCTGCCCCAGGCCAGGTAAAGTTGTGTTATAATTTTAGCCTATTTTAATCCATATCCCTGGTGCGGATCGAAAGGTTGCACTTGATGGTTTCGTCGAACAGCGGTGATGGTGAAAAAGCAGTAAAAATCTTCGAGCATTCAGTAATATAAACTATGCAGATTTTGAGAAAGTCTTCACTATTACTTGTGATTTGTTTCGCAGCTAACATTTGGCCTCGTCCCGTAAAATAATACAACCCCATTTGCAATTGTTACATATCACTTGAACCAACAAAACGAGCCTATTCCAATATGTCCCAACCAGAGTGCTTTAAAACATAGAAAATTGTTTGAAATATAAAATGCCAAAAGCACAGTTTGCTGTTTAAAAAAAATAACAGCTCTTTCAATGGCCTAAATTACACATCAATACGTGACGGCAGAGACAGATAGCCAACCCTAAGTAGCGAGCTATCCCTGTGCATTGTTACAATTTTTTTTGGCGGCTGGTTTCATGTAGACATCTGGATTTCATGCCTTTAACGAGATATTTTGGCATATTTTACGCCCCAGGAGATGCCGCTAGAGATGATTACCACACGCACCCCCCACCCCCCCCTTCCGTGGCCGCCACTGACATCTGTATTTATTTTTACATATTGACGAAATCTACGGTGCTTAGAACCCTAAAAGCTAGCATGTATCACCGAAGACAGGGCTGCAAACATGCAAGGGACTAGTGCATGATTTTTTTCTATCCTTAACGTGTGACACCAATAACTCGGTCTCAGCTCTATAGTGTATCCCTCAACAAATATTTGGACACGTCTCCCCTAAAGTGGAACAAGGCACCACCTGCAATGTTAAAGCATTGCAGATGGCGCCCTGTTCCATCCAACGGTCAATTTAATAATTTACTGATGGTCTCTATTCCGACAATATTGTTTGTATAAGAACGGGGTACACCTTTTCATCGCATCATACCATAAAACACGAAACCTTAAACTTGTACTTTTAGTGAACAGAGTTGTCAGAGTGTTTTTCAACATGTCCCTTACTTCCAGGTTTCACATATCCGTAGAAGATCCGATGTATTCTCAACCAGGATTTAGGTTGTATTTTCTGGATGTCGATGGCAAACCGATCTCAGAATTTGTCAGAATTGGAGAACATGTGAGATTACAACTTGTTATGGGAGGTAATTCACACTCTTTTTGTTTTTTATCTGTTTAAATCTTATTTCTTGTATATTTAAACAATTCGGGTCGTTTTATTGAAATGCTGTGACGACCTGGGCATATTTAATTTTTTATGTCCAATAATTTGGTTCTGTGGAATTTTTCCAAAATTATTTGTCAAGACATTTTATTCGTAGCGGAAACATGCAAAGATATTTTGAGGGATGGTGTGTGCAATATGTATCCGTTGCCAGACGGGAATGTAGCTGGGTGCCCAGTGGACCGTATGTTTACAGCATGTTGACAATAGACGTATAGCACGTTGACCACAGACGCCCATCACGTTAACGCCACACCAATGCTAACCCTCTTGTGCCGGGTTAGTAAATTGTATAATCCGACAGTTACTGTACTCGTAGCGCGATGGCTCAGTGGTAGACTGTTGGACTTTTATGCTAGAGGTCCCGAGTTCGATCCCCGCCCGAGACGACCCGCATTGTGTCCTTGGGCAAGGCACTTTATCCCGATTGCCTACATGGGGACACTATGACGCCATGTACTAAGGCGTACTGTACGTCGATGGTGTACATGTCTTCAACCGCTGTAACCATGCTTGCGCGGAGCTTGAACAGAGTTAGAATGTTGAGAAGCTGACAGTTGCTCGTCGCTGCTCGATGGTTCTCTCCTTGTACTCTGGCTTCCTCTACCCGTAAAACCGTCACGGCCACGATTAACCATTGTGCATAATTATGTGACCTTAAACACCAGTAAACAATAACATTTACTGTACTCACCATTGCTTAGTGTTTCTCTCCGTCTACCCGGGCGTCCTCCACCCGTAAAATTGTCCGACATGATATGACCAGGGTATTCAACTCTCGTTAAACCCTATGAACAAAATAAACAAACAAAACAAATGAACTCATTTACATTTGATATACAATTATTTACTAGATAGGATTTTCTTTTCGTATAACGGCCATTATCAAACTCGGATGATATGGTTTCAAACTTTGCTGATATGACGCCGATCTCGACTGATATGAACCAAGCTAGTGTTGCCCCTCCCCCACCCCCACAGAGAAATCCGCGCCAAAATTAGTTACAGAAAGAACCCAAACCCACTGAAAAACCTAAACAAACGTGTCTTCATGTGATCTAGAACCAGAAAATTTCATATAAAGTTGCCAGCCTTGTTTATGTAAAAACAATCGCCGTTATGGCGCGACATAAAGCATGCGTAGTGAAATTATTAAAAACATATTTCTGGTGTTACTTCGTCGCCATTTTGAAACTTCAGCTTGTCACTTTTTAACCCAACTGATTTTAGAGTGCATGACAAACTGAACAGCCGGTTTTGGTTTCCTAGGTGAACCAAAATTTTTCTGTTCTTTTCTTAAGTCACTCTGTTTTAACCACAAATTTTCGGCCACTGTTGATTGTATTCCACTTGATAAAGGCCAAATGGCCGAAAATTTGTGGTTAAAACAGAGTGACTTAAGAAAAGAACATTTATCTACTTTCCTTTGGGGGATTTATATTTGAAAATTCAAACTTTTTCTGTTTGTTGATGTCGTTCTATGTGAAACCAATTTGTTTACATAGATATGTTCACAGTTAATCGTCGAACGCAATCAGGAAAATTGGTGTTACCAGGCATGGCGGAGTGGTTTGAAGCAGAGTTTGTATGATGAGGAATTTATTTATTTATTTATTTATTTATTTATTTATTTATTTATTTATTTATTTATTTAACAGCCAAGATCATAACATGCTGGTGACAATTTCACCGGTGAAGGAAGCCGGAGAACCCGGAACCACCGAGCAATGGCGAGCAGCTACCAGCTCCCCAACATCGTAACTCCGCAGTGCAGATTGGTGGAAGGCATGCGCACCATCGACGTGCAGTACACCTTAGTACACGGCGACATCGTGCCCCCATGTGGACAATCGGGGTTAAGTGCCTTGCCCAAGGACACAACGCGAGAGTCCGAATCGATCGCTCAGATGGTCACCCATCCAAAGACTAACCGGTCTCGACGCTGCTGAACTTCGGGGTTCTGACGAGAATCGGTTACCGCAACGCCATCGCGCCCCCTGATGAGGAATTAATGATGACAATAAGTAATGATTAGGTGGATGAAGAGAAGAATTAAGAGAGTTTCATAAAAATATCATCATAAACTAAAATTTAGAATCCAAAGAGGAGATTGTCGAATTGGGAGAAGAGGAAGGTTAACTGTACGAACTTCGCGGCTTTCCACCAGGAAGCTGAGACTTTCGGATAACTCGACCAGGAGCAGGAAAAGAGGAAACTTTGGACTCAGTAAGAAGAATGAGAAACAATAACACTGTCAGAAACTGTAACTTATTTATTAATTATTTAATGGTGTTTAAGGTCGCATATTTCTGCACAACGGCTAACCATGACCGTGACACTTTTAAGGGTGGAGGAAGCCGGAGTACCCGGAGAGAAGAACCGAGCAACGGCGAGCAACTGTCAGCTCCCCAACATACCAACTCCACACAAGCAGGGTTAGCATTGGTTGAAGGAAACTGTAACTGATCTGAGAAGTTTGTAATTATTTGTTTTGATTTATGGTTATTACTGGGTTAGTGTCGTATCGGTCGAGATATCAGCCCGCGGTAACTTCAAATCAGCCTTCGACGTTCGACCTCTGGCTGATGTGACGTTATCTCGGACTGACATGTCGGCCGATGTGAAGATAGCCAAGTAATAACCTCTAAATATGTAGATGTGTAGCAGTGATCCTAAGCACAAATATGCATGAAACCTCGCACGATGCAAACATTTGCAAGACATCATGTTGATTTTTTTTTTTACTTTACATCACCATATTTGGCACCCACTTGCCCTAATTTGCAATTTCTTGCTATCCAGTTTCAGACACCCACCTCCTTAACTGGTTGAGGGCTACATTATTTTTGGTGGTCTGAATATGTTCAGCAAAATTTGTTTTATTACAAATTATTGAAGAGTGCCCACAGGCACTCTTCAATAATTTGGGATAAAACAAATTAATATAAACAAAATACTATTTGTATTTGACTGAATATGAAACAAGAGCAACGAAAATGCTGTCGTCTGCTCTGGTACCCTCATTTTGTTGAAAGCTCTCATAGTGGCTTCCAGCACTCAGCCAGTTAAACATATGATATCAAGGATTTGTTGCTTTGTAGACAATAAAGCTATATAGCCTCCTCTCCGACTACCAATTCTATTCTCATTTTCTAATGGTCTCTTCTCTGGAAAACCAATTTTATTCTGTTTTGCTAAATCGAACAGACTGATCGTAAATTTGACCGGTAAATTTCAGAAGATTCTGATTTTTTTAATTAATAATGTAAGATTTAAGAGTATATGCTATGTTCACTGTTCATGTATAAATATATAACCAGTGAGTAAGTCACACCCATTGAAGTTGGATCAGTGACTGTTGCTAGGTGCCTGAAAATCTCAATTCCGTGTCTCATGTTATTCATGGTATGCAGGTCCAAAAAATAGTTTTGATTCTCAGAGAATTTGTTTTTCAAATCAGTGAGGGAGGGAGGATTTTATTTATTTATTACACGCCTGTTCTATGAAATCCCCATCTTCAGCAACACAAACTCATGCGAAAAATGAAAATCTGTTTAGCACATATGTGATAGCTGAAAATCGTCACCTGAGTTCTAATGTGTTCTATGTGTTCTATGTGCCAGTAGGCACATAGAACACATTGGAACTCAGGGAACGAAACAGTTACACGGGTTCCCCTCGCAAATGTGGTTGGCGATAAAATGTGTTCTTTTTGTTGGTAGTTGTCAAATGAATTGCTGGGTGTCCTTCTAATAATTGTTTTTTGTAGACGTGAAGGCGTGTAATAAACACATAACAACACACGCGTGTGAATGGGTTAATCGACATGACACTTGTGCCATCGCGGAAGGATAAAGCTCGAGGCCTGCAGCCATTCATTCTATCCTTCCTCTCTGGCACTCGTGCCATATCGATTAACCCATTAACACGTGTGTCGTTCTGTGTATTTATTACCATCGGGACTATGAATTGAAAGGAACACAGCAATGGCGATCCAACCCCGAGTGTCATATGTTATATTCAGTTAAGTGATCTGAACTTATCGCTGAACTAATGTTATATAGGGATGCATTTTTTTCGACATTAAAATGCGAAGCAGGAGAAGTATAATACCGTAAAACATTGAACTAACAGACAAAAGCTCTCGAATGAGGACGTCATTCAATGCATGTATACTCATAGTTAAAAATATAGCCCAAACAGTGACATTTTTACTCCGAGACTTGTATACACAAACGCACGTGTTCGTTTCGTTCAATTCAACGACTTTGTATTTTCGGTAACTGGCAAACTTTCTACACAAACTTTTCAACAAAAATCAATTCCACTCTATCTGCTATTTCTTCATGGTTATTTTACAAGATAAACTATTAATGGAACCGTCTCCCTAGTATATAGATTCACGCTTCTTAGCTCTAGATCCCGTTAGAATCGTGTCTGATCTATGTCCACCTGTTCCAGTTAAAATAAGGTTGCCAGTTGAGCTGGGTAGTATTTGGGTGATAGCACTCTGCCCGAAGGATTTTGGCATGTGTGACACTCCCATCCCTAGGATTTTTACACTTGCGTAGAGTCCTATGCTCTATTTGTATCTGATAGCAGTTCAAAAAATATTAATTGCTGGAACAGCTGGCCTATTCATAAAAGGATGTACCGAGGTGAGTTTGTGAAAAAATACTACACTGCCATCCTCGTTATTTGGGTGGGGGTAGAGATAGACGCTTTCGGATAAAACTAATTAATTCAGTTTTGATTTGTAGATGCAAACCAGACATTTGGAATTACAGTTGACAGCTGCGATATAAAGTCAGGAAATAACCAGAAAATGGTAAATCTGCTGAGAGATGGGTGAGTAGAAACGCCAGTAGTCAAAAAAGTTGCGATAGAAGCTAGGTTGGGGGATGCAAAGTAGCTCGTAGCTGTTCACATTTTCCTTTAGCACAGGCTACACCCCGTAGTTCTTGTCTGATCGTCACGAAATTTCATATAACAGGTTTGGGGTCATGTCTAGATGAGAACGTCCCCGTTTGGTCACGATCGGTCAACCGGTATGGCTGCCCGAGCCCAAAACCTGAAAACCATTAGCACAGTCTACAGGTCGTATTTATGAAGGGATTTCATTGTAATTTGGTAGGATGCCTCTGTATAATGTCTAGATGAGAACGTCCCCTTTTGGTCATGATCTGTCAACCGTGATGGCTACCCAAGCCCGAAACCCCAAAAAGTTTAGCACAGTCTGCAGGTCATATTTCATATGGAGGGATTTCATTGTAACTTGGTAGGATGACTCCGTATGATGTCTAGATGAGAACTTCCCCATTTGGTCGCGATCTGTCAACCGCGACGACTGCCCGATCCCAAAACCCGAAAACCTTTAGCACAGTCTACAGTTCATATTTATGGAGGGATTTTATTGTAGCTTGGCAGGCTGACTTCATGAAATGTCTAGATGAGAACGTCCCCTTTTGGACGCGATTGGTCAGCTGTGACAGCTATAGAGGCCCGAAGCCCGAAAACCTTTAGCACAGTCTGCAGGTCATATTTATGAAGAAGGGATTTCATTGTAACTTGGTAGGATGACTCCAAATAATGTCTGGGTGAGAACGTCCCCTTTTGGTCACGATCATTCAGCCGTGATGGCTGTCCGACCCCAAAATCCGAAAACCTTTAGCACAGTCTATAGGTCATATTCAAGTAAGGCTTTCATTGTAACTTGTTAAGTTGACTCCATATAATGCCTAGATGATGGCATCCCCTTTTGGTCGTGATTGGTCAGCTGTGACGGCTACAGGGGCCCGATGCCCGAAAACCTTTAGCACAGTCTACAGGTCACATTTATGAAGGGATTTCATTGTAACTTCGTAGAATCACTCCAGATAATGCCCAGATGAGAACGTCTCCTTTTGGTCGCGACCATTCAACCATGATGGCTGCCCGAGCCCAAAACCCGAAAAACTGTAGTACAAACTACAGGTCGTATTTGTGAAGGGATTTCATTGTAA
Source organism: Pictodentalium vernedei (assembly GCA_031216915.1). Lineage (NCBI taxonomy): Eukaryota > Metazoa > Mollusca > Scaphopoda > Dentaliida > Dentaliidae > Pictodentalium > Pictodentalium vernedei. The sequence continues at coordinate 346,984,560 of CM062290.1, forward strand.
CTTGGTAGGATGACTCAGTATAATGTCGAGATAAGGACGTCCCCTTTTAGTTGCAATCGGTCAACCGTGATGGCTACACAGGCCTGAAGCCCGAAAACCTTTAGCACAGTCTACAGGCCATATTTATGAAGGGATTTCATTGTAATTTGATAGGGTGACTCGTTTTGGAATAATTTTTCTGTAACTTGGTAACTTTCTTTGACATACGTTAACTGTGAGGGTCACATACATTAACTGTGAGGGCCACATTAACTAACCCCTCAGTTCTTTAGTACAGTCTACACCTCATATTATTTTTATTAAAAACATAGCACACAGGGAACAGAAATTAACATATTCCCAATTATCACAATTCTTGTCTTATTTTCATAAACATTGAACATTATCCTCTTCATCAAACACAACACACAGACAAGTTTAGCTACAGTGTCATTGACACTTTCATTAGTTCTGTCGTCACTGATTAAAAATATTTTATATACTTAAATTTCCATTCCCCACATTCAATAACTTGTTGTAAACATTGCGTAAACTCTTTACCTAACAAATCGGGTGTATCTGTCCGCGTAATTTACAAATTGAACAGTTGGAAAAATATGTTAAAAGAAACCCCAAAATAAATTCAACAAAACCATGTCATGTGTCCAATCGCTGCAACGAGATCTTCGAGCTCGTTCTACTAAGGGTCACACGATATGGTTCTGTTGAGGTTTTATACGACAAATCGCGAATTTGGGCAAAATATTTTCAGAGATCTAAGAGTTGCATAAACAACCACACACACTTCTCAAAAAAGCAAGGCGATGAAATTAAAAGCTCTCCAAACATTCACGGGGGAAAGTTGCATTGAGAATACCATTACTATGAGATAAAGTCGAAATGGTAGAACAGCCTTTCAATTTTCTTATCCAAGGATGCCAATTTTAGAAATGGATCTCTATGGCTCTATTTTCGTAATATTATAACTTTGTTGTTGTGGATACATAAGCTATAAAACTAGATAATTAGGTTTGAAAGCAAAAATATATCCACACAAATATTAATGGCAGTCGTCATAATTGCGTTTGTACGAAAATATTATTTGGTTGAAGGTGAACTATATTTATCACAGAACTTATCGTCATAATTGTGTTTGTCCGAAAATATCATTGGATTGACGGCCGAACTATATTTATCACAGAACTTCCGGTATTCTATTTCCATGTTTTTTTCTGCTACCGAAAGAGAACAAAATAGGGGAACAACAACGCAAACTCCTTCGAAACGGCTGTATCTCAAAACGTCGAAAAAAATCAAAATCTGTACCGGTGTGTTTACACAAGAGAACAATGGGCTTAAGGCTATAGTATATATCTAATTAGGATCGGGTATTTTGCGGGAAGGGTCTATAACCGTGGGGAATAACCTTGGGTGTATGTTGTGTAATTCTCACTGACGTTTGAATGATTTGTAAAGCTTGAGAAGCGTATCTTTGTTTTCTCCCCAAATTTTACCTCTGATTATCTTCAGAAAATTTATATGGATACCAATGACTTGTACGTATATACAGGAGGTCCATTGGCTGAAACATTGCTTGAATATTTTGTTCAGAATTTGAAAGGGATACTTTGGGTGATAACTCTACTCGCCGGGTGATTTAGTTACAATTATCATTATAAAAGCATTTGTATAGCGCCATTTTACATTGAAGTATTCAAACGCTCTTGATCTAACAAACAGATTATCACACAGTGAGACATATCACAGATTGAAAGGCTGTTTAAATAAATGAGTTTTTAGTGCTTTTCGAAACTGATATACATCTGTTTCATTGCGTACATCTACGGGAAGAGAATTCCACAGTCTTGGACCTGCTACCGAGAATGCCCTGTCCGCGAAAGTCTTACAATTTGTTTTTGGCACAAAGAGTTCACATGAATTGTTTGATCTCAAATTCCGAGAGAGACTGATTTTAAAAATAATGTCTTTAAGATAGTCCGGGGCATTGCCGTAGATGCTTTTGTGTACAAATGTCAAGATTTTGAATCGAATCCTTTCCGCAATTGGTAACCAATGTAACGACTTTAATGCTTCCGTGCTGCTGTCAAATATTGATTTTCCTAAAATCAGTTTGGCTGACATATTCTGAACTCTTTGGAGCTTAGACAACAGTTTTTTTGAAAGGCCAAATAAAAGCGCATTCCCATAGTCCATGTGCGAGGTTACTAATGCTTGGACTATGAGTCTGCAGGAATCAATGCTAAGATGTTTTCTAATTTTTATATAAATTGTATGAAGCTATCCTACATTTTTCCATCACATGCTTTTCAAGTTTCATACACTGATCAATCCAGAAACCAAGATACTTCACAGAATTACTCTTCATTATGCTATTGGTACCAACACGAATACTCTTTGTGCAACGTTTCAACAATTGATCATGAGATCCAAAGAAAATTATCTCAGTTTTTGAGTCATTCATTTTTAACTTATTTTACAATTTTACTCTCCACGTACTGTATATATCTCCAATCCACTCTCCACGTACTGTATATATCTTACACAACTCTGTAAACTCTGTTCACTGAACACAGAAAACCAACCGTCTGTATCCGATTGATCTCTGAACTCAGAAACATCTCTCGAGTGACCACAAATTAGATATAAACTATAATTACTATCAAACAAACTTACCGACGTTTCGAGAACACCCCGTTTTGACGGGTTTTTCCAATCTTTGTCGCCATGGTTTACCTTACCTGATTATTCAAATGGCAGTTGCTATTACTAAACACCAAGAATGACAGACATGATAATAAATAAATAAATTAGAGTAGTTTCTTTTCCTTAGTTTTAAATGAAATCATTTTTTGTGAATTTGCCAAAAATACTAAATCATCTCCAAGAGAATTATGAGATATACAGTACGTGGAGAGTGGACTGCAACTAAATCACCCGCCGAGTGGAGTTATCACCCAAGCTATAACTTTCAAATTCTGTACATATCGACAAAAAAAATCAAGCAATGTTTCAGCCAATGGACCTCCGGGTTTAACCTGGAGGTCCATTGGCTGAAACGTTGCTTATTCTGGTTATGCTTTGCAACCAATTTGGAATTATTGCTTGGGTGGAATATCCACTCTGCTGGTGATTTAGTGATAATACACTATCCACGCCACGTACTGTAATTACTGCAAAATGTTCGCAGTGCACATTGTTCATTTTCTCCAAATCTGGTTTGCAAAATGCAACATCAGTCATATACGGTATTTTATTGTCAAAAGTTTGGCTTTTTACTTATGCCATAGCAGACTTTCAGGCAGTGCTCTCAACCACATAACAGCAGTTCTTGGCAAAGTGTAGTTTCCACATGTTCTATCTTTCTTTCGTTTTGGTATATAAAGTATTAGGGTTATTTCTTTCTGGCCATTTATTGGACTTTGGGGAAAATTTCACGAAATTTAACCAATGTTTGGCTGGACAGCCCCTGAACACAATTTCATTAGATTATGATCTTCTGTGAAAGTGTCTCTGATAAATTTCCCATATTAATTCAACCTCCGACATCTGTACTCATTTGGTTATTTTTAGTTACAGTCAAAAAATAATCGACATGGTTAACAATATCGCGATTAAAAATATTTTAACATTTTTAGTGCTTGGTAACCTCATAATGTATTCTGATTGTTTGAGTGGTAACATGCTCCAAACGAATCGGATCTTTAAATATATAGAAGTTAATTTGTTCATATAGCAGGGGTGTAGCCAGCAATTTGTTTGAGGAGGGGTTACCCACAATGCAACTCAAGGATGAGGTCTGGCAACTAAAAAGACTGAAATCTTGGCCAGAGGCCAAGCCTTGGCCAAAGGTCCAGTTGCAGGACATTGTGGGAGGGGTTGACTTCCTCCCATAATCTCCTCCAAGTTGACCTTTGGCCATCGGTGGTGGTCAATGTGCGTATGTATTAGATTGGTGTGGAGAATATCGGCCGCATGCCTTTGGGAATCGGGGGGGGGGGGGAGGACGTCGTACAACCCTCCCTGGCTACACCCTTGTGTAGTGTTGGTTAGTATTTTTCTGTCAGGTTCGGTGCAACCTCGTGATTCGTAAACAAAATAGGGGTGTAGATTTTATATTTTGATTCGTGATTTCATTGTAACCTTACACCAAAACACCTATGGCACAAAAAACATGAAACGGTCTACACTGAAGCGTTTTTTTTTCTTCAACAACTCTCCGATCGTAGAAATAATACCTTCACAAAACGCCGTCGTAAAACTATCAAACTATCAAAATCCATTTTGTTCTTGTCTACTTTTTTTTAAAAGCATATGAACACAACACGCGAGCGGCTTTCTGATTCGCTTTCAAAGTACTTCCAAAACACAGCTTTTTTGCTCCTTCGAACGAACTTGGTCGCACCTTTCAATGATGAGACCTAAACTATTTTTTAAAAGCAACGAAAAATAGAACAATAATATTTGAATTAACAATTCTGTGAAGTGAATAGGGTATTTCAGTATTTTCGTTAGTTGAAGTGTTAAGTCGCCCGCACTGCACCCTATTTTATGAGGTTAGGATTCTACCCGAGGAGTGATATCCAAACATCACTGTAAAGTGTCACATACACTTCAACCTGTTCACACGTTTTTATGTTTTAATACAAATGGAGTACTAGTAATCCAGTACTCCAGTTACACTATACTATTCTAAACGGGCCTTATCTGCAACCCTTCATGGGCGATGCATGATAGGATAATCACCTTTTTTAAACGCAGACTACCACAGAATGCATCCACTCTAGCTGTAATGTCTGCCAGCAAAAGAATAAAATAAGAATGGATCAGTCCAACTGTTGTAGGTGCAGTATCCCTCATTCGTCGTCTATGATACCAACATCTTGCTCCGAATATTATCCTTGTCATTTTTTCATCTTTGCAAATACTATTGAACCTCGCCAAGACATCTTCTCCTCCCTTACTGTGAGATGTTCATACAGATTACTGTTCCATTCTACCTCCTGGCTTGGATTGTTGACGAATACAGTTCTGTCTTCAGGAGCGCCGTTGCTTAGTGATCAGGACATTGGACTTCACACTGAATAGTCGACGGTTGGAACCTGACCAGCGGTAATTGCGTTGTGTGTGTCCTTGAGCAAGACACTTATTCAGGATTGCCCATGTGACTGCACTGTACTATAGCGAACTTTTCTTCAACCGCTGCTGACTCTGCTTTTGCTGAGTTCATAAGTTGGGGAGTCTGACAGTTGCTCCCCGCTTCTCTGTGGTTCTCCCCAGTATTTCGGCTTCCCCCAAACTGTCGGACAATATGTTCCCCTGGCTGTTAAAAATGTCGTTAAAACCCAAATAAATGATAAACAGTATCGTGCTCGGTAAACGCGGAATTTTTCTTGAGCAGATCAGAGCAGATCGCGAATTAATCGCTACCTGCTTACACCAGTCTTTCGAAATTTCCTGAATAAAATACTGAATTTAACCCTTTGAACTCTAGTGTTACCTTCCATGCCTCGGGCTGCACGTTTAAAATACTGATTGGTCTACCCCAGAATATTTACTGAACAGCCATCCTTTATAACGACGTTGGGGGCGCGGTGGCGTCGCAGTAACCGGTTCTGGTCAGATCACCGAAGTTAAGCAACGTCGAGCGCGGTTAGTAGTTGGATGGGTGACCATTTCAGCGATTGATTCGCGCTTCCGCGTTGTGTCCTTGGGCAAGGCACTTAACCCCGATTGCCTACATGGGGGCACGATGACGCTGTGTATTAAGGAGTACTGCACGTCGATGGTGCGCATGTCTCCAACCAATCTAACCCTGTCTGTGCTGCGGTGCAGAGTTCAGAGTTACGATGTTGGGGAGCTGACAACTGCTCGTTGTTGCTCGGTGGTTCTCTCCGGGTACTCCGGCTTCCTCCACCCGTAAAACTGTCACGGTCACGATTAGCCATTGTGCATAAGTATGTGACCTTAAACACCAATAAATAAATATTTAATTAAATAAATAAATTTATAACGACGTTACCCCGCTGGGGTTCAACGGGTTAAATACGCAAACGCAAAAAAGCACTTGAGATTCATGTTCACGAAGGTTTATTACGACGTGTGAAATTCTGGTGTTGTGGACAGGAAAACTGACAGGGAATTTCGACCGTATTCTGTCCTAGATGAAATTCTTTCCATTTCTTTTGTCATTGTTTTGTTACGTGCTTGTCTATAAATGTCAAATGCTACTGCCTTTGTTTGAATAATCCGTAAGCATGTCCAAACTGCATGTTTGTGTTTGTTCATGTTTTTCTGAAGGTGCGATATTCCCATCATACATGGGTCATGTAGGCTACTTATAAGATCTATTGACTTTAGGGAAGTTCAAAGATTCTTTTGCCCTCTGTATGAAAAGGCCCACTCGGAAAATTGACGCCATGAAGGTTCCATTTTGGGAATTTGTTTTGAAGAAACAGAAACACACAAAGAATAAGAAGTATTACATTCGATTCGAATTTTGCTGGTACATCCTGTTCAATCTAATCTCTACAATTTCTATTAACACTTACGTTGCCGAAAGCGACAATTGTCACCTATTTTATAATGGTTATCTGAACGTTCTGGTATGCGAAGATCAAACCTACCATCTGATTAATTGTTGGAAAGGGCTCAGAGAGCTCAGAGAGCCCTTTCCAACAACTAATCAGATGATAGAGTTTCAAGTATATCATAATTAGTCCCCTACCGGCATCGCCGGAGGGGACTATAGGTTTGCACTCTGTCCATCCGTCAGTCTGTCAGTCTGTCAGTCACACTTTAGTTTTCCGGACTTTTTTGGAAATGCTTCAACCGAATGATTTCATTTTTGGTAATCTACTATAGAACGATGATCTACAGATCAAGTTTGAGTTTCATGCTGATTGCATTATTCTTGTGTGACTTGTGGCGCTTGGAAATATGGAAAAGCGCCAAAATAGCAGTTTTCCGGACGGAATTCATGCTGATCACATCTAGGTTATAACATTTGTATAATTATTAATGCTCATTTGTCCGGTAGGGGATATTGTATTGCATCAGCGATACGTGAGCTCTTGTTTTTATTAAACTTCCTCGCATAAAGGCGTACACAGAGGTCCTCCATATATGGCTAAAGTGGGCATGGCAGTGAAAGGGTTAAACTCTTCTCACACTATTAACTCTTAAAGGCCTAGAGATATTTATGTATTGTTGCTACACTTTGTCAGTCTAAAGTCCGTGGCTTTGCAATTGTTTCTAGGCAAGTCTTGGCTGCCTATCCTGGCTGCCAAGACTTGCCCAGAAACAGCTGACAAGATTTTTAGAATGTAACTTCAAAGTTTTGTATGCCCTTGATTTCATGCGCTTTGTTAGTTGGGGGGGGGGGGGGGGGGGGGGGGGGGGGGCTTTTGACACTAAATGGGAATTAAATTTTCGTTTGAGTGAGAAATGAGCATGGGAATTTTTTGGTTTGAATTGGAAAAGAAATCGTTCGCAAATGCCATTTGGGAAATGGAACTATATTCTGTCCCTGCAGATACTCAAAAGACTCACTGAAGTTAAATACCAGTCATCTTTGTTCATTGCATTTTATCATTATTTTAAACAAAGGAAGACTCATGATCATCTGCGACTTCCGTTACTTTTAAACTCCACTGTTATTTCAATAATGGCCGTTGTCTTCTGCAGACTGAGGTTTAGCTTTTTGCTACAATTAGGATGCAAATAAAAATAATCCAACATTTCTTCAGAGAGCACTTCTTCCAACTGATATAAACCTTTATGACCGTTTCAGTAACTACATAAATACATTGTTAGATTTATACACATATATTGTTATTATTTTTATAGATGTGGCACTGGGTCTCCTTTTCCAGCCGATGAAGGTTTTATTCTCGATGGATTTACCGCAATCAGTCCACAGTTCGTTGTCTTCAAATTGAACAACGATTCGCAGATCACTGTACATTGTGACGTCCGAAGATGTGTGTTGCCCTGTGCCGTGGTATGTATTTCGGTAGGCTTTCAAACCACCAGCCTAAGTCTGCAAAGAATTCAACGCGGCTATGGGCTGTTTGTTTACCCACTTTTCGTTGAATTTGCGCATAGACTGCCGTCGATGTAATCAGGCCTGAAAATAAGCAGCCCCCAGAGGGTGAATTTGATGATGTTATCCCATACAGTGGGCCAGTTTATCCTCTGGGTATCTCTTTCTGCTTAGTTTTGAGACCCTGATTCAGATTGAGGTTCACAGAGTGTAAATTTAGTGATGCTACCCTGCTGTGCAGGGTAGTATCACTAAATTCACCCTCTGGGGACCTCATTTAGATGACAGACTGCTTATTTTCTGGCTTGGGTGTAATGCGATGTCCCGTCACTCACAAACTATTATCAGATATTCTTTCGAGCTCCTGTTATAGATCTCTCAATCAGCAAGCATTTAATTCGCCTTGAAAACATCAAGATATTAATACAATTAGTGGATCTACATGGCGTAATCATAAAACTACAGCTGTGGTGAGTCCTCATTCATTGTATTTGGAAAACAAACAAGTCTAATAAATGTAATGCTATCAACGAATTGGTAAAATCAAATCAAAATTGTCGATTGAGAAATATTTCTTGGGATGAGTGAAAAAAATGAATGTTTTTAGGATTTTTAAATTCAGTCGGATGGAATATTTCATTTGGTTGGAAAAATGTATCTTTCAGGAACTGAAATATTTCTTTCGATTGAATTTAAAAATAGGCGATGGACTATTTAAGGGCTAGACTGGTTCCAGGCAATAACAGCGTCCCATTTGTTTGTGAATTTGACTGGTGACTTGATAGCTTGATATAATGGTTGATACTCATATCACTTCAATATTATTGTCTCGTGGACCTCGGGCAGTGAACAAAGAACAATTTAAACCCTGTTTTGCCTCCTCCACATAGGTTGTGGCCCTCATTGGAACGAGCTCATACGCTAAAATCAGTTGGGTAAGAAATCATCCCAAATCTACTGGCTTGAGTGAATATGAACTCAATTGATTTTAAAGTGTATCGACCTCGTTCCAGACCTTAAGCTACGTTTTGGAGGTAAAATTTAAAAAGAAGAAAAAAATTGAATAGCGATTTTGTGAATCACTGGGCTTAGAAAAGTTACCGGGAAATGAACAGGGGCGGACCAAGTACCCAGAGAAAATTGTGATTTTTCAAACTGAACGAGAGCTGCTTCCTTGCATTTGAGTGACCAATGGCAGTTCACACAGAGGACATTTCGATTGAATTTTTCGTATCATCTTCATCACTCGTTCAACAAGAATGGTATCAACAGACGTGGGGGATGAGTGCGCGGACCCATCGGGCCGACCATAGTTCAATCCAATGGGTGAAAAGTTTGATTTTTCAGATTAAAAGAACTCTTATTTCCTTACATCTGAGCGAACGATTAGACTGCTGGAATATCGAAATGTTCTCTGTATGATCTGCCATTGGCAGTCCATGTAGAGAACATTTCAATATACCGGCATTCTATGCAATCAGATCCATTTCACCTGTTGGACGTTTTCACAACATTTCAGCCACCAACAGGTGTTGGGCTGCATCAGTTTTTTTGGGGCCCCATGGGCCACCCAATAGGGTTCCGCCGGGAATTTCTCTGGTGGAACATTCGACCAGTCCGCCTCTGCATATGGGCTGCATTAACCCTTTACCTAACATGAAAAGTAGACGATACCTGGAATCAAAATTCTTGAATAACCAATTCTTTTTCATTTTATGTCTCAAAAACATAGGTTATGACCCCTCATTGGAACGAGCTCGACGAGCTCGTTCCAAAGAGGGGTCATAACCTATGTTTTTGAGACAAAAAATGAACAAAATAATAAAAATTAATTAGCGATTTTTGTGAATAGCGCTGGGTGGTTTTGGCCGTTGCGTTGGGTAAAGGGTTAACCTTTGTTTTTCTATTTCAATTTGAGACATCCGATGCCCGCGATGCTAATTTTACGTTTTTATTTCTATTCCTTTTATTTTTTAACCTCATTTTAAGTCGTCGCCTTTTGAAGTGTTGGGAATATTATCTCCACAAATAACATTTCTAAAAATATCGTGTCGTCCTAGGACATTATCAATATTTATGGTCGAACTTTGGGGTGACGTCATAGAGGGTCAAGAGGGTATAAAATACAAATGCGTCGGATTTTTTTGTTGTTGTAATTTTAGTATGGCGTAGTGCATATAAATAAGATGTAGCTGTTTTTTTTTATTTTTCGATTTGCCGCCGCTTTGACGTTTTTACGCCACTTCAAAGTTTAGCCTATTTTTCACATATTTTATTAAAAACGCTGCGTTCTGATTCACCTAAGAGCATATTTATAAAAGATACAGCTACCAAACATCGCACACCATTTTCTACTCATACGAAATTGTTCAGTGTCATTTTGTAATTTCAAATTTATGCACCCGATGACAGCGATGCCAATTTAACGTTTTTTGTGTATCTTTTATTATTTTCAATCTCATTTTTTACCCAACCCTTTTAAAAGTTTGGAAATATAATCTCCGTAAAAAAGATATTTAAAAATGTTTTGCCGTTCTGTAAATTTCTCAACCGTTATACCCGCGCGCTGGGGTGCCGTCATTGGTGGGGTGGGAGGGGGGGGGGGCATATGGTCAGAAATTAAATTGCGTCAGATTCTTATGAAGTTTTAGTATGTTGGAGAGCTCAAAATATTAAGAGAGAGACGTTTTTGTTTTTACGACTTGGCGCTATTTTGACTTTTTTTATGCCACTTCAAAGTTTAGCCTATTTTTGTCATATTTCATTAACTCTTTGAACACGGGTGGTATCGTCCATGTCAGTTCAATGACAGCAATTGGAAGACTCCATATTCATTATTTGGGGTTGTCCAATTAATATTTTCAATGTACAGCCTTCGGGCTGCACGTTGAAAATATTAATTGGTCAGCTCACACATTCACTTAACAGCCATGCATCTTAATGAAATTGTGAAGGACGTATCATGTTCCTGGACAGGTAATGACATCTTCAGTGTATTTGTGTTGTTGATCATGACCTTCTTATATTTCTTGGGGTACTGGTCAATCGGGTTTTAGGTGCGCATCATTTATATTTGGGCTCCATCTAATGATAACTAGATGCCTATCATTTAATTGCCTCTTGGGTCGAAGTGTCAGCTCTTATTATCCCCAGGAGGCCCACTTTTTACCTTTACTTGACATCCCGTCAAATCACCTTGTCATCCTGGACCACTAAACATTTGGCATACAATTTTTCCTTTGGCTTCCATTGATTTTTCTTTCCTTTGTTTGCATTGAAGATGTCACCTATTGTTCGTTCGTACATTACTTTCACTTAGATTTTGACATGTGTTCCTTTTCACCCAAAGCAGATGGCATGTGATCCGTTTCCTCCTACCGTTGGGGCCTTCGGTTATTCTGCGTGGGTGTATGCCACTGTGCCAGCCCATGGGTTTCAAAATTGGTGGGCTGGCAAACTCATGGCAAATCAGGTTTTTATACTGTTGCTTTTCATTCGGAATTATATCAGTTTAGGGAGAACTGTGCTATCCGTTAGAAAAGTTTAATTTCCTCAAATATATACAAGTGTCATCTGTTAGTAAATTTAAATGTGAAAAACTATATACAATTTGTCAGTTTCATCATCTAGCAACAGTATAATAAAATACATGTAATAACATCAAGTGATGCTGCCCAAACGGATAAAAGTGTTTCGTCCAAGTTTGTTTTGCATGCTTCCCTTCCCAAGCTACAGCTTAAAGCGTCTTGTCGTGTTCAAAGGGCTAAACACGCTGCCTTCTGATTCACGTAACTCCAAATTTATAAAAGATACAACTATCTAACTTCTTTACACTGTTTTCTACTCATTTGAAATGGTCAGTGTTATTTTGTTATTTCAAATTTACGCATCCGATGCCAAAGATAGCAAGTTAACAGCGTTTTTTAAATGTTTTGTTTTCAACCCTAATTTTTCATCTTACCCTTTCGAAATTTTGGGACTGTTATCTCCGCGGAAAATCATTTCAAAAAATGAATTGCCGTCCTAGGAAATTCTCAACCGTAAGTTCCGCTCCACAGTTTTCCCGGCATTTCCTAAAATGACATGCCATACACTCTCTTCGAATGCAAATATTCTGTAACTTAGTTATCTAACCCATAACATGTATTACATTTCCCAAATCCACAAAAACATATAACACTATCTGGCCAAGTAGGAATAAACAATGTGAATGTAGGTGAAATAATCTGTCAAAGGCACGACTTCAACCTGCAAAATTGCATGAAAAAATGCTGATACCAGTCATTTTCAGCCACCCTGGGGCCTCAAAAGCAGAATTTTCCCACGATCCCCACTCCCCTAACCATGGAGCATATAAACCCCTGTTTCTAAAATGTTTCCATTTTATTTTTTAGTTACATGACTGGTAACAAACCCGTGTGAAAATGCCATTTTAAAAAATAGCCGATTTTTCGAAGCCAGTGTTTCCCATAATTCATCTGGTAGTTTACCCCTATGCATCAGACTCCAACTTTAGGACCAAAACTTCAATTTCTCTTGTCCACCAAATAGCCAAATGTAATCGTTTATCTGATACTAAAAATACATCCCCAATTTACTTGGCATTAGTTTCAACATATCCCCTTTGTTTGGAATTTCACCCCTGTGCAATAGTGCGAAACTGCAGAGCGGAACCTTTTACCCGACTCTGTAGTGACGTGATATGGGCCATATGGTCAAAAATTAAAATACGTCCGATATTTCTGAAATGTTAGTAATTTGTGGAGATAAAAAAAACTTAAGACATAGTTTGTTTGTTTTTTTTATTTTTCGATTTTGTGCAATTATGACGTTTTTATGTCACTTCAAAGTTTAGCCTATTTCTGACATATTTCATTAACAGCCTTTCCCTCGTTGTTGGGGGATTAGGCGTTGCTCGTGCTTTGTTGGATGACTTCGCTTTGAGATTTCAAAACCATCTGGTTTGTCTGTTTTCTTGCTGTAGAGTTCTTGTGGAAAACATCATACCAGACTTGCTGGGACGAAACGAAGTTTACAGAGCAGTAAAAATGACTCCATATCAGAAATAAGAAGTAACAACAAGATTCTGTTTGATCCAATCCATGTGGAAGCTTCTATTTCGGTGTTAGACACAGGTGCGTGTTTATTTGTGGTTTACATATTGGACTTGACTTAATATCATCAATGCATTCTTAATTACTGATGAAATAGTTTTAATTTAAACAGAGGAGATCAACATTTTTGATATTGAGTCAGGTGAGGAGGGGTGGTTACACGTGAACTTTGTTTCCAAAACAAATCACATGTGGAAAATTAACAGTGCATAATCCTTGTCAGAAAATGGTTGAAGTTAAGCAAACGGATATAGAAGATATCTACGCTACTTTTTATTATCTGCTACGTGACATTTTACAGCGAAATATTCAGCCCAATTCGACTACAAACAGTTTCAAGACATTATCAAAGATCTGCTGATCATTTCTTCAAGGCGATGTTAAAGGCAGCATCATACATCGAAGCGTGGCGTCATTTAGGAAGCTACTGAGGGATATTTCTCGATGTCCATCGAGTCGATGGATATCAAGAAATATCTTTTATATAATTTGCGATAATTCACAGGGTAGCATATAATAAATTGATATATTACTCGCTTGATTTTGTGTTAAATTTAACTTTTATAGTGAGTGTCAACTGTAATATTAATAATGTGATAAATCCGATTTGAAAACGAAACGTTAGGTTAAGAACACATTCAAATGTGAATGTATAGTCTGAATCAAGTTGCGTATCTTCGGTGCTTTGCAAAGCAAAACGATGAGCAACCTTGCGAAAGTCCAACATTCTAAATGCATTGATATAAATAGAATATTGTCAATACAATAGATATTAGATATCCGTGGGATTCCCACGAATTAAAACCACGGAGCCAAACATCGGTTTCTTCTAACTTCTAAAAGCCTATGGTTTGATTATTGAGCGGCATGAAAGACTAAACTGAATTCAGGAACGTAGGGTGGTTTAGAGGGTGTGTGACGCCACCAACTAATTTTTCAAGTCGGGACCTTTTCTTCTGGATTGGAGTCAAAGAGACTGATTCGCCCTTGACAGTGATCTTGTATTTCTTATGAGACTAAATTTGGTATTTGGACTTATTACACAGACGACCATATATAAGGATGGCTGTGGTACCCCATTCGGACAGTTGGGGGCCCTGCATGACCAATTCGGAGTACTGTACGTGTTAGTTAAAATGTTGCTTCATGACTACTACACGTAGCCGTGACGCAACGTTTTAACTGAAATGTACAGTACATGTATATATTTAGCTTTAGTCACAAATAAAATTTCAAGAATTCTCATCTATAAGTCTGAGTGAAGAAATATTCCAACTATATCACCTGTTACAGATCGTATATCGGTCTGAGGTGGGTTGTGAATGTAAACCATAATCCTAGTCGAGTTAATTCCCACCTTTGGTAGTCGTTTGCTAAGTTGGTTTGGTGACAGACTATCCAGGGCTAGGCGATTCGGTGCCGCAGTCCTGAGATCGATCCCCGTCGGGGCTGACTTCAGAAAACTTCAGAGTTTTCAGTTTAGGCTTGAACATAACACAATGGCTAGTGGGATTCCTACTTAGCACGGGCTGTATAAAATTAAAAACTCTGTCAATTTCATCTTCACAGATCTCCCAACGTTCAAAAACTGAGACAAAAGACCAACATAAAACTTATAATAGTATAGAAGAAAGATAATAGTACTGCCTGCTTTTATCCCACCCGAGGGAGTATTCCTGCAGATTTAAGACTATAGTGTAATTCTGGCCTTCTTGATTGTATACAGCGGAAGTGTTAACCCTTTACCCAACGTAACGGCCAAAACCGACCAGCGCTATTCTCAAAAATCGCCAATTACTTTTCATTATTTTTCATTGTTTTGCCTCAAAAACATAGGTTATGACCTCTTATTGGGACGAGCTCGTCGAGATCTTTCCAACGAGGGGTCATAACCTATGTTTTTGAGACAAAAAATGAAAAAAAATAGTTATTCATGAATTTTGTTTGCAAGTGTCGTCTTCTTTTCATTCTGGGTAAAGGGTTGATGAGTGTTCGCAAGTTTGACCTTCGACGCAATACAGTAAAACGCGAACATGTAAAAAAGCCATAGTAGTTTCAATCATGAAAGCATTAACAAAAGAACAACCTTCCATATCGAAGTTGTTCTCAACACTGTTGTCTAAATTTTATTTGATAGAAAACTCTTTAGCTGACAGAGATAGAAATTTTTTTTCACATTATCTGTCTCTTTGAAATGTAAAAAAAAATATTTCGTGTGAAATTGGATATTTTCACCATGGGAACCCCGGTAAACGAGCTCTGTTTACTGGTAAAATCAATGTCTGGGGTGGCGTCCTCTAAAATGGGCAGCATGGGTATAAACAATTGACAAAACTTGACTTTATCTCCATGTCGTGGTCATCATAAGACATTGTGCAGAAATATATGCTCTTAAGCACCAATAAATAAATAAATAAATAAATAAATAAATGAATTGGATATTTAAACATAGAAAAATGTTACGCCGACCTTTTGACGGGCTGAATTAAAATACAAATATATCTGAAATTATACAGCCGCTATTAGCCTTTAGCAGCGATTTTTGTTGCACACGCCGTGGTGCGAGGGTTTTCACGAATTTTATAACCCATCGAAACACACCACACATCGTCCCATATAAGCATAAAGGTGCTAAAGGAAGTTGGTACCTTTATGCTTTCAAGGGGCGATTTTAAGAAAAAGAATTTATTTTATTTTATCAGATGAAGCAGGGGCGGTGGAACCGGGGGGCTCAGGGGGGGAGGGGCTTCAGCCCCTCCACTTTTTTTGCTGGACCATGTTTTTTGAATGCATATATTTTAACACAACCAATGACTGGTGAAACAAGGGGCGGATTCAGAGCCTCCCCCATATTTTCGCCAGCTATGTTTCTCTCGTACTAGTTCAGTTTCGATGGATTTTGGATCATTTTTTGCAGTAAGTGGCAGCAAACGCCAAAATGTATACAGTCTGTTAATAAATCGGTTAACTGAAATAGATCGTAATCTTACAGACATACAAGTACCAAATCCACCCCCAGACAAGATAATCCACAGACAGCATAATTGCTGTAAAAGTCTGGTAAAGCATTCATGTGAGGTCTATTTACAGATTTGGTCGTTACGACCAAAGCTGATAAATAGACCCCACCTGTATGCTTTACCGACGTTTTTTAACGGCTCTCAAAGTGTGAAATCTTTCAAATACATCTCTTGAAAATCTCAAAATATCCGCTCAGATGCATGGACATGGGGGTTTGGGGACTCTGGAATTTAAAATTTGCATACCGACGACCATTCATGGCCCGATCCAGCCCACCCACTTTGAAAATCGTTCCGCCCCCCCCCCCCCCCCCCTGTGAGGAGCTCCCGGTAGAAATCCCGGGAGGTGATGCATCGCATATGTACTGTGGTAATCAAATTCTCTTCTATAACAATGGATCCGATAATCAACGGTTGGGGTGGGAGTCATCTAAGGTAGACATCATGGGCAGCCACGATTGTCTAAACTTGGTTTTTTACTTGTGTGGTAGTCATGATATAGTCATACTTTCCGAAGACTTTCTACCTATCAGTGATTTCTCGCCAAGTCCTGGATGCCTCTAGAGGATGCGCATGTAAAGTAAAGGATGTGCCAGTTTTCGAGGAGTACATGGATGGATCCTTTGGGGTTCATTGTTGTTCAAAGAGATCCATGCCACTGGAGTTGACGGGAGAATCGGAAAAGGCAAGGAGAGAGTGTGCCAAATATGTAACGGAGACCCTGGAACATGTCAATTTAGAATGCCCCAAATATTAATAGCAGAAAAAGGCTCCTTTGGGCAACTAATAGAAAAATGCGATGGAAACATGAAGGATAATTGGATGAGGAATGACATGCGGAAAAAGGTTAATTTTATAGTTGGGGAGATCGAGAAGGCGCTAATGGAGGGAATTATAAAACAGCTTTTGACTGAATGCTGCGAGATTAGGAGAGAGAGTAAGGTGGGTGTGTGTGTGTGTGGGGGGGGGGGGGGGGGGTACTCCGGCAGGGCACTGGATTAATGTAGGCCTCCTCGTTATAGAACCACGACAAATCAGTGGAAGGTCGAAGATTTATTAATATTATTATTATTATTATTACCGGTACTTTACTGAAATCACCACCAAGATAATTTCACTATTGTCAACAAGACCTCTTCTCGACTGTCTGTTAACCCTTTACCTAACACGAAAGACAGACGACACCTGCAAACAACATTCCTGAATAAAACTTCTTTTTTTTTTTTTTGCGTCAAATAGGCCTACATAGCTTATGTACCCCCTCATTAGGGTCATAAGCTATGTTTTTTTTAGATAAAAAATGTAAAAATAATAATAATTGAATGGTGATTTCTGTGAAAAACGCTGGCCGGTTTTGGTGGTTACGTTGGGTAAAGAGTTAACGGAGCTATTATGAGATTGAAGAGTTTGTCGAAGTCTGATAAAGGCCTTTAAAGATTAACAACACCAAGGGATATAATGAGAAAATCCCCGTGATAACCGCCGGATAGTGATGCAGTGTTTATTTATTGTGGTAAACAAGCTCTGTTTTAATGGCATCTCCCATTGGGCTGAACTATGGTGCAACCATTTTTGCCGAATGGGTGACAGAGATGATACAAAATGCACTCGAAAATGCCCTCTATGTGGACAGCCATTGTTCGCTCAGACGCAGGGAGGCAGCGTTCTTTCGGTTAGAAAAATCAAAATTTTGTCCGGATCCTGGGCTCCCTTGGAACGTTTCCCAGCAACTTTTTTGGCCCAGTGATCCCTGCGTTTGAGATTATGAGAACTAAATTATTATATCGGGATATTCCATAGATCGAAATTTAGATTGCACGAGTAAACATAAATAATACAATAGAAGGTGGCTCAATGTTTAGGCACGATGGCGCTATGTACGTAGGCATACTACACGTCGATGGTGCACTTGCCCTCAACCAGTGCTAACCCTGCATGTGCAAAGTTAGTGCGTTGGGGAGTATTAACCCTTTACCTAACCTGAAAAGCAGACGACACTTGCAAAAATAATTCTTGAATAACTAATTTTTTTCATGTTTTGAATCAGGTTATGACCCCTCGTTGGAACGAGCTCGACGAGCTCGTTCCAACGAGGGGTCATAACCTATGTTTTTGAGACAAAAAATGAAAAAAAATAATGAAAATTAATTGGCGATTTTTGAGAATAGCGCTGGCCGGTTTTGGCCCTTACATTAGGTAAAGGGTTAACAGTTGCTCGCCGCTGCTCGGTAGTTCTCCTTGTACTCCAGCCTCTCTCACCGTAAAACTGTCCGACAATAGGTGTCCCAATAAATTCAATAGAAAGAGAATATCTGTTTCCTGGTTCAGATTCGTGTGTGGCATTTCCCAATTTTATTTTCTTACAAAAACGTAAATGACTTTTGCACCCCCCCCCCCCCCCTTCCCCTCCGTCAACAGATATGTTAACATGGGTCTCACGGGGTTCATTCAGTTTCATTTTTTTGTGACTTTTCCAAAACATGTGTACTAATTAAAACGCATTTTGTTTTGTAGCTTTAGATGCTGAAGGGACTACGCTAAGAGACGAACCTATACAGGTACCGGAATCTGATAAAGACACAATACATGTAGGAGGAAAGGCGCAAAAAGATGAACAAATCAGCCCTCACATTATTCCCCTCGCTATTATAGCAGGGATACTGGCACTTCTGTGTCTCATAGCAGTAGCCGTTGGCTTATTTCTTGTGTTCAGAATCAAACGGAACCATCAGCGACAAAGAAGACTAATTGCTGGACAAACAGAATAATTTGTCAGAACTGATGCAATGAGAACTATCATGTATAATAGTGCTTCATTTGATCTGTGACCATGAGTGCAAGAGGCGATAATAGCAAAACACTTTAACTCTCAGCACATTCAGTTCCAAATATGAAACTATCAGCCCACAAATTTTTCCATAATGCAACTAGGAATTGAACCAATTCAGTCTAGTTTCACAGAGCTCATCGAGGTTATATTCCTAGTTGAATTATGGCAAAAATTTGCTGCCTGAAATTTTGGTATTTTGACATTGGTGTGCAGAGGGTTAATTGAACCTAAAAGGTATATCGCGATTTGTTGTCATGTTGTATATATATTGGAGATCATTCGCAAAACGAACTACGACAGATAAAAATCACGAATGGGGAATTACTTCACTGGAAGGGGGCGCGGTGGCTCAGTGCTAGACTGTGCGATTTCTACGCTAGAGGACCAGAGTTCGATCCCCGTCCGGGACGATCCGCGTTGTGTCCTTGGGCAAGGCACTTTATCTCGGTTGCCTACATGGGGGGCGGGGGGCACAATGACGCCGTGTACTTAGGTGTACTGCACGTCGATGGTGCACATGTCTTCAACCACTGTAACCCTGCTTGAGCGGAGCTTGAACAGAGTTAGAATGTTGAGGAGCTGACAGTTGCTCGTCGATGTTCGGTGGTTCTCTCCGCGTACTCCAGCTTCCTTCACCCGTAAAACTATCATGGACACATTGGCCATTGTGCATAAGTATGTGACCTTAAACACCAATGGGGCGCGGTGGCGTTGGGATAACCGGTTCTCGTCAGATCACCGCAGTTAAGCAACGCCTATCCTGGTTAGTCCTTGGATGGGTGACCGTCTGAGCGATCGATTCGGACTCCCGCGGTGTGTCCTTGGGCAAAGCACTTCACTCCGCTTGCCCACATGGGGGCATGATGACGACGTGTACTAAGGCGCACTGCACGTCGACGATGGTGCGCATGTCTTTAACCAATGTAACCCTGCATGTGCTGAAGTACGGAATCACAATGTTGTGAAGCTGGCAGCTGCTCGTCTTTGCTCGGTGGTTCTCTCCGACTTCCTCCACCCGTAAAACTGTCACCGACACGATATGACCTTGGCTATTAATGTGTCGTTAAACCCTAATAAATAAATAAATAAATAAATAAATAAATAAATAAATAAATTAACTGGAATACTTCCAATCAGTTGGAGTTTTCTAAAGCATTTCTGATGACGCATTGTTGCACACTCAGGACGATATATAGAGATTAACATTATAGTGAAGTGTCATGGTGTATTGTGTCGCATTGAGGTGAGACCCTTCAACTGAGCCACATAGATAATGCAATACAGCATCATGCTTCATTATCAGAGTGTCATGCTAAAATAAAATTTGTGACCCTCCGTTACCCTTTACCCAACGTAACGACCAAAACCGGCCAGCGCTATTCACACAAGCCAATTAATTTTCATTATTTTTTTTTTTTATTTTTTGTCTCAAAAACATAGGTTATGACCCCTCTTTGGAACGAGCTCATCGCGCTCGTTCCAAAGAGGGGTAATAACCTATGTTTTTGAGACAAAAAATGAAAAAAATAGTTATTCAACAATTTTGTTTGCAATCGTCGTCTGTTTTTCATGTTAGGTAAAGGGTTAAAGTGCAGGATCCTCCCATAATTCATCATCATGCTATTTTATTTATGCAGCATTCGTTAAATCGCGCAAAATAATATAGCATGATGCAAAAATAATTAGGCATCATGCTATACTGTTTGGTATGATTTCATGAATGCTGCATAAATAATTAAGCATGATGCCTAAATAATTAAGCATGATGCTTAATTATTTTAGCATCATGCTATATTATTTAGGCATCATGCTATATTATTTTAGCATGATGCTTAATTATTTTAGCATGACGCTTAATTATTTGAGCATGATGCTTAATTCATTGATTTATGATCCTGTTCGTACGTCATAGATTTCTTGAAATTAACCATTCACGTAGTTCTAAAAAGTGTAAATACAAAAAGAGAAGTTGGTGTGAGTTCATTACATAACTACTTGTAACAGCTTTAAGATGCAACAGGGTGGGGGTTGGGGGCGCGGTGGCTCAGTTGGTAGAGGTGCAGGCTGCAAGCCGAGAGATCCTCGGTTCGAATCCCACCTGCGGCAACCGCGTTGTGTCCTTGGGCAAGACACTTCACCCCGATTGCCTACATGGGGGCACGATGACGCTGTGTACTGAGGCGTACTGAACGTCGATGGTGCGCATGTCTTCAACCAATCTAACCCTGCCTGTACTGCGGTGCAGAGTTCAGAGTTACGATGTTGGAGAGCTGACAGCTGCTCGACGTTGCTCGGTGGTTCTCTCCGGGTACTCCGGCTTCCTCCACCCGTAAAACTGTCACGATCACGATTAGCCATTGTGCAAAAGTATGTGACCTTAAACACCAATAAATAAATAATAATAAATAAGATGCAACAGTAGAAACACCGTTTCAGTTGGTTTCTCATATTCAGTTTCTATTTTCGTTCTTTGGCCTGAATGGTTGGAGGAGCAAAAGATGAGCTGTCATAATTACAAAATATTTACACTGTTGACGACAGGCCCACAGGGGCTTATCTTTTCTATGAAGTACCACAGACCTAGGTGGAAATGTGTGAAAGAAAGTAACACACGCAAACGTCTAGATTATCGCTCTTGGACACGACCACAGACATGTTCAATAATTACAACTCAAAACAAAACATCTACTAGAATTCCATCGACGTGCAGTGTCGTGCACTGATAGTCAGGGACGAAGCTAGAGGAGGGTTGTGGATGGTGCACCCACCCCCTCCCACAATTATCGCCTAAAATTTTAAAAGTTGGAAATTCTGTAATGTAAATTCTAAAAGTTGGAAATTCAATAATATAAATTCAATTTGCTGTTGTCATATTTTTCGGTCAAAGCCAAAATGATTTTACAATTTCGATCAAATTTTTCCAATCAGCTGACAAAATTTTCCGAAATTCCTGCTCGAATCTGTGACTGGTCCGGTCTTTCGAATTCATCATCCCGTTTCCCTTATAGTGACCAGGATACACAAGGACTGCAGACTGACGGCTCCATTCAGCCAGTGTCTACTCTTTCCAACTGACTGGCAGTCAGTTGGAAGGAGTAAGTATTGGCTGAATAGCTGCCAGTCTGTAGCCCATGTGCAACCTGGTCAGCGTGCAGGAAAACGCATGGACACACCTGGGGAAATGCATTTGTCTTCTGTTTAAAATGACTATATTTAAATCAGAGGGAGGCCTCAGAATCGCTCTAAGGGGTTCAATTTCTTTTTAATTTCACCGGGGACGCCGCTCCCCCCCCCCACCTCCGACCATCGGGAGGGAAATACCCCCATACGAACTCTCCACCAACAGGACATGTCGTGCTAGGGCCCCAACCCAATTTAGAAATCTCACTGATCACACGCCCCTTTGAAGACCCTGTTACAACCGATAATGTTACAACGCCGCATTATGTTACACCAACGCATAATGTTACAAAAAATGTAGTAAACAACCGATAATGTTATAAACTCCGCATAATGTTATAACTTTTTTCAACCCGTTATGTTATAAAAATTGACGCATAATGTTATAGCTTTTTTCAACCCGTTATGTTACAACAAATTAACCGATAATGTTATAACTTCTGTATACTAATTCCAGTTACAGCTATTGTAGATGGACTTAACCACTTACCATTTATTGTCGCATAAAGGTATGTAATATTTATACTAAATGTTTCTGCTCCGGTTAAGGCGAGGAGACACCTCCCCTCCCCTCCCCGACTCCCGGGGATTTATCATAGAATGACCTAGTCACGTTACATAGACGCGGATTATCCTGGTAACTCCATCGTGTGACGTCATTACCATGACCATCCAGTGCCCAACATGGTGAAGGCGGAGGTGGTGGTGGAGGGGTGCTATTTTGAAGATTGCCGGGTTGTTTGGATTAATTCGATATCTATTGTCGGGTTGTTAGGGGTGAGACGGGTCACGTGTCCCCATAACAACACGCTCTGCGCATACGCACTCCTACCACCTATTATCATGATATTGAAGTCACAACATGGCCACCTACGTGCACTATCATGACAACCCAACATGACCGCCCAGTCACGTGACACGACGTCACTTCCGGGGTCCTGCCCCGGGGTCCTACAACATGGCTCATTTTCAACATACATAACTACTCAACGCCATCACGAACACCGACACAACACCAACATCAACACAACTCCTCCTCCACATTTATTTATTTATTTATTGGTGTTTAAGGTCACATACTTATGCACAATGGCTAATCGTGACCGTGACAGTTTTCCAGATGGAGGAAGCCCGAGTACCCGGAGAGAGCCACCGAGCAACGACGAGCAGCTGTCAGCTCTCCGACACCGTAACTCTGAACTCTGCATCGCAGCACAGGCAGGGTTAGATTGGTTGAAGACATGCGCACCATCGACGTGCAGTACGCCTCAGTACACAGCGTCATCGTGCCCTCATGTAGGCAATCGGGGTGAAGTGTCTTGCCCAAAGACACAACGCGGTTGCCGCAGGTGGGATTCGAACCGAGGACCTCTCGGCTTGCAACCTGCACCTCCACCAACTGAGCCACCGCGCCCCTCCTTCTCCACAACCTCCTCCTTCTCCCTATACTGCCTGTTCTAGTGATTCCGCCTTTTCCAGAACCTGTAATCCCAAATTCATCACTTCCACTTCTTCCAACATCTCCACCATCTAAATTATCATACCGTCTAGCACTACTCCCTTATAGCATTCTCAGATAGCCTTCTCTGCACAATCACCCTGATGTACTAATCCATGACCTCCTCTCTTTCTCAGCCTAATCCCTAATCAGGGGACTATGGTACACTACATTTCTGGAAGCGAAGACTACTCATGTTGGTAAACGTACCAACCGAATAAAATTGCACCCCTCACCCACCACCCCCACCTTCACCATGTTGGGCACTGGATGATCATGGTAATGACGTCACACGATTGATTTACCAGGGTAATCCGCGTCTATGTAACGTGACTAGAATTCCATAATAAATCCCCGGGAGTGTGGGGGGGGGGGGGTCTCCTCGCCTTAACCAGAGCAGAAACCTTTAGTATAAATATTACATACGTTTATGCGGCAATAAATGGTAAGTGGTAAAGTCCATCCGCAATAGCTGTAACTGGAATTAGTATACACAAGTTATAACATTATCGGTTAATTTGTTGTAACATAACGGGTTGAAAAAAGTTATAACATTATGCGTCAATTTTTATAACATAACGGGTTGAAAAAAGTTATAACATTATGCGGAGTTTATAACATTATCGGTTGTTTACTACGTTTTTTGTAACATTATGCGTTGGTGTAACATTATGCGGCATTGTAACAGTATCGGTTGTAACAGACCCTCTATCTACGTACCTACTAGGAACAAGCCTATAATATTAGACTTTTGTTATTAATGCATTATATTTGATCTCCTTAACATTCTCAGACATCGGAGACATCTGTTATAAATGGAGAAAATAACGGATGTATTTTTGCTATTCCAGCTTACCATCTGTCCTAATTTTCATTCTAAACACTTGAAAATAAATTATATCGCCCTCTCTTGTCGTTCCAAGTTATTCCTTATTCTTTATATCTCATTCCATTGCAATTGCTTTCTCCGTGCTATGTAGTTTAACCCGAAGAAAGTCTGTCGGGAAAAAAATTAAGCGTAAAGGAACACCATGAGCGACAAACAGCAGGCGACTGAAAGGCAAGAAATCATTTGAAATGACCTTTTATAATTCCATTCCACATTACAAATAATTTCAAATGTATTCGACCATTTACTGAAAACAATATTAGGGTTAATCGACTGTCCCGAATAAAACGATCTAGGTCAAGACACACACACAGAAATTTTTTTTCATTCTTTCGCATTCTGAAAATATTCGTCTTCCCTCCGTGCTCTTAGTTGAAGTATCATTGAGATTCAAATTACATATCGTCCTTGAGTGAAACAAGGCGCCATCTGCAGTGCTAAAGCACTGCAGATGGCGCCTTATTGCACTCAAGGGACAAATGTAGTCGAATTCACAACTAAATCAAGCCACAGAAAGGTAAAAGGGAGGCAGAAATATTGACCAATTTGAGTCAAGATCCACTGGCCTCGTACAGTGTTTTTCTTGTGAAGCGGAGACATGCATACAATTTTCGACAGTGAAGTCAGTCAGAGATATGGGTGTATTAGAGAAGTGTGACCCATTTTAATTTGATTTTTTTAATGGCTCTCTAAAAGTGAAACTTTTTCCACTTTGACAACCTCCGTGAGAACCCCTGGAAGTGAATGCTTGTTCATTGTTATCAATGCTTGAGGTGGAAGTCGTCTAAAATAGGAAATATGGGTATAAACGATTGACTATAAAACTTGACTTTATACCCCCGTAGGAACCCCGGGAAGTGAAGCAGTAGTTGTTTACTTTGGTAAATAAGCTCCGTTTTACTGGTAAATAGGACTCGATCACCAATACTTAGGGAACCTTGGGAAGTGAAGCAGTGCTTGTTTACTGTGGTACACAGGCTCTGTTTTACTGGGAAAATAAGACCAAGTCACCAATACTTGGGGTGGAGGTCCTCTAAAATGGGTAACATGGGTATAAATGATCAACTAAACGTGACTCTGTCTTCCTGTTGCGTAACGATCAAGCATTGTGCAGAAATAGGTTCCCCAAAACACCAATAAATAAATAAATTGGGGGTGGAAGTCCTCGAAAAAGGTCTACATGAATATAAACGATGGACGAAACTTTAGTTTATCTCTATGTTGTGGTCATGATTAGCCATTGTGCAGAAATATGTGTCGTTAAACACAAATAAATTAATAAATTGACTATGATTATTGACAATCTTTTCTATTATTTGTCCACACAAAACGTGAAAGTGAACACAAATCCGACAAAACTTTAACTTCTGGCAATTTTTTATGGTAGTCGTTGGGGTGGGAGAGCCTTCAGAATGTACAGAATTACTTGAATACAACATGCTACCCAGTCGTCTGCGTTTATCTAAAATGGCCCCCAAGACCTTCTTTAAAAAAGAGGAATGTTTTCTCTCACTTTGTTAATCATTCACCGAATACATGTTGAGAGCCACAATATATTTTCCCGAATGACAAGAAATTTTCATTTCTTCTTTTCGTGCAGGTCATAACTTGTGATGCTTCCATTCAAACGAGCTGGTTCTATTGGGAACGTGCACGCTACGATTTGAAAGAAAAGCTTCAAAATCACACGGGTGGGTGCGCTTGGTTCGTTAGGTAAAGGGATAAAGTCGATCTGTTTGGGATAATTTCATTTTCGGCAAGGTCCCAAACGGAAACCCCCGAGAAGTGGAGCGGTGCTTGTTTACTGCGGTAAACAAGTACTGCTTTACTTGTAATATAGGACCCAACGCCTGAGGTAGACATCCTCTAACGTGGGCAGCATAGATATCTACGAGTGGCTAAACTTGACTTCATACCTATGTTGCGGTCATGGTGTATCCAAAGATGCTGAAAATGACCTTAACCCTTTAGACACTGACTGTATTGTATCTTCCATATCAGTTAAAATGCAGCAATTAGAAAAGTCCATATTCATTATTTGCGGGGGAGACCAATCAATATTTTTCAACGTGCAGCCTTGGGGCTGTACGTTGAAAATATTGATTGGTCTACCCCACCCTTAACTTAGCAGACATCCTACTTAATGAACGTATAACGAACAATGTTCCTGGTAAAGCGGCATCTCGTGTTCAAAGGGTTACACCAATAAATACATCTCGGCAAGGTTATCTTCATGATTTTATTCTTCTGGTGGTTAGTATGAACCTACTGAGCTTTGGTAATTAACACGCTATACGTGTATCTTCCAAATTATTCCAGACAAAATATCATTTTTAGCGTTTTGAATCGTCATTGGGTGACTTGTCTTCGTATCGTGTCGTCTTTGGTAGAAAAGTAAAGTATGTATTATTTTCGACTCGTCTCTAAGGTGGGTTCATATGGGTCATTGAACGCTTTTAAAAGTGCTTGAATGTGAAAACTGAAATAACGCCCCCCCCCCCCCCCCCCCCTTTGAAAATCAGATAGATTCTATGGAGTAAATGTCATGGAAAGTCTTTGAAAAATATATTTTGATAATTGATAGCCCTTTACCCAACGTAACGACCAAAACCGACCAGCGCTATTCTCAAAAATCGCCAATTAATTTTCATTATTTTTTTTCATTTTTTGTCTCAAAGAACATAGGTTATGACCCCCTCATTGGAACGAGCTTGTCGAGCTCGTTCCAATGAGGGGTCATAACCTATGTTTTTGAGACAAAAAATGAAAAAAATTAGTTATTCAAGAATT
Source organism: Pictodentalium vernedei (assembly GCA_031216915.1). Classification (NCBI taxonomy): domain Eukaryota; kingdom Metazoa; phylum Mollusca; class Scaphopoda; order Dentaliida; family Dentaliidae; genus Pictodentalium; species Pictodentalium vernedei. The sequence continues at coordinate 347,011,922 of CM062290.1, forward strand.
ATTTTTTTGCAAGTGTCGTCTGCTTTTCATGTAAGGTAAAGGGTGAAGCGTATTTTTGACAACATTCTTTCGAGGTGCGCGGTCGCTCAATGATTATATCACTGGAATTTAAACCGAAATGGTTGACGGCTCGATCGTCACCAGCGGTAGCTGCTTTGTATCCTAGGGACGACACTTAATCCAGATAACTCACGGAGGTGGGGGGGGGGGGGAGGAGCATGGTGGTGGTGTGTGTATGTGTAGTAAGGTGTACTGCACGTCGACGGTGCACTTGCCTTCAGCCCCTGATAACTCTGCTGAAATCAGGGCTTAGTACGTTGGAGAGTCTGATAACTGCTCGCCTCTTCTGGGTAGTTCTCTCAGGTATCCCGGCTTCCTTCACCCGTTAGACTGTCTGAAATGATGTGACTCTGACTGTTGAAAGTGTCGTTAAACTTCACAAATAAACAACAAACAGGCAACACGCGTATGTTTACTCGGTGGTTTTGCGCTTTTATTGCATAAATTGCATTTCTTTATCAACGGAAATAACTGCATCTAACACATTTCTTGAGAAGCTTCCCGAGAGAGCTACCCGCACCATGTGAACTCCAGGAAGTGAAGCAGTGCTTGTTTACTGTGGTAAACAAGCTCTGGTTTACTTGTAAAATAGGACCGACGTCACCAGTGCCTGGGTGGAAATTTTCAAAAATCGCATCATGGGTGTGAACAATTGGCTGGACTTGACTTTGTCTCTACAATGCGGTCACGATTAGCCATTGTGCATCACGTATGTGACCTTAAACACAGTAATAAATGAATAAATAGGGAGCTTTCCAAGGATATGTATCAGGTCGGGGTGGTATTATTGGTATGGAATACTGTTGACTGAAGTACATACATGTAAACACCAGAGTTATTGGAAATAATTTGAGATAGAGGTCCCGGAAAGTGCGTGAATACTTCCAAACTAAGTCCTCGAAAGTCCTGGATTAACACTCGCCATCTTTCCCTTCTTTCCGTGCCTCATAGAACAGTCGCCATCTCAGTGCCCCAACCTTTACTCGCATATGTGTGGTGGAATGGGGATTGTTTAGCCTCAGCGTTGAACTGCTAGAAAAATAGGCCCACAGAGAACGGTTGGGCCCCGGGCGCGGGTCAGAAAACTGATGGCGCGTTGAAGGCTGATGTCACAATTTTAGACCAGATGTAAAACAAGCCCCGAAATTTGAAAGAAGCAGAGGCTTCATTTAACTCTTAACCTGCTGAGTATTTTTAAGAATATTTTCAATCAAATCTAGTCATGGCTGCTTTAAAGCGCCCATGACAAGATTTTATGAAAAAATTGTAAAGAAATTACTCCAGAAGGTACTTCTTATCAAGGCGATTCAATTAACAGTAGGAAATTTGTTACAATTCCTAATTTTGATCATTTTCTAGTGGCTTGAGATTTGCTGACCTGGACAGACATATCCGAAAGCAGCACGTAAGGTGATAACGGGAGCGGAGAGAAGATGAAAACTACTTAGATTTTTTGGCCAAAAAGTAGAGCAAAACATGCCTCTTTCATTATTGGGACCTACTTCTTTTGATACAATGAATAGTCAACCACGAAATTTATGGGCCCTAGAGGAGTATTCGCACACGGATATACACTACTCACAATTTACTGAGGATCATGCCCTTCTTATCGACATATTTGTACATAAATGGTGAAAGGGGGGAAATTTAAATCGCTCTCCACAGTACCTAAAAAGTTCGCCTAACCCTTTCATTTGTTATTACCCGTGTACAATCATACATGACGAAGTTAAGGAATGTGAAAGTGGCTCACGCCTTTTTCGGGTATATTAAAACGCCCACTGGACTGCTCTGTTCTATCAAACACGATTTATTCATGTCACGAAAAGCAGTTTTAGTATGCAGAATGTTCCTCTTTGACATTCAATATTTTCTAACCGCATTTCCTCACTCTTGGGCCAATTTCGGAATGTTTATTGTGGCAGATCGTTCAGTTCACCAACAAGGGTTTGTACTGGGAGGGTATTAAGTTGAATGGGGGGGGGGGGGGGGTGTGCCATGTAGTATGGAACCCATCTCATGTGGGCTCTATGGAGCTGATGTGGAGTAAACATGCTAGCCAGTACATCCGCTCAATTCCTTTTCCTTCCATTGATGGACCACTAATCTGGTACGATTGGGGCGTGGCATTATCAATTAGGATGAAGTGTTCGCTGACTGCCCTCGTATACCATCGCCCCAAAGGTTTCTGTACCATTTTCCAGTCAGATCCTCATTCTGGATGAGACAGTAGATTGTGTGGTCATTCATCCAAACTGAACCCCTCCCCCCACGCATACACACGCGTAATTTACTGGACCACAACCATGCCGGCCCTGCTCCGTCATGATGACATCAGCTAACCCTCTCAGTGGCCCCCTTCAACCTTTTTTGTGTGTTTTTATTGCATAAATTGCATTTCTTTTTCTATCAATTGGAATAACTACGCCCGACACGTTCCTTTAAAAGCTCTCCGAGAGCATCCTTCCCCGTGAGAACCCCTCGTGTTGGACACATTTTTGATAGTCGTAAAATCGTCAAATTTATGGTCTAAGGGAGATAACTCGAAACAATTTTCTAAATTTTAGCGATGATTTTTTTAATCGAACCCAAACCTGTGTTTTGGCTGTTTGCTTGGTAGAAACGTTTTTCACTGATGATTTAAGTGGGATTTCTGCTCCACTGTGCCATCATCTAACACAAAATGCTCTGTATGTACACCGGACAACATTAAATCAACTCTTCAACATAATATTTTTCCTTTAAATAATTCATGAAAAGTCACCTGTTCAATAAATAAAAAAGACTCCGTCTGCTCAACACAAATTACGACGCTGGATTAGTTTTTACCAAATCCCACATAAATAATTTGTCCACACTGGACTGGCGGAGACAGGGAACAAAGTGCACATTACAGGCTTTTACCCTTTGGTCCCCATAAAACCACAAACTGTCCTTTTCATATTGCTTTTAAAACGTTACCACCAACAATACTCTTCCTTGAGAGCTCAACCTACGTGCTAAATTTATCTTGGCTGTGCTTTCACATCATTGCTGTCTGCCCATACAGTCCCGCTTCGAACGGGAGAGAGTATGATAAGAGGTGTCCGGGGGACTTCCCCGGGAATGTTTTTCAAGATCTATTGTTAAAACAAGCAAACTGGCGACTTTCTCGGTTGTTTCAAACAGGATTTTTCTGCACCACAAACCTCCCCCGTTATTGAAAAATGACACGCAGTCTTCGCGGTGAAACGATCGTACGGCACGCAATAGATACGTCACTGCGTTTTGCGTTCGATAATACGTATTAACAGAGTTGGTTTTGCAGTAATATTTTTGTCAAAGAAATTTAACATACCGTCCCGTGAGTAACAATGTGTTCTATGTGCCTGTAGGCTCAATCTGCGGGCTGCCTGTAGGCACATAGAACACATTGGAACTCAAAAGACGATATGCGTGAGGACTACGATGCTGAAAGAATGATTAAATTAAAAGAAAAATTAACCCTATCTTTGACTAAGTGGTGATGGTGGGGGTGGGGGGTAAATATCCCCGTACCTCCACGATTTGATTGATAACAACATTGCTTATTTTGAAACTCATATTTCTGTTCACGTGAAATAAGGTAATGATAACGACATAATGAAAATTATTTGCACGGATGTTTTCGGTTGTTATAATTTAGGTTATCCCGGTTTCTGTTCATATGACCAGTTCTGAAAGCAAATCGATTGAATGAACCCACCATATGCATGTCTTTTGAATGTTAATGCCTCATTCATTACCAAATTAATAAACAGAACACGAACATAATATATGTTATTCTACCTCTATGCCAAGTAACAATATTAAATCAGCCTGTAGAAAGAGTTATTGACATTACTATTCACGCGGAAAAGGTTTTAAAAAAAACCATGCTTATCAACAGCCTGAAGGAAAAACAAAAATAAATCGGCCCCAGCGAGAAGCGAATCCAGGCACGTAGCTGAGATTCTATTAAGGGGGGGGGGGGGGGGGGGGGGGTCTAGCCAGTTTTAGGGGGTGCAAATCAGGGTTGGGGCGAATACATTGTAAATGTATTGAATACGAATACGAATACTTTGAAATTTTATGAATACGAATATGAATACACAAATTTCAAACGTATTTGAATACGAATACGAATACTTTACAATGTATTCATGAATACAAATATGAATACTTGAATACGTTTCAAAATTATTTCTTGTAAATGAATGATAATTTGATCATTCTTATTGGGATTAAGGGTACAAGTGATTATAGGTGAAGAATTAGTTTTTCAGAGGATGGATCTCTTAATCCTTTACAATCCAATTAACAGACATAAGTTGGTATTAATGACAAACAAAAGAAAAACAAGAGTGTAAAATCTACTTACTCAAAGCCCCCCCCCCCCCCCCCTCTCTCCCCCCTACACCAAAATTTTTCCAACACTTCTATGTAAAAATTACAGAACAAGAATACCAATTTTTGCCATTTTTTCTACATCACATTTTAACTTTTTGTCTGAAAAACATAGTTTATGACCCCTCATTGGAATGAGCTCGTTTTAAATATATATATATATATCGCCATATACATACTATCAATGCCAATTTTTTTTCTATTTTTTCAGGATTTTTTTTCTTCTAAACTGCATCTTATGACCCCAAAGTAGGGTCATAAGATGCAGTTTGGAAGGAAAAAAATGGAAAAATAAAATCATTAAATAGGGAACTGTGAGAAATGAACACAATTTTTTTGTTATTTTTTAAAGTTTTTTTCTTCTAAACTGCATTTTATGACCCCCAATAATGTCTGTTAATTGTGGCCTCTTTGCTTCATGTCTTTTATTAAATTTTAAACATACATTGCTGGTGGGAATAAAAAAACTGGCCAGTGCTATTCACAAAAATCAATTAAGCAATTACTGCACTATTGGAAAAATGTTGTAATTCAAGCACAATAATTTTACAGATCTATCAGTCTACACCTTATTTCTATTATTACTGCAGAAAAATATTAGATTAGTATTAATTGGATAATGGAGTTGTTTAGGAATTAAAAATTAATACTTTGGCCAGACGGATATCCTTTGTCCTAAGAATAATCTGTACGATTACAATGTTCAATTTACAGTGAAAGAATATTTGAACAATGAAGAGTTTGCTATCAAAAGACAGATAAATAATTGAACTTACCTTCATGTGTAGTATGAAGTTTGATGTACTATTTGATGGACCTGATATGAATGTTGGACAGTGCTTACATTGAACTTTTATAGCACCAGATGGATTATCTGGCATTTTGTCATGAATAAAAACTAGCGATTTGTTCCTTGATGACATCTTGGACAAAAACAAGTAAAGTATTCAAAAAGTATTCATGAATACACCTCAGATTTGACTGTATTCGAATACGAATACGAATACTTTAAAATTGCATGAATACTGAATACATTCGAATACTTGAAAAATGTATTGAATACGACTGAATACCGAATACGAATACGAATACCCCAACCCTGGTGCAAATATTATATTTTCAAGGCCGTTGTGTGGAGTTTCTGGGGCTTCCTCTGGTCCAAACTAGAACTCTCCGATCGTTGCCTCCCCCCCTCCCAGGTCCATAATGGGAAATGAGAGGAGGGGGGTAACGACTTGAGGGTCCTAGTTAGAACTCTCCTCCACCCCAAGAGCATTTTGCAAAATTTAGTGTTCTAACAGCGAATCTGGGGCATTTGTGTGGTGTTTAGCCCCTATACTGAAAACCATATTGGAGCTCTATGTTGTGTGGAAGTTGCATTTTGCCCAAGGGTTTTTTTTTTTTTGGGGGGGGGGGGGGGCAAACACTTTATGCTGCCCAATGTTTAGGTCTTATATGAGCCATAATGAAATGAATGAGTCAATGTAAAATTGGTGGAATATTCTAGCTGGATACCCCTCTATTATTCGCACCCAACTCGCCGTTAAACGCGTCGGGTGAAATGTAGCGTCTCCACCTCTCTCCAGCCCCAAATCCTGACTTCGTCACTGTGTTCATACTATGTGAGAGAGCAGTGCAGTATATTCGCCCAGCTAAAATTGTCAACTAGAATGTCATTAAAATTGTGAAAATAATTTCGAGTTATCTCCCTTAGACAGAAAATTTGAAGATTTTACGACTGGCGGATTTTATTATTATTATTATTTATTGGGGTTTAAGGACACTTTCGACAGCCAGGGGCACCTTGTGTTGGGCAGTTTTACGGGCGGAGGAAGCCAGAATACCCAGAGGGAACCACTGAGCAACTGTCTGACTCCCCAACGTACGAACTTCGCACAAGCAGGGTTAGCATTGGTTGAAGACAAGTGCACCATCGACGTGCAGTACGCCTTAGCACACAGCGCCACCGTGCCACCACATGGGCAATAGGGATTAAGTGCCTTGCCCAAGAACACAATGCAGTTACCCCTGGCGGGAATCGAACCGTGAACGTTTCGGTTTTAAGTTCAATGCCGTAACCTCTGAGCTGCCGCGCTACGACAATCAGAAACGAGTCAAATAGAGACCAGGGCAAAGGTTTCAATGACAAATTGACAAAGGGATTTCAACTTTGTCTGAAATGGCTTGCGAATGAAAAGCGACATTTTGTTGCCCGAAAACAACACTTTATTTCTGATTTGGATAATTAAGTTGTGTTGTACTGAATTTTTTCACTGAATATAATTTTCACAAAGCTTTGACAGGCGTATAGATTATTTGATTTGGAGGACGTAACGATAAAATTAGACCAAATAGTTTCCTCACAAAACTTTGTTTCATGAGTCCATTTAATCTTTTTATACTTAAGTCGGCCAATACAATATGGGTTAGTTGGTTAACAGCAGAGTCAGGAATCCAAATATCTGGATCCTATGGATTTGACGGTCCGCGCGGCTTAACGGTGTACAAGATCGTCGCAAGCATGACAGATTGTAGGGTCTGGGAGGAGGTGGCGTTCCAAGATCGATTTGTTCCGACAAGGATGACTCAAGTCGGTAATGATAAAACATTCCAACCACATCCTCAAGGCATGCCTTTGTCAAAGGCATGCCTTGATGATGTAGCTGGAATATTATTAGTCAGCCGGGATAATAGTTAAAAAACAAGATTTCTCGGAAAATTTATTGTGGATAAATAAAGTATACATGCAGTTGGACTGACGCAGGTTCTCATTTAATTAGCACGAGGCGTAAACCAAGACTGATTATGTTGGGCCCCTCAAATGACTGAATCGGGTACCTCGGCCACCCGTTTGCATGACCAACTGTAAATGTGTTTATGTGATATATAAGTCCAAGTATTAAATCTGATCTAATAAGAAAGTATATAATTAACAGCCAGCGCGAATCGATATCTTAGACTGCAATACAGTCGAAAATATTCCGACTGAAAAAAGTTTTTGGGGATGTCACACCCTCGTACCCTCTTGAAGATTCAAGCTAATTTTCAGCCTTTGAGTTTTTTTTTGGTAATTAAATGATAAATAAATCACCAAATCAGCGATATAAATTAAACTAGATCATTTTTTGTTGCGATGATATTTTATATAGGCCCACCATGGATTAAACCTGAACAATGAAACAAAGAAACACACAGCTGAAAAACTACTATAAACTCCAGCGGTTATAGTACAGAAAGAAAATGAATGGGGATTGAGTCAATCACAGCACAAGAATGCAATATCATGACGTCATGATCTTCATAATAATAAATTCCAATCCCTGTATTATGCGCACAAGTCAAGAAATGGAGGAAAGTAGTATATCATGTATCCGGACTTCTCTGATCAGCAGGACCTCGGAAATGACGTCAAGTCACGTGACCCAGTTACGCCATGTTGTGTTGCCATGGTACGCTGCGTTAGCGGCCATGCTGTGACGTAATTACCATAGTGATATGTGGTGTTAGTGCGCATGCGCAGCGCTTGTTGTTAGGGTGGATACGTGTTTCCGTCGTCCATTTTGTATATTGGATGCCGCGATCTTGGGTTCTATGGTAGCACGTGGTTGCTGTTACCCAAAACCTTCTTAACCGAAAGGGGAATGTTCGGAAGGTGTGTTCCTTTCTACAAGAGTAAGACTAATTACCACAAATAACCCGACAATCCTTCCAAATCACTCAAAACTACCGAAGCAGACTGGGCGAAGGCCCATTTTGGGCATATAAGAGTAGCACGTAGTGCAATAAGACTCGTTCCTTTGTATACGAGTATTTTTCTGGTTCGAATTACTGCAGAATCCTCGGATAGAATTACCCAAATAGACTCGACAATTTCCCTAAATCACCAAAAACCACCAGTACGGATTCCTTCAGAATCCTCGTTTTTTCTGTCTATCCTGGTCTTGCTATTGTTTATTTCAATTCCTGGACCTATTCTACCTATGTTATGAGTTCTATTTGCTTTAGACTAAGTGTTCTGACTTCCCTAGATGTCTCTATGTGCTAGTGCACAGTGTCTACACATTACAGGTAGCACATAGGCACATGCTGGATGTGCCGATATGTATTTGTGTGCTTATACACAATGTGCGCACATCACGTAGGCAAATGCGGGTATTTGGGGATACTTATGTTATGGTAATGTATCATTTGAGAATACCTTTTGATGATGCCATTTGAGGATACTTTTTATAGGATACCCGTTGCAGGATATCTATCTGAAGATAGTTATGGCTCCTATACAGTTTCTATCTGGCTCAGAGCTCCTCTACAGCTTCTACACTATCCACCACCTTCATAGCTCCAAGCCTACCACTTGTCAATAGTCGCCGTCATCTGTCATGTGATTCAATACTATAATTGTATTCATCTTTAGTATGGTGTTCTACCAACCTTGCAGTCTTGTAACAACTGAAACGCATTTGAAATGGAAGCATTGAACACCACCCCATAATCAATGAACATGCTCGCGAGAAGCTATACACTTCCATACATCTGAGCCCAAGTACACCCGTTGGACTTCAAAATAAGGTACAGTTTGACATTCGTTTGTACTTTTGCAGACGAGCTGCCGAAAATATTCATGGAATGACAAACGGAACCCAAATCTGGTCTAGAATTTGTCACGAAGATGGAGGACGAACTCAGTAAGAATCACAGAGAGTATGATCGAGAGGCTTCGTATGGCGTTATGCCTGAAATCAAAGATTCAGAATTGTGCCCCGTGAGTTCATTTAAAAATAAAAAGTACCTTGGAAAATTGCATCCCGACAACACTGCCCTTTGGCAAAGGCCAAAGGATTCTTTCGTCGAAAATGAACCAGTATGGTAGTGTAACAGTAGAAAAACTCTCAAAAGTATTATGAGTGGACTCCGTGACAAATGTGATCTTTCGGAGAAATACACGAACCACTCAATACGTGCAACAGGCGCAACTACACTGTCGGAGAACATGTTTAATGCTTCACAAATAATGGCAGTCACGGGCCACATATCTGCACAATCATAAGCTGTGTACTCGAAAACAGGCACCCAGGAGAAAATACAAATGGGCCTAAGTATTGGTAGAGATCTCACCACGAATAGAGCAGCCATGTCTGCCAACATTCAAATGGAATTATGTGTACCTCTGGCTCCAAATACCAACAGCAGAATTGTAACGGTTGACTCAGCTACATTACAGCACATAGAAGGATTAAACGCAGACGACATCTTCTCGGATTCCCAGGTTGACAATAACATCTCAAATATTGCCAATAAGACTCTCATGCCTTCATTCCATGGATGTTCATTCAGTGGTACAGTTAACTTTAATATAAACGTTCATAAATGATGAACCATACACGTATGAACGCTAAACATTAAACATCGTTGTAATGTTATATGTTATTAACCCTTTACCCAACGCAGACGATATCAAAACTTATTATTTTAAATATAATTTTTTGAAATTTTTAAACGTCGAGCTCGTTCCAACGAGGGGTCACATGATATGGTTTTGTTGAAATCTTTTGAAAAATAATATGTTTTCAACTGCTGAATTTGCATATTACGCGGGCGGATGTGGCCGATTCGTTGGGTAAAGGGTTAAATACAAGTTCGCTACAAAAAGCAATTATCTTCATGCTGATTCACAATACATCTTTATTGTCAAACATTGACATATGGGGACCAAGAACTCCGGATATAGGAGGATGTTACTTGTGTGGGGATGATCAGTAGGCGTACATCATTGTGGTTGTAGGGTCATCGGTGGGGTAAATACGTTACATAGTCTCTTAATGGACCGGTGCGGGATGAGACAGGGATTAGTAGAATTTATACCAGGGCTCGCTTATGTAACTTATAATACAATGTCTAGCCTCGTGCAAGCTAGGCTGCCTTATATTTAAGAAATTGTATGTTGATCTTACCGAGATGTGTTTATGTGTTATTACATATTGTGTCACAACGTGTACACATTACAGGTAGCACATATGCACATCTTAGATGTGCCGATATGTGATTGTGTGCTAATGCACAATGTGACACCTTGTGCACTAGCACATATGCACATATGGGTATTTATGGATACCTATGACATAGCAATGTATCATTTGAGGATAACCTTTGAGGATATCTGTAGGTGATACTTATCTGGGGATATCTATTTGAAGATAGTTATGGCTCCTAGTATGACCTTCTGGGCCACCCCACACCCTTCATTACTCCAGAGCCACCAATTGTCCGTGGTCACCGCCATCTGTCGTGTGATCCAGTACTATTGTTTTCACCCAATAGTATAGGCTTCCATCAACCTCGCGGTCTTGTGCCATTACTACCTTGTACTATTACTACTGGCTACCAACATTCCGTCCTGCCCAAGTGTGTCTTACCATTACTGACTTGTAGCAATACTACAAGCTTAGGACCGACCCCCAATTATGTCTCGATATCTGTCTTTGGCCACCTCTAGGCTTAATCAGATCATCCCATTTATCTAAGCCTGCATTAGTCTATACAACGGCTAGGCCTAATGCAAGCTATGGTATCTTACGTATAAGAAACTCAAACTGTGTGTTGATCGTACCGTGATGTGCTTATGTGTTAGTACATATTGTGTCTCAATGTGTTCACATTACAGGTAGCACATAGGCACATCTTTGGTGTGGCGATATGTGCTTGTGTGCTAATCCTGCACTAGCATATACGATGATAAAAGGATTCTAGAAGAACAGCCGTATAGTAAAAAGGGATTCCACGGAAGGTGGGTCTGGTGGTTGATGGAATGTGCTTGTGTTAGTACACATTGTGTCACAATGTGTACACATTACAGGTAGCACATCTTTGATGCGCCAATATGTGCTTCTGTGCTAATGCATAATGTGACACATTGTGCACAGGCACACACGACGATAAAGAGATTCTAGAAATACAGCCAGACACTAGAAAGGGAATCCACGGAACATGGGTCTGGTGGTTGATGGAATGTGCTTTTGTGCTAGTACATAATGTCTCACAATCTGAACAAATTACAGATAGCACATAGGGACATCTCGGATGTGCCGATAGGTGTTTTTGTGCTTATACACAATGTGCGCACATCAAAAGTAGCACATAGTCACTTACGACCAAAAAGGGATTCTCTAACCACAGATATACTCTAAAAAGGGATTCCGTAAGTGAGATTCCTATGCGACTCCATGAAATGGGATTCTGTGATTTGACATAAACACTCGAGGGTATATGTGCACACAAGCACATATCAGCACATCCAAGATGTGCCTGTATGCTACCTATAATGTGTATACATTGTGACACAATATGTACTAGCACATCAGCGCATCTCGGTGTGATAAACATACAGAGATGGTGTATTGATGTTTCTTGTTCAATCTTTCTGACCCAAAGAGAAACGTAGAGTAACCCAAGGTAAATGGAAGGACATAAATGGTGATATTACAAGCTTCAGAGTACAATGGACAATGCAACAGAAATGTTCTGTTGTTTCGTGCTCACCACACTGACAAAAGAGAGACGCTGAGAGATGGTTATTGTATAAATTGACGTTAATACGCCTAAAACGCAACCTTAATCTACAGTGGTATATTTGAGCTGGGGCCAATACTATAAAACTTCTACAATTGTATTTTCTAGAATTGTATTTTCAAGTTATGACTTTACATGGGTTGAAATGAACCATCAGCATTTTAGTCAGTTATATTGATAGGTAGAAAATACAATTCTACAAAATACAGTTGTAAATATTTTATAGTATTGCCCCTAGTCGCGACTTGGCTTCAGTGTAAAATGATGTTGGACGTCGGCAGCCATAGTGTAGGAAACTCTTAAAATGTCTAATGGAGGATTTATCTCTCTCTGGAATAGGTATGCTATTCCACTGATTGGCAACGGTTGGGATGAAAGAAGCCTGGTATAGATTTGTGTGGCATAGGCCTTAATGGAACACTGATTCAGATTTGATCGAAGATTATGGCCTTAACCCTTTACCTAGCACGAAAAGCAGACGACACTTGCAAACAAAATTCTTGAAGGAGTAATTGTTTTGATTTTTTGCGTAAAAAACATAGCTTATGACCCCTCATTGGAACGAGCTCGTTCCAATGAGGGGCCATAAGCTATGTTTTTGTGACAAAAATGAAAAAGTAATAAAAAGTGAATGCTGAATTTTGTGAATAGCGCTGGCCGGTTTTGGTCGTTACGTTGGGTAAAGGGTAATGTAATGGATGGTACTTTGTTGGAAATGTTTGAAGGTGTAAAATGATGGTAGATTTTAAAGAATTGGACAAGCTTATGCGTCTTACTAGAGATTGTCCAAGCATGTTCCATTGTGTGCGGTTCAGTTTGTCTTTCAGCCATAATCTCAGATTCAAACACACAAAACTGATTTCGACGAATTTGGAAAATGACGTTGCGTCGGAATTTTCCGTGAGTGATCGGCTTACCAGTTCGGATTGAAAATCTATGGCAAATATCCGATAAATTCTAGAAGTTAATTTATTTAATCGAATCAGACGTTTTCATACGAATGATACATAAAACATGAGAGTACTTTTGCATAACCGACATTGTGGTTTTGTTAAATGATCAACTTACTTTTTTCCAAAATTGATGCTTATTATCCCTTTAAGTGAAAGGATTTCTGTGAAAGATTTTCAAAATGTTATATCATTTATTAACTCTTTCAAAACTGGCGCCCTGGAAGGTATTATTTCAGTCAATACCCTCAATGGTCGAAATGGGCGAAACCACCCTAGTTTGTTAGGAGATTCAGTAATAATTTAATCTAACAGCTCTGTCGGATTAAATGATTACCGAGCCGAGCCAGATGTTTTGCTCTTTATGACGTCTGCTCGTTCACTGCCATTTTTTTCTTCACGCAAAAATTATGCACACCGGGTTGAAAGAGTGAGTTAAACCTCTTTCGATTACAAGCCAGAAAATAAGCAGACGGTCATCTGCAAAATGAGGTCCCCGGAGGGTAAATTTAGTGATGCTACCCTACACAGCAGGGTAGCATCACTAAATTTACCATCTGTGAACCTCAGTCTGAATCAAGGTTGCAGACCTGAAAACAGAAAGAGGTACCCATGCAGAGGATAAATTGGCCCACTGTATGGGACAGCATCATCAAATTCACACTCTGGGTACCTCATTCTGCAAATGTCAGGCTGCTTATTTTCAGGCCTGTTTGATTATTTCCATAGTGTGTTGTGGGCGAGAGTGTATTGAGGGCAGTACATGTGAAACATGTCCCAATTTAACAAAATACTGAAACGATTCTGAAATGCGTTAATTGGGGGAATATTTTGAATCCGGTGTATCTTTTTATGCACGCGCGCAACCCTGTAGTGAATAAACTGCAACATTCCAGTATTAACATGTTTACATTTGTCACACGTGTTTCACATTGGGCTTCCTCACTGCGAGTCAAACGTTTTAATTAATAATGGATAGAAACCAGACTCCATTAAATATAAGTACTTCAAAGCTGTTCGTAGCTGTTTTTGGTTCATTTTTCTCTCTTTCGTACAAAATGATGTCCAATCCCTCATCATGAATGATAAATGTGTGAAATGGATCTGTATTGAGTCGAGATTTCATATGAAAATTTTGTATCGAGTTCACTAAAATTTGATCTGATCCGATGTCAACCGAGAACGAGGTTTGGAGATTTCATGTAAAATCGTGACGAATTTGAGATTCTTTTTATCACATAGTGTTAACACTTATGCGAAGCTTGTACAATGGGGGAGGTGGAATCGGAAAGGCATTTCGTAATGGAATGTCCGCTTTATGCACCATTGAGAGAAAAAATATTTAGCGCAATTTCTGACGAAAAAATGGACTTTCCTCTAATGGATACAATGGACAAATTTAAAGTAATAATGACTAATGATAATCCGGTGCTGTGCAATGTTATTTATATAACATGGCCCAGCTCTTTCTTCACAGGAGGGACTTATCTGTAATATGATTTATGTATGTCATATGAATTAGTGTGTTTTATGATTCTGTTTATGTTAATTCTGTGTGTAGCAATCTGCCTTTATTCTGGTGTATTTGCTGAATAAATTTTTCTTATCTTATCTTATCTTACCATAGTGTGAAATTTAACCCGTTATCGAACGTAACGACCAACGCGGATCGGCGGTGGTCACAAAAATCGCTATCCATTTTTTAAAAAAAACTTTTCCCCAAAACAAACATGGCTTATGACACCTCACTGGAACGAGCTCGTTCCAGTAAGGAGTCATAAGCTATGTATTCGAGACAAAAAATGAAAATATTTATTTCGACTTTGGCCTTTTGACGTCATTCCCGTATTTGAAATATGACTACGCCATTCCAACGAGTTGTGTAAAACACCCACCGATTTTAATTCTATTTTTAATTCCGATGTTTAAACCCAAAGGTGAAGAGTCCGTTTGTTTTATTTGAAGCTGTACTGATTAAATGACTCGATAAAAAATCAAAACAACCTTTTGGGAACCAGTCTAAATTACATTCGTTATCTTTTCTATTGGGACGTGTTTGTTGAAATTCATGTCGCTGCTTCTCTTCGGCTGTTGTCCATTCACGCCTAACCATTTGGTGTCTATTACTGTTAGTTAAAATATAAGTACAAATTTGGGCAGATTTGCAAAACAGCAGGGAGAAACATTTTTAAAAGAATTTCGAAGCATATCAATGAAATAAAGTTGACCAATTTAGGTATAACGGGATCCGCAGACGAGATGGCCATGGGACTGGATTAATGTTGTGGTTTGAAATGATTATTAATTTAATATTATCTCAGTTATGGTTAACTTTTTTGTGAACCGACTTTATTTTGCTTTGAACGTTTTCATTTTCACACCACGCGGCAGACGATCGATAATTATATAACGAAATTTGGAAACTTTTCGAAACGTACTAATGACTCGACGAGAAAGAAACTGGTTTAAACAGTGCTGGGAAAAAAGTTGTACATCACCAGTTGAATACAGAAACATTTATGTCATAACGACGATTCCATTAAATACAAGGGCTTAAAGTTTAATGGATGTGTAATAAAGATATTTATCTTACAATCAACATGTATTTTGTCTGTATTAATTGCGCAACTGTGGTGTATCTAACCCCCTGATACAGATGTTTGCATCAGGGGATCGGATACAAGCACGTTCCTTTCGCGTGAGTTCCATTTTTTTCTTTTTGTTCATCCGTACGAATAAATAGTTCGTTATATATTCGTCTACCTTCTTGACTTATCGCCAATATATTGTAAGATAAAATGATTATAACCATTATGTGGATGTACAAAATATGTATCCGAGTCTCGCTCTGGGTTCTAAGGGTAGATCACGATTCGTCTTCGACTCGTCGTGATCTGCCCTTAGAACCCGGAGCTTGACTCGGATACATATTTTGTACATCCACATGATGGTAATAATCTCTATATATTTTCACCAGACTGATGCAAGTAGCCTTCGGCATGTTTTTCGGTTAACCTTTTGCCTAACGAATGGAAACACCCACCCGTGTAACTTACAAATTCAGCAGCTGAAGAAATATTTTTAATTTTTGTTTAACAAAACCATATTATGTGACCCCATCTGTCAGGGCAAAGCCAGCCTAAATATAGGGGCAAGGGGCCTCATATGTAAAGATATTGTAAGTTCAAAATATATTCCGCATCAAGGCGAAAAACCCACGTGAATTTCACTTCTCTGTAAAGCTGGACATAGAAAAAAACACACGTGGTGTATATCCAGCTTTAGCGCAGGGACCCAGGGGAGAAACGGTATGTTAGATAAGGTCTAATCTCGTTTAGTTTCTACAGTAGTCGGAGTCTTACGAGACGTAATCGGTTCGCGTCAAGATATCGTCACGGTCAATTAAGAAACGAGATTCTAAAACGATAGAAATGTCTATCGTATCGTCACCTGATCATTAGTTATAGCAATGCGTGGCAGGAACAAATCACCGTTAAAGTCACGCGCGAGATGACTTGTATTGATTCTGTCTCGATATATGTCATCTCCCACCGTTTTGACAGGTGGACAGATGAGCGTCGGTCCACCTGGCAGTTTAGGGTAAAAAGTATATATACCTTGAAGAGCAGAGCATTAGACACACACTTGGGGTCACACACACGTTGGTGAAGTCCAGGACAGGCGGACTCTGTTTCCTGGCATAAGGGTACCTTCGATCACAGGACCCTGAAACGGCTGGAATCGCCAGAGAGGGCATTCCATGATTGATTTAGCTTAGCGTTGATAGGCGGCTACGAGGCCGAATTCGTGAGAAGGAACACCCCAGGTGGAACGTTCAAGTTTAGATTGTCGAGTAGCAGGTATCGGCCTGCAATAGTCAGAAGTGTAGGTTAATTGTATTGTGCGTATTAACCCTTTGAAGCGTCAGATTGATTGCGTTCTGAGTAGTTTGTTTTGCTGTCGAAGCATCGTAATACCGACTGGAGATCGGTGTGAGTGACAATTTCGCCCTAGCACAAAAAGGGCATTTGTGAATCGTGAATTCAACCAGGAACGGTGAATATTTCAATAGGACTTTCACGGAGGACTTTCAAAAGGCACATAAGGTATGAGTAGACAATATCTGACCCAAATCAGAAGTACGGTGTCTTTATAGATGACGAACATTGCTGGTCGGAACCCTCCGACAGCCAGAGGTACAGTTACGCGCAGACGTTGACATTTGAGCCTAAGCGGGTGAAGCTCTTATGGCGAGCTCACAGCAATAACATTTCAGATTTGTGAAGCTCTTATGGCGAGCTCACGGTAGTAACATTTCCAGTGTGTAGACTAAAGTGCCAGTACAGGGCTATAGAATGACCATATGATTGTTTAGAATTATTTAACCGTAGCGACCCATTTTCTGTGAAAAGAATCGAATTGTTTATTGTTGAAATATTGAAACGGATTTATTTTTATGTGTAAATAAAAGAATCGTTGTTACTTTAAATCATTCTTTCCATTATACAGCCTGAAGTGATTAGGAATCACACCTAACGGAAATCGAACCTATTTCAGGACAATTTGGCAGAAAAGGAATCACGGCGTCGGTCTAACTCAGCCCTCTGCGCCGAGTTCGCGACACTTGGATTCCGACCCTCCACGTTGGTCTAATTTTCCCGCAACTTCATCAGCGGGACTAAATAACCCCACGTCAGCCCAGGCCTTACGGGGCCTCAGGAGTCCCTGACATTGATTGGCGAGCGCTACCAGGATATTTCTAAAAGGTAAAAAATGGCTATATGGAAATTTTGTTTTATTTTAACGGCGGTTCTGTTTCTGTTTTGACGCGTTCGGTCAGCTGATGCCGTTCAAGGGTTTAATATCGCAATACAGTAGTCCCCAAAAGGATACTTAATAGCCACTATAACTGCGGTAGGTTTCAGAATATTTGGTGCGTTTAATTACGTTAAATTACAGAGGTAAATTAGGATCAATTGCCATATTTTTTTTTTTCTTTCTTTCTTTTCCTTCTTCATTCTTTCTGACGAGTGTTGAAGATAGAAAGAAAAAAATCAAAATGGATGTTGTTACACCCCTCGCCCAACTGGTATCATTAGGCAAGGAAATGGGCCTTGAGGGAGCTGAACTTCAGAAGTTCGTTAAAGATGAGCAGAAACGTGAGGCCAAGGAGATTGCCTTACGCAATGACGCAAGGGAGAGAGAGATTCAATTAGAACGAGAGCGTGAGAAAGACGCAAGAGAGGCGAAAGAGAGAGAGATTCAATTAACAAACGAGGCGAGGGAGAGAGAAGCCCAATTAGAACGAGAGCGTGAGAAAGACGCAAGAGAGGCGAAAGAGAGAGAGATTCAATTAGCAAATGAGGCGAGAGAGAGGGAAGCCCAATTAGCAAGGGAGGCAAGGGAGGCAGAACGGGAGTTCGAACAACAGAGGCACGAGAGAGAATTAGAGCTCCTCAGAGCAAGGGCCGATGTGGAGAATGGAAGTCGGCGCTCAGGAGATGGGAGTGCAGGGGTAGCAATTCATGCCCCACGCCCCCATGTCGCTCATTTCAATGAAAACACAGATGACTTGGACTCGTACTTGGAGAGGTTCGAGCGTTTTGCCTCCAGTCAAATGTGGCCAGAAGACACATGGGCTATGTGCTTGAGCCCTTTGTTGTCAGGTAAAGCCCTCGAGGCTTATACCAGTATGCCTCCTGCACTCCTTAACGACTACAGTGAGCTGAAGAATGCCATCCTTCGGAGATACCAGCTCACTGAAGAAGGATTCCGGACCAAGTTCCGAGAAATTAAGCAGGAGAAGGGAGAAACAGTACCTCAGTATTTTGCCCGGGCTAGGCGGTACTTTGACCGCTGGACTGATCTCGCAGAAGTGAATGAGTCGTATGGAGCCCTGCGAGATCTATTTCTCCGGGAGCAGTTTTTAACTACATGCTCCAAGGAGTTGGGCCTGTTCATCAAGGAAAGGGGTCCGCCCACCTATGATGAGATGGCAACTGTGGCAGAACGCTACATCGAGGCCCACGGTGGGAGTGTAAACGCACCCAAATCGGCTAGGGGTGGGGCAAACGGGTTGGCAATGGCACCCGTAAGGCAACACCACCCCGATCCTCCTGCGTCGCAGACCAGCCGGAAGGGGAGCGCTCCCAAGGACACCACTTGTTTTATCTGCAACAAGCGGGGTCATATTGCCAGGGACTGCTGGCAGAAGCAGGTAAGGACCACTGGGAACATTAGACCACCTCAGCAGGGGGCCGGGAACGCAGCGCAAAGGGGTTGGAAGCAAGGTGACCGCGTAGATCCAGGGCCCAGTAGGCAGACGGCAGCGTTCTGTCAAACTATCGGTCCAGAACACAGTCCCCTCCGGGAATGTATACAAGAGGGAGAATTAAGGCTGGAAGGCGGGAAGGTTGTCCCGATAATAAGTGGCATGTGTGAGAGGCTCACAACTTCGCAGGAGAAGGTTGATATGCCAGTGTACCCAGGGTATGTGGGACAAAGGGAGATCCGTCTGCTCCGGGATTCTGGGTGCTCCTCTGCAGCGGTTAGAAGGCAACTGGTTGACGACAAGCAATTGTTGGGTCGTGACCATTTGTGTATTTTGATAGATGGGTCCGTTAGAAGGTTCCCCATCGCGAGGATAACTGTGGATACCCCATTTTATTGTGGCGAAGTGGAAGCCATGTGCATTGAATCACCTGTGTATGACCTGGTCATAGGTAATATCCCAGGGGTGAGGGCAAGCCCTGATGAGTTATGGTCCAGGGATAGGGGGCCAAGTGAAGGCCCAACGAGTAATGAAGGGAAGGTTCCCAGGGGGAACCAATCCGATGGTCCAGGGGATGGCCCCTACACGACGAAATGTCGGGAAGTTTCAGGAGGGACGACTCCTGTCCTATTAGGGAGAAGGGGCCGCAGGCGGTCCAGGCGAAACGCCAAACAGCGAGGGAACCCAATGGGATCATTGGGGAAAGACCCTCAAGCAAATTTATGTGGGGGAGTTGAGCGCCCCAAGAAGTCGGTGTCACCCGTGTGGAGAGGGGAGGCCAGACCCACGCAAATGGCTGGGCAAACTTCCCCAGAATTGAGAGGGCACGGGTCAACACAAGTTGAGTATGTTAAAGTGGATGGGACCGCTAAGGTGGGCGCCCAGGGGACCGAGAAAAGGGTCCACAAATCAAAGGAGAAGCATCCTAGGTGGCGGAGACCACGTAGAGAGTGCCGGGGGCGCACAGCGCCCAATGTGCGCAAGAAGTCGTCGCAATGGACCGGAGGGTCGACGGCACAAGGGCCAAGGACGGCCAGTGTCGTTCGAACGACGGTAATCGCCGGGACGAGTGAGCCTGGGGGATATAGCGCCAAGGGAAGCTCTTGGGAATGCGACAACGACAGGGTATGGGGACCCTGGTGGAATACCCGTAGAAATGGCGGGGCGAGAAGTAGGGGTGTGTCAAGGGTTACCCAAGGGGATACTGGGAACCGGGCCCCTACCAATGGTCGGTGGTTATAAAGAAGCAATGTTTGGGTGGCTGTGGGCCTGGTGTCTGGGACGGGGGCTCCAGTCGCAAATATTTTTGTGGGTGAGGTGATGAGTTTCGTAAACCCGGTGTTAAGGCCCGGAAGAAATTTTCTTATTTTTAGTATTATTATTGCTCTGACTGCCGACTAGAGTTGGTTGTGAGTGCGAATGTGAGATACACTGCCCTGTCTGTCGCGTGTGCGTGGACGGGGAGCATGTGTGTCGAGTTTTGTAAGTGTGGGATACACTAAGCCCGTCTGTCGCAAAGGCGCGGTCGGGAAATCTGTGTGTTGAATGTGTGAGTGTGTGAGGCACAATTTTAATCCCCTGGTTGAGCTTTGCGAGGGTGAGGCTCAACATAATGCAGGGGTCGTTTGCCCCTTCACAAGACATAGGGGAACGGGAGGCGAAGTTACACTCCGTTGGAATTAACCCATCTGACGCAAAGGCGCGGACGGTGTTACTCGTCGGAGTGAGTGCCAAGTGAACTGTTTGCAAAATGGGCGAACGTGTATAAAAATGTGTATGTTTAGGTGTAAATATATAGTATTACAGAGAGAGAGAGAGTGCTGCAAATCTAAGAATAAGGCTACTCTCCATATGTAAACCCGCAAGACGGGAGCATGTGGTTGCGTGTGTGTCGTTGGAATCGGTATTGGCCGACGCATGAGCCCGGTCATGAACCCCACGACCACTAGGGCACAGTTTTGTAGTCTTGAACATGATGGGTAGATTGTAAAAAGGAATGAGAGGCGAACGTGCGTGGCTTTGCCCCTTGTGTTTTAAGAGATACACAGGGTGTTTCTCTCGGGAAGGGAGTTGTCAGGGCAAAGCCAGCCTAAATATAGGGGCAAGGGGCCTCATATGTAAAGATATTGTAAGTTCAAAATATATTCCGCATCATGGCGAAAAACCCACGTGAATTTCACTTCTCTGTAAAGCTGGACATAGAAAAAAACACACGTGGTGTATATCCAGCTTTAGCGCAGGGACCCAGGGGAGAAACGGTATGTTAGATAAGGTCTAATCTCGTTTAGTTTCTACAGTAGTCGGAGTCTTACGAGACGTAATCGGTTCGTGTCAAGATATCGTCACGGTCAATTAAGAAACGAGATTCTAAAACGATAGAAATGTCTATCGTATCGTCACCTGATCATTAGTTATAACAATGCGTGGCAGGAACAAATCACCGTTAAAGTCACGCGCGAGATGACTTGTATTGATTCTGTCTCGATATATGTCATCTCCCACCGTTTTGACAGGTGGACAGATGAGCGTCGGTCCACCTGGCAGTTTAGGGTAAAAAGTATATATACCTTGAAGAGCAGAGCATTAGACACACACTTGGGGTCACACACACGTTGGTGAAGTCCAGGACAGGCGGACTCTGTTTCCTGGCATAAGGGTACCTTCGATCACAGGACCCTGAAACGACTGGAATCGCCAGAGAGGGCATTCCATGATTGATTTAGCTTAGCGTTGATAGGCGGCTACGGGGCCGAATTCGTGAGAAGGAACACCCCAGGTGGAACGTTCAAGTTTAGATTGTCGAGTAGCAGGTATCGGCCTGCAATAGTCAGAAGTGTAGGTTAATTGTATTGTGCGTATTAACCCTTTGAAGCGTCAGATTGATTGCGTTCTGAGTAGTTTGTTTTGCTGTCGAAGCATCGTAATACCGACTGGAGATCGGTGTGAGTGACAATTTCGCCCTAGCACAAAAAGGGCATTTGTGAATCGTGAATTCAACCAGGAACGGTGAATATTTCAATAGGACTTTCACGGAGGACTTTCAAAAGGCACATAAGGTATGAGTAGACAATATCTGACCCAAATCAGAAGTACGGTGTCTTTATAGATGACGAACATTGCTGGTCGGAACCCTCCGACAGCCAGAGGTACAGTTACGCGCAGACGTTGACATTTGAGCCTAAGCGGGTGAAGCTCTTATGGCGAGCTCACAGCAATAACATTTCAGATTTGTGAAGCTCTTATGGCGAGCTCACGGTAGTAACATTTCCAGTGTGTAGACTATAGTGCCAGTACAGGGCTATAGAATGACCATATGATTGTTTAGAATTATTTAACCGTAGCGACCCATTTTCTGTGAAAAGAATCGAATTGATTATTGTTGAAATATTGAAACGGATTTATTTTTATGTGTAAATAAAAGAATCGTTGTTACTTTAAATCATTCTTTCCATTATACAGCCTGAAGTGATTAGGAATCACACCTAACGGAAATCGAACCTATTTCAGGACAATTTGGCAGAGAAGGAATCACGGCGTCGGTCTAACTCAGCCCTCTGCGCCGAGTTCGCGACACTTGGATTCCGACCCTCCACGTTGGTCTAATTTTCCCGCAACTTCATCAGCGGGACTAAATAACCCCACGTCAGCCCAGGCCTTACGGGGCCTCAGGAGTCCCTGACACCATCATTGGGACGAGCTTATCGATTATCAGAAAATGGTACACTGTATCGCATAATTATAATAATAATAGATATTTATATAGCGCTCATTTCACAATAATAAAAAGTTCCATGGCGCTTTACAAGAAAAATCATGGTTACATGTGACAGTACTTCTGTTATGAGCACGAGTGTCTGTCGATCTGCGCGAGCAACAGAGTTTTAAGCCCATGTCAATTTCTGTTCAGAACAGCCCTACTGCAACATTATACCTAACGACCAAGCCTGAATATAAGCAACCTGTCATTTGCAAAATGAGGTTCCCAGGGGGTGAATTTGTTGATGCTATTCCCTACAGTGGGACAATGTTTATTCCAATCACATCTTTCTGTTTTAGCTTGAGACCTTGATTCAGACTGAGATTCACAGAGGGTAAATTTTGTGATGCTACCCTGTTGTGCAGGGTAGCATCGCCAGATTCACCTCTGGGGACCTCATTTTGCAGATGACAGTCTGCTTATATTCAGGCTTGATAACAACTGGAATATAATAATGTGATGATATTTCCCTCGAGACTGCACCTGAAAATGGTTCAGTAAGGTAATTTCCCTTTGCAGGATGTTTGATAAAACTCGACAAGTCCTTATTATCAGAATTTGCAGCAACAAGTTTATTCTCTCGTACTCGAGGTGAGGAGTGGTCAGCTGAATTTCATTTTGTGTCCAATGTGTTGACCCACCATCCTCAAACCTGTAAACTTTTTTATTTTTTCCGGGTCACATTTTGATATCCATCATATGCACTACGTGGCATTGTATTTCCAGTGCGGGACGCGGTGGCTCAGTGGTTACGGCATTGAACTTCAAACAGAAAGGCCCACGGTTCGATCCCCATCAGGGGTAACTGCGTTGTGTCCTTGAAGAAGGCGCTTCATCTCGACTGCCCAAGTGGGGGGCACGGTGACACTGTGTACTAAGGCGTACTTCACGTCGATGGTGCACTTGTCGTCAACCAATGCTAACCCTATTTGCGCGGAGTTAGTACGTTGGTGAGTCTGACAGTTGCTCGCCGTTCTCGGTGGTGCTGTCCTGGGATTCCGGCTTCCTTCACCCGTAAAACTGTCCGACACGAGGTGACAAGGCTGTCGAAAGTGTCGTTAAGCCCCAATAAATAAATAAATTTACGGTGCACTCTAAAATCAGTTGGGTTGAAAATCAACCCAAATCAACTGGGTTGAGTGAATATGAACCCAAATGAAGCCAACACATTTTTCGTTTGCTCTTTGAATCCAATTCCCTCTTGAAATGGGGTTGGAGTAATGATGGAGGATACGCAACAGCCTAGAGCAGATAACCAGGGAGCGTGGTAGCCCAGTGGTTACGGCATTGGCATTTTCTGTAATTTGTATTTGATTCGAGGTCGTGTTTACAATCGAATCGCAACAAGTCCGACTGTAAACACGACCGAGAATACAAATTACAGGACAAGCACATGGTCATGATAATACATTTATCTAACAATCCCGGTACATAATAAAGCCCGTTTCCCCATTTTTCAGTTTAACCCTTTACCTAACATGAAAAGCAGACGGCAGTTGCAAAAAAAATCTTGAATAACTAATTTTTTACATTTTTTGTCTCCAAAACATAGGTTATGACCCCTCATTGGGACGAGCTCGACGAGCTCGTTCCAATGAGGGGTCATAACCTATGTTTTGGAGACAAAAAAAATGAAAAAAATCATGAAAATTAATTGGCAATTTTTGAGAATAGCGCTGGCCGGTTTTGGCCGTTACGTTGGGTAAAGGGTTAAATTGGGTTTAAATTGATCAAAAGTTTGAATTTCAGAAACTATATTTTAATGCATAATGGCAATGCATATATGAGATAGTGCGGAAATTGAATCTGTCTGATACGGAATTGGAACGGGGAAGGGGGGGGGGGGGGGAGGAAGTGGCTGATACGAACGTTTTTTCCGAGTTTTTGGGTGCAAACTTCGTTGATTGTTATATAAATGTCCAGTGACGATATCTGGACTTTAACCCTTTACCTAACATGAAAAGCAGACGACACTTGCAAAAAAAATTCTTGAATAACTAATTTTTTTCATTTTTTGTCTCAAAAACATAGGTTATGACCCCTCGTTGGAACGAGCTCGACGAGCTCGTTCCAACGAGGGGTCATAACCTATGTTTTTGAGACAAAAAATGAAAATATTTCGAAAATTAATATGCGATTTTTGAGAATAGCGCTGGCCGGTTTTGGCCGTTACGTTGGGTAAAGGGTTAATGCACAATCTCGGAAACCCACAGGGTGATGATAATCTATATTGACAATATACAGATCATGTGACTTTATTATTATTAGTCTGGTCGAGCCGGGAGCGCGGTGTCTCAGTGGTAGACTGTTGGGCTTCTATGCTGGAGGTCCCGAGTTCGAACCCCGTCCGGGACGACTCGTGCTGTGTCCTTGGGCAAGACACTTTATCCCGGTTGCCTACATGGGGGCACGATGACGCCGTGTACTAAGGCGTACTGCACGTCGATGGTGACATGTCTTCAACCGCTGTAACCCTGCTTGAACAGGGTTAGATTGTTGAGGAGCTGATAGTTGCTCGTCGATGCTCGGTGGTTCTTTCCGGGTACTCCGGTTTCCTCCACCCGTAAAACTGCCACGGTCACGATTAGCCATTGTGCATAAGTATGTGACCTTAAACACCAATAACTAAATAAATAAGTCTGGTCGAGCCAAATTGTTTGCCGCGGTAATACAGATAATACTTACAATACGAAGATTACAGTATTACGATCACAAAGCGTACAGAGACTTTCGATCGGATCGCGACCCGGTAGAAATTATCTTTTCACTTTTCTCCTCACAACACTGTAGAATCTCACACGCCAAAAAGGAACTGAGAGAACATTAAATCTGAGATGCTATTTTGGTTTGTTTTTCCTATTACGGTCTAAACTGCGCACGAAATCTCTCCGCACTGATGTTTTAGTGTACCGCGGTCCATTTGGGCTGTTTGCGGTGTCTATCAACCCGAACCTCGCGAAAAGGCAGAGCCTGATAAAGGTAATGTTTAAGCAATCGGGGACGTGACAACCGTTACTTATTCCAAGTTCTCTAATCGACATTCGTTATCAACTGATAAAATCGGTTGATAACGAATGTCGAATAAGGAACTATAGGAAAAAGCAACGGTTGGCACGTCCGTTAAGCAATCCGATTTGCGTTTGTCCGAGCCGAATTGTGTTTGTTCTCCAGTTTGAGTTCTCGGGAATGGCAAGCATTATGGTCTTCACAGGGAACGCGGAACGAGCTTGAACGTTGAGGAATTGACCCAACCTAAGATTCTATTTTTTGTATGTATATGTTGTGAGGAAGGGGTGAGAGGAGTATAAAGCGAAGTCGTGTTTCGCTGGTCGTAAACGGAACACCACAGTTCAAACAAGGTTGGAAGTTTTGGACATTTTGCTTTGCTTCCACATGTTACTGTCATGAATTGGCATTGTTATGAAAGTCCAATACCAAACTGATTGTACTACTTGTCAAAAAATGACATCTTCTGAAACAAAAGCGGCGGTGACGGCTGGGGCGGCGGCGGTGGCGGCGGCTGCTACAGATCCCTCAGACCCTGGCTCCGCGATGCCTGTTGTAACAGCTAAAGATAGCTGAAGGAAAGTTTAGTGATTGAGAAGATCATAACTCCTGTCTGCCTATGAAAGGGCAGGTGTTCGTGAAACAGATGCGACACGTACTCATCTGCGAATGACTGGCTCAAGTCAGCAAAGTTGGTGCACACAGACTCAGACACTTAACATTGAACGATGCGTCTCTCTAACACCCAACTATAACCATTTACTTTGCTCATAGATATCCAACAAAAGCAGTCTTATTTTTGTCATATACCGATGGGGATGGGTGGGTTTAGCTCCTACCGTTCGGTTCCCACTCCAGCTTCTATATCTTCTGGATATACTGGCATTCAGCACAGTGATTTGTCACTTTCGAGAAAAAGGGTTTCCTCTCAATTTGTCGGAAATCAGGTTGGCGTATCTACCACAATAAAATATTTATCAAATTTAAACAAGCCGACAACATATGAGTTTACAGCTCCGGGCAATAAAAGTGGCATTCCTTACAGACGCATCCCAGTAACAGAATACCGGCGTACCGGAACGTATGTTCATCAACAAGCTACTGAAAAGGTATCAATTTACCGCGAAAATATTCCAGAAAATTGGAGCGTAATGAATGGTGTGTGTTTGTGAAAGAGAAAGTTCTTAAAATTCTAACAAGGAGTTTTAACAGTGAAATTCTGTTGGATTTAATTCTAAGGGCGTATTGATTTTGGTGTGTTGTGATTTTTTGTGTGATATTTTCGAAGATTCTTAATTCTCAAGGATTGACGCTTCATTTTTTAGTTTCTCCAGTCTGTGGCAATTTATTCCCGATTCCGTTTCTTTCGTTTTTCAGTAGCAGATATTGTTCTCTTTGGTGTTGGCAAGTTATTTTAATGCCACTTCTAGCAGCTGATAGAAAAATCTGACTAACAACAGTAAGTAACTATTTATCGGGGTGGTATGTTCTGTCATGAATGCCATCCTCCTAATCCTGGCTAGAATTTCCAGTAGTTGGTAATTCGGAGTTGTTGGAAATTCCATCTTTCCGAATTTTAGAGCTTCTTTGGCGATGCTGATGTCTCCTTTATCCAAAATTCCAACTCTGTTTCAAATCGGCAAAAATTCTAACTGTAACTATTTACATCTACAGTGTACACAATATCGAGCTTCATGAGTATGCATGATGTCAATCGGTACGAGATTTCTTTCGTACGTTTATTTATCGTAATAAAAAAAACCCCTCGAAAAGTACTTCAAGAAAATCACATCATGTAAAATTGTTATCCTGAGTTAATTCCATCATTCACAGTTACAAAATGATGAAACATCGAAAATTGATCATTCCTGCATAAGATCTGATTTAATGTTAGGACAGTGTGAATTGCTCAAAGTTCAAAGTTTGAGCATTTGTTTAGCATATATTCATTTCCCAGAATAAATGTGATGGCATTTCAGTTACAAGAATCAATTTTATGCCCCCTTTCATGGCTTCATTTTCAAAATCTTTCTCGGTAGTGAATTTCCAACTAGGTGGAGGCCGTGCGGGGGGGGGGGGGGGGGGGGGGGGGGGTTAACCCCCCCCGGTCCTTCCCCCAGTTGGAAATGCACTACCCTACACCCCAATCTGAAACCTCTAGCCACGTCCCGGGGGCTATATGGAAATAAGGATTGTGTTTTCTTACCAGTTTTTCCAAAACTCATTTATCATTTCATCTGACAAAATAGAACTTTCTCCAAGATGTGAAAAGAAAAAAAAATACCACAGAAGTGTTTTCGTTAATTTACATTCATTGTCTTGGAGGTGCGGTGTTTAAGTGGTTGGTTAGAGCGTAGGACGTCAGATCGAAAGTCGTAGATTCAACCTGACCCCCATCGTTTGCGCTGTGTACTTGGGCAAGAAACAACCCCAGTTGCTCAGTTGGGGCACAGTGGCACAGTGTGCTAAGACGTACACCAAAAATGTTTTACAACTGTCTGAGGCTTCCAGGACCAACATTAAAATTGAAAGGTTAACAATGGAATGTTCTATTTGATATATTTGCTGGTTTGTCGTAATCCTCTATTTACTCTTTTCCCAACGTAACGGCCAAAACCGGCCAGCGCTATTCTCAAAAATCGTCAATTAATTTTCATCACTTTTTCATTTTTTGTTTCAAAAACATAGGTTATGACCCCTCATTGGAACGCGCTCGTCGAGCTCGTTCCAATGAGGGGTCATAACCTATGTTTTTGAGACAAAAAATGAAAAAAAATGAGTTATTCAAGAATTTTTTTTGCAAGTGTCGTCTGCTTTTTATGTTAGGTAAAGGGTTAACGGTCAATACAGCTCTTGATCCTAATTTTAGCTCACCAGTTTCTATTGCAACCCTCGAGCTCTCTTTCCCCGATAAAGCTATTCCCCTACTTCAGTCCCTGTAGGTAGGCGAAAGTAATACTCCCTGATAACTGACGTTTTCAAATACCACCACATAGGTGTAAAAACTGTCACAGGTGGTTGTTAGTTGATGATATGAGAGGCGGATCACTAAATTAGTCACAGTTATTGACAATGGTGTAGTAAAAGCCGTGGAATTCTGCTACGGCTTTTGGTACAACATTGCCGATTATCGTGGTTAATTAACCCTTTACCTAACCTGAAAAGCAGACGACACTTGCAAACATAATTCTTGAATAACTAATGTTTTCATTTTTGTCGCAAAAACATGGGTTATGACTCCTCATTGGAATGAGCTCGGCGAGCTCGTTCCAAAGAGGGGTCATAACCTATGTTTTTGAGACAAAAAATTAAAATATAATGAAAATTAATTGGCGATTTTTGAGAATAGCGCTGGCCGCTTTTTGCCGTTACGTTGTGTAAAGGGTTAAGGTGGCAGTATACATGCCCACCGTCTAAAAAGCTCACCGAGACGCAAAGGCATGTGTACTAGAGATGGGCAATATACCGAAAAAACCGAACCTATAATCATGAGCATATCGAAAAACCGAACCGAATCAACCATTGAATACCGAAACTGTCGGAATTTTCCTAATTTCAATATTTTGGGGCTCTGTTGAGGCTTGATAGCAGTTGGAGGGTTCATTTTCATGAAAAAAGTAGCTGATTTCCTTTTCAGTTTTGTTAACCCTCAGGGCCTGGGCAATTGTCCCGAATTCTCAGTAGACTACAACCTGTATATATCCAGCTGCTTGGAAGTGATTTCTGTCCAAGTCTTGGCTGCCTGAAGAGGCAGCCAAGACATATTTAGAAATCACTGCCCAAGGTGCTTTGTCTATTGTCAGCAGGACCTCTTGAAGATGACATGGTCAAGGCATATGTTCTGAGATTGCATACGTCTGAAGTAGGCCTTTGACGGTTAAGGTGTGTTTAGAAAAGGTCACACAATTATCTTGGATATGATTTGTGTTTGTAAAAGAATGTCAATGTTGAGCTCATTGGCAGTAGCATTCGTGGAGCTGTGGTGGAATGATACAAGAACAACTTATTCTGTATTTTCCTGATGTGAATTCCCCTTTGGTACCATCAGCAAATCTCAGTCAAGTCAGATTTCGAATACAGAACCGATACCGAGGTATAGAGGTATACCCCCCTAAAATACCGAAATAGATACCGAACTCAAAATTCCAATACCGCCCATCCCTATTGTTCACATGAAACGTCGGGCACTTGATGGACCGCTGTCCACAAACTGCAACTTTGCTTGCAGGGCCTTCAGATATATCTACATGACTACCAAGTGAGAGTATACTAAAAGCCCACCACCGGCTTCAGCTGACGCCTAAATATTTTACAAGAATGGATGCGCAAATTCCAAGTACCTTATTATCCTGGGGGCTCTGTAGATGCCACACTGTTTGATTTCATTCATCTATTTTCAGTACATACATCTATACCCTCGCGAAGTGGAGTTTCCACCCAGATAAAAAACTCAAAATTATATTAAAAAAATGAACAAACTCAAAAGTTTTAGCTCTTGAATCCTCCGGTGCACCTTGGGTATCATTAGCTGAAACTAACTTTTTAAGGGGGTGGAACCATTGCCCAGAATACAAACTTCACTTAACTGACATTTAGTGATAATCCATTCTCCACGTGCTGTACCTTATCTTAGAAAATGGGTCTGCGGTGGCTCTGTGGAAACCGAAAGATCCACGGTTCGATCCCCGCCATGAGTAACTGTGATGTATCCGTGGGCAAGGCATTTCATCCAGATTGCCCCGGAGGGGCACGGTGGAGATGTGTACTAAGGCGTACAACACGTCAATGGTGCACATGTCATTAACCAATGCCAACCCTGCTTGTGCGGAGTTAGTACGTTGGGGAGTCTGGCAGTTGCTCCCCGTTGCTCGGCGGTTCTCTCCAGGTACTCCGGCTTCCTCCTCCCGCAAGACTGAGGTGACCCTGACTGTCGAAAGGTGACCCTGGCTATCGAAAGTGTCGCTAAATCCCAATAAAATAAATAGAGGATATCTAGTGTTTTTGAGTGGATATCGACAATTATCTCATGAGTGACCGAGACAAGTGTTTATTTTTCGCGAGCGCTTGCGTGAACGAAAAAGACCATTTGTCTCGATCACAAGTGAGATAATTTTCGGTATCCACTCAAAAACTCTAGATTTTCTTTTTATTATACGCTTTTTATAAGAATCTGATAATTCCACTCGTTTCAACCTTGAATTGATGCATGAAAGTAGACAGCGCATTGAATCTTAGATACGCGGAAGTGATTTCATCGATTCTCGGAACAAAGCGTCTTGCAATCTGATTTAGCTGGCGAGTTTCTAGTCCAAACATAACCTGAAAGTCCGTAATATAAGTTTTTGGTTTGGTACCAAACCAAAAACTTATATTACGGACTTTCAGGCCATGTTTGGACTAGTGGGTTTCATGCATCAATTCAAGGTGAACACGTGTTGAATTATTGCTGGAAATGATCGGTATCCTCTCAAAAACACTAGATTTACTTTTCATTATACGTTTTTAGAACAAATTGATCATTTCCAGTGATAATTTGGCTCGTATTCACCTTGAAATGATGCTTTGAAAGCCGCCATTTTGAGTGACACCGTGAAAGTGAAAATTTCTATATCTTCACAGTGGTGGATACGATTTCTATCTTTCCGCAATTTCTTCGATAATCTATCGTTTAGCGTATAATAAATAATTTCTTGTCATTTACGCGAAAAAAAAATTATTTTAAAATTTCCTCTCCATAATTTGTGGAATTTTGATAACGAATGGGTCGCTTATAGTTTTAGATAGATAAGACCAGTGCATGCAGTTTTAATACAGACATTCGATTATGACATAAAGTTGTTGACAGACTTTGTCAGGGCAGTTGCCAATAACGAATGCCGTTGAAAATTATTAACCAATATGTTTTTTTTAACATTCCACGGAAATATTTGACATGGAGAACAGGAAACAAACTCAGTGAACTTAAACAAAGTTGGCTTTTCTGTTGTTGTTTTTTAACAACATTTTAATTCTTTGCGCGGGTGTTAAGTTGCAAGGCTCTCTAATGAACTAAAGCGAACACTACAAGAAATTATTTACAATGTTCAAAAAGCAAGAGTTGCTGGTACTATAATTTTTATTGTAACGACTATCACTGCTTAAATTTTATCATATGAGATACTAACAGAGGAGTTCTCATGCACAGTGTGGCAAACGTTTCTCAGCTCTGGACCGATTTTGCACAATGGAGTCGCCCATATCGAAAAATGCTTTGTTTTAACACCTCACCCAACGCAGACGATATCAAAATTTGGTATTGAAAAAAATATTTTTTTAAATTTACAAAAAATTTTTTCAACAAAACCATATCATGTGACCCCCCCCCCCCCCCTTCATTGGAACGAGCTCGTTCTAATGAGGTGAGTCACATGATATGTTTTTGTTGAAGTTTTTGAGAATTAATTCTTTTTCAACTCCTCCATTTTCAAATTCCACGCGAGTATGCGTCATGTTACGGATTAGAAAAGGCAACTGTTAAGGTAGACCAATTATCTGGTGTTTTTGAGTAGATACCGAAAATTATCTCATGAGCCGAGACGAATGTTTATTTTTCCACTCAAAAACACTAGATTTTCATTCTATCAACGCTTTTTATAAGAATCTTTTCATTCCTGTCGATAATTCCACTCGTTTCAACCTTGAATTGATGCAGGAAAGTAAACAGCTGATGCACATTGATACGCGGAAGTGATTTGATCGATATTCGTACATATAACAGGTAGCGTCTTACGATCTGATTCAGCTGGAGGGTTTCATGCATCAATTCAAGGAAAATACGTGCTGAATCATTACTCGAATTCATCGGTATCCACTCAAACACACTAGATTTTCTTTTTATTTTTCGTTTTTAGAACAAATTGATCATTTCCAGTGATAATTTGACTCGAATTCACCTTGAAGTGGTGCTCTGAAAGCCGCCATTTTGATTGATACCGTGAAAGTGAACATTTCTATATCTTCACAGTGGGGATACGATTTCTATCTTTCCGCAATTTTTTTGATAATCTATCGTTTAGCGTATGATAGATATCTTTATCTTGCGGCTTTACGGTCTTTTTTTAAAGTGGATATTTGTATACTCAAAAATAATTTTTAATTTAGAGGGCCTTTTGTGCCGTCATTTTGATTGAGGGTATGCGATAGAACAGCGAAAACTAAAACGCCACCTTAATCTTTCATAGATTCCACCAAATCAGTGCCAAGGATGGTGCACCCATCATTGTGGGTGCCCCTCCTGATAGCGGACACTTTTCCTGTCTGGATGTCTGATTTTTCGCGATTTTATATCTAAATTGATGTTTGCAGAAAAAATCCACTCTGTCATTCCATCAAGTGGAAATTCGCCCAGTCATGACACGGAATTAATGAATCCTCGAAAAATCCTGAAGTTATCCTGTTTGGTGATATGGTTTTCTCAGTCTGAAAAACATATCGCCTTATTTGGTGATATTGTTTTTTCAACAAACATGTTGAGTGGCGGGGTGATTACTTCAGAATCGCCTCAAAGTTGAGAGACTCCAACTGAAATTATATATGACAGGGCAGACAAAGTGGACGGTGACAGCAAGGGTGTAGCCAGGGAGGGTCATGGGGATCGTACGCCCCCCCCCCCCCCCGAATCCCAAAGGTCCGCAATCTAATACATACCTACGTTGAATTTGATTCACTTTAACTCGGCATGAAATCTTTGATCTCTGCTGATTTTTTCCGCGAGAGTGCCACCCCACCGGACCACCATAATCTCCTTCAACTTGACCTTTGGCCAAGTCCTCTGGCCAAGATTTTAATCTTTTTTAGTTGCCGGACATTATCATTCTTGAGTTGCATTGTGGGCGAACCCCCCTAAAAAAATTGCTGGCTACACCCCTGAACAGTTGGGGCATTCTGGTTCTGGTTGAACTTTTCTCTCACCCGAAACGCATTATCCATGATACAATGAATAATTTATAATCAGAATATCACAGAAGGAAAGCAATTCATGGAGATACATTTTCGATGGACAGAACCCCGGGATCCATATTTTTTACCCCAAATTAAACGATAGATCATTCCTGTTACCAGAAATACAATTGAGAAATTGTTAGATAATTCTTAAACCGTCTAAAGGATTTGAAGTCCTGCATATTGTCATGTATAACATCGGATGGGTTTGGTGTGGATACTTCCTGCAGTTTGGGAATTGGAATTTGTCAGAAAAGTAACAGATTTAGCTCATCTGCAATAAACTGTCATTCCCGTTACCGGAATCGTCTCCCACCTCGTTACAATGGGGCGCAGGAGCAGGGGCGGGGGAACTTGTCTCCCTGTCCTATGCAGTATGCCTAGGGGTACAGAGTGGCACAGGTGCCCTTTAAAGCCGGGATGTAGGCCTACCTTGCCGCAATTTCCCTTGGGATCGTTACATGCTTCAGTAAATGCCACAGAACGTCGTTTACCGGGTGTTAAATCGATCGGGCAATGCCTCACTCTCACAATTTCGACTGAGCACGAGTCAGTATGGTTCCATGGTGGATTATTAATTTAGCAATTAAATTCTATTGGCTTAAAGTAGGTTATGTAAGGCCTATCTCCGTTCTCCGGTAGCAGATTAGACCCTGCCGCGTGTCCATTCATTACTCGGGTGGGATCGAGATGCCATAAAAATCGATATCCCCCTGCCCTTCACATTTTGCGGCGTCCCTGCCTGTTACCATTATTCTTACCACGTGGATAAGAACGGGATACAGAGCAATAGTGCAGATAATTTGATTAACAAGCAAATAATTACATAATAATGGCACCTGGACAGTCATTACACGGCTACACCGATATTGATAATGGTATGTTTTATTCCCGCATTTTTGATAAAAGCGGGGATATTGTGCTGATCTCCGTCCGTCCCATCCGTCTCGCCCGTCTTTCCGAACTTCATATCGCCAAGAGTATGTAATTCGAAACATTTAAACTATGCTGAGGTGTTCAGGTAGCATCTGTAGATGTGCATAAAAGTTTCGGAATTTTTATTTGGCCCCAAGTTGTCCAGTGGAACCACTTTTATTGTTATTGTTAAAAAATCAGTTTCCATTGAAAGGTTCCTAGGGTATTTAATGCGAAACCTTTAAACTATGCTAAGGTGTTCTGGTAGCATCTGTAGATGTCCATAAAGGTATTGGAATATTGATCTGGCCCCAAGTGGTTTCAGTAGAACTACTTTTATTGTTAGAAAATCAGTTTCCAGTGGAAGGCTCCTA
Organism: Pictodentalium vernedei; assembly: GCA_031216915.1. Taxonomy (NCBI): domain Eukaryota; kingdom Metazoa; phylum Mollusca; class Scaphopoda; order Dentaliida; family Dentaliidae; genus Pictodentalium; species Pictodentalium vernedei. The sequence continues at coordinate 347,047,205 of CM062290.1, forward strand.
GGGGCGTGAATTCGAAACGTTGAAAGTGTGTTCAGTGTTCTGGTAGGGTGTCTAGATGTGCATAAATGTTTCTGATTTTTTATTTGGCCCCATGTGGCGCCTTTAGCACAGCTTGTGTCGTTAGAGAATTGGTTTCCGGCGAAAGCTTCCAGGGGTTTCAATTCGAAATATTGTTCATATGTTCCGGTAGAGTGTCTGGAAGTGCATAAATGTTTCAGATGTTTGATTCGGCCCCCTGTGGCACCCGCCATGCCACTTTTGTTGTTAGACAATAGATTTGCGGCGAAAGCTCCTTGGGGTTTTAATTCGAAATGTTGAAATGTTCTTCAAATGTTCCGGTAGGGTGTCTAAAAGTGCATAAAAGTTTCAGATTTTTTATTCGGCCCCATGTGACACCCGTAGCACCACTATTGTCGTTAGACAATCAGTTTCCGGCAAAAAGTCTCCTAGGGGTTTTAAAGCGAAATGCTTAAAGTACGTACATATGTTCAGGTAGGGTCTCTAGATGTCATAAAGGTTTTGAGGGGTTTGGTTTTTTTATATTTTCATTTCTGATACACTTGCTTAGATAGACAATTAACATACAAAATTACACATTCGCTAGGTAGAATTTGTACATCTATTAATGGATACACACATGTGTATGAGTTGCTAAAATAGTAAATTGAAAATTTAGACAAGAAATCTTAAGGGTTTTTCGAAGGACAAGTTTCATTTAATTACAGATTGGTGCGGGGATAAGGGGTAGTCATTACGCTTCGTTAGTGAAAAAATTATATATTTTGTCCCACCTTTATTTGACGGCGATTGTCTTTTTTTGGCCGAGGGTTTGTATTGTCATGGACTCTGCATTGCGATAGTGTTTCATTTGTGCAATAAAACTTTCATTGGTTGGGCGACGTTTTCTCACTCTGCAGGAATAGACAAACATATTGTAAAGAATTAAACATAAATCTGTAATATCATGCTCAATTCGAGTTTCACTTTGGCCACATAAACATAGTATAATATTTGAGGGGATGTATCGATCGAGACGTTACATTTTTCATTGAGTGTTTCTGATAACCTCAATGAGACTGGGGTTTTTTAGATAGAACTTTTATAAAATAAATGCAGGACGGTTTCTTTTGCTTCATTGCAAAAGGTATATAGTTCTGTCTCTACCAATTTGATTTCATACAGCTTAGAATTGGTATTCAAGCATCTGTGTAAAAGTTTATATTGGAAGGATTGCGGGCATGTCGTCCCCAGAGTTTCAGTGTGTTTTATGTGCCTACTGGCACGTAGAACACATTGGAACTCATGGGGCGATGTGTCGTCCAAAATCTTGAACCTCCTGTCCTTGGGTTGAAAGCTAACATTCAATAGATCATTCCAATTTTCTTGAGCTTTGTATGGTGATTTTGCTACAAATTCAAGAAACTTGGGATAAAACGTTTTGCATGCTTTGTTACAGCTATTTAATAATTCAATGTTTTTGTCGACGACAGTATACGGCTGCTGATTTTGCTTTATTACATTTTTCCATTTTAATGGCAGAGAGTTGACCACTCCCTGAAAGACTATAAATGGAGTACGAATGTTATATTTGTCCGAGAAGTCCTGATGAGTAATAAATGTCTTATTTTCACTCAATAGATCATTGACGAAATAAACTCCCTTTCTACACCATAATTTATTAAAAAACACCTTTTTGACTTTTATATTATTGTTTTTGAAAAGAGGTTGAATAGGATGTCTTCCGGGGTTGTGGCAGTATTCTTATTAACGAATGCCCAAGCTCTCAGCACGCTTTCCCAAAATTATTCATATTTTGTGCAACTTTTAAAAGACCTTCCATGTTTAAGAACCATACCTTATCCCATCCTAAGTTTTCAAACTCATCTATTATAAGGGCTTTCCAAGGGCCTATTATTGATGGGTTAATAAGTTTTTTAATCCATGACAATTTAAGGTAGTTCCCATAACTCTGTAAGTGGGGGAATTTTAGGCCCCTATTCTCTATGGTGTTGATTATATATTCTCGTTTAATTTTATAATTTTTGTCGGACCAAAGAAAACTACAAAAAAGGTTTTGAATCTTCGTTAAAACACGTCTCTCTGGTTCTGGAAGGACAGACAGACAATGAATTAGAATCGCACGACCCAAGACTTTTATCACAGCGGTTTTTCCCATCAAAGTTAATTTTCTGAAAGACCAAGCATTCAGCAACTTTTCCATTTTTTTCAAATTTTTGTGTAGTTATTTGCTATGTAATTTTCACTAAATAAATTGTACTCTACCCCGAAAATCGTGGATCCGTGATTCCAATATACCTTTTGTGTCGAAGATAATTCTCTGCCACAACCCCGTTCAGAATCCACTCCATATTGTCTGGGATTTCTCAAAGTTTACTTCCAGTCCGGAATATCGTGCGAATATTTCTACCGTATCTGAGGCGGAATTTAAAGATTTCAAGCCATCAATAAGAAAGAGGGAATAATCGTCTCATACTGACTGATAAGATATTCCGAATCATTTATATTAATGTTTTTAATGTCAGGGTTATACTTAAGAGAGGCGCTCAACAGGTATCACGGAACTAAATAGTTTCCCATAGGCAACCATTATAACGTTCAGGCGAAAAGAAATATGATCACATTACTTTAATTTTGGCTTTCAAATATCTTTGTCAAGTATAGTCCTTCCGACAACTTTTTCTCACCCGAGAACATGGGGTCATGCAACAAATAAGAGAGAAAAACTTACACGAAGGGGAGTACCGGTCACGTGCTCATATTTTTCAGGGAATTCCCCCACAAAAACGCACAAAAAGTAAATTGCATTTTTTAGGTCCAAAAACCATCAAATCACCCTTTTTTATCAGGAATATTCAACAATAATGCAAGATGTCAATAGAATGTTTCAAACGTTTAGTGAAACGATACATTTTCCCAAAGCTGTTTATTTCTAGAGATTGCGTCAAAGTGCAACATTTCAAGACGGGTAACTCTAATTCACATATTTAGTTCCATGAAACCAACAACTCCACACTGAGAATGAACAGATAAGGTGACAGAGGGTCACCTTGTCTAACACCTCTCTGTAAAGTGAAAGATTCTGAACAATGGCTATTCTTGAGTATACGACTATAAAAATTGTTGTACAATGTTCTAACCACTTTAGTATTGATGGTCCAAATTTTAGAAATCTTGGAGCTTTTTCCATGAAAGTCTATTCTAAAGAATCAAATGCTTTTTTAAAATCTAACATGGCTAAGATTCCTGGGATGTTGAGATCTTCGCACTTTTTGGTTAGATCAAAGGCCAGTCGTGTGGATTGACCTCTCCTTCATGACACCTAATTGGGTATCGGGTATTAACTTTGGAAGAACATTTTTAATGCGGTTAGCAATTGCAGATGACTCTATTTTAACATCACCATTTATTAAAGATATTGGTCTCCACTTTTTAATGTACACTTAGGTTTGGGAATACAAGTAATAATGCTCCCACTCTGAGTGACTGAAAGTTCTTCTGAATTGTAACCATAGTTCAATAGTTAAGAAGAAACGATCCAATATCTTTCCAAAATTGTTTGTAAAATTCCATTGTTAAACCATCAGATCCAGGGATTTTATTATTTTTCATACTTTTCAATGCTTTCATACATTCATCAACTGTGAGTAAACCTTCCAGTGATTTACTCTCGTCTTCATCTAAAAAATTTAAGAATGGGTTATTTGGATCAAAAAACTGATTGTCATTGGAGTCTTCGCTCTTACTAATTTTCGAAGAATAGAGATTTTCGTAATATGTTCGCTGCTCGGCAATAATCTTTTAGATTATTGCTTTCGGAACCATCTGATTTTATCAATCTGGCTATTGTTTTTTCAGGGAAATGCCTTTTTTCGAGGTTACAAAAGTATTTAAAATGGTTTTCACCTTCGACTTTTCATCTAGCTTTGGTTCTTAGTATGATGTCTTTTACATTTTTATCTCTAATTTCTTCGAGTTCATTTTCAAGTGCTTTGAATTTTTGATCCGATCCTATGTGGCTCCCGTGGTGCCACTTTTGTCGTTAGACAATCGGTTTGCGGCAAAAGGCTCCTAGGGGATTAAATTCGAAATGTTGAAAGTGTGGTCATATGTTCAAGTCGTGTCTCTAGATGTGCGTAATGGTTTCGGATTTTTGATTCGGCACCATGTGGCACCCGTAGCGACACATTTGTCATTAGAGAATCAGTTTCCAGCGAAATGCTCCTAGAGGTATAATTCAAAACATTGAAAGTGTGTTTATATGTTCAGGCAGGGTCTCTTGCTGTGCATAAAGTTTTGGATTTTTGACACCCGTATCGAAACATTTGTCATTAGAGAATGAGGCTCCTAGTTTTCTAATTATTGGAAGCAGTACAACATTTATATTACCACAAATTATAATTCTTAATGCAGCAAGGGCGTGTATACTGACCGAAAAAAAGAAACGCAGTTCAGTTTTGTTATCATTTTTCTATCCGTAGACCAAATGTAGTAACATTTGACACATAGCTACTTCAATGTACTGTCTAAAGAGCCGTTGGTTAAAATTCAGTAAACCATGACCGTGCGACGCTGCGTGCTTTCAACAGAATTTTCTAAAAACCGTGCATCCGGGGCACTTCTACGTGCTATGGGCTTGAAAACCATACCAAATCGAAGTTTTGAACAGTACACATCGATTGCACAACATTTCATTTCAGCTCGACTGAAAAGCAAAATGCCGCGAATGTCCGAAATTGATAGGGGTAGGGCTATTGCTGTAATTATGCAGGACCAGTCGTCGCCACGTCTCGCCGCCCAGCAATTTGGGGTCCATGACTCAACGATAGCTCGTTTAGGTGGGCGTCTCAGAGCCACAGGAAGATTAGCTGACCGTCCCAGGAGCGGATCGGTGCGCATTACGTCGCCACGTCAAGATAGATGCAAACGTCCCTCACACCTCAGTAACCGATTTCAGACGGCGACGGAGACTGCGATTCAGGTTGTAAGCACTCATGGTCGCAGAGTTTGTCCAAGAACAGTTAGGAATCGGTTGCGTGAGTTCAATTTAAGGCCACGACGTCCCTTACGTTGGTCCGCAACTTACACCCAGGTGACGTCAACGTCGATTGCAATGGCAGCGGGCACATGCACCAAATCGGTTTCACTTGGCCCACTGGAGACGTGTGTTTTTCACTGACTGACGAGTCTCGGTTAACGCGTTACAGGTCAGATGGACGACAACGTTGCTGTCAAGGTGAGCGATATTCTGACGAGTGCGTTAAGGAAAACGACAGATTCGGGGGAGTGTCTGTTATGGTTCTGGGGTGGGATTTCTCGTGTCATGAAAACATCTCTCGTGGTCATCCAGGGCAATCTTACAGCCGTAAGATATCTGGATTAGATCCCTGTGCCTCACGTCCTTACACTTATCCATGCGCGTAACCTTACGTTGCAGCAGAGTAATGCGAGGCCGCGCGCTGCTCGGGCTTGTCGTGACTTCCTCAACCAAAACAGTGTCACAGTTCTCGATTGGCCACCCTACATTCCAAATTTGTCCCAGATCGAGCATTTGTGGGACGAGCTGAACAGGAGAGTCAGCAAGCGCTAGAACGTCCCAAATAACGTCGCTCATCTCACGCAGGCTCTTCTTCAGGGGTGGAATAACATCCCACAAAGTACCATAAACAACCTGATGGGGTCAATAGTAAGGAGAGTTAGAGCAGCGACTGTAGCCCGGGGTGGGCACACCCGCTATTTATTTTGATCAGGAAATGGCGTAGGGTAACAACGTTTGAACTTTATCCATGCAAACGCCGTCTGTGTTAAGACAACGAAATCTGTCGACATTTAATCAGTAAGATTTAAGATTTATTCAAGCAATTAACAACTACAGAGAGACAGATTGCGAAAACAAAACAATAACAATGACAGCATGAAACATTCAAAAGAAAAAGATGTTAAAAGTAAACAAAAATAAACTATATACCTCAACATAAAGAACAGTTATTTTATTTTTGAGAGCTCATCTCCCCTATGTTGAAAGAAGCGCCGGATCATGTTACAGGTGGGATTACATAGCTGTGGAATATTGTTTCGCATTATCAGGTTCAATTTTCCTTTTATATCCATATATTGAAAGTTTTCAGTTTCCTTATTTATTTCTTTTAGGAGATTTTTTCTCATTTTGTCATACGCGATACACTCCATAATAAATGAAACTCGTCCACAATCGCCCCCGAAACACAACCCTTACAAAGTCTCTCTTTAACCGGAATAGAAGGCCGTGAACGCCTCCCTTTCTCGATTAATATACTGTGGTTACTGATTCGGAGTTTAGTGAAGACGTTTCTAGCTTCCCGGGGAGTGGCATGCATGAGGTATGGCTCCGTAATGTAGTCGTCTTTAAACGTTCTGTATGTGCGAAATTTGTGTTTGCTTCCGTTTCTGGATGCGCGGTGGCGTTGCCGCAACCGGTTCTCTTCAGATCACCGAAGTTAAGCAACGTCGAGCCCTGTTAGTTCTTGGATGGGTGACCATCTGAGCGATCGATTCGGACTCCCGCGTGGTGTCCTTGGGCAAGGCACTTAACCCCGATTGTCCAGATGGGGGCACGATGACGCCGTGTACTAAGGCGTACTGCACGTCGATGGTGCGCATGTCTACAACCAATCTAACCCTGCCTGTGCTGCAGTGCGGAGTTAAGATGTTGGGAAGCTGGAAGCTGCTCGTCGTTGCTCGGTGGTTCTCTCCGGGTACTCCGGCTTCCTCCATCCGTAAAACTGTCACCGACATGATATGACATTGACTGTTAAAATGTCGTCGAACCTTACTAAATAAATAAATAAATAAATAAATAAATAAATAAATAAATAAATAATGCTTCCGTTTCTACCGTCGCCACCGTTAATGCTTGAGAAGAAATTAGTTTCGTGTCTACTCCGAAGCTCTTCGAGCATGTGTCTGTTCTAGTGTTTATGACTGATATTAACGTTATCGGTGTCTAGTTGTGTAAGATTCTGCATTTTCATTTCGAGGGATTTTAAGAGTTTATAGTTATTCGCACCCGTGAATGCATCGCCGAGTAAAGTTTGAGAAGTTACTGAATTTAGTTTATGTAAGTATTTGACTAGGCGTATAGTAGCGTCAATGGTGACTGGATATCTTCCTAATTCCGCACGTACCGCATGATTAGATGAATTTTTGCCCACTTCAAGCACCAGTTTGCAAACTCTGACGTGTACATTTTCACAGGGAGAGTTTCTTTCAGCTTTGTCAGTCACTCCCAAAGCCCATATTTCACTCCTGTAGAGTAAAATGGGTTTAATCAATTTGTCAAATAGTTTTAAATCTATTTGTAATGGGGTGACATTTAGACTTGAATGTATTTATGGGAGAAAAGAGTGCTTTAGGGCTTTGAGGGTCAACTTATATTGAGCATCATGTAATTTGCCATTAGAAGATAAGTTGAAACCCAGATAGTTGTATACGTACTCTAGTTTAATCGAGCCCAAATGTAAATCTGGAGAGAACTTAGATTTTCTTGGTCTGAAAATTATACATTTAGTTTTCTCGCTGCTGATACTCAGATTGTTTAACGAGGTATACTCTTCCAATTTTCTTAGACAGTTTTGGGTGCCTATATGTGAGTCCGAAAGTAATATCAAGTCATCTGCGAAAAGCAGGTAGTTTAATTGGCAATTGTTTAATAGTATCGGATTACAACTTTCATCAACTCGTTTCCCAATGTTATCAATAAAGATTTTAAAGAGGGTCGGGGAAATGTTACAACCCTGCCTGACTCCGGTTGTCGATAGCTCAGGTGGACCAAGTCCTTTATTTGTTTTGGTTATATAATAACTCGTCTCATACAGGGACGATAAGGTTTGAAACGTTGCTCCGTTGATTCCTATTTGTTGTAATTTGTGGAAAAGTACAGAAGGATCTACGGTATCGAATGCCCTCCTAATATCTACAAAAACAGCACACAATGTTTTGTTTTAATTTCTTGGATTTGTGTATTGCAGTTTTCAAGATGAACATTCTACCAATCGTACAAAACCCTTTCCAGAATCCAAACTGATTATTACTAATCAATTTATTTTCTTTTAGAAACACGTTAATCCTGTTATTGATTATTTTGTTGAATAGCTTACCCAGAGTATTGCTTTGAGCTATAACTCTATAATTATTTGGCTCATGTCTGTCTTCTTTCTTATAAACAGTGGAAAGTATTGATTTACTCCAAGCAAGTGGATAATGGTGCGATTTCAGCACTTGATTAAAGAGTTTAGTGATTTCGTCTAACATGTATGGGACAATTAGTTTGAGAAATTCATTCGGGATATTATCAGGACCTGTGGATTTATTGTTTTTCAGCTTCCGAAGTGTACTTAGTATTTCGATAGCTGCCATTTCATCATTATTCATTTGGATGCGTACTTCTAAATTGTTATGTGACTGATACTTATTTTTAACAGAAACGGGTTCACAGTATAGATTATTGAAAAAGTCGACTGTTAAATCGGTATCGAGCTCGTTTTCGGTGAATTCTTTATTTCTGATACTATTTATTACTCTCCAGTAAGCTTTAGGATCCGATGACTCTAACCTGTCTAATTGTTCACACGTGTCTGAAAAATAATTTGGTTTGCTATTTCGGGACCCTTTTATAAGCTTTTTTGCGGTGAAGTAACTAATGACCAGGCTCTTATTTTGTGGGTTTATCTCATATCCCGGATGATATCTTTCATTGTTTGTTTGAGATGTCTGCATTGAGCGTCAAACCATTTAGGTTTCGTTTTTTTTCCTTTCTTTGCCATATGGAATACATTTCGACGCAGCCGAATTGATATATCTAGTAATATTAGTTATCTCTTCAGCAGCTTTTTCGATACCTCTCCTATCAAAGGGGTAACATTTTGTTCGAAATTGTTGAAGCTGACTGGTTGTGTTAGGGCTACTGAATGATATTAATGTCTTTTCCTTACTACCCGGTGTCCAGTTGAGTGCTGATTTACATATAGTATACTCATACTTTGTCGATTTTGTCGTGTAGTTCTGAGGAGCAGAATAATTCAAGTCAAGAGTATTCGTTTGGTGATTTAACGTAAAAGTAGTCCACATCAGAAAACTATTTGTCAGATATTATGATATAATCCACTACACTTTACCCATTGTATTGGTAACTAGTGAAGTTACCCATGTAGTCTCCTGGATTACGTCCATTAATTATTCTGAGTCGAGCTGTTTGGCACAAAGACAAGAGATGATTACCAAAGCTATTTAATGTTGTATCTAGACTTTCTCTGTCTTTAGCAGAGTCGGTCATATAATCGTCGAGGATGAGGAGGGGGGGGGGGGGGGGGGTGCTTGTCACTATCATCTGTAACAAATTCCGGCTTTCTACCAGTGCGCGCATTGAAATTCCCGCCTAAGATTATGAGATCTTCCGGAGCACAGATTGACAATTCAGACTCAAGTCGGTCAAACACTCGCCTGAGCATGTTACTTTTCCGCCAGTAACTTGAGTTTGCAGGTGGGATATAGACAGATACGAAAATTACAGATGACTATAGATTAAATGTTTTGCCATCAAATTCTACCCATAAAACTAAATCATCAATTTGACTAACTTTCTATAGAAAAGAATTATATTTTGAGCGATAATAAAATCCAATACCGCCATTTTTGTTGCTGACATTGTGCCGACATAAGTCTCTGCAAGAAAACCCAGGGATTTCGATCTCGAATTCGCTCCGATGCCAAGTTTTTGTGATGGTTGCAAATTCGTACCTTGTTAACATCTGTTGGAATTCAGGGTACTGAATTTTATTGACCAACCCCTCTGCATTCCAAACAGTATAACCAATTTTGTAGGGGCGCGGTGGCTCAGTTGGTAGAGGTGCAAGCTGCAAGCCGAGAGGTCCTCGGTTCGAATCCCACCTGCGGCAACGGCGTTGTGTCCTTGGGCAAGACACTTCACCCCCATTGCCCATGTGGGGGCACGGTGACGTTGTGTACTAAGGCGTACTGCACGTCGATGGTGCACCTGTCTTCAACCAGTGCTAACCCTGCTTGTGTGGAGTTGGTATGTTGGGGAGCTGACAGTTGCTCGCCGTTGTCCGGTGGTTCTCTCCGGGTACTCCGGCTTCCTCCACCCGTAAAACTGTTACGGTCATGGTTAGCCACTGTGCAGAAATATGTGACCTTAAACACCAATAAATAAATAAATAACCAATTTTGTTGAAATAACGATTTGTTTTATTGTGGGGTGTTATTAAATGTTTAATATTATTATGTCTAAGCGAGACTAATGCACCATAGCTAATGTGGCCACGAGAGACGGGAGGAAGCATATCCACAGAGAATACAGATAAGTGCTAATTCCGAACGGCATCCCAAGATGAACCAGGGATCTTCAATGAGCCTGGCCTCTAATGCGGCCAAATTGAAAAACCCGTTATCTTCACAATATCGTTCGAGCACAGCACGAAGTTTACATTCTTGTATTTGACGGTAAGCTAACGCACCTAACAATAGTTTTTCTTTTAAACCTTGAGTAATTAACACATTACCAAACACAAAAACTCACACGTGTTTTAACAAGAAATTCACCATTTTGACGTTCAGCGTTGAGATCGAGGGGCAGTCACAAAAAACTGATTGAAAAAAATATGCTCGTTTGAGGCGGCAGATATAAAATGGATGTTCTCCGAGTTTTGCCACCTATGGACCGATTCTTCAACTTCCCCCTCCCCCCTCCCCCACCTTTGGTAAGGCAAAAAGGCAAATTTGCGACAAGCCCCACAAATACTACCAGACTGAACACGCATTTGAGAATTTTGTATTACCGTCATTAAGGTTAAGGTCATCTTGAATAACATTTTCCTGTATCGTGCACACAACACCAAGTAATACACCCTGTATGACACCTATGGGGCGATTCTATAGGATTCCTCTCTTTAACAGGCCTTTAGTGAGGCAAAATGGAAAATCGGGATGAGACCCACCAATGGTAAATGAGATGGGCCGGGATATCATACTCCTTTGCTACACTATGTTTATTTGAACGGCTACTCATTGTTAGATATATAAAAATTAACAAGACACGGATTCCATTTCTAAAGATTGCAGCCGTGGTGTTCAGGACAGTAGTGAAGAGAACATTGTGTGGTTGTCACCCCCACCCCTCAGACCTCCCCACCCCCGTGCCTCTGGCAATCATATTAAGCTGAAGAATCAGGGATGGCGGTGGAACCCAATGAATTTATTTGAAGATACCTGAAATTCACATAATTTAACAGTATAGAATAGAGAAGATAATGTTTCTCATACAAAGGGAAAAGGTTGTTGATAACCCTTTACCCAACGTAACGGCCAAAACCGGCCAGCGCTATTCTCAAAAATCGCCAATTAATGTTCAAAATATTTTCATTTTTTGTCTCAAAAACATAGGTTATGACCCCTCGTTGGAACGAGCTCGTCAAGCTCGTTCCAACGAGGGGTTATAACCTATGTTTTTGAGACAAAAAATGAAAAAAATTAAGTATTCAAAAATTTTTTTTGCAAGTGTCGTCTGCTTTTCATGTTAGGTAAAGGGTTAAGCAGGTATTTTTTTTATTTCCACAAGTATACATGGAAATAGTCTGCAAGACCACTTTCATGCAAATCTTATAGAAAAAGAATTTCAACATTTTGATCATTAATTACCTGAATTAGCCAATTAGCTGAACTCACTCATCTCTTGTAATGTTTCTCCGCGTCATGATATACCCAACCCTTCTCTTCACACATTCCAGGATCCCCTCTCTCGCCACTTATACACTCGCAAATAGAATATGTAACTAGGTTATGATTTGTAGACATTTCACTTCTACAAATGAACACAGAATGGCCTGTAAGATCATTTTTATTTCATATAAATCTATAGAAAGAAATTTCAGCAGTTTGATAATTAATTTCCTTGAGCCAGTCAATTAGCTGAACTCATTTGTCTCGTGGAGAATATATTCGCGTCATAATATGTACAATGTACACCCTAGCCTTCTCTTCCCATATCACTAAATCCCCTCTCCCCTACCCACCCAAACACCCGTACACACCAAAACCCACCCAACCACACACAAACACACTTATCCCACATACACACACCCTCACCCACCCTCACCTTTCCTAAATTTAGAGTTTATGCAGTTGGTGAGATTAAAGATATGTTCACACAGTCGAGAAATGTCATCATTTCGTCTTGTTATATGTGAAGGTCTATTATAATCCTGATATGGTAAATTCCAACTTCCATTTTCTGCCCAGAAGGACATTTTTCTCGGTCGCCCAATAATGTTATTATTTTTAACATGTCCTGCTTTTAGAGAACCGTTATTACATGTATAGAAAGAATTTGTGTTATTTGATTGACTTTGCCTATATATCTTTCTGCCCGTTGACTGTGGGTACCGAGCACTGTTACAAACATATTGTGAATAGCTCAGTGGAGGTCTGTTGTAGTTGTTGTGGATTTCTTTTGAGGATCTTTGAAGAGTATTATTCAATGTACTGTCTGGATATTTTATTTTTTCGCTAGCACTTTGATGCCTGTACTGTTCAAATGAACAATATTTCTGTAGAAATGCCGGTGTGGTTGCCCATGGTGAGATATAAAACCACTTGTGTTAACTATAAATACAGAGTTCAGCTGGTCACAGGACGACTTATATCTCTTATTTGTTTCCAGTATTATAGCATTAATGTGTGGCGAATGTAAAACTGGAATGACCGATGATAAACGCACTTCTGCCTCTGGGTACTGCTGGGTATGTAGATTTCACTAAAGTCAGAAGAGTATTAAATGCGCTGGGTTCAATTAATACGTTATTCTTACAGGCGTTAACCCCAACATGTATTGTTACTTTCTTCACGTTTTCGTACAATTCTGTGTTTTTAACACGGGTCTATCATATCTTCAATTTTAAATCGAGGGAGAATGGTAGTTTTAACTTCTTCCTCCTTTTCGAAAATTTTCTTGCAATAATTCCACGAATCAGAGAATCTCCAACAATTAAATGTAGCGGATTCGCCGCATGAGATCTTGGTCTTCCGATCTCTTTGTACTTTGTTTCGGAAGCGATGGTATATTTCTCGACGTTGCATTAACCCTTTACCTAAAACGAAAAGCAGACGATACTAAGAAACAAAATTCTTGAATAACTGAATATTTTCATTTTTGTCTCGAAAACATAGCTTATGACCCCCATTGGAACGATCTCGTTCCAATGGGGGAGGGGGGGGGGGATCATAAGCTATGTTTTTGCGACAATTTTTTTTTTTAAATAATGTAAATTGAATGGTAATTTTTTGAAAATAGCGCTGGCCGGTATTGACCATTACGTTGAGTAAAGGGTTAAGGGCGTTTGAGATTGATCTATTGTATACCCTGCTTGTGATTAGGACTGTGGTAAGAGCTCGGGTACTTTTTCCGGAACACAAACTTTATTTTCAGTGATGACGTTTGATGCAAAGGCTTCGTCAGAAACTGTTAATTTATCATCATTGTCCTTCTCTTGGTGAATATTACGCGTTTCCACCAAATATCGGGTGAAAAATGTTGGCTTCTGGGTCCAGGTCTTCTGATGTTCACATCGAAGTGTTTCGAACGTCCCGTTGTTTTTTTTTTTTTTTTGTTTTTTTTTGTCACTCTTGTCTGTGTGTAGTTTCAATTTCGCTTTCAAATTTTGCACTTCACTTTTTAGTTTATTATTTTCTCGTTGTAAAGAACTAATATCTGCATGCAACCTTTTCAGCTTATCGTTATTCTCAACAGTGTATACTTTCAGCGTAGTTTGACACTGCATTCTCATGTCTGAAAGTTTTTCAGAATAAGCTGACTCATTTTCTCTTTGGTTCAGTTTCATTTCATTAATAATAGTCAAGTGTGTTGCCAGCAATTTTTTTAGAGGGTCGCCTACAATGCAACTCAAGGATGAGAAGTCTGGCAACTGAAAAGACTGAAAGCTTGGCCAGAGGACTTGGCCAAAGGTCAAGTTGGAGGAGATTTTGGGAGGGGGGTTACCCCCTCCCATAATTTTCTCCAACTTGACCTTTTGTCATCAGTGGTGGTCCGGTGGGGGAGGGGCTCCCCCGGAAAAAATCTTCAATATTTGATATCAGCTGTGATCAAAGATTTCATGCTGAGTGAAAGTGAATCAAATTCACTGTATATACATGTATTAGATTGCTGTGGAAAATATCGGCCGCGGACCTTTGGGATTCGGGGGATTGGGAGGGGTCGTTCGACACCCATGACCCTCCCCGGCTACACCCTTGAATAGTCTGTAATTCGTCCGCTGCTTTTTTTCATTTTCGTATAAGTGTGATGGGTATTAGGAGTGGATGAATATAACTGTCGTATTTTTTTCTTGACTTGAGTATTATATGCTAATTTAGGTGTGGTAAAGGATATTCTTTTTTCCTTGCCAGTTTTGTGTACTGTTGAGGATTAGACAAATGGGGTGTACCTTGTGTACTCGTGGCATTGACCTCTTCCTCGACTTGTAATGTTTCTTCATTGAGTACTGTTTGATTCTGGTATGAATATAACTTATCTGCCAAGTCTTAAATATCTTCTTCATATTTTGTTTCGAATCCTAGTTCGTAAACGCCCGGAAGTTCATTCGAATATTAGGTTTCGAGCCTTGTAGCATTATACTATTTTTTGTCCGGTAAATGTGAATTCGAACTTTATTTTTTTCTGGGGTTTTTTGGAATGCATAACTTATCCTCCACAAGAACTCCCAGTTGGTCGTAAACACATCCCCTAAATAATTCCCTTTTTGTCAATTTGTTCTTCTTCATCCCAGTATTGTCTAGAAAATCCTCTCCTATACATTTCAAATTTTGAAGTGTCCAATTTGAATGTGATAGACTTTCCATTATTGTTTATTGCGTCATCATGCACATCTTCCAAAAGACCTTCTATTCAAAACTTTCTTGATATTTAAATCATAGTTTCTTATTTCTCCAACTCCATCTTCAGTCGCAAGCTGTGCTTCCTCGTACGGTTGTGTCAGAGTTAAGTTCATGTCGTCACTTTCTGTTCCAGGCAAAGAAGTATCCATTCTGGTTGAGTGATATTTTAATTTTTAGTTTGTCTTATTCACAATGTTTAGCACGAGTATAATTTGTAAATGTCTTAGCGGTTCCTCTCAATTAATACATACAGTTAAAACTAGAAGTCCTGTCACGAACTGTGCGCTTATCTAGGCTTAATTGCGCGTAGGAATAGCACGCAAATTGCCATATCGAATGACATCCAAAGCACGGCAGGTTCTCCTGGTTACTCATGGCAAACACAGGCAGTGTTTCTGCCAATGGACCCCCGGGTTACCCAGAGGTCCATTGGCTGAAACATTGCTTGTGCACAGGCCATATGTACAGAAAATGATAGCCTTACTGTAAGGTCATAACGCGTAGATTAACGCGTAGATCGACGTGCTATTTGTGCGCATTTCATGACAGGACGTCTAGTTTTAACTGTAGCTACCTACATTGTAGACTTTCTTCTTGTCTCCGGTGGTCATTTTTGATGCTTAGTAACATTTCATTGTTTTCGGATGAGAGAAAAATGTGCCCATTCGTTTTGAATTCCGTTCTGCGTGTTAAAAAAGGCTGAATACGTAGAATTTCAATCCAATGAACAAATACACTTGTGAGCTCTCCGGCGAGACTCGCCTAGCTTAAACGTCTAAAATAGAAAAATTACACACGGGTTACCGGTCATTTTTGTGAGATTGTGTTCATTTAGCGGATGTACGATAGAAACCAGACCACACGCAGTAAGTGAAATAGTTTTCTATTGTTTCTAGAACAAACTGGGGTCAGATTCTGTGTGGATTTGTCTCTAAACGTAGAAATGATTGACTTGACTGCCGGAAATATTTGTATTTTTTGCAAACGAGAATGTGATAAATGATACCGAAATACAAGGCCAGTGACGTTTTAAATACATTTTTCTCACAAAATGCTTAGAAGAGTCATTTTCCACTTCATTGGGCCCTTCATACGGAAAATCTGTAACACTTGAATCGGAAACCGGGCTCTTAACTGGGGACACTGTCGTCTCCCTGACTGTACGACTAATTACAAAACAAAGTTTCTAACTGTACGACCAACTGATATGTAGTGTCCGACAAACTGCAAACTGTTCCAACAGAGTCGAAAAGATGTCTTGGAATAATATACACGAACGCCTTACTGTCCGATGAAAATTTTCTTGTTACTTACGAGACAAGTCGTACCAGACTAGCCGTACCCACAATTGGACAACTCCTACTCATTTTTCGTCTGGATAACTCGTACCCGGGTTTGGATAACTCACACCCACATTTTGACGAAATCGAACACATTCAAAGAGAAATGGATACGAGTTGTCCAGTTGTAGGCACAAGTTGTCCGTCCAGCATTCAGCATTTGGGCACTAGTTGTCCAGACAAAAACGGGCACGAGTTTTTAAACTGGTCGAAGTGGAAAGGTTACCTTCACTGTCAATGGCCACACGACCTATTATGACTTCCTCCACCTCACTCCATTGACTCTTCTACAAACTCACCGATTGACCCAACTCCGTGTACATGTCCCACCTTATCGCACAAAATAACTCAACTCAGTGCTCCTTTTTTGCTCACCTGACTTTACTTGATATGCATGTTCACTATCATATTTCAATCCAAGTTTGTATTTTTTTAAATAATGTTGCCGCGCTCTATAGGAAAGGGGTGGGGTGGGGGGATGCTCCAAAATTTGAAAAAAAATCTCATGAACTAGTGGGTGCATTGGTACAATGACTTGATATTTGGTCTGGAGCTCCCTTTTGAAGTTCGCGGAACAATATTTGCCTTTGTAATGGATGGGGTAAGATTTTTGGCCCTGCCGCAAATTTCTGTCTTCAGAGCTCATGGTCCGATTTGAACCAGATTTAGAATGTGGTATTATTGAGTCATAAGTACTTAATTCACGCAAAAAATCACCCGTGTTCCTGTGGGAACCCCAGAAACTAAAATAGAAATATTTCAAAATGCCCACATTTCCCGAACCACACCGAAAAGAGAACAGAGAACTGTTATTTGGTATGAATTATTCTTAGGACCAGTAAAATGGAATGGTAAAAAAATGCCATCCGTTGTTTCAGGGTGTTGTATAGGGCGGGGGGGGGGGGGGGCATCGAAAAATTCTGAGTCAGCATATTTGCAAAAATTAAAAAAATTCTTCCCCAGAACCGTTGATGAGAATCTTGGTTTTCAGCATCCATAGGTCGTGGGAAAGGTCATATTCAATTGTGTTCAAATTAAGCCCCTCGGTTATTATTTGGGCTCAATACAGGTGCCTGAATCTTAATTAAGGGCAGTATGGGGAATGAGTTTTAAAATATTCTTCTCTGGAACCACTAGTCAAAATCTTTTAATATTCGCGGGTCGGATTCATGTTTGTTCAAATCAAGTCCCTGAGTTGATATTTGAGCTTCCTATGGGGGGTCCAAATTTTAACTTAGTGCAATATGGGGGATAATAAAATCTTCTTCTTCAGATCCACAAGTCAGAATCTTTTGATATTTGGTATACAACATCTCTTGGAGGGGTGGGGGGGGGGAAGATTCAAGGTTGTTCAAATCCAATCACTGGGTTAATATTTGGTCACCCTTCAGGAGACCAAATTTTAACTTAGTTCAATATGAGAAAGTTTCTTTAGTCATCTTGGATTTGGCATATAAATTGTCAACAATTCCATTAGCACACCACACAGGCTAATATCTCACCCAATTTACAAACTAATATTTGGGTGTGGCAAAAAGACAGCCTCATGGCTATACCAATACCCTGCAGTAGCATGCTTACTGTCTCACTCTTTCATGTTGTACTATCATGTATTATACTGCAAATAAATAAATAATTCATTCATTCATTCATTCATTCATTCATTCATTCATTCATTCATTCATTCATTCATTCATTCATTCATTCATTCATTCATTCCTTCATTCATTCATTCATTCATTCGTTCATTCATTCATTTGTTTCAAATTTCATATGTAGTTTTGGAGTGATGTATACATGGGAGTTATTTTTCTGAATTTCGTTCAAAAACATGGCCGCCATCGGCCATCTTGAATTTGGCATATAAATTGTCAACAATTCCATTAGTACACTCTACAAGTCGCATTCCTCACATGATCTTTTTCGGGTTTCACATGTAGCTTTGGTGTGGTGTATTTTCTGTAGAAACTTGATTAAATGACTTGGCATTGCTGGAGCTTTCTATTTAGTTCATTATCTTCTTGGACAAGTTGAGCTTCAGTGTCATTGACCATTTACAACACATATTCTCTATGTCTCACATTTGCTAATTCGCAAAACACAGTATTTAAAATACAAGTCTCAGGTTCACTGTAACAAAACTTTGAACAATATGTACCTAGCAAGTTCTGCAAAAACGACCCCCGGCCACCCCACTCCATTCCGTACACAAAACTCAATGGAGTCAATAGGGCACGCAATTTGTCTAAGACCTTGAAAAATAATTTTAAAGGAAAATTAAAATCACACATTGACCCATTTTCTACCCCTTCCCGACCCGGGTGGGGAGGGGTGATGCACCCGGTGGGCTTATTTTAACAAGTGTCTTGTCCACCCACATACGCTTTTGACTATATTTGATCACAACCCCCATAAATCCATTCACGGTAAATTGTCCAAAAGATACCTGTTCTCCACCCCCCCCCTCTCTCTCTCTCTCTCTCTCTCTCTCTCTCTCTCTCTCTCTCTCTCTGCTTCCCTTTATCTCTGCATATCTCCAATATCTTCACCTCTCGTTCTCAATGAACCATTGGGTTACCACTACATACATGTACCTTCGTTTTGTCAAAAAAGAGAAGAATCCAAATAATTAGTGATCAAATACAAATCAGCTTTTACAAACACCGTGTTCGTAAATCAGGGTTTATATGTCTTTCATACTGCTTTACTACGGCTTCAGTTAACTCACTGTTGTGAAAATAGAACATTTACGCCGATTTCACTTATTTTTTTAGCCGTAGCATTCAGATAGGTCACTGGTGCAACATGAAATTTGTTTCACCAGTGACTAGTTTGTTACACCAGTGACATGTTACCCCATTGACAAAGGAGCAAGGAAAAATGATATCTCTCCAATCTGTTCTTCGAATTCTTAAGGTCTCATTAGACTTGTCATATGGCTTTATACAGACATCCAATGGGCATTATGTGATTTACAGACTCATCTGTAAAGACAGAGAATATGTTGTTACACCAGTAATATTTAAAAAAAACCTAATACCCTGTAATCGAGTAAAAATTGTGTTGGCCCTCAGTGAGAATGGGTGACTTCAACATTGGTTCTCGGTTGCTATTATTCATTTTTCTGTCTTTTCTGTTATTTTGTTGAATGTCGTGAAACAAAACCTTATCGATTTCTCTCCCTGAACTCGGCGTAACACCAGTGGCATAAAATCTTGGGACAAGACTTTGAGTGAAAGATACGCAAATACTTTCACAGCTGTGATGGGATTAGAAGCGAGAGATTTGGGACAAATGGGGTATCTTGACGAGATTATGAATTACAAAGGCGGTTGTGTTATATAGTATGTCTTCGGACATGTTACACGAGTGACATTTTGCTTCAAAGGAACTCTTATTTCAAACATAGAGTAAGATACAGGGAAGGTCAATTATATTCCTATAATTGCTCCTCTCAGTATCTCCAAAATGAGAACCTAAGATTCATTGACAAATGTTTATTGAATAAGATATTTGCCCCGGACATAACTTTCCCTTTGCTGAAGAATTACCCTCAATTAAAAATGTTCGCTGAAATAAAAGTCCTGTGTATCCCGGGAATGTTGATATGTGGATTGAATATCAAATATTACACGTTTATGTTTCGGTAATACAGGACTAGTTCCCATTAGCAAATAGGCACTACCGAATTTTCCAAGCTTCCAGTGGAACTGTTGATGAAATTTTTATTACTAGTATTTATGAAGTTAATAACTTAATTTCTACCAGTGGGGCATGACTGACCCGCAAAGTGGAGAAACACTGCAACATATACAGGGAATCTTACAGCGATATTGGTACAATTAGGCGGTCAAAAAATATTGTGTACTTTTCAGTTAGTCGGACAGGAACTTCTCGTAGTTATTCGTACAGTCGGGAAGATTGTAGTGGCCCAAGATACAGACAAGTGTTACAGATTTTCCGTATGATGGGCACAATCAAGTGGAAAGTGACTCTTTTAAATATTTTGAGAGTCAAATGTATTTAAAACGCCACTGGTCTTGTGTTTCGGTATCATTTATCACATTCTAGTTTGCAAAAATTACAAATATTGTCGTGAGTCAAGTCAACAAATTCTACGTTTAGAGACAAATCCACATAGAATCGGACCTCAGTTTGTTCTAGAAATAACAGTTAACTATTCTACTTACTGTGTGGAGGCTGGTTTTTCTAGGTACATCCACTGAATGAACACAATCTCACAAAAAATGACTGGTAGCCCGCGTGTAATTTTCAGCATTTGAGCTAGGTGAGTCTCGCCGGATAGCTCACAATTTCCGTTTCAGCCGACTGTCGGCTTCTCCCTGTGATATTTATATTTATGAATGAAGATGTGTGTCATTGGCAACAGGGGAAAAACATGATCTTACAATTTTTTCATAGTGCATATATGCTTGATCGTTCGATATCCAATCAGCGCATGGAAAGATATTGGGCAGTGTTAGCACTGGCAGAGTAAACATGACAAACCATCTAAAGCAGCTTTTTAGCGATGTTCACCGTAAAACACTATACAGTAAGTGTTGATCACGTGACCATAATTCTACACTTTGATTGGTTGATTCTGTTTGATGTATAATAATATATGAAATGTTGCGAATTAATTAAAATAAATTGATACACTAATTCTATTATTTAGTAATGTTATTTGTCTGTCGCTGTTACTATCATATTTAAAATACAATGCATTTTCCAGATATTACATTTAAATTATTATTAAACCATATAGTTAGTTTGAACCTTAGCGTATATCTATTGGTGTACTTTGAACAAAATGTTTCATCACTTACTTTCAAGGATGTGAAATGGGATAAATAGTTGAGGGCTTTGCACACATATACAATATTGTTTATACATCATGACAGGTCGAGAATCCAATCTGGGATGGAGAATCTTCAGCAGGAAAGAAATAATATTGTTGTTTATCAATCAATTTAATGTGCCATAGAATACCTTTTTGTTTCTGTCTGTATCAAGAATCAAATATAGAAGCTGTTTTTTCACAATTTTCCCAACATGTTTGAACGGTTGACTATTATTTTCCGTTGAAACCCATTTAAAAATAAGAAAACATCGTTTTCATCACATTTTGATGTTCTGTAACCTTTTCTGACTCATTATAATAAATAATAATAAATGTAGTTTAAAGCCGAAAATCCCCATAGATCTCTTGGGCTTTACAAAAACAACAGCAACAAAATTCTGCATTTCAATTTCATTGGCAGTATCTCAAGTAGACGAATCACTGGTCAGCGGCCTTCATTGGAAAATTGCATACCCGCTGGAACAAATGTGTTTTGAGAGCCGATCTCTGAAAGATAGAAAACACTGGTGTGATTTTAACACACTCGAAAGCTGGTTGCAAAGAAATGGAGCAGCAACGAAAAGGCTCGATCACCAGCTGTTGCGAGGTTACCCGGTACATGAACAAGACTGTTTGACGCTCCTGAATGCAGCGGTCTTCCGGGTTCGTAATGTGGAACAAAAGTGGCTAGACATGACGGGCCCTCGCCGTTTAAGCATTTCCAAGTTAATGTAAGAATTTTGAATTCAATTCGTTCTCTATCAGGCAGCCAGTGGAGCGTTTTGAGAATAGGTGTAATGTGGCAAGATCGTTTGCATTACACGTGCTCAACATTTTGTATTGTGTCAATGATGCTCTGTTTGCATCCGAATAGGAGAGAGTTGCAATAGTCCATGCGACTTGTAATGAAGGCGTGGACAAGTTGTTTAGCCGCCGCCTCGTTAATCACACCCCACACCCTACTGATATTCCGGAGATGATAGTACGAAGCCCTGCAAACATTCAAGGTATGTTTTTATCCATGAATATCCGAGGTTGCGTACCGTGGCCGATGGAGAGACAATACTGCCTTCAGTGTCAAGATCGGCTCTTGACCATTTGGATAATTGATGACTCAGTTCAACATAAATGATAAATGATTATAACAACAGTGTGCGAATCGTAACATATTATACAGACACTATCCTTTCTATCAATATAACAGTCAATGAGGTGAGATTTGCTTATTTTTTCATAGGAAGAATACAAACCTGCACATTACTTTAAAAACACATTCGCTAAACAAAGAGTTGGAGTGGACATTTGAGCGTTGGTAGGTGTGATACTGATAGATATTTTAATGACTGATTATCTGTGAACTAGTTGCTTCGAATTGGCTTCGCATAAAAACCGTTTCTTTTTGCTACTTTTAATGAACGAAAACAAAAGAGAGCTCCGACAGCTGTCTGCTGTTTTCGTTTATTAAAAGCAACAAAAGGAAACTTGGCTTCATTTTCTACTGGTGCCATAGATTTTTTTTAACAGTTATCTTGCTGCTTAATTGGACCTTCCATGGCTCAGTATGTAGAAGTGCTGGTTGAGAGGACCTCGGTTCGAATTCACCTGCAGCAACCGCGTTGTGTCCTTGGGCAAGACACTTCACTCAGATTGCCCACGTGATGGCACAGTTGCGTTGTGTACTAAGGCGTACTGCACGTCGATGGTGCACTTGTCTTCAACCAATGCTTGTGTGGAGCTAGTATGTTGGGGAGCCTGATAGTTGCTCGCCGTTGCTCGGTGGTTCACTCCGGGTACTCCGGCTTTCTCCACCCGTAAAACTGTCCAACATGAGGTGAACCTGGTCGTCGAAAGCGTTGTTAAACCCCAATAAATAAATAAATTGGACCTTCCTAGCTCTTCTATTAATTTTAAGGGAGATAAGTCGATTTTCATAACGATAACGGTCAAGGATGAACAACTAACAAACTTCTGATGTAATAAAAAGAAGCCATTTATCATACTTCAGTTTTGCACCATTGTCCAAGATTGAAGAAAAAAAAGTCGAAATGGCCCAAAGTTGTTTAATCGGTAATTTTTATCACAACATCTAAAGGCAGTGGTACCGGAAGTTGGTAGTCAATATTTTACTGGTAATTTTTACAGTGTTGGAAATAGATTAAGTTCATTTTTTATTTTGTCATTTTAGTTGCAAAATACGTGCGTTTAAATTAGACTGCGTTCACATGTGTTGCTGATGGTTTGGAGTTGACTCATACTGAATGACAAAAGGACAGTTAACTTGCAATATAGTTATGGATACACGTAGTAAAACCGGTAAGTATATGTAACATGTAGACAAGGGGCGGGGGGGGGGGGTGAGGATATTGACTCGCCACCCCACTTGACCTGGACAGTGTCAACCTTATATACATTGAAGTGCAAAAGCCTTATAACTTGTTCATGTACTTTTACGATGATATTTCTTGGCTTATTTTGCTGTAGTTATTTCTTCACTTTCTAACTTACCCATCATAACGGTCAAAACCGACCAGCGCTATTCTCAAAATTCTCCAATTAATTTTCATTATTTTTTTATTTTTTGTCTCAAAAACATAGGTTATAACTCCTCGTTGGAACGAGTTCGTCGAGCTCGTCCTAACGAGGGGACATTACCTATGTTGAAAAAAATTGAAAAAAATTAGTTATTCAAGAATTGTTTTGCGAGTGTCGTCTGCTTTTCATGTTAGGTAAAAACCGTCGAAAAGTACAATGTACTCAGGGTACTCCCAGTTGGTATGAAAATTTATACCATGATTACCTATTCTACTATATATAAAAAGCCTATGACATAAATTTGAGCTTTACACACCAACCGTGGTGAACACGCCACAATGGAATTTCAATAGTTAAAATTTACACCTACAGTGAAGCTACATGTAAGTTGACCTTTGGAGACCTTACCTTGACTGCAAACTTGTCGAAATTTATCACCCGTCGCCTCGTGAAATCAGACCGGCAGTTATTTATTACGTTTTTAAATAAGTTTACCTCATTAATTAACAAACATACGTCGCCTCATGCTAATAAAGCTTCCACAACTCGAAATAGTATGTAATTATGTTATTAAAATGAAAAAAGGATTCTTAATTTGCACGTTTCGTTTTCTATTTCATTTCGGCGATAAAATTGCCAGCGGAAGTACCGTCCAAAGGTGCTCATGTGAACAAAAACAGAATCGCACGTGTGAATATTGATTTATTCAACATTCAAACTCTTATTAATCTGACGATCATGGTATAAATAAATTATACCCATAGTAGCTTGGTGTACCAAATGTTCACCACTCGTGGTGAAGTGGTGTTAACCGCGCGCAAAAGCTTCACCAATCGTGGTGAACATTTGGTACACCAAGCTACTATGTGTATATTCTATATATAACACTTATCGTCCTTATACACACGAGGTGGGGAAATGAAGTGAGCTAAAATTATGCCCCCCCCCCCCCCCCACCCACACACACACACACTTGTGTATGTTAGTCATCTCACCCCACTTCCATATGTGCCGCAATCGACAAAATATAAATATCTGCAAGAAAGAAAGGGTGAATTTTTTAAAGAACATTACTGAATATTATACAGGAAGAAGTAACAGATACTGGAGTAGATAGATGGTTCTCGCCTTACTCATAGTATCTGTTATGGTATGTTGTAATAGTTAAAACATCTGCTGATATTCATTAAAAAATGCAACTATAATATTTTAACAGTTGGTTTTCTCATCAGCCGATGACGTAATCGTTTCCATTTCTTATTTTCGTATATACAGTCGCAGACGTCGTGGATTGGTCGTAATCCAAACGTAGGCAGTGATGTCCACGCATGCGTTTACCAGGTAATAAAAAATCATCAGAAGCAAAAATTTTAATTAATGCAGCACCCACTTGTACATCCTGGTTTACAGCCCAGTGCTTCATTAATTAAATTTTTGATGATTATTCCTATAATTAGTGTTTGCAATCTAATATTATTGCGTCCGTGGAAATATTGCCCACCCGATGGAAAGTGACCAGTCCACGGCGGCTATACTGTATACATATTATCGGCTTTGGGAGATGTTGGCAATCGAGTTACCAACAAATTATCCGACGGACAACAAAAATGTCAGACAGACATGGTAATAGGGGGAGGGGGCGAGTTACCCCCGGTACCTCAACTAGCCTCGGGTCTGCTAACACGGATTGTAGACAAAAGGCATATCAGTCATTTTCTAGTAAACAAACAAAAATACAAAAACATAGCGCTAAAATTGTGTCAAAATGGAAAGGAGGAAATATACTTCTACAGCTGCCAAGTCTGGAACTTTCAACTTTTTGCGACTGTGGTCTTAGAAATTTCAGGCGGCCAAGTGATGACCAACCTTGCGCCTTCACACCCATCCCCCCACACACATCTAAACACACAAATTTTCGTCATTGACATTCCCGCGTCGAATCCAGGTCCTTTCTTATGTTCTTGTTGGACCTTTTCGTGGCATCATTCGCTCTCGCTTAATAAGTGCCAGTGTTAGACAGTTGTTATATGATGCTATAATTTTTTTTTCGGTGAGGAATGATCCCGGGTATCCTATATTTCGAATCCTACTCTGATCAGAGACACAGCCTAATTTCACATGAATTGTCATATGCATAACCGGTGATGTCTGAACCTGCAGGGGGCGTACAGGGAGCACGTGCCCCACAACTTTTCCCATGATCAGTTGAGAGAGAGGGAGAGAGTTTAGGCGACATTATCGTTACCAACCCGTCATTGTAAAAATATTTAAAATTATCAGGAAGCGGTTGGACAGTCTCCATACTCTTGTGACCAAAGATTCCCTCGTTTAAGTTGTCTGAACTGTTTGTAGCCGCCATATAAGGTACAGGGTCAAAACTTTTGTCTGAATCGTAGTGGTAATAATAGTAATAACATGACTTTGTGGTTTATTAACAACGGCCCAACAGGTGTGAATAACAGCCTTTCAGCTTATTAACGGCCCTAGACTTCGTCTCGGGCCTTTTATGAGCTGTTGGGCTGTTATTCACACCCGTTGGGCCGTTAATAAACCACAATGCCCTCTAAAGTCATGCTGTTGTTATATTTAAGAACGGATGTGACAACCGTTACTTATTCCCAGTTCCTGATTCGACATTCGTTATCAATCGATTTTATCGGCTGATAACGAATATCGAAAAAGGATCTGGAAATAATTAACGGTTTTCACGTCCCCTATTGAAGAGAGGTGCGGTCACCCGAGCACAACAGTTGCAACGTTTGTAGTGGCTGGGATATCTTCCACTCGGATAATTTTCATGTTTGAATGTTTGCGATACAATGCGGAACGCTTTCCCAGTGTTGTGACTGCGACTGGGATAAGCTCAGTTCCGTACTATTTTTTTCAGGCGTCCATGTCATATAACAGCCCAAACCTGGTATCTCTGGTACTCTTTTCTAATTAGGCACAACACTGCATCCGACCTTCTGATTTCAAATTTAATATCTCTCAGACTCTATGTATGTCAGATAATGTTCTATCCCTAATCCATTCTCTCAGAGGCTGGAGAAAAATCTTGGAAGTCATTGTGACCGCGCGGGCTACACCTAAACTAAGAAATGGGTCCTAATGACACTTCACCTTTGTCTTGGATCGGCCACTCAACTTCAGAACACCTGTGATATGATGCGGCTATTTCACACGGTCATTCTAAAAAGTCTCTGAAGTTTAGGCATTTGCAAGTGAAAGTATAGGTCTCCATGTTCGCACTGCGTCGGTCGCACGTGCAGAAACCACAATTTCATAAAATATAATATGCTGCGATTTGAGTCTTTAATCACCACCACAAAACTGTTTAAAACGGAAATCGCATTTCGCGAAGGTATTTTTCCAAAGACGAAAAGCGATTCCTTTGTTTGGAGATAAGACGATGGGCAGGCGATTCTGTGCTCTGAAACTATTTCAGAGCACAGAATCTCCTTCTCGTGGTTTTATCAACGACACAAATCACAAACTGTTAGCAGCTGGAGCGTTTAGAATTTACTCCCAAATAAATACATTTCTCAGGAATCCCCTGATGACCGTGTCAGTATAAAAGGCTATAGACACACATATTGTGCCAAACGTAGAAAAGCGTTCCCTTCACTTGTAAGTAGCCTATACCAATCAGGCAAAACCCGAAACATAGCCAAGGTGTTCGACAAAGTTCAATACTTTCATAAGCGGATTGGGGTGTGTGTGGACAAAAGGTAAGAGAATAGATTTTCCTGACTTGCTCAGTTTCTCTCGGTATTCTCTCCAATATTGTTCAATCGACTTCTTCCCACAACCCATCTACTTAGTGCTATCCTTGTCTGCCTAGAAACTACATTGAATATATTCGTATCCACCAACTGAATGGGGAGCGCGGTGGTTCTGTAGGTAGAGGTGCCCGGTTTCGTATCCCACCTGTGGCCACCGCGTTGTGTTCTTGGGCAAGACACTTCACCCCCATTGCCCACGTGGGGATACGGTGGCGTTGTGTACTAATAAGGCGTACTGCACGTCGATGACGCACTTGTCTTCAACCAATGCTAATCCTGCTTGTGTGGAGTTAGTATGTAGGAGAGCTGACAGTTGCTCGCCCTTTTCTCGGTGGTTCTCTCCGGGTACTCAGGCTTCCTCCACTCGTAAAACTGTCGTGGTCATGATTAGGCATTGTGCAGAAATATTTGACCTTAAGCTCCAATAAATAAATATTAATAAATACCAGCTGAATGACTTAATCGACCAATCAGACTGCAAATTTAGGTTTGAGTTCGGTATCGGTTTCGGTATTTTTTTTAGGGTGGGGGGGGGGGGGGGGGCTGTAACAACCAGTAGTGTAATAATCAACCAGTAGTGTAATATTAACCAGTAGTGTAATGAAAATTAACCAGTAGTGTAATAATCAACCCGCAGTGTAATACAAATCAGCCAGTAGTGTAATAACCAGTAGTGTAATAAACTTAACCAGTAGTTTAATAAACATCCATGAAAACCAACAATTTTTGAACAAAATTTAAAATTTTTTGGGGGTGGTTCAAATCATACTTTGGGTACATCTTATCAATTTTTGATTATTTTATCGTACATTTAAAGGCGTTTTGCGGGTCAAACATCATTCTGTGGGTTCAATACGGCGAGGAAAGGTTTTATGATTTTTATGTGATGTGCGTATTTTCTGGTGTTTAATGTCACTTTCTGCATTTGTGGCTTTATGTAAATTCAAAGTTGGGGGAGGGCGGTGGCTCAGTGTTAGACTGTTAGACTTCTATGCTAGAGGTCTCGAGTTCGACCCCCGTCCGGGACGACCCGCGCTGTGTCCTTGGGCAAGGCACTTTATCCCGGTTGCCTACATGGGGGCACGATGACGCCGTGTACTGAGGCGTACTGCGTGTCGACGGTACACTTGTCTTCAACCGCTGTATTCCTGCTTGAGCGGAGCTTGAACAGTGTTAAAATGTTGAGGAGCTGACAGCTGCTCGTTGATGCTCGGTGGTTCTCTCCGGGTACTCCGGCTTCCTCCACCCGTAAAACTGTCACGGTCACGATTAGCCATTGTACATAAGTATGTGACATTAAACACAAATAAATAAATAAATCAAAGTTGGCCAATTGTTTATAGTAA
This sequence comes from Pictodentalium vernedei, assembly GCA_031216915.1. NCBI lineage: Eukaryota > Metazoa > Mollusca > Scaphopoda > Dentaliida > Dentaliidae > Pictodentalium > Pictodentalium vernedei. The sequence goes on from CM062290.1 coordinate 347,076,009, forward strand.
TGCTGTGCTTTTGAGAGACTGCTTACCCCAGTCATAAGTTGTCAGGTTATATCATATCAGAAAATCTATGGGTGATAAAGTGTGGTATTCAAGGGCTTAAATTGTGTGATGTCCTGCGTTGTCTATAATTATAATATTTAATACGGCCCCGGCGAATCTCTGAAGGTCTCTCTCACATCCACCCATTTCAGTCCCTGTATCATTTTGCGTGGCTTTTTCAGTCTAGTTGACCGTTTTGAATTCTAAAATTCTGGAGGTGGTGCTCAGCATATCCCTTGAGCATAGACACTCTACCATATTTTACGAAGGTGCGGTGAGGGGGGTGGGAGGTGGGGGGTTTGGTTTACCTAAAATCTGCGGTCAGTTATTTTTCCATCTTGAAGGAGGAGTTCGGTAAGAGAGTAGAGGGTATCTAAGGCTAGGTGAATAGGGTGGGGGCTTTGGAGGTCCACTGCCATTTCCGTCTGCCATGTCAAGTGACTGTTCTCGATTACCAACGGTAGACAGCTATTTAGATCCTGTGATGATTTACATTTAATGTAAAAAGCCTGAACTCATTCAACATGTAGAAAATATTGATTCAGCAGAATTCTTTGATGGGTTAACACTACTTTTATAATACATTAAAAGTGTGCGATGTGGATAAATGACCCTCATTTGGGGAGAGAAGGGGGGGGGGGGGCAAAGGGCGTCCTAGTCACGGGACCCAGTGACGCCATGTTGTGTTGTTGTGGTAGCCCACGTGAGCGGCCATGTTGTGACGTCATTCTCATAAGGATATATGATGTAAGTGCTCGTGTGCAGCGCGTGTAATTAGGTGACACGTATTTCTGCCGTCTATTCTGTATACTGGAGATCGCCATCTGGTTTTTATGGTAGCACGTGGTTGCTATATGGTCCCAATGGCCTCTAATAGAACGAGGATGTGTTTAGAGGGTGAGTTCGATTGGACGGGAGTATAATGAATACCCAAATGAGAACGACAACTATTTATCTGGCTCGGATTCACGAAGAAAGCATGTTCTCTATGTTCTTGGCCTTTCCCTGGCCCGGGTTCTCCCAGAATCCTCGTTTCTAACGGACACGGACCTGTCCAGAGTACCACATAGTGCTATGTGACCTTAAAAATGCGGTGTTCGATTGTACTAGAGTATTCTTACTAAGAGTGGCCTTGCAGGCAAATCCTCGTTTCTACTCTGTTACAGGATTTTATTAGTTACGGATTCTTCCAGAATCCTCGTCTTTATGTGGCTTGAATCCTGTATATATAAACCTCCTTTTTGAATGCTTCGACCATCTACTGCCTATTTTTAATCCATTTAGGTACCTAGTTATGGTCTTATCATTAGCTCTAGTCCTAGCTAGGTATGACACTCTCTCGACTGACATTTGGCACCCTTTTTCATCGCACGAGGTCATGAGGACCATGAGGAAATTCCTTATTAAGGCACAATCTGCCATTCATCATATCCTCATCTACTAATATCACCTACTAACTACTGCCACTACTACTACTACTAACTATTACAACTACTACTACTACTACCACTACCACCACCACTACCACCACTACCACTACCACCACCATTACCACCACTACCACTACCACCACAACCACCACTATCACTACTACTACTACTACTACTACTACTACTACTACACCCAACACCCACCACCACCCACCGCTGCTACCACCACCCACCGCTGCTACCACCACTCACCACCACCCATCGCTTCTACCATCACCTACTACCACCACCACCCACCACTACTACCACCACCCACCACTGCTACCACCACCCACCACCACCTGCTGATCCTACCACCACCACCACTGCTACCACCAACCGCTGCTACCACCAACCGCTACTACCACCAAGTGCTGCTACCACCAACTGCTGCTACCACAAACTGCTGCTACCACCAACTGCTGCTACCACCAACTGCTGCTACCACCAGCCGCCGCTACCACCAACTGTTGTTACCACCAACTGCTGCTACCACCAACTGCTGCTACCACTAACTGCTTCTACCAACCGCTACTACTACTACTACTTCTACATTTTGTGCTACGAGTATCTACTACTACTCACTATCTACTGTCTATTATCCAGTATCTACTATCTACAAAAATATACTACTACTACTACTACAATCTATTACTGCTACTACAATCTACTACTATCCACCAGAACTATCCACTAGCCACCAGCACTATCACTAGTACTATCCTCTAGTACTATCTACAAGTACTATTCACTAGTATTATACATTAGTACTATTCACGTGTACTATCAACCAGTACTATCCCCTAGTACTACACTCTTGTGCTATCTACTAGTACTATGTACAACTACCACTTCTAGTATTACTACTACGTGCAACTACTACTACTACTGGAACTAGTACTAGTACAACTACCACCACCAGTAGTAGTTCTATTACAACTACTACTATAGCAGCAGTACTAGTTACACTACCAGTGCTAGTAGTAGTATCACAACCAGTACTAGTTCCACTAACAAGAGTACTAGTACACCTGTCACTACTAGTACTAGTACCCCTAACAGTACTAGTACTAGTACCACTAACAGTAGTACAAAGTACTAGTACACCTATCACTACCAGTACTAGTACCACTACGGCTACCAGTGCTAGCACTAGTACCACTGTCGGTACTAGTACTAGTACAACTACCAGTACTAGTACACTTGCACTACCCATATAAGTATCATTAACAGTACAAGTACAACTACTAGGAGTGAGTTGTAGTACTACTACTGCTACAACAACCACTATCACTACTAGTCTTAGTACACCCACCACTACTAGTACTAGTTCAACTACCACTACCAGTAGTAGTGTTAGTACCACTACTAGTACTATTACTAGTACCAGTACTAGTGCCACTACTAGTACTAGTACCGCTAACAATACTTGCACTAGTACCGCAGCTACTACTACTAGTACAAGTACTACTACTAGTACTACTACTGGTACAACTACCACTACTACTAGTAGTACTAGTACACCTACCGTTACTAGTACTAGTTCAACTACGACTACCAGTGCTAGTACCAGTACCACTACGACTACCAGTGCTAGTGCTAGTACCAGTATCACTGTCAATACTAGTAACAGTACAAGTACCACTACTGGTACTACTGGTACTAATGCATCTACCACTATTACCATTACTTCTGAACCAGTCCAGGTCCGTCGATAGGGGGAGGACCGGTGTAGTGACACCAGGGCCCGTCGTTATTAAGTCCGGCCGATTTTCCCTAATTGCTCAAGAGCAGGATACTGTTACGTGCGAATCCTTCACTGCGCGTCAAGTTTGACGCGCAGTGAAGGGCCCGCGCGTAAGAGAATCCCGCAGTCCCGATGTATTGCTAGTGCACGAAGTTACAAACTTTCACTTTCAGTTTTAGAAGCTTTGCGGATAAATAACTATCACCGGATTGAGATTTGCCACACAGAAAGTTAAAAACAATGTCTCACCCAGAACTAATAGAATTAACACTTCTTTAGTAGCCAATGAGATCGATGTTCCGTTTCACCAGGTAAAAGTTAATTAAAAATAATGTCAACAATAAGATACCCCCCCCCCCCCTCCCCCCGTAGAGGTGGACGCGTAAAGCGGAAGATGGGCTTGTGGGAGACCCTTAGTCATCCATCAGGGCCGTATTAAATTTTATAATTGAAGACAACACGCCGGAGACACGTCCTTGAATATGACACTTCAGCACCCGTTGGTGACCTTGACAATTTATTCTGTTATCATGGAACCTGACAACTTATGCCTGGGGTAAGAAGTCTCTCAAAAGCAAAACATTATCATAAATAATTGGCAAACTTTGAATTTACATAAAGCCACAAATGCAGAAAGTGACATTAAACACCAGAAAATACGCACATCACATAAAAAACATAAAAAATACGAAATGATGTTTGATCTGCAAAGCGAGTTTAAACGTACAATAAAATAATTAAAAATCGATCAGATGTACTCAAACTATGATTTGAGACACCCCAAAAAAATTTAAAATTTTGTTGAAAAGTTGTTATTTTTCGTGGATGTTTATTACACTACTGGTTAAGTTTATTACACTACGGGTTATTACACTACTGGTTGATTTGTATTACACTACAGGTTGATTATTACACTACTGGTTAATTTTTATTACACTACTGGTTAATATTACACTACTGGTTGATTATTACACTACTGGTTGTTACAGGGGCATACCTCAGTATCGGTTCAGTATTTGGTATCTTGACTTAACTGAGATTTACTGATATTACTAAAGGGGAATTTACATTAGGAAAATTCAGAAAAAGTTGTTTTTGGTTCATTCTACTACAGAACCACAAATGTCACTGCCATTGAGTTCAACATTGGAATTTTTTAATTTTTTTGCCAGCTCAAACCACATCTTCAGTAATTTTGTGACGTGCTCTAAACACACTAATCTTTAAAGGCATATTTCAGGCATGCGCTAATGTGCCCTCGGCATGTCATCTTTAGGAGGTCCTGTCGACAATTCTCATATCACCTGGGCAGTGATTTCTAGTCAAGTCTTGGCTGCCTGTTAAGGCAGCCAAGGCTTGGCTAGAAATCGCCGCCAAGCAACAGGACATGTACAGCTTGTAGTCTAGTAGGAATTCAGGACAATTGCCTGGGCCCTTCTTTCATGAAAACGAAGCCTTTCACTGCTGTCAAGTTTCAACAAGGCCTTATAAATAGCGAATGCAGGAAAATTTGAAAATTCAGACGGTTTCGGTATTCAGTGATTGGTTCGTTTCGGTTTTTCGCTATCGTCATGATATCGGTATCGGTTCGGTTTTTCAGTATATTGCCCATCTCTAATTTAGCATCAGACAACTATCAGATTACACATTTCGCCTTAAACTTAGCCCCATCTGACTTATGCGAGTGTTTTCTCACTTTATGAACCCCAATACGTGTCAGTTCATATTTTCCCATATGAGGCATGAGACCTATGAGGAATTTCGCAGTTTGGCCTAATTTCACTCACCACCCTCATCCTGGTCACTGAGATTTCACAGCCTACGCAGTGGCACCTATTCAAAATTTTCGGAGACAAAATACGAATTTTAGTTATGCAAGAAAATGTTGAGCAATTTTGGTTTTAGTCGTGTTTGGTGAAAAGTTTAACATAGGTGAAACATCATAACAGAAGTCAGGGATATCGACGCAACTCATAACCATTAAGTACACTGTTGTAATTCACTTAGTGGAAAAAAACCATAAATATTAATAGGTTGCCAATGTGGGGATTCATTTTAGTTTTTTAAACTCTTAAAGTAGGACGCAGAGAATTTCGAGACTGTGAGTAGTGTACTGTGTGACCGATCGACCCTGATGACTCGGATTTTTGCCGGTGCAGCTAGTGTTAAATTCCCATAGGAACCTGACTTTTGTCGGTGCAACTTTTTTCGATGCAAAACTTTGGCTCCATCCATCTAGATCCGGCAAGTGGTTTACGTACTGCATATATAGTATGGTATGTATAGTTATATCTGTACACACAGGGTACTGGATATATAGTAGGGGTATGTGATGGAAAATTGATGGGAAAGGTTAGATTGCTAAACGGTTGACGTTGCTATTGACATCGTGATGCGCACGCGACGTCATAGAAACATTGACCGTTGCTGACTACAGTTCATCCCGACATTATGTTGTTCGGGTCAGATGGTATCGAGCTTCTCGTACTGGACTGATACGGGTATTGTATGGGCGTTGTATACCCTTGTAGACCCACTGTTAGCCCCTGGCACTACTAATCGACCTAATGTTTCATATTATTCTTTGACTGGTATCGGTAGTACGTAATGCTAGTCCGGGCAGCGTTATACTTGGTTGTTTAGAACGGTAGTATAGTATGGACGGTATACACCCATGTAAGGCCCATCTTAACCCTTGGTACTATTAACCTACTACCAAATGCTTGGTATTACCCTCTGACTGATATAGATGGTGCGTTATGCTAGCCCACTCGGTAATGTGACGGGTGTGGGGGTATGGGGGCATGATTGTCAAGTGTGATAGTATAGGATGTGCTGTTTGTACCCCTGCTGGTTCAATCTTAGCCCTTGGTACTACTATCCATCTATGGCGGTGTTCTGGTCCACACAGGGTATAGGTAGTACGCAATGCTAGGTCAGGTAGCATTGTGGGTTGGGGTGGCGGTGATGCATGGTTGTCTAGTGCGGTAGTATAGGGTATACTTCCTGTATTCCAGTTGGTCTACTATTAGCATTTGGTACTACTAAACCACTGAATGTATTTTACCATCGAGGGTTGGTATAGTAATGCTCGGCAAAGCGGTATTACAAGGTAAGTTTGGAATTTATGGTCTGTACCTCATAGGTCTACTGTTACCCCTTAGTACTAGAAAACCACCCAGTGGTTTGTACTATCCCATGTGTAGTTCGGAATGCTAGATCATGTGGATGTGTGGGGTTTGATTGGTTGCTGGAGGTTTTATTTCAGAAATCACACAAACTCAGGTACTATCGACCGATAGAACATGAAAAGAAACGTTCTAATTATTTTATTATGCCGAACAAAAATAGCTTTCATTGTTAAGAGTTAACTGCAACATGCCATCAGTCTTGAAATAACAATGTAGTCGAATCCAAAAACATGCTTTTAGTGACGTCATTTCGAACGAATGACGTCTCTTTAGGAGTTTCCAGATCACCAAATTCGAAAATGACTTGTTACAAGTGCCGTCGCTTTGGAGGCTTCTTTATCACCAAATGTCAATGTTTACATCTGCATCGTGCTGTTCATGTTATAATTCCTTATTGATGCTTGTGTGATAAGTGGTATAATGGAATATAAATTCTTCTTGGGCGACGACAGTTGTTAGAATTAAGCGGAGTGAAACAATTTATTTTGAACCTGAGACGGAGACTTAGTGAGGTCGAGGAACACTAGATATACTAAACTTGTGGAAATATAATTGATTGAACTTGAGGTCACATTCATGATTCACTAAAGCGGTGAACGCCACGTGAGTTTTTAATATTTCTGATTGTTTTGAGTTCATTGTTTGCAGTTAAAATTGAAAACACACCCACTGAAGATGACATATTTGTCGGTAAGTTTGTTTCTATCGGTGACGAAAAAACGTTCAACAGACACGGTGCCATCGTTTGGTGTTGAGAAATTCCAATCAGCACGTGCGTAATCGACGCTGATCAATGGATGTGAAGCTTACATTTTCTTTGTTCTCATGTCTCCATGGAAGAACGTCCCGATAGTACCCGTGTTTTGTCCAAAAACTCCAGTACTTTGACTTTTAGAAGGGGTCAAATTAACCATTCACGGCTGATGTCACAAACGTGAGGCATAATAAATGTCAGTAGTAATCGTTCAAGACTGCAAGGATGGTAGAAGACTATCGCAATGGTGACTACATTGGAAGCCGATAATAGAACGGTTGGCGATGACTATGGGTAAGTCAGCAACAACTGTTTTAGATCTATAAAGGGCATGGGTGGTTTAGATGCCAGGAACTGAACAGGCGCTAGGTAGCCACAGCTGTCTTCAGATAGATATTCTCCGATAAATATTCTGCAAATGATCCTCCGATGGTACATCACCATGTCAAGGGTATCCTCAAATACTGAGATGAGTGGTAGGCCCGACTCGATAGCTCATTTGCTCGATGAGATTCGAGTCGTTCGAGCAATCTGAAATAGCTAACAAACCAAACGTAGTTCTACAAGTCAGTAGTAATTGTACAAGGTTGTAAGGCTGTTATGGACTATTTGTTTACCCTCCTTTCGTGGAATTTGTGCGCCGTTGATGTGATATGATGATTCTTCAATCATGGACCTACACTGATATTCTTTTAAGGTCCAGTTACAGATATTCCAATCGATCTATATTCAATTCACCTTTAAACCGAGATATTAACACAATTAGTGGAACAAATTCATTCTTAATGGTTATGTCGATGAAAAATTTGGTCAAATCAAGTCCGATTGAGCAGTTGATTCAAAGAAAATGAATGCTTAAGCTTAAGAAAATTAATCTTTTGATCTCAGGCAGTGGCGCATTCGTTTTTTCGGACCGCGATCGTCATATTTATTTCGGAGGCAAAATTCAAAATGTATAAACTATTATAGGGTATGATTTTTGTTGTATCACATCGATATTTTCGATGCAATATGTCTTATACATTGATACAGTATTGTTATTTTCTTCACGAAATGCGACACGATTCTCATATGTGTGTACAAAATAAATATTTATTTAACTGGTTGAGGGCTAGATTATTTTTGGTGGTTTTAATTTCTTCATCAAAAATTGCTTTAATACAAATTATTGGAGAGTGCCAACAGGCTTCTAGCACTCAACCAGTTAAAAAAGCTCCTTATTATTTTTATCTCCATTTTAGTTCGTCTATACTGATTTTGTGTTGTATGACCACTGTAACAAAGGCTCTAATATTTAAGTTTCGGCTCTCACAACTGGATTTTAGGCATCAACGACCATTCCATCAAAAATAAAAACCGCCCTCCATTATTCGTTTTAAAAAAAAATACATGAGAATCAATTATTTAATTTTGTTTAGCCTAATGGTATTTTTAGATTCAATCGTCTGAAATACATCAGTTGGTCGGAAAAAGAAGCATCACCATGAATCAACCTTATAAAAAGCTAAGAAAAATCGTTAATTATTATTTATCACGTCGCACGCAAATGTAACACGTCGTCTAGTGTTAATTCCCAAATCAGTGGTGCATCAATGACAGAACTACTAATAAATCACCCTACGTAAAAAATGAAAAAGAAAATGGCTGATCATATTGCATCCGCTTTTGAGCCATTATAAATCGCTTTGTGTTGAATCTACATACATATTTCAACGTTTTATGAGAAATAACTTGGATGATTTCCACAGGAGCTCCACACTCGCGTAAATATCTTCTGAGTGACGACGAGTCAGTTGGTAATATTGGTGGAATGGCATGATTTGTGATCACATGTGGAAGACAATCTCGCGGTAGTTGACATTACATAAGTGTCAGACGCCCATGAAAAGGTGTGGGAGGTGGTAAACCCAGACAGTAAATGAAGTATTGTGCTATGCATGGAGGACTGAGAACTGATAAAATAAAAGGTAAGTTATCACAGTTGTGTGATCGCGTCAGCAGCAGTACGAGTACTTTGCTTTTTTGTTTTATTGGGGGCCTAATGTCACTTTCTACAGTCAGGATCATATCGTAATAATAATAACTCTTTGGCCAGCCGCTGATTTGTCGCGGTCCTCATAAGAGAAGGCCATCATTCCCCCTGCACCCCACCCCCTCTTCCCCTCCTCTCCTCCCAGCATTCAGATATAAACTGCTTAATAGTGTCCCTCACTTCCTCTTTTTCAATTTCTTCAATAAGCATTCCTACCCTCTCCCTCGTGTCCTCCTTCAGCCATCTATCCTTTGTTTCTTCACCCCACTTCTGCATTATTCTTCCAGTAAATTTTATTCTATGAGGTATATACTGTGGGCATTCCAAGAGAAAATGTTCCAGGGTCTCCACTACTCCAGAGTGGCACATTTGGCATCCCTTTTCTCCATCTCTCCCAATTTTTCCCCGAAGCTCCAGTGATCTTGATCTCAGTTTGAACAGCAGTGACCCTCCAAAGGTGCCATCTAGGTACTTCTCAAAAGCTGGCTTTTCTTTATATTGTAACCCCTGCAGTGATCTTTTCACGCTAACCCCTGATCGCCAGTTTCGATTGCAATCTTCCATGACTCTCTCTTTGACAAACCTTTTGCCTTCTTTCATTCCTACTTCTATGTTTGTGACCTCTATAGAGTAATTGTCCATTAGTTCCCTCACATGTTTTGACCACCCCGTATCTATATTAGAATTCCAAATGGTATCGAGCATCAATTTGCACCACCGGTTGTCAGGCAGGTTTCTCAAGTAGTTAAAGTAACACAGTTTTCCCAAATCTACCCTGTCCTTGATTTTCATCCACCCAAGCTCCCCCCTTACTGCTTCCAAAGCTGCAGCATTACTCGACCCTGTTATCCATCTGCCGGCATCATTCTGAGTACTTTCCAACTTCATAATAACGGTTTGGTTTAATGGAATCACGTCCGTGCCATACGTTATACTTGGTAAACCCACCCTCTCCCACAGTGTTTTCCCCACAAAGACCTTGTTGAAACTATTTTTCCCTAAAAGTTTTAGTTGGTTCAGAATTCTTTTCCCCTTCAGAATCAGTTTGGCTGAGTAATTTCTGTACACCCCTCTTCCCGTTATATTTATGCTTACCCCTAGATACTCATACTCTCCCGTTTCTCCTACAGTGTTTTGTTTGCTTTCCCCTTCGGGGATTGAGAACTCCCCCACTCTCCATCTCTTCGTCATATCTACCTTGCGTCCAACGGGTATTACCTTGCTTTTATTTTCATTTAGTTCGAGCCGCCAAGTGTTCCCATATCTACCAACAATTTCCAGCAATTTCTCTAGCCCCTGTTCAGTTCTAGACATTAACACCATGTCGTCCGCAAAGAATAAGCCTGGTACCTTTATGTCTCCAACATTTACCCCCTCCGCTCTCTGAATTAGTTCGTCCCCTAAATCTTTTACATACAATGCAAACAAAATCGGTGAAAAGATACACCCCTGCTTGAGGCCTATATCCATAGGGACTCGTTTTGTAGTGATACTCCCTAGACTGAGATGGCTTTGCACATCTGTATACAGTGCTTTCATGATTCCCACAAAGTCACCCCCCAGTCCGATGCCCTCGAGCTTTCGCCACATACCTTCCCTCCACACTCGGTCGTACGCTTTTTTCACATCTAGAAATGCCAGAAATATCTTTTTCTTTTCAGCCTTTGTTGATTCTATCAGTTGGGTGAGTGTAAATAGGTGATCAGTGACTCTTCGACCTTTCCTGAAACCATTTTGAATTTCTCCTAAAAAACCTTTCTCTTCAATAACTTCCTCAAGTCTACCGTATATGACCTTACAGAATACTTTTCCGATGTTACTACTAACTGATATCCCCCTATAGTTATCTAGAACTTCCTTATCCCCCTTTTTGTGTATGAACGACACCTTACTTTCCCTTCGCGACGAACAGTTTTACAGGTGGGGGAAGTTGCAGTGACTGCTGGGAAGAAAATACAGGAGAGTGAATAATCACTCTCCTCATTTTGAGTTTGCGAGAGTAAAAAATTCAGGAGAATGATTTTAACCCCTTACCTAACATGACAGCCCAAACTGGCCAGCACTACACACGAAAATGACCATACATTTTTTTTTTCATTTTTGCTCTAAAAACATAGCTTATGTCCCCTTATTGGAACGAGCTCATTGAGCTCGTTCCAATGAGATGTCATAAGCTATGTTTTAAGCCAAAAATAAAAGAATTCAGTTATGCGAAATAATGGTTTGCAAGTATCGTCTCCTAGTTGGGAAGAGTAACGGGTGATTGAAATGCTATATAACTTGATGTTCAGACATAATTTCTACACCCATCATGAAGGCGAGTGATTAATTGCTCCCCTAGTGAAATGTTTAGGAGACTGATGGCGAGTGAGAGTGGTGATCACTCTCCTTTCTCGTCAGTCCCTGAAGTTGGAGTATCCGGAGAGAACCACCGATCAGCGGCCAGCAACTGTCAGACTCCCTAACGTACTAACTCCTCACGAGCAGGGTTAGCATTGGTCGAAGGCGTGTGCACCATCAGAGTGCCTTAGTACACAGCGCCACCGTGCCCCCACATGGGCAATCGAGATTACATTCCTTGCCCAAGGACACAACACAGTTACTGCTGACCACCATTGAACATCCATGGATATATTTCGGTTTGAAATTCGATGCTCTAACCACTGAGCCACCGCACTCCGTTGTACTAGTACTAGTAGTAGTAGTTGTCGTAGGAGTACTGATAACAGTAGTTATAACTATCGATGTAAATGTATTGGAACTGCTGTTAGTTTACTTCAGTTGTAGTGGTAGTGGTTGTAGTCGTCCTCGGGGACGTGACAACTGTTACTTATTCCCAGTTTCTTGCTCGACATTCGTTATCAACCTACAAAATCGATTGATAACGAATGTCGAATAAGGAACTGGGAATAAATAACGGCTGTCACGTCCGTGTCATTGTCGGGGATGAGAATGGTATGCAACTAAATTCGATTATTTATTTATTTATTTATTAATTAATTTATTTATTTATTTATTTATTTATTTATTTTTATTTATTTATTTATTTATTTATTTATTTATTTATTTATTTATTTATTTATTTTTATTTATTTATTTATATCGGACAGTTTTACGGGTGGAGGAAGCCGAAGTACCGGAAAGAACCATCGAGCAGCGGCGAGCAACTACTAGACTTCCCAACGTACTTACTCCACATACGCAGGGTGGGTTGAAGACGAGTGCACCATCGACGTGCAGTACACTTTAGTACACAGCGGCATTGCGCACCCTCGTGGGCAATTGGGATTAAGTGCCTGGCCCAATGACACAACACAATGACCCCTGCTGGCGGGGTCGAACCGGGGACCTTTCGGTTTGAAGTCCAATGCCCTAACCACTGAGCGACCGCGCTCTCTTCCCCAACCCTAAAGTGCCAAACAATAATACATTCCTTATAGTGCATGCCACCTGCTCAAAAAAAACCCCAAAACTGTCCATTTATTAAAAGTTGAAAAGCATAAAAGAACACGTAGTGGACCTGATGGTCAACATATATTTTATTTCTATAAATTTACATGAAAATGGACTTTTAAGACGAGAGGCGGTGGAACCCCCCCCACCCCCCCACCCCCCCCCCCACACACACACTTTTTCATCAATTATAGGTACCTGAACGGCCATTTACCGACATAACGTACATACCCCCCTAGTGTATGGTCACTACACATCACCAATACATATATGACCACATTGATTTTCTTTGAACCCGAGAGGCCGCTTTTCCGGCCCAAGAACATGATATTTTATAAATTCATAAAGTATGATAGCCGGTAAGTGAATGTGTGAGAAGACCAATCAATATTTTCAACTTGCAACCCTGAGGCTGCACGTTACAAATATTAATTGGTTTACCCACAAATAATGAATATGACCTCTTCCAATTTCTGCCATTGAATTGATATGGAAGATACCACCAGGGTTCTAAGGGTTAAATAAAAACAAAACAAAATAAATACGCTGGGTTAGTGTCTTAAATAGGTTGGACTCAAGGGTGAGGGGTAGCGTATATAAATCTATATATTTTGCATGAATGCACCGCCCCACCACCATTGACAACACCCCCCCCCCCCCCAAGAAAATGTGACCCCCCGCCCCCCCCCCCCATTTTGGAGCTTCCGTCGCCTCTGTTTAAGATCATTTTCATGCAAATTTATTGAAATAAACTTTCAGCATTTTGGGCATGAATTCGCTAAAAATACCAAATTTGCTTTCATTTCTCATCCCTGAGTAGCAGCAGCAACATGGGCGGAAATATGACGTACGAACAGGATCATAAATCAGCGAATTAAGCACGATGCTAAAATAAATAGATCATGATGCTAAAATAATATAGCATGATGCCCAAATAAGTATAGCATGATGCTGAATTAATTCAGCATCATGCTTAATTGTTTAGGTATCATGCTTAATTATTTATGCAGCAGTCATGAAATCATTCAGGATAATATAGCATCATGCTTAATTATTAGAGTATAATGCTAAAAAAAACAATTATGACCCTCCCGTACGCGGACCTGATTTCAGTATCATGCTATATAATTTATGCAGCATTCATGAAATCATGCCAAATAATACAGCATGATGCTTAAATAATTAGGCATCATGCTTAATTAAAGTGAATGATCCTCTCGTAATTCAGCATCATGCTAAATTAATTCAGCATCATGCTATATTATTTTGGCATCATGCTATATTATTTTAGCAACATGCTTTATTATTGTAGCATCATGCTTAATTCACTGATTTATGACCCTGTTCGTACGTCATACAGCAACAGACGTAGACTCTGCGTGTATTGTTGTCTTGGTAGCATTATTAGTGACATCAGTGGCTGGAGCCAGCAGGAGCATTACTTTCAGTAGTAAGTGGTAATAATAATTGCAGCACTACTGCACCAGTACAGTACGGCTGCCGTGGACTGTTCACTTTCCACGGGCGGGCAATATTTCCACCAACGCAATAATATCAGATTCCAAAAAATAATTACAGGAATAATCATCACAAATTAACAACCCGGTGCTTCATTGATCAAATTTTTGCTGAAGATGACTTTTATTATCTGGTAAACTGTCCTCGCGTGGATTACGAGCAATCCACGGCGGCTGTACTGTAGTTGTCGTACTAGTAGTAGTTGTTGTGGATGTTCCTGTTTGTTTCTTGTGTTGTCCTGTAATACACCGTCTTCGTTGAGGGAACACTTTACACAACTCGATTTATGTATTCGACTATGTCTTGAAAAAGAAGGTTCCTTCGGTGCAAATCCATTTCAATCTTCGACATTTTTCGCTGGCTAATAATTTTGATTAGGGTAATCTTGAAAAATCGAAACAAGTTCCGTATGTTGAATAACTAATGGTTGTCTGAGAGAATATTATTTTCTGAAGTATTTATTACTAGGATTTCACGTCTCAGAAAAAATCGACGTTCTGGAAAAATGTTACCTGTATGACCTACTCTTGGCAGTAACCCAAAGTTATTTTTTAGTTTATATTTTTTTTCGAGAAAGAGCGCGTCTAGACGATATTATAAACAGTTATTGAGACCTTTTACTCATTCATCATTAAAGCTGTAAATAACTACACCGATAATGACGCAAGTAGTACAGTTTCCAATTATTCCACAGAAACAAAATCATAAATTGTTTTATATTTCACAACCAATTACAAGCTCTTATGTCATTCGTCTCGTTCTGTTGGGATTCAACGTTGTTGTGGGATTTTTGTTTACCACTTTTTATGGCCCTGCGAATCACACATTTTCGACTCGAATCGAATCACGTCTCTGATTCGAAATCGAACCGAACCTCGAATCGAATCAATGGCGTATTGAAGATGATCAATGGGGGTTGGGGTACTATAAACCTGATTTGTTCCGATTGTGATAGAACAAGTCCCGACTGATAAAATAATGCAACTACATCATCACGGCATGCCTTCGTCGAAGGCATGCCTTGATGTTGTAGTTTGAATATTTTCATTGTCGGAAACCGGGCGTTGTCGTTGCTGCGGGAAATAGATTCACGCCGCATATTCAGTCAAAACTCATGGAGTGTCGCCTGAATCATGCGTGAACGTATGTCTCACCGTGACGAACCCACCCGTTTCGTTTTTGTTGGAGTGGTTCCTATCCTGAAGGGGTCAATGACCTTTCCTCAAAAAGCATAAATCAACAGGGGTTCACTGAAAACAACAATTTTAATAAATATAAAACAATACATTAACTTGTGACTTTCGTGAAATCCAATGAATCAGAAAAATAAAACGTCAATCACACCCCACCCACACAGTTTTTTTTTGAGTCACTTGCGGGTCCGCATTTTCTATTGTCGCTGGTTTCTTCTTTCTGGTCGCTGGTGTTTGGACTCTGGCCGCCTTTTCACGAAAATGCAACCGGAACTTCACTCTTTCCCTGCCGTGACACGGCTACTAACGTATTGTCACTTTACCGGACGCCTTTGTTCTAACATGTGATGGAGTGTCACTCTTCCACTGCGGTCGCACGGCCACTAACGTATTTTCACTTTACAGGATGCCTTTCCCCTAATCTGTGACGGAATGTCACCCTATCACTGCCGTCGCACGGCCACTAATACATAGTCACTTGACTGGACGCTTTTCACTCAAGCAGTCGCCAATTATGGGGTTAAATGCTCCCTTCCATTTATCTCAGAATAATGTTTATACAGGCAAAGCCTACTCTGCCTACGTATGGCTTGCCTTCTACAACAGGTAATACCGTCTACCTAAATACCAAGATCGTGAGCTCAAGGAGATCGTACTTCTACTTCTACTTCTACTCCTACACTCGTATATGGCCACCGACTTGGCCCGCGACTATTCCTGCTCTAAATATGAGCTTTGTGGTTCCTCCACGTTACAACGTGCCTATACTTTCGCACCGATGCGGCACCTCCTCTAGCCTATAGCATGGGGCATCCCCAGCTCCTCGCCTACGACCCACAGCTTTACACGCCTTGAGACTGGAATGAAATTTTCTAAAAAAAACGACTTTTATTTCGATAGCTAGAACATTAATTCTCATTTTAAGTGCTTCTCTTGAACTTGGCTGCTTATGTCTATCTTAATTTAATATTCGCTTTTAAGTTTCTTTAAAAGTCTCGCATTTCTGTATATACCGACATTCGATGACAGGTCAGATACGTAATATGGGTGTGTGTCCAGAACATGTGCGATGTACTGTTTTTACAACAATTACCCGTTAACTGGTCATAATTACATAGATAATGACAGCAGGAGAACACAGGTCTCTCTTACTCCTTTAATCTATATCTGACAGCTCATTATTGGGTTCGTCAGATGCGCGATAAATGGCCATAAAATTTCATGCTTAATCAACAGTGCATGAATTATTTGTAGTGGTCTGTTTAAGTGACAAATCGGCTTTCGGAGTATTCAGACAAACAGTCTTATGTCTTTAGCCCGAGCGAGAAAGATTATCGAAAATATATATACTTTTCAACAAGAAAATCGCAACGTTAAGCTATCACCTTGACAACCATGTAAAGATTATAGTTGATCGTCAACATTGCTTGAGAACCTTAACTTTGTATTTAATAGTGGTGGGGACCCGTGGCATTGAAATTAGCATGGCTGGTGGTATGGGTGAAGATGTTATTTATGTTAATGTATCAGACGTTACACTCATTCTTTTATTTCAACATTATTTATGTACGATTTCCATCTTAACTAAACGTTTTGTGAGACAATGAAGATGACTGATACCAAGCTATATTCCTATGAAAAAAGATTCGAGAGGAAACGAATGGGGCAGCCGATTTCGAATCGAACCGAATATCTACTTAAGATTCGAAATCGAATCGAATCTCGAAGCTTCGCAGGGCCCTACCACTTTCGTAGAGTTTGCGTGCAGACTAGTGTTGTGTGACGCCCTTTTACTCACAAAGATATACATATATTTTTTCGTACTCTGTTTATAGATATTCCAATCGATAAGCATTTAATTCACCTTTCAAACATCATGGTATTAAGACAATTAGTGGAACTATTACGCTGTGTAGTCATAACACGGCAGCTCTGTCGAGCTGTGACGATTCCTCAACCACAGTTATTTTATAAAAGAGTATTGGTGTGTCATTGAAGATTCTGACAAATCAAGTCCCGGTTGAGAAACATTCCTTGCGTCTATTCAAAGAAAATGAATCTGTGTGATATTTTTTTATATTCAATCGGATCGAATATTTCAGTTGGTCAGAAAAGCGAACCGTCGGTTCGCTTTTCCGACCAATTGAAATATTCCAGACAATTAAATGTTCATTCGTGATGCATCTTGATATCTTCCGGTTTCGGTATGAGGACCGGTCTAACCCGAATTCGGATATGGGTATTCCCGAAACCCATCTACGAGCATCATTGCTTTTGCAGCTTCCGGTTTGACCACTATTTCTATGGTCGCCGCTGGATCGAATTGTGAGCGCTATTCAAATGATTCTTTTTTTTCAGAATGAAAAAGCAAAAAAGCTGTCGTTTTCTGCAGTATCTCGATATCAGTGGGATCAAATCGTCATTTGTGACCAATTGTGGCAGAAGTATATTTTTAAACATGTTTCTTGTCATAATCTTTGATTACAAACATCACTTGTAATCACTAATCGAACAATTCGCATTTATGCAGCGAGAGAATAGACCTGTCACGTGGGGTATATATTGTTATCGCCAAAAACGAAACGTTATTTTTAGCGTAAAAACACCTTAAATCTAAACATTGGCGATGAACTATTTAAAGGCTAGACTGGTTCCACGCCATATATCATTGAATTCCTTACGGAATTTGACTGGCAGCTTGGACCTATCAGTTTCGTTATTGACGAACTTTAGGAAACGTTGGAAGAAGGGGTTTTGGTAATTGAAGTTTGAATCCAGGCAACAAACCTGACCTTTATACTTCAGTCGACTAAGTCAGGAATGAAATACGGCTTTTACATTCGTTCGTTCGACTATTTATTTATTTATTTATTTATTGGTGTTCAAGGTCACATACCTATGCACAATGGCTAATCGTGACCGTGACAGTTTTACGGGTGGAGGAAGCCGGAGTACCCGGAGAGAACAACCGAGCAACGACGAGCAGCTGCCAGCTCCCCAACATCGTAACTCCGCACTGCAGTACAGGCAGGGTTAGATTGGTTGAAGACATGTGCACCATCGACGTGCAGTACGCCTTAGTACACGGCGTCATCGTGCCCCCATGTGGGCAATCGGGGTTAAGTGCCTTGCCCAACGACTTCCACTGTATATCCAACTATCGTACTGTTTGGTCGCCCGATAGCGTCTCATCAATCCGTTTATCCCCACCATAATTTTATTATTGAAACAAGAAAAAACATACTAACAAACGATAGTTGACGAGAATATGGAGATGAATCACTGAAAAATTAGTTCTGTCTTCAGAAACGTGGAGTCAGAGAAAAATGAAAACCATTGCAAAATGTTAAGTTATAGAAGGAAACTGATTCCGGAGAAACAATGAACAAAATCCAAATTTCTCTAACTAACTCGTCAATATATGCCCAGAGACAAGTTCTCGACATCAATACACTATCTTGGAAACTCAGACCTATATTTACCACCACAATGCCGATTGTCTTGGCTGATTTTAGACTCCTTGTCCAATACTGTAGGTTGCCAAGAAGCATCCATTGTGTGTTGTTGTCCAAATGCATTTGATGTTTGGACAAACATGGGTCGCACCTCCTTAATTGGTAGAGTACTAGATTATTTTTGGTCATGAGAATTTGCTCACATGTCTTTGTCTTGTTACAGTTTATGGGAGAGTTCCTAAAGCACTCTCCCATAAACTGTCAGGCCATAAAAGTTGAGTGGTTATCTAAATGAAAAAAATAGGTAACCGAAAAGTTGTTCGTCTGGAACGACAAACAGTTCGTCAAAACGTTGTGTCTTATCACCTTATTTGATAGCACTGTTTTAAAATGTTCCTGTGGGAAGACCGATCTCTTCAACGCTCAAACTCCCTAAGACAGCTGACGCCGCCTGTGCTTGCCGCAGATGCTTTCGAAATCTGAACTGGCATACAGTAGGGCCATCATGGACCTGTCATAATCCACAGGTTGCCATTTTTTCTACGCATGTAATTCAGAGCTGATCCACTTTGACACCTAGCAAAATCTCCACCAATGAAGCACCGGGATTACCCCGGTGCTTCATTGGTGGAAATTTCGCTAGGTGTCATAGTGGATCATCTCTGAATTATATGTGTGGAAAAATACCCACCCACAGATTTTGACCTGTCCACGATGGCTATACTGTAATCGGTCCTCTTTGTTATATCCAGATGAACGGTAAATAGGGTATCTCAAAATTCGAGATTTTATTCTCTGTTTTCCTACTAATATTCCGACTGTAGTGTGTTGTAATCATAACTCTGTTCAGTGTAGGGTTACGGTTTTTACTCATATCGGCATGTTCCGCTTTGGTAATTCTTCTACAGCTATGTTAGAAATTGGGTTTTTTTTTTAACAAACTGTTAACTCTTCATACATTTTTACCATAGGTGCTCGAAATAAGGTCAGATGTCTAAATTGACATTAACATTTTTTATCGATCCTCTTTGGTCAGTACAATAGATTTATAAATATTACGAAGTGCACAGCTCGCGTTTTCAAAACAAAACAACCAACTTTCATTCTGACCATCGAAAAGTTGAAACACCTGGCTTATACCCGATGACCCGGTGTGACATGAAACATGGGACAATAATCATCTGATCTTAGTGCAATCAGACACGTAGCAACAGGGGCGGTGTGGCGCTGCACCCTACCCCACCTCACCCCTTAATAACCTTCACAATTTTAAATAGTTGGAAATTCGAAGGTATAAATTCCAATAGTTGGAAATTCAAAGACATCAATTTCCTTCATGTTTTCAATTTTTCAGACTTTTCCGACCAGTCGATTTGAATTTTCAACCTGTGATCACAGTTTTTCCGACGGCAATCGACGATCTGTTACGGTTACCGGTTTTAATCATTCGCTGTGCTCAACTCCGGATACCGTTTATTTTCCAGATCCAACATTTTAATTGATTGACGACTGAAGTTTTCACTTACACTGATCAGGCTACACAAGGACTATAGACTGATTGCTAACCAGCCAAACCTATTCCTTCCAACTGACTGGTAGTCAGTTGGAAGGGGTTGGTACTCTCTGAATAGCTGTCAGCCTATAGTCCTTATGTAGCCTGGTCATTGTAAGGGAAACCTCATGGACCTGCCTGGAGAAAAACACTTTTTTTTCTTGCAGATAAAAAAATGACTAGATTTAAGCCAGATAGAGGCTTCGGAATCCATCCCAGAGATTTAAAAAAAAATTCCAGGGAGAGACCCCCTCTCCGGATACCGCATAATAGTAATAGAGAGGGAGATACCCCCGCTCGATCCCCCCCCCCCCCCCCCCAATCCGGGTCTGTGCGCGTCGGAACATGCCTGGGGCATGTCGTTATGGGACCCTAACCCCAGCTAGAAATCTAACTGATCACACCCACCATTGAAGATCCTCGAGCTACGTCCCTGTATCAGCGAAGGAATATATCGTTCCTTGAGTCAAGGGACGACAAAATTACTTAATTTAGTTTCGTTCCACTAAAATTATATTCAGTGATTTTATATTTCCATAAGCACCTAAGTCTTATTGTAGTTAGTATTTGTCTTTGTTGTACAACCAGGCTCACATTAGAAGCATCACAACATGTAGATATTGTGAAACGGGAAGAAAATTTGATATTTGTTATTTTATCGCAACACTCGTATCGCATTTAGTATGTAGATGCCAGTTAACTCATTTTCGATTCACATTAATTAATTCTCAAACATGGCTGACAATTTTCGTTATTGGAAGAGATTTACGGGAAAATTAGCTCCCCTTAATTTTCTAAAGCACTCAGAAAACATCCAGGGTTTGGGAATCTCATATAAAAATTGAAATTTCGAAATGTTAACGAGGTTGTATCATCGATGTGTGCATCATTTCACAAACTTTGGGCCTTTTCCTGTAGAGCAGTATAAAAATACAGAAGCTGGCTTCCTGCAATTTTTATCCAAATCTTTTTCAGTGTTTGACTTAATGTAAAAAATCATTTTCTAAACATATTTTTAATGACGGATTATCTGTAAAGTAATTGCTTCTAATTAACTCTGCGAGCTGTCTGTTGTTTTTGTATATTAAAAGTTACAAAACGAAATTTCTACTGATGTCATAAGTGTTTCCTCATCAGTTACTTGCTTCATAATTGGACCTTCCTCATGCGTCTAATTTCAAGGGAAATAACTTTATCGAAAGTCAATTTTCATGACGAAAAACACAGAGATACGTAATGATGAACTCTTGTTAAAGTTGCAACATAAAAACTAGAGTCAGAGAAGAGAGCACTTGCATGTTCAAATTTTATCAAGTGGACATAGTGAAGCAATCTGCAGATCAGGTAGAGTCCATGCCGGCATAAATGTAAACAATGCACTGTACAATCAGAGAAGTTATAAGACTTCTCCACATGCACCAGCTAGAGCTGAAATGATGATCGAGGAACCATGGACTAAACCCATTGATGGTCTACCTTTTTCCTCCATTTGCTGATTTCACCATGTTTGTATTCTCCATCGAAGAACAACTGAAGATGCTAAGTACTATACATGGTGGACACAGTTACTGCATTTTCAAGCATTATTCAACCAGTTATACATCATCCATGTAAGTGTGGGTTCCAGCACATCCCATACGTTTGATGTCAGGCCACCAACAAAAACCTATAGTGGAGTCATCAGCGGTCTGTAAACTGAAATTTAACAGAGACTGAAACGATCGCTTGCGCCTACAACAGCACAGACGGTCGCCCCCCCCCCCCCCCAGAACGACCCAGCACGCGGTTTTCCGAAGCCCAGGAGAAAGGCTCCACTCTAGCTGTGAAAGACAGATTAAGACCTTATATTAGCCGTATTATATCCCACTCCATCAGTTAAATTCATAACATATAAACTGGGCCGAGAACTAACAGCAATCTTCAAGGTGTTCTTTATAGACTCCACCGGACATTTCTGCATATCAATCCAAACTTCTTCAGAGTTATGGCTCTTGATTGTACAAAATTTTGATATTTTTTGTTTCCGTTGGTGGATGATCTGGAACTGACAGTTTGTTTCTAATAACACAAGTGCGCTTGTCTGATTTATAGCGCACCCAGTTTCGTAGCTATGGCCCTTGATTGTTTGCAAACATTGTTATTTTCAGTTTCCGTAAGATGCTTTATTCTCCTTTGGTGACGGTCACAGCTAATGGTCAATTGATTTGAAATCGGACGTGTTTTAACCCTTTACCTAACCTGAAAAGCAGACGACACTTGCAAAAAAATTCTTGAATAACTAATCTTTTTCATTTTTTGTCTCAAAAACATTGGTTATGACCCCTCATTGGGACGAGCACGTTAGCTCGTTTCAACGAGGGGTCATAACCTATGTTTTTGAGGCAAAAAATGAAAAAATAATGAAAATTAATTGGCGATTTTTGAGAATCGCGCTGGCTGGTTTTGACCGTTACGTTGGGCAAAGGAATAATGATAACAAAACAAAGGTCGAATTCGATTTTCAACTGTGTTTTTTATGATAACAAAACAATGGTCGAATTCGATTTTCAGTTTTCTAATCCACATAATTCCATTTGTGACACTAAGTTGTTGTTTTTTATTATTATTTCTTGTTGTTTCTATGTGATAACTGCACTTGCCTGCGGCTATTTGATTTGAAATCTGACAGTTGTTTATATAAACATAAAATAAAAGCTAGACCATATTCGGTTTACAGATTTTTCGTGCTCGCAATTGCATGGCGTTGACCCTTGATTGTTTTAAATCGTTGTGATTGTTTTTATTTCCGCACGATGATTTTAATTTTCTCTGGCGGAACAATTCGAAGATTTATAAATGCTCGCATTGAAACTTGAAAGCCCCCAAAAGGAAGTAATTCAGTTATTCAGAACAAAGTTATCCATTTAATACATACAAATTTTATTTCCCGTGGCATTTATCAAGTAGAAAAGTTAAAATTAAAATCCATCTTGTCACTATACTTTTCACTTTCCGCGAAAGTGAAAAGTACACAGTGACAAGATAGATTTTAAATAGACAGTAGCCTTTGAAACTTTCTTCCACTTGTTATACGCCATAGGGCCGAACATTGGAGGATATTAAAGGGGTAACTTTGTTCGAAATGTTATACTTTTTTCTTATTATCACAAATTCACAGCCAAGTTTGATTATCGTTTTTCTAGTCGTACTGATTCCACGGCTAATGCCCTTGTTTAAGCGTGGTAACTTTTGGTTTCTTGGTGTAATGATTTGGAATTTCCCTTATTATTACAAAATGAAGTCCAGGTTTGATTTTAAACATTTTTTCCTTATAGAGAAATGGTAATTATAGCCAGGGCATATTCAGGCTAAATGAAGTTTGTATATATTATTACCACTTTAGCGTGCGTTCTCGAGTATATTGACACAATTTTACCTTTACGGTAAAAGTGCATAATGCACAGACTCAAACCGGAAGTTGTGTGTTAACGTGGTTAACAGAAGGCTTCCGGCTAAATGGTTCGTTAACAGCCCCGGCTCCGGTTACAGTTTATGTAATCCGTGATACCAAACGCGCCACTGGTTTCGAGTTGATGAAACGCGCTTAACTGCAATGAATGTTAAAAAACACGTGAAATTTGTGTGATTTCCCCATTACATAGGTGATGAAGCATTTGAATTGTCAAGGCGAGTGTAATTAATTCATTACGGTAGGTTTTTGTTAGTAGATTTCGGGAGAAAGCCAATTTTTCGTGGCAAACAAAAATATTTAAATTAAGCTATCATGTGATTGACCACGTGACGTTTTGTTTATCTAGAAACAGACGACACGTGTTTTGGTTAAATGTTATTGCGAAAACTCGGGATGTCACAATCAAGTGAACTTGGTGAAGAACCTATGGATTTAACCATTTTAGAAGTGGTAATAATAGTAATAACAAGATTTTGCTGGGCGTCCCTGTTTATTAACGGTCCTCCAGAAATGATTAACAGCCTTCGGACTGTTAACAGCCCTCAACTTCGTCTCGTCTCGTCTGGCTGTTAATCATTCCTGTCGGGCCGTTAATAAACCGTAACGCACTCCAAAATCATGTTATTGGTATATTGAAGAGCACAATCATGTTTTCGAAGAATTTGGAATTCTGATTTCGGATCACCAGCGAACCGTCGACAATCCCGCCTGGCAATCAGGAGACCAAAATAAACCACTAGTCCATTGCACACTGTCAAAAATGATGGCTGAAATCTAGCTTTTTAGATGATGTTTTTCATGATTACTTGGTTCACTCCCCCAACGGCATCTACTTGAAAGTGTGAAACGCGCTGGCTACAATACTCCGAAAGTGCTGTGGTTGGTCTCAGGCGAGGACTGACATGGGCCTGTGTATGTATATTGACCCTTTACCTAACACGAAAAGCAAACGACACTTACAAATAAAATTCTTGAACTATTTTTTTTCATTTTTTTGTCTCAAAAACATAGGTTATGACCCCTCATTGGAACGAGCTCGACGAGCTCGTTCCAATGGGGGGGGGGGGGGGGTCATAACCTATGTTTTTGAGACAAAAAAATGAAAAAACATGAAAATTAATTGGCGATTTTTGAGAATAGCGTTGGCCGGTTTTGGCCGTTACATTGGGTAAAGGGTTAAAGGACACAATCATGTTTTCAAAGAATTTGGAATGTTGATTTCTAACTCCCGGCCGGAAATCGAACCGTCGGCAATCCCGCCTGGCAATCAGGAGTACAACACCTTAATCACCAGGCCATTGCACACCGTTAAAACGATGGCGGGAATCTAGTTTTTTAGATGATGTTTCTGAAGAATACTTGATTCACTTTCCCAAATGAAGCTACATGAAAGTGTGAAATACCATGGCTACAG
Organism: Pictodentalium vernedei; assembly: GCA_031216915.1. NCBI lineage: Eukaryota > Metazoa > Mollusca > Scaphopoda > Dentaliida > Dentaliidae > Pictodentalium > Pictodentalium vernedei. Next base: position 347,101,277 of record CM062290.1, read on the forward strand.
TACGCCGCAAGTGCTGTGGTTGATCCCAAAGGAAGACTGGTACTGGCCCGTGTGTCCACATGGAAGGACACAATCATGTTTGCGAAGAATTTGAAATATTGGTTTTTGATCCCTGGTCAGGAATTGAACCGTCAGCAATCAATCCCGCCTGGCTATCAGGAGTCCAATGTTTTTCTGCTGCCATAATTATGACAACAAAATATTTTCCCCATTACGTTTCACATCGTGTTGGGTTAAAAGAGTGTATGCCTAATAGATGAAATTCCGAAGTCTGCCCCGGAGATAAAAGCTAACTTTTCATGACAAATGGAGGAGCCTGAGGCCTTTTGAAGGCTTAAGTTCCCAGCTTAGGAAGAAATACAGTTCTACAAAATGACACAAGAAATATCAGGGTGAGAGAACATGAACCATTAGGGATGTTGAAATATTCAGAAAAAAGTTCAGAAAAATGTGGGGGGCGAAGTGAGAGGAATCCCCCAGGTCCCCATAGCAACGCCACTGGTCATGAACCTTGATTGTGTGGAACAACATTACTCTTTTGAGGTTTTCACACAATACTTCTGGGGTTTGTCCGTGCGAGTAATATGGTGGTAGTTATAGTACAGCCGCCGTGTACTGGTCACTTTCCACAGGTGGGCAATTTCTCCACGGACGCAATAATATTAGATTTCAAACATTAATTATAGGAAAAATCTTAAAAAAAAATAATCAGTGAAGCACCAGGTACAACCCGGTGCTTCATTAATTAAAATTTTGCTGATGATGATTTTTATTACCTAGTAAACGCATGCGTGGGCATCATTGTCCACGCGTGGATTACTGGTGTCGCGGAACTAAATATTGAAATTAGAGTGAACCGCCTTAAAATGTTGCAGTCGGAAATGATGCAATTTCTAAAAATAAACAGCCTTGAGAAACTCCATTGTTTCAATAAACGTTTGAAACATTCTATTGACATCTTGCATTATTGTTGAATATTCCTGATAAAAAAGAGGGTGATTTGATGACTTTTGGACCTAAAAAATACAATTTACTTTTTGTGTGTTTTTTTTAGGGAATTCCCTGAAAAATATGTGCACGTGACCCGTACTTCCCTTTGTGTCAGTTTTTCTCTCCTATTTGTTGCATGACCCCCTGTTTTCAGATCAGAAAAAGTTGTCTGAAGGGCTATACTTGACAGAGATATTTGAATGCCAACATTAAAGTGATGTGATCATATTTTTTCCGCCTGAACGTTATAATGGTCGCCTATGGGAAAATATTTAGTTCTGTGATACCTATAACCAATCCAGGCGACTGCACTGTGCGGACCATTAGTATTGCTTAATACTGTTATTTTACGCAAGTGGTAGCCCACAGTCACATTCCCTCGAGTTTAAAAATTGTCTGCACATGCTTGTTGTTAAATTTAGATACTGTTCGAGCTCGAGGTTTCCCACTGTGATGGAATATATTGCAACAACAAGAATAGAAGGGTAACTTCAATCACAGCAGCTCTTCATGAAAGATCTTTGTCCAGTCCCGCGTTCCGAATTCTAAAGCTTATCTCTTTTTCCATATATTTGGAAAATTTCTTTTGTGAATACATAAATAAACAATTCACTAAAGCCATCGATTGTATTTTTATTGTGTAAAAGTTCATCAACAGCTATAATTTCATATGACATTTAACATTGCGTTGACTACCAATGTAACTTTGTAAATGATTGCCTATTAATGGCAAATCATATCGTATTTGCATGGTTTTAACTTGACATTTACTTAGTCATAAACACAAATTATGGCATGAAATTATATAAAGTAATTTCCATAGTCTGTAATCTCTACTTAAACGTAATGAAGAGCATATTGCTAACTTAACCCCTAGCCCTAAATCGCTAGAATAAACAGCATTGAGAATAATAACTAAAGAAGATGTTAGAGCTAAGAGTTGTATCATCTATAATATACAGGCGCGTAGCCAGGATATAAAAGTTAGGGGGGCGGGGGCAAGGGTAATATATGGGGAGGGGGTAGTTCAGCGATCTGAACTAACAGATACCTCCCTATGTAGGGTGTAGACGCTACGTTCAGATCAGTGAACTACTAGGGGGGGGGGGGGGGGGGGGCATACAGAATAGGATGCTCCGCATCAACCGAGCCACGTAGTGGCGATATGGGGGCGAGCATAAGAGGGGGCTCCCCCTCTCGCCATTTTGCCCCGGATTTTTTTTTTGAAATTCGAGACAAAAGACGCAATTTCCTGATTCTGAGTCTGTTTGTGTTCATAAATTATAAGTTGTGAAAGGCATCTATAATTAGGCCACATCACCGGGGTGGGGGTGGGGGGCATGACTGAAATTTGGGGAGTGCTCCCCTCAGACCCCCCCCCCCCCCACGCCCCTGAAATATATAACGAGTTACTTTTAATTCTTCGTTCGTTAAACCGTGTGGCTGAAAACAAGGATATTTGCCTCCAAGTTAGTTTGAAAGGAATTGGGTTAATGGAGGTACACGACAGTCTATTCGGATCTAAAATGTTAGGTTCGCGTTACTAGATGTCGACATTTATAATTATACAAGCGGGCGTTACACCCAAATATAAGACCTTTCTTAAAAATTAAAATTATGTGTCACTTCAAATTGATCTGTAATTATCATCTGGTACTGCGGAGATGATGTTCACTCACATCTGCCTGACCATGAAATAGATTTTCCTGTTATGTAAACCATATCAAAGCTTTTAGGCAATAAAAGCCATGGCGGACAATTTTAGGCCAATGCTGAAGTCGTTAACATGTCAGTTAACAGGTAATGGTTGTCTATTCTGCTACTGTCCGACGCGATTTGAGGGGAGGGCGACCCCCTTAATTGGTCCCCATCTCCGGAATTAACGCCCCCCCCCCGATCCCCCTCCTCCTCCCACCGTGACCACATCAAACGTTTTTCAGACAGGAAAACCCGATATACTGTTTGTTTGATAGCGAAACTTTACACAGATGTGGTCATGCTTTGTTGTTCAGTTATTTGGGTTAATTATTTGGCTCTTGACCATCAAAGGTCCTGATCTGACTTTGGCAAGCTTTGGAGCTGGGGAACGCGTACTTTAATATACAAACATTAAGAAGTTCTGTGGACAATGGGAAAATACCTTGGCAATGGTTTCGAGTTAAGTCTTGGCTGCCTCTAGAGATAGCCAAGACTTGGTTGGAAATCGCTGCGGAGCTGCCAAACTCACAAGGTGTGCTGCAGTAGACAATCTTAAAAATTACCCAGAGCCTTAGGGTTAAAGGAGACTCGGTATATTTCCATCAGTTGTTCGAACACAGACTTTAGAATTCCTTAGTTTATCAAGATTTTCTAGATGGGCGTTTCCCGCTCTCCTTATCTTCAATTTAGATGGACTATTGAGAGCGAAGGCAATCTCGCGTCTCGAAACGACCCACCTATTATATATACATGGCAAATATATGGCCTCCTAACAGTTTCCAACAGAACCAAACTAAGGGCTTTCGGCAACTTTCAACTTAACAAAGTTAAGGGCCTTCAGAACATTTCAGTAAGGCCACGATGTGTGTTTTCATCACTTTTCTACAGAGCCAAGATATGGGCTTGCAGTATCTCTCTACAGTGCCAAGATATGGGTGTCTACACCTTTAAATAGAGCCAATCATAGACTTTAAGCACCTTTCTGCAGAGCAGAGATATTGGCTGTCAGTACACTTCAACGGAGGCAAGATATGGCCATTCAGCACCTTTCAAGAGAGGCAAGATAATGGCATTCAGCATTTCAACAAAGCCAAGATACTAGCAGGAGCTTAGCTAGATGGTCTTCAATGGGGGTTGGGGGGGGGGGGTGGGGGGCACTTATATTTCTAACTGGGGTTGAGGTCCCAGCACGACATCCCCTAAGCATGTCCCGAGGACAATAGCTCCATGTGGGGGAGTTCGATTGGCGGTATCTTCCTCTGAATGAGGAATTTTTAATTTTTGAACCCCGGAAATGGATTCTGAGGCCTCCCTCTGGCTGAAATCTAGTCACTTTATCCACAAGAAAAATGCCTGAGTTTTCCTTTACACTGACCAGGCTATACAAGGACTATAGACTGACCTCTATACAACCAACACCTACTCCTTCCAACAGACTGCCAGTCACTTGGAAGGAGTGGGTTTTGGTTGTATAGCCGTCAGTCTATAGTCCCTGAAGCCTGTTTGTTGTAAGGGAAACGGAACGATGAATTTGAAAAACCGGACCGGTCACACAGAGTTTTGGCGAAAACTTGACTCAACTCCGCAATTTCATTGGAAATTCAGTCGTCAGCTAATTAAAATGCTAGAATTAGGAAAGTAAACGGAATCCTGAGTCGGAGCACAACGAATGACTAAAGCCATTAACAGCAACCCATCGCCGATCGCAGACGGTAAATCTGTGATCACGGATTGAAAATTGGTCGGAAAAGTTGAAATTATGAAGCAAATTGATTTCTTTGAAATTTCAACTATTGGAATTTATATACCTTCGAATTTCCAAGTATTGAAAATTATGATGTCTTTTGCTTTTTTTTTGGAGGGGGGTGAAACTCGCCCCACAGCCTTCCGTAGCTGGATATTGGCTTTCAGTACTAAACTACTACCAGGTAATGGTTTAACCCTCTGCACGCTGATGTCAAAATGCCAAAGTTTTCAGCAACAAATCTTTCCCACAATGTAACTGAGAATTCAATAAATTATATCCTGTTTGACAGATATCATTGAGCTCTGTCAAACAAGATATAATTTATTAAATTTTTCATTCTACGTGGGCAATATGGAGTCAATGATGGAAATTTTGAAATACTACCAGAGTGCTAGGAGTTAATAGAGTATATGCCCCCCATATCGTCCAATAAAGGTCCAGTGGGGTGACACGTATACGAACTACTGTTCATTTTAAGGTTACACTATGAGATAAGTATCGAAAATAGCAGTGTGTTATGGTTTAGTGTAATAAATAGAAAAGAACATAGAATAATTGTTAAGTTATAAAAACCTTTGAATCAATCAAAAACAGCTGGTTGAAACATTAAAGTAGCTATTCATTTTCGTAACATTAAACAAAATGCGAAATGTTGCATATCGTGTTATCACATATAGTATCGAATAATGTGTCTAATCTTTTGTTAAGGTCGGGGATAAACACTTTTATTCACTGGTAATAACGAACCGAAATAGATTCAAAGAGAGTGTAGATGTAATTGATCCATTTTTAAATAAAGGGTTGAATTTCTATCTTGTGGTCTTGAGACGTGTTTTGTCTAAACGAAACACCAAATGATACGTTTCCGTACGTTTCCGTCGCAGCAAGCTATGTTTTCTATCTTTCATGGGTCCTTTGAAATAGTATGCACCACAGAGACGTGGCTTTGTGGGAGGGGGATGTTGGTTTGAGGGGGGGGGGGGGTATGCGCTGAATTTCCATGTGTACCTCTTGGTTGACAATTATCCAACTTTTGAGAAAACCATTTGCACCCCCAACCCATCTTGGGTGAACTTTCTCAATTGCAACTCGTGTATATTCAACTTATGAAACAATCCGAATGCCCCATCTCCCCCTGAGTTCGAAATACATGACCCGTGGGGACTGGAGTTAGAATAATTGTCTCTTGAGTGCAACAAGGCGCCATCTGCGGAATACAGATGGCGCCATTTTACGTCAAAAAATCTACAACGACAGACACAGATAAAATGCCACGAAATCAACTACCACAGACACAGATAAAATGTCACGAAATCAACTACCACAGACACAGATAAAATGTCACGAATCTACTACAACAGACACAGATAAAATGTCACGAAATCTACTACCACAGACACAGATAAAATGTCACGAAATCTACTACCACAGACACAGATAAAATGTCACGAAATCTACTACAACAGACACAGATAAAATGTTACGAAATCTACTACCACAGGCACAGATGAAATGTTACGAAATCTTCTACCACAGACACAGATAAAATGTCACGAAATCTACTACAAGAGACACAGATAAAATGCTACGAAACCTACTACCACAGGCACAGATAAACTGCCACGGAATCTACTACAACAGACACAGATAAAATGTCACGAAATCTACTACCACAGACACAGATAAAATGTCACGAAATCTACTACCGCAGACACAGATAAAATGTCACGAAATCTACTACAACAGACACAGATAAAATGTTACGAAATCTACTACCACAGGCACAGATAAAATGTTACGAAATCTACTACCACAGACACAGATAAAATGTTACGAAATCTACTACCACAGACACAGATAAAATGTTACGAAATCTACTACCACAGACACAGATAAAATGTTACGAAATCTACTACCACAGACACAGATAAAATGTCACGAAATCTACTACCACAGACACAGATAAAATGTCACGAAATCTACTACCACAGACACAGATAAAATGTTACGAAATCTACTACCACAGGCACAGATAAAATGTTACGAAATCTACTACCACAGGCACAGATAAAATGTCACGAAATCTACTACCACAGACACAGATAAAATGTTACGAAATCTACTACCACAGACACAGATAAAATGTTACGAAATCTACTACCACAGACACAGATAAGATGTTACAAAATCTACTACCACAGATACAGATAAAATGTCACCAAATCTACTACCACAGACACAGATAAAATGTCATGTAATCCACTACCACAGACACAGATAAAATATCACGAAATCTACAAGCTCAGACACAGATAAAAAGTCACGAAATCTATTACCACAGCAACAGATAAAATGCCACGAAATCTACTACCACAGACACAGATAAAATGTCACGAAATCTACTACAACAGACACAGATAAAATGTCACGAAATGTACTACAACAGACACAGATAAAATGTCACGAAATCTACTACAACAGACACAGATAAAATGTCACGAAATCTACTACAACAGACACAGATAAAATGTCACGAAATGTACTACCACAGACACAGATAAAATTTCACGAAATCTACTACAACAGACGCAGATAAAATGTCACGAAATCTACTACAACAGACACAGATAAAATGTCACGAAATGTACTACCACAGACACAGATAAAATGTCACGAAATCTACTACAACAGACACAGATAAAATATTACGAAATCTACTACCACAGACACAGATAAAATGTCACGAAATCTACTACCACAGACACAGATAAAATATCACGAAATCTACAGGCACAGACACAGATAAAATGTCACGAAATCTACTACCACAGACACAGATAAAATGTCACTAAATCTACTACAACAGACACGGATGAAATGATTCGAAATCCACTACCACAGACACAGATAAAATGTCACGAAATCTACTACCACAGACACAGATAAAATGTCACGAAATCTACTACCACAGACACAGATAAAATGTCACGAAATCTACTACCACAGATACAGATAAAATGTCACCAAATCTACTACCAGAGACACAGGTGAAATGTCGCACGAAATCTACTACCACAGACACAGATAACATGCCACGACATCTACTACCACAGACAGAGATAAAATGTCATGAAATCTACTACAACCGACACAGATAAAATGTCATGAAATCTACTACCACAGACACAGATAAAATGTCACGTAATCTACTACAACAGACACGGATGAAATGATTCGAAATCCACTACCACAGACACAGATAAAATATCATGAAATCTACTACCACAGACACAGATAAAATGTCACGAAATCTACTAACACAGACACAGATAAAATGTCACGAAATCTACTACCACAGACACAGATAAAATGTCACGAAATCTACTACCACAGACGCAGATAAAATGCTACGATATCTTCTACCACAGATACAGATAAAATATCACGAAATCTACTACCACAGACACAGATAAAATGTCACGAAATCTACTACCACAGACGCAGATAAAATGTTACGAATTCTACTACCAGAGAGACAGATAATATGTCACGAAATCTACTACCACAGACACCGATAAAATGTCACGAAATCTACAACGACAGACACAGATAAAATGCCACGAAATCTACTACCACAGATGAAATGTCACGAAATCTACAGCGACAGACACAGATAAAATGCGACGAAATCTACGACCACAGATACAGATAAAATATCACGAAATCTACTACCACAGACACAGATAAAATGTCACGAAATCTACTACCACAGACGCAGATAAAATGCTACGAAATCTACTACCACAGATACAGATAAAATGTCACGAAATCTAATACCACAGACACCGATAAAATGTCACGAAATCTAATACCACAGCAACCGATAAAATATCACGAAATCTACTACCATAGACACAGATAAAATGTCACGAAATCTACTACCACAGACACAGATAAAATGCTACGAAATCTACTACCACAGGCACAGATAAAACGCTACGAAACCTACTACCACAGACACAGATAAAATATCACGAAATCTACTACCACAGACACAGATAAAATGTCACGAAATCTACTACCACAGGCACAGATAAAATGCTACGAAATCTACTACCACAGATACAGATAAAATGTCACGAAATCTACTACCACAGACACAGATTAAATGCTACGAAATCTACTACCACAGATACAGATAAAATGTCACAAAAACTTCTACCACATACACAGATAAAATGTCATGAAATCTACTACCACAGACACAGATAAAATGTCACGAAATCTACTACCACAGGCACAGATAAAATGCTACGAAATCTACTACCACAGATACAGATAAAATGTCACAAAAACTTCTACCACATACACAGATAAAATGTCATGAAATCTACTACCACAGACACGGATAAAATGCTTTGAAATCCACTACCACAGACACAGATAAAATGTCACGAAATCTACTACCACAGACACAAATAAAATGTCACGAAATCTACTACCACAGACACAGATAAAATGTCACGAAATCTACTACCACAGGCACAGATAAAATGCTACGAAATCTACTACCACAGATACAGATAAAATGTCACAAAAACTTCTACCACATACACAGATAAAATGTCATGAAATCTATTACCACAGACACGGATAAAATGCTTTGAAATCCACTACCACAGACACAGATAAAATGTCACGAAATCTACTACCACAGACACAAATAAAATGTCACGAAATCTACTACCACAGACACAGATAAAATTTCACGAAATCTACTACCACAGGCACAGATAAAATGCTACGAAATCTACTACCACCGACACAGATAAAATGTCACAAAAACTTCTACCACATACACAGATAAAATGTCATGAAATCTACTACCACAGACACGGATAAAATGCTTTGAAATCCACTACCACAGACACAGATAAAATGTCACGAAATTTACTACCACAGACACAACTAAAATGTCACGAAATCTACTACCACAGACACAGATAAAATGTCATGTAATCTACTACCACAGACACAGATAAAATGTCACGAAATCTACTACCACAGACACAGATAAAATGTCACGAACTCTACTACCACAGACACAGATAAAATGTCACGAAATCTACTACCACAGACACAGATAAAATTTCACGAAATCTACTACAACAGACACAGACAAAATGTCACGAAATCTACTACCACAGACACAGATAAAATGTCATGATATCTATAACAACAGACACGGATAAAATGCCACGAAATCTACTACCACAGACACAGATAAAATGTCATGAAATCTACTACCACAGACACAGATAAAATGTCACGAAATCTACTACCACAGACACAGATAAAATGTCATGTAATCTACTACCACAGACACAGATAAAATGTCATGAAATCTACTACCACAGACACAGATAAAATGTCATGAAATCTACTACCACAGACACAGATAAAATGTCACGAAATCTACTACCACAGACACAGATAAAATTTCACGAAATCTACTACAACAGACACAGACAAAATGTCACGAAATCTACTACCACAGACACAGATAAAATGTCATGATATCTATAACAACAGACACGGATAAAATGCCACGAAATCTACTACCACAGACACAGATAAAATGTCATGAAATCTACTACCACAGACACAGATAAAATGTCACGAAATCTACTACCACAGACACAGATAAAATGTCATGTAATATACTACCACAGACACAGATAAAATGTCATGAAATCTACTACCACAGACACAGATAAAATGTCATGAAATCTACTAACACAGACACAGATAAAATGTCATGTAATCTACTACCACAGACACAGATAAAATGTCATGAAATCTACTACCACAGACACAAATAAAATGTCACGAAATCTACTACCACAGACACAGATAAAATTTCACGAAATCTACTACCACAGGCACAGATAAAATGCTACGAAATCTACTACCACCGACACAGATAAAATGTCACAAAAACTTCTACCACATACACAGATAAAATGTCATGAAATCTACTACCACAGACACGGATAAAATGCTTTGAAATCCACTACCACAGACACAGATAAAATGTCACGAAATTTACTACCACAGACACAACTAAAATGTCACGAAATCTACTACCACAGACACAGATAAAATGTCATGTAATCTACTACCACAGACACAGATAAAATGTCACGAAATCTACTACCACAGACACAGATAAAATGTCACGAACTCTACTACCACAGACACAGATAAAATGTCACGAAATCTACTACCACAGACACAGATAAAATTTCACGAAATCTACTACAACAGACACAGACAAAATGTCACGAAATCTACTACCACAGACACAGATAAAATGTCATGATATCTATAACAACAGACACGGATAAAATGCCACGAAATCTACTACCACAGACACAGATAAAATGTCATGAAATCTACTACCACAGACACAGATAAAATGTCACGAAATCTACTACCACAGACACAGATAAAATGTCATGTAATCTACTACCACAGACACAGATAAAATGTCATGAAATCTACTACCACAGACACAGATAAAATGTCATGAAATCTACTAACACAGACACAGATAAAATGTCACGAAATCTACTACCACAGACACAGATAAAATGCCACGAAATCTACTACAACAGGCACAGATAAAATGTCATGAAATCTACTAACACAGACACAAATAAAATGTCATGAAATCTACTACAACAGACACAGATAAAATGTCATGAAATCTACTAACACAGACACAAATAAAATGCCACGAAATCTACTACAACAGACACAGATAAAATGTCACGAAATCTACTACAACAGACACAGATAAAATGTCATGAAATCTACTACAACAGACACAGATAAAATGTCATGAAATCTACTACCACAGACACAGATAAAATGTCATGAAATCTACTACAACAGACACAGATAAAATGTCACGAAATCTACTACAACAGACACAGATAAAATGTCATGAAATCTACTACAACAGACACAGATAAAATGTCACGAAATCTACTACAACAGACACAGATAAAATGTCATGAAATCTACTAACACAGACACAGATAAAATGCCACGAAATCTACTACAACAGACACAGATAAAATGTCACGAAATCTACTACAACAGACACAGATAAAATGTCATGAAATCTACTACCACAGACACAGATAAAATGTCATGAAATCTACTACCACAGACACAGATAAAATGTCATGAAATCTACTAACACAGACACAGATAAAATGCCACGAAATCTACTACAACAGACACAGATAAAATGTCATGAAATCTACTACCACAGACACAGATAAAATGTCATGAAATCTACTACCACAGACACAGATAAAATGTCATGAAATCTACTACCACAGACACAGATAAAATGCCACGAAATCTACTACAACAGGCACAGATAAAATGTCATGAAATCTACTACCACAGACACAAATAAAATGTCGCGAAATATGCCACGAAAATCTATGATTGTAAATTTTGACGGAGATTATGAGAGACCACACACCCAACCTCCCCGTCGCCACGTCCCTGAGGCACCGTCACATAAAATGCGGAACACAAATTGAAATGAGATCGGCACCAAAAAATCATGGAAATAAGCAATCTATTAGTTGCAGATAGAGGTCTCCAGAGGGGGAATTTGAAGATGTTCTCCCATACAGTGGGCCAATTTATCCTCTTGAGTACCTCTTTCTGTTTATGTTTGAGACCTTGATTCAGATGTTCATAGAGGGTAATTTTAGTGATGCTAGGGTAGCATCTCCAAAGTCACTCTCTGGGGGACCTCATTCTGTCGAGGGCAGTCTGCTTATTTCCAGGCTTGGCACCAAGATAATCTACAAGTTTGAGAGACAGCAAGATCTGCAGTAGAACTGAAAGTCGCAACCACCATCTGAACGTTGCGACGACTGAAAATCCGGCGTAATATTTTAGCAAAATAGAGCCACTTTCAAAAGGCCAAGGAGAGGCGTTAATATACACTATCAAATTTATTGGGTTCATATCCACTCAACCCAGATGATTTGGGTTGATTTTCAGCCCAACTGTCGGGACGTGGCTCAGTGGTTACGGTATTGGACTTCAAACCGAAAGGTTCAAGGTTCAATGCCCGCCATGAGTAACTGCGTTGTGTACTTGGTCAAGGCACCTCATCCCGATTGCCCGCGTGGGGACATGGTAGCACTGTGTACTAAAGCGTTATGCACGTCAATGGTGCACTCGTCTTCAACCAATGCTAAACCTGCTTGTGTGGAATTAGTGCTTTGGGAGACTGGCAGTTGTTCGCATTTGCTCGCAGTTGCTCGGTGGTTCTCACTGGGTACTAAGGCTTCCCCCACCCGTAAAATTGTCCGACACGGGGTGATCCTGGCTGTCGAAAGGAGTGGGTAATCCCCAATAAATAAATAAATAAATAAATAAATAAATAAATAAATAAATAAATAAATAAATAACCCAACTGATTTTAGAGGTTGATTCTGTAGCATGCTCGACTGTCCCAACACGGCAAAGTCATAATTTATTTTGGGAGTGATATGTCATCAGTGAGGCCGAATCGCACCAAAACTTAACTTGAGGCCATATCATCCAAGTATCGACATATTCTACCCGTCACAGAATTGTTCATGATCCTCAACCCATGGCTAAACTCAGGGTCTGTGAAAACTGGAATAAAAAGTATTAATTATAACGTTAATATCGCCCGCATCGCTTTCTTTGCCTCCAACTTGAAATAACAGCTTTGACAACAGCATTTCTGTCGATCACCAAGTGTTCGCAAAATGTGAACAATTAGTTGGATATTCGCTTTGGACATATCTGTTTCTCCGATTTTGGAATAGATCATTAAAACATCATTTCAGATCACAAGATTATTTGGCTGATACATTTTTCGTGAAAGCATACAAGTACACGAGTTTGTTGATGAGCAATGCGAATGCATGACATAACCACTTTTGAAACGGTATCGAGAAAAGTGATTATTTCCAATGGAATTTCGAATGTGTGTGAACGTGTTGTTGGAGTAGATCGATTCTAATGGACTGATTTGATTCAACCCATGGGATGACACACGCTCTCAGGCCACCAAACTAACTCTGTAAGGAATTCAACGCTGTTATGACATGGAATCAAACTAGCCTTTAAGTAGTCCATCGTCTATGTTTAGATTCACTGGTCTGGAATCAGGCCCGTAACTAACTTTTTTTTTTTTTTTGGGGGGGGGGGGGGGGGACGTCGATACCCGACAGCTCAGTCATATCGTCCAACTACTTGGAACATTTCTCATTCCTTTTATCAAAGACTTATATGCTACAAATATACTTTCCATTGATAAAATATTGAATTTTAAACATACAACAGGTGAAATAATATGTAAAGTACCGTACCCTCGCACACTCTAAAATCAGTTGGGTTAAAAGTCAACCCAAATCGACTTGGTTGGGTGAATATGAACCCAATTGGGTTCATATTCACTCAACCCATATGATTTGGTTTAATTTTTAACCCAACTGATTTCATAGACTACATAATCATTCAGTTTTTCAAGAAATATGGCATTTGCGTTTGAAGATAGGACTTCTCCTGGAACTTTGGAATGAGGAAAGTTATATTTTTGTCGGGCAAGTGATTTTTGTCCAGCTCGGTACTCCAGAGTGTATGTATATTTTCGTCGGTCAAGCAAGGGCGTTTAGCCATTGGTATGCCATAATTTCTTGCCCAACCTTTGGCCAACGAACCCAATGGTTGAGAGATTAGGGAAGGGTGTTACTTTCCCCCTGAATTTAGGCCCTTGTCTGGAATATTTCAGAAAAGCTAACCTCAATGAGTTCTAACCTCAGATACCTCATATCCTCATCTCGGTACTGAACGACATCATTACGCAGCATTCCACTTATGGAACCCCTATCTATGATATCCCTACGCTTGCAGAATTCCTTTTTTGTTTAGGGGGGGGGAGGGTTATGGGGTCACCCCTCAGTGAGATCTGACATCAAATCCTTCATATCCCCATACAGTTTTTTGAGGACTATTAAGTCATGGTGATTTGCTATTGGAGGATACTTATAATAGGATATTAGTATATTGCTTCTAAACGTTTGTCGTATTATGCCCTGCGTAAATCCCTCAGTAGTGTGGTCTACCTTCAGATATCTCATATCCTTATATGGGTAGTGAACAGCCACTTCGTGCGGAATCACACTTACGGAATCACTTCCTATGATCTGTCTATACTTGTAAAACCCCTTTTTGTCATATCAGGGTATGGGGGCCATGAGTAAATCCTCCAGTGAGATCTAACCTCAAGTACCTCATATCCCCATCCAGGTATTTGAGGATTCTTACGGCTTTGAACTCTAATATGTATCTTCCACGCTAGTTCAGCGTCAGTGTACATATCCGATGATTGGGGGAAGAACAATCAATATTTTCATCGTGCAACCTTGAGGCTACACGTTGCAAATCTTGATTGGCCTACCACACAAATTCACCGAACAGCTATCTAGTTTATGAATTCAGGTTGTATCGCGATCCTGGCCAGAAAAGTGGCCTTTCTGGTTCAAAGGGTTAAGCCGTCGTCATCTATCATTGGAGGATATTTATCAGAGGGTACTAATCTGTGATTTTTACACTGTTGTCGGATGAGGCCATGAGGAAATCTCTCAATGAGGTCTGAAGTTCTTCACATCCTCATTTACGTATTCCTGAGTCAGATGTCTGTTTCAGACGCAAGGGTGTAGCCAGGGATTGTCACGGGGGTCGTACGACCCCCCCCCCCCCCACCCCTCCCAATATCAAAAGTCCCCGGCCGATATTCTCCACAACAATCCAATACATGCCTACATGGAATTTGAATCACTTTCCCTCAACATGAAACCTTTCATCACTGTTGATATCAAAAATTGAATACCCCAACCCCTCACCACCACCACCACCGGGCCACCACCGATTGCCAAAGGTCAAGTTGGAGGAGATTATGGGAAGGGGGGCCCCCTCCCATAATCTCCTCCAACTTGACCTTTGGCCAAGGCTTGGCCCCTGGTTAAGTTTTCAGTCTTTTTAGTTGTCAGACATTCTCATCCTTGAGTTGCAATATAGGCGACCCCCTTAAAACGAATGCTGGCTACACCGCTGAGACGAACATTTCTCGATTGGACAACCATTAAAACCCTCTTCGCAACACCCTTGCACTCTACCAGTTAATCATCGAGTAACTCACGAAACTGAACTTCCTTCAAAAATTTAATGCAGAAAGTGGTGATTAAATCTACTGCTTCCCATATGTCAACACCCAATCTGTTCATAGTATATATCGTCTAGGATAAATATTCAAAACATTCTCCACGCATATTTTCTCATCTCTTAACGGTTTCATGTTTTGCTCTTTCAACTTAGTTAATTGATGGCACGCTGGTTCCCCTAATTGCATTGACGAGACGGATCAACACATGGGAACGTCAAACATGCCGCCTTAAAGAAAATAAAAACGGAATTTCATTGATAGTTTCTGGGAGGTAAACTGATCTTATTAACTTATCAGAGATAAGTTCATTTAAACTGTTTTTATCTGAGTGTGATATTATATCCAATTTTAGCTTGATTTGCTAACAAGAGAGATCCGTCATTGGTTTCAAGTGAAAATATATTCTATTCGAAGAATTATAGTTCAGTCACCAATTTAAGAAGTGGGGCAAACCTACACAAATAATCGTTCATTTTTAGTGCAGTATACAAAATACTGTGATCACTCAAAAGCCACTTCACTGTAGCTGCTCGCCATCCACATCACAAGAACTTCTCGTCGTTTCCGCATTATCAATAACAACACATAAACTCTATTGCAAATCGCCAGAGATGCGCTAGCGGGTTTATTATACAAGAAAATATCAGATGAATGCACAGAACCGTATCTCCCCAGTGGCGTCAACATTGCCGGTCAGAAAAAACATAGATAAAAATTTCTGTATGATAAAAAAACAAACAAAAATCCCAAAACTATGGAAACCTGTATTCCACCCCCGTGTGCGAGTGTTGACTGCAGGGTAAGATGTGGATCATAGCTTCTCTGCGGTTGCTTACTGAATGCAAAACAGATATATATCACATTTTATAAAATTGCTGTGGGAATGTGATGTTAACCCGCTGAGAAAACTGGCTGGAGTGAAAACACTGAACTGAACATCAAATGCGCGAACCGAAACTAAGTATTCATTGGCCACGCTAATTACTGACCAGCCAATGAATTCAGTACTTTCTCCTCTACCAAATCGCATTGAGAATTTCCTTTCACGCCTCGACAAAAGTTTCACGCTGTACTGTCGAAACGCGTGAAACTAAAATTCCTTGTACCTTCACAACCTGTCCTGCAGACGACACTCGGAATATATAATATAGGTTAGAATTAAACTGAGGATTCCGAGATGGTGTATAAAAGTTGAAACATCGTCTCTGGGCATATATCGACGAGTCCGAAGGACTCGTCGATATATGATCCTGATACGAGGTCAGTCATGATTATTTTATCTTACAATATTTCTCTGGAAAGGGGACAACTCGTCATTTAAACAAGGAACTATTCTATTGTGAGCAAACCAAAAAATAATGCTGCTAAGATGAGTAATTTCCTGGGTTAAAAATAATGTCGTTCCCAACGCAGATGCCGTTTCACTTGAGTGTAAGACAATTGATGTCCGAGTGCGCCTGACGTGGTTATGCATATTAATCGGTTAGTATTATTGTCTTAGTATTACCAAACAGTGTTCTCAACACGTATGCACAAACAGAAATATTTAATTATTTTGTGAGCGAGTGTAGCTTCGAAAATCTCCCTTCCTTAGTTCTGAGGTTCGTGGGGTGTTGCTTCTGACAATACAGATCTGTGTTTAGTATAGACAAGAATACTTGCATTGGAGAAATATATATGCTTGTTAGATAAATTTTATTATCTGAGAAAAACAGTTTAAATTTTGGCTTAAAAACCTAGCTTATGTAAGCTTGACGAACTCATATCATTGAGGGATCAAAAGCATTGTTTTGAAAAGAAAATCTGAAAATTCAACTGGCCAAATGTCTTCAAGTATAAATCGATCCATCATTGAATGATCATTCAAGAAAAGTAAGATTTGATACTGCGTGATCATTCAAGAAAAGTAAGATTTGATACTGCGTACTCCTGACCAAAGTTTCAAAGATAGGTCTACAATTGTGTTGCGTCATTCATTGTCTCGCGGAGGAGATGATTCTCTCATTAACAACCGAAAAATAACAAAATTTCGATGACGATTCTATGCATTTGTACGTGTGGTTTGGTTGATTCGTTTGGTAAGTGGACTATAGACCTGTCTGTCGTCATCTCAGTCCTACAGACAGTTTGCCATTTTGACACAGTCTGATGTCTGCAAGTTGAGCCTTGCTCCAAACCAAACACAATGATTGAGTGCACCGAAGTCAACTGAAACACAAAATCAATGATTATAATTTCCCCCCGACAGGTCGTTCCGTCAAGGTCATACGCAATTATTTTGTCCTTCAGTTGACCATTAGCTTCTGAGCAGGAAAACATACCCAATTTCATTTTTTTATTTTCTTTAGACGGCGGCATCGGAGAAACAGGCGACAAGACACGGTGTTGGAATTGGAAACTGGGAAGAAAAATTGTCTATTATATAAATATAGAGTGAGGGATTCCATGCAGTGCCGCCGAGAGAAAATACGGGCCCCGGGGGATCAATTAGATGGTACCAACTGCCCCCCCCCCCCCCCTGTTTCAAACCCAACTTCAAACCCAACTTACCAAGGACCCATGAAAATAGACAGTTCTTGAAAGGAATGTATGCTTACTAGTGAATTCGGGGTAATTCGCCTATCGATTCACACACACTGGGCATTGAAAAAAGCTCGCAAACTAGCTGTCTCGGATGGCGCGGCTTCGTCCTCGCGAGCCTGCCGGACTGCCCGGCCCCGTGGTTACTACCCCGGCTCCCCCACCCCCTCTCGACGGCCCTGATTCCATGACTCAATCCGTGTCGCGTCAACAAGAAAATCACACTTTGATTATCTTCCCTGACATGCAATGCAAATCCTGCCAGTGCCAGAAATTTTCCGTCGCGTGGCGGGGCTGCCCTGTCCTCTAACAGGTGGACTTGCTAGTTAATTGTAACATAAATATCACTCGCATGGCTTGATTCGTGTCCACCGTGCCCCAGCTTTAAATATGGTAGTCTTTTTCATCTCTCAACGTTGAAATCGTCGGTAATGAGTCGAATTTTCACTTCACATCGGACATCTCAATTTCAATGACTTTGGAAAGAACCATTTCAAATTTATTCTTGATCACAAGGCTATCAGTGATTTATCAGTCTGATACTTTTTCTATGAAATTAAAATATGACGAGAGCGTGTTGACAAGCAACACCAACTCACCACACAATGGCTACAGAAGCTGTGTAGGAAGACACGAGCCTACAGCCTTATGGCTACATGTTTAAGATTGAGTGGTTTATTTAGTATTATTCAATAGTTTCTACCTGACAGGGATGCATTTCGAACGGGTGGGGGGGGGGGGGGGGGGGGCGTACGTCATCTTAGACCACCTACACATGCTCCGAGTTCTTACAATTAAATGGTCTGTGCATAGAAATCCCTGTTAATTCCCACTAAGATTGCAATGACGGATTGGTAAAAATAATGTTGGCCTAAACTCTGCCCCCCCCCCCCTCTCTCTCTCTCTCTCTCTCTCTCTCTCTCTCTCTCAGCTATTTCGGGAAAAGGTTGGGGAGGGGGCATGCGCCCTCCGATTCCAACGTTCCTGCCACCCTATGGGTGATGTGGACGTGGACACGCTTCAGAAAGCTGTGCAGAACAAAATATCAGAATAGGTCTGGGTGGTTTTCATTATTTAGATTTGGTTTCGGTTTGATTTCAGGATAACATAAAGTTTCGGTTCAGCTTTTCTATGTGTTAACCCTTTACGTAACATGAAAAGCAGACGACACTTGCAAGCAGAATTCTTGAATAACTAATTTTTTTCATTTTTTGTCTCAAAAACATAGGTTATGACCCCTCATTGGAACTAGCTCGACGAGCTCGTTCCAAAGAGGGGACTAACCTATGTTTTTGAGACAAAAAAAATGAAAATTAATCGGCGATTTTTGTGAATAGCGCTGGTCAGTTTTGGCCGTTACGTTGGGTAAAGAGTTAAGAACATATAGTAAACAATACGTCAGGCTCCGTAACTTGGAAAAAACCCACAATAGTCTATACATCACACGGCACACACCACAAAAAGCCCCTTCTGTAAGTATGTCCATTGGGTCCAGTCTAACATATTTTTGATCATTCTTAGGGGTTCTATGGGATCAGTTGCTGAGCCTATCGAGTCAGAAATATAACGTAAATTAGGGTAACAAACGAATAAAGTTCATCAAAAGCTATGTTGTGTTCTCAGCATCACATTTGATCCCTTACTGACTCCAGGGACCGACCTGGGCATGCGCCAGTGCGTATTTGGTTCTGAAACATCAGGACCTGGCTCTTAAATCTCAGAAATAGGCTTCTCAGTTGGCGCATAACTTCTCAGATCATATTCTGATATTCTTTCGATGGATAATCGAGAGAGACACTCTTACATGTATGATATATATGATTATCATTTATCATTGTTGTAAAGTGCTTAAGTTAATACTTCAAGTCTTAATTACCAAGCATTAATCTTCACTGTGGTTTCTGATCAAGTCTTGGCTGCCTAAATAGGCAGCCAAGACTTGATCAGAAACCACAGTGAAGATTAATGTTTGCTATAGTGTACTAAATGAAAATGATGAGAGCTATTACAAACTTGCAGTGTGTGTTACAAACAGCAGTGTGACTCCGTAAATTGAAATCTGGCGCATGAATTGAAAAAAATAGGCTCCGAGGCTAGAGCGTATTTTAAATAGTCCTGATCGGTCCCTGTGACTCGTCCGGTGGATAATAAGGGAGGAACTGTGACAACGAGAACACGACGTATTTGCACCTTTGTCCGATAGATTAAGTAACAAGAGTCTACATGGACCACTAATCCAATTCTCTCCCAGTGAGAGATTTTGCACAAACACAGTAAAACCGTTCGGTCGGTTCTTGCTGGATCTTGCGGTTCAGATTTCCGGTTTACCGCAAAAACCGGAACCGAACCAGAAAACCGAAAAACGTCTATATCAGAACCACCAATGTGGTTTCTGTTCAGCAGTACTTGCTTGTGAACATAAGGATTGTATGATCACTGGCCAAAACTTTTGAAGTACCACTCACCATTAATGATTGCATTGGGGAAGTAGGTGCTGTATTCAATGCAATAAAAAATGCCACAACTGCATTTTATACCAAGCTTGCATACTTTCTGATAGAGAGGGAAGATAAAAAGATAAAACACAGGTGTTAAAAATATCATTTTTGTTTTTCTTGCTCCAATTCCGTAAATGCATGTTTCTTGTATGTTTTTATATTTCCCCTATCTTGCTTTCGCAGATCAAATATCTCGATTATAAAGAAACCGTTATTGTTTCATACCGAGAAGGTATGCGAAAATGTATTAATTTCGAATTCATCGGAGATACTTACGATGTTAACCAATTTATTCCGTCTCTTATCCAAAGTGTGGTCCATCTTCGGAGTTCCTGGATTATTTTGCAACACCGTGGCATACTACTCTAATATAGATATTTCGTAAAAAGAAATCTATACAATTACTTTATTTTGTTCCGGCTGAAAACACAGATTACAATATCTCTTCAGAATCGAGAATCTGGTGCTTTTGGGCGGATACCGAATTATCTCAATTGTGGGCACGAGAAGTTAGTTGTTTCCACTAGCAGCTTTGTAATGAGTGAGAAGAACAACATTTCGATTAAAGTTCTACAATTTTTTTGAATTATCATTACCAATAGTATGGGTAGCTTCATCGCGTGTTTGGTCTGTACTTTTAGTTAAGGGTTTTAACAGTCAATGTGTTTAGGAAAGACGTTTGTATATGTGAACTCCCGCTCGATTTCTGAGGTCTTTCTCTACCCTTTTGAGCACTGAGTAGATCCTTTATCACTCATCCAACATATATCGTAACAAGCGGAAAGGCACAGCAGTTCAACCATCTATTATGGGGCGGGTGGTTTTTCGGTTCAGTTCCGTTTTTTTTGATAAATCGGAAAATCGAACCTCAAGACCAAGCAAAAACCGACCGAACGGTTTTATTGTTTGTGAAAAACTGATCAAACAATCTTATCTTAGGGAAATGGAATAAAGCCCTCTATGGACTCTCGTTACTTGGTCTATAGGACAAAGGATGTAATACGTCGTGTTCTGATTGTCACATTTTCTCCCTCATTGACTCGTCCGGTGGAGAAAGTATGACAATGAGAACACAACATAGATTAGATGGACTTTATTCATTTGTTAATCTGATTTATGGGGTTTTTTTTCTGATAGAATATATATATATTTATTTATTTATTTATTGGTGTTTAAGGTCATATACTTATGCACAATGGCTAATCATGACCGTGACAGTTTTATGGGTGGAGGAAGCCTGAGTACCCGGAGAGAACCACCGAGCAACGACGAGCAGCTGCCAGCTCCCCAACATCGTAACTCCGCAACCCCGATTGTCCACATGGGGGCTCGATGACGCCGCTTGCTAAGGTGTACTGCGCGTCGATGGAGCGCATGTATTCGACCAATCTAACCCTGCCTGTGCTGCAATGTGGAGTTACGATGTTGGGGAGCTGGCAGCTGCTCGTCGTTGCTCCATGGTTCGCTCCGGATACTCCGGCTTCCTCTACCCGTAAAGCTGTCTCTGACACGATAAGACCTTGGGTGATAAAGTGTCGTTAAACCTTAATAAATAAATAAATACCAATAACGCGCTCTATGCAAACAAGTAAATACGCAGTCAGTTGGAACCGAAAGTAGCTCACTCATTGTTGCGACCCATGACAAACTCAGCAGAGTTGTCTTCCCTCGCTACGCTCAACACATCGGAACCGATATCGTTCATAGCAAGGGAAGACAACACTGCTTGGCGTTTGCACCCGTGATTGTAAGCTCAGACAGAGGTGGAAAAGGCATATAATGACAGGAAATTGAGAGGGTGCTGGTGTGGGCAGGGTTCTAGAGGTACGACTGTAGCTTGACCCAAGATATAGCAGCCTTGCAGTACGGGGCCATTGGGCAGCGATGAACAAATGAATGATCTCGACCGTTTTGTGCGCTGGCTGATAGGACGGTCAGGAATTCATCCTCTTTATGGTGGCGAAATCAAAGTTTGGTTGATTGAAAAATCGACACTTCATTGGACTGAAACGTTGAAGGCTTCACCAATACTATTGGACATATTTCTTTACTAAATAGTTATCACCAAATACTCACCGCAAATTTAGTTTTATGATTACGCCGCATAATTCCACTAATTGTGTTAACATGTTGATGTTATCAAGGCGAATTAAATACTTATTGATTAGAATATCTGTAACTGGACCAATGATTGGAATATCTGTAACTGGACCACAAAAGAATATCTGTAAAACTTTGTGAGTAAAATCACATCACATTAAATCAACGGCAGTTCACGAAAAGTGGGTAAACAAAGAGCGTCGCATCCTTACAAAATTTGACTGGTTGTCTGAGAGCATTCATTTACGAACTCAGTGACGCAGGTATGAGGTTTTATAAGGTCACAGCAAATTGGTCTTCAGAACATTTTAGGAGGATGCGATACCCAGACCGAAGAAGGGTGATTCGCCTCCCATAAACAACTGAAATAAGTTGTAAGAATACAACAAGTAAATTTTTATGTCATTTTCCTCGGTTGATAAATCCAAGCATTGACATAATCTCTTGGGAAGCTCTTCCCGAGAGCTCACCGACAACTGATGTCAAATCTTGAAATTATCAACAAAGAAATAATGTAATAAACTTCCTTGTGGTTACCCTTGAATTTATTTCAGCTGAAGTACTGAAGCTGGACAACAAAAGAAATCTTCGGAGTGCACTACAGAATTAACCCTTTACCTAACGAAACGGCCGCATCCTCGCGCGTAATTTACAAAATGAGCCATTGAAAAACAATTCTTTTTTAAAATATTTAACAAAACCATATCATGTGCCCCCCCCCCCTCCTCCTCATTGGAACGACCTCGTCGAGCTCGTCCCAATGGGGGATCGCAGGATATGTATGTCTTGTTGAAATTATTTGAAAAGTTTGAAAAAATAATATTTAAAATAATAAATTTTGATGTCGTGCAGGTTGGGTAAAGGGTTGAAACAAACAAATGAGCAGAATAGCTCGAGAGCACTATGTATGATCGATTTCTATCAAATGGTCGACGGGGATACCTCATGACACAGGGATTCTTCTGCCCTCTTTGGGAAAGGGTCCGGAGCCATGACATTGGGAAAATTTGCGTTCTGGGGGCTTCAAGTGGGAATTTGTTTTGGAGGGGAAAACATACAAAGACTAAGAAATTATACATTCGACTTGAACAACGAACATAAAGACTGATACCTAAGCAACTGCGTGTTTTCTTCCAGGCAGTTTTATAACAAATAGGCACACGTTCACGCAGTCTCAGTAGTCTTTATTAAACTCTTCTTATACTATTTCTCATTTTCCTTTGAATTAGTGATTACGTTAGGAAAGCAATCTAAATTTAATGCACAATTGGCGTGCTGAACTGGGTGATCATAAGGCCTAAGAAAACCAATGGTTTTCTGAGGCCTAATGACAACCCAGTTTAGGGCACCAGTTGTCCTTTACTTTTTTGTTTTGTTTGAGTGGGAACCCAGATACTGGGAAATTTGGGGCTACGAATTGAGAATAACCATGCCCAAATGTCATTGGGAAAGGGACTCATGTTGGAACCCTTGTCGGAAGCTTTTACCCCATGTCGGGCATCACACCCTCTGGAACTTACGCCCCCGCTCGTCCAATGAAAATTCAAAAGTGGGATCCGTCATCGAAGTGGCGTTGAATTTAAACCCTCATCTTGGGCGTCCTAGCTCCGACCCTGGCGACACCTCTCCTGTGATACCCTATAGAATTTACTCCACTATTGAAAATTTAAACGTGGTTTTCTTCATCATCGTGGCGTTGAATTTCGGATCTAAAAAAATTAACGTCTTTCTACTCCAGCACACACGTCATCAAAAGATGGAATAAGCTTACATTTCATTACGTTTTCTACTTTTATGACAATAAACAGTGATTTGGTATATGTTTTTATTATGTGTGTAAGAGATAAATAAAGTAAACACATGCTGATTGCACACACGCTTTATTGCAATGTGAACAGCTGGATTCAACAGCAAATAATTATAAAAATGTATATCTTCCTTCTGTATACACTGATATTTTTTAATAGCCAACACGTTCAGCAGATATGTGAGGATGAGGAGACCATCCATCCCCCACCAAGAAAGTGTAATAAGGATGATGCCGTTGATGATGGTGTTATCAACCACATTACGATCATCAGCAGCAAAAGCGTCATCATGGTTAACCCTTTACCCAACGTAACGGCAAAAACCGGCCAGAGCTATTCTCAAAAATCGCCAATTAATTTTCAAGATATTTTCATTTTTTGTCTCAAAAACATAGGTTATGACCCCTCGTTGGAACGAGCTCGTTCGAACGAGGGGTCATAACCTATGTTTTTGAGACAAAAAATGAAAACATTTAGTTATTCAAGAATTTTTTTTGCAAGTGTCGTCTGCTTTTCATGTTAGGTAAAGGGTTAATCAATAAACTAGTTGGCTGAACTACAGAGGCGGTGGTGGGAACGGAACAAATATCCAAGGCGCACTAGACCTAGACCGGTTCGAGCCGGTTGGAAAGAAACGTTGAAAATGGATCTACAAGAATGTATTGGAATGCAGTGGAATGTGTTAAAAAGTAAATGTATGGATGTGTGTGTGTGGGAGGGGGGGGGGATAAATTTCCATAACTTCGAAATTTGAAATAGTTGGGCATCAAAGTTCCATTGGTTGAAACTTAGGCTGCGTTCAGACGTAGTGAGATCTCAGTGAAAGTGTATGTGTGTTTGTGAGTGTTGAGGATGGAGAAGGGGAGAGAGCTCCGATTAACGTAGTACAGTCTCCGCGGATTGGTCGCAATCCACACGTGGGCAGTGATGTTACCAGGTAATAAAAATCATCACCATCAAAATTTTAATTAAGGAAGCTCCAGGTTGTACCCGGTGCGTCATTAATTAAATTTTTGATGATTATTTCTATAATTGGTGTTTCGAATCTAATATTATTGCGTCCATGGAAATATTGCTCACCTGTGGAAAGTGACCAGTCCACTGTGGCTGTTCTGTATACCATAGCATCCATTGAGTGCAACAATGTGCCATCTGCAATGCTGAAACATTGCAGATGGCGCCTTGTTGCACTCCAGGGACGATATACATTTGAAAGTGTGGTGACGTGATTTCGTTTCACGTCACATATTATAATCTTATATCACTAAATGTACAAATACACGCTGGTCACTGATTTTTGATGTGTATGTTTGGTCATGACTAGTTTTGGTCTGTTTCTACTACTTTGACCATCTTTCAATCCGAAAGCTAGCGTCCAGATTGGAAGATGGTAGAGGTAGAAACAAATGGACCGAAACGGCTGAAAGTGGAACTCATTTTCCAAATGCAACTAAACTACATTAATCATACAGCAGGAATGCCTGTACATTGACACACTCTAAAATTAGGTGCGTTAAAAATCAAACCAAATCAACTGGATTGAGTGAATGTGAACCTAATTGGGTTCATATTCACTCAACCCAGTTGATTTGGGTTTATTTTTAGCCAAACCGATTTTAGAGGGTACATATGCATGCCATGTATGTGGTAAAAACAAAAAAAATGGAGTGGGGATGATTTCACCTCCACCTCGCACCTGCCTAACCGGGGTGCATTGAGCGTAAAATATCATTTACAGCATACCAATCCGTATTCGAAAACAAAAACTCAACCGCTCACTGGTATATACAATGTGGTACTCGAAACAACATCGATCAGATTGCCCTTGATATATATGTATGTGTGCAACGTACCCCTTTTCAATATTGAAAAAAGGGTGCTGCGAATTGCGTCTCGGAGGATCTGTAACCCAATACGTTTTGGGGTATTCAGTTGCCTTCGAGAATTAAGCTATTGGGTTGTAGATCTTCTTAGATGTTCTTTCGTGCACTCCGTGAGACCCAAAATAACTTTTTCCCAGTGTACAAGCTAAAAACTAAAGTGTTAAAAACTACACTTGAAGTGCTGTATTTAACACTTACGAAGTGCTGAAATAGCACTTTGTTCAAGTGTAGATATCCCAGAACGTGACAGGTGTTACAATAATACCACTTGACAAGTGTAATGTCGCGAAAAAGGAAACAACGCAGATGACGCGGATCAGGCTCGAACTCTCGAGCCTGATCCGCGTCATCTGTGTTGTGTCCTTTTAAGTATGTACCCACCAAGCGCAAATCAAATTATGGACGATTCTGGAAGAACCACCAATGCTGACACATGAGAAGTGCCATCCATTCAAGTTTCAGATGTCTGACGATTGTAATGTCTAAGTGCTTAAAGCATTGCACGTTGAGTGTGTTAAAATCAAACCCTAAGAGTTAGAATGGGTTTAACACCTTGAAAGTGTCAGTTTTAACACTTTAGTTTTTAGTGTGTAGAATCATTATAACTCCTTCAAATGTGTATATTACTCATTGCCATACATCACATCAAACAAATAAAAGAATGTGCACAAATGTGCTTTCGTTACTGTAAAATAATCCCCAGTATTTTAAGGGCACGGAGTCAAGTGTGTAGGAAGGTATTTTGGATTGGGGCCGAAAGCCGAAGACTGGGGTAGGGAAAGCACGAGATGGGCTGTGCCTCTCGTAGTGAGGGTCTGGAGCTTCCCCAGGGAAAAGTTGGAAATAGTGAACTGTTAGATCGCATTTGATTGCATATGTATAGCATGGACTTGATACTTCAGTTCCTATTGTTGGCTATAGAAATACCTTTGATTTTTTTGTGTACAAATGGGGTAATTTATGTGAAAAACATGTTCACATTGGCCACTGACGAGAACGAAAGCCAAGATCTTGAACGATATGGAACCGGTACTCAAACACAGGCCTATATACGCTCAGAGCTTTCCCATTCAAATCCATTTTAACTGAAAACATCCTAGTGATGTGTCAGAAATGTGTTAATAAACCGGCTAACACACCAGCTGGGCACATATGAATTTAGGAACCTATGATCGTTGACACTAGGCCTATAGTGAGAAGTGACAAGTGTAATATTATGTGTGGGGTAGATGTCACTCCTCAGGATGAAATTCTCTGGTTACTAGCTCAGTATATTAGTGCACATGGCCATGTATATTATACACAAGGTGTGCTAGGTTTTCTCATACTAGAACACTGAGTTCACTGATACTAGTCGAAGGTTGAGGAAACAGAGTCATGGAAGAAACCTATTTCGGGACCTCTCCCCCGTTTTCTACGCCTATGTTCAAAATGATGCGCAACGTGAAAATGTTACCATCTCCGCAACGTAAAAAGAACTATGCACTAATGGCTGGAGATAACAACATACAGGGGCGCGGAAGAACACAAAATTGTGTGTGTGTGTGTGTGGGGGGGGGGGGGGGGGGTCTATTTCTAAGACGGCACTTTTGGATGATTACTGGGTATGAGACGCTAGTAGATATCAAACCGAACCATGTCGTTTCAGGACATCTCCACGGCATAATTGATTCGGTCGGTCAGGTACATATTGGTTGCACGCGTTTTCAAAAGTGCCTTTCCCCAAGAAATATAGAATGGCACTTTTGGTCCGGCTCCTCTAGACGAAGACAGGGATATGAAAAGAACCCTTGACAATATGGCTTTTTCATATTTGATGTTCTTGTATTTTGGTTTCATTGGCAAGAACACTTTGTTGAATTTCCTCCCTTGATGTACTTACAGAAGAGAATTTCGTCCGCTTCAAAAGTTTGATTGACTTTATACTAATAATAGAAAGTATTCTGCAACATACAAGATTATTTCATTAAATAATCGGGCAGGGTGTCTGTGCTCACACGACACAAGATCGGCCTTCTTTTGTCAAGAAAGTATTTTCGTTTGAGATGCCGAACCGTTCAAAAGAAAAGATTCCCCGACCTTGATACTAAGGCCTTGGGCTTACTATTCATTGTTGTGGAGCTGGAAAAAGTTTAATAAATTTCACTAAATATTGGAGACGAATTGAAGATTTTATTTCAGTAATATCACTTGAATCGAAACCCGATTAAAAATGATCAAATGGATTGAGAAAAAAACAGAGCTTCATGAAAGGTCTCAAACTTAAAAAATATACCCCAAGGACGGAGACATTTTGAAGCACTCACAAATAGGATTTTATTCAAGCAATGGTTCAAAAACTCAAAAAGTTCAATGGTTCAAAAACTCAAAAAGCCATATTCTTTTGATTGCACACAAACTGTACACAGATGACAGACATTCAGCTTTTACATTTCTCAAGAGAATACACGCAACAGCAAACAGCAAGATTAGGAATGTTACTGAAAGATCTGGAATTACCGTTTACCGTTCTTATTGTATGAGTTTAACCATTAAAACACTGGTGGTATCTTCCATGCCAGTTCTATGGCAGCAATTGGAAGAGTCCATATTCATTATCTGTGGGTATACCAATTAATATTTTCAATGTGCAGCCTTGGGGCTGCACGTTGAAAATATTGATTGGTCAACCGCACACATTCACTTAGCAGTCATCCTCCTTAACCCTTTACCCAACGCAGACGATATCAAAATTTAATATTTTAAATATCATTTTTTCAAATTTTTAAAAAAATTTCAACAATACCATATCATGTGACCCCTCGTTGGAACGAGCTCGACGAGCTCGTTCCAACGAGGAGTCACATGATATGGTTTTGTTGAAATTTTCTGAAACATAATATTTTTTTCAACTGCTGAATTTGCATATTACGCGTGCGGATACGGCCGATTCGTTGGGTAAAGGGTTAATGAAATTTTGACAAATCATGTTCCTTTTCGCAAAAGCGGTCTCTCGTGTTCAATGGGTTAATGGTATAAATGAGCGAGATCGTGTGATAAGTACTGATAATGGTTCCAGAACGTTAACGCTTGTTTGTGGTTTTGAGTGTCTGGGATGAGATAAAATATACGTCGGCATGAAACAGGAAGTTGATTTTGGTTTAGCTAATGGTAACTGAGGACTAGTTTGATTGGGTAGGTTAACCGTGGTGGGTGTGGGCGTTTCTCTTGTACCAGAGGCGGTCGGGTCGTATGGTTCACCGGGAAATTTCTCGGTGCCTCCCCACCTCACCCCGGGGCCCCCGAATTAATGCAGCCCAACACTCGTTGATGTGTGAAAGTTCGTGAAAATGATCAAAAGGCGAAATGGACCTGATTGCATGGACCGTCGGTGTATCGGGCTGTGAATAAACGGGGTGAGGAGCCATCTCAATTTTAAAATGTGGAGCCTTCAGTGCTTTTTTTGCACTACCAAACGTGAAAAAAACTGAAACGCATATAAGTAACTATGAAATAACTTTTGTGCCGGCTTAAAATCGAGATAGCAAGTAGCATCATTAACCCATATTGGCGGACCAAACTCCCGGTGTACACTTTGAGCACGTTTACGAAACATTCATTGCAAAATACTCGCCTCATTTTTGTTTTCTATTTCCGTTAAGTTATTTTTATTTCTGCTGATCGTTTCCTTATTGAAATTTGTTGCACCATTCATCTTTTTATATCAAGATGGGTTAGCTTCGTTTTTATATAGATTTGGTTTCTTCAATATGTACATTTTTTTGTCAGAAAGCGTGTACACCGATACACCTTTATAACACCTCTCAGCCGTGTGACCATCCACTACTAATAGGGGCGCGGTGGCTCAGTTGGTAGAGGTGCAGGCTGCAAGCCGAGAGGTCCTCGGTTCGAATCCCACCTGCGGCAGCCGCGTTGTGTCCTTGGGCAAGACACTTCACCCCGATTGCCTACATGGGGGCACGATGACGCTGTGTACTGGGGCGTACTGCACGTCCATGGTGCGCATGTCTTCAACCAATCTAACCCTGCCTGTGCTGCGGTGCAGAGTTCAGAGTTACGATGTTGAAGAGCTGACAGCTGCTCGTCGTTGCTCGGTGGTTCTCTCCGGGTACTCCGGCTTCCTCCACCCGTAAAACTGTCACGGTCACGATTAGCCATTGTGCATAAGTATGTGACCTTAAACACCAATAAATAAATAAATAAATCCACTACTAATACGTTTTGCCGAATGTGTGACGCAGATAATACAAAAATGCCATCGAAATGTCCTCTATGTAGATTGCCATTGATTGCTGATGCAATGAAACAGCGTTCTTCAAGTTCGAAAATTCAAAATCTTCTCCCATCGGGTTGAACCATAATTGGCCCGATCGGTCCACCGCCCTCTGATGCAATCATTTTTGCAGAATGAGAGAAGAATATGATACAAAATGCCATCGAAATGCTCTCTATGTAGCATGCCATTGGCGGAACAAGCGTTCAGTTGCAGGGAACCAGCGTTCTTTCAGTTCGAAAAAATCAAAATTTTCTCCAGGTTCGATACCCCCCTTGGTGCATTTCTCGGTATTTTTGGCCCAGCCCGATCCTGTCTTGTAGTGTATATTGCTGTTAAGGCAGTGCAGTCGTGGTTATTAATTCATGTAGACAAACGTACCCGCATTTGCCCAACCTCGTCAATGTGGTTCTCGAAGTAAAGTCAGTAAGATTGTCCTTGATGTGTATTTGCATCAGTAGCATGTCTCGCACGTTTCACCTCTAGGTTGGGGGACTCCGGTGGGGTACCCCACCCCGGAAGTGACGTCATGTCACGTGACCTAGTGGCGCCATGTTGTGTTGTCATGGTAGCCCGCGTGAGCGGCCATGTTGTGACGTCATCTCCATGGTGATACGTGGTGTGAGTGCGCATGCGCAGCGCGTGTTGTTAGGATGATACGTGTTTCCGTCGTCCATTTTGTATACTGGAGGCCGCCATCTTGGTTTCTATGGTAGCACGTGATTGCTATGTTACCCAAGTTTTCTGCAATAAGACGGGGTATGTTTTGAGGGTATGTTCGATTGTAGAAGAGTAAATCTAGTTACCACAAACAACCCGACAATCTCTCCAAATCACCAAAATCCACCCAACTTTTACTATTTCGAATTCTTTCAGAATTCTCTGCTTCTATCTATATATGCAATAGTTTTCCTCTACCTGGCCATGTTCCTTTGTTCTGGAGTATACTCCAGTAGCGTAGGGAATTTTAATGGTCCTCATAACCTCAAAATTCAATGAGGCTATGAGGCATAATAAATGAGGACTCACTGAGGGCTTTTACATAGCCCTCATGGCCCCATACAACAAAAAAGGGATTCTCCAAAAGGTATCCTCGATAGGTATCCTCGAATAATACAATACCAGGCCATAGGTATCCTCAAATACTGAAATGAGGCTAAGAGTCGCAGTAAATTATACCTCATTGAGGGATTTTTCAAGGTCCTCAGAACCTCAAAATCCAATGAGGGTATGAGGGATAATAAATGAGGACTCATTGAGGGCTTTTACATAGCCCTCTTGGCCTCATACGACAAAAAAGGGATTCCATAGCCACGGGTGTTTCCCAAAAATGGGATTCCATGGGATATGGCCATTGGATAGAGGCTTTTATTATATACAAGGGAGATAACTCTGCATACAGGTTATGGGAAATCAAGCAATCTGATTGGTTAGTTATATAAATGAAACAACAAGAATACTTGGAATAGGGTCAGAACTAACAAGAATAGACCAGAAATTGCTAAATATAGTAATAATAAGGTAAACTGTTCCAACTAATAGGCTATTCTACGCTACTGGAGTATACTCCAGAACAAAGGAACATGGCCAGGTAGAGGAAAACTATTGCATATATAGATAGAAGCAGAGAATTCTGAAAGAATTCGAAATAGTAAAAGTTAGGTGGATTTTGGTGATTTGGAGAGATTGTCGGGTTGTTTGTGGTAATTAGATTTACTCTTCTACAATCGAACATACCCTCAAAACATACCCCGTCTTGTTGCAGAAAAATTGGGTAACATAGCAATCACGTGCTACCATAGATTCCAAGATGGCGGCCTCCAGTATACAAAATGGACGACGGAAACACGTATCACCCTAACAACACGCGCTGCGCATGCGCACTCACACCACGTATCACCATGGAGATGACGTCACAACATGGCCGCTCACGCGGGTTACCATGACAACACAACATGGCGCCACTAGGTCGCGTGACATGACGTCACTTCCGGGGTGGGGTCCCCCACCGGGGTCCCCCCAACCTAGAGGTGAAACGTGCGCGACATACTACTTGCATCCTACATTTTTTTCTGTATTGACCTCGTGTATCCGCAGAAAACATAAAAACTCTGATGAGCCTACTACTGAAGCAAAATTACTTCCCAGCCGCCCCAGTACCCTTATCCGGATCCGTCGCCTCTGCCAGTGATTGCGGAAGCAAAAATAATGTGTGTGTGTGTGGAGAGGGGGTGGGGGGGGGAGACAAACGTTTGGATAACATTGGATATATTACGCTTGCTTTATATCATCAAGGCAATATATGAAAATGTTGACACTTTTACTTCTTGCGGCTTAAAAATGTTCTATCGAGTGATGGGTGCGTCTTTGTTTATCATTTCCCTTTCCAAGGCGAAGGTCGATTAGTTATTTGCTGAACATTCAAACTACGAACGGATGGGTGGAGACTCCACTATGTTTCCGCCAAGGGAAATTAAATGAGAACGTCATGGGGCGACCAAGGGGAAATTTGGAATTCCAGGGCCCCCACCTCCCAAATCCACCCCACTCCCATTTTCTTGCATCTGAGTGGATATTTTGAGGTTTTTCACAGATATATTTGTAAGATTTCATACTTTGAGAGAAGGTAATTGCGGGTGAGTAAGGACTAAAGAGGGGAAAATGATCATTCAGGTCAAAAATAATTCATGCAGTACTTTCTGTCCTAATATAAGTGATGCAGTACACATGATTGGTGGGAAAAGTGTGGAGGGACAAGTTCCACCGGTCCTCCCCGGCTCCGCCACCTCTGGTCTGTGCAGGACATGCATTGTCTTCAAAATTAATACACGATATAAATTTTTAGATAAGATAATTAAATATTATTAAACTTTAACCTTTTTAACTCCGCTGCCCTCAGTGGTATCACCGTGTACACTACTTTTGACGGGGAAATAGACAAGTGTAATTTATATCTGTTACGGGATTCAGTAATAATTAAAACCTACAGACCAATTGGTCTGTAGGATTCAATTATTACTGATCCTTGTTACCAGTTGGGTACATATTTTGTCGGAGGCGCAGTGACTCGGTGGTTACGTTTTTGGAATCAAACCAAATGGTCCACGGTTCGATCCCCACCAGGGGTAACTGCGTTGAGTCCTTCGGCAAGACACTAATCCCGATTGCCCACGTGGGGATTCGGTGGCGCTGTGTACAAAGGCGTACTGCGCGTCGATGCGATGATAACCCTGCTTGTGTGGAGAGTTAGTTCGTTAGGAATCTTGTGTGGAGTTAGTACGTTAAGGAGTCTGACAGCACGCCGATACAATGCTACAGTTAAAACTAGAAGTCCTGTCACGAACTGTGCGCTTATCTAGGCTTAATTGTGCGTAGGAATTGCGCACAATTGCCATATCGAATGGCATCCAAAGCACGGAGGGTTCTCCTGGTTACTCATAGAACACGCAGGCAATGTTTCTGCCAATGGACCTCCGGGTTACCCGGAGGTCCATTGGCTGAAACATTGATTGTGCACATGCCATATGTACAGAATTTGATAGCCTTACTATATGTTAATAACGCGTAGATTAACGCGCAGGTCGACGTGCTATTTGTGCGCATTTCATGACAGGACTTCTAGTTTTAACTGTAACCTTGCTTGTGAGGAGTTAGTACGTTGGGAAATCTGACTATTGCTCAACGCTCCTCGGTGGTTCACTCCGCAAAGTCTGGCTTCCGTCACCCGTAAATACGCCCTACGGGAGATGACCCTGGCTGTCGAAAGTGCAGGTAAACCCCAATAAAATAAATCAAATATATTTTGTCGCCTGTTCATAGGCGGACATCTTTCTTCACGTAAAAAATATGCATGCGCTGTTATTTTGAAAGGGTTGATTCACATTCTTCGGATCCACGTTATATTTCTTTTTCTTAAAGGTAACTCAGTGGAACCGGTCACCATGACCGATTTCACAACAAACACAGATCCACCGTCACCGGCATCGACTGTGCCCACAACCCCAACCGAAAGAAAGTCTCTTCCAATCACTATACAACCGAGGATGGCTTCCAAAATAGGTGGCATTCAAAAAGTGAAAAGTGCAAAGACATTTGATGATTCAAACTGTGAGCGAGACTGGTCATCGAATCTTTGTAGCTGTGATAGTGGTCAGAGGAACTGTAAGTGTTTATTTATTTATTTATTTATTTATTTATTTATTTATTTATTTATTTATTGAAACTATTCGACACGATGTAAACTCGGCCTATACGGTATCTCTATAAACCGATACATATCGGTATTCAAACCAGTATTGATTGAATACCGGTGTAATTACAAAAATATCAATTTATCATCATTGTTTATTTCCCCACAATTTAATTTTCAAAATGTCTTGAGTTTTAACTGTAGTCCGAATGAATAATATTATCTCTTTACCAAATGAATCGGCCGCATCCGCCGCGTAATATACAAATTCATCATTTGAAAAAATATTTTTCAAAAAACTTCATCAAAATCATATCATGTGACCCCTCATTGGAACGAGCTCGCCGTGCTCGTTCCAATGAGGAGACCCATGATATTGTCTTGTTGAATATTTTGAAAAAATTGGGTAAACTAATATTTAAAATAATAAATTTTGATATCGTCTGCGCTGGGTAAAGGGTTATTCGAACTGCGTCATCACGGCATGCTAATTCGTTCCGCAGTGATGGCAAAAGTCCCGATTGTGGTATGTATTTTCAGATATCTCAACAGTCTTTTGATATACCGGTATACCGCGGCATGTTTTGAATATCGATACCGGTATTCAGTTTAGAATATCGTGCAGCCCTAATGTAAACCTGGTTGTTGAAAGTGTCGTTGAACTCCGATAAATAAACCGACACACAAACAATCGAGAGAGATGATTGCTCCTACAACACAGTGGAGAAGATGTTATACCCGGTAGTATATTTCTCATTTCTAAAAAAAAAAACACCAGAACGATTGGCAAACTTTTATCCGATGGACGACCGGTTGCAACCCAGTGGTTGATGAGCTGAGAGATTTCTATTGCACCTTGTATTTTGTTCTTCGAAAATCATCCTTTTTTGCATTTTTTACATCGTGTTTTAGACACTCACCACTCCAAGCCCCACCCCCACCCCACACCCCAAAAAAGCAATTGATTTGCGGAATTTGTTGCTCGATACAGTTTCTGGCATCTCAAAAACAAGTAGACTGTGAGTCTTGCTTGTACCCTTTGATGGTACCTATTCTTTAACCCTTTACCTAACACGAAAATCAGGCAGCACTTGCAAATAAAATTCTTGAAGCATTGATTTTTGATTTTTTGCCTAAAAAACATAGCTTATGAACCCTCTTTGGAACGAGCTCAACGAGCTCGTTCCAACGAGGGGTCATAAGCTATGTTTTTGTGACAAAAAATGAAAAAAAAATCACAAAAAATTGAATGGTGAATTTTGTGAATAGCGCTGGCCGGTTTTGTTCGTAACGTTGGGTAAAGGGTAAAGACCAAATGAAATTAGTCGTGGCCTGAAAGACCGTATTTTAATCTTTTGGTTCAAAAAATTAAAATACGATCTTTCATACCATGTTTGGCTAAAATGAAATTTACTCAGTACAAATGGCTGCATGTGTTGCTGTGCAGTAGGAAATGTGGCAAAAATAAAACTATTTTCCGCTTAATGGCAACCTTCTGCTGGCCCAGTTTATTTTATTTCAAGGCCAAGTAGTGCTGAATCAAGCCTTTAAGTTTATTTATTTTGGGCACATCTTTTTGCCCTAATTTGGGCACATTAAAACCAGAGATTACAGTCTTATCCTGTTATGTTTTATTGCCATGCCTTTCTTTGTGTTTTTATGGTCATAATTATTATGATGGAAGTTATGCTCAAAGGTAGAAGAGACAAAGAAATTTATGTATTTTTTTTGATGTCTTCACACCTTCTCTAATTTGCTAATTTCGGCTAATTTGGGCACGTCTGTAAACGGTTAGAAATTGGGGTAATCTAAAGGCCTGGCTGAATGACATTTTCTGAACCGTTTGGTTGTTAAGTTAGTTCAGTTCCCAGTATATCGCTATTGATAATTATCAATCAGAACTGATTAAGACCCATCATTTATGTATTCATGTAAGACAAGCATTTATAACATGTGTACTGTTGAGTGCCTTTGTGTTAACTATTAAACTCCACATTTCATTGTAATAGCCACGGAGAAGATGCCGTGAAGATGCAGATAAGAACAGTTTGAACCATCTTATATGAACCAGTGATTATAAATATTCTCTTGTTCATACAGGATCAAAGATTACCTCTTGTGAGTCCATGTATGTTGTGTTTTTATTTATTTTTACTGATTTTATGGGATCTTGCCTGTTTTTTGTTTTCAATAAATGTTATTAAACGTTATTGATTAGGATCTATATATATTTACAAGCTTTTGCCCTGGCCCTCATGCTTAAAATGAGATAACAGTTTTAATTGCTTGATCCTAATATTTGAATCTAACATGATTTTACAAGTCTGTTTAGACCATTTAAACAATTAAGAATGCTCCCTTGGACAAAACCAATGCATATATCTACAATACCCTGCAAAATATGCCCCGAAACATGAAAAAACATTTTTTAAATGCATGCAAAAATTGCTTCTTCGATATTGGTACCCACCGCTATGAGATGACTCATTGAAAACAATTTTTCTTGAATAATTAACACATGGGGGATAAATTATCATGATAGTAGATGCATTATTTCTTTTCTCACCACAGGCAATCATAAAACACAACAAATAAGATCAATTAGGTTTGAAACATTGTCGGGTTGTTTGTGGTAATTCTACGAAGTAAAATTATTCCTTTACAACGGAACACACCATTTATTGGGGGAAAAATGCCCAAAGTGGGGCTTCACCAACTTCGTTTCGGTAGTGTTGGAGGAATTTTGGTGGTTTGGAGGGATTGTCGGGTTTATTTGGGTACATCTGCGAATTGGAAAACTATTCCTATTCAATCGAACACACCATTTGAACATACCCCTGTCCTATTGTAGGTCTTTTGGGTAACATAGCGACCACGTGCCACCATAGAAACCAAGATAGCGGCCTCCAGTATACAAAATGGATGACGGAAACTCGTATCACCCTAGCAACACGCGCTGCGCATGTGCATTAAGACCACATATCACTATGGAGATGACGTCATAAGATGGCTGCTCCCCCGGGCTACCATGACAACCAAACATGACGTAATTGGGTCACGTGACTATGACCTCACTTCGAGGTCCGGTCAACCGGGGTCGTTCCATCGCTCTCCTACTACTGCTATTTATGAGGCATTGATACTTGATAGCAATTGAAGGGTTCATTTTCATGAAAGAAGGGTCTGGAAAATTGTCTTGAATTCCTATAGACTACAAACTGTCTAGTTGCTTAGCAACGATTTCTATCAAAGTCTTGACTGTCTGAACAGTTTTTAACTCGATTGCTGGAAGATCTCCTATACGAGATAGCTGAACCCATATCCCATATAATCAATCTTTCTTTTTCCTCAAGTGTAGTGCCTCTTAACATGAAGATCACCCGTCATTCTGGTATTTAAGTCTGGCGATGAACAAATTTTTAATAATTATAGACCTATCAGTATCTTACCAGCTTATTCTAAAATTATTGAGAAAATAATGTATGTGAGATTATCAAGTTATTTGGACACTCACAATATTTTATACCAATATCAGTTTGGCTTCAGGAAAGGACACTCAGCAATTCATCTCATTCTTCTTCTTACAAATAATGTAGTAAGTGCAAATGATACATCAACAAAAGAATGTACATTGCCCTTATTTTTAGATTTCTCAAAATCATTTGAAACAATTAACCATTCCATCTTATTAAGCAGGCTAGAACATTATGGGATCAGAGGCTTAGCCAGTACATGGTTTAAAGACTAGCTTTCAAACAGACAACAGTGCGTGCAGTATGCGAGTGCAACATCTCACTTCAAAGACATCACCACGGGTGTCCCAAAGAGATCTCTTCTTGATCTGATTTTGTTCCTGTTATACTTAGCCGACATTTCAAAGTCCACTAGCCTAAAAGTCTTATCCTTTGCAGACGATACGACATGTTTCGCATCTAACAATAACTTAGACGAGCTATTTTCAACAACTAACTCAGAAATAAGACAGGTGTTTGGATGGTGTGCAGCAAATAAATTATTTCTGAATGCCAAGAAAGCCAAATTTATGTTACTCCATCCTAATAATGATTCCTATAAGCCTGGAGAAAGAAAGTTATTCCTCGGTGATACGTCACTTGAACTCATAGGAAAAGGACAAATAGAAACCGCATTTAGATTTCTAGGTATATTACTGGATGAAAATCTAACCTTCAAACAGCACGTCTCGATAATTTGTTCCAAATAGCAAGGGCTATCAATGCAATTAACAGATCGAAAAACATATTACCTTTAAGTTCTCCAAGAACGCTGTATTATTCTTTAACACATAGTCATCTTTTATACGGTATACAGGTATGGGGTCACGTACCATCGACTTCAAAGATCTTCACAATACAGAAAAAGGTAATCCGTACCATTTGTAAGAGAAAACGAAAATCTCAGACTGATCATCTTTTCAGAATGCTCCGTATTTTGAAATGTAAAGATATTGTGGGTTCTCTTCATGCATGATTGGTGAAACAACAAACTCCCTGGCTCGTTTAATAATAGTTTTCAGATATACACAAATCCTAATGGCATGGATACCAGCAATCATTAACAGTATAAACTTTTAAGCCGAGGACCAAGTTTGCGGCCGACCTTCCTTTACATACCTTCCCAAGGTTGTGGAACGACATCGAACCAATGGTACAGAACTATACAAGGTTTCATTTCAAACGTTCCATGGCTAATAAATTTTTAGAATCATATTCTCTTCATGTCACATGCAATAATACCAAATGTTCAGACTGTAAGTAACGTGAATCTCGAACCATGGATACAGTTTAGGGCGCTGGTGGCTTGCTGTCTAGCCCATGACATGGATACGGATTATGTGTCTGTGCGGGGCTGTTCGCCGCGGGCGCGCTAGTTTAAATGGTTGAGTGCTAAATTATTTTTTGCCATCAAAACTTTTACACATGTCTTTGCCTTGTTACAATGTATAGGCACTCTCCCATAAATTGTAACAAGGTAAATCCATACAGATGAAGTAATGTCACTTCAAAGATAATATGAAGCACAATCACTGAATATGAAGCCATTAAGTGGCAGTACCTGCACTTCAAAACAAAGCTCAATTATGGTCTTCCAGCACTCTACCAGTTCAGCAAGCTGTCCATATTCGTTGGAGTACACTCTCCGCGTAGCTTGTACTGGTATTCTTTCAATACATTTGCCTATCAGAACGTCTTGCTTAACACGCGCACGATTTTCTCTCTTTCATTCTTCACTTTGTTACCTTGTTACCAATCATATTACACACTCAATGGTACATAACTTGTATGTGGTATCAAGTGGATTTGGACAGGTAATATTACATAAACATCTACTGTCGTGTGAGTAATTCAGGGAGTGACAGGACGACAGCCTCTTTGGCTATGTTACTTCCTTGCAGTATGATGATTGCTTGCATCGTTTGATTTTTCATTTTATCCCATAAATGGCCGTTTATTTGTACAATAAAGGCCTTGGATAAATTTTTGCTTTATTCACCTAGTAGGGTGATAAATATTCCCCATAGGTTTAACACTGAAAGAATTTATTCCCCTAGTAGCGACGGACTTGTTGACGTCTGGCCTCTACCACATTTGTCTAGCATAATTAATAGCTCGATTGTTGATTTCTTTAAATCTTTTTGAAAGTATTACACAATGCCAGTAGAAAACACCACCGACTGCTCAAATAATAAAGTATTTTTGCAAGCTTAGCTCAAGTTTGTAGGGGAATTATTTTTTGACAGAAATGTATTACTGTGCCTTGTTTATTTTTGCCAATTTTGCTGGTCGAGCGAACTGGACCAATGTGCTCCTCACTTCTAGCTGTGTTTTATAGCGAATTATTACACGATTTTGCCGCGACTGCCCTGTAAAAGATTTATGGGATAAACAAAATAAGCGTATAGTGTTTTCAAGTATAAAATTTATTCTACTCGTAGAATTAAGAATGAAACCGACTCGACAAAGGCTCGTCGGTTTCATTCTTAATCCTACTCATGGATACATTTTTTACTTGAAAACACTCACTATACGTTTATTCTATATTTTCATATATTTGTATTCACATGCTGCAAAATAAATAAACTTAAACTTATGAACCCCAGATGATTTGGGTTGATTTTTAACCCAACTGATTTTAGAGTGCACTGTGCCATTAATATATTTTTGTATTGTTACAAAATAACCGAATTAGGATGCTATTCGTCTTGCAAATTCAATTGAAAATAACCTGAAAAATTGCTTGACAGGTAATACCGACGTTAGCTTATGGATGTGTGGATACGTAAAAAGTCATAAATTTTCCCAGATTAAAATTTCCCTGTACTTTTTGGTAAATACCCTGCACTTTTAAAGCACCTGTAAACAAATTGCCTAAATGTACCAGGGTGTCAAGATTGCTAATTTGACAGGACTGGCATTGAAGATACCAGTACGTGATGTTAGGATTCTGTTCCAAACTGTGGTCACCAGATTAGATGTATTGTGTTCCTGTCAGCCATTGCTTCAAGCTGAGGTGCTATGTTTTCGGCAAATTTTGGCTGGTTTTGGAGTTTTGTTGTTGTTGTTGTTGTTGTTGTTGTTGTTGTTGTTATTGTTTGGTTTTTTTATGTTTGTTTAGTTTTTTGGGGGGTTGTTTCCCTCAAGTTGTTGTGGTTTGAGAATTTGTTTTAAAACTGCATAAAAAGGAATACTGAAAAGCAAAAAATACTTTTCACTTTCGGTTTTCTCCTCAAGATAACAATTATGCGATATATTTTAATTTTTTAGATTTTACTGTAATTTTTGCAGGTTGTTGTTTGTGTTGCTGCTGGCCATTCTATAAATACACTCTTGCAATAAGACTGGGAGAAACTCCTTTCATGCCACTCATTCCATGTGCCACGTTTGCCTTACGAATACAGGTCAGAAGTTTATTTGGAATCAAGGTGAATTACTTTAGAGAAAAATAGTTTCTGTCTGATTACAGGTGTCAACATAACGTGTATAGTCCCAAAGACCAAGTAGTTGTCTCTTTTAACCCTTTGAACACGAGAGTCCATTTTTCGGTCCAGGGACATGTGACGTCATAGTTCCATTAAGTAGGATGTGTACTAGTGAATGTGTCGGGTAGACCACTCAATATTTTTAAGTGCAGCCTTGGGGCTGCACGTTGAAAATATTGATGGGTCTATCATCAAATAATGAATATGGACTCTTCCTACTGCTGCAGTTGAACTGACATGGAAGTTACTACCAGTGTCCACAGGGTTAATATAAATTGAAATATACTACCGCAAGCTGTTCAATTTGAAAGATTTCGCAGATTACGTACTGTGATGTATGGATACCTGAATTAACTTGAACGTTTTAAGTGTTTTTGATTTAATTACCCGAGCAAGTATTGTTAAGGTGCTATATAAGTAATGGGGGCTCGGTGGAGTTGTGGTATCCATTTCTCGTCAGATCACCGAAGTTAAGCAATATCGAGCCCGGTTAGTCCTTGGTTGGGTGACCGTCTGAGCGATCGATGCGGACTCCCACGTCTTGTCCTTGTGCAAGGCACTTAACCCCGTTTGTCCACACGGGGCACGATGACGTCGCGTACTTAGGCGTACCGCACGTCGATGGTGCGCATGTCTTCAACCAATCTAACCCTGCCTGTGCTGCAGTGAGTAGTTATGATGTTGGGGAGCTGGCAGCTGCTCGTCGTCGCTCGGCGGTTCTCTCCGGGTACTCCGGCTTCCTCCACCCGCAAACTGTCACCGACACGATATGACCTTGGCGTTTAAAGTGTCGTTAAACCTTAATAAATAAATAACTATGCAAGTAATGGGAAGTTAGCTTGAAAATGGGCGACAGATTATTTTCGATGTAAAAAATCTAAACGTCAAATAATTTGTCACTTCTTTGTTGTCCTTGAACAATACTTCACAGATAAATGAGAAATAAAGCATTTTCAGATTTTTATGACAACAAAAATAACATGCCACCTATTTTCAAGCTAAATTTCCCATCACTTATGTAGCATCTTAAATATATCACTTGGGCCATTGAGGAGTTGAGGAAATGAACTGAATACGTCCGTGGATGGATACATGCATCATCACGTGATATTTTGAATAAGCAGAAGCACGTACGATTGTTTTAACAAGAAGATGGGAGTTTGGTGAAAGACTGCAAAAATAGACCTAACACTTTTATCTAACGTAATGACCTTACATTCCATTTCCATTTTTACCCCCAGTACATAGCTTATGACCACTTCCTTGACCGGCAAGCTGGTCCCAATGAAGAGTAATAAACCATGTATTGGAGGGTAAAAATCATCTATTATTATACCTCATTTTAAAAGTCTATAGTAAACTACCATTCGATTTAGCTTGCTATTCTGTAATATTTCCTTCGCGGGTAATATTCCCCTGTGGTATTTTCAGCAATGCCTCCAGCTCGGGCCGAAATTCCACGAAAATGACACTGGAAACCACCGAAGAAGAAGCTTTCTCCTTGCCTTCTCTCGAATTGATGATCATTGAATATAACAATTCAAATTAACCATATTAACCACATTTTAATGATTCAAATTAAATTTTTCAAGGTTCCTTCATTCAATATTGTCTCCTGGCTAGTTGAAACTCTTGAGTTAACCGTGAATCAACTGCTCAGATACTAGTATAGAATTGCTTTATATCAGTTTTTTTCAAATTCATCTGACTGGGGGAGGGGAGAGAAAACTATTCGGTATAATAAAAACAATAATGACCTGGCTTTGGGGTAACATTGCAGATTGCCTCCCCTTGGAAACAATGCTCACACCTCGAGAAACATTGCTCCTCGGGGAGACAATCTGAAATGTTAATCTCAAGGCAGGTCATCATTTTTATATTATCAGTTAGATAAAGGATTAAACCAGGATTTTTCACCGAAAAAACAGACGCCTTAAGCCTGTACAGAAATAGAAGAAGCGTGATTGTCAGTCTGCCAGTTGGATATGGGAAAATTATGATACATAATTTCAACCGTAGTTGGGTTGAAAATAATAATGGTAAACAATTTGCTATACATGTACTTGTAGTCATATTAGCCCCTGAATATACTATATAAAACAACTGAACCAACCCAAACATTTCAGGGTAAATGACAAAAAATTTAAACATTACATGTTACATCAATAGTAAAAAGGAATGTAAGATGTGAAAGCTAAATCATTTATCGACGAATAAACGATCGTATCGGACAAATTCAGTAAAGAGTGTCTGTGGTATCACCCGTGACGTGCATGAGCGGTAGGTATCCAAAAACAACATTTTTACCATAGTCAGAATCCGATGCGCCTACCTCTGACTTGTAAACGTTCTAGACACCTCTGTCACTGCCCCATATTGTGAATGAGAGTGCGAACATGAAAACTGTTTCTTATTCATAACTCTGTAATGTCTGAGTGGGGTTTTACCAAACTTCACACAAAGGTTATAAACAAAGAAAAGGTGTGCTGTGCAGCACTACCTCGTCCGAGTGACAAAGGTCAAGGTCAAATGATTATGAAAACTTAAATGTCAGAAATATTTCGTTTATC
Organism: Pictodentalium vernedei; assembly: GCA_031216915.1. NCBI lineage: Eukaryota > Metazoa > Mollusca > Scaphopoda > Dentaliida > Dentaliidae > Pictodentalium > Pictodentalium vernedei. The sequence goes on from CM062290.1 coordinate 347,145,906, forward strand.
CGCCCATAAAATTGTGTATTTGTCAAAAATCTATTATGGCTACGTGGGTTTTCACGAAACTTCACACAAGACTAAAGGGCGGGAGGTGTTTGTCCACCACCACCAAGATTCAAAAGTTCATACATAAGATTAGAATTAAAAGTTACCTCTTTTCACTGTAAGCATAGAGGTGTTGGATTTCAATTATTTCTAGACACTTTTATCTGTTGATTTATATTCAGTTGCCAAGAAATTTTAAATTTTATAGTAAATTTCTTTTCTTATTATATCTACCACAATTGTTTACAACAGGCTTGCGCCACAGTGGAAGTCCCTAACTCGAAAAAATACTCTCTATTTTCTTCTTTCCCGAGCAATTTGGGAAAGAAAAGTGGTGCAAGAGCACCGAGAAAAAATAAGCCAAAACTGCGTCGAGTACGATCGGCGCAAACCCAGTAGGGGACACTATTCTCCTTGTACTAATACATGGCTTCCGGAACCAGTGCACAGACGTATAACCAACGTGCCATTCTATTGAATCAGCCAACATTGGAGTTATGTGATTAGCGGGGAGGAAGGATTCTAACCCGAATAAGAACTGAAATTTACTATAAAATTTAAATTTCTTATCAACTTACCTTGCAATTGTTTACAACAGGCTGAATAGAAAACAGGAGGAGGGAATCACATAACCAACCCCCACATAACCCGACTGCCTTGTAACCGTGGACAGAAGAAGAGTTCCCTAGGCCTATAAAACAATAGCATCACAACCATTAGTAACTGACAATGGGAGATGAGGTGTATGGCCCTGAGTGACACACAGAAAGGACATTACCAAGAACAGGGCTGGAACTGATCTTGTAAGAACCCTAATGGCTAGGGTTGATGAAAGACAGAGCAGAAGAAAAGAGGGATAAAGAAAAAAAGGTCCTCAGACTGCTCCTTCAACTGACGCAGATAGGCGGAGAAAGTAGAAGCATTTCTCCAGTAGGCTGCCTGCATAACATCCGACAACTGACGGAGTTAGCATAGCATAAGCCCAGGAGGTAGATAATGCGCGCACCTCGTGGGCAGAAAAACAATTAATACAATCGTCAGTCGCTAGACGAGCGTATGACGCGCGAATAGCAAGACAAATCCATCTAGAAATGGACCGAGTAGAGATCCTCTGTCGACCTGGGATAAGACACAGAAAAATATCTTTTCCTTTCTTTCCTAATGAACTGCGTCCGGTTGAGGTGAATGCGAATTGCACGAACCAAACAGAGCAAAGGGCGATTACCCTCAGCAGAAGGAAGAGCCCTGATACAAACTGGAGTTTGAGTAGTTTCTGGCATCTGATGCTTGGTCAGAAAGGAGCAATCAGTGGTAAAGTAACAGTGTTGGCGGAGCTCCTGAAAAAGGCCGGATCAACAGAGAGGGCGTGAAGCTCACTAACCCTTCTGGCTGAGGCAAAAGCCATCAGAAAAGCCGTCTTGTATGTGAGAAAATGCATATCCACCTGGGATAAAGGTTCGAACGCCCCCCCCCCCCCCCCCCACCCACCCAAGCAATGCAGCACCCAAGAAAAATACCGAATAGGCTTGGAGAGATACGGATTAGTGTCGATACGACGCTTTCCCACATACAAAGAGGTCTTCGAAAGCATTGAGCTTTACCCTTAGATAGTAACAGGTTGGAGACCCCGAGAATCAAACAGATATACCAGAAACTCCGAAAGCTGTGTTATCGAAGGATCGGCATAATCAACAGGGTGATCAGCACACCATCGACAGAAGACCTTCCAGGCTAAACCAGTGGAGTGCCGCCTTGAAGAAGAAAAGCACTCCACTGTTCGTCTCGAAAAACCTCTACGGAGGAGACAGAACCTGACAAAAGATATGCGTGAAGGCACAATGAAGTCAGATCGACGTGAAAACACCCCGGGTGACCTTGGCAAAGAACGTCGTGACGTAGAGGGAGACGTGCCGGAACTGCCGCCAGCAGAGAGCGAAGCTGATTGATCCACACCCGCTGAGGCGACAGTGGAGCGATCAGAATGATTCGATAACAGCAGGTTCGTATCTTGGCTACAAACTGAGGCAGAATCGGAACCGGCGGGAAGGCTTTGAGTCCAATGTTGCAAAAGCTTTGACCACTTGTACCGACTTGTGAGGTCGAAGGCGCTCAGAAGCAGGTTGCTCCACAGGCTGTAGGCGCGCGACCAATGATCGCGGCCTGGCTGAAACCTCCGGCTGGTCTGACGGTTTGAAGGATCTCCAACACAAAATCAAGAGCCGCCCCCAAGTCAGAAGACTGATGGCTCTCAACGTCAGGTGTGTCTGACCCATCGCCGGAAGACACATAGCCCATGCCGGGCATACCAGCCGATGCCTCCCAAGGTGTAGGAACACCAGGGGGACCAGAAGGCAGCGGCCTGCTTCCAATCCCGGGAGGGCGGCGCCGAGAAAGGGCGCCTGGAAGCCACTAGAAGCCTCGCTGGAGGCAACGTGAAGGCTCTTGGAAAGAAACTGCGTGAGCAAGGAGGGCCTCCCTAAGCTCACATCTCCTATCGCCGGTTCGACGTGGGAACGGCCCGACAAAGTGGCTTTGCATCTGACCCTCTAAACCAGCGAAGGGTCTCGATCCTCTAGAACACCCGACGCGGGGCGACGAGAGGCAGCCGAAACATCTGAATTCAGATGCTTATAGGGGTATGAAATACCCAGATGATCTGAAGTGCGGGACCTCTGAGGGACAGAAGGTCCAGGCTGCACAAAAATGCGCCGGTCCCGCAAAACTGGCCGAAGGACCAGAGTGCGTGGACGGAAGCGCAACAGAGTTGACTCCAACATGGACATCTGGATCCAAATCAAAACCTGCTGGGCTCGACGGCTCAGAGACCACAGCAGGGGGATCGACCGGCAACCTCTTCCGACTTCCCAGAGTTGAAGCCAGGATACATCTGTAGCTGTTGACAAAGGCGGAAAAGCGGAGAGAGCACCCGAGCTCGGCTCCAAAAGAGGAGTCACAACCCTAGTGACAGCCTGAGATGTCGACTGGAGGGGGACAGTAGTCCCGGAACCAGGCATCTCTTCGTCAGAAAGTCTGCAGCTATCCACGCCATAAAAAGACTGCAAAACCCCTAGGAGGGGGTATAACTCTCTCCAGACAGAGTCCAGTTGGGAGGTCCCGACTGTGTTCCCCTTCCCGTGGGCGCGGAGGAAAACGTCGCGTGCCCGAACTATACAATAGACGGAAGCTCAAAAGGTGGAAGACCACCCAGCCCACATGCTCTTAATAGAACACCCACATAAAGTTGAGCATGAATAATGGGAAACTTCAACATGCTAAGACAACGGAATGGCAAGCAAGGTATCGTCCTTGGCATAACTAGTGAGAGCAATTTAAATGGGAAGGTGAACTCAAAGAAAAAATAAATCAGGACACCCCCAGCTACCAGAGTAAGGTGGCAGGAAACAAAGGTCCGACGGGAACAGGAAAGTACCCCAACAGCCGAATGGGAACTGGCAGAAATTCTACTCTCAACAGAGGGGAGAAAAGCTGCCACAACCGTCCCCAGCTGACACCAAACTCAGTTAAAAGCAGAACCCAAGGAGATAGCATTACTGAACAAAAGACCGAAACAGCACAGTGCGCGAAAATCGCGCGTGAAATCGGTATAGAGATTTATCACGAAAAATACAGTGAATAATCGAGAGAATATATAAAAACACAGCCCTGTATATCTGGATAGTGAAGAAACAGCTATGAATCCACAATTCATAACAGGAAACATCGTTAACATCGAATCAAAAGGTATCACAGTTGAAGAGCGAAACGATCCTCATCCTTTAAGATGGCTTGAAAAAAATAGAATGACACGTGAAGCCGTGGATTAGTACAAGGAGAAGAGTGTCCCCTACTGGTTGTGCGCCGGTCGCACTCGACACGGTTTTGGCTTATTTTTTCTTGGTGCTTTTCCACCACTTTTTTCCCTAATCGCTTGGAAAAGAAGAAAATAGAGAGTATTTTTCCGAGTTAGGGACTTCCACTGTAGTGCAAGCCTGTTGTAAACAATTGTAAGGTAGTTTGATAAGAAATTACCTTTCACATCATTTAATTATTCCAATAACGCGTCTTTTATGGTGTTAGTTTTTATATTTTGGGCAAAATTTGCCCAATATCAAGATGTATACTCAAATTTTCTCAGGGCGACTTCAGACTCGCTTTTTATCTAAGACAGTATTTTGCCGATTCAATGCGATTACTTCGCTTTAGACACCTGATCTCTGGTCGCATGTTTGTCGTGGTAACATGCGTAAGTGGTCGTGTTAATTGCGGCGTCGTTACCATTGATACATGGTTATAGTGCATCTGCGCCTTTCAAGGAGGTACACATTTCCGTCGTCCACTTGGCTATTCGTGGTCAATATCTGCTTATATTACATAAGCACAAACAATGATAAGGGACGCCGAAGGCCGCTCGCTTTGAAGATCGGGTGGGATGCGAACATTTCTGTCATATATGGATATACGAATAGAAAAGATTGCGCCGAAGGCCAATTTCCAAGTGGATACCCCATTACGTGGAATGCCCTAAGTTGGGTTCCTGGCAAACTGTTGTGCGACAGATCGATTCCTGTCATCGCCAGTAGTGCTCATAGTGGTGGGAGCCACCAGTATCAGTGGTACATACCAGTTGTGGTGGTGGACGACCGAAGCACTGGACGGAACGTTGTAGTAGAAGCAAACCTTGGGATAGTGGTAGCAGTGGAATAGACTAGTAGAAATGGAAGTGATAAAATACAGTAGCAGCATCAGAACACTTACTGATCTGGATGAAGACCGTAGTGAAGACCAGCAGTGACACAATACGGTCCTGGTAGTGGACTAGTGATAGAAGGTCGTGGTGCCGTGTTATGACGGCTAACATATGTCAATATTTATTTATTTATTTATTGGTGTTTAAGGTCACATACTTCTGCACAACGGCTAACCATGACCACAACATGTAGATAAAGTCAAGGTCAGTCAATCGTTTATACCCCATGTTGCCTATTTTAGAGGACTTGCACCCCAAGCATTAGTGACTGGGTCGTATTTTACCAGTGAAACAGAGCTTATTTACCACAGTAAACAAGTACTGCTTCACTTCCCGGGGTTTCCACGTGGGAACATATGTCAAAAGAAGAAGCCAAAGTGACTGAAAGTAAGATTATAGTCGAAATATTAGATTGTGTCTGTGGTAGCCAACACCAGGCCTAGTAAGACTGAAATATACAGCTGTTCCTAGTTGGTGGTCCTTACACGCTACACTACTGACTAACTCTAAACTCAAGAAGCAATTATAGCCCTAGTAGAACCTACAGCAGGTTAAACGAGACGGATAAATTAAGGATTGGAGCCGACAGTATTTGTACTTATACATAGGTACATATGGGAAAATTGGGATGCCATAGGCTCTATGGGCACACGGAGTTAGAAAAACACTGTGTCTGGTGGGAAAGTTCGCATGTAATGCGCACTATAAAATCATATTTGGGTTCATATTCACTCAGCCCAGTTGTTTTGGGTTAATTGTTAACCCAACTGATTTTACAGTGTGCACACATGGTGCCCCAGTACAGAGCCATATATCAGCGCTTATTGTGTGCCATCAACAGGTAGTCCCACTGTTTCTCACATACGAAGTGACGAGACAGAGATTACAATCGTACCCACTCAGTCAAGGGAGAAGGCTATGGACTCATAGTGGACGAGGCAAGGTTATAAATGCAATATTGTTGTTGTTGTTGAAACGGATAGATCCCTAGAACACAACACACCATTCTTCCCGTACCCATTTGTTCCTTCCTAGGTTCACCTTAGAGACCCAAGATGGCGGTCCTCTCAAACAAACTGGACGTGGAAAGTGTATGTCAAATTGACAACACGTACCAAACAGGCACGATAACACCGAAATTCAGAGTTATAATGACGACAAAATATGGCCGTTTACGCACCCTACCATGACAACACACCACACACCATGACTATGACATGAGGTCCGGCAAATCAGGCATTTTCGGGTGCAGGATTTGGTTTTACTTTATTTCTCAACCATACAATAAAAGCAAAATATTTTTTAATCTTTAATCTAATATTCGCCGTTCAGTCATGATACGTTTATGCCACTGCGTCCAATTGAAAATAAAGTTTCGTTTTAAAAAGGTGTCGGTTTGCGCCCGACAAGCTCAGTCAGATGCCCCCTTACTGAATGACTCTATTGAAAATTGCTGGAACCATCAAAGACCAAGCTACACGTGAACTACTTTTCATTGTTCAATATAAAAACTTCTAGATGTTTAAAAGTTTGTTGCACTCTTCTATTTTCAGGGCTCAATCCTGAGAGATTTTGCAACAACGTGTTTCTGTGAACCATGTGCGGTGTGTCAGATGACTCGACAACTAGATGACCTGGGAGTACATTAGTCATACCTAAAGCACAACGGACAAAATATCATCAGTTTATCATTTCTTAGTCTGTTTGACACAGTCAGACACACGCAGACTATTTTATCGAGCAACAAATTCTGCAAATCAATTGCTTTTTCTGGGGGGGGGGGGGGGGGAGGGGGGGGGGAGGGGGGGGGGGGGTAGTGAGTGTCTAAAACTCGATGTAAAAAAATGCCAAAAAGGATGATTTTCAAAGAACAAAATACAAGGAGCAATAGAAATCTCTCAGCTCATCAACCACTGGGTTGCAACCGGTTGTCCATCGGATAAAAGTTTGCCAATCGTTCTGGTGTTTTTTACAAACGAGAGAGATGATTGCTACTACCACACAGTGAAGAGCTCCACTGTGTGGTAGTAGCAATCATCTCTCTCGATTGTTTGTGTGTCTGTTTATTTATCGGAGTTCAACGACACTTTCAACAACCAGGTTTACATTAGGGCTGCACGATATTCTAAACTGAATACCGGTATCTGTATTCAAAAAAATATCGCAGTATACCGGTATATCGAAAGACTGTTCTGATATCTGAAAATGAGTACCACAATCTGGACTTTTTCCATCACATGCCTTGATGATGCAGTTCGAATAACCCTCTACCCAACGCAGACGATATCAAAATTTATTATTTTAAATATTAGTTTATCGAATTTTCCAAAATTTTCAACAAAACCATATCATGTGACCCCTCATTGGCAAGAGCTCAGAGAGCTCTTTCCAATGAGGGGGGTCACATGATATGGTTTTGTTGAACTTTTTTTCAAATGCTGAATTTGTATATTACACGGCGGGTGCGGCCGATTTGTTGGATAAAGAAATAATATTTATTCGGGACTACAGTTAAAACTCAAGACATCTTGGAAATTAAATTGTGGGGAAATAAATAATGACGATAAACCGATGTTTTTGTAATTACACCGATATTCAATACTGGTTTGAATACCGGTATGTATCGGTTTATCGATATATCGTGCAGCCCTATGCCACACACGGACTATTGTTTTTGTACGGTTTCTTCCTATTCTTTCTTCTTATTCTGGTCTTCCACGCATATCCTTGTCCGTACAATAGCTCGAATAAGAACCTTATTATCTCGCTGATTTATGGTACACTGATACAGTAGATAGTACTCGCACGTCTATGTTTTTCAGGCCCATGAGGCATTGGGGTGTCCCTAGGGGTGTTTTGAAAGTGGATCACGCTCATATCTCAGGCACGGGATGACTTATTGACCTGGGACCAACACCAAATGAGTTGAAATTCAATGAAGGTTCAAAATATGGGTCAAGGTCAGTGAGGTCGCCCAGGAGTCGTCGAGTGCATTTTTGCAGAATTGTTGAAAATCACATTTTATGACACCCCACCCCAATACGTATCCTAAGTTCATACTTGTATTTTGACACTCAAAAAAGTGGTTGGTGGGACCAAGCATTTCATTTTGAAAGTGGGTTACGCTCATATTTGAAGCATGGTATGACTTTTGGACCTAGGAGAAACACCAAATGAGTCGAAACTCGATGAAGCTTCAAAATATTGGTCAGGTTCACTGGGGGGGGGGGGGGGGGGGGGGGGGGGGGGGCAGAGGGCGGTTAAGTCTACTGACCCGGGACCAACGCCAAATGAGTCAAAATACAATGGAGGTTCAAAATATGGGTCGAGGTCACCCAGGAGTCATTGGGTGCATTTTTAAGAACGTTGAAATCGCATTTTATGACCCCGCCAACCCCATTGCATTCTCGAAGTACATGCATGTATTGTACGCCCAAAAAGTGGGCGGAGTCCCAACAGTTTGAAAATGGGTCATTCTTAAAGCTCAAGCATTTTATGGAACTGGGACGATCAACAAATGAGGCGAAACTCAAAGAGGTTCACAATATGGGTCGAGTTATCATTGATTGCAGTTTTCAGCTTTGCTGGAAATCGCATTTTATGCCCCCCCCCCCCCTCCCTCCCCACACACACACACACACAATGCATTCCTGAAGTTTAAGTTTAAAGAGTCGAAACTCACTGGAGGTTTCAAATATGGGTCAAGGCCACTGAAGCCGTCTAGGGGTCAACGAGAGCATTTTTCAGAAATGCTGGCTCAGTTTTCTAATGCATTCCCGAAGTTCATACATGTATTTCATCACTCAAGAAAAGTGAGCGGAGCCAGAGTGTTTTAAAGCGGGTCACGCTCATACCTCTAGGAGGATGTTATGACCTAGGGACGCAGGGCCAATACCAAATGTGCAGAAACTTGCTGGAGGTTTAATATTTGGGTCCAAATCATTGATTCACCCAAGAGTCAGTAAGTGTATTTTTAGAATTGCCTTTTCTAACCCCAATGCATTTCTGAAGACCATACATGTTATCTCTTCATTCCAAAACATGGATGGAACCCAAACTATCCATTTCTGATTCCTTTATAGAAAACATTGAATGCTGTGCAGAGAAGTTATTTCTGGGGTTTTTTTTCAAATTGGATCTGATTCCTGCACGAAAATCTTTAAGCGCTGTTCACGAAAACACTTTTCTGATTTCTTTGAAGATATTTTTCAGCCAAAAATAAGTCTGCATAAATTCTGTTCTATATAGTTTTGTTATTATTCTTTTACTATTTTGACACAGATTCGAATTTACCGATCATAGTAAATTGTGCTTCTAAAGTTAGTCTGTGTGAAACACACCGACTGTTGTTTTGGTACGGTTTCTTTTGTCTTCTTCTCCTGTCTTCTATGCGCTTCCTTGTCCGCACGATAACTCGAAAACGAATGGTCATATCTCGCTGATATTTGGCATTGCACAGACGGGCACAATTTCTCAGCAACCTATGTTTTTCAGGTCGCTAGAGCCCTTGAGTATGTGTTTTCCAAGCCTCCAATTTCCTGTAACAGTAAATTCTCCCCAAGCAATACTATGTTATGTTATTCACACTGGAGACAATGTAAACGTTAGTGGAGTAAGCTGTCAAACATTAAATGTTATCTTGCTATTATAATCAGTTCCTCCAACTAAGTTGAGAGAAACCCTTTGCTTATGCATAAGTATAAATTATTCAGTTCCATGTTTTTAACCCTCACAAGACTTAAATGTGGGTTCCAAAGATTTTATTTCCATGGGAATAATGTTAACTCTTTCTATACTCACATTACTGCTCTAAACATCATTTACATAAGTGGCTAAAATGTGCATTTCTGATTCCTTGATTGAACCCTTTTAATACTGTGCACATATATGTTTTTGTGGTGTCTTGGAAACATTTATCTGATTCATGACAAGTATGAATATCTTTAAATACTATTAACGAAAACGTATTTCTGATTTCTTTAAAAATATGTCATCACCAACAATAAGCTTTCTATTTTGTTTATTTCTTATGCTTTAACCCCTTTCACACAGACCTGAATTTACTGGATGCTGTAAATTCTGTTTATATAGTTTCAAGTTCGTTCTTTCATCGAAAGAAATGTTTTCGTGGACAGATGTCATCATTTCAACAGGCGCCGTTGATTTACAACGAACTCCTTCATCGCCGAGTTTCTGAGTGACATCAGCTAATCCAGTACTCAATAAATGGTCAATTCTGTTACCAATTTATGGGGAGGCCAGGAATTAATTTAAGCTTCCAGCCTTATGGGTTTACACAATAAAATGATGATTAACCATATTTACTATTTGCTCAACATTTTGTTCGCTCAAGTTACTAGACCTAAAACACAAGGAGTGAAAGTTTACTTCAGCTGTCATTGATGTCCATTTGCAGGGATTCTTTTGGGCGTCTACAAGAGTCCAATATGGGACCCTTTCCCAATAGAATCTGGGTAGGATTTTTCCCAATTCCCAACCCCAAATTTCCTAATCTCAGTCCCCACTCGAACAGAACTTTAATACACAATTGTCAATTGGTGTCCTGAACTGGATGATCCAATGGTTTTTTTGTAGGCCTCATGACCACCAAGTTCAGGACACCGATTGTGCATTAAATTTAAATTGCTTACATGACAAAGCATAGAAAGTGTCTGAATACAAAGGCAAATGACAGGCCCTTCCTTCATACCATATGAAAATTTAATAGACACTACATGTGTCCTATGTGACTGTTTATTATAAACTTATACATGCAGTTGCTTAGGTATCGGTCTTAATGTTCTCTGTCCAATTCGAATATAACTTGTCTTTAAGTTTCTTTCTCTCCAAACCACATTTCCAATTGGAGCCCCCATGACGCATATTTCCCAATGGCATGGGTCCCGGACCATTTTCCAAAGAGGACAAAAGAATCCCTGATTTGTTACCTTTTCTGGAACCATTATCTGTTTTATCGTGACAATAAAACGTGGACTTGTTGGGCTTTGGTGACGAAATGCTGTGAGGTAAAAACCGTTAGAATGGAATATTTCAGTTGGTTGGAAAAACTAACCATTCATGTTGGCATTTCCGAGCAAATGAAAACATTCCCTTCGATAGAATCTTAAAACAGACTATAAACCGTTTGAGGGCTAGACAGTTTCCAGACCATAACAGTGTCAGATTGTGATATAATCTTCAGATTCTCTGGATACTGTCGCGATCGATACCAAAAATAGCCAAAATCGAATGTCCTACCACGAATACCACCAATGAGACTGAGTGAGATCGCACAGGAACTTGTCTCTTAATACTTTCCCCTCGACTCATGATTATAGAAAATGTTGAAGAAAATAGAACCTTTTCACAGTCCATTCACCGTGTGTTGTATATGTTAATGTAGGTTTCGTATTGTGTTGTTTTCGTAGAAATATTTCTGTAACATATTTTAGGTAGTGTAAATAAAAACTTTTTTTCACTGTAATATTTACCACATCTTTTTCACCGTTGAATGCACTCGCATCACGCATCCCAGAATAGTGTGGATTTGGAGATGAAGTCTTGATTCATGTCTGTTTTGAGAAAAAAGCTGGTCATATAGGCCGAATTGGTGTGCCGGGCGCGACTTGAGATGGCAAGCCCCAAAAAGGTTGCAGTTAACTCATCCAGTGGCGGCGCGGTTGCTCAGTAGGTCGAGGTGCACGTTGCATGCCGAGAGGTCCCCGGTTCGAATCCCTCCTGCGGGAGCTGCGTTGTGTCCTTGGGCAACGTGGGGGCACGGTGGCGTTGTGTACTAAGGCGTACTGCACGTCGAAGGTGCACTTGCCTTCAACCAATGCTAACCCTGCTTGTGTGGAGTTGGTATGTTGGGGAGCTGACAGTTGCTCGTCGTTGCTCTCCGAGTACTCCGGCTTCCTCCACCCGTAAAACTGTCGTGGTCATGATTTGCCAATGTGCAGAAATATGTGACCTTAAACACCAATAAATAAATAAATAATAACTAACTCATCCAGTATGTTAGTTCACATTTACAACCCGCCTCGAGACTGATATTCGAGACTTGACAATTACTGAATTATTGGAATTGTTTTCAGTGTTGACTCGCAATTGTCTACAAGCAGCTTGTATTCTATTGTGAGATTTACCCATGGATCGTTTGCCTAAGCATTCGATGCAACTGGAACGGATTACTGTTGTTACATAGGTCAATGGTCTCAACTTTTAACTGGCTGAGTGCTAGATTATTTTTGGAAGTTGGAATTTGTTCATATAGATTTGCATTATTAAAAATTATTGGAGAGTGCCTTAAGGCACTCTCCAATAATTTTTAGTAATGCAAATCTATATGAACACAATTGTATTTGCTTATGACTGAATAGTAAATTTGTGTAAAGAATATGAAGACTTTAGTATGGTACCCTCATGTTTCTTGAAAGCCATGATAGTGGCTTCCAGCACTCAACCAGTTAAACACAGGAATCTCAATAATATATGTAATGCAATATTTCCACTATGTTGAGCAGTTAAAACTTGAACTCCTGTAATGAATTGCCTGCAAATTGCACGTCACTCTGTGCGTTGATTTGCGTGCTATGACGATAGTATGGCTATCAAATTCTGTATATATCTCCTGTGCAAAAGCAATGTTTCAGCCAATGGACCTCCGGGTTTAACCCGGAAGTTCATTGGCTGGAACGTTGCTTGTGCTTTCTATTGATAACCAGGAGACGCTGTCGAACTTTGGATGCCATTCGATGGGGAAATTTCGCGGAATTCCAAGGCGAAATTATATCAAGATAAGCTCACACTTTGTGAAAAGACTTCTGGTTTTAACGGTAGTGTAAAGTTTGTTTGGAAGGTTTTAGTTCAATGAAATATTTGTGTTGTTTTATTTTTCGAAATGCTGCAATCATTATTTGGGATTAGTAGAAATGTACTGGCAGTTATTGTGGTAACCCTTTGTATTTTTTTTGTATTGAATATACCAAAAGGTATCATTCTGAAACATTTATAACGTTCGCGAAATTCCAAGACAATGAAGGGCAATATCTCCATAAAGTAATGTCGGGAAAACGTCAAAGTCAGACTTGACCTACGACTCTCGTGAATGATGCAATGCACCAAATAACTGTGTTGAGAAAAGATGAAACTATCACCCAAAAACACAAACTCCTGAATATTCCAGGAAAATGAAGAATTCCATAATTGTAATGTCCAAATGAAAAGGATATTGTTCCATTGTTTATGAAAGGATTATGAAATAAGACAAGAATTTTGATAATTGAGAATATGTTAATTTCTGTTCCTTGTAGGTTATGTTTTAAATAAGAATAATTTGAGTGTAGTCTGTACTAAAGAATTAAGACCTGGGCTGATGTGGCCCTTACAGTTAACGTATATCAACCAAAGTTACCAAATTAGAGTAGAATCATTTCAAGAGTAATCCTACCAAGTTACAATGAAATCCCTCCATAAATATAACTCGTAGACTTTGCTAAAGGAATCTAGGTCAAGTGACGGTTCGGCGGTCACAATTGACTGATCATGACCAAAATAGGAGAGTCTCATCTAGATGTTCATACCAAGTTATCCTACAAAATTACAATGAAATTCCTTCATAAGAACAACCCGTAAGCGGTGCTAAAGGAATCTAGGTCAAGTGAACTTGTGGCGGTAACGGTGACCGATCGTGACCAAAACACGACAGTCTCATCTAGACATCATACCAAGTTATCCTTCCAAGTTACAAGGAAATTGCTTCATAAATATGAACAGTAGACTGTGCTAAACAAATCTAGGTCACGTGCCTATGCGGCTGTTACGGTTGGCCGATCACGGCCAAAATAGGACTTTCTTATCTAGACATTATACAGAGTCATCCAACCAAGTTACAATAAAATCTCTTCAAAATACGACCTGGAGACTGTGCAAAAGGTTTTCGGGTTTCAGGCTCTTGTAGCCATCACGGTTTACCGATCACGTCCAAAAGGGGACGTTCTCATCTAGACATTATACGGAGTAATCCTACCAAGTTACAATTAAATCCCTTCATAAATACGCCATGTAGACTGCTAAAGGTTTTCGGTTATCGGGCTCTCGCAGCGGTCATGGTTGACCGATCGCGACTAAAAGGGGACGTTCTCATCTAGACATGATATGAAGTCATCCTGCCAAGTTACAATGAAATCCCTTCATAAATATGACCTGTAGACTGTGCAAAAGGTCTTCGGGCTTCGGGCTCTCGCAGCCGTCACGGTTGACCGATCGCGACCAAAAGGGGACGTTCTCATCTAGACATGACCTCGAACCTGCATATGAAATTTCGTGATGATCGGACAAGAACTACGTGGTGTAGCCTGTGCCAAAGAAAATGTGAACAGCCTGACAGACTAACAGACTTTCACACGCGTGATGACAATAACTTATCTTGACTTTGTCAAGTTAAGCTAAAAACGATAAAATCTTACTCCGCCTTTCTGTTCTGTGGATGATGCCTTATACTAAATATGGATTAGTGGTGTTGATGAGTACAGGTGAGGTATTCATCTGGAAGAATCTCATGTGGAAAATCCTTCCATAAAGGAAGTAAAGCAATAAGGTAATGTCGGCAAATGTCAAAATCAAACTTGTACTGCATTTTCTGTGACTAATGCAAGGTACTAAATATGGGATGACCGCGTGGGGTATATCTGAAATTATCATTCAAAAATTAGAATCTTAGAAATTAGGAGACCATAAAGGGCAACAACTCTCTAAATTAAAGTCTGTTAAATGTCAAAATCGAACTTGACTCACATTATCCGAGAAGGACGGGGGGGGGGGGGGGGGGGGGGGGGGGTGGGGTAGGGGGGATGAAATTCCAAACATGGATACATTTTTTGATTACACCACATGTTATCATCCAGAAACAACATCTTGGAATTCCAAAATAATAAAGGGCAGTAACTCTTTGATTAGAGTGGGACAAATGCCTGGTAGGAGCTGATCGGCATTTTCAGTAGAGGAGGCCAAACACAAACGCAGATTGGCTGTGGTGAGTTTTGCTAAAGTTATCACCCGGAAACTCAAGATCTTGGAAATTCTAAGTTAAAGGGCAATAGCCACATGCTGAAATGTTGTACAAAAACTGAACTTGAGCCTACTTTTCTGGGAATGTAGCCACATTTCATATATGGACTGGTTGTCAAACGAATAGAACGAGGTTATCATTCAGGAAACACAAAGTGGAGAGACGGGCGAATAACGCTGTGTCATAATACGGCCCGTTTATAGGGTCATTTCCATTTCGTTTCTGAAATATATCTTTCGACCCGTCATTGAAAAAGTTCAAATTTGAATGGATATTTTGAACGGCGCGAATTGAGTCGTCTACAATAATTATTTCCGAAGACTGGTAACAAAGAATATTAAAAGTTGGCAGTGAATGCATGGATTAACCACAGGAGGTGCGTTCAGAACTGACCCTCCCTGGAATCATATCCATCGCACATTTCAATGCAGTCATATCATGCTTTAGACAGGTGGCATTATTTGATATTGGTGCTGTGGCGTGTGTGATTTCTGTTCTTTGCTTTGGTTTTGAACCGAAATTCCAAGCAGTATTTTTCCCATAATACTACTTGAAATTTAACCCGTTCAATCCTGTTTAACATACTTCGATGAGATCTGTCAAGCAAAATTGAATTGCTTAGATTCTTTGTTGCGCAATGGGGGAAAAGTACAAGGACACGCGGACCAGAATGGCAACAACTCTGGCAAGAGGGTGCGGACAGAATTCCTCCTATGTGGTGTTCCTGTCCCCACGTTGGTCTATCAGCACAGCAAAGGACGACCAAATTCGTTTACCCACATATTGCTACAAGGCGAAA
The DNA here is from genome assembly GCA_031216915.1 of Pictodentalium vernedei. Lineage (NCBI taxonomy): Eukaryota > Metazoa > Mollusca > Scaphopoda > Dentaliida > Dentaliidae > Pictodentalium > Pictodentalium vernedei. The sequence goes on from CM062290.1 coordinate 347,161,560, forward strand.
TGTTCGTACGGAAGGCCCAACGTACGAACAGACGCACTGACGAACAGATGTCTCCACATGATCTCCCGAATCCCCCCTTGGGGATTATAACTGTCAATCGCCAACTAGTGTAGAGAAGGAAAATTACACATTTTAAATTACTTTTAACTGGTTGAGCTAGAAGCCACTATCAGGGCTTTCAGAAAAAATAGGGTACCAATGCAAATAATATTTTGTTTATATCAATTTGTTCTATTACAAATGACTGGAGAGTGCCTGTGGGCACTCTCCAATGATTTGTAATGAAACAAATTCTGAATAACAAAATCAGTTCACCAAAAATATTCTAGCCCTCAACCAGTTAAAAAACGTTCCGAATTTAGATGGAGAATAATCCCCTGTTCGTGAAGGGAGTGATGTGTGGAGCATAAATTCGTCCATGAGTGAATCAAGGCATCAACTGTAGTGGTAAAGCCTTACAGATTGCGACTCGATGTATTCAATGGACGAAATCCCTTGCATAGGTGGATTCTGTGAACTTTCAAGTTCCTTCCCCTACCCACAGAAAAATAAATTATCACGCTTTCGACGCCTCTGGAATTTCTACTACAAGTAATTTGAAATGTAGTTGTGGTGACTTTCAAGCAATGCTCACAAAATAAAACACAATGTACAAAATTCGTGTTTTTATCCATGGAAAAACATACACACGGAGCTAAAATTATTCATCTACGAATGCTTTTCGACAACACAGTCATAGTTTATTGAAGACTTATTTGTTGAGATGGTTTAGATTATTATAAAACTAAAAAAGGACACAAACTCAGAAATTGTTACATTCATATTTATTTCTCTGAAAAATCTTGATTCAGTGTGATTATTTATTTATTTAGTTATTGGTGTTTAAGGTAACATACTTATGCACAATAGCCAATCAAGGCCGTGATAGTTTTACGGGTGGAGGAAGCCGGTGTACCCGGAGAGAACCACCGAGCATCGACAAGCAACTGTCAGCTCAACATTCTAACTCTGATCTTTTCAAGCAGGGTTACAGCGGTTGAAGACATGTGCACCATCGACGTGCAGCACGCCTTAGTACACGGCGTCATCGTGCCCCCATGTTGGCAACCGGGATAAAGTGCCTTGCCCAGTGACACAACGCGGGTCGTCCCGGACGGGGATCTAGCATAGAAGTCCAACAGTCACTGAGCCACCGCGCTCCCCATTCAGTGTGATACACTGGAAGACATCTCACTGAAAAGAAAGGGGTCACTGAGGAAAAGGGTGTATTCCTGTTTAAATGTGAATCCATATCATAGACAGAACACAACTTGGTTCGTTTTACTTCACGCATAGTGGCAAACAATCTGTATAGTATTGAAACTTAACCCATTATATAACGTACGAAAAACAGACTTTCAAATTTTATGTTTTACATTTTTGCCTCAAAAGTATAGTCTATACCAATCAAGCTCATTCCAGTGAGCTATATCATAAGACAAAACATTAAAATTTTAGTTGTTCAAGAATTTTTATTTGCAAGTGTTCTCTTCCAGAACTGTCAGGTAACACCCGTGGCATTCCTTCCAATGGGAGTGGTTTGTGGTGGGTCCAGGGGACCCCAGTTTGTTTTTGTTTTTTTGTTTTGTTTTTTTTCGGGGGGGGGGGAAGCAAAAAAGAGCGAGAAGACACCATATCGTCTCTTCAGCGCACAAGCCACCATTAGCAAATGCAGACGGCGTCTTGTTGTGATCAAGGGGAAATATACACGTCAGGCTTTTGGGCCACTTATAAGGAGGGTCTTACCCTTCGAAAGTTGATGCCATTACCTGAAAGGGTCATTCCCTATTCTTGAAGATCAAACTCTCCGAACTTCAATACAGGCTGTACTCATTATGAATAAGCTTCCAGGGTATGGAGTATTTATGCATTAATATGTATGAAGTGTCTTGGCCTGTTATATACGTGGACTATTTGGGGCATTGCATCATTTTGTGATAAATTGATATGAACACGGGTGAAAACAGGCGAGTCGCTCTACTTTTCGTATTGGTCTTGAGTCAAGAATTTTCGACATTTCACTCTGAATTATTTATTTATTTATTGGTGTTTAAGGTCACATATTTTTGCACAATGGTTAATCATGACCACAACATGAGTATCAACTCAAGACCAGGGGTGAGTGTTAATAAGCCACATTGCCCATTTTAGAGAGGGTTTCCACCTCCCAAGCATTGGTGACTGGGTCCTAATTTACCAGTAAAACAGAGCCTGTTTACCGCAGTGAACAGGCACGGCTCCACTTCTCGGGGTTCCCGCAGAGATCGTTCTGAATTAAAAATCTTTCAACGGGCCAAATCATGGTCGGTCAGATGGGTTCATGGGCCTCACACATCAGCAGATTGAGAGGGGTGGGAGCTCCAAACACATCTGGCTCGCGACTGAACAAAGGCCGTAAAACACTTTTTCTTTTGTTGCAAGTTTTTGGAGGATGCATATAGACACTATGACTATAAGAAAGAATTAATTACTTGCAAGCAAATTGTGCCTTTCAAAGATAAATCAGAACACGCTGCAGACAGTCGTCGTGGAAAACCACTTTTCCATGGGTCCACGGTGTACATCCTCGTGCAATCCACAGACCAATGTCAGAACCAAACGCCCATGGACTCCGTGACTAATTGTTTCATGTGGCATTTATGCTGTGGACTGGCGAGAAACGGATTAAAATTGTGGCGAAAACATGTGCAGAATCGCCGACTACAAAGTCATGTAGGTAATCCGCTTCACGGTTATTGACGTGGATCGTGTAGCACTGTGGCACTGATTGAAGCAATTATTGGGAGTAATATGCTTAACGATAATTTCCAAATACAATACCGGATTTTTTTCACAGTAATAATAAAATATTATAATATCAGCAAAAAATGTCCAGACTATAAGGGACAATAAAAGTTTATATAGCATCGTAACAACTCTTCGCCGAGCTTTCGGCACTATGCCTTCATCAGGACGCTACAGATAACACAGCTACACCATCACAGATGTGATGGTGTAGCTGTGTTATCTGTAGCGTCCTGATGAATAATATAAAATATTATAAGTGATCATTTTTCCAGTACCAGTTTAGGAGGCTGCGGACAACACATAAATATTATCGCGTGGAATGCATATCAATGTGAAGACAAACAATATTAGCATGTTGCCCCAGCTCAGTGAATTATTAAAGGGATTCTTCCCTTTACAAGGAACGTCCTTTCTAAGAGGTTGTGAATTTTACTTGCACTCGACTAAACTTCATCCCAGAACCACACCTGCTATCTTGTTTGTATAACTAAGATTGGGAATGTTGTATGCTTTGCCACTGATACACAGAAAGATGTTTGGTATCCTGCAACCTGCTGAGTGGACACATGTCTTTACTGTTACCTGTCAAACAAGTAGCCCACCCGGTGGTCCATGGCATCAGGTTTGTATTGGTCTATTAAGTAAAAGTCAGTGTATTTATTTAATTATTGGTGCTTTAGGTCATCTCAGCATCTATGGCTATATCATGACTGCAACATAGGTATGAAGTCGTTTAACCAATCGTTTATATCCGCGCCGTCCCATTTTGAGGACGACTTCCTAACAGGCATTGGATAGGGTCCTATTTTACCAGTCAAACAGAACAAGTCTACGGCAGTAAACAAGCGATGCTCCACTTCGGGGGGGGGGGAGGGTAAATATATAAGCAGATGCCCAAGTCACTGACTGACCAATAAATCACCTGTGACAATTGTATGGGCTGCAGTAAGTAGCCACCCTACTCCCACCAGAGTCCTACTATTTTAGTTGAAATTTGGAGTTCTTGTATTCAAGATTCATTCATACCAGTAGTTTTGGCATTTGCCAAGTTCAAGCCAGTTGAAATCCATTTTTATTTAATTTCTTAATATGTATGACTGAGATCAAATTTCCAGCACTACTGCATGCCCTTTGTGGTCTGTGGCAATGCTTTTCATTCAACTTTTGCTAAAGTGGCCAACCAGAAAAAAAGCTAACTTGCACAGTCGATGTATGTTAAGGTACCTTCTTTAAACAGTGAAAGATGGACTTAACATCCTCTTGTACATGGCCAGAAAATTAAAACATTGGAAAGTCACTGATCAGTGACCCTCTCCTGGTACTCAAGTACCGCCATGCATAAAAGTGATCCAATACAATGCAAGCTGCAGCAAATAAATAATTACCACAACAACCTGCACACTGATGTCAAAATATCAAACCTTCAAGCTGCAAATATTTCCCATAATGAAACTAGGAATTTAACCATTTAAATCTTATTTGACAATGAGCTCTGTCAAACAAGATTGTACTGGTTAAATTTGAAGTTGCATAATGAAAAAAATTGTCCTTGGAACTGTGGTATTTTGACATTGGCATGCAAGAGAGTTAACCCCAATATATAACCTGACTTTGAGCTCTTGCATGTTTAACGATAAGAAAATTTATTATTTTAACTATGGTTTTTAATTTTTTTCACAAAATTTCAACACCACCATATCATGTGCCCGTTATTGGAATAGCCTCAACAAACTCATTCAAATGAGAGGGTCAGAGATATGGTTTTGCTGGAAGTTATTGAAAAATGTATTTTTTTAACTGCTTAGTTTGTAAATTTCATAAGGTAAAGGGTTAATATGAACAGTGCAAAATTTGGATTCCATATCAAAAGCAAGCAAAGCACAGCTCCTTATATTATAAACCCTCCAAGAAGAAAGACGTGAATTTAGCAAAATGTCAAGACACACTAATATATGTAAATGTGATAACAATTTCTATATTACTCTTTCACTAAGGCACTACATGGCAAATGTTAAAAAACAACATGAACAAACAGTAGTTATATAATTTATGAAGGAAGGAGGCTAGTATTTAACCCTTTAACCAATGAGCTCAATGAGCTTGTTCCAATTAGGGGTCACATGATATGGTTTTGTTGAAATTTGTTGAAAAATATTTTGTCAACTGCTGAATTTGCATATTAAGTGGGCAGATGCAGCCAATTTGTTAGGTAAAGGGTTAAAACAAAACTGAATTTTTTTTTCATCATCCATAAATTCCCACTTTGGACAGTAAGGTGAAAACAGCTAATTAACATGCTCAAACCGTTAACAAGAAACATGGAAATACCAGCAAACACCCAGAAAGCCCTGTTAGCAATGGATGCTTCTCATCCACTTACCTTGACCATCTGAGTAAAGGATGAGAGCAAATATCTAACACCTTACAGTGATAATTGAGAGACAGAACCTACCACCACATCTTTCCAGGGGAGGCAATACCTTTTAGTGAGACAAAGTTATCAATTCTCAATCCTGTTTGATGGGGATACTGACAATTCTTGAACAAGGAAATGATGTTCTGCATATTTAACAATAGGGATACCAGGGAAGTTGAATTCAGGTAATTGGTGATAAGCAGTGTGGAAAATTTGAGAACACATTGGGTCAGAAATCTATTGAAACAGAGACAAGCAATGCCAGCTTCAGAGATTTCAATGCATGTTTGATCGGTTTCAAGACAGATGGCACAAATGTGAATTTGATGAGGCAGGTGGAATTCTTGGATGCATCAAATGGGAGAATTACATGTAATTGTTAAGTGGGGTGGAGGGGGCACTGTTTGAATCATAATGTTGAGCTAGCCATGAAAGACCCATTTGGTGGGACAATGATCAAACAACAGGCTCAATTATGTAGCATCACCAGATTCCCCCTCTGAGGACCTCATTCTACAGGTGACAGTCTGCATATTTCCAGGCTTGCACCACAATGTGCAGCCTTATGGGCCAAGTAAAAATAAGAAAGACAGTGCTGCAGCAGATACTCTCATTGAGCACTACCAAACAAGACAGAGTTGACTAAATTCCAAGTTGTATCATGGGAAAAACCTCTTGAAATTTCGATATTTTGACATCAGTGTGCAGAGGGTTAATAAATTCTGTCACACAAAAGTTAAATGGTTAAATCCTTAGTTGTATAATGAGACACTAGTAGATGTAAATGTGATAATAAAAAAAATATATATATTACTATTTCTGATAGGCACAACATGACAAATGTTAAAATACAAAAACATTAACTGGTTGAGTGCTAAAAGCCACTGTCAGCACTTTCAAAAAAATGAGGATACCAGAGCAAAAGCCAACATTGTCCTTGCTCTTATTTCATATTCAGTCAAACTAAAATACTATTTTGTTCATATAAATTTGTTCTATTACAAATTACTGGAGAGTGCCTGTGGGCACTCTCCAATAATTTGTAATAGAACAAATTTTGAATAACAAATTCATACAACCAAAAATAATCTTGCCCTCAACCAGTTAACGAACACACAGCAGTTTGCACTTTAAATAGAAATAAAAACTTTATGGTTCTAATGCTATTTGTTAGACAGATACACACTTATTTTTGGTCAGTTGAAACCCATGTATCTGAGGATCTCAATAATTGTTATTGACAATATTTTAGTATATACACAATATTTTAAGGTAATGTATCATTATTTTGTTAAAAACACTCTCCAATATTCAATATAATGTTAAATTTAGAATCTATAAGACTGTCAAACCTAAACCATTTTGCAACACAGTGTATTAACAGTGGCACCAAAAAAACCATTCCTGGGTGGGAGGGTGGGTGTTATTTGGGGGTGGGGGTGGGGGTGGGGGTGGGGATGGGGTGTGGGGGGTATTAATGATCCCCCTTCCCTTTGCCTGCAGGAGTGAGTGTAAACAAGGAAAAAACCTTCAGCATTAGAATAAAAAGCCCAGTATCTGGATTTGGACCCTATTGTAAAAACCGAAGCATATAGGTATATTACCTGATTTAGCTCAAACAAGAGAACACCTGTGTGACTGTGGCCACCAACCACCCCACCCCACCGCACACTTCCCTCCTCACCCCCCCCCCCCCCCCCCCCAAAAAAAAAAAAAAAAAAATCCTGGATTATACGATCTGTATGGGGTATCAACTAATAAAATTACAGACAACATAAATAAAGCATTTGGTGCATATTTTTCAAATTTAAAAAAAAATATACTCCCCCTGCCCAGCCCGGCCCCCACCAATGCGAGAGGGACACCACCTTGATACCTTCCCCTAGCCCAAGACTTCAACTCAATCTATTCAATCTTTGGGATATTTAGTTATTTATTATTTATTGGTGTTTAAGGTCACATATTTCTACACAATGGCTAACTGAGATGGCAACTTGGAGATAAAGACAAGTTGACCTCCGATGAACTCTGACATTGGCAAAAGAGTAATCAACCAAACATTATTGAAAACTGATGATTACTGTTCAAGCTGTCACAAAATTAAAATTTCCAATAAAATGAAAAAATGGTGAATACAGTGGGGCCCACTTAATTGCCTATCTTTTAATTGTATAACCCTGTTAATTAAATATAACTTTGAAACACAAAACCATTTACCATACCTCCAGTACAAATTTGACCTGTTAACCCTTTACCTAACACAGTGGCCAAAAACGGCCAGAAAATTCACCAGAATAAGCCTAACACAGCCTAAAATATCTCGGAAGTTTATCAATAAAACCCTACAAATATGGATATCATTAGAACCAGCTCGTCGAGCTGGTTGTAATGATATCCATATTTGTATGGTTTTATTGAAAATTTGTTTTCGAAAAATGGGAAATTTAATATACTTTTTAAAAATACTGTGTTAGGTAAAGGGTTCATTGGATATAGGTTACAGAGTAAATTCCTGTTAATTAAATAAAAAATTGTAATATGTTGCAAAATTACCCTGACAATCACCAAATTCTCCTTGTTTATAGACCTATTTGGCATCAGCACATTCTATACAGGCATTTAATCTATTATATCCTGTCAAACAAGATATAATAGAATAAATGCTCACTTTATCTCCAGAATACAGTGAAGTGACCAAATCCTCTTAACTGAATACTCATGTTAACTGAATAATTTTCTCTTGCAAAATGACTGTTGAATTAACATCGTTCCACTGTAACACTATCAATTTTCAACTAATCACTATGGTTTTCAAACCTACTCAGGACAATGTGAATATAAAGCAGCATGCTAAAAACTATTGATATCTGATAAGGCCTAAAAAAGTTAAAAATCTGTTTGTCAGCCCCTCCTGCATGATACTTTTGGCTGCTGCATGCTCTCTTTTTATAATCAATACAAACTTGCAAAAATAAAATTTAAATGGTTTATGTCTGATATTTTACCTAAGTTAATAAAATTAATAAATTTGTCCCTTAAGTGCAACATGGCTTTGCAATGCATTAGCACTGCAAAGCCTTCTTGCACTCAAGGGACGAAATACACCACCCCCATGCTATTCTGTAGATTATGAGGCCCAAAACATAAAACAAATCAAGTATATGAACTTTTGATAGCAAAGAAATAATTAGAAAATAAAAAAATAAAATAAAAAAATGCAGCACACCCATATGCAATTTTACAAAAAATGGCCTGAGAAACAGAAGAGCTACTTTGTTAATTGAATAAAAAATCTTGTAACCTGTCGAGACATTACCCTGACTCTCCCCAGTTTTCCTTTGTGTATAGTCCTATTTGGCCTCAGTACATCCAATACAGGCATTTAATCTATTATATCTTGTTTGACAGAGCACATGGAGCTCTATCAAACAATTATAATAGAATAAATGCTAATTTTATCTCTAGAATACAGGAAAGTGACACCATCCCTGTTAATTGAATAGTTTTCATTGGCAAAGTCACTATTCATTTAACAGGGTTCCACTGTACTGTAATTTCAATCAATAAGGCCACCCAAAATCTGTATGTTGGAACATGTGTTCTGTATGTAAAACAAGAAACTCAGCAAAACTGGAACTAGGCCCTTAAGGGTTCAACTCTACTAAATGTACAGTACTGTCGGCGTAGACTGGTCACTTTCCACGCATGGGCAATATTTCCACGGATGTAATAATATTAGATTCCAAACACTAATTACAGGAATAATCATCAAAAATTTAATTAATGAAGCACCGGGTACAACTCGGTGCTTCATTAATTAAAATTTTGCTAATGATGATTTTTACTACCTGGTAAACTGATGCATGGACATAACTGCCCGTGTGTGGATTACGACCAATCCATGGCGACTGTACTGTATAAGGCCTAAAAAAGTTAAAAATCTGTTTCTCAGGCCCTCCCACATGGTACTTTTGGCTGCTGCATGCCCTCTTTTCATGACCAATGCAAACTTAAAATGAAAGTGTCAATGACACTGTAGCTTAACTTCACTGTGGATGAAAAGGATAATGTTCAATGTTTATGAAAGGATTATGAAAAAAGACAAGAATTATCATAATGGAGAATATGTTAATTTCTGTTCCCAACATGCTATTTTATTCAATAAGAATTTATTTATTTATTTATTTACTGGTGTTTAAGGTCACATATTTCTGCACAATGGCTAACCATGACCATCACAGTTTTACGGGTGGAGGCAGCCGGAGTACCCAGAGAGAACCACTGAGCAATGGCGAGCAACTGTCAACTCCCCAACATACCAACTCCACACAAGCACTGGTTGAAGACAGGTGCACCATCGACGTTCAGTACTCCTTAGTACACAGCATCACCGTGCCCCCATGTGGGCAATGGGGGTGAAGTGTCTTGCCCAAGGACACAACGTGGTTACCGCAGGTGGGATTCAACTGCACTTGTACCAACTGAGCCACCGTGCCCCCCCCCCCCCCCTTTCAATAAAAATAACACAAGGTGTAGACTGCACTAAAGAATTACGACCTAGGTTGATGTGGCCCACACACCTAAATTATGTCAATCAAAGTTACCAAGTTACAGAAAAGTCATTCCAGAAAGAGACACCCTCCATAAATATGACTCATAGACTTTGCTAAAGGAATCTAGGTCACAAGCCGGTCCAGCGGTCACCGTTGACCAATCGTGACCAAAAAAGGACAGTCTTAACTAGATATCATACCAAGTTATCCTACCAAGTTACAATGAAATCCCTTCATAAAAACAACTTGTAGACAGTGAGAAGGGGATCTAGGTCATGTGGCGAGGTGTAAGTAACGGCTGACCAATTGTGACCAAAATATGAATGTCTCATCTGGACATCATACCAAGTTATCCTTCTAAGTTACAATGAAACTGCTTCATAAATATGAATTGCAGACTGTGCCAAACAAATTTGAGTTACGTGCCTGTGTGACCGTAATGGCTGACTGATCACGTCCAAAATAGGTCGTTCTCATCTAGACATAATACAGAGTCATCCTGCCAATTTACAATGAAATCCCTTCATAAATGCAACTGTAGACTTTGATAAAGGAATCTAGGTAATTTGCCCCTGTGGCTGTCAGGGTTGACTGAACTCGACCAAAATAAAACATTCTTATCTAGATATTATACTGAATCATCCCAGCAAGTTACAATGAAATCCTTTCATAAATATACCTGCACACTGTGTTAAAGGGTTTTGGGCACGTACAGCCATAACAGCTGACCAACTGTAACCAAAAGGGACATTCTCATCTAGACATGACATCGAACCTGCATATGAAATTTCGTGATCGAACAAGAACTACAGGGTGTAGCCTGTGTTACAGAAAATGTGAACAGACTCACAGACTGACAGAATTCTGCACGCATGATGGCAATAGCTTATCCTGACTTTGTCAAGTTAAGCTGAAAATAAAAATTAAATGGTTTATGTCTGATATTTTACCCAAGTTAATAAAACTGATAAAGATGTCCCTTGATTGCAATAAGGCTTTGCAATGCTGAAGCATTGCAAAGCCTTCTTGCAATCAAGAGATGAAATACACTACCACCCATGCTATTCTGTAGGTTATAAGGCTTAAAACATAAAACAAACCAAGAACGTGAACTTTTGATGGCAAAGAAATAATTACAAAAATAAAAAATAAAATAAAAAACTGCCCTCCCACATGCATTTGTACAAAAAGGCCTGAGAAACAGAAGATCTACTTTGTGGGGCCTAATTACTTTTCAAGTAATCAACATCAAAAATTAAATAAAATGGAATACACAAAGGGAAATTACTCTCTTATTTTACAAAGATCATTGTGATTTTTGATACACTCCAAAACAATGTTAATATAAAGCACCATGTACAAATTTATTGAAATCTGATGTTTGCTCTTCAGCAAATGTAACAAACGAAGGGAAGTAACTCCACATTTTTTAGAAATCTGTAGTTTTCAACCTTGTCCAGGAAATGTTAGTAAAAAACAGTCTGTCATACTGTATGGAAATCTGAGGCCTGCTGATAAAGTCACTAAATAAACGATGACATTTGGAGCAAAATTCTGCAAAATTCTGCAATAACTCCCTTACTTTTCATCAAAGTAATGGTGGTTATTGAATGTGGTCAAGAGATCTCCAAGACAATGTTAATCTTAAGCAGCCTTTAAAACTATATTGAAATCTGATGTTTACTTTGAGGATTCAATCCAAGAACTCTCTGAGGTTGAATTTCTGTCCCATTCCCAATGCAAAAAAGGCAGAAAAATTTCAAATTCAACTTATTATTTTGCCTTCCTACATGTACAATCTAACAATAATCCAATTCAGTCAGCGTTGCATCCAAGTTCTTAACATATTCCAGGCATATATGTCAGTACTAAAATGCCATAGCTTATGTTTTCATAGGGTTTAATATACATGTATGTTGAGTTGCCAGAGCTGCTTTAAGTACCTCAATTCCAGGGTCAAAATAGCACCTGTGGTGCCGGACAACCACTGACCTTTTGGGATCCCTGGAATTAAGACACAGTTTGCTTGAACTTAAGACATTTCTGTGACCCCAGTGGGTAGGTCCTCACTGCTGAAAACAGCTGCTTCCCAATTTCTATGGATTAAACCCTGATTACTCAAGTAATCACATAAACATTAAAAAATTCTAGTAAAATTGAACCAACAAAGGGCAGCAACTCCTTCAATTCTCAAGGATTCATTGTAAATTTTAATCTGTCCATGACATTATTAATACAAAGCAAGATATCAAACTTTATTTGAAATCTGCATGATGATAACTGTTCAATTTATTATATAAACAATGAAATTTTGATTTGAGCATAATTCAACAAACGACAATTATTCTCAATTTTTTAATTTACTGTGGTCTTTGAACCTGTCCATATCAATGTTAATTCTGACTTTGATAACTTTTTAATGCAAATGAACAGGTGCCCCAACATGCTTTGTTTGGGTAAATTCAAAACTAGTTTTCTAAGTACCTTGTCAGTTGTTTCTAGGCAAGTCTTGGCTGCCTCTGTAGAAAACAACTGCAAAACCACAGGAGGTAGACTTTCAACGTATATCAAAAATGTATAAAAATGTCCAGGCCCTTAAGGGTTAAGCAGTCTATCAAATGTTATTGAAATTTGAGGTTCATTATGCAAGTTATTGCATAAACAACAAAAGCAGGGTCACGGTCCAGTGCATACCCCCACTGTTGCATTCAACCTCCCCACATACTGAATTTCATTGAAATCCATCCATTCACTGCTGAGACATGGTCATATGCATCCGGATGGACAGACTGACAGACAGATGGCTGGTTGCATATAGTCCAACAGGCCTGAAAATAAGCAGTCTGACATTTGCAGAATGAGGTCCCCAGAGGGTGAATTTGATGATGCTATACCATACAGTGGGCCAATTTATCCTTTGGGTACCTCCTTCTGTTTAGTTTTGAAACCCTGATTCAGATTGAGGTTCACAGATGGTAAAGTTAGTGATGCTAACCTTCTATGCAGGGTAGCATCACTAAATTCACTCTCTGGGGACCTCATTTTGCAGATGACAGTCTGCTTATTTTCTGGCTTGTAGTCCAATCTGAGGGTATAATGAAATATGGAGCAAAATAGGGCCCTGCAAATCACACATTTTCAATTCAAATCGAATTTTGAATTGAATCAAGTCTATTATTCAAAACTGAATCAAACCTCAAATCGAATCAGGTGTTTTCTAGAAGGTGACCAGTTGGGGGAATGGGGGTGCTGTAAACCTGATTTGTAGTGACTGTGTCAGCTCAAGTACCAACTGATAAAATATTCCAACTACATCATCAGGGCATGCCTTCATGGAAAGCATGCCCTGATGATGTAGCTGGAATATTTCCAAGTAAGGGTTACAGTTCAAAAACAGAAACGGGTGTGTGAACTGCCCATACTGTACTGCACAGGACTAGCCGCTTGCAACAGCTCATCGTCTAGATTGCTTGGAAACTTTAAATTTACTTCCAACAGTGGTAGTGACTAGCGAGACTAGAATTAGCATGGGTGGCGGCATGGATGCGTTTGCAGATTCTATTTATGTTAATATAGCAGAAATTACACTCAATCTTTACTTTCAGCATTATTTATGGACAATTTCCAGCTGGACTAAGAGATGGTGAATATGACTGATGCAAAGCTATATTCCAGTGAAAGGATTCGAAGGGAAATGAATGGAACCAATTACCATCTTGATATTCGACACTGAATCGAACCTTGTAGCTTTGCAGGACCCTAGGGCGAAATAGAATAAACAAAGGACAATAACTCCCTTCATTTCCAACAAATAATGGTGGTTATTGAACTTGTCCAAGACATTTTTAATATTAACAGCACACTAAAATTAATTAAAATCCGACAACTATTGTTTATGTTATCACATAAACAAACTTCTGGGTGGACAGAAAGACAATGGGCAGACGTCGTAGCTCTTTACTTTCTCCCTTCCTTGCATGGATATGAACTGCTCTGGGAATTCAACATGTGAATGTTAACCCTTTACCCAATGTAACTGCCAAAACCGGCCAGTGCTATTCTAAAAAATAGGCCGATGAAATCATCAGATGTGTACCCATACACGTAACTAGTAGAAAGCTGTATGATGGAGGGCCACCACAGATGCCGACATCATGTACACCATACATGGTATGGGTACATATATAAATGGGTTGGAGGAGTGCCTAATTTGATGGATAAAGGGTTAATATCTCCGGATCAAAACTATACAGCACAGCACATCAGTAACCTGAATAAATATATAAAGTAACATGACAATCGGATTGATATTTCTTGAGTTATCTCATGCCAAAGGGATTGGAGGAATTTTCAATTTGAAGGATAAAGGGTTAATATCTCAGGATCAAATTATCAGATTTACACCAAAAACTATATAGCTCGGCACATCAGTAACCTGAACACAAATATAAAGTAACTTGACAATCCAAGCAATATTTTTCAAGTTATCGAATGGCAAAGAAATGGATACGGACGCCAGACAGACAGAAGGATGGATGAACAAAGGATGGACGAATGACAGATGGCCACCCCGGATGCCGGCATTGTGTGTACCATACATAGTATGGGTACACATAAAAATCGCCAATTGATTTTCATAATTTTTTTTTTCATTTTTTGTCTTGAAAACATAGGTTATGACCCCACAATGGAATGAGCTCATCGTGCCAGTTCACTTATGTCTCAATAACCTATGTTTTTGAGACAAAAAATGAAAAAAAAATGAGTTATTCAAGAATTTCTTTTGCAAGTGTCATCTTCTTTTCATTTTAGGTAAAGGGTTAATGCAGTGGATGGACAGATGAATGCACAGAAATGTATGAAAAACTGATTGAGAGACAAATTGACAACATGAAAACATAAACAATCCATCAACAACAACAAACAACCGAACATAAAAAATAATTTTAAAAGATTTCAGCAAAAGATTAAAGCAATGTTTGGATTTCTTAATACACTGTAGATATTGAGTGAACTCTCCAATAAATTGTAGAAAGTAATTCATGTATTGAGAAACTTAACAAACATTTAAATACAAAACAAAGTGAATAACATACTGCAGGTTTTAAAACTGTTTCCCTCCTCAGTGTCATTCTGGTAATTTTTTAAGGTAGATAATTTTCACAATATTTTTTCCTTTTTATTTTGCTTTAGGTTTAATGCCGACAGTGTCAGTGGCAATCAGGAAGCAATCACATATGGAGCAAAGTATGCACTATATCTCCAATAGTCATGCTAGTTCTGGAATGTTGAAAGCTTTTTCTTTTACAGCAAATCATTAAAACATTTTCCATGTTTTTTCATGTCCTCTGATACGTTATAATGTGAAACCCTGTTAATTGAACAGTCTCTCTGTCAGCTAAAACTATTCAATCAACAGAAGTATTCGATTAACACAGATTTGAACACATCCCTATATTTTAGATATAAAGTGAGCATTTATTCGTATCAGATCTTGTTTGACAGGGTGCATGGAAATCATGAAAAATTTATGGATTTACTGAATTGACAGAATAAAATCAATTCACTGCTTGAATCTTAGCTAACAATAGCTATATTCAGATAAGAATCAATGTTATTAATATTTAATCTAAAGTTTTCTCTCTTTTTCCTATAATTCCCACATGCATGTGTAGCTTCAAAATGGCATATAATCATAGCTTTATTTCATTAATGTAACAATTTTAAAAGCCATGACATGTGTTGCCTTTTAGCTGGTAAGCATACCTTCACCATTTGAGCCTTCTATTGCATTACATGAAGATACATACATGTGGACTAAAAAAAATGGTGTTTTGATTCTTAGGCAATCCCTCATTGAATTTGAACCCCCTCATTGGACATTTTTATTGCCTTTTAATGTCTTGCAGTATTAGTACAGACTCAGGAAGACCCAATACTTTTTACATTTTTTGACTGATGCATATTTCTTTAGTTCCATCTCCAATATGTTTACTTTGTTACAATTATGGGAGAGTGCCTATGGGCACTCTCCCATAAATTGTAACAAGGCAAATCCTCATAGATTAAATATTTTTCCTTCAAAGATAATATGAAGAGCATAGAAAGAATATGAAGCCTTTGAATTGCAGTATCTGCAGTTTGTTTTTAGAGGAATGTTTTATTTTACAAATTAAAAATGAATTTATTTGTATAAATATGCACTTTCTATATTTCTGTTTGTAAAAGGACAGCCGGAATCCTCTCCATGTTTGCACACTTTTTGCAAAAGATAAATAATGAACGTGTCAATGACACTGTAGCTCAACTTGACAAACTTGAACTTGGTAAGTTATAAGTGAATTGGCAAAATTGAAGATCATTGATTTCGATGTTATTTGGTGAAACTTCAACATAACAGCATTGTGTGTGCATAACGTCAGAGCAATCCATGCACTTTTAAATGTAAACTGTAAGACTGGCTAAAGGAAGAATATTGATACACAAATGCAGTAAGTTTAAAGGTTATTGTAAATGGAAACTTTTTTCACAGAAAAGAATGCTACTATATAAATTGATAGCTCTTATCTAGAGGTCTCGCCTAATGTGCACACCAAGTTCAAAAACAATCCTTTGATAAATGTAACCTGTAGACCATATCAAAGAAGAATGTTGATGCACAAATGCAATAAATTCAAAAGTTGTTGTTGACAGCAACAGTTTTTGATGGAAATGAAAATAAAATTGATAGCTCCTATCTTGGTCACCATGAATAAGCATACCAAGTTTCAAAACAACCTGATAATGAATGCACCCTCTGAGGCGTGCAAAAGGAATATGTTAATGCACAAATGCACTAAGTTTGAAAGTCATTCCTAGTGGTAATGTTTTTTTTTTTCTTCTTTTTTATCTGGAAATTCATAAATATGCCCTGTAGAGAGTGCAAAAGGGATAAGTTGCTGCACAAATGCACTAAGCTCAAAGGCTGGCAATAATGACAATAATTTTTTATGGAAATGAAAGAAAATCAATAGCCCCTGTCTAGAGGTCACACCAAACATGCATACCAAGGTTCAAAGTGATGCCATCATCAATGTGCCCTGTAGTGCATGCCAGAGTAAATTAATATTGATGACTGACTAAATTAAGTTTGAAGGTTGTTGCCAAGTTAATGCAACATATTTTGACGGAAATGGAAGAAAATCGATAACTCTCATCTAGAGGTCACCCTAAACAAGCATACCAAGTTTCAAAGCAAACCGATCATAAATGTGCCCCATAGGGTGTGCCAAACGGAAATATTGATGCTTAACTAAACTAAGTTCAAAGGTCATTTCCAATGGCAACAATTTTTGACGGAAAGGAAGGAAGAAAATTGATAGCTCCCATCTAGAGGTCACCCCAAACAGGCATACCAAGTTTCAAAATGATCCAATCATAAATGTGCCCTGTATGGTTTGTCAGAGGGAAATATTGATGCCTATCTAAACTAAGTTCAAAAGTAATTGCCAATGGCAACATTTTTCAACAGAAATTGAAGAAAATCGATTGTTTCCATCCAGAGGTCACCCCAAACAAGAATACCAAGTTTCAAAGTGATCCAATCATAAATGTGCCCTGCAGTGTGTGCCAAAGGTTAATATTGATACATAGCTGCACTAAGTTGATGAAAAGTCGTTGCCAACTTTTTTTAGACACAAATGGAACAAAATCGATATCTTCCCATCTAGAGGTCACCACAAAAAAGCATACCAAGTTTCAAAGTGATCCAATCATCAATGTGCTCTGCAGTGTGTGCCAAAGGGAAATATTGATACATAACTGCACAAAGTTCATCAAAGGTGGTTGCCAACTATTTTTTACGAAAATGGAAGAAAATCGACAGCTCCCATCTACAGGTCACCCCAAACAAGCATACCAAGTTTCAAAGCAATCCGATCATAAATGTGCCCTGTCGTTTGTGCCAAATGGAAATTTTGAGGTCTGACTAAACCATGTTCAAAAGTCGTTGGGAGTTTACTGTATAACCTATGTGCAATTAACAAATATGTCATATGAAATTTATGTACCAGGTTCACTGAAAGCAATCTGAACAGAGGTTTTTGAGATTCTTTTATCACATGATGTTTAAACTTTTAGCATACGTAACGACTAAAGCTAGCCAGCCCTGTTCACAAAAATCACCATCCAACTTTTGGTATTTTTTTAAATCAATTTTTGCCTCAGAAATAATAAGTAATCTTCATCACATACTTCAACTTCAGTTTAAGTATTTTGTCTGGCAATCCTTTTACACAACAGACATTGCCTCAGACAATCAGAAATAGACCAGCTGGTTAGTAATCAAGTTCTAAAGAAAAGTTGCACAGCTCAGTTTGGTTATTACATGTAAATGTGTGTGTACAGAATTCATAGAATTCAGACAGAGGCTAGATCCCACTCTCTGTTAGTAAATTGGGGAATCTGTCAGATGCTCGCCATTGCTCGGTGGTTCTCTCCGGGTTCTTGCCCATGGACACAACACAGTTACCCCTGCCAGGAATCTAACAATGGACGTTTTGGATTGTAGGGCACTGTAACAGCCACATTTATCTTGGGTATTTACTCCCATCAGTGGACTGATCAGAGTCCAACTCAGTTGCAAGTCAGAGACTCAGAGTGGGATCTAACCTCTGCCTGAAGTCTATTAATTATGCTGTTGGATTTATTTACATGTATTATTTATTGGGGTTTACCGACACTTTTGACAGCCAGACTCACCTCATGTTGGACAGTTTTACAGGTGGAGGAAACCTGAGTACCCGGAGAGAACCACCGGGCAATGGCGAGCAACTGTCAAATTCCCCAATGTACTAACTCCTTATGAACAGGGTTAGTATTGGTTGAAGACAAGTGCTCCATCGATGTGCAGAATGCCATAGTACACAGTGCCACAGTGTCCCCACTTGGGCAGTTGGGATTAAGTGTCTTGCCCATGGACACAACACAGGTAACCCTGGCAGAGATCTAACCATGGACCTTTTGGTTTGAGGTTCAATGTCGTAACCATTGAGACACTGCACTCCCATGCTGTGGGATAATTATGAGAAAACTGTTGACCTGATGCGTGCTGTAAAATTGCATTAACTGGTTAAAATTATTGATAAACAGGAATTAATGGAGGAAACCGTAAACTTATCTGATGATAGATTTAGTATTAAAATAACTGGAATATCAAGCCGACATTCCCAATTCCTGTTGGTGAAAATCTGGTTATCGGGTCTGCCAAAAAAGCAATTGGGAAGTGGGCATTCCCAGTCCCAATGGAAACCTTACACTATACAGCAGAAGGTGAATCAAAACATTCAGATCTACTGTCTTTCACGCACTTTTCAGCTGACAGACACTTTTCAAATCTTAATGTGTTTTGGTTGGCTTCATGTGCATTACCCATCACAGAAGTTTCATCTTGCCCTGGATTGTAGGGCACTGTAACAGCCACATTTATCTTGGGTACTTTACTCCCATCAGTAGACTGATCAGAGTCCAAATTCTTTTCTCTTTGGCGTGTCTGTGCCCCTGTACTCCTACTTGACAAATCTTTCTGAGGATTGCTTGACAATTCAGCCTGAGCATAATTGTTTATTTTTTCCAGCTGACGGTCAATGCACTGGAACTGCCATGGCCATACTACATTGTATAAGAACTGTCGATGATCAAATCTGTTATCATCAGGACTGTATGAATCAGCATAATATGATGGGGTCACTACTGTCATCTTGTGGCGATTGATGGAATATGACCTGAAGAAATGCTTCACCTTTTCGGCAACCTGAAAAAGAAAGAAACACATTTAGAGGTGTAATCTCAGAATGACAAATAACAAGGTGCAATGTCACCGGTATCCCTCACCAAGAAGTGATTTACTAAAAAGGGGAATTCTAAGAAAACAGAAAAAGGCCCAAAACTCTAGAGGACAAGAATGGACAAAACCTGTTACTTGTGATTTCCTTTTCCCAATGGTGGGTCTATCAGCATACCAAAGATCATTTAATTCCAACATCCAGTGACTAAGATATGAAGGTCCAAAGTTGTTACGGACGGACTAATGGATGGATGGACAGACCCCATTTCTAGATCCCATGCAAACTTCATTTTAGCGGGGTGATAACAAACTATTTATTGAAAGTAGAATATGTTTTCATTTTTGGAATTCACTAAAAAACCAAATAGGCTGTTAAAGCTGAGTTTGAATGTTTTTTGAGAATAATACTGGCTGGGTTTGATCATTACGTTGGGTGAAGAGTTGATATAGATGAGACTTTACAAAGTGTGATTTACTGGGATTTCCGGGTTTGATTATAAACGATAACTTCACAAGTGAATTATGTAATCAACAATTGTGTCATGTATCCGTGCACGCAAACGAAGACGCTTTGCCGTGGGTGTCATGGTGACTTCATTGTTTTTTGTTTTTCTTTAACCCTTTACCTAATATGAAAAGCAGACGACACTTGCAAAAAAAATTCTTCAATAGCTATTATTTTCATCTTTTTGTCTCTAAAACATAGGTTATGACCCCTCATTGGAACGAGCTCATCAAATAATGAAAATTAGTTGGCGATTTTTTAGAACAGCGCTGGCCGTTACGTTAGGTAAAGGGTTAAATAATATAATTATCATTAAAAATTGAAAAGTAATAAAAAGAGTAATCGCTTGACTGGACTGGTTACGTGAAATAATTCATTCGAGGCGAGGGACTATATTGTAAAACACTTGTGCGCATTCGCACATTCATGTTTGTACAACGTCCCTCACCTCTCATGAATTATTTCATGTAACCAGTCCAGTCAAGCGATTACTCTCTATATAATGAAAATTGTTTATAACTAGAAAGTGTGACTAACCCATTGGTCACACTTTCTGGTTATAAAACTAGAACTATCACTGAAGGTGATTAATACCCCCGCTTTGGGTTTTTAGAGGAATGCACTTCTGATCATGTAGGCGAAGGCCATAAGGAAATGTATACATAAAGATCATTTTTTGTTGTTGAAATTTGTATTTGCATGTGGCCTTCCACAGAACAGCACTGAATACTTAAAGAGTCCACACATATATGGTTTACATTTGGAAAAACACATTTACAATGTGCAACATGTATTCAAAATCGGTTCATTAATGTAGGAGGAGTTGCACACACAAGAATCCCATTTGAAAACCCATAATAAATCCAAGTTAAAGGGAGATAACCTGGTTAAAATTGTCGCAGATCAAAAATTTGGGAATATGCGTATGTTCACTTAGTTGTGATAATGTTTGAAAGGTTTCGTCAAAATTGATTGATAAATGTAGGAGGAGTTGCACGCACAAAAATTTCATGTAGAAACCCATAATAAATCTAAGTTAAAGGGAGATAACCTAGTTAAAATTGCCACAGCTCAAAAATTTTGGAATATGCGCATGTTTACTTAGTAGTGATGATAAACTTTTGTCCAAATTGATTGATAAATGTAGGAGGAGTTGCGCACACAAGAATTTCATGCAGAAACCCATATTAAATCAAAGTTCAAGAGAGATAACCTGGTTAAAATTGTCGCAGATCAAAAAGTTTGGAATATGCACATGTTCACTTAGTAGAGATGATGTTTGAAAGGTTTCATCAAAATCGGTTCATTAATGTAGGAGGAGTTGCACACACAAGAATTTGTTCGGATGGAAAGACACAATAAATCTAAGTCAAAGGGAGAAAACCTGGTTAAAATTGTCGCAGATCAAAAATCTTGGAATATGCGCATGTTCACTTAGTAGTGATGATGTCTGAAAAGTTTTGTCCAAATTGATTGATAAATGTAGGAGGAGTTGCACGCACAAGAATTTCATGTAGAAACCCATAATAAATCTAAGTTAAAGGGAGATAACCTAGTTAAAATTGCCACAGCTCAAAAATTTTGGAATATGCGCATGTTCACTTAGTAGTGATGATGTCTGTAAACTTTCGTCCAAATTGATTGATAAATGTATGAGGAGTTGCGCACACAAGAATTTCATGCCGAAACCCATATTAAATCAAAGTTCAAGAGAGATAACCTGGTTTAAATTGTCGCAGATCAAAAAGTTTGGAATATGCATATGTTCACTTAGTAGAGATGATGTTTGAAAGGTTTCATCAAAATCGGTTCATTAATGTAGGAGGAGTTGCGCACACAAGAATTTGTTCGAACGGAAAGACATAATAAATCTAAGTCAAAGGGAGATAACCTGGTTAAAATTGTCACAGATCAAAAATCTTGGAATATGCGCATGTTCACTTAGTAGTGATGATGTCTGAAAAGTTTTGTCCAAATTGATTGATAAATGTAGGAGGAGTTGCGCACACAAGAATTTCATGTAGAAACCCATATTAAATCAAAGTTCAAGAGAGATAACCTGGTTAAAATTGTCGCAGATTAAAAAGTTTGGAATTTGCACATGTTCACTTAGTAGAGATGATGTTTGAAAGGTTTCATCAAAATCGGTTCATTAATGTAGGAGGAGTTGCGCACACAAGAATTTGTTCGGATGGAAAGACACAATAAATCTAAGTCAAAGGGAGAAAACCTGGTTAAAATTGTCGCAGATCAAAAATCTTGGAATTTGCGCATGTTCACTTAGTAGTGATGATGTCTGAAAAGTTTTGTCCAAATTGATTGATAAATGTAGGAGGAGTTGCGCACACAAGAATTTCATGTCCGGAAAGACGTACGGACGGATGTACGGACGGACGGACAGACGGACGGACGGACGGACGGACGGACGTACAGGGCGATTCCTATATAGCCCCCACTTCTTCGAAGCGGGGGTATAAAAATAGTAACTGCCATATGACACACTACATGAAAATATACACTGACTAAGGCTGTAAAAAATACACAGGGGTAGTTGGTTATATGTTACATAGGGTGCAGGATTCAAGGAACTAACAGAAATACTTATATTGGTTTGTGGACGTTATTTTAAAGTGAATTCCAAAAATGACAAGAGCGCACGTATCGCGGAAGCAATACAATGTTCCCTACCGGACTAATGAGCATTAATAATTATACAAATGTTATAACCTAGATGTGATCAGCATGAATTCCGTTGAAGCATTTCCAAAAAAGTCCAGAAAACTGATATTTTGGCACTTTTCCATATTTCCAAGGGCCATAACTCACACAATAATAAAGTAATCAACATGAAACTCAAACTTGATCAGTGAGTCATCGTTCTATAGTAGTTTACCAAAAATGAAATCATTCCGTTGAAGCGTTTCCAAAAAAACTCCAGAAAACTGATATTTTGGTGCTTTTTCCCATATTTCCAAGGGCCGTAACTCGCACAAGAATAATGTAATCAGCATGAAACTCAAACTTGATCTGTAAGTCATCGTTCTATAGTAGGTTACCAAAAATGAAATCATTCCGTTGAAGCGTTTCCAAAAAAACTCCAGAAAACTGATATTTTGGTGCTTTTTCCCATATTTCCAAGGGCCGTTACTTACACAAGAATAATGCAATCAGCATGAAACTCAAACTTGATCTGTAAGTCATCGTTCTATAGTAGTTTACCAAAAACGAAATCATTCCGTTGAAGCGTTTCCAAAAAAACTCTGGAAAACTGATATTTTGGTCCTTTTTCCAATATTTCCAAGGGCCTTAACTCACACAAGAATAATGCAATCAGCATGAAACTCAAACTTGATCTGTAAGTCATCGTTCTATAGTAGTTTACCAAAAATGAAATCATTCCGTTGAAGCGTTTCCAAAAAAACTCCGGAAAACTAAAGTGTGACTGACAGACCAACAGACTGACAGACCTACAGACTGACAGACTGACGGATGGACACGGTGCAAACCTATAGTCCCCTCCGGCGATGTCGGTTGGGGACTAAAAAACATATTCTATTTTCAATTAATAGCTTGTTAAATAAAGATAGCCCCACCAATTTCTCTGTAGCACCCCAGTCCACAAATCTGAAAAAGGCAATAATGATGTTTGCAGGTTATACATGTAACCATGGTTGTTCAATATATAAAATATCTAATCAATGCAATTAAACCCGTGAGAGTGGCTGCAGACAGACATGTTAAGTTTCACGATTTTGGTGGGAGGCTCCCGATTTTTTATGCCAGCTACCGACCTCACGATCAGGGGACAAATTCTCCCGATTTTGAGACACCATGTTTTGTTCTGCAAACTTTAGTCTTGAGTTTTTAGTTTACTGTACTAACTCCTATAAATAAGATGACTGGAACGTGGAAGACAGAAATAGTTTTTCAAGACAATGGCCTCATATTTGCCTTGACTGGAGGTAATTCAGATGTGTGAAAGAATAACTGAAAACAAATTCTGTACAAAAAACGAACCTCTGCAGTCAAATTAGGAGAGATATTGGTGAAAGCACTGGAGTGAGTAACTTAGTAAGAGCTTAGTGATTCCTCAAAAACAAAGAAATGTAGCTTTTTTGTTAAAATGTAGCTTTTCTTGTAAATGTCTGCATCTTGACAAAGCCACAAATCTGACAGAACAAGGCAGACCCCACCATTGGTAGAATCATGGTATGAAATCTGGAGGAGAGGGGGTGGAGATGTTAGTAAAGATTTGGTGGTGATTGGGGGGGGGGGGGGTGTCTCAGAATTGAGGGTGCAGTAGTTGTATTAAGGAATAGAAATAAAAAAAATTCTGGGGGGAGGAGCCAACTGTTGGGTGCGGGGAGGCAGTGCTGGGCTCCCTTGAACCCCCATGACTCCTCCACTCGATACCACTAACATGATTTTCAGTGTTTGACAGGTATATAGACAGATTTTTGTCAAGTGTATATTTCCTTAGCACAGTGGTCATAAAATATTTTTAAAAGTAATGAGTGGGGGGGGGGGGGGGGGGTGAGGTGTTTGGGGGTGGGGGTATTACAGTTTTTGTCTTGTGTGGAAAAAAACAAGCTTTGCCGCGTAAAAATCTCACCATTTTTAGTTTTTCAAACTGATCATGTCTGCCTGCAGATACAAAGTCAAAAGTCTGAATCAAATTACAATAACTCTTGTTGATCAGTAATCTAAGTTAAAAGGGTAGATAACTGGAAAGAAATAGCATGCAGCAATAGTGCTTAACAATATATGAACGTTACAGCTGGCTGTGTAAATATACAAATTATCAAAGCAATGCAATAAGCACTGTGACACTAGTTGCAGTCATTTGATCTTGAAAATGGGAGGTGCGCTGTATACTGCTTGCAACCATTTGAAGCAAAGTTCGATATTGTTGAGTCCCAGTATCCGGAAAATGTTTTCCACAAAAACATCAACGAACATCAGCACACCTTTCACCCGACTGGTACACAGTAAGTGTGGATTCCTAAAATATTAACTGATTTTTCGAATAAGCTTTTCGCAGCAATAATCAAATTTATTTGAGTTCGGTATAATACATAAAATACAGCTTCAATGTAATAAATCGTACATGTAAGTTAATCATATAGAATATTTACAAGCCAATATGTCTTTCCAAGTAATCCTAGAAATGACACCTGGAAGCACTAAAACCTGCCACAATTGTGACTTTCTAGATCACCATGTCCAGTCACTGACTCAGTCATTCATTGCCATTGGTTTTTCATACTCTAACCCCTCTAGAAACAATTTGTGTCGTACACATGCACAGTTGTTGTATTTATGTTGGATTTTCCTGAACATGATCAGCACATTCAGGAAAATCCAACATAAATGCAACTGTCACAAATGAATGACACAGATTGATTCGAGGGAATAAGTAAATCAAGGTAAGCAAACTTACTTAACCCTTTACCCAACGTAACAGCCAAAACTGGCCAGCGCAATTCACAAAAATTGCCAATTAATTTTCATTATTTTTTTCATTTTTTGTCTCAAAAACATAGGTTATGACCCCTCTTTGGAATGAGCTGGCCGAGCTCGTTCCAACGAGGGGGTCATAACCTATGTTTTTGAGACAAAAAATGAAAAAAATAGTTCTCAAGAATTTTATTTGCAAGTGCCGTCTGCTTTTCATGTTAGGTAAAGGGTTAATAGTGTATCAGTTTTGCGAATCCATAAAAAAGAATGCATGCGGAGCTCAATTATAATGCCATAGTCAATGTTAAACCCATAAAATTTGCTACAGCAAACTGTTACAGAAAGGACTTGTGAGGGCAGCATCAGCCATGAATTTAGGCGAAGGTGATAAAGAAATGTGCACAGCAGGGTATTTCAGACAGAAATAAAATGAAATCGGTTGGATAACAATAAAATGAAAAATAATTAACATTGGTCTAAAACTACGAATCAATTTATTCTATTTGCTAATCAATGTTCCTGGAGGTGGAGAGGACCGCAAGACAAAATATTGAAAACCAAAAATACCCTGGTACTACAGTATGTGGAGAGTGTATTATCACGAAATCACCCGCAGAGTGGAGACTCCACCCAAGCAATAATTGCAAAATTGTTGCAAAGCATAACAAGCACAAGCAAAGATTCAGCAATGGACCTCCGAGTTAAACCCGGAGGTCCATTGGCTGAAACATTGCTTGTGTTTTCTGTCGATATGTACAAAATTTGAAAGTTATAGCTTGGGTGATAACTCCACTCTGCAGGTGATTTAGTTACAATCCACTCTCCAAGTACTGTAAGTAATGCTACAGAAATGGGAAGAAATAATAGTATTCCTACCTAGTAGATGTCGGTTACTAGCAGTAATGAATATTATTATTTCTTCCAATTCTTGTAGCATTATAATTCCAAATGTTAAACATAGTACATATACATGTATAATATATATCACATGTATTTAATTTAATATTTTAACATAAATTTTGCTTTCTACTTGCGTATTTCAAATCAGTGAATTACTGACGAATAATTGCAAAATCAGGCTCAGCTATACAATATTGTGGAAAGCTACATGTAAATATGAACCGGGACTCTGGGAGTAGCACCCATAAAGTCATAATGGATTGGGAATAATAACACAACTTTTTATAATCAAAGTTTTAATTAAAAACTACTTTACAATTTATGGTAATGAATGGTTTAAATGCACCATTTTTCAAACAATGAAGTAACACAAGCTACATGTATAATAAGATAGAGCATAATTGTCAGATGTGTAACTTATAACCGGGGGAAACCCTTCCTTCCAAAAACATCCCATAAAACATGCCATTACCAGAGCTTTAATATGACAACCAACAGGCACCAGAATCAATCTCAGAGCACTGAATTATCAAAATTTTCTTGGGAGTACCCCTGAACCCCCATTGATGGGAGGAGGACACCCCCTCCCATACCATCCCTCACCTACAGACTTTGGGCAGTGCCTATGGCACAGTGTGTTTGGATTATAAGGTGTTCAGGTGGAGACAGGGGAAAATAATATCTACCTGTCTCCGGTGACAGGTAGAAATTTGTGAAGATTTTGAGCCCTGATTTTAACCCTTTACGGAAAACACATGATATAAAAAATTGTTAATTTAATTTTCTCCTCAATTCTTAAATAAAATCAACTAAATCAAATGATGTGACCCCCTCATTGGAATGAGCCCAATGAGCTTGTTCCATTGAGGGGGTCACAAGATATGGTTTTGTTGAATTATTATAAAAAATTCTAGTCCAAACATGGCCTGAAAGTGAGTAATATAAGTTTTTAGTTTGGTACATCCTTTGAAAGGACAAAGTTAGAATGGAGAAAATAATGAACAACTTGTGACCCTGACCATGGAGATAGGACCTTAGGTCAATGTCAGGATACACTTTTGAGTAATAAGCAATTATTGTGTGAAGTTTAAACAAGATCGGTCAATTTGAATAATTTTTTATGGACTGGCCAAAAAGTTAGAATGGAGAAACAAATGGACAGTCATTGGCCTTGTCCTTGCAGTTATGACCTTGGGTGAAGATTATGATGCACACATTGGTCATGAGCCATCATAATGGATGAACAAATAGACTGTGATCTTGACATTGAACTGTGACTTATGACACTCTCTTGAGTCATAAGCAATCATTGTGTGAACTTTGAACAAGATTGGTCTACAAAGTAATTTTTGATGCACCACACAAAGATTAGAATGGACAAACAAACGAATGGACAGAGTGACACAGCCTAACAATAATACAAGCCACTGTTGTTAAATTTCTAAAATATCAGAGCAATACAATGAAAATTTTGAGATCAGTTGTGGATACAAAATCAATATACAACTAAGCGGCTTTGAAATCACAGAGTGAATTTCTAGAAGCATCCAACAAAGCATATCCAATGCCAAACCGTACAACAAGGTGTCTGTCACCTTTTAACGTACTAAATCACTCAATAAACAATACACCATTGCTTGTTTTTAATGAATTATGACAACAATAACCAAAACTTTGAAGTGACGTAAAAACATAAATAACTGTGATCAACAGAAAAAAGAACTAGACCCATTATTAGCACATTGTATAGGTGTTTCATTTTGATGCTCAGAAAAGGAAAGGAAAATAAAGTTTCACCATACGGTTACACAAAAAATCCCCCCGCGTATTTAATAATGCAAGCCTGACTATAGGTGATACAGTTTTGGGGTATATACAAATACTAAGTCCATAAAGGGCAATGACTCTGGCAATAAAATCTCGAGCGACGCCTGCATTTCACTATCGGTATACTATACAGCAATAGGATACACTTGCATCCCATATATCAAGTCACTCAACCAAGTACTTTACAAGTTATTCATGATTGAATTTTGGAAGGGACGGATGGATGGACAGAAAGATGGACGGGAAATGACTCTGGCAATAAAATCTTGAACACCACCTGCATTTCACTATACATGTAGGTATACAGCAATAGGATACACTGGCATACCAAATATCATGCCACTCAGCCAAATACTTCACAAGTTATTCATGATTGAATTTCGGGACGGACAGATGGATGACAGACGGACTGATGGATGGACAGAACTTGTACTGTGGTTAGAAATCAATGAGATAGAGTTGCACATCAAATATGAAGTCATTCCATTGAGTACTCTGAAAGTTATTCAAGAATTCATTTCAAGGCGGACAAATTCTAAGTCCATAAAGGGCAATGACTCTGGCAATAAATCTTGAACGACACCTGCATTTCACTATGGGTATACAGCAATAGGATTCATTTGCATACCAAATATCAAGTCACTCAACCAAGTACTTTACAAGTTATTCATGATTGAATTTCGGGATGGACAGATGGAATGACAGCTAGATGGACAGTCAGACAGATGGATGGACAAGGCGATTCCTATATACCTCCACTGACACTGTTGCTTACCTTGACTGTGTGATGTGTTTGATGATAAGGATAATGTTAATTGTTTATGAAAGGATTGTGAAATAAGACAAGAATTGTGATAAATATAGAACCTTAGTGAGCACGCTCACATACCCCACACGCCCCGATATTTCAAGCTGACCCGGAAATCTGTTACTTGTATTTTTCAGAGTCCAGGGCCCGTAATTTCCGCAAAAATCAGCCGAGCAGAACGAAATGCAAACTTGATCTGTAAGTCATTGTGGTAGACTCACATACTAAAATGGCCGTAATTTCGATAATATCTGAAAGCGTGTAGAAAAAAAGTTCGGACAACTGTTATTTTGATGAACTTTTCAAAGTCGAAGGGCCGTAATTTTGGTAAAAATTAGTGGAGCAGAACAAAATGCAAACTTGATCTGTAGGCCACCATGTTAGACAAACATACCAAAAATAAGCTCAATATCTGGAAGCATGTTGAGAAAAAGCCCGGAAAACTGTAATTTTGATGAACTTTTCAAAGTCTATGGGGCCGTAATTTTGTTAAAAATCAGTGGAGCGGAACAAAACCCAAACTTGTTCTGTAGGCCACCATGTTAGACTAACATACCAAAAATCAGCTCAATATCTGGAAGCGTGTAGGAAAAAAGTCCGCAAAACTGTAATTTTGATGAACTTTTCAAAGTTCAAGGGCCGTAATTTCGGTAAAAGTCAGTGGAGCGGAATGTGAAAACTCATCCGGTGACCTTGGCAAAGAAGGTTGTGACATAGAGGGAGACATGCCGGAACTGCCTGCAACAGAGAGCGGAGCTGATTGATCAACACCCGCTGAGGTGACAGGGGAGCGATCAGAATGATTCAACAACTGCAGGTTTGTATCTTGTCTAGAACCTCCAGCAGAATCGGAACCGGCTGGAAGGCATAGCCGACTAGACCGTTTCAATCGAGTGACAGAGCATCCACGGCAAAAGCCAGAGGATCTTGACACAGGGACACGAAAGTGTACACCTGAGGGTTCCAATGGGTCGCAAAAAGATCGATGTAGGGACGACTCCAGAGATTGCAAAGCGACTGGAACATTGCCCTGTGATGCATCCGCTCGGTGGAAATGAACCTGCCCATCGGGATAGGGAGTCGGCTTGGACGTTCAGACGACCAGGAATGTGATGAACCACCTCCCCAGCGTTGACATCCTGAACGAGCAGTAGAAGATCCCGAGCCAATTCGTACATGGGAACCGAGGGTGTGCCGCCCTGGTTCCAAATGTAAGCGATCACTGTCGAATTGTCGGACAACAGAAGGAGCTGACAATTCGAAAGGTGGGGGATCCACTGCCAGAAACTCAGAAGAATAGCAAGAAGCTCCTTCTGGTTGATGTGAAGAACTGCTTGATCCTGGTCCCAAACAATGTGAAGGGAAAGACCAGAGGATCCACTGTCGCGCACCATCCCAGATCGCTGGCATCAGCCGGTCAGAACATGATCGGACATGGGTAATTTGAACGGAACTCCCTGTATAATCCACTGAACATCCATCCAGGGAAGAAGGTGACGATGAAGAGAGGCTGGTAACTGAAGCACAAGATCCAGAGGATGAACATTCGGCCTCCAATGACTGAGAAAGTGTTGGAGAGGTCTGACATGCAGCTGACCTAGAGGAATCAGATCCGTCACCAAACCGCAGAGACCGAGCAGCTGGAGAAGACTCTGAGCTGTCCTGGACGTGGACTGGGTCAAAGTCAGGGCGAAGGCCGAGAGAATCACAGCCCTCGCCCGGGGAATCGCCACCATATTCAGCTGAGTGCGGAAGTCCATCCCCAAATGACAAAACGACTGAGAAGGGACCAGGTCCGACTTCACTTCATTGACTCTGAACCCTAGCGATGTGAGCAGGCTCAAGTGTGTCAACATCTGTCTCCAGAACAGCAGCATTGGAGTGCCTTTGGAGGATAGCGTCCAGATATGCCAAAGTAGTCACCCTGGACTGAGTGCAATGGAAGGCTATCCCATGCGACATCAGTTGGATGAAGGCCCAAGGAGCCAGGTTGAGGCCGAAAGGCATGGCCTTGAACTGGTAAATTTGTCCCGGAAAAGCGAACCTGAGATACTTTCACAATGTCCAATGAATCGGAACTTGAAAGTAAGCATCTTGCAGGTTAATGCTGGAAGCGAAATCTCCCTGGTGAAGGGAGGGACGAACCAACCTGAAAGTCTCCATGCTGAACTTGGGAGAAATGATAAGATGAGTTCAGGATACTCAGATCGATAGCCGGTCGGAGTCGGCCGTCCATCTTTGGCACCAAGAACAGGAGGGAATAAAATCCCACTAAATGAATGTTTTTGATGACCTCGATCGCCCCCGTTGACAGGAGATTGTCTATCTCTGTGATCAAAAGTTCCTGATGTGAAATGTCTAAAGGAACTTGGGTTGGAAGAGGCACTCTCGACAGAGTGGGGTGCCTCCGAAAGGATATTCGCAGACTGGATCGAACATCTAACACTCAAGGATCAGATGTGATCGTGGCCCAATGGTCTGCAAACTCAGATATCGCTCCTCCAATCTGGGATGAATCGAGGTGAGGTCCTTCATTTTGAGCCCCGGCGAGGCCCGTGAGAGGAGAAACCACCTCCTCTGCTAGATGAAGGATCCTGAGACCTCCCTCTGGACTGCCGACGCTTACCCTTATCATGTGAGTAAGAGGAAGAAGCGGAAGCAGGATGATCAGCCATTGGCTTCACAGAGGAAGCAGAAGGGCATTTGTTAGGCTTGAAATGTCCCCGGTCTCCAACAGAAGGCGGATCAAGATGGCGAAGCAGAAGCTGATTTTTGGAATGATGCAGTACCTCATCCCAGACCATTATATGGAATCATGGAATAGTCGCGGACATACCAAAGAAGCGGATCGAAGTCAGAAGACTGATGGCTCTCAAAGTCAGGTGTGTCAGCAGGGATAAGCCTAACTGGTTACCGACGGAGTAACAGCAGGAACGGATACATCAGTAGCTGTTGATAAAGGCGGAAAAGTGGAGAGAGCAACCAAGCGCGGCTCCAAAAGAGGAGCCACAACCGAAGTGACAGCCTCAGATGTCGACTGGAGGGGGACAGAAGTCCCCGAACCATGCATCTATTCGCCAGAAAGTCAGCAGCTACCGCAGTATCCATGCCTTAAAAAGACTGCAAAACCTCCAGGAGGGGGTATAACTCTCTCCAGACAGAGTCGAATCGGGAGGTCCCAAATGCCTGCATTCTCCTTCCCACGGGAGCGGGAGGAAAACGTCACATGCCTGAATTACACAATAGACGGAAGTCCAAAAAGTGGAAGACGACCCAGCCCACAGAGTCTTTCAATAGAACACCCAAATAAGGTGGAGTATGAATAATGGGAAACTTCAACATGCTAAGACAACAGAAAAAGGCCTGCAAGGTATCGTTCCAGGCATATCTGGTGAGAGCAATGTTGATGGGAAGGTGAACCCAAAGAAAAAATAAATCAGGACACCCCCAGCTACCAGAGTAAGGTGGCTGGAAACAAAGGCCCGATGGGAACAGTAAAACGCCCAAAAGGAAACTGGCAAAAATTCTACCCTCAACTGAGGGAAGAAAAGCTGCCACAACCACCCCCAGCTGACACCTAACTCAGTTAAAGCAGAACCCAAAGGGTTAGCTTTAATGAACGAAAGACCAAAACAGCACGGTACGCGAAAATCACACGGAAAATCGGTATGGAGATTTATCACGAAAAATACAGTGAATAATCGAGAGAATATATAAGAACACAGCCCTGTATGTCTGGATAGTGAAGAAACAGCTATGAATCCACAATTCAGAACAGGAAACATTGTTAACATCGAGTCAAAAGGTATCATTGTTGAAGAGCGAAACAATCCGCATCCTGTAAGATGGCAGAAAAAATAGAATGACACGTTGGTTATACGTCTGTGCACTGGATCCGGAATCCATTGAGTAGTACAAGGAGAAGAGTGTCCCCTACTGGGTGTGCGCTGGTCGCCCTCGACACCGTTTGGGCTTATTTTTTTCTTGGTGCTTTTGCACCACTTTTCTTTCTCAAATCACTTGGAAAAGAAGAAAATAGAGAGTATTTTTCCGAGTTAGGGACTTCTGCTGTAGTGCAAGCCTGTTGTAAACAATTGTAAGGTAGGTATTATTTATTTATTTATTTATTTATTTATTTATTTATTTATTTATTGATGTTTAAGGTCACATATTTATGCACAATGGCTAATCATGACCGTGACAGTTATACGGGTGGAGGAAGCCGGAGTACCCGGAGAGAACCACCGAGCAACGACGAGCAGCTGCCAGCTCCCCAACATCGTAACTCCGCACTGCAGCACAGGCAGGGTTAGATTGGTTGAAGACATGCGTACCATCGACGTGCAGTACGCCTTAGTACACGGCGGCATCGTGCCCCCACATGGGCAATGGGGGTGAAGTGTCTTGCCCAAGGACACAACGCGGTTGCCGCAGGTGGGATTCGAACCGAGGACCTCTCGGCTTGCAGCCTGCACCTCTACCTACTGGGACACCGCGCCCCCTGTAAGGTAGGTTGATAACAAATTGAAGACCATGCCGGATTGTTGATCATGCTTTAACATCTTTAAAAAAATCCACCCAGAAAACTATTTTATATTGAAGAGCTGTGGTCTGGTGATGCTTCCGAAGCCAGCAAACTTTTCATTGGGGGTTAGGCGGTTGATTTGGCCATTGGTTTGGGTGGTTTGGGAGAGTGGATTGTAACTAAATCACCTGTGGGGTGGAGTTATCACCTAAGCAATAACTTTCAAATTTTGTACATATCGACAAAAACACAAGCAATGTTTCAGCCAATGGACCTCTGGGTTTAACCCAGAGGTCCATTGGATGAAACTTTACTTTTGTTGGTTATGCTTTGCAACAAATTTGCAATTATTACATGGGTGGAATTTCCATGCTGCGGGTGATTTAGTGATAATACACTCTCCATGTTCTGTATTTCCTCATTGGAGACTGATGAACTAAAATTATACAATAAAGGAAGAATGAAAACAAACTCAGAGAATATTCTGCCCTCTTTGGGAAAGGGTCCGGGGCC
Source organism: Pictodentalium vernedei (assembly GCA_031216915.1). NCBI lineage: Eukaryota > Metazoa > Mollusca > Scaphopoda > Dentaliida > Dentaliidae > Pictodentalium > Pictodentalium vernedei. The sequence goes on from CM062290.1 coordinate 347,195,713, forward strand.
CCATTCAACTGGGAAATTCACATCATGAAGGCTCCAAATGGGAATTTGTTTTGGAGGAGACGCAAAGAATAAGAAACGTTTATTCAAATTAAACTCAGAACACGTTGACAGTTTACATTCTGTGGCTTTGCAGTTGTCTTGGCAAGTCTTGGCTGCTCTACAGGCAGCCAAGACTTGCCTAAAAACAAGTGATAAGCTTCTTAAAATGCAACTTGCAAGTGTATCTAAAAACTATTTGCTGCAGAAAAATGTCATCAAAATTGGAATTAGGCCTTTATGGGTAAAGAAAAAACTGGTGTTTACCCTTGAATTCAGATGCTTTCTTTGTGTCGTTAGTTTGGAATTTAATTGATTTTCTGAGGGCTTATGACCGCTTGGTTTTGGACACCGAATGACAATTAAATTTTAGTTTGAATGGGGTCTGGGATTGGTAAATTTGGGGTTTGAATTGAGAAAAACCAGGCCCAAATGCCATTGGTAAGGGTCCCATACTCGGATTGGTAGACTCTGAAAAGAAACCCTGAAACTTCAAAACCATTTATTCATGCTAGTGGGTATACAGTTAAAACTATTAGTCCTGTCACGAATAGTGCGCTAATCTAGGCTTAATTGCGCGTTGGAATTGCGCGCAATTGCCATATCGAATGGCATCCAAAGCACGGCAGGCTCTCTTGGTTACTCATGGCAAACACATGCAATGTTTCTGCCAATGGACCTCCGGGGTACCCGGAGGTCCATTGGCTGAAACATTGCTTATGCACAGGCCATGTGTACAAAATGTGATAGCTTTACTTGGGCCATAACGCATACATTAACGCGCATATCAACGTGCTATTTGTGCGCATTTCATGACAGGACTTCTAGTTTTAACTGTACATGTACCACTGTCTCTTCATTCACTATTCAACCCAATGATTATTTATCTACATGCATTTATTGTGGTTTAATGCTATATCAACCCAATGATATGTATAATGTGTTACTTGGTAAACAAAAATTGAAAAATAATTTTTGGGGCCGACCAACCTTAATTTTTTTTTTTATGTTACGGATACAAATTAATTATTTTTACTTGGCCCCTGGGGGTCATATACTTGTTTTGTCTTTATTGATGTTTTAAAGTCACATATTTCTGCGCAATTGCTAAATATGATTAAAACTTAACATGGGGATGACATCAAGTTTAGTCAATCATTTATACCCCATGTTTCTCATTTTTGAGGACTTCCATCCCATGCATTGGTGACTTGTGGTATTTTACCAGTACATATTTATTGGTGTTTAAAGTCGCATATTTCTGCAGAATGGCTAATATTGACCACAATATGGATATAAAGTCAAGTCCAGCCAATCGTTTATACCCATATTGGCCATTTTAGAGGACTTCCATGGCATTGGTAACTGGGTCCTATTTTACTTGGGCTACACGATATTTAAAACTGAATACCGGTATCGGTATTCAAAAAAATACCGCGGTATACCGGTATATCAAAAACTGTTCAGATATATGAACACAAGTACCACAATCGAGACTCGAGGCATAACAGTCGGAACAAATTGGCATGCCTTGATGATGCGGTTCGAAACACCTTTAACCAACGAAGACGATATCAAAATTTATTATTTTCAAAATTAATTTTCAGATTTTCCCCTAAGATTTCAACAAAACTATATCACGTGACCCTCGTTGGAATGAGCTCGTTCCAATGAGGGGTCACATGATATAGTTTTCATGAAATGTTTAAAAATTACTTTTTCAGTTGCTGAATTTGTATATTACGATGGCACAAGCAAACGATTCCTTGGATAAAGGGATAATATTATTCATTTGGGGTTTCAGTTAAAAAACTCAAGACATCTTGAAATTTAAATTGTGGGTAAATAAATAATGACGATAAACCGATATTTTTTGTAATTACACCGGTATTCAATCGATATTGATTAGAATACCAATATACATCGGTTTATCGATATACCGTGCAGCCCAATTGTTTACCATAGTAAACAAGCTCTGCTCTACTTCCCAGGGTTCCCATGGGGGTACTTGATTTGTTTTATTTTTTACATGTACATGTAGGCCACACAGTCTACAATTTAACATGGGCAGTGATGTATTTTATTAATTTTATTAATTGACAGAGTTCTAGAAGCCACTATCAAGACTTTCAAAAATGAGGTTATCAGAGCAAAAGCCAACATTCATGTTTCATACACAGTCAAACCCAAATAATATATGGCTTATATAAATTTGTTCTATTACAAATAATTGGAGAGTGTCCAATGGGCACTCTCAAAAAATTTCTAAAAAAACAAATTTTGAATAACAAATTCAGACTACCAAAAATAATCGAACCCTCAACCAGTTAACTTGGGTAATTTATTTGACACAAACCATTTATTTATTTGACACAAACCAATTTATTTTATTTTTTAAGTTTGCATTGTCAATAAAGAGAGAGAATATGGCCAGGGCCATATAGAGAATAATTTGAGGACACCTGTCCATCTATGCCGAAACAATTTTTAGGCTAGTCGACACCGATGCGATTAGTACTAAACAAATCTATTAACCAAATAGCAAATCACTTGTCGACAAGTCATCTGAGTGTATTCTCTGAAGCCTTGAAGTTTCCACTTTGTGTAACTTTAAGAAATGTAATTTAATTTTATTAAAATTAATTCAGTGCCTTCAATTTGAGGTGTGCTATCGCACTCGCGCTTCTACATCGGAAACAAAAGCTTTCTAGAGATGTTCATGCTTTTTCAACATGTTCTTGTTTTGGGTAAATGTTGCTGTAATAAGACTGGTCAGAAAACAAAATGTCCCATAATGATATTTATTACTGAATGAAGTTTTACAACTTGCCTTACGTTTTGCACATACTGACCAAACAATCAGATATGTCCTCCCCAACCCCAATCTTTCCAAGTACTTTACATTCTAAATCTTACTACACTGTTAATACTAAATAGTATGTGTCAAACTAACAGAGAATTATCCGGCTCATACCCAAAAGAATTTTATTTTGTCCCATTAATGTTAGCTGTTCAAAATTTAACTCTTAACCCACTGAGTATTTTAAAAAAAAAAAAAATTATCAAATCTAGTCATGGCTGCTGCTGTAAAGCAGCCAGGACTGGATTTTCTGAAAGTCTTTTTGATAATTTAACTCAAGAAATCATTGGTACATGTAAAAACCTTGATTCAATTTACAGGGGGAATTAAAAATGCCCAAGGAATATCCACTAGCAGCATGTAAAGAGTTAATTAAATTGCAATGTCCCGAAAACCTTAAACAGCACAGTTATCCTTCTTTTAACTAAAGATAAAAGGACACATAGTTTCATTATCTTTATCTCAAACCGACAGCTTAATTATCTTTATCTGGAGAATAATTAGCATCTGACATTGATAGTCTCCCATTAGGCATTATTACATTAACTCTCACAATCATCGTCACCATACCATTCACATCATCATCACAATCAATTGTACCGTCTCAGCAAAAGTATGTAATTATTTGTTTATAACGAGCTGAAATAAAAGTTCAAGTTCAAGATCAAATCACACTCTTTGGTCACGTGATGTATTTAATATTCAATGAGGCTACTGTTTATAGTTTGTCTAGCTTTTCATTGGGGGTTGATTAAGTTATGCAGGTCATGGAACAATCATGTCATCAGAGTACACTTCTTCAATGACCTGTTTTCTGCTTTCAAAGTTTTTTAGCACAATTACAAAGTGCAGAAATTTCTTACCAGACCACTAAAAACAAGGGAATTTGGGAGAGAAAGTTCAATTTCACTTAACAATTTTTTTACAGAACAGCAATTTATAAAAATATTACAGCAACATTTAAAAATATTTTACAGGACCGAATATTGGAACACCAAAGATTTATTATATTTAGACCAATTTATTTTTTGTGGCACAGGTTGTTTGGTCATAAGGACATCGAGACATCGGCTTCCATAATGTCACGGAGTTAGACCCATTAACTGTATCGTAATTTGGAAGTCACCCAGCCAATGAATTCAGTTCAAACCACAGTTTTGTAGAATTTATTGCTTAGTTTAGCATCTGACATTGAATAACCAACCAGTCAATTAATCGTCGACTACTACCTGGCGATGAGTCGATTAGTAAAAATCCAAATGGCATTAATCATTTCAACACTACCGCAAGCACAACCGAAGGCCGTAGGTGGTAGAGACGGAAGCTGAAAGAAAGAGTACCGTACAGTGTGCAACGTTTTTAAAACACACAAAAGTTGAAATTACAGTAATGCCTCAGCGTGCTTTCCACATACCTGTTCTGTTTTTTTTTTATCAGAAAGCAATTGCCTCAGGCATATTTTTAGTCAATTAAAGTATCCTAGTTTGGGATTCAAGGAATTAGCTTTGAGTTGGATCTAGTCATGTATAATGTTTGCTAAATTTCAACCGTTTTAGTGGACTATGGGATGGAGAATATAGACAAATACAATTAGTTTGGTCTGCCAAACCGGTATACTGGTACCAAAAATGACCTGAATATGGCCCTGATGGAAGCCAAAATGACCATGTGAGAGGACCTAAAAAGCATATTTTTGTCCTTAGGCCTAAAGTAGTAAAATATTAGTATTTTATAAGGAAAATATTATTCAATACCAGAAAGCAGAACTGTCTATGCTCTGCTTCCATGGTATTCTCATAGGAAGTTTTATTCAGCTGCTTTTTAGGTAAGACTTATAGCATATAGATGTGTAATAGTGTGATCGCTTAAGTGGCAACAGGTATCTTCCTTGATCAGACTGTTATCCAGTCTGAGGGTTTAAAAAATTTAAGGCTGTTTCACGATATATTTCAGCATATTTTCAGGCCCTACAACAGTCAAATTCAAGAATTTTGAAGGCCCTGCCTCTGCTAGTCCTAATTAGGACCTTCCAGACATTGCCACCTCCTCCCACTTCCCTAAAAGGGAAGTGGGAGGAGGGGGTAACAGTCCTGGAAATGAGACGGGTGCGAGTGCAATTGCTCCCGTCAGCACCGATGTTTTCTATTTTACGGGAGCTAGAAAATGCACTCGTTGAAAAAAATTACTGAAATATACTGTGAGAGCATATAAATGTGTATTGTTTTGAGAAAGCAGCACTCTGCAGCCAATGGCAAGTTACTGTCATAATTCACCAATTCCTTATACATTTAGCCCCTTGAACCCGATCGGCCACTTTTCTGGACAGGGACATGATACGTCATAACATCACTAAATAGGAAGGCTGTTTAGTAACTGTGTGGGGTACCGAGGCTGCACGTTGAAAATATTGATTGGTCTACCTCAAATAATGAACATGGGCTCTTCTAATTGCTGCCATTGATCTGGCATGAAAGGTAACACTAGAGTTCAAAGGGTTACGGTTTCTGATGTTTGCTGACAGTATTACATTGAAAATTTATATACTAACATTACACGGGGGAAATTTACTCCCGACTCTGAATTCACGGGAGCTTAAAACTGCACCCGTCAATTTTGTTCATTTCCAGCACTGGGGTAATATCCGGAGGGTCCCTGTTAGGACTCCGTCTTCTGAAACTTTGACATATAAAACTATATAGTTATGATTATGTGTTTCATCAGCAATTTTTATTTCATAAATATTCAAGGATTTTCAAGGCCTCCTGTCACATTTTCCAGGATTTAAAAAAGGCTTTGAATGAACCATAGTTAAATTCAAAGCCATTCCTTCAATCCAAGGCCCTGTGGGAACCCTGAGTCTTGACATATGCACAGTACAGTAATCACTAGAACTTTGCGCAATTATGAAATTTCATAATCAACTTCTGAGGGAAAAATAATCGATTAAAAGTTGACTTTAAGTTATCGCGCATCAAGAATAAAATTTAAAAAAAAACACCCAAGTCACTCAGCCTTATAAATCTGCTGCCATACATCAGGCCAAGCCGATTTTTGATCTCGATCAAGACATAGTTCCTTGAAACCTATGTGCAAAAAATCAGTCAAATCGGTTGAAGTTATCACGCTACAAACTCAAAATTATTCGATTTTAACAAAGACCCATAACTCTTGTGAAAAAATGGACACACCCTATTTGACATCATGAGAACATGCATATCAAGTCACATACCAAATATTATCAAAATCCGTCCAAAAACAACTAAGTTATACGCAAAAAGGGCTGCCTTTCCACCCACCAACCCTCGCCATACCAATAGTCAATTTTTATTTTAAACTCAACTAAAAATACAGTATGGCCACCGTCAACTCACTTTCCACTTTTGGGTGGGCAATATTTACACGGACGCAATAATATTAGATTTCAAATACTAATTATTGGAATAATCAACAAAAATTTTATTACAATTTTGCTGCTGAAGGTTTTTTTAACCTGGTAAATGCATGCATGGACATCAATGCCAACGCATGGATTACAAGTCCATGGCGACTATACTTAGATTCAATGTTCTAACAATTTTTTTTTGGACAAGTGAGATTCTAAAGTGTTGTAAGGATGAAATCAAAAAGTACTTTGTACATAACAATCTCCAGCTTTTTTTTTACATTTGTGTGAGAAGTTAACCCTTTACCCAACACAGACAATATATTCTATATTCTTCAATTTTTTTTTAAGAAAAACCATATTATGCGGCCCCTTGTTGGAACGAGCTTGCTCCGATGAAGGGCCACATGATATGGTTTTGCTGATTTTTCTTGTTTTAAATTTATATTTTTTCAAATACTTAATTTGTAAATTACGCGGGACAGATGTGGCTGATTTATTAGGTAAAGGGTTAAATGCATAAAATGGGTATCTGTTATCTGTACTCACCTCATTTGGTGTACACCTATCCTTCCACATGTGTACAAGTTTGCAAAACATGCTGTATGGACCACAAACTGACTGCTTTCTCAATTTACCATATTGGGATAATTCATCATATGTCATTCCCATATCTTGCTCATCTGTCTGAACTATTTTTCCATCTTCTAAGGGCTCAAGTTCAGCAGTTGGTGGTGCAGAATAAATTTTCTCCAAAGCAGAAAGATTAAACTTGCCTGAACAGTATTTGATAAATTTTCTAATATCTGTCTTGCTAATTCCACCAATTGGATTAATATCAGCACTGGAACAATCATACTTTGTCATGTTTCCCCGCACACACTCATCTACATTATTAGAACTTAATACTAGAAGGCCACCAGAGCGTCCTCTCACCCACAGCATTAGTTGAGCAAACAAATATGCTAATATCATACGCATCCTTGCTTGAACATTTTGTAATGCCAGATTTTCTCTGGTACTACCACCATGAGCTTTAAACTTTGGAATTCTATTTACTGTTGTAGTAAAAATATTGATAACAGCCGATATAGCAACATCAATTACAATTGAGAGATGATAGCTACCAATCTGTTCTGCTAACTCTGAAGCATTATTCTTAGTTTCTGCAGAACTATTTTCTGTGCCCATATAACAAGTTATAAATATTAACCCAGCAAGTTGTTTGGGATCTGTAGGGAAATATTCTGAGTCACCAATAATTCTCCTTACATCAGATAACACCTGTGCATTACCCTTCTTACAATAATGACAAATCAAATGACACATAGAAGAAACTATACAAGCCACGCTAGAACTGTCAATGCCACCACTTAAAGGTAGAAAAAATCCACCCTGTCCACTCCTTCGCAAATAATCCCACAGCCAACAAGCTGGACCCATGCCTATCTCTTCTTCGGGACTATGATAAAACACAGATATGGGACCTGTCGCTGCTATAATTTCAACATCTGAATGAGTAATGGCAAAGTCACGAACAAAAATTCTTGGATACGGATTTGTCATTGATGAAGCTGCGATACAGCGGGATCTTAATTGATTTTTGTAAGTGCGAACATCTTCTAGATCAACTGTAGCAGTAATGACAATTACCTCATCCATGGAAAATTGTGGACCCTGTGCAACAATTTCTCCATTCACTGAAATCATTGAACAACCATCATAGTATAAGCGGTCACCATCACAGCCAATCAGATTGGAATACATATATACACCACCACATTTCCCGGTTGTTGATTTCAGCAAATTAGCACGGGTATGAAGTTTTCTGAGATTATGGTGACTACCACTTCCATTTGATATAATCTCCACCCCATCAAGTCCCATGGTTTTGTGGGTACTTTCTGCATTAAAAAACTCTTCACCCACTTCACTACCAATGCATGTGTCCATTGTTGCAATAACAGCATCTCCAATAGGAACAGTCTGCTGACCAGTAATATCCTGAAGCATTCTGGGTAAAAAATATTCTTCTGTTTCTTTTCTGTGCTTCCAAGATGTAAACCAACGAGTTTCTCGATAATTTCCATCATCACACATGTAAAGGTTTGGACGAATTAACAGAATCTGCTTATTCAGAAAATAAACTCTACAATTATAAGCAACATTTTTGTGCATAACAGGCATACCAACATCACAAAGTATGTCTTTTGTTTTAGGTGACCTTAATAATTCTCCCAACACTTGTAAGGAATGTAGAAAAGTGTCACTCTCCATGAAATGGTCAGCACAGCCATACCCAGGTATTTCTAGCTCAGGACCTAGTCGGTACCGTGCACCTAATTCTCTGGCTTTTTCAATACTTCTAAGAATTCTCTTCAGATTACCTTCAAAGTCCAGCGCCCACTGATTGAGGCTACATGTGGCTATTGTTGCTTTTCGCCCCATCTTCAACTGAAAATATAAGGCCAAACAGAAAATAAGATTTGGGTTTTCAGGCAATCCCTCACCAGGGATTCTTTTGCGTATCTTTCGGGGCCATTTAATAATTTTTGAAGAGATGTTTCAATAAGAGAAGCATTCAATTCATCGTTCTCTCAATTACACTGCAGACAAAGGAACAGGATGTCTGATGAAAACACACACAGCACTCACCATGTTGTCAATTAATGCCAATTAACAATTTCACACCGACCTGAAAAGCTTAATTCCAAAATGTAAGGCACCCATTATTGAAAGGATTAACAGGAAATCATGTTCTAGGCAATTTTGTGTTCATTTTCTATCAGTTAACACAAGAGTTGGAACTATTTTTAATTTCGCTACTCATTCAAAATTTTCAATACCGTCAACCTCGGTATATTGATTATGTTGAAAATTAGCCGGTATTCACTCGGTACCATATAAAATACCAAGTTTTAGAAAAATACTGATTTACCGAGCAGCCCTACTATTTATGGGACTCTTTCCCATTGACATTTAGGCATGATTTTCCCAATTCTTAACCACAACTTTCCCAATCTCAGTTCCCACTCAAACAAAAATTTAATGAAAATATTTGCCCTAAACTGGGTAGTCAGGAGGCCTCAGAAAACCATCAGTTTTCTGAGGCCTCATGACCACCCAGTTCAGGACACCAATTGTACATTAAACTCAAACAACAAATTCTCCTTTAATAGTATACAGTGGGGAGCGCGGTGGCTCAGTAGGTAGAGGTGCAGGCTGCAAGCCGAGAGGTCCTCGGTTCGAAACCCACCTGCGGCAACCGCGTTGTGTCCTTGGGCAAGACACTTCATCCCCATTGCCCGTGTGGGGGCACGATGACGCCGTGTACTAAGGCGTACTGCACGTCGATGGTACGCATGTCTTCAACCAATCTAACCCTGCCTGTTCCGCAGTGCGGAGTTACGATGTTGGGGAGCTGGCAGCTGCTCGTCGTTGCTCGGTGGTTCTCTCCGGGTACTCCGGCTTCCTCCACCCGTCAAACTGTCACGGTCATGATTAGCCATTGTGCATAAATATGTGACCTTAAACATCAATAAATAATAGTATACAGTACATGTACATGGAGAGTGTATTATCAATAAATCACCCGTGGATTGATGATTTCTCTCAAGCATTAAATGCTAATTTGTTGCAAAGAGGAATTAGCATAAGCAAAGTTTCAGCCAATGTACCTCCGGGTTCATTGGTCGAAACTTTGCTTGTGCTTCTTGTGTTTCTGTACAAAGTACAACGTTTTGAGTAGTACTTTGGGTGATACGTTGACAATCCTCCACGTACCGTATATAGTGTGTAGAGACCACAGAGACTGCATGAACATGATTCCATGTGAATGTTTGTAATAAAACATATATTTTCTATAATATATAGTTTCTTAGATTTTATATATTTTTCCCTCCAAAACAAATTCTACGGACCTGTGAATTGCCGATTTTGATCAAATCGAATTGAAGAAAATGAATCAAATTTTGAATCAAATTTTGAATCAAACTTCAAATCGAATCACAGTTGATAGATACATCATCAAAACAAAAGTTTTTTTTCTAAAATAATAACTCTGATTATTAAAAGACACGCAGTTAAATAGAGTGCATTTTTCGCCTCACCACTTCCCACACTATAAATTGAGATATAAACCAATATACTAGCTATTGACTGAAACTATTTGAATTGTTGACTTTGTAGCTTCAAAACTGCAGCAATAAACATTTTTAAACAAACCTGGCTGATAGGGCTGATATCTCACTTTTATCACATTTTTTCTTGAAAAAAATTCATTTCAAATCGGATCAACTCCATTCAGTTGTGAAGCCATTTGTTTTAAAATGTGGAATGACTAAAACAAAACAATAATTCAATACCGAATGGAGTCGATCAGCTTGAAAATTAAAGCCTGCTTTACTTCTGTTTATATAATAATCAGGGGTATTCTTTTAGAAAATGAAAGTGTCAATGACACTGTAGCTTAACTTGTGTGTTGTGTCTGATGAAAAGGATAATGTTCAATGTTTATGAAAGGATTATGAAATAAGACAAGAATTGTGATAATTGGGAATATGTTCATTTCTGTTCCCTGCATGCTATGTTTTTGATAAAAATAATATGAGGTGTACACTGTACTAAAGAGATGAGGGGTGGGTTAATGTGACCTCACAGTTAATGTATATGGCCCTCACAGTTAACGTACATCAACGAAAGTTACCAAGTTACAGTGAAATTATTCCAAAACGAGTCATCCTATCAAGTTACATTGGAATCTCTTCATAAATATGGCCTGTGGACTGTGCTAAAGGTTTTTGGGCATCGATCCCCTATAGCCGTCAGTCTCCCAATTGCGTCCAAATGGGACGTTCTCATCTGGATATTATATGAAGCCAGCCTACCAAGTTACAATGAAATCCCTTCATAAATATGACATGTAGACTGTGCTAAAGGTTTTGGGGCTTTGGGCTCGGGCAGCCATCATGGTTGAATGATCGCAACCAAAAGGAGACATTCTCATCTGGGCATCATCTGGAGTGATCCTACGAAGCTACAATGAAATCCCTTCATAAATATGACCTGTAGACTGTGCTCAAGGTTTTTGGGCTTCGGGCGCCTGAAGCCTTCACAGTTGACCAATCACGACCAAAAGGGGATGTCATCATCTAGTTATTATATGGAGTCAAACTAACAGGTTACAATGCAATCCTTCCATAAATATGACCTATAGACTATGCTAAAGGTTTTTGGGCTCGGGCACCCATCAAGGCTGAATGATCGCGACCAAAGGGGGACGTTCTCATCTAGACATTATTTGGAGTCATCCTACCAAGGTACAATGAAATCCCTTCATAAATATCACCTGTAGACTGTGTTAAAGGTTTTCGGGCTTCAGGCTCCTGTAGCCACCACAGTTGCCTAATGGTGTCCAAAAGGGGCTGTTCTCATCTAGACATTATATGAAGTCAACCTACCAAGTTACAATGAAATCCCTTCATAAATATGACCTGAAGACTGTGCTAAAGGTTGTTTGGGCTTTGGGCTTTGGCAGCCATCATCATAGTTGAATGATCGCAACCAAAAGGGGACATTACCATCTGGGCATCATCTGGAGTGATCCTACGAATTTATAATGAAATCCCTTCATAAATATGACCTGTAGACTGTGCTCAAGATTTTCGGGCTTCGGGCACCTGTAGCCATCACAGTTGACCAATCACGACCAAAAGGGGATGTCATCATCTAGGCATTATATGGACTCAACCTAACAAGTTACAATGAAATCCTTCCATAAATACGACCTATAGACTATGCTAAAGTTCTTTGGGCACGGGCAGCCATCAAGGCTGGATGATCGCGACCAAAAGGGAACGTTCTCATCTAGACATTATTTCGAGTCACCCTACCAAGCTACAATGAAATCCCTTCATAATTATGACCTGTAGACTGTTCTAAAGGTTTTCGGGCTTTGGGCTCGGGCAGCCATCATGGTTGAATGATCGCAAACAACGGGGACAATCTCATCTGGGCATCATCTGGAATGATCCTACGAAGTTACACTGAAATCCCTTTATAAATATGACCTGTACACTGTGCTCAAGGTTTTCGGGCTTCGGGCACCTGTAGCCATCACAGTTGACCAATCACGACCAAAAGGGGATGTCATCATCTAGGCATTATATGGAGTCAACGCAACAGGTTACAATGAAATCCTCCAATAAATATGACTTTTTCCCTATGCTAAAGGTTTTTGGGCTTGGGCACCAGCCGTCACAGTTGCCCAATCGGGTCCAAAAGGGGATGTTCTCATCTAGACATTATATGAAGACAACCTACCAAGTTACAATGAAATCCCTTCATAAATATGACCTGTAGACCGTGCTAAAGGTTTTTGGGCTCGGGCACCCATCAAGGCTGAAAGATCACCATCAAAATGGGACGTTCTCATCTAAACATTATTTGGAGTCATCCTACCAAGTTACAATGAAATCCCTACAATCAGGACCAAAAGGTGACTTTCTCATCTAGACATTGTATGAAGTCAACCCACCAACTGTGCTAAAGGTTTTCGGGTTTTGGGCTTGGGCAGTCGTCACGGTTGGCAGATCATGCCCAAATGGGGGAATTCTCATCTAGAGATCATAGGGAGTCATCCTACCAAGATACAGTAAAATCCCTCCATATTAAACATGACCTGCAGACTGTGCTAAACGTTTTTGGGTTTCGGGCTCGGGCAGCCATACCGGTTGTCCGATCGAGACCAAAAGGGGACGTTCTCATCTAGACATGACCCCAAATCTGCATATGAAATTTTGTGACGATCAGACAAGAACTGCGGGGTGTAGCCCGTGCTAAAGGAAAATGTGAACAGACTCACAGACTAACAGACTCACAGACTTCCGCACGCGTGATGGCAATACCTTATCTTGACTATGTCAAGTAAAGCTAACCATTGCTTTTGACGATGTATCCACTAACTGTGATCGAAAAGAGCAATATTCAATATAAAATAATGTGATCAGGTTGTGGAACAAATCATTTATTGACATTGAACAGCTGAATACTGTACCTTTTCAAAGGTCAAACTTTTTAGAAATGGTCTCTGGTCATAATGCACAATAAGTTGAAATAACAGTTGTTGCAGTAATAGTGTTTGTAGCAATGTAGCTACAACTGTTGTTTGGAGATGGGATGTGCATGATGAGAAGCTAGCAAGTTTACATTTTTTTCCTCTCGCTATTTTTTCAAGAAAATATCCTTCTATCTTTCTCTAATGTGAGGGTCGTATCTCGATTGGAGCTTGGAGGGTCTAGATTAGTTTTGTGGACAATGTGGTGTTAAGTCATACTTTGAAAATGTAAATTTGAGAACGTTTTTTTTCGCAAGTTGTCTTTGTAATCTTGCCTAATTTCGTGCATGTCTATCATCTCTGCAATTTTGATCTAGCAAGTTCCATCTATACTTAACCCTCAACTTGAATATGTCAACTGATAACATCCAAGAGAGTGAAAAGAGACGTTGTGAATCAGATGAAAGTACATCTGCCTTACGGGCATTCAAGAAGTCTGCTGTGTTCGAGTCAGTGTCTGACACCACCATCATTGAGCTTGACATGATCTCAGAGAATGCTGTATCCTGTCAACAGAATAGAGACATGGTTAACAACATTATCACAACATTGACCAGCCCAGCAGTGCTATCTGTCTTGAAAGACTTGTTGGTCTCTACGTTAGCAGACCAGATCAATCACCTACCGGCAAGGGTAGATGAGCTCGAGAAAACTAATGCTGGCAGAGACAGGAGTATATCAAATCTAAGCAACGAGAATGATGACCTTAAGCAGTATGGGATGAGGAATAGCCTAAGGATATCTGGTATACCAGAGACAACAGGTGAACAGTCTGATGATATCGAGAGAGATTTGGCACAGAAAATGAGTGTTCCCCTTGAACTCTGAGAAATAGAGCGCAGTCACAGGTCAGGGCATCCCGGTGGCTCTAGGAACCAGCCTAGAACCATACTGGTGAAATTTCACAGCTACGTGTATCGTGTCAGCCCTAGATTCTATAGATCGCATAAGAACTTGAAGGGCGTTTGCGGTGCTAGTAACATTTTCATCAACGAGAACCTAACCATCAAGGACTGCTTTACTGAATCTGTAGTTTGGTTAGTCCTTGCATTATCTGGTGGTCAGTTAATTGGTATTCCAATCATATATCCGACCATAGATTAAATGATTAGGTACTGAAAACAAGTGATAAACATGTGCAGTTGAGGCTAGAGGTCCTGTCATGAACTGTGCACTTATCTAGGCTTGATTGCACGTAGGAATTGTGCGCAGTTGCCATATCAAATGGCTTCCAGGTTGCGGCAGGTTCTCCTGGTCACTCATGGCGAGCACAGGAAATGTTTCTGCCAATGGACCTACGGGTTAACCGCAGGTCCATTGGCTGGGACATTGCTTGTGCGCAGGCCATACAGTACGTGGAGAGTGGATTGTAACTAAATCACCCATGGAGTGGAGTAATCACCCAAGCTATAACTTTTTATAAATTTTGTACATGTCGATAAAAAACACAAGCAATGTTTCAGCCAATGGACCTCCGGGTTGAACCCGGAGGTCCACTGGCTGAAACTTTGCTTGTGCTGGTTATGCTTTGCAACAAATTTGCAGTTATTGCTCCATGTACTGTATGTACAGAATTTGATAGCCTTAGTATGGTCATAACGCATGGATTGACACGCAGATCGACTTCCTAAGAATAGGTAACAAATACTATTGATAAAGTGACCCTATTATAATGCACTCTGAAAACAAGAATGGAAAGAAAAATACGCCCCCCCCCCCCCCTCCCACCACAACAATAACAAAATATCCATTAAAATTGCTCTATTGCAGACTGTTGGCGATGGCACTCTCCAACAGTTTGTAAAAAAGCAATTCTACATTCTGATTAGATAATCAGTGAACAAAATGTATCCTTCTGGAAAACGTCATAGACTGATCTTGCTCATAGAAATCGGATATAAAAAGTCTTTTTCCGATTTCTATGGTCTTGCTGGCACGCGGCACAGCTCTGCAGGGGCGCCGGAGCTGCCTCGACCACCCGACCAATGTCGGGCCAAAACATTTGCCGATCATGATATTTTTGTGATCGACCTTCAGCCGAATGTCATTCATATCAAATAACTAGGCTATAATTTTTTAATTTTGTTCTAGCGGATATTTGAAAACAGTGCGCGCATAGATCGTCTTGTTTCTTTAATATTGCGCACACAATGGCAGCTGTTAATGACCAGTTAACGTAAGATGAGGAGATTTTCGGAAGCGGTTGGAGTACTAAGGAAGTAGCCCCAAAATGGGTCTGAGAGATGTCATTTTTCAAACATTTTCTGGGGGCAGGGCCGGATTTACAAATAGGCAGACTGGACGGATGGCCAGACCCCCCACAAATCATTAAAGTTTGTCTTTCGAGGAATATAATATAACAAAATTCCCTGCCAAATTGCCTTTGGCAATAACAAAATATCAATTAAAATTGCTCTATTGCAGACTGTTGTCTATTATGATATTTGTGTTTTCACTGAATCGTGGCTCAGTGAGTCCGATGAAAACTCTAACCTGCAAATCCAAGGTTTTCAAGACCCAATCAGAAAAGACCGACCAACCGGAGGTGATGGTGTAATAGTGTATGTTAGAAACACACTGTCCTTCAAATGTCGGCAAGACCTCGAAGTTGCAAACCTGGAATGCATTTGGCTACAGGTAGACAGTAACAACCAAAGCTTTTTACTTGCATCCTTTTATCGTCCGCCAAACTCCGATAATAATGTCTGGGAACTCATTTCCGAATCCATGGAGCGGGCGATAGATTCCAATATAAAATACGTCGTATTAACAGGAGATTTTAATGACAATCAAATGACACCACAGCCAGGGCCAATTAAAGATATACTGAAGCAATATAATCTATCTCAAGTTGTGAGACAACCGACATTCTTCACTGAAACCTCATCAACCTTGTTGGATCTCATAATCACAAATAACCAGAACTTCGTTAACGCACAGAAAGGAATGGTTTCGCGCGCCGAAGGCGCGCAGGGACGGTATAGGACGGTATGAGGAACAAACCCCTTTCGACCTTCATAACGCACAGTTTGTTGAAGACCCCTTTTATGCTGAACTTGAACGATATTGTCCTATCGGTCCTATCGTGGCCGAACTTAAATTTCCAACAAAACTTAATTATTCAGTCAAGCGACAAATATGGCTCTATGCAAAAGCCGATTTCACCGCATTTAATAAGTGCATTGTGGATACGGACTAGGAAGACAATTTATCTTTGCAGTCGACAGTCGCTGTTGTTGATCAATTTACAACACTCTTAGGTAAGATGGCTTCTAATTTTATCCCTAACAAACGAATCTCAACCATACCAAAATGAGCCCAGGTGGATACATGCCGGAATAAAGCGTCTAATTAATCAGCGAAAGTGCATTCAATGTCTACCGAAGCTAAAAAAAAACACTGCACATGCCTGGGAAAAATATCGTAAACAAGAGGCCCCAAGGAGCCTTAATCGCTCACCGGCCAAAGTGGTTCAAGGAAGTATTTGGGGTCACATTCAGTAAGACATGGTTCATCAACACTACAAAGGAATGAAGTCATGAGAGACAAAATGGAACTGGGGACATGGCTTGAACAAACTTGAATCTTACCCCCAAGGATGCTGCATACCAAATATCAAAAGCATTCATCTGCTGGATCTGAAGAAGATTTTTAAAGAAAATTCCTCAGATTGACTAAGTTATAATTTGGGCACCCACAGGGACCCAAATATGGACCTAGGGACATGGCTTGAACAAACTTGAATCTCACCCCCCTCCCCTGTCTCCCCCCCCCCCCCCTCCCTAAGGATGCTGCATACCAAATATCAAAACATTCCGACTGCTGGATCTGAAGAAGAAGATTTTTAAAGAAAATTCCTCATTTTGAACTAAGTTATCATTCGGGCTACCACAGTGACCTCAAATAGGGGCCTAGGGACATGGCTTGAACAAACTCGAATCTCACCCCCCAAAGGATGCGGCATACCAAATATCAAAAGATTCTGCCTGCCGGATCTTGAGAAGAAGATTTTTAAAGAAATTTGCCTGAAATCCACTAAGTTCAAATTTGGGCTCCTCTACTGAGCCCAAATATGAACCCAGGGGGCCGATTTGAACAAACTTGAATCAGATCTGCCTCACAATGTGGCATACCAAATATCAAAAGATTCTGCCTGCTGGATCTGGATAAAAAGATTTTTTAAGAAATTTGCCTGAAATGCACTAAGTTCGAATTCGGGCTTCTATAGTGAGCCCAAATATGAATCCAGGGGCCGATTTGAACAAACTTGAATCAGATCCACCCCACAATGTTGCATACCAAATATCAAAAGATTCTGCCTGCTGGATCTGGAGAGGAAGATTTTTTAAGAAATTTGCCTGAAATGCACTAAGTTCGAATTTGGGCTTCTATACTGAGCCCAAATGTGAATCCAGGGGGCCGATTGAACAAAATTGAATCAGATCCACCCCACAATGCTGCATACCAAATATCAAAAGATTCTGCCTGCTGGAGCTGGAGAAGATTTTTAAAGAAATTTGCCTGAAATGCAGTAAGTTCGAATTTGGGCTTCTATAGTGAGCCCAAATATGAATCCGGGGGGCCGATTTGAACAAACTTGAATCAGATCCCTCCCCAACCCCCCCCCCCCCCCCCCCCCCCCCCCCATAATGTTGTATACCAAATATCAAATGATTCTGCCCACTTGTGCGGGAGAAGATTTTTTAGTAATTTCTCTAATATACATAGGGTGCTATCAGATTTATGCCCCCTATGGAGCTCCAAATCAGCATGTCCATTTCATTTGAACAAACTGGAATTGACATATGGTAATGAACATCCATACCAAGTTTCGAGCAAATTGACCTGGCGGGTTAAGAGGAGAGGTCGTTTGAAAAGTGTTCACGACGCCGGACGGACGCCACCGGACGGACAACTGACGACGACGGACAGCAAGTGGTAAGTTTAGCTCCCTCCGGTGAGCTAAAAAAGAAATGAAACTACCTCTTCTGTAAGGAAATCCAAGGCCAGATATTTTAGTGACACTGAAAATACACAAATCCCGTACAGTATCAGCCCAGCTTTGGTGGTAAACACTAAAATCTCTTCTCGGAAGTAAAACTTCGGAGATACCAGATCTCCACCACAACGGTCAAATACTGAGCTCAGAAGTCGAAAAGGCCGAAGCTTTCAACCAGTTTTTTTATGTTCGATATCAAATGTCACTGATTCCAATGTTGTACTTCCACCACTGGTATTCGACCGCAATCGTCCAATCCTCGAAAATATCACCCTTATCCCAAAAGACGTCCTCGATGCACTGAAGTCACTCAACGTCTCGAAAGCATGTGGTCCCGAGAAAATAAACCCAAAAATTCTCAAGGAATGCTCAGATAGCTTAGCCAAACCATTGACTATAAACTTCAACCGCCTCCTAAGTGAGAGTTTTTACCCCCCGCAATGGAAAAAGGCAAATGTTTCTCCGATATTCAAAAAAGAGTCCCCTAACCTCGTGACAAACTATCGCCCTATCTCTCTTTGGAGCTTATCAGGAAAGTCTTTGAAAGATGCATATTCAAAAAAGTGAGCGCCTTCCTCGACACAAACTCCCTGCTGACCCGATTCCAATCTGGGTTTATGCCCAAAGACTCCACACTACTTCAGCTGAGTGAAATGTACAATACAATCAGCGGTGCCCTTGATGAGAAGAAAGAAATACGATTTGTTTTCTGTGATATCAGCAAGGCGTTTGACAAGGTATGGCACAAGGGATTACTATTCAAATTGGAAAAGATAGGAATTGCAGGACAATTGGTCCGGTGGTTCAAGTCATATTTGGACGATAGACAACAATGTGTAGTTATCAGATCCCACTCCGAAGAATGGAGAAAAGTCTGTGCGGGTGTTCCCCAAGGATCTATACTGGGTCCCCTCCTTTTTTTAATATACATAATTGACATTGTTGACGACGTCATCTGTAACATTCGTCTATTTACGGACGACACATCCCTTTACTCTAAGGTGCCGACTAATCAAAAGATTCTGCCTGCTGGAGCTGGAGAAGATTTTTTAAGAAATTTGCCTGAAATGCAGTAAGTTCGAATTTGGGCTTCTATAGTGAGCCCAAATATGAATCCAGGGGGGCCGATTTGAACAAACTTGAATCAGATCCCCCCCACCCCCCCCCCCACCCCCCATAATGTTGTATACCAAATATCAAATGATTCTGCCCACTTGTGCGGGAGAAGATTTTTTAGTAATTTCTCTAATATACATAGGGTGCTATCAGATTTATGCCCCCTATGGAGCTCCAAATCAGCATGTCCATTTCATTTGAACAAACTTGAATTGACATATGGTAATAAACATCCATACCAAGTTTCGAGCAAATTGACCTAGCGGGTTAAGAGGAGAAGTCGTTTGGAAAGTGTTCACGACGCCGGACGGACGCCACCGGACGGACAACTGACGACGACGGACAGCAAGTGGTAAGTTTAGCTCCCTCCGGTGAGCTAAAAAAGAAATGAAACTACCTCTTCTGTAAGGAAATCCAAGGCCAGATATTTTAGTGACACTGAAAATACACTGAAATCCCGTACAGTATCAGCCCAGCTTTGGTGGTAAACACTAAAATCTCTTCTCGGAAGTAAAACTTCGGAGATACCAGATCTCCACCACAACGGTCAAATACTGAGCTCAGAAGTCGAAAAGGCCGAAGCTTTCAACCAGTTTTTTTATGTTCGATATCAAATGTCACTGATTCCAATGTTGTACTTCCACCACTGGTATTCGACCGCAATCGTCCAATCCTCGAAAATATCACCCTTATCCCAAAAGACGTCCTCGATGCACTGAAGTCACTCAACGTCTCGAAAGCATGTGGTCCCGAGAAAATAAACCCAAGAATTCTCAAGGAATGCTCAGATAGCTTAGCCAAACCATTGACTATAAACTTCAACCGCCTCCTAAGTGAGAGTTTTTACCCCCCGCAATGGAAAAAGGCAAATGTTTCTCCGATATTCAAAAAAGAGTCCCCTAACCTCGTGACAAACTATCGCCCTATCTCTCTTTGGGGCTTATCAGGAAAGTCTTTGAAAGATGCATATTCAAAAAAGTGAGCGCCTTCCTCGACACAAACTCCCTGCTGACCCGATTCCAATCTGGGTTTATGCCCAAAGACTCCACAGTACTTCAGCTGAGTGAAATGTACAATACAATCAGCGGTGCCCTTGATGAGAAGAAAGAAATACGATTTGTTTTCTGTGATATTAGCAAGGCGTTTGACAAGGTATGACACAAGGGATTACTATTCAAATTGGAAAAGATAGGAATTGCAGGACAATTGGTCCGGTGGTTCAAGTCATATTTGGACGATAGACAACAATGTGTAGTTATCAGATCCCACTCCGAAGAATGGAGAAAAGTCTGTGCGGGTGTTCCCCAAGGATCCATACTGGGTCCCCTCCTTTTTTTTAATATACATAATTGACATTGTTGACGACGTCATCTGTAACATTCGTCTATTTACGGATGACACATCCCTTTACTCTAAGGTGCCGACTAATAGTGTTGGCACTATTATTAATTTTGGATAAAAATGCCTACCATCACTTTTGTTTGGTAATAAGACATAGCGTGAAAACGCCATCACTATTATTAATATTTGATGAAAATAAAAGCCATCACTATTATTCAGCCATCACTATTATTTGGCACACGAGAGTACCTCACTGTTGAAGACCCTGGTAGAACTGCAAAACTTATAGGAGATGACTTAAGGGGATTGAGAATTGAGCAAGTCAATGGTTAGTAGATTTATTTATTTATTTTATTTATGTTTAAGGTCACATATTTATGCACAATGGCTAATCATGACCGTGACAGTTGTACGGGTGGAGGAAGCCGGAGTACCCGGAGAGAACCACCGTGCAACGACGAGCAGCTGCCAGCTCCCCAACATCGTAACTCCGCACTGCAGCACGGGCAGGGTTAGACTGGTTGAAGACATGCGTACCATCGACGTGCAGTACGCCTTAGTACACGGCGTCATCGTGCCCCCATGCGGGCAATGGAGATGAAGTGTCTTGCCCAAGGACACAACGCGGTTGCCGCAGGTGGGATTCGAACCGAGGACCTCTCGGCTTGCAGCCTGCACCTCTACCTACTGAGCCACCGCGTTCCAATGGTTAGTAGATTTTAACCCAACTAAGGTTGAATCACTGATAATTTCGTGTAGAGTTTCTGGAGCAATACATCCTCCTCTGAGTATGTCAGGCACTACCATAAGAGAGGTTAGCAGTCACAAACATCTTGGTCTAATCTTCAACAACCGTGGTTCGTGGAGAGATCATATCGCTGATATAACATCGAAAGACTGGAAAAGAAAATCCCTTCTCAGGAAATATAAATTTTCTCTCGACCGTAAAACCCTGGAAAAAATTTACTTTGCCTCTGTTTGCCCCGTGCTCGAATATACGGATACTGTTTGGGATAACTGTTCCGTAGGAGAAGTAACGGAGTTAGAAAAAAAAATTTTAGGTTCAGGCTGCCCGAATAGTTACCGGAGCAACTAGAAGTGCCAATAAAGCTTCATTATATGCCGAGACAGGGTGGGAAAAGTTGAAAGCTTGAAGAGAAAAACATAAACTAAAATAATTTTATAAAATGTACCACCACCTCGTCCCTGGTTATTTATCAACATTAATTCCCCCTTACTGTTCGGTTGCTCATGGCTATTCCCTTCATAGGAACAGTGATCTATCTATTCCTTATTGTCGCACTACCTCACATCAAGACTCATTCATACCCTCCACAACCAAGATATGGAATAGCATACCCTCTGAGATCAGGGAGAATAGTTCATTTTACCAATTTACGTTGTACGTAAACAGGGATAAATTACCCACTACCAAGATTTTTTACTTCCTGAAGTCACGCAAAACCCAAATACACCACCGCAGATTACGGCTCTGCTGTAGCAATTTTAATGATAACCTCTATAATAATCATCTGTCCAGTTCGCCCCTTTGAGGGTGTGGAGAGGGTGAAACAACTGATCACTATTTCTTTAACTGCCAGTTGTACTTGGACATCAGAACTGAAACGCCCGAAACCCTACCATACACTATTGACACATATACTCTTCCATACGCAAGTACATCTTATCCCCCTGAAGTCAATGAGACAATATTCAAATGCATCCACGCATATATTGAGGCAACAAGTAGATTTTAATGTGACGTTGCCTGAATGGTGGTTATCACACTAGCAAGTTACCGAAGGGACCCACAAGTTTTTTGTTTGTTTTGCTTTGTTTTGCTTTGTTTTTTTTACAACCGCGGTACATATCATACATTCAAACCCCATCCACGCCCCTCTCCAATTCGGTCAATCACGATCCGTAACGACGTCTCATCCCTCTTGTCTTTTCAAGTACCTCAAGTAACATGGGTAACTCTATGATGATAAATGTCCAAATCGAATGCCTTTCGTTTATTTGCAATTCGCGGGTCCAGGGATCCGTGAGTCTCGTCCTATGGCAGGATGACAGTGCAATCAGGATATTGTGCGGGTCGGTTGACCAAGCCACAAACAGTGTTTCTACCAAGATTAATTAATGTTACCAGCATCGGACGCTTTCATCGTGGGAACAGTTGTTAGATTATACGTGGAACCATTCCAAACAACCTGGGCTTCTCCTTTATACCTTCACCCTTCATTCCTTTCCTCACACTCTCTCATTTCATTATATCTCTTACTCTTTTCTGTTATGTTCAACCCGAGTACGATAATTTATTTCCACATTTTCATCGTTTGTCTTTGAACTTCCTTCGTTATGTTGCTTGGTATGAGTAATTTGTTACAAGGAGACAGCTTACATAAGCTATAGCTTGCTGCTGAATCCTCTTTCCTCTTTCACATTTATGTATCTTGATGAAATGTATCATAATATTCTGTCAAATTGAGGAAATATAATATTGTTTAAACCAACTGTTGTACAGTTGTAGCTACATCGCTGCAAACACTGTTACCTCTACAAGTGGGTTACGTTCCTATTCAGAACAATACTCAATATAAAATAATGTGATCAATTACAATTTGTAAACACTGATGTTTATGGTCGAAGTATATAAAAAAAAATATTTGAATTTCCTATTTTGAATCTTAACTGAATCGAACATTGACTTTTGAACTGAATTTCGAATCCTTGCTCACTGAAATCACCTCCACTCACCCCCATCCAACAGAACATTTTATTGGCTTGCAGTGTCTTTCAAAATGAAAGTGTCAGTGACACTGTAGCTTAACTTGTGTGTTGTATTTGATGAAAAGGATAATGTTCAATGTTTATGAAAGGATTATGAAATAAGACAAGAATTGTGATAATTGGGAATATGTTCATTTTTGGTCCCTGTATGCTATGTTTTTGATAAAAAATAATATGAGGTGTACACTGTGCTAAAGAGCTGAGGGGTGGGTTAATATGACCTCACAGTTAATGTGTGTGGCCCTCTCAGTTAATGTATATTAACGAAAGTTACCAAGTTACAGTGAAATTATTCCAAAACGAGTCATCCTATCAAGTTACATTGAAATCCCTTCATAAATATGGCCTGTAGACTGTGCTAAAGATTTTCAGGCTTCAGGCCGCTGTAGCCGTCAGTTTCCCAATTGCGTCCAAAGGGGACGTTCTCATCTAGACATTATATGAAGTCAAGTTACAATGAAATCCCTTCATAAATATGACCTGTAGACTGTGCTAAAGGTTTTTGGGCTTTGGGCTCGGGCAGCCATCATGGTTGAATGATCGCAACCAAAAGGGGACATTCTCATCTGGGCATCATCTGGAGTGATCCTACGAAGTTACAATGAAATTCCTTCACAAATATGACCTGTAGACTGTGCTCAAGGTTTTTGGGCTTCAGGCCCCTGAAGCCGTCACAGTTGACCAATCTCGACCAAAAGGGGATGTCATCATCTAGGCATTATATGGAGTCAAACTAACAGGTTACAATGAAATCCTTCCATAAATATGACCTATAGACTATGCTAAAGGTTTTGGGGTCTTGGGCTCGGGCAGCCATCAAGGCTGAATGATCGTGACTAAAAGGGGACGTTCTCATCGAGACATTATTTGGAGTCATCCTACCAGGCTACAATGAAATCCCTTCATAATTATGACCAGTAGACTGTTGTAAAGGTTTTCAGTCTTCGGGCCCCTGTAGCCGTCACAGTTGCCCAATCGTGTCCAAAAGGGGACGTTCTCATCTAGACATTATATGAAGTCAACCTACCAAATTAGAATGAAATCCTTTCATAAATATGACCTGTAGACTGTGCTCAAGGTATTCGGGCTTTGGGCTCAGGCAGCCATAATGGTTGAATGATCGCAACCGAAAGGGGACATTATCATCTGGAGTGATTCTACAAAGTTACAATGAAATCCCTTCATAAATATGACCTGTGGACGGTGCTCAAGATTTTCGGGCTTCGTGCACCTGTAGTCATCACAGTTGGCCAATCACGACCAAAAGGGGATGTCATCATCTAGGCATTCTATGGAGTAAACCTAACAGGTTACAATGAAATCCTTCCATAAATATGACCTATAAACTATGCTAAAGGTCTTTGGACTCGGGCAGCCATAAAGGCTGAACGATCACGACCAAAACGGGGCGTTCTCATCTAGACATTATTTGGAGTCATCCTACCAAGCTACAATGAAATCCCTTCATAATTATGACCTGTAGAATGTTCTAAAGGCTTTCGGGCTTCAGGCCCCTGTAGCCGTCACTGTTGCCCAATCGTGTCCAAAAGAGGACGTTCTCATCTAGACGTTATATGAAGTCAACCTACCATGTTACAATGAAATCCCTTCATAAATATGACCTGTAGACTGTGCTAAAGGTTTCGGGCTTCAGGCTCGGGCAGCCCTCCTGATTGAACGATTGCAACCAAAGGGGACACTCTCATCTGGGCATCATCTGGAGTGATCATACAAATTTACAATGAAATCCCTTCATAAATATGACATGAAGACTGTGCTCAAGGTTTTCGGGCTTCGGGCACCTGTAGCCATCACAGTTGACCAATCGCGACCAAAAGGGGATGTCATCATCTAGGCATTATATGGAGTCAACCTAACAGGTTACAATGAAATCCTTCCATAAATATGACCTTTTGCCTATGCTAAAGGTTTTTGGGCTCGGGCACCCATCAAGGCTGAATTTTCGCGATCAAAATGGGACGTTTTCATCTAGACATTATTTGGAGTCATCCTACCAAATAACAATGAAATCCCTTCATAAATATGACCTGTAGACTGTGCTAAAGGTTTTCGGGCTTCGGGCCCCTGTAGCCGTCACAGTTGCCCAATCACGTCCAAAAGGGGACCTTCTCATCCAGACAATATATGAAGTCAACCCACCAAGTTACAATGAAATTCCTCAATAAATATGACCTGTAGACTGTGCTAATGGTTTTCGGGTTTTGGGCTCGGGCAGTCGCCACGGTTGGCAGATCATGCCCAAATGGGGAAATTCTCATCTAGACATCATAAGGAGTCATCCTACCAAGTTACAAGGCATTCCCACCATATTAAACATGACCTGCAGACTGTGCTAAAAGTTTTTGGGTTTTGGGCTTGGGCAGCCATCACGGTTGACGGATCATGCCCAAAAGGGGACATTCTCATCTAGGCATTATACAGAGGCATCCTGCCAAGTTACAATGATCATTCATAGAGGCATACGTTTCATCGACAGTTTTAAATTCATGTCGACCGCTCTGGAAAAATTAGTCGATAACATGAGTAAGAATAAATTTAAAATCACGAGCAAACACTTGTTGAGGAAAGGAGTCTATCCTTGTGATTATATGAACGATCTAAAGAGATTCGACGACACCGCGCTACCTTCGAAAGAAGATTTTTATTCGAAATTATATGAATCCGACATTTCCGCCGAGAATTACGAACACGCCAAAAACGTGTGGAAATCGTTTAATATGAAAACCGTGAAAAGATTATCATGATCTCTACCTGAAGAGAGAAATTCTGCTCCTGGCAGACGTGTTCGAAAATTTTCGAGACGTCTGTTGTCGAAATTACGAACTGGATTCGGCTTGGTATTTAACCGCACCCGGTCTGGCGTGTGATGCTCTGTTGAAGACCACCGAAGTCCAATTGGAATTATTATCCAACGTGGACATGTTGCTCATGTCCGAAAAGGCCACAAGAGGTGGATTCTCGATGATCTCCCACAGATATTCTGAAGTCAACAGTCCCTACATGAAAGAAGGTTTCGAGTCGGAACGACCGAATAAATACATACAGTATTGGGACGCTAATAATCTGTACGGTTGGGCCATGGGTCATCCTTTACCGATTGGAAATTTCAAATGAAGAAGAGAGGCAAAAATGGAGAGACTATCCTTGCATTTTAGAAGTCGATTTGAACTATCCAGAAGAGTTAGACGATCTACACAACGATTATCCGCTGGCTCCCGAATGAATGGAACTAATCAAAGGAGACGACGAAAAACTCATTCCCAATTTATTTAACAAACGTAAGTACATCATCTACAGCGAGAATTTGAAACAAAACATCGATCCCGGGATGAAATTAGTCAACATACATCACGTCATTCGATTCGACGAAGAGCCTTGGATGAAAAATACATCGATGTCAACACGAATCTCAGAATTTGAGCCGAGAATGATTTCGAAAAAGATTTCTTCAAACTCATGAACAACTGCATGTACGGTGAATCGATGGAAAACATCAGGAAGAGAACCGACATTCAACTCATCACGTCTGAGAAAAGTGCTAAAAAATTAGTGGCGAAACCCAATTACAGACACAGAACCATATTCAACGAAAATCTAGTGGCCGTTCACATGCAAAAGATGCACCTGAAGTTCGACAAACCCTATTATCTCGGACCGATCATCTTAGATATCAGCAAGTGATTGATGTACAAGTTTCACTACGATTACGTCAAACAGAAATTTGGTGAGAAAGCCAAACTACTGTTCACCGACACGGACAGTTTAGTTTACGATATAGAGACGAAAGACATCTACCGAGATATATCTCCAGACGTGGCCGCGTGGTTTGACACGAGCAATTATCCCGTTGATCACCTGTCCAACATTCAATCGAACGACAACAAGAAGGTGTTGGATAAATTTAAGGATGAGAGCGGTGGTAAACAAATCGTCAAATTCATAGGTTTGAGACCCAAACTGTATGCTTATCGTCTAGAAGATGATGAAGAGATCAAGAAGTGCAAAGGAGTCAAAGCATGTGTGGTGAATAAAAACATCTCTTTCCGAGAGTATAAAGATTGTCTGTTCGGAAGTGGAAGCATGAAGCGACAATCACAACATGTATACCAAAATAATCAACAAGATTTTTCGCTGACGGCCTACGAGGATAAGAGGTTCGTGTTGGACAATAAAATAAGCACTTTGGCACTCGGACATTGCACTTTAGATATAATTAATGATGATAAGATTCTAGAAAATCAAGAAGAATTAGATGGATTCAAGAAGTCGATAGAGACATCGAGAGAGTTAGTTTAAAAAGAAAAAGAAAAATTTTTAAAAAAAATAACGTCATTTTTGTGAATTATAATAAAATAAATAAATAAAAAAAAAATATACACCTTTATGAATAAAAAAATACAGATATCCAAAGACGGTGTCATCTTACCTAACGAACCCTTATCCAACATATATCGAATGCGGCGAAGGATTAGAAAATCAAAGATTTTTTAGGCATGTTTTCCAGAGATGCCTTGCCGAAGAGAAGAGCTCAACAATCGGAATGCGGAATTTTAAATCTGGATGATTTATCGGGTGAAGGCACTCACTGGGTGGTGTGGTTCAAGAACGGGAAGAAGAATTATTATTTTTACAGCTACGGAATCTCATCGCGAAAGAAATAAAGAACTATTTTGATGAATCGATGGTTCGCTACAACACGGAACGAGTGCAATCGCCAGATCAAGTGTTTTGTGGTCACCTGTGTCTCTACATTCTCAAGAGATGGTCGGAAGGAGATCGGTTTCAAGACATTCTCAACGATTTACATTAGAGAGAGATTTTTTTTATAGTATATATATAAAGGTAAAAAAATTATTTCAAAACTTAATCGAATAAAACAAAAAATAAAAATGAGTGAAATAATTCATTTTAAAAAACTGCGTTGAAATATATTTTTTAAAACAAAAAACTTCAAAACAACATGCCAGTCGATAAATTTGGTAGAAGTCACGACGAAAGTCGACCTAAAAAGAAGAGGAAGATGCTCGAAGTTGGCGATGGTTACGACGTTGCTAACTTGGACATACCTTACATTTGGAGATTTGAACCTCGAGAGGAACCTTTGAACATGAACGATAAGAAGCTCTATAATCTTCCCGAGCCGATAGATCTCGCAGATGCGGTGACTAAAAAATACGTCGACAGGGGGAACGCGGATTTCGAACGAAGCATGCTAGATAATTACGTGGATAAAGCCATGACCAACGATCTCGATCTGAAATCTAAACATTTGGTAAACGTTGCGAATCCCATAGATTCCACTGATGTTGCGACCAAGAAATACACGGACAATTCTCACGTGTGATTCAGAGAACATCTGAGAAGTAGATACGTTCAGAAAACGATGCAATCGGAATTGAACGCCAGTTCTAACAAGATAATGAATGTGGCCACTCCCACGAAACCCAAGGACGTGGCGACCAAACACTACGTAGATCTGGAACAAAGAAAGTCTGACAGACGAGAAATGAAATCGGATCTGAATGTGGGATTCAAAAAGATATTGAATCTGTCGAAGATCGACGATGCAGACACAGACTCCACTGTGGTCAACAAGGGCTACGTGGATTCTGTTGTGATACGATCTCAAGAATACATAGAATCGCAATTGGACAATCTCTACCTGAACAAACAATGGGGCAGAGCCATGGAGGGTGGCATCAACATGAACGGTCAGAATTTACTCGGTCTTGATCATGATCCTGAATTCGATTCCAGCGCGGTCAGAAGGAAGTACGTGGACGACAACTCAGTCTGGAGAAAGTGCGACATCATGGAAGGTAAACTAGACATGGGCAGACACGCGCTCACGAATCTACCGGATCCCGTGAACATGACGGATGCCTGCACCCTGATTTCGGTGGTGGAGAAAGTCAAGTATGCTAGGCAATTGATCACTGTGTGGGCTGAGGAGAGCAGCGCATTAGAGGAGGGAAAAGCCGAGTGGTCTTTCGGAAATGGAGGTAGCGGATCACAACACGGTCAGGTGGGATATCCCATGCCTTTGGGAGGCAAAATCATTCGAATGAGTCTGGCTTCCACGGATTTGAATAACAGAGCAGTCATCAATCTCATGGTGAATGGAGTAGAGAGCGATAAGAGATACAGCATCAAAAAGACCGAGAATCAACACTCGAATGTTAGCACTTTCGGTACGCCTCTCAAAGTGAACGCCGGAGACAGGATTAATTTTGTTATGAAAACCAATAATCCTGAAGCTGTCACTTTCATGGTGAGCCTACTAATCGAACTAGATTCTCTGAACAAACAGAGAATGTGTGGAAATAATTAAAAATAATGAGTGATTATTAAAAACAAAAAAAAAAAACAAAAAAAAAGTAATGAGATTTAGAAAGATGTTCAATCTCTCTTGATCTCATTACTTTTTATTTTTATTTTTTTTTTGTTTTTAATACATTATTCTTATAATGTTTCATCTCGTGAAATTGGATCGCCTATCTCGAAACACGCATCGACATATATTTTGGCATTTCGGAGAGCTTTTATAAATTCTTGAAAAGCAGTTGGTCCTCTATATGTCAACGTGTCTAAAAGTTTTCTGGTCTTGTCTTCTATCAAGATTTTACTTTCAATTTCGCGTCTCATATAATCGGTCAATATCAAAGGTTCTGGTCAGACTAAATTGTCTAGAATTATTGCTAGCAAATCTTGTGAAATATTTTTAATCAAACCATGTCTGTTTCTTCTCAAGTACTCTCTTTCTTTATCATTCATTTTTTTTTTGTAATTATTTTTTTTAAAATTTTTTATATATTTATTTTCTTTCTTTTTTTTCTTTTCTTCACACAAACGTCTCTCATCGAACGATCAACATCTTATTTCCATCTGATTCGACAGGACCAGGGCAAAGGCTTTGGTTTTTTTGGCACGTTCCTATCGAATTGCATCTTGATCTGAATGTCTAAGACACTACTCTTAAGTCATTCGATCTGTTTACTGACGTCGAATACGCACATGGGATACATCGACATGTATTCACCGGAGATATATTAGGTTTGCTCATCAATTCGTCCAGACTGTGATAGTTCTTTCTAAAATCCGCGGCATCGCCATACAGTCTGCAGAAATCGTTCTTGTCGAACGACGCATTGTAATTGATTGCTGGATATCTTGTGGCATTCAGAAACACTTGCATGATTCTCAAATTGCAGTGATCGAACAGCGACGCATTCTTTTCTTGAGACCCGTCCCTATCAGTCTGAAACGCGACCACGATGACACGCAGTCTCTCGGAAGTGGATTTCACAGTCAATCTCCAATCGAAGTGATTCGTGGAGAGCAGAATGCTAACCGTGTGGCACTGTCTCATTCTAAATCCCACGGATAATTCACTCTTGGATTCTATGATCTTGTAGAGATGCGTTTTTTCCACGATCGAAGGCTGCACGTGCAGAACGAACCACGATATCTTGTGTAGAGTTAACTTAGCCGCATTGGTCGCAGGGAGTCTCACTATCGCATCATCCTTTCCCTTTCAAATCAATGTCAGATTGTGTTTGAATCCATACATGATCTTGTTGTAATGGTCCACGAATCCGAAGATGTGTTTCAAAGGTATCCTGAATGAAAACGTTCCTTTGGGTCTAGAAGTCTTGACGACGTACTCGAATCTCGCGGCGGTGCCTTTCACCCACAACTGATTAAGTCCCTTAGATTTCGAAAAATCATCCGGATACATCAAGAGTCCGAACATCATGGTAGCCTGACCGGGATGAAACACAGATTCTATCTCTTGTCCGGATAGCATGTATTTTATATTACTGAATAGATGCATGATGCCATTATTGGCTAGAGTAATCGTGTCATCGCCGGCGTATTCAGTCCCATCTTCCTTGGTGAGACGTCCCTGCACTACTATGTAACTCTTGCTAGGATGAACGAATAGATCTTGGGTTTCGACGTTGATTCTTATCTCTCCCGCATTGTTCAAACTTGTTCTGGTTATCGGTTCATATTTGTGAACCTCATATTCTTGAATACTTTCATCTTTCACTATGCTTTGTGCGATATCTAGTATATTTGCCATTTTTTGAAGGGTTTTTTTCTGGTTTTTTTTTGTTTATTAATTAGCTTGCTTCTTTTTTTTAAAAAAAAATAGTTTTAATAATTTTTTTATTATTATTTTTTCTCTCCTTTATATATACATGTGTAAACAAGAAAATGTTAAAGAGAGTAAATAATTTTTTTTCTTTATTAAAACTTCGTCTTCTGCAATTGTTGTTCGTAAAACTTTCCGATGATCTCTTCGTCATCCAAAGCTTCGATTTCGTAAGTCACTGGATCGGTGTGAAATATTCTGATTATAGGTCCATCGAGGAGTGTAACCCTTTTCGAAGTGCTTCTTATAAGCGTAGATTCTCACTCGATCGCCGACTGCAAATTTCGGCGGTCTAGACTTCTTCCTAATCTTAGATCTCTCGGGATATAGATTCGTGTAGACACGTTTTTCGTTTCGAGGATTGCTAGCTTCCGCAGGGGTCATCTTGATCGATCTGTGTCACGTGTTGTTGTAATCTTTGACCAGACAGTTCAGAGCACATATGTATTTCTTGGTCAAATTCGCCGTGAAGTACCTGTGCATTTTTCCTTCATCGTTCGATTCCAACGTTCCACGATGCTGGCTTTCTCTCCATTTCGATGGAGTAGAGGTCAACCAATCGAGGAACATCCTTGTTGTAGAATTCCTTCCCCTTGTCCACCCACAATTTATTCGGTTTTCGAGAAGATGAGTCGAACAAGCTCTTCAGAGTCTCGGCGATGCAAGGTCCTGATTTATTCTTCAAAGCTCTGATCCAACCATCGATGAGCGTCAATAGATATTTGACGCCCTCGTTCCACCTCGAAGATGATCTCATGTCGACCAAGTAGGCGGACAAAATGTCATCCAGACCCTTCACGAACACCCTTATCTTTCGAAATTTATGCACAATGGGTTTGTGTAACTCCTCGGCCAATTTGCTCGTCAATCACTTCTTCTTTTCCGAAGTGCTTTTTTTAACACTCCATCCGAATCAACGTTTCGCACTGACCACTTTGCCGACCAGCGAACATTCTAACTTCTCTCTTTTCGTCGGATTCAATATGCCTCTCAATTTCACCAACATGTTTTTATCGCAGGCGTCGTTGCAAGTCTTAGTGTCAGGATGTTTGTCGTAGCAAGATTTAGGAGTCAGATCGGCGTTGAGTCTCTTGTTCAATTTCGTTCCGGGTCCTGTGAAACTGTGACCCGGCAGTTAGGGTTATTTAAATTAATTTCGTATTTATTTTTTTTTATATATAAATTTAATATTTTTATCCGCGCATTTTCAAAAATGCGGTGATATTGTCGTGATCTCCGTCCGTCCATCTGTTTGTACGTCACACCCTGAAAGGCTCCTAGGGTATTCAATTCGAAACATTTAAACTATGCTAATGTGTTCAGGTAACATCTCTAGATGTGCATGAAGGTTTTGGTATTTTGATTTTGCCCCCGTTGGTTCCAGTGGAACCACTTTTATCATTAGAAAATCAGTTTTCATCGAAAAGCTCCTAGGGTATTCAATTTGAAACGTTTAAACTATGCTAAATGTGTTCAGGTAGCAACTCTAGATGTGCATGAAGGTTTCAGAATTTTGATTTTGCCCCTGAGGTTCCAGTGGAACCACTTTTATCGTTAGAAAATCAGTTTTCATCGAAAGGCTCCGAGGGTATTCAATTCGAAACGTTTAAACTATGCTAATGTGTTCAAGTAACATCTCTAGATGTGTATGAAGGTTTCGGAATTTTGATTTTGCCCCCTGTGGTTCCAGTGGAACCACTTTTATCGTTAGAAAATCAGTTTTCATCGAAAGGCTCCAAGGGTATTCAATTCGAAATGTTTAAACTATGCTAATGTGTTCAAGTAACATCTCTAGATGTGTATGAAGGTTTCGGAATTTTGATTTTGCCCCTGGTGGTTCCAGTGGAACCACATTTATCGTTAGAAAATCAGTTTTCATTGAAAGGCTCCGAGGGTATTCAATTCGAAACGTTTAAACTATGCTAATGTGTTCAGGTAGCATCTCTAGATGTGCATGAAGGTTTCAGAATTTTGATTTTGCCCCTGGTGGATCCAGTGGAACCACTTTTAACGTTAGAAAAGCAGTTTTCATCGAAAGGCTCCGAGGGTATTCAATTCGAAACGTTTAAACTATGCTAATGTGTTCAGGTAACATCTCTAGATGTGCATGAAGGTTTCGGAATTTTGATTTTGCCCCCTGTGGTTCCAGTGGAACCACTTTTATCATTAGAAAATCAGTTTTCATCGAAAAGCTCCTAGGGTATTCAATTCGAAATGTTTAAACTATGCTAATGTGTTCAGGTAACATCTCTAGATGTGCATGAAGGTTTCGGAATTTTGATTTTGCCCCCGGTGGTTCCAGTGGAACCACTTTTATTGGTAGAAAATTAGTTTTCATCG
The DNA here is from genome assembly GCA_031216915.1 of Pictodentalium vernedei. Classification (NCBI taxonomy): domain Eukaryota; kingdom Metazoa; phylum Mollusca; class Scaphopoda; order Dentaliida; family Dentaliidae; genus Pictodentalium; species Pictodentalium vernedei. The sequence goes on from CM062290.1 coordinate 347,229,870, forward strand.
AAAGGCTCCTAGGGTATTTATTTCAAAACGTTTTAACTATGCTAAATGTGTTCAGGTAGCAACTCTAGATGTGCATGAAGGTTTCGGAATTTTGATTTTGCCCCCATGGTTCCAGTGGAACCACTTTTATCGTTAGAAAATCAGTTTTCATCGAAAGGCTCCGAGGGTATTCAATTCGAAACGTTTAAACTATGCTAATGTGTTCAGGTAGCATCTCTAGATGTGCATGAAGGTTTCAGAATTTTGATTTTGCCCCTGGTGGATCCAGTGGAACCACGTTTATCGTTAGAAAATCAGTTTTCATCGAAAGGCTCCGAGGGTATTCAATTCGAAATGTTAAAACTATGCTAATGTATTCAGGTAACAACTCTAGATGTGCATCAATGTTTCGGAATTTTGATTTTGCCCCCGGTGGTTCCAGTGGAACCACTTTTATCGTTACAAAATCAGTTTTCATCGAAATGCTCCTAGGGTATTTAATTCGAAATGCTTAAACTATGCTAATGTGTTCAGGTAACATCTCTAGATGTGCATGAAGGTTTCGGAATTTTGATTTTGCCCCCGGTGGTTCCAGTGGAACCACTTTTATCATTAGAAAATCAGTTTTCATCGACAGGCTCCAAGGGTATTTAATTCGAAACGCTTAAACTATGATAATGTGTTCAGGTAGCAACTCTAGATATGCATGAAAGTTTCGGAATTTTCATTCACACCCCGGTGGTTCCAGTGGAACCACTTTTATCGTTAGAAAATCAGTTTTCATCGAAAGACAGGTTCCTAGGTTATTCAATTCGAAACGTTTAAACTAGGCTAATGTGTTCAGGTAACATCTCTAGATGTGCATGAAGGTTTTGGAATTTTGATTTTTTTTCTAACTTTTATCGTTAGAAAATCAATTTTCATCGAAAGGCTCCTAGGGTATTTAATTCCAAGCGTTAAAACTATGCTAAGGTGTTCAGGTAACATCACTAGATGTGCATGAAGGTTTCGGAATTTTGATTTGGCCCCAGGTGGTTCCAGTGGAACCACTTTTATCGTTAGAAAATCAGTTTTCATCGAAAGGCTCCAAGGGTATTTAATTCGAAACATTTAAACTATGCTAATGTGTTCAGGTAACATCTCTAGATGTGCATGAAGGTTTCGGTATTTTGATTTTGCCTCCAGTGGTTCCAGTGGAACCACTTTTATTGTTAGAAAATCAGTTTTCATCCAAAGGCTCCTTGGGTATTAATTCGAAACGTTAAGACTATGCTAAGGAAATGCGGGGATACACCATTGTGTGCTTTGCACACAAATAACTTGATCTAGATTTTTTTTTAAATTCGGTTCGTATTATATATATATTATTTTCAATCGCTGCTCTTGAGCTCTATCAACTTACCGAATTTCTCCCTAGCCTCTTTCCTCCCCCTTTCCACGAGAGAATCCCCCATCTTTTCCTTGATGATCTGACGAGTCTTGATTCTCACGGCTTCTTTCATGGCTTCGTTTTTTGTTTTCTCGCCCAATATCATGAAGTATTCTCCGTCCGATATCATACCGTCTTTCAACGCCATCGAGATCATTTCGGATATCGTGTCGATCTTGGAGTCGGCCAAGACGCGAATCTTTTCGTGTTTCCTAGCCTTCAGATATAATTTCCTACTCAAAAAGTTTCCGACCGTGCTAAACAATCCGGTAGCGAGAGCCACTCATTCTATGGTCAACATGATCGGAAGGCCAGCCACGGTCAACAACAATCCGATGCCGGCCGCGTGTAAACCCATGGAAATCGTGATGAGTGTCGTGTCGACCGCGTTGACGAATTTCACGAGGCGTGAATACTTCTTCTTGAGAGAACGACGAGAGTCTCTCTCTCGAGTCAGATACAATTGGATTCTACTGATTTGACCGATGCGATACCTCTCTCATCTTTCTTTTTCTTCTGGCTACGGCGCCGTCGGCAAAACGCTGTTCGGCTTCTCATCCTCGTCGTCATCTAACGACGGATACAATTTATTTCTGGTTCTCATTTTTGTGGGGTTTTTTTCTTTCTAATATTAGATAACAATTTATGCGTGTATTTATTTTATTTTCTATTCTCCCTTATTTATATCAACAAGAAAACTTAGACATATGCTTCCTCCAGCAATAATTTCAAGACGCATCCCCTGTCTTCTAAAGTGGGACTTCAACGCGCCAATTCCATTTCTTCCAAACCGGTGGGCTTGTCTCGCCCGCTACAGAAGACTAATCTCCTCCAAAACTTGATCACGTCGACGATTCGAACGCATTCGAACGCCGGTTCGAAATACTTGACGACTATATCTTCCCTTTCCATCGTCAGACACGAATGATCCTCGCGATCGAAGTCTAGATGATCCCGACGCTTCGTTCTAACAAGAGGCGACCTAGTTGTTCGTTCACGCAGAATGTGTAGGCTCTCATCAGCATTTTTAAAAGAAACTTTGCTCTCATAATCTGGGAATCGTTCATGATTTTCGTATATTTTATTATCTATTCGATTCGATATTTATTTTTTTAAATAATTATTTATTTATATATTTTTTTTTCTCCTATATATATATCAATCACTTTTTATTTCCTCTTGGGAATCTCGTGATTCTATTACGATTCACCTCACAAAACTTGCGAGGATTTCACGTTTTCGTCAGTTCCCTCCAATGATTTCCTCGGCGATCGATCGCACCACCACTATGGCAAACGTGGAGAGACGATTTCCATCGGTTCTAATTTTCCAAACTGAAGGGTTTTTTCCTGTCGAGTTTGGAAAATCCTATGATGGGTAACTTCACTTTACACCCACTTTACACCGTTGGCGAACGTCGAGAAAACGTTTTTGAGATCGATTTTGCCTGTCCTAGAATCCTCAATCATTTTTACCGATCGGATCGCACCCCCCACCGTCTGAAACGCGATCGCGAACGTCGGTGTCCCAGAAGCCGCAAAACATATTCTTATGCTGTCCCAGAAGCGTTTTTTGCCGGCGTTCGCCAACGATAGATCGAAGGTCTGATCCGCGATGGGAACGTCGAGAAGATTTCTTTAGGTTTACGTTTCTTCGAATTTCGTACATTTTTCCCTTCCGATCGAATATGTTGAATTCGCCAACGCCTGTTTGAACGGTCTAAAATGCGATAACTGCGTTTGCAGCTTCTAGGACATCATGTACAAACAACGTTTTTTGCACTCTGTACACGTTTTAACACTGAATCCCTATGGGGGTACACGTACATGTAGTGTACATGTACATTTTTTGAAAAAGTGTCCTTGAAGCCCCCACTCTCCACTAAATACTCCGATCCATTAACAGAAAAACAAAATAAGTTTCCAGAAAAAAAAAAAAAAAATTATACAATATAACTAAATTGCGTGGAGTCAGTAAGGATTGCCTCGCTACTCATTGAAAACTTTAGGATAGAGTCTGTGAGGACTGCCTCGCAACTCTGCTGAAGCGCGACTGAAATGATTTTAATAAGACCCATTTAACAAAAACCCTCCAGGATAGTGAATCAATGGTGAAGCTGAACGAACACGAACCCTTAACAGAAAAACAAGATAAGCCACAGTAAATTAAAATTACTCAATAGAATTAAACTGCGTGGAGTCAGTGAGGATTGCCTCGCTAATGATTGAGATCTTTAGGATTGAGTCTGTGAGGATTGCCTCGCAACTCTGCGTGTGCGGAGTGGGCTCCGAAGAAACACACCCCTTACCCCATCCATAGCAACAATCACACAATAGTCACAATACACAATAGCGGATACCTATCTTTCTCTCTAACTATAACTTTTCTAATAACATTCTCAAATTTTCTTGCAACACTCTTATCAAGGAGACGCATGGAAATGGTAGACAAAGCGTAGGAGGAATTGGTGCAACCTACCTTTCTGTTAACATACACAAGAAACCACCAAACACCAGGCAAGGATTGAAACAAGCTTGTCTGGCTGGGGACGAGTGTAAATTTAATATAAATAAGCATTTGAATAAAGATTTAACAGCCCTTTAAGGGCTTGAGTGTGTGTGTCTGTGAGAGGGTTTTTTTGCGGGGGGGGGGGGGGGGGGATATGGAATTCCCGAAGGATAACCAGATACCTCATAATCACATACGGCATCCTATCAGATATCCCAGAAGGCTTGATGGATGACTCCCGGTTTTTCCATCTAAACTGTTGGAGCTTTCTCCATTCCTTTTTTTAACAGCTATGGTCATATACCGGGGCCGCTACCAAACCGGCGCTGCTGTTTGGTTTTCTTTTCTCTTCTTCCCTTAAATTTGCCATCGCACAACATTATATTCTGGCTCGCCACCATGGTGGGACTCAAACCTCTACCATCGCCAAGCTAGAACCGAATAGAGCCCACTCTCTAACAGTCTTAATGGCGTTGAGGGATTGATTATTGACAATCTATCACGCCAACTTAAACTGCCGGGAATTCTAACCGCGTGCATACCCCTGCAGACCCCATTTAAGACAATAGGAAAGCTAGCGGCGGCATCGAATATGTATCACCAATCTGAATAGAGAAACATACAGGAAAATGATGAAAGACCAACGTGACGGGAAAATTATAACTTGGTTTTATTCAGACTGCCCGCAGCAAATGACTACTGAAACAAATACTGAAATTGAAGACACTTCAATGGACACAGAGGATACTTCTGAAATGGCACCAAGTTCTTTTAATGTGTCCTTACCTATTGCCGACGTACAGATTACAATGAAGCAGTCGCTTGAGGAAGAAGAACTCCCCTCAAACATAATGGAAGACGAACCAACACAATTTCAAATTATAAAAAATGGCACTAAAAAGGGTGGAGATCTACTTGCAGACAACCGTGGTTACACATATACTTTTAAACGTCAGACAAATATTGGTACAACCTGGATATGTAGTTATAGAGGGGAAAAGTGTTATGCGCCAGTCAAGCAATCAGACTCTAATTTTTCTCGGGGACCCAGGGAGCACGCACACCCTGGTGACCCTGGTGCTTCTGTGCCTAACTCGGCAAGAGCCATTGCCAAAGAATTGGCTAAGGACGACGTATTTGCCTCCTCTGGTGTGCGAACAAACATTAGAAATTCTTCAGCCCAAAGATGTTCCGCTCCCAAAGTTAGATCATCTTGCTAGATCTGCAAATCAAGCTGGGGAGAAACTTCGCCCAAAACATCCGAAATATTTACTTTTCACTCTAGATGAGCAAAACATCCCAGATGGATTTTTTCGGCGTGATATTAAACTGGATGGTCAACGACATATTCTTCTGGCAACAGAACTCAATTGGATTACTTGAGTAAAGCCAAAATTTGGTTTATGGATGGGACATTCAAAGTTGTACGTGAGCCCTTTGTGCACTTATTTAGTGTACATAGTTTTTTGAAAAGTGGTGAATCTTTGAAACAAGTGCCATTGTGTTATATTTATATGTCACGTCGCAAAACAAAGGATTATAAGGCTGTGATAAAAGCAATCATTAGTTTGGTGCCTGATGTGAAGGTAAAAGAATGTGTGCTTGATTTTGAATAAGGCCTCTTGGGCTGCCATACGCGCTCTGTTCCCATCAGTTACAATTCATGGGTGTTGGTTTCATTGGAGCCAAGCTGTTTTTAGAAAAGAAAAGGAATTAGGGCTCCAGTGCGCATATGTTAACCAGTTGTCTGCCAGGAATTATTTTAGACAGTTAATGGCTTTGCCGCATTTGCCTCATAACCATATTGAGGAAGCATTCAATGTTTTGAAAGATAGGTGTCCACAATCATCGGAAAAGTTGGATAAATTTGTGAAGAAAATTGAAAAAACATGGGTTAAATTAAAAAAGTGTCCACCTCAATCTTGGTCAACTTTCAGATGAACCGTAAGAACAAACAATGACGCAGAAGGGTGGCATCATGCAATAAACAACTCAGCAAGGACAAATTCACTAAACATGTACAAACTGTTTAAACTTATTCACAGAGACACTCAGATGCTTCCACTTCAGGTTCGTCTTGTGTCCCCCCAAAAAACTGTATCGGCATCAAAAGAAAAGCACCAAGGAGAAACATTTAGAACTTAGGAGACTCTGGGATGCATATGATGCCAATGATAGGCAAATAAGCACTTCTGAATATCTTCGCCATTGTGCCCAGCTTGTAGACAACTCTGAGGACTAATGTACAATGTACGGATATTACTTATATTACACCAATAGTGTACGTTATGCTGTAATATAATTTTCAGTGCTCTTTACCCCGCGGGGGTACATTGCATCGAAACTTATATTACACCAATGGTGCTATATACCCCACGGGGTAAGTCAGGTGTCCTTTTATTTTCGTCCTCTCTCTATCCCATGTGCAAGTTTTGTTTCGTGTAATTCATGATATTTTGTAAATATTTATTAAAACTCACCACTTGGTGAGTTTTATTAAATAATTAAAAAAAAACAAAAATTACTGTATGCAAATTTAGTCAGTCGTCCTTTTATTTTCGTCCTCTCTCTAGCCCATGTGCAGGGGGCGCGGTGGCTCAGTAGGTAGAGGTGCAGGCTGCAAGCCGAGAGGTCCTCGGTTCGAATCCCACCTGCGGCACCCGCGTTGTGTCCATGGGCAAGACACTTCACCCCCATTGCCTACATGGGGGCACGATGACGCTGTGTACTGAGGCGTACTGCACGTCGATGGTGCGCATGTCTTCAACCAATTTAACCCTGCCTGTGCAGCGGTGCAGAGTTCAGAGTTACGATGTTGGAGAGCTGACAGCTGTTCGTCGTTGCTCGGTGGTTCTCTCCGGGTACTCCGGCTTCCTCCACCCGTAAAACTGTCACGGTCACGATTAGCCATTGTGCATAAGTATGTGACCTTAAACACCAATAAATAAATAAATATAAATATAGCCCATGTGCAAGTTTCGTTTCGTGTAATTCGTGATATTTTGTAATTATTTATTAAAACTCACCACTTGGTGCGTTTTATTAAATAATTAAACAAGAGGCCCCAAGGGGCCTGAGGGCGCTCACCTGACATGGTAGCCTAAATATCAACCCAGAGAATTGATTTCAACAAGGTGCATCTGCTCCTCCTAAGAAAAGCTTATACCAAATATCCAAAGATTCTGACCAGTGGATCTAAGGAAAAAATGATTTTTAAAGAATATTCCTCATATTGAATCCCACAGGGAGCCCATATATGAACCCAGGGACTTGGATTTAACAAACTTGAATATCACCAACCCTAAGGATGCTGCACACCAAATATCAAAACAATCCGACTGCTGGATCTGAAGAAGATGATTTTTAAAGAAAATTCCTCATTTTGAACTAAGTTACAATTCGAGCTCCCACGGTGAGTCCAAATATGGACCCAGGAGCATGGCTTTAACAAACTTGAATCTCACCCCCTAAGGATACTGCATACCAAATATCAAAACATTCCGACTGCTGGATCTGAAGAAGAAGATTTTTAAAGGAAATTCCTCATTTTGAACTAAGTTATCATTCGGACCCCCACAGTGATCCCAAATATGGACCTAGGGACACGGCTTGAACAAACTTGAATCAACCCCCTAGGGATGCTGCATACCAAATATCAAAAGATTCTACCTGCTGGATCTTGAGAAGAAGATTTTCAAAGAAATTTACCTGACATGCACTAAGTTCAAATTTGGGCTCCAATACCGAGTCCAAATATAAACCCAGGGAGCCGATTTGAACAAACTTGAATCAGATCCACCCCACAATGTTGCATACCAAATATCAAAAGATTCTGCCGGCTGGATATGGAGAAGATTTTTTAAGAAATTTGCCTGAAATGCATCAAGTTCGAATTCGAGCTTCTATAGTGAGCCCAAATATGAATCTAGGGAGCCGATTTGAACAAACTTGAATCAGATCCACGCCACAATGTTGCATACCAAATATCAATAGATTCTGCCTGCTGGATCTGGAGAAGAAGATTTTTTTTAAGAAATTTGCCTGAAATGCAATAAGTTGGAATTCGGGCTTCTATAGTGAGCCCAAATATGAATCCAGGGGGCCACTTTGAACAAACCTGAATCAGATCCACCCCACCATGTTGCATACCAAATATCAAAAGATTCTGTCTGCTGGATCTGGAGAAGAAGATTTTTTAAGAAATTTGCCTGAAATGCACTGAGTTCGAATTCGAGCTTCTATAGTGAGCCCACATATGAATCTGGGGAGCCGATTTGAACAAACTTAAATCAGATCCACCCCACAATGTTGCATACCAAATATCAAAAGATTCTGCCTGCTGGATCTGGAGAAGAAGATTTTTTAATCTTTTCTCATTGCCTACAGTGTTAAAAAGTGCTTTTCATACCAAATATCAAAAGATTCTGCCTGCTGGATCTGGAGAAGAAGATTTTTTAAGAAATTTGCCTGAAATGCACTAAGTTCGAATTCGAGCTTCTGTAGTGAGCCCAAATATGAATCTAGAGAGTCGATTTGAACAAACTTAAATCAGATCCACCCCACAATGTTGCATACCAAATATCAAAAGATTCTGCCTGCTTGATCAGGAGAAGAAGATTTTTGAAGAAATTTGCCTGAAATGCACTAAGTTAGAAATCGGGCTCCTATACTGAGCCCAAATATGAACCCAGGGGGGCCGATTTGAACAAACTTGAATCCGATCCACCCTACAATGTTGCATACCAAATATCAAAAGATTCTGTCTGCTGGATCTGGAGAAGAAGATTTTTTAATCTTTTCTCATTGCCTACAGTGTTAAAAAGTGCTTTTCAAAGTCCTGAAAAAATTACCTTTTGATCAAACCGATAGGGATTTTTTTTTTAACCATTCTATTCTACTGGATAAAAGTAAGCTTTATACAAAATAAGAATTCTCTGTGCCGTGTAGTTTTGGAGATATGGCAGTTTTAAGGTTTTTCCTATTTTTAGCTCCCGAGGTTTCCACGGGGCAAGGAGAAATTTTTTTTTGCATCAATCAACTACTTATGACCCATTATCATCTCATATCAAATTTGGTTCAAATCGACCTCACGGTTCTGAAAATAGAAATTTAGGCGTGGCCAAAATTTTTGCCCCTCCCATAACGAAGGCAAATAATGCCCGACAAACTTCCCTTGAACAAACTTGATTCTAAACCTCAAAAGGACTCTGTATACCACATATCAAATCTCTGCTACTGGTGGTTCATTGGAAGAAGATTTTCAAAATATTTGGCCATTTTTCCCCACACCTCTGCTCAACATGAGCCGAAACCTAATTTTGATAAAAATCAAAATGCCCCAAAATAACCACTATTTACATGAAAATTAATTAAAATGTGGCCAGTGGTTTAGGAGAAAGAGGCTCAAACACCACCTTCACGCAGGACGATGGACGACAGACGACGGACGACAGACGGCGGACGACGGACAAAGAGTGATAAGAAAAGCTCACCCTGACTTTCAGTCAGGTGAGCTAAAAATAACAAGTATTACTGTACGCAAATTAAGTCAGTCGTCCTTTTATTTCCGTCCTGTCTCTATCCCATGTGCAAGTTTTATTTCATGTAATTCCTGATATTTTGTAATTATTTATTAAAACGCACCACTTGGTGCGTTTTAATAAATAATTACAAAATAACAAGAATTACTTTACGCAACCAGCGTTTCAATAAATGAAATCGAAAACCCCCCCATAATTTCTGTACATGAATTAAATCTTCACCAAATGTTTTAATAACTAGTTACAAAACTAGAGAAACAGAATTTACTGCCACCAGTAAATTCAAGTCTGTGTGAAAAGGGTTAAAGTATCAGGAATAAACTATACAGAAGGAGAATTCATGGAGGCTTATTTTTTCGGGAGTAAAATATTTTTGAACAACTCAGAAATGGGTTTTCATTAGCAGTATTTACAGATATTCATACATGAATCAGAACATTTTTATAAGAAACCAGAAATGGCATATATGTGACCAGCATTCAAAGGGTTTGATACACGAATCAGAAATGGACATTTTTGGCTCTGTCCACTAATTTGAGTGATGAAATACATTCATAAACTTTCGAAATGCATTAAGGTGTAATGAAATATATTTCCCAGTCTTTCTGAATAATGCCCCCATATTAAGATCTTCAGAGGGCTAAACTACTCCCTTTAAATACTCCATTTTAATCCTTTAAATGGGGGCGCAGGCTGCAAGGCGTGAGGTCCGCACTCTGTCCTTGGGCAAGACATTTCACCCCATAGCCCAAGTTGGTGCATGGTGGCGTTGTGTGCTAAAGCGTACTGCACATTGATGGTGCACCCGTCTTCAATCAATGCTAACCCTGCTTGTGTGGAGTTAGTATGTGGGGGGTCTGACAGTTGCTCGTTGTTGCCCTGTGGTTCTTACCGGGTACTCTGATTTCCCCCACCTGAAAAACTGTTGTGGTCATGATTAGCCACTGTGCAGAAATATGTGACATTAAACACCAATAAATAAATAATCCTCTAAAAAATTAGCTCAATCCAATAAAGGGACATAAGCAATGTTTTTTCAAGTAAAAATGAAAAAGTAATTAAAACTGAATAGACGTTTCTGTGAATAACCGTTTTTCGCCGTTATGTTGGCTAAAGGGTTAAGAATCCCTTACTTTGGAAGGCACACTGAAAGGGTGTCTCATTCCACATAGAATTAAATGTTAAGAAAATAAAGTGAAAACATTTAGTTTCTCAGCTGACAGTACCTGCTTTTGCACTCCGGAGGGATGGAATAGCACAAATCAGAGACATTCTCTTAATGGCACTTTGGCACCAAAGGTTTCTGCACTCTCGGTGAGACCGAGCCGAGCGCAGTGAAAGACTATAGAACTCCTCTAACAAATGAGTTTTAAAAAGTCATAGCACTAACACAGTTAACAGTACAGTCGACCATGTCAGTATTGCATTGTTACAGGCATCCTGACAGTTTTGTGATAGGTTTCAACAATTATTCAGTGCAGTTTCATGGAAAGGGTTAACTTTATTCTGCCTGAAATAAAATATGTGCAATCCACATTGAAGTCTTGAGAGGGTTAAAAGCATTGAACTGAACAAGACCGGTTTCAACAAATTTTACAATTATTCAGTGCAGTTGTATGGAAAGGGTTAACTTTATTCTGCCTGAAATAAAATATGTGCAATCCACATTGAAGTCTTGAGAGGGTTAAAAGCATTGAACTGAATAAGATAGGTTTCAACAAATTTTACAATTATTCAATGCAGTTTTATGGAAAGGGTTAACTTTATTCTGCCTGAAATAAAATATGTGCAATCCACATTGAAGTCTTGAGAGGGTTAAAAACATTGAACTGAATAAGATAGGTTTCAACAAATTTTACAATTATTCAGTGCTGTTTTGTGGAAAGGGTTAACCTTATTCTGCTTGAAATAAAATATGTGCAATCCACGTTGAAGTCTTGAGAGGGTTAAAAGCATTGAACTGAATAATTTCTAATCTATTTCCTTGCAAGGTAAAGGGTTTCTCTCAACTTAGTTCCAGAAACTTACATCCCATTATCATAACAAGGTTAGTAGATTACATTTCATTTCTTGACAGCTGTGACAGCTGACTGCAATGGTGTTTACATTATCTCCAGTGCGAATAACATAGCATCCTATTGCTTGGGGAGAATTTACTGTATCAGGAAATTTGAGGCTGTGAAAGCCCTGCGGCCGATTAGGCCATACTCAGTGGCTCTAGCGACCTGAAAAACATAGGTGGCCGAGAACTTTTGACTGTCCACCAGTATGCCAAAAATCAGCGCGATAGGACGATTCGTTTTCGAGTTATCGTGAGGACAAGGAAGTGCATAGAAGGCAGAAGACAGGAGAATAAGAAGAAGAAGAGGGAAGAAAAGAAAGAAGAAAAAGAAGAAAAAAGAAAAGAAAAAGAAACCGTACAAAAACAATAGTCTGTGTGTTTCACACAGACTAATAAAAAGTATTTTTGTAGAAAAATTTATTCGCTCATTGTTTCAATCACCCCCGAAAACAAATTGATAAATTAATACTTGTATGTTTTCTTGTGTTACTTCATTTTTGACACTTGTTGTCAAGTCAATTAAGGTTTCTTTTTCTTTTTTTTCTTTTTTTTCTTTTTCTTCTTCTTCTTCTCCTCTTCTTCTTCTTCTTCTTCTCCTGTCTTCTCATCACTTTTTTGTCCGCAAGATAACTCGAAAACGAATTGCCCTATCTCGTTGATTTTTGGCCTGCTGATAGACAGCCACAAGTTCTCGGCCACCTATGTTTTTCAGATTTCTGGGGTATCAGGGGTGTCTGTAGGGGTGTTTTGAAAGTGGGTCACACCCATATCTCAGGCGTGGTATGACGTATGGACCTGGGACCAACACCAAATGAGTCAACACTCGATGGAGATTCAAAACATGGGTCAAGGTCACGGAGGTCACCTAGGGGTCATTAAGTGCATTTTTCATAATTGCTGGAAATCACATTTTTGACCCCTAAAGTATTCCTGACGTACACACATGCATTTTCACATAAAAAAAGTGGGCGCGGCCAAAATTTTTGAAAGTGGGTCACGCCCATATCTCAGGCGTGGTATGACGTATGGACCTGGGACCAACACGAAATGAGTCGACACTTGATGGAGATTCAAAATGTGGGTCAAGGTCACGGAGGTCACCTAGGGGTCATTGAGTGCATTTTTCAAATTTGCTGGAAAACACATTTTGTGACCTCCTAAAGTATTCCTGACGTACACACATGCATTTTGACATAAAAAAAGTGGGCGTTGTCAAAATTTTTGAAAGTGGATCACGCCCATATCTCAGGCATGGTATGAGGAATGGACCTGGGACCAACACCAAATGAGTCGACACTTGATGGAGATTCAAAATGTGGGTCAAGGTCACAGAGGTCACCTAGGGGTCAATGAGTGCATTTTTTCAGAATTGCAGGAACTCACATTTTTTGATCCTCTAAAGTATTCCTGATGTACACACATGCATTTTGACGTAAAAAAAGTGGGAGTGGCCAAAATTTTTGAAAGTGGGTCACGCCCATATCTCAGGCGTGGTATGACTTATGGATCTGGGACCAACACCAAATGAGTCGACACTTGATGGAAATTCAAAATATTGGTTAAGGTCACAGAGGTCACCTAGGGGTCATTGAGTGCATTTTTCAGAATTGCTGGAAATCACATTTTTTGACCCCCTAAAGTATTCCTGACATACATACATGCATTTTTACGTTAAAAAAGTGGGCATGGCCAAAAAATTTGAAAGGGGGTCATGCTCATATCTCAAGCGTGGTATGTCTTACAGACCTGGGACCAACACCAAATGAGTCGACACTCGATGGAGGTTCAAAATATGGGTCAAGGTCACGAAGGTCAACTAGGGGTCATTGAGTGCATTTTTCATAATTGCTGGAAATCACATTGTTTACCCCCAAAGCATTCCTGAGATTCATACATGCATTTTTACGTTAAAAAAGTGGGCGTGGCCAAAAAATTTGAAAGTGGGTCACGCTCATATCTCAAGCATGGTATGATGAATGGACCTGGGACTAACACCAAATGAGTCGATACTTGATGGAAATTCAAAATATGGGTCAGGGTCTAGGAGATCACCTAGGGGTCATTGAGTGCATTTTTCAGAATTGCTGGAAATCACATTTTTTGACCCCCTAAAGTATTCCTGACATACATACATGCATATTTACGTTAAAAAAGTGGGCGTGGCCAAAAAATGTGAAGGGGGTCACACTCATATCTCAAGCGTGGTATGTCCTACAGACCTGGGACCAACACCAAATGAGTCAACACTCGATGGAGGTTCAAAATATGGGTCAAGGTCACGAAGGTCAACTAGGGGTCATTGAGTGCATTTTTCATAATTGCTGGAAATCACATTGTTTACCCCCCAAAGCATTCCTGAGATTCATACATGCATTTTTACGTTAAAAAAGTGGGCGTGGCCAAAAAATTTGAAAGTGGGTCACGCTCATATCTCAAGCATGGTATGATGAATGGACCTGGGACTAACACCAAATGAGTCGATACTTGATGGAAATTCAAAATATGGGTCAGGGTCTAGGAGGTCACCTAGGGGTCATTGAGTGCATTTTTCAGAATTGCTGGAAATCACATTTTTTGACCCCCTAAAGTATTCCTGACATACATACATGCATATTTACGTTAAAAAAGTGGGCGTGGCCAAAAAATTTGAAAGGGGGTCACGCTCATATTTCAAGCGTGGTATGTCCTACAGACCTGGGACCAACACCAAATCAGTCGACACTCGATGGAGGTTCAAAATATGGGTCAAAGTCACGAAGGTCAACTAGAGGTCATTGAGTACATTTTTCATAATTGCTGGAAATCACATTGTTTACCCCCCAAAGCATTCCTGAGATTCATACATGCATTTTTACGTAAAAAAAGTGGGCACGGTCAAAATTTTTGAAAGTGGGTTGCACCCATATCTCAGGCATGGTATGAGGTATGGACCTGGGACCAACACCAAATGAGTCGACACTTGATGGAGATTCAAAATATGGGTCAAGGTCACAGAGGTCACCTAGGGGTCAATGAGTGCATTTTTTCAGAATTGCTGGAACTCACATTTTTTGATCCCCTAAAGTATTCCTGATGTACACACATGCATTTTGACGTAAAAAAGTGGGAGTGGTCAAAATTTTTGAAAGTGGGTCACGCCCATATCTCAGGCGTGGTATGACGTATGAATCTGGGACCAACACCAAATGAGTCGACACTTGATGGAAATTCAAAATATGGGTTAAGGTCACAGAGGTCACCTAGGGGTCATTGAGTGCATTTTTCAGAATTGCTGGGAATCACATTTTTTGACCCCCTAAAGTATTCCTGACATACATACATGCATTTTTACGTTAAAAAAGTGGGCGTGGCCAAAAAATTTGAAAGGGGGTCATGCTCATATCTCAAGCGTGGTATGTCCTACAGACCTGGGACCAACACCAAATGAGTCGACACTTGATGGAGGTTCAAAATATGGGTCAAGGTCACGAAGGTCAACTAGGGGTCATTGAGTGCATTTTTCATAATTGCTGGAAATCACATTGTTTATCCCCCAAAGCATTCCTGAGATTCATACATGCATTTTTACGTTAAAAAAGTGGGCATGGCCAAAAAAATTGAAAGTGGGTCACGCTCATATCTCAAGCATGGTATG
The DNA here is from genome assembly GCA_031216915.1 of Pictodentalium vernedei. Lineage (NCBI taxonomy): Eukaryota > Metazoa > Mollusca > Scaphopoda > Dentaliida > Dentaliidae > Pictodentalium > Pictodentalium vernedei. Next base: position 347,245,022 of record CM062290.1, read on the forward strand.
ATGAATGGACCTGGGACTAACACCAAATGAGTCGACACTTGAATGAAATTCAAAATATGGGTCACGGTCTAGGGGGTCACCTAGGGGTCATTAAGTACATTTTTCATAATTGCTGGAAATCACATTTTTTGAACCCCCAAAGCATTCCTGAGGGCCATACATGCATTTTTATGTTAAAAAAGTGGGCGTGGCCAACATTTTTGAAAGTGGGTCATGCTCATATCTCAATCGTGGTATGATGAATGGACCTGGAACTAACAGCAAATGAGTCGACACTTGATGGAAATTCAAAATATGGGTCAAGGTCATGGAGGTCACCTAGGGGTCCGCCTGAAAGAGGTCACCAAAGTCATCAAGTGCGTATTATTCAGAAATATTGGGAAATGAATTTTATTACACCTTAATGCATTTCTAAAGTTTATGAACGTATTTCATCACTCAAATTAGTGGGCAGAGCCAAAAATGTCCATTTCTGATTCGAGTATCGAACCCTTTGAATGCTGGTCACATATATGCCTTTTCCTTTCTTATAATTGTTCTGATTCCAGTATGAATATCTGTAAATACTGTTAACGAAAACCCATTTCTGATTTGTTTAAAAATATTACTCCTGAAAATAAGCCTCCATAAATTCTCTTTCTGTATAGTTTATTTCTGATACTTTTACCCATTTCACACAGACTTGAATTTACTGGGTGCAGTAAATTCTGTTTCTCTAGTTGTTTATTGAACTTGCCCATATATTGGCATAACTTTGGGGCCGAAGTGACTAGGGCCGAAGTGACTTTGGGGTCGTGGTGACCAGAGGCCGACTTGACTTGGGGCCAAAGTGACTGGATACCAATAAATTGCGACTTAAAGTCAAAGCTAAGTAATCACACAAAGTCGTGCTTTAGTAGTAGAATTATTTTGCAATTATTTGCTGTAAAACAACAATTTGTATTTTCCAGTAAATAACTGCAATATTTTTTTATGTAGAGTTTCAAGTGCTAAGTAGTCACAAAAACTCAAATTAGTGTTTTAGTAGTGGAAGCCGAAACGTCCCAAGGCCTGAACGTACTAATAGAACCGAAATATCGATAATTAAAGGATAAAACGTAGTTTGGATCAATAGCCCACATCTCCCCAAATGTAAGGAAAGACGTGTACTACTACTATTGAATGCAGCCGGTAATAAGCGCAAATGCTTTATATATATATATTCCTAATCCTATTTTCGAGTTTTGAGTTCCCATAAAAAAAAAAATTTGTGGGGAATTTTACCACAGATTTGAAAGGGAAGAATAGATTAGAGGGGCGAAAATTCTTGCTCAATACGCAGCGGTGTCGTAATTCTTTTTCACAGTTAAACAAGTTGCTATAGTTTTCATGGAAGCGCTGCCAAAAAGCCTAATTATTCAAACACTCCTACCTGTGTTATAGTTCTATTGAGAAAAGCACTGAAGGTTTTCCTCAATTCCGAAGGTTGTTCACTTTCTTTGCTGGTGGCGCTAATGAACGTGAATGCGCAGGCGTATCGAAAAATTGGATGTGAGCCATAGAAATCTGTTATTAGATATCTATGATGTGAGCTATTAAACTTGGACCCTGACCCACTGATCTCAAAATAACTGGACATAGAAATTGGAAAAAGACAAGAATGGCAGTCACGTGACAAAAACCGTGATTTCGACAGCCATTGCTCGTACAATCAAAACGTCAACAACGCGATTGACTCGCCTGTGATAGCTCTGTCTGAAAACAGTGTTTGTATTTTTTTAAAATGCCAGATACTTGCGCAGCCATTGGCTGCACGATGCTCCGAGCTTCTGCTGAAGCAAAAGAACTCGACATAACCTTTCACTAGTTTGGATTTATTGCATGGAAATGTTGATTTTTTTGACTCGATAACAATGATCCCGATAACAACCTATTTTCGACATGTCGGGGAAATCTCCCAATCGAGCTATTTTAGATCAATCGGGTTATTTTAGCCCGATCGGAAAAAAATACCCAATAATTTAACCCTCGGCGCACACTTATGAAAAGTCGGATTTTTTTGGTGTAATACTGAAGAGTCGGGAATTTAAAAAAAAAATATCAAACTAAAACAAAACTAATTTCTGAGCATCGAAATTACAAACAAAACGTTAAAAATAAAAAGCAAAATTTCCAAAAAATTATGAGCCACTACTCTATGTTATCCGTCCCATGCCTTGGACGATTCGACGGAGCCATTGGACGGTTCGCCGGAACATTTTTTCTGGACGGTTCGGCGGTGTCGCTGAATCGCACTTCCGCCGAATCGTCCTGTATTCTTTTATAACATCGCCAAAGACTGTGTGCAATTTGAACGGTGCAATTCGTGCAGCTCCGCCTTACACTACAATTCAGAAGTGGGTTCGCCAGTTTTCAAAGAATAAAATTCAATGTCCCGCCAATAACGACCTGTTCACTTTCTTTGATAACAACCAAGTTCTTGCAAAACGTTGGCGTGTGACGGCTAATGCTAAGTCTATAGTTAGTGTAATTACCAATGTTGTACATATTTTAACACCACAAAAATCGAATCTACAATTCGACGCCAAGCTAACCCCATCCGTGTGGTTTAGGCCTGACTGTAGCGGATGCGGGCACACCATTGATGCCATTGAAGAACATGACCGCCATGCAGTGTAATGAGCTATTCAGAAATGAACGTGTAAAATTCCTTGCTCGTCGCTTAGCTGTGGCCCTCCAAGCACAACAAATAATAGACGGGTCCTTTCGGGACGACGTCGATGACGTTAACGCACCACAAGCTGCAAGGAATATTCGCAGACCAAGTAAACAGATAAAATTCACTGACGATGGCAAGGCTATGTTAAAAGATAATGCAAATCAGACACCTACATCGTACGATTTCGTAACTGGTTGTATCCCTAATAGTGCACCCGAGGTATCGGTAGGTGATCCATATTTTGCGAACCCCTGTTCTTATTTGAAAGAACGTGAGGTATTGACACACCTCACGAAAGCTATCGTAACTGACTGTGACAGGAGTTGGACAGTTATAGGATGCGATGAGTCACCCTATGCGTTAGGCAGCAGATTGATTGAGAGGTCTTTTGCGGAGTACCGTTCTGACCCAAATAAGTTTTTTTTCCTTTTGGAAAGCTCATTTTGATTCCTGGGCTTGGACACATAGAAATGAACTTTGTGAAATGTATTTTTAAACTTTTGTAGCCTATTCGTCTGAAAGCATTAGCAAAGCTGCTCGGATTCAAGTCGCCCAAAGCTTTGGTTTCGTGCGAAGCAGCCAAGAACCACCATAAATCATGGCAAATACTTTAAATTCTATTTTATTCAATAGCAGATGAGCTACTCGCCCCGTTTGTTCGAGATATGCAATTAAATAAAAACAAATGTAATGTAGAAATGCTCGGGGCGTGGTTAAACAATGCCAATAACCAGAATTATGTTTTACAGTATGAAATAGTTTTCACGTACTTATTCGCCCTTCGCTTGTCACATGCCGGTGCGAGACGCAATAACCACCCAATAATACAATGTGCTATTTCAAAATTAAAAATCTTGTGCCACGGACCTATGAACATGCCTGTATATCCAGAGATTTTGCTGCGAGATGCAGCGTTACATGTGCAAGTACCACCAGCTATAAAGAATCACTTGTGCCAGAACTCGTCGTTCTCTGTGAGTGGTCACAAATCACAAGGGGAGGGTGGAGATTTCATCGTGAAGGCAAAGAACAGACGTTTAAAAATGTGGATTCCCTTCGGGCTACCAACCGAGCAGCGATGGCTGAATGTGTGTCGTAATCTGGACCGCCTGGAAAAGGTAACATTTCCCATAATGTACTGATCACAGGTCCGAAGCCATAGGAGGGAGTTGGCAGTGCGAATCCCCACCCCCACCCCCATGGCAATCTCCGTTGAAAATTTTGACATCTCTGTCGAAAATTTTGGCCTCTTTTCACGAGAATTTATGTGCAAAATGGAAGATTTGGGGCCATTGGAAAAATATACCCCTTTACCCAACGCAGATAGAAGACGACACTTGGCACAAAAATGTTGAATAACTAAAAATTTCGATTTTTGTCTCGAAAACATAGCTGATGACCCTTAATTGGAACGGGCTCAATGAGCTCTTTCCAGTGAGGGATCATACGCTATGTTTGTGACACAAAATATGGAAATATGGTAAGATGTGAATATTTTTTTTTTGTGAACAGCACTGGCCGGTTGTGGCTGTCAAATTGGGCAAATAACAAAATGATAATGTTTTGTGTCGAAAACATAGTTTATGGTCTCTCATTGGAACGAGCTCGTTCCAATGAGGGGTCATAAGCTATTTTGGAGACAAAAAATGCACGCTTGGTCTATATACTCATGCTAATAAGAACAACATAGTTTTGTCACACTTGAAGGGCGATAAATTTATTGTCCTACTTCCTTCTTGAACCTTTTTTAGGGCCGACTTTTTTTGTGCGACCTTTTCTTATTACCGCGGCAACAGTCTTACGGTGTGTCGGACATAAATATTCTATTTTGTCCAGACAAATGGACGAACTGTCCGTCAAAAAAAGACACCGGGCGTGCAACCAATAGTCGCACCCCTCTTTGTCACAATCCATCCATGGTGTCTTTGCGTTTTTATCTGAAGTGAAAAGATCACCACAGATTCTACACATGTTTTTTGCTGCCATCGGTTTTGTTTTGGCCGTTGGTTTTTTACGACATGGGCGCTTCATCCCAGACGGAGAACACAATGCCTGTGCCTGCTGAGGTCGCTTGCCAAGGCGTGTCGCTGCCAATGGTAGTTCTGTGACGATTGGTGTTGATGCTGTGGATGTGGATGGTGTCGGTTGAGGTTCAGTTGGTGGTGGTGGTGGTGTTGATGGTGGTGGGGGCGGGGTTGATGATGGTAGTGATGGTGGTGGTTGCGTTGGTGATGATGGTGGTAGTGGCGTCTCGCATTCCTCTGCCGATTCTGTGTTCGAAACGTCCCATGTGTTCATTGCAGAGTGCTGTACGGAATCTTTTGGCTGAAGAGAATAATGAAAAGTCCGATTCAGGGATTCTCAGTCGGAGTCATACGTATAAAGTATAGTTCAATTATTTACCTAACGTGAGTTGTGGACGGAACTTACATAAGCATTTCGCATATAACAGAAACATTTCATTTTTGCTTCCAAAACATGGGTGATGGCCACTTACTGGAATGAACCCGACGTGCTGGCTCTAATGAGGGGCCATAAGGTATGTTTTTGAAGCCAGAAATTAAAATATACTCATAAAATAGAAACACAAGAAAAAATTAAAATATGCAAAGTTCATGAAGGGCACTGAACGAGTTTGACTGTACGTTTGGTGAGTGTTAAGGTGACGCCTATGTTATAAAGTGCATAGAACCAAAAAAGCCGGAAATTGTTTGGGTGCTTGCCTTGTAGACTTCGTGTGGCCATGTCAGAGCTGTTTAAATGACAAAACGATATTGTATCTCTGCTGTTCGCCTGATCGCCATGCATTTTGTGGCGCGTGTCCAGGCCCGAAGGCAGTGTTTTTTCGACGGGGTGGATTTGTGTGTGTGTGATGAATAATCGGTGTGTGGGGCGGGGGGGGGGGGGGCAAATGTGGGCGTGGCAAAGCCCATTTTACGGGGACAAATGCCCCCCCCCTCCCCCGCCCAATGTTACCCCGCCACTGTTCTTATGCCTTATCACAGAAATGGCAGTTATTATCTGTGTGCAATGTGCTCTCCGGATGTGTTTAATTCCGGTAGACAAAGGTGATGTGTGTCGGGGGGAACATGGGGAGGGGTGGGGGTCGGTATATATTAAACTTCCGGTGAGGACAGGGGGCACGTTCCGCTCTCTGTTTCTGTGACGCCGTCTGGGTATGTTTACAACCGAAATGTCTTATATTTGACAGTTCAATGTCGTTTATATTTGTAGATATAGAAGACAACATTGCACAAACTGTACATCCAGTAGACCAGTCTGTTGGAAAACTATTCACCCGAAATGTGGATCTGTCTGATGAAATCATTCAATTCCGTAGAGAGATTAGATCAAATGGATTTATAGCAGACGCGTCTGCGACGATGGACCTCGTTTCTCTGTCCGGGGATGAGATGGACACAGACTTCATACATTTCACTACTCTTGCTAAAGACAATATGCATTCTTATTTCGAGCGTGTCAGGAAGGGGGGCAATATAGTGGCCACATCGTCAGGCAGGGTGAAAGACATTTACGTGACACAACAACAGAGATCCGATGGAGAGAATGTGTACAGAAAGACGAAGAAGGTCCTCAATGACTGCGTACTACAGATGCTGGACTCCTTGACTCTAACAGTCACGACAAAAGTGATGTCCTGTGCACATTTACTTCACGTGAGAAATGCAGTGCAATTGGACCAAGGTTCCAATTATTCATTTTGTTCTACGATAACGTGACTTACTTCCTTGTTTTAAAGATCTCTCGACTCCTACATTGCGAGCCCTCAGAGGTATTTTCAGTATCGGAACGGATAAAATAAACAACATACGGTTGCAAATAAAGTATCAGAATGAACGATTGCGTAGCCACGGTGGGGGGGGGGGGGGGGGGGGGGGGGGGGATTAACATACTTTCTTTAAGTTTCTTCCAACCGTTCCTCCAAAAAAAAAAATCACAAGGGAGACCCAGTTCCAACTAGGACCCTCCGATCGTGAAGCCACTTTCCTGTAGGGAGGTGGCAAGAAAGGGTGATTATCGGAGGGTCCTACTTAGAACGAAGGTAGAATCCCCCCCCCCCCCCCCACCCACAATTATCCTTATACCACCCAATGCAATATCATAAAACAACTGGTTAGGGCCCACAATAACAGACTCCTGGCTATGCCCCTGGGGGTGAATTCAGCTTCTAATTTGTCGCATTGTTGAAAAATAGCGTATTAATTCTGATGTCACGCTTTTTCTGCAGGAATATGAAATACAGTCATAAATGGATGCAGCAGTGGAGGCCGTGGTCTCACGAGCTGGACAGCTTTTTGACATGAAATCCAAACATTAGCCTATATGTATTGATTATATTCATATGCATTTACCATTGATAGAAGGCCTTTTTTCCTTTTATAAAAACAGGTTTGCCTTTTCTTGGGGTCTTGTTTGTAGTGGCTGGAAGTTTCACCTGTAGAGTGGCGTTTGGCCCTACAAGCCTGGCCCTTCTTATTCTTGCCAGGGTTGATTGGTTTGATGGAATACTGGTATTCCGCACTGACTTGTGCGTGCTTACGTCTTGCAGCCTACAAAACGGATTGAACACAACGATTAGGCATTTGAGTTTATTTTCGCATACAAAATATGTAGTCGAATATATATTTAGCATCTTATAGCATTTATTATAGGCATACATTTATGTCGATGAATACAGAACCTAGATGAACAATTAAGAGATGTAGGCCTATCATAATTAACACAAACCGCTAATCTGAAATATTTTTGTATCGTTCTTTCAGGAATACACATTATACCCGATGAAGAGGAGAAGCAGGATGAAGAGCTGGGTGACGACACAAACATATTTTAAATGGCGTACTGGTGTGTTTTCAACTTGGTATGTGCACGTCATGATTTCTTTCAAACTCTAAACGATGTTGAAACATTTTATTTACAGGACATATACTTGCATTTCCACAGCACGTATGCGCAATATGTCTTAGCGTTCCGTTCATTTCTGATGCAATTGTACGCCAAAGTGCCATCATGATTTCGCACTGTAAATTTACTAATTGTGATATTACCATTAAATTCTTTACCAACGTATCTGTAAGTTTTTTTTATGCTGATCCCTCTTGTTAATGAAGCACACTATCTGTTGAAGTGTGCTCGGCAGGGATTTATACTATTTTGCCACAGACTGACACCCCGTGCTGTACAAAACCACTTGCTTTGCATATCATATGTAACAGTGCTTGTAGAATCATGCTTTTCGAGATTTTCCGATGGGCAAAAAGCGCAACGTTAAGGGGAACGTTTGTTTGTACAGTAATTTATGCTTAACTAGGTTTCCATACTTTTTGTTAATTTTTAATACCTACCTCAAATTCCATTGGATAAGCTGCAATCTGTTAGTCAATCAAAAACTTTGTTTCAACGGACTGCAGTGGGATTGCCGTCTTTTCAAGAATGCATGTGTGTACGTCAGGAATACTTTAGGGGTCAAAAAATGTGATTTCCAGCAATTCTGAAAAATGCACTCAATGACACCTAGGTGACCTCTGTGACCTTGACCCATATTTTGAATCTCCATCAAGTGTAGACTCATTTGGTTTTGGTCCCAGGTCCATACATCATACCACGCCTGAGATATGGACGTGACCCACTTTCAAAAATTTTGGCCAAGCCCACATTTTTTTATGTCAAAATGCATGCGTGTACGTCAGAAATAGTTTAGGGGGTCAAAAAAGTGATTTCCAGCAATTCTGAAAAATGCACTCAATGACCCCTAGTTGACCTCCGTGACCTTGACCCATATTTTGAACCTCAATCGAGTGTTGACTCATTTGGTGTTGGTCCCATGTCCGTAGGTCATACCACGCTTGAGATATGGGCGTGACCCACTTTCAAATAATTTGGCCATGCCCACTTTTTTTACAGCAAAATGCATGTGTGTACGTCAGGAATACTTTAGGGGGTCAAAAAATGTGATTTTCATCAATTCTGAAAAATGCTCTCAATGACACCTAAGTGACCTCTGTGACCTTGACCCATATTTTGAATCTCCATCAGGTGTCACCTCATTTGGTGTTGATCCCAGGTCGATACGCCATACCACACCTGAGATATGGGCGTGACCCACTTTCAAAATTTTGGGCCACGCCCACTTTTTTTTTACATCAAAATACATGTGTGTTTGTCAGGAATACTTTAGGGGATCAAAAAATGTGATTTCCAGCAATTCTGAAAAATGCAGTCAATGACCCCTAGATGACCTCCGTGACCTTGACCCATATTTTGAACCTCCATCGAATGTCGACTCATTTGGTGTTGGTCCCAGGTCTGTAGGTCATACCACGCCTGAGATATGGGCGTGACCCACTTTCAAAACACCCCTACAGACACCCCTGATACCCCAGGAATCTGAAAAACATAGGTGGCCGAGAACTTGTGGCTGTCTATCAGCATGCCAAAAATCAACGAGATAGGGCAATTCGTTTTCGAGTTATCTTGTGGACAAAAAAGTGATGAGAAGACAGAAGAAGAATAAGAAGAAGAGTAAGAAGAAAAAAAGAAGAAAAGAAAAAGAAACCGTGCAAAAACAATATTCTGTGTGTTTCACACAGACTAATTATAAATGCAAAGGTACAAAAGCTTGATTCTCTCTGATTTTTTGTGCAGCATTACTTACTGTTCACTAATGATCCTTTAAATTTTGTCTGACCAGTTAAAATATTACCACAGACCTTCAAAAATTGAAATTCTACACAACCTTTAAGAAGGTTGTGCAAAGCAGCCACTGCTTAACCCATTTAGGTTTGCACAACCTTTTTTACGAGAACAACAGTAAATCATTTTAATGTACTGGTGTGTTTGTACATGTATTATAGTTTTTTTATATGCACTCATTTAGTTATTTTTCACAAATAAATCACAATAAAATCATGTGAACTGAATTTGGGGATTTCTTTGGTTTAAAAAAAGGTTAGAGTAATACCACAGGTGATTACATAACCTCAAAAAGGGTTACAATATTTTTAAAAATTTCCTATTTTCATTCCAAACTATACCTTATGATCACCACAATAGAATTAGCTCCAATGAAGGGTCATAAGCTCTTGTCCATAGAACGAGAAAGTAAAACAAAGTATGAAAAGTGAATTTTTTATTTCGTGGATGCTGATTTCGTTGATTAGTCAGGCAAAGGGTAAAAAAACAAAATTGCTTCAACAAATTTCGTTCTGTTAGTATTTATGTGTAGGTGGCATGAGATCTTTCACGTGTAATTATTTATTTATTGTTGTTTAACATCATTTTCAGCATCTGGGCAAAACATAAATATAAAATTAAGTTTTGCCAATCGTTTATGCTTACATTTTGTTGCCCACTTACTGAGGGATCGCACCTCAGAGACATTGGTTACCAATTCCATTATTACCAGTGGAGGAAAACAAATCTACCTCAGTGGAGATGCAGAACAATCACTTCCCATGTGTCCCACTGGGTTCATGTGTGACGTGAGTGTGACAAATGTGCATTTGATTCATGTGTTGAGTAAAGTTTAAACATGGGTATTGAAATGTCATTGGAATAGTGTTAATAAACAAGAGGCCCCAGGGGGCCTTAAATCACTCAGCTGACAAAGTGGTTCAAAAGTGGTTCAAAGAAGTATTTTGGTTTACATTCAGCTAGTCATGGTTCATCAACAATACAGAGGAATAATGTCACAAAATTATTCATAACTCAGGTGTCCATTTTGAATGATTATTATCATAGGTCTTGCTAACTGGGTCCATTTCGACCAGCCGTAGACAAGCACTGCCAAATTTTCAAGGGTTCTCTTATGTCACTGCAGTTTGAAGGGATAATTGATGGAAAAACACTAAGGAATGGATTTGAAGAAACTTTAATTTTCCCCCTACTCCTCCCCACCTAAAATTTGTTGTATATCAAATATCAAAAGATTGTGACTGGTTGATCTGAAGAAACGGATTGTTCAAAGATCGTTCCTCATATTGCACTATGGTAAACTATGGCCTCTCGAATGAAGCCCAAAGATGACCCCAGCAGATAAACCTTCAGGGAGGTATATTTTCAATTTTGCATAAATTGAAGAGGAACCGCTACAACTGACCCTGAGGTCGGGTTGGTGGTTATAAGGGATAGATGTTTTTAAAAAATGGCATAAAATCACTCTAAATCATTCAAAATGCATGTTGAAGCAAAAAGTTCTCTTCATCTAATCCCAAAAGTGGGGAGGGGTGGTAATTGGGAATAAATTTTTTCTTTCACATAAAATCACTAACAACATAAAATCCTTCAAAACACATTTTGGATAAAAAAATCTATTTCCTTACTTACCTGACAGGGGTGGGTGGGGGGGGGGGGGGTGGGGGGTGGGGGTGGGGGGGGGTGAGGTGGGGGTTGGGGCGGGGAGGCAGATAGGGGTAAAATTGTTTTCACATAACATCAGATTTTCATCAGTGGATTCGAGTGATATAGATTCTTAACCCTTTACCCAACGAATTGCCTGCGTCCGCCCACGTAATATGCAAATTCAGCAGCTGAAAAAATATTATTTTTCGAAAAATTTCAACTAAACCATATCATGTGACACCTCGTCGAGCTTGTTCAAAAGAGGGGTCACATAATATGGTTTTGTTGAAAGTTTTTGAAAAAATTTAAAAAATAATATTTAAATTAATAAATTTTGAAATCGTCTGCGTTGGGTAAAGGGTTAAAGAAATTTCCAAATGTTGCACTAAACTAAAATTTGGGTCACAATGAAGAGCCGAAATATTAACCCAGGGACCTGATTTGAACAAACTGGAATCTAATCCCCCTTGAGATATTGTATACCAAATATCAAAAGATTGTCACTGGTGGATCTGAAGAAGAAGATTTTTAAAAGATATACATCGTTTTGCACAAAGTTAAGATTTGGGCTCCCACAGGGTGCCCAAATATTAACCCAAGGACTCAATTTGAAGAAAATTGAATCCCCCTCCTCCCTTACAGATGTTGTATACCAAATCTGAAAGGATTCTGATTGGTGGATCTGAAGAAGATGATTTTTAAAGAAATTTCCTCATATTGCGTTGAGTTAAACTCAAGGCTTCAACTGTGAGCCCAACTTTTAACACAGGGACCTGATTTGAATCTGAACCCTCTAAAGATGTTGTATACCAAATATAAAATGATTCTGACTGGGGGATCTGAAGAAGATTTTTAAACAAATTTTCTCATATTGTATTAAGTTAAAATTTGGGCTCCAGTAAAGAGCCCTAACATTAACCCAGGGACACGATTTGAACAAACTTGAATTTGACAAATCTAGAGATGTGGAAAACCAAGTATGCAAGGATTCTGACAGGTGAACCTGAGAAGAAGATTTTTAAAAGAAATTTCCTGATATTGCACCAGGTTAAAATTTGGGCTCCAATAGAGAGCGCAAATATCAACCCAGTGACTCGACTTGCTCAAACTTGAATCCCCCCCACCCTCGAGATTCTGACAGGTGGATCTGAAGAAGATTTTTTAAGAATATTCCACATATTGAACTAAGTGAAAATTTGGGCCCAAGTATTCACCGAGGGACTAAATTTGAACAAACTTGAATGTGACCCTCCTCGAGATATTGAATACCAATATGAAAAGATTCTGACTGGTGGGTCTGAGGAAGATTTTTTTTAATTTTACAAAGAGATTTATGGGTGCTATCCGAGTTATGCCTCTGTGGTGCACCCTGTGAGTATGTCAGCTTTATTTGAACAAACTTGAATTGAGCAAATTTTGTTGAATTTGGTCAGTAGTTTGTGCGAAGAAGTCGATAATGTAAAGTTAACGCCGGACGGATGACAGACGGAAAGTGATCATTAAAACGCCCCATGAGCTTTGCTCAGGTGAGCTAAAAATGTAAACCATAATTTCTCAAGATTTAATAGTTTTAACAGGGGGGTCTCAGTTATCACATATGGGATGGGGGGGGGGGGGGGTGGAGCGAGGGGGGAGGTACCAAAAATACCGAATTTTTTTTCTCTCACAGACTTTTTTCAATAGCAAAATAGCACACAGCTATTATTTTATACAGAGACACAGATTGAGTATAAGCTGTCAATAGTTGGAATTGCATTTGAAGTAAGTTGATCAGGGTGGAGAACCCTCCTCCCCCGCCCGGGTCTAATTTTCTATTTATTTAGAGTTTTATGCAGGGGAAAAAAATAATCCTTATGACCCCATGGGGTCAATGGAGAGAAAATCTTGGTGGGCTCCTTAATGTGTTCTGAAGAATTTATGAGTAATTTTAAGTGGAAAAAAATTACCTCTATGACCACCCCACCCCTGGGGTCAAGTTGGGATATTCTTCTTTTTTTTCTCCAAATTGCGTTCTGAAGGATTTAGAGTGATTGGATGCAATAAGGGAAAAAACTACTGCTTTCACCACCTCTCCCAACTATTCAACCATCAAGGACAATTAGACAAATAAAAAATTGACCTCCAAAATGTGTTTTGAAGGATCTCGAGTTATTTTACGTGAAAAAATATGCCTATGATCACCCCTCTCCCTGCTCCCCTGGATCAATTGGTTGAAAATTTCTTTTTTGTTCCAAAATGCATTTTGAAGGATTATAAAGATTTTGTGTGAAAAAGGAGTTACCAATGCCCCACGTTTTCGTCTTCCCCCCACTCCCAACCCCCTCCCATCATTACAAGATTTTCGGGCTCTCGCTGCTGTCACGGGTGACCGATCGTGACCAAAAGGAGATGTTCTCATCTGGACATGACCTCGAACCTACATATGAAATTTCGTGATGATCGGTCATGAACTACGGGGTGTAGCCTGTGCCAAGAAAAATGTGAACAGTCTGACAGACTCACAGACTAACAAACTTTCACACGCATGATGGCAATAGCTTATCTTGACTTTGTCAAGTTAAGCTAAAAACGATAAAATCTTACTCCACCTTTATGTTCTGTGAATGATGCCTTATACTAAATATGGATTAGTGGTGTTGATGAGTACAGGTGATGTATTCATCTGGAAGAATCTAATGTGGAAAATCCTACCATAAAGGACAGTAAAGCAATAAGGTAATGCCAGGCAAATGTCAAAATCAAACTTGTACTGCATTTTCTGTGACTAATACAAGGTACTAAATATGGGATGGCTGCGTGGGGTATATCTGATGTTATCATTCAAAAATTAGAATCTTAAACATTATGAGACCATAAAGGGCAACAACTCTGTAAATTAATATCAGGTAAATGTCAAAATCGAACTTGACTCACATTATCCGAGAAAAAAGGGGGGGGGGGGGATTATATGCCAAACATGGATACATTTTGTTGATTACACAACATGTTAATCACCCGGAAACAACATATTGGAATTTGAAAATAATAAAAGGCAATAACTCTTTGATTAGAGTGGGACAACTGCTTGGTAGGAGCTGATCGGCATTTTCAGTGGATGGAGCCAAACACACACGCAGATTGGCTGTGTTGAGTTTTGCTAAAGTTATCACCCGGAAACTCAAGATCTTGGAAATTCTAAGTTAAAGGGCAATAGCCACATGCTGAAATGTTGTCAAAACTGAACTTGAGCCAACTTTTCCGTGAATGTAGCCACATTTCAAATATGGACTGGTTGTCAAAAGTATAGAACGAGATTATCATTCAGGAATCACAAAGAGGAAAGACGGATGAACAACGCTATGCCTTAATACGAACCGTTTATAGGGGCATTTCCATTTTCGTTTCTGAAATATATCTTTCGACCTGTCATTGAAAAAGTTCAAATTTGAGTGTATATTTTGAATGGCGTGAATCGAGTCGTTTACAATAATTATTTCCAGACTGGTAACAAAGAGTATTAAAAGTTGGCAGTGTTACCACAGGAGGTGTGTTCAGGACTGACCCTCACTGGAATCATATCTATCGCACAATTCACAGTCAAATGATGCTTTAGACAGGTGGCATTATTTGTTTTTGGTGCTGTGGCGTGTATGTTATTTGTTCTTTGTTTTGGTTTTGGTTTTGTACCGAAATTCCAAGCAGTATTTTTCCCATAATACTACTTGAAATTTAACCCGTTCAGTCCTTTTTAACATACTTCAATGAGATCTGTCAAGCAAAAGTGAATTGGTTAGATTCCTTGTTGCACAATGGGGGAAAATTACAAGGACACGCGGACCAGAATGGCAACAACTCTGGCAAGAGGGCCTATGTGGTGTTCCTGTCCCCACTTTGGTCTATCAGCACACCAAAGGACGGCCAGATTCGTTTACCCACATAATGCTACAAGGCGAAATGTTCGTACGGAAGGCCCTGCATACGAACAAACGCAATGACGAACGAATGTCTCCACATGATTTCCCGAATCCCCACTTGCGGCATAATAACTGTCAATCATCAACTAGAGTAGAGCCAGGGAAATAACATCTTTTAAATTACTTTTAACTGGTTGAGCTAGAAGCCACTATCAGGGCTTTCAGAAAGATTAGGGTACCAATGTAAAAGCCTACATTTGTCTTGTTCATGTTTCATATTCAGTCAAATGCAAATAATATTTTGTTGATATCAATTTGTTCTATTACCAATGATTTGAGAGTGCATGTGGGCACTCTCCAATAATTTGTAATGAAACAAATTCTGAATAACAAAATCTGTCCATCAAAAATATTCTAGCCCTCAACCAGTTAAAAAACGTTCCAAATTTAGATGGAGAATAATCCCCTGTCTTGAAGGGAGTGATGTGTGGAACATAAACTCATCCATGAGTGCATCAAGGCACTAACTGTAGTGGTAAAGCCTTACAGATTGCGACTCGATGTATTCAATGGCCAAAATCCCTTGCACAGGTGGATTCTGTGAACTTTCAAGTTCCTTCCCCTACCCACAGAAAAATAAATTATTACGCTTTCGACACCTCTGGAATTTCTAGTACAAGTAATTTGAAATGTAGTTGTGGTGACTTTCAAGCAATGCACACAAAATAAACAGAATGTACAAAATTTGTGTTTTTAACCATGGAAAAACATACACAAGGAGCTAAAATTATTCGTCTACGAGTGCTTTTCGACAACACAGCCACAGTTTATCAAAGACTTATTTGTTGCGATGGTTTAGATTATGTATAAAACCCCAAAAAGGACACAAACGCAGAAATTGTTACATTCATATTTATTTCTCTGAAAAATCTTGATTCAATGTGATACACAGGAAACTAAAGACATCTCACTGAAAAGAAAGGGGTCACTGTGGAAAAGGGTGTATTCCTGTTTAAATGTGACTCCATATCACAGACAGAACACAACTTGGTTCGTTTTACTTCATGCATGGCAAACAATCTGTATAGGATTGAAACTTAACCCATTACATAACGTACGAAAATCAGACTTTCAAATTGCATGTTTTACATTTTTGCCTCCAAAATATAGTCTATACCAATCGAGCTCATTCCAGTGAGGGGCCATGAGCTATACCTAAAGACAAAACATTAAAATTTTAGTTGTTCAAGAATTTTTATTTGCAAGTGTTCTCTTCCAGAACTGTCAGGTAACACCCGTGGCATGCTGTCCAATGAGAGTGGTGGGTCCCAACAGTCAGTGACTGACCAATAAATCACCTGTGACAATTGTATGGGCTGCAGTAAGTATCCACCCTCCTCCCACCAGAGTCCTACTATTTTAGTTGAAATTTGGAGTTCTTGTATTCAAGATTCATTCCTACCAGTAGTTTTTGGCGTTTGCCAAGTACAAGCCATTTGAAATCCATTTTTATTTAATTTCGTAATATGTATGACTGAGATCAAACTTCCAGCACTATTGCATGCCCTTTGCGGTCTGTGGCAATGCTTTTCATTCGACTCTTGCTAATGTGGCCAACCAGAAAAAAAGCTAGCTTGCACAGTCGATGTATGTTAAGGTACCTCCTTTAAACAGTGAAATATTTAGAACGAAGGTAGAATTCCCCCCCCCCCCCCCCCACCCACAATTATCCTTATACCACCCAATGCAATATCATAAAACAACTGGTTAGGGCCCACAATAACAGACTCCTGGCTATGCCCCTGGGGGTGAATTCAGCTTCTAATTTGTCGCATTGTTGAAAAATAGCGTATTAATTCTGATGTCACGCTTTTTCTGCAGGAATATGAAATACAGTCATAAATGGATGCAGCAGTGGAGGCCGTGGTCTCACGAGCTGGACAGCTTTTTGACATGAAATCCAAACATTAGCCTATATGTATTGATTATATTCATATGCATTTACCATTGATAGAAGGCCTTTTTTCCTTTTATAAAAACAGGTTTGCCTTTTCTTGGGGTCTTGTTTGTAGTGGCTGGAAGTTTCACCTGTAGAGTGGCGTTTGGCCCTACAAGCCTGGCCCTTCTTATTCTTGCCAGGGTTGATTGGTTTGATGGAATACTGGTATTCCGCACTGACTTGTGCGTGCTTACGTCTTGCAGCCTGCAAAACGGATTGAACACAACGATTAGGCATTTGAGTTTATTTTCGCATACAAAATATGTAGTCGAATATATATTTAGCATCTTATAGCATTTATTATAGGCATACATTTATGTCGATGAATACAGAACCTAGATGAACAATTAAGAGATGTAGGCCTATCATAATTAACACAAACCGCTAATCTGAAATATTTTTGTATCGTTCTTTCAGGAATACACATTATACCCGATGAAGAGGAGAAGCAGGATGAAGAGCTGGGTGACGACACAAACATATTTTAAATGGCGTACTGGTGTGTTTTCAACTTGGTATGTGCACGTCATGATTTCTTTCAAACTCTAAACGATGTTGAAACATTTTATTTACAGGACATATACTTGCATTTCCACAGCACGTATGCGCAATATGTCTTAGCGTTCCGTTCATTTCTGATGCAATTGTACGCCAAAGTGCCAT
The DNA here is from genome assembly GCA_031216915.1 of Pictodentalium vernedei. Lineage (NCBI taxonomy): Eukaryota > Metazoa > Mollusca > Scaphopoda > Dentaliida > Dentaliidae > Pictodentalium > Pictodentalium vernedei. The sequence continues at coordinate 347,262,636 of CM062290.1, forward strand.
CATGATTTCGCACTGTAAATTTACTAATTGTGATATTACCATTAAATTCTTTACCAACGTATCTGTAAGTTTTTTTTATGCTGATCCCTCTTGTTAATGAAGCACACTATCTGTTGAAGTGTGCTCGGCAGGGATTTATACTATTTTGCCACAGACTGACACCCCGTGCTGTACAAAACCACTTGCTTTGCATATCATATGTAACAGTGCTTGTAGAATCATGCTTTTCGAGATTTTCCGATGGGCAAAAAGCGCAACGTTAAGGGGAACGTTTGTTTGTACAGTAATTTATGCTTAACTAGGTTTCCATACTTTTTGTTAATTTTTAATACCTACCTCAAATTCCATTGGATAAGCTGCAATCTGTTAGTCAATCAAAAACTTTGTTTCAACGGACTGCAGTGGGATTGCCGTCTTTTCAAGAATGCATGTGTGTACGTCAGGAATACTTTAGGGGTCAAAAAATGTGATTTCCAGCAATTCTGAAAAATGCACTCAATGACACCTAGGTGACCTCTGTGACCTTGACCCATATTTTGAATCTCCATCAAGTGTAGACTCATTTGGTTTTGGTCCCAGGTCCATACATCATACCACGCCTGAGATATGGACGTGACCCACTTTCAAAAATTTTGGCCAAGCCCACATTTTTTTATGTCAAAATGCATGCGTGTACGTCAGAAATAGTTTAGGGGGTCAAAAAAGTGATTTCCAGCAATTCTGAAAAATGCACTCAATGACCCCTAGTTGACCTCCGTGACCTTGACCCATATTTTGAACCTCAATCGAGTGTTGACTCATTTGGTGTTGGTCCCATGTCCGTAGGTCATACCACGCTTGAGATATGGGCGTGACCCACTTTCAAATAATTTGGCCATGCCCACTTTTTTTACAGCAAAATGCATGTGTGTACGTCAGGAATACTTTAGGGGGTCAAAAAATGTGATTTTCATCAATTCTGAAAAATGCTCTCAATGACACCTAAGTGACCTCTGTGACCTTGACCCATATTTTGAATCTCCATCAGGTGTCACCTCATTTGGTGTTGATCCCAGGTCGATACGCCATACCACACCTGAGATATGGGCGTGACCCACTTTCAAAATTTTGGGCCACGCCCACTTTTTTTTTACATCAAAATACATGTGTGTTTGTCAGGAATACTTTAGGGGATCAAAAAATGTGATTTCCAGCAATTCTGAAAAATGCAGTCAATGACCCCTAGATGACCTCCGTGACCTTGACCCATATTTTGAACCTCCATCGAATGTCGACTCATTTGGTGTTGGTCCCAGGTCTGTAGGTCATACCACGCCTGAGATATGGGCGTGACCCACTTTCAAAACACCCCTACAGACACCCCTGATACCCCAGGAATCTGAAAAACATAGGTGGCCGAGAACTTGTGGCTGTCTATCAGCATGCCAAAAATCAACGAGATAGGGCAATTCGTTTTCGAGTTATCTTGTGGACAAAAAAGTGATGAGAAGACAGAAGAAGAATAAGAAGAAGAGTAAGAAGAAAAAAAGAAGAAAAGAAAAAGAAACCGTGCAAAAACAATATTCTGTGTGTTTCACACAGACTAATTATAAATGCAAAGGTACAAAAGCTTGATTCTCTCTGATTTTTTGTGCAGCATTACTTACTGTTCACTAATGATCCTTTAAATTTTGTCTGACCAGTTAAAATATTACCACAGACCTTCAAAAATTGAAATTCTACACAACCTTTAAGAAGGTTGTGCAAAGCAGCCACTGCTTAACCCATTTAGGTTTGCACAACCTTTTTTACGAGAACAACAGTAAATCATTTTAATGTACTGGTGTGTTTGTACATGTATTATAGTTTTTTTATATGCATTCATTTAGTTATTTTTCACAAATAAATCACAATAAAATCATGTGAACTGAATTTGGGGATTTCTTTGGTTTAAAAAAAGGTTAGAGTAATACCACAGGTGATTACACAACCTCAAAAAGGGTTACAATATTTTTAAAAATTTCCTATTTTCATTCCAAACTATACCTTATGATCACCACAATAGAATTAGCTCCAATGAAGGGTCATAAGCTCTTGTCCATAGAACGAGAAAGTAAAACAAAGTATGAAAAGTGAATTTTTTATTTCGTGGATGCTGATTTCGTTGATTAGTCAGGCAAAGGGTAAAAAAACAAAATTGCTTCAACAAATTTCGTTCTGTTAGTATTTATGTGTAGGTGGCATGAGATCTTTCACGTGTAATTATTTATTTATTGTTGTTTAACATCATTTTCAGCATCTGGGCAAAACATAAATATAAAATTAAGTTTTGCCAATCGTTTATGCTTACATTTTGTTGCCCACTTACTGAGGGATCGCACCTCAGAGACATTGGTTACCAATTCCATTATTACCAGTGGAGGAAAACAAATCTACCTCAGTGGAGATGCAGAACAATCACTTCCCATGTGTCCCACTGGGTTCATGTGTGACGTGAGTGTGACAAATGTGCATTTGATTCATGTGTTGAGTAAAGTTTAAACATGGGTATTGAAATGTCATTGGAATAGTGTTAATAAACAAGAGGCCCCAGGGGGCCTTAAATCACTCAGCTGACAAAGTGGTTCAAAAGTGGTTCAAAGAAGTATTTTGGTTTACATTCAGCTAGTCATGGTTCATCAACAATACAGAGGAATAATGTCACAAAATTATTCATAACTCAGGTGTCCATTTTGAATGATTATTATCATAGGTCTTGCTAACTGGGTCCATTTCGACCAGCCGTAGACAATCACTGCCAAATTTTCAAGGGTTCTCTTATGTCACTGCAGTTTGAAGGGATAATTGATGGAAAAACACTAAGGAATGGATTTGAAGAAACTTTAATTTTCCCCCTACTCCTCCCCACCTAAAATTTGTTGTATATCAAATATCAAAAGATTGTGACTGGTTGATCTGAAGAAACGGATTGTTCAAAGATCGTTCCTCATATTGCACTATGGTAAACTATGGCCTCTCGAATGAAGCCCAAAGATGACCCCAGCAGATAAACCTTCAGGGAGGTATATTTTCAATTTTGCATAAATTGAAGAGGAACCGCTACAACTGACCCTGAGGTCGGGTTGGTGGTTATAAGGGATAGATGTTTTTAAAAAATGGCATAAAATCACTCTAAATCATTCAAAATGCATGTTGAAGCAAAAAGTTCTCTTCATCTAATCCCAAAAGTGGGGAGGGGTGGTAATTGGGAATAAATTTTTTCTTTCACATAAAATCACTAACAACATAAAATCCTTCAAAACACATTTTGGATAAAAAAATCTATTTCCTTACTTACCTGACAGGGGTGGGTGGGGGGGGGGGGGGTGGGGGGTGGGGGGGGGGGGGTGGGGGTGAGGTGGGGGTTGGGGCGGGGAGGCAGATAGGGGTAAAATTGTTTTCACATAACATCAGATTTTCATCAGTGGATTCGAGTGATATAGATTCTTAACCCTTTACCCAACGAATTGCCTGCGTCCGCCCACGTAATATGCAAATTCAGCAGCTGAAAAAATATTATTTTTCGAAAAATTTCAACTAAACCATATCATGTGACACCTCGTCGAGCTTGTTCAAAAGAGGGGTCACATAATATGGTTTTGTTGAAAGTTTTTGAAAAAATTTAAAAAATAATATTTAAATTAATAAATTTTGAAATCGTCTGCGTTGGGTAAAGGGTTAAAGAAATTTCCAAATGTTGCACTAAACTAAAATTTGGGTCACAATGAAGAGCCGAAATATTAACCCAGGGACCTGATTTGAACAAACTGGAATCTAATCCCCCTTGAGATATTGTATACCAAATATCAAAAGATTGTCACTGGTGGATCTGAAGAAGAAGATTTTTAAAAGATATACATCGTTTTGCACAAAGTTAAGATTTGGGCTCCCACAGGGTGCCCAAATATTAACCCAAGGACTCAATTTGAAGAAAATTGAATCCCCCTCCTCCCTTACAGATGTTGTATACCAAATCTGAAAGGATTCTGATTGGTGGATCTGAAGAAGATGATTTTTAAAGAAATTTCCTCATATTGCGTTGAGTTAAACTCAAGGCTTCAACTGTGAGCCCAACTTTTAACACAGGGACCTGATTTGAATCTGAACCCTCTAAAGATGTTGTATACCAAATATAAAATGATTCTGACTGGGGGATCTGAAGAAGATTTTTAAACAAATTTTCTCATATTGTATTAAGTTAAAATTTGGGCTCCAGTAAAGAGCCCTAACATTAACCCAGGGACACGATTTGAACAAACTTGAATTTGACAAATCTAGAGATGTGGAAAACCAAGTATGCAAGGATTCTGACAGGTGAACCTGAGAAGAAGATTTTTAAAAGAAATTTCCTGATATTGCACCAGGTTAAAATTTGGGCTCCAATAGAGAGCGCAAATATCAACCCAGTGACTCGACTTGCTCAAACTTGAATCCCCCCCACCCTCGAGATTCTGACAGGTGGATCTGAAGAAGATTTTTTAAGAATATTCCACATATTGAACTAAGTGAAAATTTGGGCCCAAGTATTCACCGAGGGACTAAATTTGAACAAACTTGAATGTGACCCTCCTCGAGATATTGAATACCAATATGAAAAGATTCTGACTGGTGGGTCTGAGGAAGATTTTTTTTAATTTTACAAAGAGATTTATGGGTGCTATCCGAGTTATGCCTCTGTGGTGCACCCTGTGAGTATGTCAGCTTTATTTGAACAAACTTGAATTGAGCAAATTTTGTTGAATTTGGTCAGTAGTTTGTGCGAAGAAGTCGATAATGTAAAGTTAACGCCGGACGGATGACAGACGGAAAGTGATCATTAAAACGCCCCATGAGCTTTGCTCAGGTGAGCTAAAAATGTAAACCATAATTTCTCAAGATTTAATAGTTTTAACAGGGGGGTCTCAGTTATCACATATGGGATGGGGGGGGGGGGGGGGGGGGGTGGAGCGAGGGGGGAGGTACCAAAAATACCGAATTTTTTTTCTCTCACAGACTTTTTTCAATAGCAAAATAGCACACAGCTATTATTTTATACAGAGACACAGATTGAGTATAAGCTGTCAATAGTTGGAATTGCATTTGAAGTAAGTTGATCAGGGTGGAGAACCCTCCTCCCCCGCCCGGGTCTAATTTTCTATTTATTTAGAGTTTTATGCAGGGGAAAAAAATAATCCTTATGACCCCATGGGGTCAATGGAGAGAAAATCTTGGTGGGCTCCTTAATGTGTTCTGAAGAATTTATGAGTAATTTTAAGTGGAAAAAAATTACCTCTATGACCACCCCACCCCTGGGGTCAAGTTGGGATATTCTTCTCCTTTTTTTTCTCCAAATTGCGTTCTGAAGGATTTAGAGTGATTGGATGCAATAAGGGAAAAAACTACTGCTTTCACCACCTCTCCCAACTATTCAACCATCAAGGACAATTAGACAAATAAAAAATTGACCTCCAAAATGTGTTTTGAAGGATCTCGAGTTATTTTACGTGAAAAAATATGCCTATGATCACCCCTCTCCCTGCTCCCCTGGATCAATTGGTTGAAAATTTCTTTTTTGTTCCAAAATGCATTTTGAAGGATTATAAAGATTTTGTGTGAAAAAGGAGTTACCAATGCCCCACGTTTTCGTCTTCCCCCCACTCCCAACCCCCTCCCATCATTACAAGATTTTCGGGCTCTCGCTGCTGTCACGGGTGACCGATCGTGACCAAAAGGAGATGTTCTCATCTGGACATGACCTCGAACCTACATATGAAATTTCGTGATGATCGGTCATGAACTACGGGGTGTAGCCTGTGCCAAGAAAAATGTGAACAGTCTGACAGACTCACAGACTAACAAACTTTCACACGCATGATGGCAATAGCTTATCTTGACTTTGTCAAGTTAAGCTAAAAACGATAAAATCTTACTCCACCTTTATGTTCTGTGAATGATGCCTTATACTAAATATGGATTAGTGGTGTTGATGAGTACAGGTGAGGTATTCATCTGGAAGAATCTAATGTGGAAAATCCTACCATAAAGGACAGTAAAGCAATAAGGTAATGCCAGGCAAATGTCAAAATCAAACTTGTACTGCATTTTCTGTGACTAATACAAGGTACTAAATATGGGATGGCTGCGTGGGGTATATCTGATGTTATCATTCAAAAATAAGAATCTTAAACATTATGAGACCATAAAGGGCAACAACTCTGTAAATTAATATCAGGTAAATGTCAAAATCGAACTTGACTCACATTATCCGAGAAAAAAGGGGGGGGGGGGGGATTATATGCCAAACATGGATACATTTTGTTGATTACACAACATGTTAATCACCCGGAAACAACATATTGGAATTTGAAAATAATAAAAGGCAATAACTCTTTGATTAGAGTGGGACAACTGCTTGGTAGGAGCTGATCGGCATTTTCAGTGGATGGAGCCAAACACACACGCAGATTGGCTGTGTTGAGTTTTGCTAAAGTTATCACCCGGAAACTCAAGATCTTGGAAATTCTAAGTTAAAGGGCAATAGCCACATGCTGAAATGTTGTCAAAACTGAACTTGAGCCAACTTTTCCGTGAATGTAGCCACATTTCAAATATGGACTGGTTGTCAAAAGTATAGAACGAGATTATCATTCAGGAATCACAAAGAGGAAAGACGGATGAACAACGCTATGCCTTAATACGTACCGTTTATAGGGGCATTTCCATTTTCGTTTCTGAAATATATCTTTCGACCTGTCATTGAAAAAGTTCAAATTTGAGTGTATATTTTGAATGGCGTGAATCGAGTCGTTTACAATAATTATTTCCAGACTGGTAACAAAGAGTATTAAAAGTTGGCAGTGTTACCACAGGAGGTGTGTTCAGGACTGACCCTCACTGGAATCATATCTATCGCACAATTCACAGTCAAATGATGCTTTAGACAGGTGGCATTATTTGTTTTTGGTGCTGTGGCGTGTATGTTATTTGTTCTTTGTTTTGGTTTTGGTTTTGTACCGAAATTCCAAGCAGTATTTTTCCCATAATACTACTTGAAATTTAACCCGTTCAGTCCTTTTTAACATACTTCAATGAGATCTGTCAAGCAAAAGTGAATTGGTTAGATTCCTTGTTGCACAATGGGGGAAAATTACAAGGACACGCGGACCAGAATGGCAACAACTCTGGCAAGAGGGCCTATGTGGTGTTCCTGTCCCCACTTTGGTCTATCAGCACACCAAAGGACGGCCAGATTCGTTTACCCACATAATGCTACAAGGCGAAATGTTCGTACGGAAGGCCCTGCATACGAACAAACGCAATGACGAACGAATGTCTCCACATGATTTCCCGAATCCCCACTTGCGGCATAATAACTGTCAATCATCAACTAGAGTAGAGCCAGGGAAATAACATCTTTTAAATTACTTTTAACTGGTTGAGCTAGAAGCCACTATCAGGGCTTTCAGAAAGATTAGGGTACCAATGTAAAAGCCTACATTTGTCTTGTTCATGTTTCATATTCAGTCAAATGCAAATAATATTTTGTTGATATCAATTTGTTCTATTACCAATGATTTGAGAGTGCATGTGGGCACTCTCCAATAATTTGTAATGAAACAAATTCTGAATAACAAAATCTGTCCATCAAAAATATTCTAGCCCTCAACCAGTTAAAAAACGTTCCAAATTTAGATGGAGAATAATCCCCTGTCTTGAAGGGAGTGATGTGTGGAACATAAACTCATCCATGAGTGCATCAAGGCACTAACTGTAGTGGTAAAGCCTTACAGATTGCGACTCGATGTATTCAATGGCCAAAATCCCTTGCACAGGTGGATTCTGTGAACTTTCAAGTTCCTTCCCCTACCCACAGAAAAATAAATTATTACGCTTTCGACACCTCTGGAATTTCTAGTACAAGTAATTTGAAATGTAGTTGTGGTGACTTTCAAGCAATGCACACAAAATAAACAGAATGTACAAAATTTGTGTTTTTAACCATGGAAAAACATACACAAGGAGCTAAAATTATTCGTCTACGAGTGCTTTTCGACAACACAGCCACAGTTTATCAAAGACTTATTTGTTGCGATGGTTTAGATTATGTATAAAACCCCAAAAAGGACACAAACGCAGAAATTGTTACATTCATATTTATTTCTCTGAAAAATCTTGATTCAATGTGATACACAGGAAACTAAAGACATCTCACTGAAAAGAAAGGGGTCACTGTGGAAAAGGGTGTATTCCTGTTTAAATGTGACTCCATATCACAGACAGAACACAACTTGGTTCGTTTTACTTCATGCATGGCAAACAATCTGTATAGGATTGAAACTTAACCCATTACATAACGTACGAAAATCAGACTTTCAAATTGCATGTTTTACATTTTTGCCTCCAAAATATAGTCTATACCAATCGAGCTCATTCCAGTGAGGGGCCATGAGCTATACCTAAAGACAAAACATTAAAATTTTAGTTGTTCAAGAATTTTTATTTGCAAGTGTTCTCTTCCAGAACTGTCAGGTAACACCCGTGGCATGCTGTCCAATGAGAGTGGTGGGTCCCAACAGTCAGTGACTGACCAATAAATCACCTGTGACAATTGTATGGGCTGCAGTAAGTATCCACCCTCCTCCCACCAGAGTCCTACTATTTTAGTTGAAATTTGGAGTTCTTGTATTCAAGATTCATTCCTACCAGTAGTTTTTGGCGTTTGCCAAGTACAAGCCATTTGAAATCCATTTTTATTTAATTTCGTAATATGTATGACTGAGATCAAACTTCCAGCACTATTGCATGCCCTTTGCGGTCTGTGGCAATGCTTTTCATTCGACTCTTGCTAATGTGGCCAACCAGAAAAAAAGCTAGCTTGCACAGTCGATGTATGTTAAGGTACCTCCTTTAAACAGTGAAATATGGACTTAATATCCTTTTGTACATGGCTAGAAAATTAAAACACTGGAGAGTCACTGATCAGTGACCCTCTCCTGGTACTCAAGTACCGCCATGCATAAAACTGATCCAATACAATGCAAGTTGCAGCAAATAAATAATTAGCCTGTGTGAAACACACAGACTATTGTTTTTACAGGGTTTCTTTTTCTTTTCTTCTTTTTTTCTTCTTCTTCTTCTTCTTCTCCTGTCTTCTCATCACTTTTTTGTCCGCAAGATAACTCGAAAACGAATTGCCCTATCTCGTTGATTTTTGGCATGCTGATAGACAGCCACAAGTTCTCGACCACCTATATTTTTCAGATTCCTGGGAGAGCAGGGGTGTCTGTAGGGGTGTTTTGAAAGTGGGTCACGCACATATCTCAGGCGTGGTATGACCTACAGACCTGGGACCAACACCAAAGGAGTCGACACTCGATGGAGGTTCAAAATATGGGTCGTCACAGAGGTCAACTAGGGGTCATTGAGTGCATTCTTCAGAATTGCTGGAAATCACATTTTTTGACCCCCTAAACTATTTCTGATATATACACATGCATGTTGACGTAAAAAAAAAGTGGGCGTGGCCAAAATTTTTGAAAGTGGGTCCCGCCCATATCGCAGGCGAGGTATGACGTATGGACCTGGGACCAACACCAAATGAGTCGACACGTGATGGAGATTCAAAATATGGGTCAAGGTCACAGAGGTCACCTAGGGGTCATTGAGTGCATTTTTTCAGAATTGCTGGAAATCACATTTTTTTTACCCCCTAAAGTATTCCTGATGTACACACATGCATTTTGACGTAAAAAAAGGTGGGCGTGGCCAAAATTTCTGAAACTGGGTCACGCCCATATCTCAGGCGTGGTATGACGTATGGACCTGGGACCAACACCAAATGACACAACACTCGATGGAGGTTCAAAATATGGGTCAAGGTCACGGAGGTCAACTAGGGGGTCATTGAGTGCATTTTTCAGAATTGCTGGAAATCACATTTTTTGATCCCCTAAAGTATTCCTGACGTACACACATGCATTTTGACGTAAAAAAGTGGGTGTGACCAAATTTTTTGAAAGTGGGTCACGCCCATATCTCAGGCATGGTATGATGTATGGACCTGGGACCAACACCAAATGAGTCGACACTTGACGGAGACTCAAAAATGGGTGAAGGTCATGGAGGACACATAGGGGTCATTGAGTGCATTTTTTCAGAATTGCTGGAAATCACATTTTTTGATCCCCAAAAGTATTTCTGATGTACACACATGCATTTTGACGAAAAAATGTGGGCGTGGCCAAAATGTTTGAAAGTGGGTCACGCCCATATCTCAGGCGTGGTATGACGTATGGGTCTGGGACCCACACCAAATGAGTCGACACTTGATGGAGATTCAAAATATGGGTCAAGGTCACAGAGGTCACCTAGGGGGTCATTGAGTGCATTTTTCAGAATTGCTGGAAATCACATTTTTTTTACCCCCTAAAGTATTCCTGATGTAAACACATGCATTTTGACGTAAAAAAGTGGGCGTGGCCAAAATTTTTGAAAGTGGGTCACACCCATATCTCAGGCGTGGTATGACGTATGGACCTGGGACCAACACGAAATGAGTCGACACTTTATGGAGATTCAAAATATGAGTCAAGGTCACAGAGGTCACCTAGGGGTCACTGAGTGTATTTTTCAGAATTGCTGGAAATCACATTTTTTGACCCCCTAAAGTATTCCTGACATACACGCATGCATTTTGACATAAAAAAGTGGGCATGGCCCAAAATTTTGAAAGTGGGTCACGCCCATATCTCAAGAGTGGTATGACCTACGGACCTGGAACCAACACCAAATGAGTCGACACTCGATGGAGGTTCAAAATATGGGTCATGGTCATGGAGGTCAACTAGGGGTCATTGAGTGCATTTTTCAGAATTGCTGGAAATCACATTTTTTGATCCCCCTAAAGTATTCCTGACGTACTCACATGCATTTTGACGAAAAAAAAGTGGGCATGGCCAAAATTTTTGAAAGTAGGTCATGCCCATATCTCAAGCGTGGTATGACCTACAGACCTGGGAACAACACCACATGAGTTGACACTCGATGGAGGTTCAAAATATGGATAAAGGTCACGGAGGTCACCTAGGGGTCATGGAGAGCATTTTTAGCTCAACTTGACAATGTCAAGCTGACCTATTGCCATCACTTCTCGTCCGTCGGCGTACGTACGTACGTTAGTTAGTACATTAGTACGAACGTCCACAATTTCCTTTGGCACACCTCACAGGTCGCATTTATGATCAGATCACTTTGAAACTTGGTATGGTTGTTTGGGGTGACCTCTAGATGGGAGCTATTGATTTTCTTCAATTTCCGTCAAAAAATGTTGCTGCAGCCAACGTTCTTAGAACTTAGTTTAGTCAAACCGGATTGCTTTGAAACGTGGCATGCTTGTTTGGAGTGACCTCTAGATGGGAGCTATCGATTTTCTTCAATTTCCATCAAAAAATCTTGCTACGGCCAACGTTCTTAGAAACTTAGTTTAGTGAGACCTCAATATTTCCCTTTGGCACACCCTACAGGGCAAATTTATGATTGGATTGCTTTGAAACCTGGTATGCTTGTTTGGGGTGACCTCTAGATGGGAGCTATCGATTTTCTTCAATTTCCGTCTAAAAATGTTGCTGCGGCCAACGTTCTTAGAACTTAGTTTAGTCAAACCACAATATTTCCCTTTGGCACACCCTAAAGGGCACATTTATGATTGGATTGCTTTGAAACCTGGTATGCTTGTTTAGGGTGACCTCTAGATGGGAGCTATCGATTTTCTTCAATTTCCGTCAAAAAATCTTGCTACGGCCAACGTTCTTAGAACTTAGTTTAGTGAGACCTCAATATTTCCCTTTGGCACACCCTACAGGGCAAATTTATGATTGGATTGCTTTGAAACCTGGTATGCTTGTTTGGGGTGACCTCTAGATGGGAGCTATCGATTTTTTTCCATTTCCGTCAAAAAATGTTGCAGCGGCCAACATTCTTAGAACTTAGTTTAGTGAGACCTCAATATTTCCCTTTGGCACACCCTACAGGGCACATTTATTATTGGATTGCTTTGAAACCTGGTATGCTTGTTTGGGGTGACCTCTTTTTTCCATTTCCGTCAAAAAATGTTGCCATGGTCAACGTTGTTAGAACTTAGTTCAGTCAGAAGATCTTGATATTTCTCTTTGGCACACCCTACAGGGCACATTTATGATCGGGTTGCTTTGAAATCTGGCAGGCTTGTTTGGGATGAGCTCTAGATGGGAGCTATCGATTTTCTTCCATTTTCGTCAAAAAATGTTGCCAAGGCCAACATTCTTAGAACTTAGTTTAGTCAGACCTCAATATTTCTCTTTGGCACACCCTACAGGGCACATTTATGATCGGATTGCTTTGAAACGTGGCATGCTTGTTTGGAGTGACCTCTAGATGGGAGCTATCGATTTTCTTCAATTTCCATCAAAAAATCTTGCTACGGCCAACGTTCTTGGAAACTTAGTTTAGTGAGACCTCAATATTTCCCTTTGGCACACCCTACAGGGCAAATTTATGATTGGATTGCTTTGAAACCTGGTATGCTTGTTTGGGGTGACCTCTAGATGGGAGCTATCGATTTTCTTCAATTTCCGTCTAAAAATGTTGCTGCGGCCAACGTTCTTAGAACTTAGTTTAGACAAACCACAATATTTCCCTTTGGCACACCCTACAGGGCACATTTATGATCAGATTGCTTTGAAATGTGGCATGCTTGTTTGGGGAGACCTCTAGATGGGAGCTATCGATTTTCGGCAATATTCATCAAAAAATGTCGCCGCGGTCAATGTTCTTACAACTTAGTTTAGTCAGAAGACCTCAATATTTCTCTTTGGCACACCCTACAGGGCACATTTATGATCGGATTGCTTTGAAACGTGGCATGCTTGTTTGGAGTGACCTCTAGATGGGAGCTATCGATTTTCTTCAATTTCCATCAAAAAATCTTGCTACGGCCAACGTTCTTAGAAACTTAGTTTAGTGAGACCTCAATATTTCCCTTTGGCACACCCTACAGGGCAAATTTATGATTGGATTGCTTTGAAACCTGGTATGCTTGTTTGGGGTGACCTCTAGATGGGAGCTATCGATTTTCTTCAATTTCCGTCTAAAAATGTTGCTGCGGCCAACGTTCTTAGAACTTAGTTTAGTCAAACCACAATATTTCCCTTTGGCACACCCTAAAGGGCACATTTATGATTGGATTGCTTTGAAGCCTGGTATGCTTGTTTAGGGTGATCTCTAGATGGGAGCTATCGATTTTCTTCAATTTCCGTCAAAAAATCTTGCTACGGCCAACGTTCTTAGAACTTAGTTTAGTGAGACCTCAATATTTCCCTTTGGCACACCCTACAGGGCAAATTTATGATTGGATTGCTTTGAAACCTGGTATGCTTGTTTGGGGTGACCTCTAGATGGGAGCTATCAATTTTTTTCCATTTCCGTCAAAAAATGTTGCAGCGGCCAACATTCTTAGAACTTAGTTTAGTCAAACCACAATATTGCCCTTTGGCACAATCGACAGGGCACATTTATGAATGGATTGCTTTGAAACCTGGTATGCTTGTTTACGGTGACCTCTAGATGGGAGCAATCGATTTTCTTCAATTTCCGTAAAAAAATGTTGCCACAGCCAACATTCTTTGAACTTAGTTTAGTCAGACCTCAATATCTCCCTTTGGCACACCCTACAGGGCACATTTATTATTGGATTGCTTTGAAACCTGGTATGCTTGTTTGGGGTGACCTCTTTTTTCCATTTCCGTCAAAAAATGTTGCCATGGTCAACGTTGTTAGAACTTAGTTCAGTCAGAAGATCTTGATATTTCTCTTTGGCACACCCTACAGGGCACATTTATGATCGAATTGCTTTGAAATCTGGCAGGCTTGTTTGGGATGAGCTCTAGATGGGAGCTAGCGATTTTCTTCCATTTTCGTCAAAAAATGTTGCAGCGGCCAACATTCTTAGAACTTAGTTTAGTCAGAAGACCTCGATATTTCTCTTTGGCACACCCTACAGGGCACATTTATGATCGGATTGCTTTGAAACCTGGCATGCTTGTTTGGGGTGACTTCTAGATGGGAGCTATCGATTTTCTTCAATTTCCATATGAAAATATTGCCGCTGCCAACATTCTTAGAACCTTGTTTAGTCAAACCACAATATTTCCCTTTGGCACAACCGACAGGGCACATTTATGATTGGATTGCTTTGAAACCTGGATTGCTTGTTTACGGTGACCTCTAGATGGGAGCAATCGATTTTCTTCAATTTCCGTAAAAAAAATGTTGCCACAGCCAACGTTCTTTGAACTTAGTTTAGTCAGACCTCAATATTTCCCTTTGGCACACCCTACAGGGCACATTTATTATTGGATTGCTTTGAAACCTGGGATGCTTGTTTGGGGTGACCTCTTTTTTCCATTTCCATCAAAAAATGTTGCCATGGTCAACATTGTTAGAACTTAGTTCAGACAGAAGATCTTGATATTTCTCTTTGGCACACCCTACAGGGCACATTTATGATTGGATTGCTTTGAAACCTGGCAGGCTTGTTTGGGTGAGCTCTAGATGGGAGCTATCGATTTTCTTCCATTTTCGTCAAAAAATGTTGCCAAGGCCAACATTCTTAGAACTTAGTTTAGTCAGACCTCAATATTTCCCTTTGGCACACCATACAGGGCGCATTTATGATCGGATTGCTTTGAAACTTGGTATGCTTGTTTGGGGAGACCTCTAGATGGGAGCTATCGATTTTCTTCCATTTCCATCAAAAAGTGTTGCCGCTGCCAACGTTCTTAGAACTTAGTTTAGTCAGACCTCAATATTTCTCTTTGGCACATCCTACAGTGCACACTTATGATTGGATTGCTTTGAAATCTGGCATGCTTGTTTGGGGTGACCTCTAGATGAGAGCTGTTGATTTTCTTCAATTTCTGTAAGAAAATGTTGCCACGGCCAACTTTTTTTAGAACTTAGTTTAGTCAGACCTCAATATTTCTCTTTGGCACACCCTACAGGGCACATTTATGATTGGATTGCTTTGAAACCTGGTATGCTTGTTTAACTTGGTGTGCTCATTAGACAAGACCTTTAGATATGAACTATTGATTAGCATTCATTTCTGTGAAAAAAGTTGCCATTTACAGTAACCTCTGAACATACTGCATTTGTGTATCAACATTCTTCCTTTAGCCAGTCTTACAGTTTTCATTTAAAAATTGATGAATTACTCTGTTCTTCAATTTTGCCATTTCATTTTTAACTTACCAAGTTTGAGTTTGTCAAGTTGAGCTGCAGTGTCATTGACACTTTCATTCATAATTGCTGGAAATCACATTTTTTGCCCCCCCCCCCCCCCCCAAAGCATTTCTGAGATTCATACATGCATTTTTACGTTAAAAAAGTGGGCATGGCCAAAAAATTTGAAAGTGGGTCACGCTCCTATCTCAAGCATGGTATGATGAATGGACCTGGGACTAACACCAATTGAGTCGACACTTGATGGAGATTCAAAATATGGGTCAAGGTCAAGGAGGTCACCTAGGGGTCACTAAGTGCATTTTTCATAACTGCTGGAAATCACATTTTTTGACCCCCCCTCACCCCCCCCCCCCCCCCAAGCATTCCTGAGGTCCATACATGCATTTTTATGTTAAAATAGTGGGCGTAGCCAACATTTTTGAAAGTGGGTCATGCTCATATCTCAATCGTGGTATGATGAATGGACCTGGAACTAACACCAAATGAGTCGACACTTGATGGAAATTCCGCCTTAAAGAGGTCACCAAAGTCATCAAGTGCGCATTATTCAGAAATACTGGGAAATGAATTTTATTACACCTTAATGCATTTCTAAAGTTTATGAACGTGTTTCATCACTCAAATTAGTGGGCAGAGCCAAAAATGTCCATTTCTGATTCGAGTATCGAACCCTTTGAATGCTGGTCACGTATATGCCTTCTCTGGTTTCTTATAAATAATTGTTCTGATTCCAGTATGAATATCTGTAAATACTGTTAACGAAAACCCATTTCTGATTTGTTTAAAAATATTTTACTCCTGAAAATAAGCCTCCATAAATTCTCTTTCTGTATAGTTTATTTCTGATACTTTTACCCTTTTCACACAGACTTGAATTTACTGGGTGCAGTAAATTCTGTTTCTCTAGTTACCACAACAACCTGCACACTCGCGTCAAAGTATCAAACCTTCAAGCTGCAAATATTTCCCATAATGAAACTAGGAATTTAACCAATTAAATCTTATTTGACAATGAGCTCTGTCAAACAAGATTGTACTGGTTAAATTTGAAGTTGCATAATGAAAAAAATTGTCCTTGGAACTGTGGTATTTTGACATTGGCATGCAAGAGAGTTAACCCCAATATACAACCTGACTTTGAGCTCTCGCATGTTTAACGATAAGAAAATTTATTATTCTGACTATGGTTTTTAATTTTTTTCACAAAATTTCAACAACACCATATCATGTGCCCCCTTATTGGAATAGCCTCAACAAACTCATTCAAATGAGAGGGTCAGAGATATGGTTTTGCTGGAATTTATTGAAAAATGTATTTTTTTAACTGCTTAGTTTGTAAATTTCACGGCCGGATTTGTCCGATCCATAAGGTAAAGGGTTAATATGAACAGTGCAAAATTTGGATTCCACATCAAAAGCAAGCAAAGCACAGCTCCTTTTATTATAAACCCTCCAAGAAGAAAGACGTGAATTTAGCAAAATGTCAAGACACACTAATATATGTAAATGTGATAACAATTTTTATATTACTCTTTCACTAAGGCACTACATGGCAAATGTTAAAAAACAACATGAACAAACAGTAGTTATATAATTTATGAAGGAAGGAGGCTAGTATTTAACCCTTTACCCAATGCTGACGATATCAAAATATATTATTTTAAATATCATTTTAAAAAAATTTTCAAAAATTTCAATAAAACCAGATCATGTGTCCCCTCATTGGAATGATCTCAATGAGCTCATTCCAATGAGGGGTCACATGATATGGTTTTGTTGAAATTTGTTGAAAAATATTTTGTCAACTGCTAAATTTGCATATTACGTGGGCAGATGCAGCCAATTCGTTAGGTAAAGGGTTAAAACAAAACTGAATTTTTTTTTCATCATCCATAAATTCCCACTTTGGACAGTAAGGTGAAAACAGCTAATTAACATGCTCAAACCGTTAACAAGAAACATGGAAATACCAGCAAGCACCCAGAAAGCCCTGTTAGCAATGGATGCTTCTCATCCACTTACCTTGACTATCTGAGTAAAGGATGAGAGCAAATATCTAACACCTTACAGTGGTAATTGAGAGACAGAACCTACCACCAGGGACTGACCTGGGCATGCACCAGTGCGTATTTGGTTCTGAAACATCAGGACCTGGCTCTTAAATCTCAGAAATAGGCTTCTCAGTTGGCGCGTAACTTCTCAGATCATATTTTGATATTCTTTCGATGGATAATCGAGAGAGACACTCTTACATGTATTATATATATGATTATCATTTATCATTGTTGTAGAGTGCTTAAGTTAATACTTCAAGTCTTAATTACCAAGCATTAATCTTCACTGTGGTTTCTGATCAAGTCTTGGCTGCCTAAATAGGCAGCCAAGACTTGATCAGAAACCACAGTGAAGATTAATGTTTGCTATAGTGTACTAAATGAAAATGATGAGAGCTATTACATACTTGCAGTGTGTGTTACAAACAGCAGTGTGGCTCCGTAAATTGAAATCAGGCGCATGAATTGAGAAAATAGGCTCCGAGGCTAGAGCGTATTTTAAATAGTCCTGATCGGTCTCTGCCTACCACCACATCCTTCCAGGGGAGGCAATACCTTTTAGTGAGACAAAGTTATCAATTCTCAATCCTGTTTGATGGGGATACTGACAATTCTTGAACAAGGAAATGATGTTTTGCATATTTAACAATAGGGATACCAGGGAAGTTGAATTCAGGTAACTGGTGATAAGCAGTGTGGAAAATTTGAGAACACATTGGGTCAGAAATCTATTGAAACAGAGACAAGCAATGCCAGCTTCAGAGATTTCAATGCATGTTTGATCAGTTTCATGGCAGATGGCACAAATATGAACTTGATGAGGCAGATGGAATTCTTGGATGCATCAAATGGGAGAATTACATGTAATTGTTAAGTGGGGTGGAGGGGGCACTGTTTGAATCATACTGTTGAGCTAGCCATGAAAGACCCATTTGGTGGGACAATGATCAAACAACAGGCTCAATTATGTAGCATCACCAGATTCCCCCTCTGAGGACCTCATTCTACAGGTGACAGTCTGCATATTTCCAGGCTTGCACCCCAATGTACAGCCTTATGGGCCAAGTAAAAATAATTAAGACAGTGCTGCAGCAGATACTCTCATTGAGCACTACCAAACAAGACAGAGTTGACTAAATTCCAAGTTGTATCATGGGAAAAACCTCTTGAAATTTCGATATTTTGACATCAGTGTGCAGAGGGTTAATAAATTCTGTCACACAAAAGTTAAATGGTTAAATCCTTAGTTGTATAATGAGACACTAGTAGATGTAAATGTGATAACAAAAAAGTCTATATTACTATTTCTGACAGGCGCAACAAGACAAATGTTCAAATACAAAAACATTAACTGGTTGAGTGCTAGAAGTCACTGTCAGGACTTTAAAAAAAAATGAGGATACCATTAATGATCTCCCTTCCCTTTGCCTGCAGGAGTGAGTGTAAACAAGGAAAAAAAACCTTCAACGTTAGAATAAAAAGCCCAATATCTGCATTTGGACCCTGTTGTAAAAACCGAAGCATATAGGTATATTACCTGATTTAGCTCAAACGAAAGAACGCTTGTGGGACTGTGGCCACCAACCACTCCACACCTTCTTCCCCCCCCCCCCCCCCTCCGATTAAACGATCTGTGTGGGGTATCAACTAATAAAATTACTGACAACATAACAGGCCTGACATTCTTCGGTACCTTAAAATAGCACCATTTGGTGCATCGTGAAGTCAAGACTTCAATTCAAGACTTCAATTCAATATATTCAATCTTTGGGATATTTATTTATTTATTATTTATTAGTGTTTAAGGTCACATATTTCTACACAATGGCTAACTGAGACTGCAACATGGAATAAAGTCAAGTTGAGTCAATTGTTTATACCCATGTTGTACATTTTAGAGAACTTCCACATAAAGTAAACAAGCTCTGCTTCACTTCCTACAGTTCCTATGGAGGCCCACCTCCGATGAACTCTGATTTTGGCAAAAGAGTAATGAACCAAACATTATTGAAATCTGATGATTACTGTTCAAGCTGTCACATAACTAAAATTTCCAATAAAACGAAAAAATGGTGAATACAGTGGAGCCCACTTAATTTTATAACCCTGTTAATTAAATATAACTTTTAAACACAAAACCATTTTGCAATTTTACAAAAGATGGCCTGAGAAACAGAAGAGCTACTTTGTTAATTGAATTATAAATCTTGTAACCCGTCGAGACATTACCCTGACTCTCCCCAGTTTTCCTTTGTGTATAGTCCTATTTGGCATCAGTACATCCAATACAGGCATTTAATCTATTATATCTTGTTTGACAGAGCTCATGGAGCTCTATCAAACAATTGTAATAGAATAAATGCTAATTTTATCTCTAGAAAACAGTAAAGTGACACCATCCCTGTTAACTGAATAAGGTTCCGCTCCACAGTTTTCCAGGCATTTCCAAATATGACATGCCATACACTCTCTTCAAATGCAAATATTCTGTAGCTTAGTTATCTAACTCATAACATGTAATTACATTTCACAAATCCACAAAAAACATATAACACTATCTGACTAAGTAGAAATAAACAATCTGAATGTGGGTGGAATAATTTATTGTCAAAGGCCAGACTTCAACCTGAAAAATTGCATGAAAAAATGCCGAAACCAGTCATTTTCAGCCACCTAGCAGCCTCAAAAGCAGAATTTTCCCACCAATCTCACCTACCCACCCCTGGAACAGAGCATCCCCTGTTTCTAAAATGCAAAAAAAAATTTATATGTTTCCGTCTCCTTTTTCAGTTACCTGTCTGGTAACAAACTCGTGTAAAAATTACATTTGAAAAAATAGCCAATTTTTTGATGCCACTGTTTCCCATAATTCATCTGGTAATTTACCCCTATGTATCAGACTCCAACTTTGGGACCAAAACTTCAAATTCTCTTGTCCAACAAAAAACCTAATGTAATCATATATCTGATACTAAAAATATATCTCTATTTTACATGGCCTTAGTTTCAACATATGCCCTATGTTTAGAATTTCACCCCTGTGCAATAGTGCGAAACTGTGGAGCGGAACCTAATTTTCATTGGCAAAGTGGCCATTCAATTAACAGGGTTCCACTGTACTGTAATTTCAATCAATAAGGCCACCCAAAAACTGTATGTTGGAACGTGTGTTCTATATGTAAAACAAGAAACTCAGCAAAACTGGAACTAGGCCCTTAAGGGTTCAACTCTACTAAATGTACAGTACTGTCGCCGTGGACTGGTCACTTTCCACGCATGGGCAATATTTCCACGGATGCAATAATATTAGATTCCAAACACTAATTACAGGAATAATCATCAAAAATTTAATTAATGAAGCACCGGGTACAACCCGGTGTTTCATTAATTAAAATTTTGCTAATGATGATTTTTACTACCCTGTAAACTGATGCATGGACATAACTGCCGACTGTACCGTATAAGGCCTAAAAAAGTTAAAAATCTGTTTCTCAGGCCCTCCCACATGGTACTTTTGGCTGCTGCATGCCCTCTTTTCATAACCAATGCAAACTTAAAATGAAAGTGTCAATGACACTGTAGCTTAACTTCACTGTTCCCAATATGCTATCTTTTCAATAAGAATTTATTTATTTATTTATTTACTGGTGTTTAAGGTGACATATTTCTGCACAATGGCTAACCATGACCGTGACAGTTTTACGGGTGGAGGAAGCCGGAGTACCCGGAGAGAACCACCGAGCAATGGCGAGCAACTGTCAGCTCCCCAACATACCAACTCCACACAAGCAGGGTTAGCATTGGTTGAAGACAGGTGCACCATTGACATTCAGTACGCCTTAGTACACAGCATCACCAGCCCCCACGTGGGCAATAGGGGTGAAATGTCTTGCCTAAGGACACAATGCGGTTGCCGCAGGTGGGATTCGAACCGAGGACCTCTCGGCTTGCAGCCTGCACTTGTACCAACTGAGCCACTGTGCCCCCCCCCCTTTCAATAAGAATAACCCGAGGTGTAGACTGCACTAAAGAATTACGACCTGGGTTGATGTGGCCCTCACACCTAAATTATGTCAACCAAAGTTACCAAGTTACAGAAAAATCATTCCAGAAAGAGACACCCTCCATAAATATGACTCATAGACTTTGCTAAAGGAATCTAGGTCACATGCTGGTCCAGCGGTCACCGTTGACCAATCGTGACCAAATAAGGACAGTCTTAACTAGATATCATACCAAGTTATCCTACCAAGCTACGATGAAATCCCTTCATAAAAACAACCTGTAGACAGTGAGAAGGGGATCTAGGTCACGTGGCGAGGTGTAAGTAACGGCTGACCAATTGTGACCAAAATACGAATGTCTCATCTGGACATCATACCAAGTTATCCTTCTAAGTTACAATGAAACCGCTTCATAAATATGAACTGCAGACTGTGCCAAACAAATTTGGGTTACGTGCCTGTGTGACCATAACAGTTGACTGATCATGGCCAAAATAGGACGTTCTTATCTAGACATAATACAGGTCATCCTACCAATTTACAATGAAATCCCTTCATAAATACAAGCTGTAGACTGTGCTAAAGGAATCTAGGTAACATGCCCCTGTGGCTGTCAGGGTTCACTGAACCCAACCAAAATAAAACATTCTTATCTAGACATTATACCAAGTTATTCCAGCAAGTTACAATGAAATCCCTTCATAAATATACCTGCAGACTGTGTTAAAGGGTTTTGGGCACGTACAGCCATAACGGCTGACCAACTGTAACCAAAAGGGACGTTCCAATCTAGACATGACCTCGAACCTGCATATGAAATTTCGTGATCGGACAAGAACTACAGGGTGTAGCCTGTGCTACAGAAAATGTGAACAGACTCGCAGACTGACAGAATTCTGAATGCATGATGGCAATAGCTTATCTTGACTTGGTCAAGTTAAACTAAAAATAAAAATTAAATGGTTTATGTCTGATATTTTACCCAAGTTAATAAAATTGATAAAGTTGTCCCTTGATTGCAATGCTGAAGCATTGCAAAGCCTTCTTGCAATCAAGAGACGAAATACACCCCCACCCATGCTATTCTGTAGGTTATAAGGCCTAAAACATAAAACAAACCAAGAACATGAACTTTTGATGGCAAAGAAATAATTACAAAAGTAAAAAATAAAATAAAAAACTGCCCTCCCACATGCATTTGTAAAAAAAAGGCCTGAGAAACAGAAGATCTACTTTGTGGGGCCTAATTACTTTTCAAGTAATCAACATCAAAAATTAAATAAAATGGAATACACAAAGGGAAATTACTCTCTTATTTTACACAGATCATTGTGATTTTTGATACACTCCAAAACAATGTTAATATAAAGCACCATGTACAAATTTATTGAAATCTGATGTTTGCTCTTCAGCAAATTTAACAAACAAAGGGAAGTAACTCCACATTTTTTAGAAATCTGTAGTTTTCAACCTTGTCCAAGAAATGTTAGCATAAAACAGTCTGTCATCCTGTATGGAAATCTGAGGCCTGCTGTTAAAGTCACTAAATAAACGATGACATTTGGAGCAAAATTCAGCAAACAAAGGGCAATAACTCCCTTACTTTTCATCAAAATAATGGTGGTTACTGAATTTGATCAAGAGATCTCCAAGACAATGTTAATTTTAAGCAGCCTTTAAAACAGCCTTTAAAACTTGATTGAAATCTCATGTTTACTTTGAGGATTTAATCCAAGGACTCTCTGAGGTTGAATTTCTGTCCCATTCCCAATGTAAAAAAAGGCAGAAAAATTTCAAATTCAACGTATTATTTTGCCTTCCTACAATCTAACAATAATCCAATTCAGTCAGCATTGCATCCAAGTTCTTAACATATTCCAGGCATGTATGTCAGTACTAAACTGCCATAGCTTATATTTTCACAGGGTTTAATATACATGTATATTCAGTTGCCAGAGCTACTTTAAGTACCTCAATTCCAGGGTCAAAATAGCACCTGTGGTGCCTGACAACCACTGACCTTTTGGGATCCCTGGAATTAAGACACAGTTTGCTTGAACTTAAGACATTTCTATGACCCCAGTGGGTCAGGCCTCACTGCTGAAAAAAGCTGCTTCCCAATTTCTAAGGATTAAACCCTGCTTATTCAAGTAATCACATAAACATTGAAAACTTCTAGCAAAATTGAACCAACAAAGGGCAACAACTCCTTCAATTCTCAAGGATTCATTGTAAATTTTAATCTGTCCATGACATTATTAATGCAGAGCAAGATATCAAACTTTATTTGAAATCTGCATGATGCTAACTGTTCAATTTATTATACAAACAATGAAATTTTGAGCATAATTCAACACAAGACAATTATTCTCAGTTTTTTAAATTACTGTGGTCTCTGAACTTGTCCATATCAATGTTAATTCCGACTTTGATAACTTTTTAATGCAAAGGAATAGGTGCGCCCAACATGCATTGTTTGGGTAAATTCTAAACTTGTTTTCTACCTTGTCAGTTGTTTCTAGGCAAGTCTTGGCTGCCTCTGTAGAAAACAACTGCAAAACCACAGGAGGTAGACTTTCAACGTATAGCAAAAATGCATAAAAATATCCAGGCCCTTAAGGGTTAAGCAGTCTATCAAATGTTATTGAAATTTGAGGTTCACTGTGCAAGTTATTGCATAAACAACAAGAGCAGGGTCACGGTCCAGTACATACTCCCATTGTTGCATTCAACCTCACCACATACTGAATTTCATCGAAATCCATCCACTCACTGCCGAGACATGGTCATATGCATCCGGATGGACAGACTGACAGACAGATGGATGGACAGACAGATGGCTGGATGCATATAGTCCAACAGGCCTGAAAATAAGCAGTCTGACATTTGCAGAATGAGGTCCCCAGAGGGTGAATTTGATGATGCTATGGTCTCGTTACAGTTATTCAGGTGAAAATGTCGGCTTTTCAAGAAATGTTCAGCTTATGATTAACACGGCCGAGGATATTTCGCATTTAAATTACCTCCCCTATTCACAATACTCACAATGTATATAGTTTCTGGAAGCTCTGAATATGGCCCCTTCTGGAGACAACTGTACACAACAAAAATCTTACAATATCTCTCAAATACACTCAGCCGAATGACAAAGTTGATGGCTAAAAAAATGACTCAAAATGGTCAAAATTTTCTCATTTTGGGGATAAATCTCCAATTTTCGTGCATCGATAGTGATAAAACTGTGTTATAGGAATTCCTCATTCCTCCACTGAGGATTTTACAGCATAACATGATCATTCTGACAAATAAAAAACATATGGGTTTCTTATTCATTTTTTCAGAAGGCTTTCTCAAAGCAAATTTACACAAAAATTGTCCCATTTGCAAACTGCAAATTGGCAGGTCCCAGACAGGTCTGGGTTTGCCATTTAACACTTCCATGTGACCTTCACCCCCAATTGAAATGCACTTGACAATACATAGTTTGAATCAAGACCATCAACAGATTATTTTGGCCATATCACCATTAAAGACAATTATTTACTAAATCCACACCACCATAAACTAAAACTATAGCTCAAAATAGTCATTTGGCTGAGGATATCCAATAACCCCGGAAATGACCTTTTAATAGGAAACGAGACCTTAAGTGAAAAATAAAAAATTCTTCACACTCTCAGAAACAGTAAATGTGCATCTGTATTTAATTCTGAGAAAAATGATGTATGGCACATATGAAAAAATTGTTAACTTAGTGCCCTTAAGCCCCATGGATAGCGGCAGACCGAGCACTCTGACAGCCAGTTTCTTTACGTTTCTTTACACAGTAATGTTCAGTGAGAGAAGGCCTGTTGTTTCACATTTCTGACTCTGATAAAAGCTCTGTAGAGTAAATTTTGCATTTGATGAAAGCATGTAACACCAGTGGTTCCCCTATTCTACCAAGGCAGTATGCTTTAACCTGAGAGAAGGAAGTTAGATTTCAATTTAGATGGATGCACAGCTGTAACACCATGGACAATAGCTATCATGGCAGCTGTGTTGGTATATTGGCCAATGATCAGACTAAACCAATGGTGATGGATGATTTATTTTTGATGTGCACAGTCACTTTCAGCACCAAAAGCTACATCAGGATCACACATTAACTGACAAAATAACCCCCCCCCCCCAAGAAATTACATTCATTTGTAAACTGCATCCTCCCTCAAAATGCATATTTCAGTCCCCACCCACCCACTCTTTTCCACAGCATTCTCAATTCACTTTCCTCATTTGGCTAAGCACCATTCACTGATTCTATCAATTATAATATAATGTAATCAAAAAAGAAAAAATTCTATAAATCTCTTGTAACCACATTTTCCTGCATAGCATACATTGTTTTGCTAAAGGGTTAAAAATAGACCCATTTCAGTTCCTGACCTGATCCAAAAGACTGACATTTGAAGTATATGCTATTTGAAAAGAGCTGTGTAAATGTAACGATTAAGAATATTCAGTCCCAAATTATCTCTACTAATCAGACTAAACCCTGATAATTCCCTGGAAAGTTCTTAGAAAGCGTTCTCCATATGACTGTACCAGGAAACAGCATTTTCAAACAAAATTGTGTTAAAAAACCTACATAATTCTCTTGATAACAACATTACTGGACTTAAAATACCTCAAGAGGGAGAACTTTCCAGGAAATTATATCTGTACAGGGTACCACTGAAAAAAGAAAAATATGTTTTAATATTTCTTTTAGTTATCCTACAACATATTCC
Source organism: Pictodentalium vernedei (assembly GCA_031216915.1). Classification (NCBI taxonomy): domain Eukaryota; kingdom Metazoa; phylum Mollusca; class Scaphopoda; order Dentaliida; family Dentaliidae; genus Pictodentalium; species Pictodentalium vernedei. The sequence goes on from CM062290.1 coordinate 347,288,739, forward strand.
CACTAATACAGTTGGTTGCTATGGAGATTGGAGGCCAGAAATTGCAATGAAAGCAAACACTGTTTTCTACTTAAGGTCTCGTTACAGTTATTCAGGTGAAAATGTCGGCTTTTCAAGAAATGTTCAGCTTATGATTAACACGGCCGAGGATATTTCGCATTTAAATTACCTCCCCTATTCACAATACTCACAATGTTTCTAGTTTCTGGAAGCTCTGAATATGGCCCTTTCTGGAGACAACTGTACACAACAAAAATCTTACAATATCTCTCAAATACACTCAGCCGAATGACATAGTTGATGGCTAAAAAAATGACTCAAAATGGTCAAAATTTTCTCATTTTGGGGATAAATCTCCAATTTTCGTGCATCGATAGTGATAAAACTGTGTTATAGGAATTCCTCATTCCTCCACTGAGGATTTTACAGCATAACATGATCATTCTGACAAATAAAATACATATGGGTTTCTTATTCATTTTTTCAGAAGGCTTTCTCAAAGCAAATTTACACAAAAATTGTCCCATTTGCAAACTGCAAATTGGCAGGTCCCAGACAGGTCTGGGTTTGCCATTTAACACTTCCATGTGACCTTCACCCCCAATTGAAATGCACTTGACAATACATAGTTTGAATCAAGACCATCAACAGATTATTTTGGCCATATCACCATTAAAGACAATTATTTACTAAATCCACACCACCATAAACTAAAACTATAGCTCAAAATAGTCATTTGGCTGAGGATATCCAATAACCCCGGAAATGACCTTTTAATAGGAAACGAGACCTATACCCTACAGTGGGCCAATTTATCCCCTGGGTACCTCTTTCTGTTTAGTTTTCAGACCCTGATTCAGATTGTGGTTCACAGACGGTAAATTTAGAGATGCTAACCTGCTATGCAGGGTAGCATCACTAAATTCACCCTCTGGGGACCTCATTTTGCAGATGACAGTCTGCTTATTTTCTGGCTTGTAGTCCAATCTGAAGGTATAATGAAATATGGAACAAAATAGGGCCCTGCGAATCACACATTTTCAATTCAAATCAAATTTTGAGTTGAATCAAGTCTATTATTCAAAACTGAATCAAACCTCAAATTGAATCAGGTGTTTTCTAGAAGGTGACTAAATGGGGGAATGGGGGTGCTGTAAACCTGATTTGTTGTGACTGTGTCAGCTCAAGTACCAACTGATAAAATATTCCAACTACATCATCAGGGCATGCCTTCATCGAAGGCATGCCCTGATTATGTAGCTGGAATATTTCCAAGTAAGGGTTACAGTTCAAAAATAGAAAGGGGTGTGTGAACTGTCCGTACTGTACTGCACAGGACTAGCCACTTGCAACAGCTCATTGTCGAGATTGCTTGGAAACTTTAAATTTGCTTCCAACAGTGGTAGTGACTAGCGAGACTAGAATTAGCATGGGTGGCGGCATGGATGCGTTTGCAGATTCTATTTATGTTAATATAGCAGAAATTACACTCAATCTTTACTTTCAGCATTATTTATGGACAATTTCCATCTGGACTATGAGATGGTGAATATGACTGATGCAAAGCTATATTCCAGTGAAAGGATCCGAAGGGAAATGAATGGAACCAATTACCATCTTGATATTCGACACTGAATCGAATCTTGTAGCTTTGCAGGACCCTAGGGCAAAATAGAATAAACAAAGGACAATAACTCCCTTCATTTCCAACAAATAATGGTGGTTACTCAACTTGTCCAAGACATTTTTAATATTAACAGCACACTAAAATTAATTAAAATCCAACAAGTATCGTTTATGTTATCACATAAACCAACTTCTGGGTGGACAGACAGACAATTTGCAGACGTAGCTCTTTACTTTCTCCCTTCCCTGCAGGGATATGAATTGCTCTGGGAATTAATTCAACATGTGAATGTTAACCCTTTACCCAACGTAACGGCCAAAACCGGGCAGTGCTATTCTAAAAAATCACCAATAAATTTTCATAATTTTTTTCATTTTTTGTATCAAAAACATAGGTTATGACCCCTCATTGGAATGAGCTCATCATGCCCGTTCCAATGAGGGGTCATAACCTATTCAAGAATTTGTTTTGCAAGATTCATCGGCTTTTCATTTTAGGTGAAGGGTTAATGCAGTGGATGGACAGATGAATGCACAGAAATGTATGAATAACTGATTGAGAGACAAATTGACAACATGAAAACATAAACAATCCATCAACAACAACCAATCGAACATAAAAAATAATTTTAAAAAATTTCAGCAACAGATTAAAGCAATGTTTGGATTTCTTAATACACTGTACATACTGAGTGACTATGAACTCTCCAATAAATTGTAGAAAGTAATTCATGTATTGAGAAACTTGACAAACATTTAAATACAAAACAAAGTGAATAACATACAGGTTTTAAAACTGTTACCCTCCTCAGTGTCATTCTGGCAATTTTTTAAGGTAGATAATTTTCACAATATTTTTTCCTTTTTATTTTGCTTTAGGTTTAATGCCGACAGTGTTGGTGGCAATCAGGAAGCAATCATATATGGAGCAAAGTATGCACTATATCTCCAATAGTCATGCTAGTTCTGGAATGTTGAAAGCTTTTTCTTTTACAGTACACTCATTAAAACATTTTCCATGTTTTTTCATGTCCTTTGATACGTTATAATGTGAAACCCTGTTAACTGAACAGTCTCTGTCAGCTAAAACTATTCAATCAACAGAAGTATTCAATTAACACAAATTTGAACACATCCCTATATTTTAGAGATAAAGTGAGCATTTATTCGTTTCATATCTTGTTTGACAGGGTGCATGGAAATCATGAAAAATTTATGGATTTACTGAATTGGGTGCTGGTCAAAATGGCCCCTGGAATAGTTGGTCAAAACGTCCCCACTTTTGGTCAAAACGACCCCAGTGATTGGTCAAAACGGCCCCACTCATTGGTCGAAACGGCCCCAAGTTGATAGTATGATATCACAGATGAGATTGGGGCCGTTTTGACCAATCCGTGGGGATGTTTTATCCTCTCGAGTTGGTCATAACAGTACCAGTTTTGGTCAAAATGTCCCCACTAGTTGGTCAAAATGGCCCCAGTGATTGGTCAAAATGGCCCCACTCATTGGTCAAAACAGCCCCGAGTTGATAGTATGATATCACAGACGAGATTGGGGCTGTTTTGACCAATCCATGGGGATGTTTTATCCTCTCGGGTTGGTCATAATGGCCCCAGTTTTGGTCAACATGTCCCCACTAGTTGGTCAAAATGGCCCCAGTGATTGGTCCAAACGGCCCCAAGTTGATATTATGATATCACAGATGAGATTGGGGCCGTTTTGACCAATCCGTGGGGACATTTTATCCTCTCGAGTTGGTCATAACAGCCCCAGTTTTGGTCAAAACGTTCCCTCTAGCTGAATAGAATGGATGCTGGGAGGAGAGGATCTGAGGGAGAGGTGGTGGGAGCAGGGGAGGGGGGGGGGGGGGGGTATTATAACCGCGACAAACCAAAGAGTTTTTATTATCTTAGAAAAGCCAAAATATCATGCCAGCAAGCCAGTTGCATAACAGTAACGACTGAAACGTGAAAGAATAAACAACTAGTTAGCAAGAGAACTTGGAATCTCACTTAAAATTCCAGTATTGTGCATATTAAATACTATTAGTCTACGTGGATTCGTTCAGTGTTTCAAAGATGTCTTGTTGGGCTTCAAGATTGTACGGTGCAGAGTGATATCAAAACACCCTTTCTTTCCTATGAAATAAAGACTGAAAGTGTTGTTTTTAGAATCAACTGTGCTTGTAGGGTTTGACAGTGACTTTCAAAGGTGTCATCCCCTCGTTCACACTTCCACAAAAAAGTAAGATTTCAATTAACGGGCCTATTGAAAGGCTACCGACGAAAAGTTGTCTATGTTGTTCTTGAAATTAAATTTATAATATATAAGATGGAAAGTCTGGAACATTTTTAGCTGGCGAAGCCAAATTTGAGCTTTTGTCATGGCCCGTCTGTCCATCTGTCCGTACGTCAACAATTGGATACGGCTCGGGCTAGAGGCCGTATTTATGAACCGATCCTTACGAAACTTCTTGGGTACCTTTGTTATGACTGTGGGACGAGAACGAGTGTTTTGGGGTGCGGTCCAAAATTCAAGATGGCTGCCAGCCGCCATTTTGTACCGACGATGCAGAAATCTGTTTTTTGTACAGAACTTCCATATGAAAACTCTGATTTGAATATTTTTTTGTATGAATGTTTAGTACCATGGGATACATCACATATAATACGGGTTTTTTTTCTCGTGCATAAATTGTGCAAATTAGACTAATTTTGATGTTTTTTGGTGTTACTTTCAGCACTGTAAGTGCCAATGCCAATACGGCTCGGGCTAGAGCCGTATTTATGAACCGATCTTTACGAAACTTCTTGGGTACCTTTGGTATCACCGTGGGACGAGAACGAGTGTTTTTGGGTCCGGTCCGAAATTCAAGATGGCCGATGGCAGCCATTTTGTACAAAATTAGGTGCAATCAGATTTTTGCACTGAACATCCATATGAAAGCGCTGATCTGAATAATTTTTTGTGTGAATGTTTAGTACCATGGGATACATCACATATAATACAGGTTTTTTTCTCGTGCAGAAATTATGCAAATTAGATGAACTTTGATTTTTTCAGTGCGACTTACACACAGTAAGTACACATGTCAATACGGCTCAGACTAGAGTCTGTATTTATGAACAGATCTTCACGAAATGTCTTGGGTACCTTTGTTATCACCTTGGGACGAGAACGAGTGTTTCTGGGTGCGGTCTAAAATTCAAGATGGCTGCCAGTGGCCATTTTGTACCAAAATTGGGTCTAATCAGTTTTTTGTACACAACTTCTATACAGCTCAGACAAGAGGCCATATTTATGAACCAATCTTTACGAAACTTTTTGGGTACCTTTGTGTTATCACCGTGGGATGAGAGCGAGTGTTTTGGGGTGTGGTCCGATATTCAAGATGGCCACCAGCAGCCATTTTGTACCAAAATTAGTGCAATCAGTCTTTTGTACAGAACTTCTGTATGAAAGTTCTGATTTGAATAAATTTTTGTATGAATGTTTAGTAACATGGAATACATCACATATTGTAAGGGTTTTTTTTTCGTGCATAAATTATGCAAATTAGATGAACTTTGATTTATTCAGTGCTACTTACACAATGTAAGCACACATGTCAATACAGCTTAGGGTAGAGGCTGTATTTATGAACCGATCTTCACAAAACTTCTTGGGTACCTTTGTTATCACCTTGGGACGAGAATGAGCGTTTCTGGGTACGGTCCAAAATTCAAGATGGCTGCCAGTGGCAATTTTGTTCCGAAATTAGGTCCAATCAGTTTTTTGTCACAAGTTCTATACAGCTCGTATTTATGAACTGATCTTCACAAAACTTCTTGGGTACCTTTGTTTTCACCTTGGGACAGGAACGAGTGTGTTTTGGGGTGCCTTTGTTATCACTGTGCTATGAGAACAAATATTTTGGGGTTCAGTCAGACCCACTCTGGGACTCAAAGATTTTTTTCTAGTTTAGCATCTGACTGTCACCCACCTTTACAATACTTTACCTATGCATTTGTTACAGGCAACAGTCAGTATTTATGTACAGACCGTTACAATACCTCTTTATATGTACCTTTGTTATCAGGTCATTACCTAGATGTTTGTCATTGCTGTGTAACATACTATACATGTACATGTCTTTGTCTTGACAAGTTGAGCTACAGTGTCATTGACAATTTCATTCATTCGTACTCGAAACATGGTTAAGTGTGTTAAATGCGAGAAGACGGTTTGGAAAAACCAGAGTGCTGTTGAATGTAATTCTTCTAGAGAATGGACTCACAGGATATGTGACACTGATAAGCTATTTATATTTTTTCTTGTATACTCAATATGATCAGTTTAACGTTGCACTAGTTCCAATAAGGGGTCATCTGGATGTAGACCAGTCAATATTTTCAACGTGCAACCTTTGGGATGCATGTTGAAATTATTGATTGGTTTACCCTATACATTCACCGAGCAGCCATTCTACTTTTTGAATGTACGGTGGATTGGAAAAGCTATCTTACGGGTTCAAAGGGTTAAATGACACATATACTTAATTTTAAGACTTGACAGTAGATTCCTCGTATGATTAGCGTCTTCTTTTTTCCATTATTTTAAGGTTTTGGATGCCATTCTTAGAAGAGTGGGAGAAATTAAAGTGAGAGTTGTTGTAGCTGACTTTGAAAAAGCATTATGGAGCTCATGTAGGACGAATTTAGGAGACATAACCATGCGGGGATGTGTGTTCCATTGGACACAGTGTATATGGAGAAAATGCAGCGAGTTTGGCTTGCAGGTATGTATCCATTTCTGTCATTGGCAGGGTAACATACTGATATGTTCAATCAGGAAAGTAAAAGAGGTATATATATTTGTACTGAGGCATATGACATAACGACGGCTTCGAATCATACTGACCCAGTCCGACAGTTACTGTCTGTTACTTGATGGTTCTTTGCAGGCTCTCTGGCTTCCTCCACCCGACACAGATGATTTGTAAATAAAGTTTAGTGTGGGGGTTATGTAATTGTTTATTTTTATATTGAGATTATAAGCTATTTAGTGTCAACGCACTCTCAAACATCTTTTTTTTTTACAGTGCTTATAAACAAAAGGATAAGAAAGATATGGCATTACCCTTTCTTCCTCCAGAGAATATTGAATCAGCCTTTTATGCTCTCGAACAGAAAACACCAACCGGTAGGCATTCTTACATATTACTTTCAGTTGACTTTTCTGCACAAATAAAACACCCATCAACTGATTCTGAAAGGCTAAAGTCATTTTCTTTTGGGGGGGGGGGGGGGGAGGGGGGGGATAGGTAAATCATAGATTTTGCATCGTCTGGAATACAGTGGTTTTGGCAGTAGTCAGGAAGCCAAATTTCGCATTGGTATGATAAATACTATATAATTATTGTTAACATCAGTATTCACTTTAGGATATTTTAGATAATGCACGGATTAACCAGGCTTTACATTTTCATATTCTTTCATTTTAGGGCCTATGCAGAAACTCACCAGTTATGTCAAAGAAACTTGCCTCAAAAGCTCCACAGTTCCAGTTGAGTGTTGGTCGGTGTTTGGCCAACCAGTCCAAACCGATAATGACGTAGAAGGTGTGTATTATGTTTTCACAAACATTCGTCACATTCCCCAATGTAACTGCAAACTCTCAAACTTACTAACTCACACAAAGAGGGTTTGCATCAGTTGAAGGCCCAGGGACACAAACATATGATGCATCTCAAAATTTAGCCCAAATCAATTTGAAGTCCAATGCTCAGCTGCGTTTCGAAAATAATCGATTTGTGGCAGTGGTGAGGTAGGGGTTAAAAATATAATGAGTACTCAATCTTGTTTCCCTCAAAATGATATCGGATTTTCAAATGAAAGATAACATGTATTTTTTGGTGTGGGCGAACAGATTTCCGAATAAAAATATGCAAAAACAACGAATTTCAGTTATTGATTTTTTTTTCCAGGATGGCATCGTCGACTTAACGCCAAAGTGGGAGAGCAGCAGAAACCATTTTACGTCCTCATTCCACTGCTTTTCAGTGAGGCACAACCGATTCCAATTCAAATAAAGCTGGTCAGTGATGGGAAACTCCGGAGAAATGAACGGAAAAATGTGAGAGAGATGCAGGGAAGACTGAACGCCTTGAGGGAAGAGTTGAAGGAGGAGTTATAACCCCAGCTCAACTTCTAAAAGAATGCAGTAAACTGAATGGACCATGTGCTACACAGACAAAGAAGAAGACTGGTGTCTAAATTAATACCATATTTGCAAATGTCTGAAATATAGAAATATGGGGTCACCCAGAGTGCCTCAAATTGGCCAAATATTTTTTATGGGCAAGTCATCGTGAGGTTTAACCCTTTACTAACATAACCAGCCAGCGCAATTCAATTTTCTTTATATTTTAATTTTTTTCTTCCAAAACATAGGTTATGACCCCTCACTGGAACAAGCGCGTCGCATTCGTTCCAATGAGGGGTCATAACCTTTGTTTTGGAAGCAAAAAATGAAAATTTTTAGTTACACGAGAGGTTTTTTACAAGTGTCGTCTACAGCAATTTTTAGGTAAAGGGTTAAAAACTTCTAAAAGCTGAGCTAAAGGGTATTTGAAAGCTTTGCACCTGTATAGGGTGTGTGTCTGTTGGTGAGGGTGTGTGTGTGGGGGTGGGTGAGAGGGTTTGTGTGGGTGTAAGGGTATGTGTGTGTGTATAGTATATATTTTTGAAATTATATGTTTGTTTTGTTATGTATTTATACGGTAGTTTTAGTTGAGGGTGTATGTGTGTGTGGGATGTGTGCCCGTGCTATGGGTGAGAGAGTGTGTGTGGGAAGGGTCTGTCTTCTCGATGTTGTTACCTGGACAATAGTGTTTGTGTCCTCACAGGGATTTCCTTTGTGTGAGGGTGTGTGTTCATTTATTTTCGAATAAAAAATATGAAATCTGATTCAATTGTTACTTATGTATTTCATATTTCCCAAACTGCCAATAGTCCACATGGGTGACCTTTGTAACATAAATACACACATTTCGTTACTTGCACATTGCTATTTTTCTCACTCAGCTGTTACTAACTTCTGGGTTGCCCGTGTTCATCAAAATTAGCCACGACTATCAGTAGTATCGTGCATGGTAAAACCCATCGTAGGGTGACTGACTAATTCCTGGGGTGGGCCCCGTGTCCACCAAAATTAGGCACGACAATCGACAGTATCACAGGAACACCCAAGGGAGAGTGTCGCCATTTTTACCACTTACATTGCTGATTGCCGTCGCAGTGGCCAATTGACTAATTCCCGTGGTACCGGTATCAGGGGCCATTTTTGACCAATGTTAGGGGCCGTTTTGACCAATCACCGGGGCAGTTTTGACCAATGCCAGGGGCCGTTTTGACCAAAAATTGGGCCCGTTTTGACCAAAAATTGGGACCATTTTGGGGGCCGTTTTGGAGAGGGGCCATTTTGACCAGCACCCACTGAATTGACAGAATAAAATCCATTCACTGCTTGAATCTTTGCTAACAATAGCTATATTCAGATAAGAATCAATGTTATTAATATTTAATCTGAAGTTTTCTCTCTTTTTCCTATAATTTCCACATGCATGTGTAGCTTCAAAATGGCATATAATCATAGCTTTATTTCATCAATGTAACAATTTTAAAAGCCATGACATGTGTTGCCTTTTAGCTGGTAAGCATACCTTCACCATTTGAACCTTCTATTGCATTACATGAAGATACATACATGTAGACTAAAAAAAATGGTGTTATGATTCTTAGGCAATCCCTCATTGAATTTGAAACCCCTCATTGGACATTTTTATTGCCTTTTGATGTCTTGCAGTATTAGTACAAACTCAGGAAGACCCAAGACTTTTTACATTTTTTGATTGATGCATATTTCTTTAGTTGCATCTCCAATATGTTTACTTTGTTACAATTATGGGAGAGTGCCTATGGGCACTCTCCCATAAATTGTAACAAGGAAAATCCTCATAGATTAAATACTTTTACTTCAAAGATAATATGAAGAGCACAGAAAGAATATGAAGCCTTTGAATTGCAGTATCTGCAATTTGTTTTTTAGAGGAATGTTTTATTTTACAATTTAAAAATGAATTTGTTTGTATAAATATGCACTTTCTATATTACTGTTTGTAAAAGGACAGCCGAAATCCTCTCCATGTTTGCACACTTTTTGCAAAAGATAAATAATGAAAGTGTCAATGACACTGTAGCTCAACTTGATAAACTTGAACTTGGTAAGTTATAAGTGAATTGGAAAAATTGAAGATCATTGGTTTCGATGTTATTTGGTGAAACTTCAACATAACAGCATTGTGTGTGCACAACGTCAGAGCAATCCATGCATTTTTAAATGTAAACTGTAAGGCTGACTAAAGGAAGAATGTTGATACACAAATGCAGTAAGTTTAAAAGTTATTGTAAATGGAAACTTTTTTCACAGAAAAGAATGCTATTATATAAATTGATAGCTCTTATCTAGAGGTCTCGCCTAATGAGCACACCAAGTTCAAAATCAATCCTATGATAAATGTAACCTGTAGACCATGTCAAAGAAGAATTTTGATGCACAAATGCAATAAATTTAAAAGTTGTTGTTGACAGCAACAGTTTTTGATGGAAATGAAAATAAAATTGATAGCTCCTATCTTGGTCACCCTGAATAAGCATACCAAGTTTCAAAACAACCTGATAATGAATGCACCCACTGAGGCGTGCAAAAGGAATATGTTAATGCACAAATGCACCAAGTTTGAAAATCATTGCTAGTGGTAATGTTTTTTTTTCCTTCTTTTTATCCGGAAATTAATAAATATGCCCTGTAGAGAGTGCAAAAGGGATAAGTTGCTGCACAAATGCACTAAGCTCAAAGGCTGGCACTAATGACAATAATTTTTTATGAAAATGAAAGAAAATCAATAGCCCCTATCTGGAGGTCACCCCAAACATGCATACCAAGTTTCAAAGCAATGCCATCATCAATGTGCCCTGTAATGCATGCCAGAGTAAATTAATATTGATGCCTGACTAAATTAAGTTTGAAGGTTGTTGCCAAATTAATGCAATATTTTTTGACGGAAATGGAAGAAAATTGATAGCTCTCATCTAGAGGTCACCCTAAACAAGCATACCAAGTTTCAAAGCAAACCGATCATAAATGTGCCCCATAGGGTGTGCCAGACGGAAATATTGATGCTTAACTAAACTAAGTTCAAAGGTCGTTTCCAATGGCAACATTTTTTGATGAAAAGGAAGAAAATTGATAGCTCCCATCTAGAGGTCACCCCAAACAGACATACGAAGTTTCAAAGTGATCCAATCATAAATATGCCCTGTATGGTGTGCCAAAGGGAAATATTGATGCCTATCTAAACTAAGTTCAAAGGTAATTGTCAACGGCAACATTTTTCAATGGAAATGGAAGAAAATCAATTGTTTCCATCTAGAGGTCACTCCAAACAAGCATACCAAGTTTCAAAGTGATCCAATCATAAATGTGCTCTGCAGTGTGTGCCAAAGGTTAATATTGAAACATAGCTGCACTAAGATGATGAAAAGTCGTTGCCAACGGCAACTTTTTTTAGACATAAATTGAACAAAATCGATATCTCTCATCTAGAGGTCACCACAAAAAAGCATATCAAGTTTCAAAGTGATCCAATCATAAATTTGCCCTGCAGTGTGTGCCAAAGGGAAATATTGATACATAACTGCACAAAGTTCATCAAAGGTCGTTGCCAACTATTTTTTACAGAAATGGAAGAAAATCAATAGCTCCCATCTAGAGGTCACCCCAAACAAGCATTGAAAGTTTCAAAGCAATCCAATCATAAATGTGCCCTGTAGTTTGTGCGAAATGGAAATTTTGAGGCTTGACTAAACTAAGTTCAAAACTCGCTGGGAGTTTACTCTATAACCTATGTGCAATTAACAAATAAGTCATATGAAATTTCTGTACCGGGTTCACTGGAAGCAATCTGAACAGAGGTTTTTGAGATTCTTTTATCACATGATGTTTAAACTTTTAGCACAACGTAACGACTAAAGCTAGCCAGCCCTGTTCACGAACTTTTGGTATTTTTTTAAATCAATTTTTACCTCTGAAATAATAAGTAATCTTCATCACATACTTCAACTTCAGTTTAAGTATTTTGTCTGGCAATCCTTTTACACAACAGACATTGCCTCAGACAATCAGAAATAGACCAGCTGGTTAGTAATCAAGTACTAAAGAAATGTTGCACAGCTCAGTTTGGTTATTACATGTAAATGTGTGTGTACAGAATTTATAGAATTCAGACAGAGGCTAGATCCCACTCTCTGTTAGTACATTGGGGAATCTGACAGATGCTTGCCATTGGTCGGTGGTTCTCTCCGGGTTCTTGCCCATGGACACAACACATTTACCCCTGCCAGGAATCTAACCATAGACCTTTTGGATTGTAGGGCACTGTAACAGCCACATGTATCTTGGGTACTTTACTCCCATCAGTGGACTGGTCCGAGTCCAACTCAGTTGCAAGTCCGAGACTCAGAGTGGGATCTAACCTCTGCCTGAAGTCTATTAATTATGCTGTTGGATTTATTTACATGTATTATTTATTGGGGTTTACCGACACTTTTGACAGCCAGGCTCACCACGTGTTGGAGTTTTACAGGTGGAGGAAACCTGAGTACCCGAAGAGAACCACCGAGCAATGGCAAGCAACTGTCAGATTCCCCAATGTACTAACTCCACATGCAGTATGCTTAGTACACAGCGCCGCAGTGTCCCCACTTGGGCAGTTGGGATTAAGTGTCTTGCCCATGGACACAGCACAGGTACCACTGGCAGGGATCTAACCATTGAGACACAGCACTCCCATGCTGTAACCATTGAGACACTGCACTCCCATGCTGTAGGATTATTATGAGAAAAGTGTTGACCTGATGCATGCTGTAAAATTGCATTAACTGGTTAAAATTATTGATAAACAGGAATTAATGGAGGGAAACCGTAAACTTATCTGATGATAAATTTAGTATCAAAATAACTGGAATAACAAGCCGATATTCCCAATTCCTGTCTGGTTATTGGGTCTGCCAAAAAAAGCAATTGGGAAGTGGACATTCCCAGTCCCAATGGAAACCTTACACTATACAGCAGAAGGTGAATCAAAACATTCAGATCTACTGTCTTTCATGCACTTTTCAGCTAACAGACACTTTTCAAATCTTAATGTGTTTTGGTTGGCTTCATATGCATTACCCATCACCAAAGTTTCATCTTGCCCTGGATTGTAGGGCACTGTAACAGCCACATTTATCTTGGGTACTTTACTCCCATCAGTGGACTGATCAGAGTCCAAATTCTTTTCTCTTCGGCGTGTCTGTGCCCCTGTACTCCTACTAGACAAATCTTTCTGAGGATTGCTTGACAATTCAGCCTGAGCATAATTGTTTATTTTTTCCAGCTGTCGATCAATGCACTGGAACTGCCATGGCCATACTACATTGTATAAGAACTGTCGATGATCAAATCTGTTATCATCAGGACTGTATGACTCAGCATAATATGATGGGGTCACTACTGTCATCTTGTGGCGATTGATGGAATATGACCTGAAGAAATGCTTCACCTTTTCGGCAACCTGCAAAAAAAAGAAACACATTTAGAGGTGTAATCTCAGACTGACAAATAACAAGGTACAATGTCACCGGTATCCCTCACCAAGAAGTGATTTACTAAAAAGGGTAATTCTAAGAAAACAGAAAAAGGCCCAAAACTCTGGAGAAAAAGAATGGACAAAACCTGTTACTTGTGATTTCCTTTTCCCAATAGTGGGTCCATCAGCATACCAAAGATCATTTAATTCCAACATCCAGTGACTAAGATATGAAGGTCCAAAGGTGTTACAGACGGACTAATGGATGGATGGACAGACCCCATTTCTAGATCCCATGCAAACTTCATTTTAGCGGGGTGATAACAAACTATTTATTGAAAGTAGAATATGTTTTCATTTTTCGAATTCACTAAAAAAACAAATAGGCTGTTAAAGCTGAGTTTGAATGTTTTTTTGAGAATAATACTGGCTGGGTTTGATCATTACGTTGGGTGAAGAGTTGATATAGATGAGACTTTACATAAATCGTGTACAGTGCACAGGGTTAGTTACTCTGTTATTATTACTTTCCAAAGTGTGATTTACTGGGATTTCCGGGTTTGATTATAAACGATAACTTCACAAGTGAATTATGCAATCAACAATTGTGTCATGTATCCGTGCAAGCAAACGAAGACGCTTTGCCGTGGGTGTAATGGGGACTTCATTGTTTTTTGTTTATTTAACCCTTTACCTAATATGAAAAGCAGACGACACTTGCAAAAAAATTCTTGAATAGCTATTATTTACATTTTTTGTCTCAAAAACATAGGTTAAGACCCCTAATTGGAACGAGCTCGATGAGCTCGTTCCAATGAGGGGTCATAACCTATGTTTTAGAGACAAAAAAATGAAAAAATAATGAAAATTAATTGGACATTTTTGGGAATAGCGCTGGCCGTTATGTTAGGTAAAGGGTTAAATAATATAATTATCGTTAATAATGAAAAGCACAATGTAATAAACAGAGTAATCACTTGACTGGACTGGTTACGTGAAATAATTCATTCGAGGCGAGGGAGTATATTGTAAAACACTTGTGCGCATTCGTGTTTGTACAACGTCCCTTACCTCTCATGAATTATTTCATGTTACCAGTCCAGTCAAGCGATTACTCTCTATATAATGAAAATTGTTTATAACTAGAAAGTGTGACTAACCCGTTAGTCAAACTTTCTGGTTATAAAAAAATAGTAACTGCCATATCACACACTACATGGAAATATACACTGACTAAGGCTGTAAAAAATGCACAGGGGTACAGTTAAAACTAAAAGTCCTGTCACGAATAGTGCGCTTATGTAGGCTTAATAGCGCATTGGAATTGCGTGCAATTGCCATATCGAATGGCATCCAAACCACGGCAGGTTCTCCTGGTTACTCATAGCAAACACATGCAATGTTTCTGCCAAAGGACCTCCGGGTTACCCGGAGGTCCATTGGCTGAAACATTGCTTGTGCAAAGGCCATATGTACAGAATTTGATAGCTTTACTTGCGCCATAATGCACATATTAACCTGCATATCAACGTGCTATTTGTGCGCATTTCATGACAGGACTTCTAGTTTTAACTGTAGTTGGTTATATGTTACATAGGGTGCAGGATTCAAGGAACAAACAGAAATACTTATACTGGTTTCTGGAAATTATTTTAACCCTTTACCCAACGTAACGGCCAAAACCGGCCAGCGCTATTCTCAAAAATCGCCAATTAATTTTCATTATTTTTTTCATTTTTTGTCTCAAAAACATAGGTTAAGACCCCTCGTTGGAACGAGCTCGACGAGCTCGTTCCAACGAGGGGTCATAACCTATGTTTTTGAGACAAAAAATGAAAAAAATTAGTTATTCAAGAAATTTTTTTGCAAGTGTCGTCTGCTTTTCATGTTAGGTAAAGGGTTAAAGTGAATTCCAAAAATGAAAACATATTCTATTTTCAATTAATAGCTTGTTAAATAAAGATAGCCCCACCAATTTCTCTGTAGCACCCCAGTCCACAAATCTGAAAAAGGCAATAATGATGTTTGCAGGTTACACATGTACCCATGGTTGTTCCAATATATTTATTTATTGGTGTTTTAAGGTCACATATTTCTGCACAATGGCTAATCATGACCTCGACAGTTTTACGGGTGGAGGAAGCTGGAGTACCCAGAGAGAACCACCGAGCAACTGTCAGCTCCCCAACATACTAACTCCACACAAGCAGGGTTAGCATTGGTTGAAGACAGTGCACCATCGACGTGCAGTTCACCTTAGTATACAATGTCACCGTGCCCCAACGTAGGCAATGGGGGTGAAGTGTCTTGCCCAATACCCAAGGACACAACGCGGTTACCACAGATGGGATTCGTACCGAGGACCTATCGGTTTGCAGCCTGCATCTCTACCTACTGAGCCACCATGCCTCCTGTTCAATATATAAAATATCTAATCAATGCAATTAAACCTGTGAGACTAGCTGCAGAGAGACATGTTAAGTTTCATAATTTTGGTGGAAGGCTCCCGATTTTTTATGCCAGCTCCCGACCTCTCGATCAGGGGACAAACTCTCACGATTTTGAGACACCATGTTTTGTTCTGCAAACTTTAGTCTCGAGTTTACTGTACTAACTACTATAAATAAGATGACTGGAACGTGGAAGACAGAAATAGTTTTTCAAGCCAATGGCCTCACATTTGCCTTGACTGGAGGTAACTGAGATGTGTGAAAGAATAACTGAAAACAAATTCTGTACAAAAAACGAACCTCTGCAGTCAAAATTAGGAGAGATATTGGTGAAAGCACTGGAGTGAGTAACTTAGTAAGAGCTTAGCAATTCCTCAAAAGTAAAGAAATGTTTATTTTTGTTGCTTTTCTTGTAAATGTCTGCATCTTGACAAAGCCACAAAACTGACAGAACAAGGCAGACCCCACCATTGTTGGAATCATGGTATGAAATCTGGAGGAGAGGGGGAGGGGGGGGGGGGGGGACATGTTAGTGAAGACTTGGTGGTGATTGGGGGGGGGGGGGGGGATCTCAGAATTGAGGGTGCTGTACTTGTATTAAAGAATGGAAATAAAAAAAAATTCTGGTGGGAGGAGCCAACTGTTGGGAGGCAGTGCTGGACTCCCTTGAAACCCCATGACTCCTCCACTCGATACCACTAACATGATTTTCAGTGTTTGACAGGTCTATAGACAGATTTTTGTCCAGTGTATATGTCCTTAGCACAGTGGTCATGAAATATTTTTAAAAGTAATGAATGGGGGGAGGGGGGGAGGGGGGGGAGGGGGTTGGGGGTATTACAGTTTTTGTCTTGTGTGGAAAAAAAACAAGCTTTGCCGCGTAAAAATCTCACTATTTTTAGTTTTTCAAACTGATCATGTCTGCCTGCAGATACAAAGTCAAAAGTCTGAATCAATTTACAATAACTCTTGTTGATCAGTAATCTAAGTTAAAAGGGTAGATAACTGGAAAGAAATAGCATGCAGCAATAGTGCTTAACAATATGTGAAAATTACAGCTGGCTTTGTAAATATACAAATTAATTATCAAAGCAATGCAATACACACTGTGACACTGGTTGTGTCTTTTGATCTTGAAAATGGGAGGTGCGCTGTATACTGCTTGCAACCATTTGAAGCAAAGTTCGATATTGTTGAGTCCCAGTATCCGGAAAATGTTTTCCACAAAAACATCAACGAACATCAGCACACCTTTCACCCGAATGGTGCACAGTAAGTGTGGATGCCTAAAATATTACCTGATTTTTCGAATAAGCTTTTCGCAGCAATAATCAAATTTATTTGAGTTCGGTATAATACATAAAATACGACTTCAATGTAATAAATCGTACATGTAAGTTAATCATATAGAATATTTACAAGCCAATATGTCTTTCCAAGTAATCCTAGAAATGATACCAGGAAGCACTAAAACCTGCCACATTTTGTGACTTTCTAGATCACCATGTCCAGTCACTGACTCAGTCATTCATTGCCATTGGTTTTTCATACTCTAACCCCTCTAGAAACAATTTGCGTCGTACACATGCACAGTTGTTGTATTTATGTTGGATTTTCTTGAACATGATCAGCACATTCAGGAAAATCCAACATAAATACAACAGCGCATGTGTTCAGTGCAAACTGTCACAAATGAATGACACAGATTGATTCGAGGGAATAAGTAAATCAAGGTAAGCAAACTTACTTAACCCTTTCCAAAACATAACGGCCAAAACTGGGCAGTGCTATTCACAAAAATCGCCAATTAATTTTCATTATTTTTTTCATTTTTTGTCTCAAAAACATAGGTTATGACCCCTCTTTGGAATGAACTGGCTAAGCTTGTTCCAACAAAGGTTCATAACCTATGTTTTTGAGACAAAAAATGAAAAAAATAGTTATTCAAGAATTTTATTTGCAAGTGTCGTCTGCTTTTCATGTTAGGTAAAGGGTTAATAGTGTATCAGTTATGCGAACCCATAAAAAAGAATGCATGCTGAGCAGTATTATAATGTTAAACCCATAAAATTTGCTACAGCAAACTGTTATGGAAGGGACTTGTGAGGGCAGCATCAGCCATGAATTTAGGCGCCAGTGATGAAGAAATGTGCACAGCAGGGTATTTCAGACAAAAATAAAATGAAATCGGTTGGATAACAATAAAATGAAAAATAATTAACATTGGTCTAAAACTACGAATCAATTTATGCTATTTGCTAATCAATGTTCCTGGAGGTGGAGAGGACCGCAAGACAAAAAATTGAAAACCAAAAATACCCTGGTACTACATGTAGGTAAATGGGAAGAAATAATAATATTCCAACCTAGTAGATGTCGGTTACTAGCAGTACCAGGTAGAATGTTATCATTTCTTCCAATTCTTGTAGCATTATAACTCCAAATGTTAAACATAATATATATCACATGTATTTAATTTAATATTTTTACATAAATTTTGGTTTCTACTTGCGTATTTCAAATTAGTGAATTACTGATGAATATGCAAAATCAGTGGAAAGCTACATGTAAATATGAACCGGGACTCCGGGAGTAGCACCCATAAAGTCATAATGGATTGGGAATAATAACACAACTTTTTATAATCAAAGTTTTAATTAACAACTACTTTACAATTTATGGTAATGAATGGTTCAAATGCACCATTTTTCAAACAATGAAGTAACTCAAGCTACATGTATAATAAGATAGAGCATAATTGTCAGATGTGTAACTTATAACCGGGGGAAACCCTTCCTTCCAAAAACGTCCCATAAAACATGCCATTACCAGAGCTTTAATATGACAACCAACAGGCAACAGAATCAATCTCAGAGCACTGAATTATCAAAATTTTCTTGGGAGTACCCCTGAACAGTGAACCCCCATTGATGGGAGGGGTACACCCCCTCCCATACCCACCCCCACCTACGGACTTTGGGCAGTGCCTATAGCACAGTGTATTTGGATTATAAGGTGTTCAGGTGGAGACAGGGGAAAATAAAACCTACCTGTCTCCTGTGACAGGTAGAAATTTGTGAAGATTTTGAGCCGTTTTAACCCTTTACGGAAAACATATCAAAATTTGTTAATTTAATTTTCTCCCCAATTCTTAACAAAATCAACTAAATCAAATAATGTGACCCCTCATTGGAATGAGCTCCATTGGGGGGGGGGGGGGGGGGGGTCACAAGATATGGTGTTGTTGAATTATTAAAAGAAGTTGGCAAATTTCTAGTCCAAACATGGCCTGAAAGTCAGTAATACAAGTTTTTGGTTTGGTACATCCTTTGAAAGGACAAAATTAGAATGGAGAAAATAATGAACAACTTGTGACCCTGACCATGGAGCTGGGACCTTAGGTCAATGTCAGGATACACTTTTGAGTAATAAGCAATTATTGTGTGAAGTTTAAACAAGATCGGTCAATTTGAATAATTTTTTATGGACTGACCAAAGTTAGAATGGAGAAAGAAATGGACAGTCAGTGGCCTTGTCCTTGCAGTTATGACCTGGGGTGAAGATCATGATGCACACATTGGTCATGAGCCATCATAATGGATGAACAAATAGACTGTGATCTTGACATTGAACTGTGACTTATGACACTCTCTTGAGTCATAAGCAATCATTGTGTGAACTTTGAACAAGATTGATACAAAATCAATATACAACTAAGCAGCTTTGAAATCACAGAGTGATTTTCTAGAAGGCATCCAACAAAGCATATCCAATCCCAAACCGTACAACAAGGTGTCTGTCACCTTTTAACGTACTAAATCACTCAATAAACAATACACCATTGCTTGTTTTTATTGAATTATGACAACAATAGCCTAAACTTTGAAGTGACGTAAAAAAGATAAATAACTGTGATCAACAGAAAAAAGAACTAGAACCGTTATTAGCACATTGTGGAGGTGCTTCATTTTGATACTCAGAAAATGAAAGGGAAATAAAGTGTCACCATACAGTGACACAAAAAATAACCCCACTTATTTAATAATGCAAGCCTGACTATAAGTGATATGGTTTTGGGGTATATACAAATACTAAGTCCATAAAGGGCAATGACTCTGGCAATAAAATCTCGAGCGACGCCTGCATTTCAGTATGGGTATACTATACAGCAATAGGATACACTTGCATACCATATATCAAGTCACTCAACCACGTACTTTACAAGTTATTCATGATTGAATTTTGGAAGGGATGGATGGATGGACAGACGGATGGACGGGAAATAACTCTGGCAATAAAATCTCAAACACCACCTGCATTTCACTATAGGTATACAGCAATAGGATAGATAAACTTGCATACCAAATATCATGCCACTCAGCCAAGTACTTTACAAGTTATTCATGATTGAATTTCGGGATGGACAGACGGATTACAGACGGACTGATGGATGGACAGAACTTGTACTGTGGTTAGACATCAATGAGATAGAGTTGCACATCAAATATGAAGTCATTCCATTGAGTACTCTGAAAGTTATTCAAGAATTAATTTCAAGGCAGACAAATTCTAAGTCCATAAAGGGCAATGACTCTGGCAATAAAATCTCGAACGACACCTGCATTTCACTATGGGTATGCAGCAATAGGATTCATTTGCATACCAAATATCAAGTCACTCAACCAGGTTCTTCACAAGTTATTCATGATTGAATTTCGGGATGGACGGATGGATAGATGGAATGACAGGTGGATGGACAGACAGACAGACAGACAGACGGATGGACAAGGCGATTCCTATATACCTCCGCTGACACCGTAGCTTAACTTGACCGTGTGATGAAACAATAGGTCGAAGGTACATGTATTAACATCATATCTTGGGTGTTTGGTCAGATTTTCAAAAGTTTTTCAACTGTGTAATTGGAATAATGCTTACTAAAGTGTGACTTGAAATAAAAACAGAAGTGTCACTTGATTTCACCTCTAACCAGTGAAATATAATTGTTGATGTTTTGAAAATCCAGTTGTCTCTAATGTTGTAGCAATTAAAATAATTGGTTAATTTAAGTACATGTAAACAAAATAAAGGTGCACCTTTTCAACTATTGATTTACATGTTTGCACAATTTTAAAGAAGTATTTTTTGTATTTTCTGAATTCAGCGAATCACAAGGAAGGGTACATTTTCAGAAACCAAATTTTAGAATGTTGTAAAAACGTCAAAAATGACGTTAAACAAAAAATGAAAAGACAATCTTTTTATTTTTCAGACTCTCCAACATACTAAATGTTCCAATGGGTCACAAAAAGATCAATGTGGGGATGACCACAGAGATTGCAAAGCAACTGGAACATTGCCCTGTGAAGCATCCTCTCGGTGGAAATGAACCTGCACTTCGGGACAGGGAATCGGCTAGGACGTTCAGACGACCAGGAATGTGATGAACCACCTCCCTGTCATTGACATCCTGCACGAGCAGTAGAAGATCCCGAGCCAATTCGTACATGGGAACCGAGGGCGTGCCGCCCTGGTTCCAAATGTAAGCGACCACTGTTGAATTGTCGGACAACAGAACGAGCTGAGAATTCGAAAGGTGGGGGATCCACTGCCAGAAACTTAGAAGAATAGCAAGAAGCTCCTTCTGGTTGATGTGAAGAACTGCTTGATCCTGGTCCCAAATAATGTGAAGGGAAAGACCAGAGGATCCACTGTCACGCACCATCCCAGATCGCTGGCATCAGCCGTCAGAACATGATCGGACATGGGCAATTCAAACGGAACTCCCTGCATAATCCACTGAACATCCATCCAGGGAAGAAGCTGACGATGAAGAGGTGCTGGTAACTGAAGCACCAGATCCAGAGGATCGACATTCAGCCTCCAATGACTGAGAAAGTGTTGGGAGAGGTCTGACATGCAGCCGACCTAGAGGAATCAGATTCGTCACCGAACTGCAGAGACCGAGCAGCCAGAGAAGACTCTGAGCTGTTGTGGACGTGAACGTGGACTGGGTCTGAGTCAGGGCGAAAGCCAAGAGAATCACAGCCCTCGCCCCGGGGAATTGCAAAAGACTGAGAAAGGACCAGGTCCAACTTCACTTCATTGACTCTAAACCCTAGCGATGTGAGCAGGCTCAAGTGTGTCGACATCTGTCTCCAGAACAGCAGCATTGGAGTGCCTCTGGAGGATAGCGTCCAGATATGCTGAAGTAGTCACCCTGGACTGAGTGCGATGGAAGGCTATATCATGCGAAATCAGTTGGATGAAGGCCCAAGGAGCCAGGTTGAGGCCGAAAGGCATGGCCTTGAACTGGTAAATTTGCACCGGAAAAGCGAACCTGAGATACTTTCGCAATGTCTGATGAATCAGAACTTGAAAGTAAGCGTCTTGCAGGTCGATGCTGGAAGCGAAATCTCCCATGTGAGTAAGAGGAAGAAGTGGAAGCAGGAGGATCAGCTCTTGGCTTCACAGAGGAAGCAGAAGGGCATTTGTTAGGCTTGAAATGTCCTGGTCTCCAACAGAAGGCAGATCAAGCTGGCGAAGCAGAAGCTGATCTTTGAAATGATGCAGTACCTCATCCCAGATCATTGCACAGAATCATGGAATAGTCGCGGACCTACCAAAGAAGCGGATCAAAGTCAGCGGATCAAAGTCAGAAGACTGATGGCTCTCAACGTCAGGTGTGTCTGCAGGGATAAGCCTAGACCGGCTAAAATGGAGACTGATGACATCAATGACGGAGGAACAGCAGGAACGGATACATCAGTAGCTGTTGATAAAGGCGGAATAGTGGAGAGAGCAACCAAGCTCGGCTCCAAAAGAGGAGCCACAACCGTAGTGACAGCCTCAGATGTCAACTGGAGGGGGACAGAAGTCCCCGAACCATGCATCTATTTGCCAGAAAGTCAGCAACTACCGTGGTATCCACACCTTAAAAAGACTGCAAGACCTCCAGGAGGGGGTGTAACTCTCTCCAGACAGAGTCGAATCGGGAGGCCCCGAATGACTGCATTCCCCTTCCTGCGGGAACGGGAGGAAAATATCACATGCCTTAACTACACAATAGACGGAAGCCCAAAAGGTGGAAGAGGACCCAGCCCACAGAGTCTTTCAATAGAACACCCAAATAAAGTGGAGCATGAATAATGGGAAACTTCAACATGCTAAGACAACAGAAAAAGGCCTGCAAGGTATCGTCCCAGGCATATCTGCTGAGATCGATGTGGATGGGAAGGTGAACCCAAAGAAAAAATAAATCAGGACACCCCCAGCTACCAGGGTAAGGTGACTGGAAACAAAGGCCCGATGGGAACAGTAAAAGTACCCCAACGGCCAAAAGGAAACTGGCAAAAATTCTACTCTCAACTGAGGGAAGAAAAGCGGCCACAACCACCCCCAGCTGACACCTAACTCAGTTAAAAGCAGAAACCAAAGGGTTAGCATTAATGAACAAAAGACCAAAACAACACGGTATGCATAAATCACGCGCATAATCGGTACAGAGATTTATCAAGGAAAATAGTGAATAATCGAGAGAATATATAAGAACACAGCCCTGTATGTCTGGATAGTGAAGAAACAGCTATGAATCCACAATTCAGAACAGGAAACATTGTTAACATTGAGTCAAAAGGTATCATTGTTGAAGAGCAAAACGATCCGCATCCTGTAAGATGGCAGAAAAAATAGAATGACACGTTGGTTATACGGCTCTGCACAGGTTCCGGAAGCCATGGATTAGTACAAGGAGAAGAGTGTTCCCTACTGGGTGTGCGCTGGTCGCACTCGACACAGTTTGGGCTTATTTTTGCACCACTTTTCTTTCTCAAATCACTTGGGAAAGAAGAAACTAGAGAGTATTTTTACGAATTAAGAGTGTTCCCTACTGGGTGTGCGCTGGTCGCACTCGACACAGTTTGGGCTTATTTTTGCACCACTTTTCTTTCTCAAATCACTTGGGAAAGAAGAAACTAGAGAGTATTTTTACGAATTAGGGACTTCTGCTGTAGTGCAAGCATGTTGTAAACAATTGTAAGGTAGGTTGTTAAGAAATTAAAGATCATGCTGGATTGTTGATCATGCTTTAACATTTGAAGACGTCTTTAAAATGAAAGTGTCAATGACACTGTAGCTTAACTTGTGTGTTGTGTTTGATGAAAAGGATAATGTTCAATGGTTATGAAAGGATTATGAAATAAGACAAAAATTGTGGTAATTGGGAATATGTTCATTTCTGTTCCCTGTATGCTATGTTTATGATAAAAATAATATGTGGTGTACACTCTACTAAAGAGCTGAGGGGTGGGTTAATATGACCTCACAGTAAATGTATGTGGCCCTCACAGTTAACGTGTATCAACAAAAGTTACCAAGTTACAGTGAAATTATTCAAAAACCATTCATCCTATCAAGTTACATTAAAATCCCTTCATAAATATGGCCTGTAGACTGTGCTAAAGGTTTTCGGGCTTCGGGCCCCTGTAGCCGGCAGTTTCCCAATTGCGTCCAAAGGGGACGTTCTCATCTAGACATTATATGAAGTCAACCTACCAAGTTACAATGAAATCCCTTAATAAATATGACCTGTAGACTGTGCTAAAGGTTTTTGGGCTTTGGGCTCTGGCAGCCATCATGGTTGAATGATCGCAACCATAAGGGGACATTCTCATCTGGGCATCACCTGGAGTGATCCTACAAAGTTACAATGAAATCCCTTCATAAATATGACCTGTAGACTGTGCTCAAGGTTTTTGGGCTTCGGGCCCCTGAAACCATCACAGTTGACCAATCACGACCAAAAGGGGATGTCATCATCTAGGCATTATATGGAGTCAAACTGACGGGTTACAATGAAGTCCTTCCATAAATATGACCAATAGACTATGCTAAAGGTTTGGGGGTTTTGGGTTCGTGCAGCCATCAAGACTGAATGATCACGACCAAAAGGGGACGTTCTCATTTAGACATTATTTAGAGTCATCCTACCAAGGTACAATGAAATCACTTCATAAATATCACCTGTAGACTGTGCTAAAGATTTTTGGGCTTTGGGCCCCTGTAGCCAACACAGTTGCCTAATGGTGTCCAAATTCCAAAAGGGGCTGTTCTCATCTAGACATTACATGAAGTCAATCTACCAAGTTACAATGAAATCCCTTCATAAATATGATCTGAAGACTGTGCTAAAGGTTTTCGGGCTTTAGGCTTGGGCAGCCATCATGATTGAATGATCGCAACCAAAAGGGGACATTCTCATCTGGACATCATCTGGAGTGATCCTATGAAGTTTCAATGAAATCCCTTCATAAATATGACCTGTAGACTGTGCTCAAGGTTTGTGGACTTCGGGCACCTGTAGCCATCACAGTTGACCAATCAAGACCAAAAGGGGATGTCATCATCTAGGCATTATATGGAGTCAACCTAACAGGTTACAATGAAATCCTTCTATAAATATAACCTTTTGCCTATGCTAAAGGTTTTTGGGCTCGGGCACCCATCAAGGCTGAATGATTACGACCAAAATGGGACATTCTCATCTGGACATTATTTGGAGTCATCCTAACAAGTTACAATGAAATCCCTTCATAAATATGACCTGTAGACAGTGCTAAAGGTTTTCGGGCTTCGGGCACCTTAAGCCGTCAAAGTTGCCCAATCATGTCCAAAAGAGGACGTTCTCATCTAGACATTATATGAAGTCAACCTACAAGTTACAAAAAAAATCTTAAGTAAATACGACCTGTAGACTGTGCTAAAGGTTTTCGGGTTTTGGGCTCAGGCAGTCGTCAGTCTCGTCACGGTTAGCAGATCATGCCCAAATGGGGAAATTCTCATCTAGACATCATAAGGAGTCATCCTACCAAGTTACAATGAAATCCCTCCACATTAAACATGACCTGCAGACTGTGCTAAAAGTTTTGGGGTTTCGGGCTTGGACAGCCATCACGGTTGATAGGTCATGCCCAAAAGGGGACGTTCTCATCTAGGCATTATACAGAGGCATCCTACCAAGTTACAATGAAATCCCTTCATAAATACGACCTGTAGACTGTGCTAATGGTTTTCGGGTTTTGGGCTCGGGCAGCCATACCGGTTGCCCGATCGCGACCAAAAGGGGACGTTCTCATCTAGACATGATCCCAAACCTGCATATGAAATTTTGTGATGATCAGACAAGAACTAAAGGAAAATGTGAACAGACATGACAGACTCACAGACTAACAGACATCCGCACGCGTGATGGCAATAGCTTATCTTGACTGTGTCAAGTTAAGCTAAAAATCCACCCAGAAAACTATTTTATATTGAAGTGCTGTGGTCTGGTGATGCTTCTGAAGCCAGCAAACCTTTCATTGGGGGTTAGGGGGTTGATTTGGCCATTGGTTTGGGTGGTACAGTCCATGGAGAGAGGATTGTAACTAAATCACCCCTTGGGTGGAGTTATCACCCAAGCTATAACTTTCAAATTTTGTACATATCGACAAAAACACAAGCAATGTTTCAGCCAATGGACCTCCGGGTTTAACTTTGCTTTTGCTGGTTATGCTTTGCAACAAATTTGCAATTATTGCATGGGTGGAATTTCCACGCTGCAGATGACTTAGTGGTTATACACTCTCCATGTACTGTATTTCCTCATTGGAGACTGATGAACTAAAATTATACAATAAAGGAAATGAATGAAAACAAACTCAGAGAATATTCTGCCCTCTTTGGGAAAGGGTCCGGGGCCCCATTCAAGTGGGAAATTCACATGAAGGCTCCAAATGGGAATTTGTTTTGGAGGAGACATAAAGAATAAGAAACGTTTATTCGAATTAAACTGAGAACACTTTGACAGTTTACATTCTGTGGCTTTCCAGTTGTGTCTTGGCAAGTCTTGGCTGATATACGGGCAACCAAGACTTGCCAAAAAACAAGTGATAAGCTTCTTCTTCTTCTTCTTCTCTATTTCTGCTCGCAGTCTATTCTGACTATTAAGGGCAGTCTGGAGGACTAAAGAAAGTAAGCTCAGGTGTTAGTCAGCCGACTTTGAAGAAAATAAAGATGATGGTTGTTAATGACATAGGAACATTTAACAGAGATGGAGTTTTTTTTATTTATTTATTTTTTTCTTTTTATTTTAGTTAAAACTATATACAAGTCTGAGACAGTTATTTATTTCGTGTTTTTTTTGTGGCCAGCAGTATGTTGTTAAGTACTGAAGGCTTGAGCTCGGTTTTAAAATTGTCCAGGTTGTTGGACTGAAGAGCAGATTTAGGTAGGAGGTTGTATTGGGTTATTGTCCGTGGGTAGAATGAGAATTTGTATGTATCTGATACGGTAAAGATAGTGTGGTATGTTATTGCTTTGTTTTGTCTTGTAGCAATAGTTTTCTCATGGAGGATATTTTCAGGGTTTAGGGCTATGTCACCGTGTTTGATTTTATGGAGGACAGATAATCTAGTTCAAAGTCGCCTTTGCTGTAGACTTGGCCAATCCAGGGAGTTAATCATTTCTGTTGGTGAGCTAGTATTATGGTATCGGTTTTTGACATACCTAGCTGCCCTGTGCTGTACATTTTCAAGTTTTTTAATTTATTGGTCATGATGGGGGTCCCAAATGGATGATGTATATTCCAGTTGTGGTCGAACTGGTAGGCTCTTTCTTTTATGGTTTCGTTTGTAATTTTTAGATTTCTTTTGAGGAAGCCTAATGTACAATTTGCCTTGGAGGAAATGGTTGCAATGTGTTTGTCCCATTTTAGGTCACTCTGGATGGTTACACCTAGGTATTTTGCAGAGTTGACTTTTTCGAGTGGGTGGCCTTTCAGATGGTAGGTTGCAATTGTGGGATTTTTTTTCCTCGTGATACTTAAGAGATTGCATTCTTAGAATGCGACTTGCAAGTGTATCTAAAAACTATTTGCTGCAGAAAAATGTCATTAAAATTGGAATTAGGCCTTTATGGGTAAAGAAAAAACTGGTGTTTACCCTTGAATTCAGATGCTTTCTTTGTGTCGTTAGTTTGGAATTTATTGATTTTCTGAGGGCTTATGACTGCTTGGTTCTGGACACCAACTGTGAATTAAATTTTAGTTTGAATGAGGTCTGAGATTGGAAAATTTGGGGTTTGAATTGAGAAAAATCAGGCCCAAATGCCATTGGTAAGGGTCCTATACTCGGACTGGTAGACTCTGAAAAGAAACCATTTATTCATGCTAGTGGGTATACATGTTCCACTGTCTCTTCATTCACTATTCAACCCAATGATTATTTAACTACATGTATTTATTGTGGTTTAATGCTATATCAACCCAATGATATGTATAATGTGTTACTTGGTAAACAAAAATTGAAAAATAATTTTTGGGGCCGACCAACCTTAATTTTTTTTTGTCATGTTTCGGATACAAATTAATTATTTTTACGTGGCCCCTGGGGGTCATATACTTGTTTTGTCTTTATTGATGTTTTAAAGTCACATATTTCTGCACAGTTGCTAAATATGATTAAAACTTAACATGGGGATGACATCAAGTTTAGTCAATCATTTATACCCCATGTTTCCCATTTTTGAGGACTTCCATCCCATGCATTGGTGACTTGTGGTATTTTACCAGTATATATTTATTGGTGTTTAAAGTCGCATATTTCTGCAGAATGGCTAATATTGACCACAATATGGATATAAAGTCAAGTCTAGCCAATCGTTTATACCCATATTGGCCATTTTAGAGGACTTCCATGGCATTGGTAACTGGGTCCTATTTTACTTGGGCTACACGATATTCAAAACTGAATACCGGTATCGGTATTCAAAAAAATACCGCGGTATACCGGTATATCGAAAACTGTTCAGATATATGAACACAAGTACCACAATCGAGACTTAAAGCATAACAGTCAGAACAAATTGGCATGCCTTGATGATGCGGTTCGAAACACCTTTACCCAACGCAGACGGTATCAAAATTTATTATTTTCAAAATTAATTTTCAGATTTTCCCCTAAGATTTCAACAAAACTATATCACGTGACCCTCGTTGGAACGAGTTCAATGAGCTCGTTCCAATGAGGGGTCACATGATATAGTTTTCATGAAATGTTTAAAAATTGCTTTTTCAGTTGCTGAATTTGTATATTACGAGACGATAAATATATTATTTGTATAAGCAGACGATTCCTTGGATAAAGGGATAATATTATTCATTTGGGGTTTCAGTTAAAAAACTCAAGACATCTTGAAAATTAAATTGTGGGTAAATAAATAATGACGATAAACCGATATTTTTTGTAATTACACCGGTCTTCAATCGATATTGATTAGAATACCGATATATATAATCGGTTTATCGATATACCGTGCAGCCCAATTGTTTACCATAGTAAACAAGCTCTGCTCTACTTCCCAGGGTTCCCATGGGGGTACTTGGTTTGTTTTATTTTTTACATGTACATGTAGGCCACACAGTCTACAATTTAACATGGGCAGTGATGTATTTTATCATTTTTATTAATTGACTGAGTTCTAGAAGCCATTATCAGGACTTTCAAAAAATGAGGTTATCTGAGCAAAAGCCAACATTCATGTTTCATAAACAGTCAAACCCAAATAATATTTGGCTTATATAAATTTGTTCTATTACAAATAATTGGAGAGTGTCCAATGGGCACTCTCAAAAAATTTCTAAAAAAAAACAATTTGGAATAACAAATTCAGACCACCAAAAATAATCAAACCCTCAACCAGTTAACACGGGCAATTTATTTGACACAAACCAATTTATTTTATTTTTTTAAGTTAGCATTGTCAAAAAAAAGAGAGAATATGGCCAGCACCATATAGAGAATAATTTGGGGACACCTGTCCATCTATGCTGAAACGATTTTTAGGCTAGGCGATGTTGATGCGATTAGTACTAAACAAATCTATTAACCAATTACATGTAGCAAATCACTTGTCGACAAGTCGTCTGAGTGTATTCTCTGAAGCCTTGAAGTATCCACTTTCTGTAACTTTAAGAAATTTAATTTAATTTTATTAAAATTAATTCAGTGCCTTCAATTTGAGGTGTGCTATCGCACTCGCGCTTCTACGTCGGAAACAAAAGCTTTCTGGAGATGTTCGTGCTTTTTCAATATGTTCTTGTTTTGGGTAAATGTTGTTGTAATAAGACTGGTCAGTAAACAAAATGTCACATAATGATATTTATTACTGATTGAAGTTTTACAACTTGCCTTACGTAGTGCACATACTGACCAAACAATCAGATATGTCCTTCCCAACCCCAATCTTTCCAAGTACTTTACATTCTAAATCTTACTACACTGTTAATAGTATGTGTCAAACTAACTGAGAATTATCCGGCTCATACCCAAAAGAATTTTATTTTGTCCCATTAATGTTAGCTGCTCAAAATTTAACTCTTAACCCACTGAGTATTTTTTTTAAAAATATTTTTATCAAATCTAGTCATGGATGCTGTAAAGCAGCCAGGACTGGATTTTCGAGAAGTCTTTTTGATAATTTAACTCAAGAAATCATTGGTATATGTAAAAACCTTGATTCAATTTACAGGGGGTGGTAAATTTAATTATGTATTTATTTATTTATTGGTGTTTAAGGTCACATACTTATGCACAATGGCTAATCGTGACCGTGATAGTTTTACGGGTGGAGGAAGCCGGAGTACCCGGAGAGAACCACCGAGCAACGACGAGCAGCTGTCAGCTCTCCAACATCGTAACTCTGAACTCTGCACCGCAGCACAGGCAGAGTTAGAGTGGTTGAAGACATGCGCACCATCGACGTGCAGTACGCCTCAGTACACAGCGTCATCGTGCCCCCATGTAGGCAATCGGGGTGAAGAGTCTTGCCCATGGGCACAACGCGGTTGCCGCAGGTGGGATTCGAACCGAGGACCTCTCGGCTTGCAGCCTGCACCTCTACCAACTGAGCCACCGCGCCCCCAGTAAATTTAATTAAAAATGCCCAAGGAATATCCACTAGCAGCATGTAAAGAGTTAATTAAATTGTAATGTCCCGAAAACCTTAAACAGCACAGTTATCCTTCTTTTAACTAAAGATAAAAGGACACATAGTTTCATTATCTTTATCTCAAACCGACAGCTTCATTATCTTTATCTGGAGAATAATTAGCATCTAACATTGATAGTCTCTCATTAGGCATTATTACATTAACTCTCACAATTATCATCACCATACCATTCACATCATCATAATCAATTGTACCGTCCCATCAAAATTTAATTATTTGTTTATAACGAGCTGAAATAAAAGTTCAAGTTCAAGTTCAAATCACTCTCTTTGGTCACGTGATGTATTTAATATTCAATGAGGCTACTGTTTATAGTTTGTCTAGCTTTTCATTGGGGGTTGATTAAGTTATGCAGGTCATGGAACAATCATGTCATCAGAGTACACTTCTTCAATGACCTGTTTTCTGCTTTCAAAGTTTTTTAGCACAATTACAAAGTGCAGAAATTTCTTATCAGACCACAAAAAACAAGGGAATTTCGGGGGAAAAGTTCAATTTCGCTTAAAATTTTTTTACAGAACAGCAATTTATAAAAATATTACAGCAACATTTAAAAATATTTTACAGAACCGAATATTGGAACACCAACAATTTATTACATTTAGACCAATTTATTTTTTGCGGCACGAGTTGTTTGGTCATAAGGAAATGAAGACATCGGCTTCCATAATGTCGCGGAGTTAGACCCATTAATTGTATCGTAATTTGGAAGCCACTCCAGCCAATGAATTCAGGTCAAACCACAGTTTTGTAGAATTTATTGCTTAGTTTAGCATCTGACATTGCATAACCAATGTAGTCGTCAGTTTCACAATTGCGTCAAAAGAGGATGTTCTCATCTAGATATTATATGAAGTCAACCTACCAAGTTACAATGAAATCCCTTCATAAATATGAAGTGAAGACTGTGCTAAAGGTTTTCGGGCTTTGGGCTCGGGCAGCCATCATGGCTGAATGATCGCAACCAAAAGGGGACATTCTCATCTGGGCATCATCTGGAGTGATCCTATGATGTTACAATTAAATCCCTTCATAAATATGATCTGTAAACTGTGCTCAAGATTTTCGGGCTTCGGGCACCTGTAGCCATCACAGTAGACCAATCACGACCAAAAGGGGATGTCATCATCTAGGCATTATATGGAGTCAATCTAACAAGTTACAATGAAATCCTTCCATAAATACCATCTGTAGACTATGCTAAAGGTTTTTGGGCTAGGGCAGCCATCAAGTCTGAATGGTGGCGACCAAAAGGGGACGTTCTCATCTAAACATTATTTGGAGTCATCCTACCAAGCTACAATGAAATCTCTTCATAATTATGACCTGCAGACTGTTCTAAAGGTTTTCGGGCTTCGGGCCCCTGTAGCTGTCACAGTTGCCCAATCGTGTCCAGGGGACGTTCTCATCTAGACATTATACGACGTCAAACCTACAAAATTACAATGAAATCCCTTCATAAATATGACCTGTAACCTGTGCTAAAGGTATTCGGGCTTGGCAGCCATAGTGGTTGAATGATCGCAACCAAAAGGGGACATTCTCATCTGGACATCATCTGGAGTGATCCTACGAAGTTACAATGAAATCCTTTCAATGACCTGTAGACTGTGCTCAAGATTTTCGGGCTTCAGGCACCTGTAGCCATCACAGCTGACCAATCACGACTGAAAGGGGATGTACATGTATGTCATCATCTAGGCATTATATGGAGTCAACCTAACAAGTTACAATGAAATCCTTCCATAAATACGACCTATAGACTATGCTAAAGGTCTTTGGGCTCGGGCAGCCATAAAGGCTGAATGATCGCGACCAAAAGGGGATGTTCTCATCTACATGTAGACATTATTTGGAGTCATCCTACCAAGCTACAATGAAATCCCTTCATAATTATGACTTGTAGACTGTTCTAAAGCTTTTCGGGCTTCGAGCCCCTGTAGCCGTCACAGTTGCCCAATCGTGTCCAAAAGGGGATGTTCTCATCTAGACATTATATGAAGTCAACCTACCAAGTTACAATGAAATTCCTTCATAAATATGACCTGTAGACTGTGCTAAAGGATTTCAGGCTTCGGGCTCAGGCAGCCATCATGGTTGAATGCTCGCAACCAAAGGGGACAATCTCATCTGGGCATCATCTGGAGTGATCCTACGAAGTTACAATGAAATCCCTTCATAAATATGACCTGTAGACTGTGCTCAAGGTTTTGGGGGTTCGGGCACCTGCAGCAATCACAGTTGACCAATCACCACCAAAAGGAGATGTCATCATCTAGGCATTATATGGAGTCAACCTAACAGGTTACAATGAAATCCTTCCATAAATATGACCTTTTGCCTATGCTAAAGGTTTTTGGGCTCAGGCACCCATCAAGGCTGAGTGATCGCGATCAAAATGGGACGTTCTCATCTAGACATTATTTGGAGTCATCTTAACAAGTTACAATGAAATCCCTTCATAAATATAACCTGTAGACTGTGCTTAAGGTTTTCGTGCTTCGGGCCCCTGTAGCCATCACAGTTGCCAAATCACGTCCAAAAGGGAACTTTCTCATCTGGACATTATATGAAGTCAACCCACTAAGTTACAATGAAATTCCTCCATAAATATGACCTGTAGACTGTGCTGAAGGTTTTCGGGTTTTGGGCTCGGGCAGTCGTCAGAGCTGGCAGATTACGCCCAAATGGGGAAATTCTCATCTAGATATCATACGGAGTCATCCTACCAAGTTGCAATGAAATCCCTCCATATTAAACTTGACCTGCAGACTGTGCTAAAAGTTTTGCTAAAGATTTTCGTGCTTTGGGCCCCTGTAGCCAACACAGTTGCCTAATGGTGTCCAAAAGGGGCTGTTCTCATCTAGACATTACATGAAGTCAACCTACCAAGTTACAATGAAATCCCTTCATAAATATGATCTGAAGACTGTGCTAAAGGTTTTCGGGCTTTAGGCTTGGGCAGCCATCATGGTTGAATGATCGCAACCAAAAGGGGACATTCTCATCTGGACATCATCTGGAGTGATCCTATGAAGTTACAATGAAATCCCTTCATAATTATGACCTGTAGACTGTTCTAAAGGTTTTTGGGCTTTAGGCTTGGGCAGCCATCATGGTTGAATGATCACAATCAAAATGGGACATTCTCATCTGGACATTATATGGAGTCAACCTAACAAGTTACAATGAAATCCTTCCATAAATATGACCTACAGACATGCTAAAGGTATTTGGGCTCAGGCAGCCATCAAGGCTGAATGATCGTGACCAAAAGGGGACGTTCTCATCTGGACACTATTTGGAGTCATAGTACCAAGCTACAATGAAATCCCTTCATAATTATGACCTGTAGACTGTTCTAAAGGTTTTTGGGCTTTGGGCCCCTGAAGCTGTCTGAGTTGCCCAATCATGTCCAAAAGGGGACGTTCTCATCTAGACATTATATGAAGTCAACCTACCAAGTTACAATGAAATTCCTCAATAAATATGACCTGTAGACTGTGCTAAAGGTTTTGGGGTTTAGGGCTCGGGCAGTCGTCACAGCTGGCAGATCACGGCCAAATGGGGAAATTCTAATCTAGATATCATAAGGAGTCATCCTACCAAGTTACAATGAAATCCCTCCATATTAAACATGACCTGCAGACTGTGCTAAAAGTTTTTGGGTTTCGGGCTTGGGCAGCCATCATGGTTGACAGATCATTCCCAAAAGGGGACGTTCTCATCTAGGCATTATACAGAGGCATCCTACCAAGTTAGAATGAAATCCCTTCATAAATACAACCTGTTGACTGTGCTAATGGTTTTGGGGTTTTGGGCTCGGGCAGCCATACCGGTTGACCGATCGCGCCCAGAAGAGGACGTTCTCATCTAGACATGACCCCCCAAACCTACATATGAAATTTCGTGACAATCAGACAAGAACTGCGGGGTGTAGCCTGTGCTAAAGGAAATGTGAACAGACTCACAGATTTACAGACTCACAGACTAACAGATTTCTGAATGCGTGATGGCAATAGCTTATCTTGACTCTGTCAAGTTAAGCTAAAAATGACCTGAATATGGCTCTGATGGCAGCCAAACTGATCATGTGAGAGGACCTAAAAAGCATATTTTTGTCCTTCTTAGGCCTAAAGTAGTAATGTATTTAGTATTTTATAAGGAAAGTATTATTCAATACCAGAAAGCAGAACTGTCTATGCTCTCCTTCCGTGGTATTCTCATAGGAAGTTTTATTCAGCTGCTTTTAGTGAAGACTTATAGCATATACATGTGTAATAGTGTGATCGCTAAAGTGGCAACAGGTATCTTCCTTGATCAGATAGTTATCCAGTCTCAGGGTTTAAAAAATTTAAGGCTATTTAAGGGTGTTTCACGATATATTTCAGCATATTTACAGGCCCTACAATAGTCAAATTCAAGAATTTTGAAGGCCCTGCCTTTGCTAGTCCTAATTAGGACGTTCCAGCCATTGCCACCTCCTCCCAGTTCCCTAAAAGGGAAGTGGGAGGAGGGGGTAACAGTCCTGGAAATGAGACGGGTGCGAAGTGCAATTGCTCCCATCAGCATCCATGTTTTCTATTTTCGGGATCTAAAAAATGCACTCGTTGAAAAATATTATTGAAATATACTGTAAGAGCATATAAATGTGTATTGTTTTGAGAAAGCAGCACTCTGTAGCCAGTGGCAAGTTACTGTCATAATTCATCAATTCCTTATACATTTAGCCCCTTGAACCCGATCGGCCACTTTTCTGGACAGGGGCATGATACTTCATAACATAACTAAATAGGAAGGCTGTTCAGTAAATGTGTTAGGTACCGAGGCTGCACGTTGAAAATATTGATTGGTCTATCTCAAATAATGAACATGGGCTCTTCTAATTGCTGCCATTGATCTGGCATGAAAGGTAACACTAGAGTTCAAAGGGTTACGGTTTCTGATGTTTGCTGACAGTATTACATTGAAAATTTATATACTAACATTACACGGGGGAAATTTACTCCCGACTCTGAATTCACGGGAGCTTAAAACTGCACCCGTCAATTTTGTTCATTTCCAGCACTGGGGTAATATCCGGAGGGTCCCTGTTAGGACTCCATCTTCTGAAACTCTGACATATAAAACTATATAGTTATGATTATGTGT
The DNA here is from genome assembly GCA_031216915.1 of Pictodentalium vernedei. Classification (NCBI taxonomy): domain Eukaryota; kingdom Metazoa; phylum Mollusca; class Scaphopoda; order Dentaliida; family Dentaliidae; genus Pictodentalium; species Pictodentalium vernedei. The sequence goes on from CM062290.1 coordinate 347,324,683, forward strand.
CTCATCAGCAATTTTTATTTCATTAATATTCAAGGATTTTCAAGGCCTCCTGTCACATTTTCCAGGATTTAAAAAAGGCTTTGAATGAACCATAGTTAAATTCAAGGCCATTCCTTCAATCCAAGGCCTGTGGGAACCCTGAGTCTTGACATATGCACAGTACAGTAATCACTAGAACTTTGCACAATTATGAAATTTCATAATCAACTTCTGAGGGAAAAATAATCGATTAAAAGTTGACTTTAAGTTATCACGCATCAAGGACAAAATTGTTAAAAAAAATACCAAAGTCAGCCTAATAATTCTGCTGCTATACATCAGGCCAAGCCCATTTTTGAACTTGATCAGGACAAAGTTCCTTGAAACCCATGTGCAAAATATCAGTCAAATCGGTTGAAGTTATCGTGATTCAAACTCAAAATAATTCGATTTTAACTCCTGTGAAAAAACCCATAACTCCTGTGAAAAAAATGGACAGACCCTATTTCACATCATGGAACATGCATATCAAGTCACATACCAAATATTATCAAAATCCGTCCAGAAACAACTAAGTTATACGCAAAAAGGGCTGCCTTTCCACCCACCAACCCTCGCCATACCAATGGTCAATTTTTTTTTTAAACTCAACTAAAAATACGGTATGGCCACCGTCAACTGGTCACTTTCCACTTTTGGGTGGGCAATATTTACATGGACGCAATAATATTAGATTTCAAATACTAATTATAGGAATAATCAACAAAATTTTATTACAATTTTGCTGCTGAAGGTTTTTTAACCTGGTAAATGCATGCATGGACATCACTGCCAACACATGGATTACAAGTCCATGGCGACTATACTTAGATTCAATGTTCTTACATTTTTTTTTGGACAAGTGAGATTCTAAAGTGTTGTAAGGATGAAATCAAGAAGTACTTTGTACATAACAATCTCCAGCTTTTCTTTTTACATTTGTGTGAGAAGTTAACACTTTACCCAACACAGACAATATATTCTTCAATTTTTTTTTTAAGAAAAACCATATTATGCGGCCCCTTGTTGGAACAAGCTTGCTCTGATTTAAATTTATATTTTTTCGAATACTTAATTTGTAATTATGCGGGACAGATGTGGCCGATTTATTAGGTAAAGGGTTAAGTGCATAAAATGGGTACCTGTTATCTGTACTCACCTCATTTGGTGTACACCTATCCTTCCACATGTGTACAAGTTTGCAAAACATGCTGTATGGACCACAAACTGACTGCTTTCTCAATTTACCATATTGGGATAATTCATCATATGTCATTCCCATATCTTGTTCGTCTGTCTGAGCTATTTTTCCATCTTCTAAGGGCTCAAGTTCAGCAGTTGGTGGTGCAAAATAAATTTTCTCCAAAGCAGAAAGATTAAACTTGCCTGAAGAGTATTTGATAAATTTTCTAAGATCTGTCTTGCTAATTCCACCAATTGGATTAATATCTGCACTGGAACAATCATACTTTGTCATGTATCCCCGCAGACACTCATCTACATTAGAAGAACCTAATACTAGCAGGCCACCAGAGCGTCCTCTCACCCACAGCATTAGTTGGGCAAACAAATATGCTAATATCATACGCATTCTTGCTTGAACATTTTGTAATGCCAGATTTTCTCTGGTACTACCACCATGAGCTTTAAACTTTGGAATTCTATTTACTGCTGTAGTAAAAATATTGATAACAGCCGATATAGCAACATCAATTACAATTGAGAGATGATAGCTACCAATCTGTTCTGCTAACTCTGAAGCATTATTCTTAGTTTCTGCAGAACTATTTTCTGTGCCCATATAACAAGTTATAAATATTAACCCAGCAAGTTGTTTGGGATCTGTAGGGAAATATTCTGAGTCACCAATAATTCTCCTTACATCAGATAACACCTGTGCATTACCCTTCTTACAATAATGACAAATCAAATGACACATAGAAGAAACTATACAAGCCACACTAGAACTGTCAATGCCACCACTTAAAGGTAGAAAAAATCCACCCTGTCCACTCCTTCGCAAATAATCCCACAGCCAACAAGCTGGACCCATGCCTATCTCTTCTTCGGGACTATGATAAAACACAGATATGGGACCTGTCGCTGCTATAATTTCAACATCTGAATGAGTAATGGCAAAGTCACGAACAAAAATTCTTGGATACGGATTTGTCATTGATGAAGCTGCGATACAGCGGGATCTTAATTGATTTTTGTAAGTGCGAACATCTTCTAGATCAACTGTAGCAGTAATGACAATTACCTCATCCATGGAAAATTGTGGACCCTGTGCAACAATTTCTCCATTCACTGAAATCATTGAACAACCATCATAGTATAAGCGGTCACCATCACAGCCAATCAGATTGGAATACATATAAACACCACCACATTTCCCGGTTGTTGATTTCAGCAAATTAGCACGTGTATGAAGTTTTCTGAGATTATGGTGACTACCACTTCCATTTGATATAATCTCCACCCCATCAAGTCCCATGGTTATGTGGGTACTTTCTGCATTAAAAAACTCTTCACATACTTCACTACCAATGCATGTGTCCATTGTTGCAATAACAGCATCTCCAATAGGAACAGTCTGCTGACCAGTAATATCCTGAAGCATTCTGGGCAAAAAATATTCTTCCGTTTCTTTTCTGTGCTTCCAAGATGTAAACCAACGAGTTTCTCGATAATTTCCATCATCACACATGTAAAGTTTTGGACGAATTAACAGAATCTGCTTGTTCAGAAAATAAACTCTACAATTATAAGCAACATTTTTGTGCATAACAGGCATACCAACATCACAAAGTATGTCTTTTGTTTTAGATGACTTTAATAATTCTCCCAACACTTGTAAGGAATGTAGAAAAGTGTCACTCTCCATGAAATGGTCGGCACAGCCATACCCAGGTATTTCTAGCTCAGGACCTAGTCGGTACCGTGCACCTAATTCTCTGGCTTTTTCAATACTTCTAACAATTCTCTTCAGATTGCCTTCAAAGTCCAGTGCCCACTGATTGAGGCTACATGTGGCTATTGTTGCTTTTCGCCCCATCTTCAACTGAAAATATAAGGCCAAACAGAAAATAAGATTTAGGTTTTCAGGCAATCCCTCACCGGGGATTCTTTTGCATATCTATAGGGGTCATTTAATAATTTTTGAACAGATGTTTCAATAAGAGAAGCATTCAATTCATCGTTCTCTCAATTACACTGCAGACAAAGGAACAGGATGTCTGATGAAAACACACACAGCATTCACCATGTTGTCAATTAATGCCAATTAACAATTTCACACCGACCTGAAAAGCTTAATTCCAAGATGTAAGCCACCCATTATTGAAAGGATCAACAGGAAATCATGTTCTAGGCAATTCTGTGTTCATTTTCTATCAGTTAACACAAGAGTTGGAACTATTTTTTATTTTCGCCACTCACTCAAAATTTTCAATACCGTCAACCTCAGTATATTGATTATGTTGAAAATTAGGCGGTATCCACTCGGTACCATATAAAATACCAAATTTTAGAAAAATACTGATTTACTGAGCAGCCCTACCATTTATGGGACTCTTTCCCATTGACATTTTGGCATGATTCTCCCAATTCTTAACCACAACTTTCCCAATCTCAGTTCCCACTCAAACAAAAATTTAATGAAAATTTGTGCCCTAAACTGAGTAGTCAGGAGGCCTCAGAAAACCATTAGTTTTCTGAGGCCTCATGACTACCCAGTTCAGGACACCAATTGGACATTAAACTCAAACAACAAATTCTGCTTTAATAGTATACAGTACATGTACATGGAGAGTGTATTATCAATAAATCACCCGTGGAGTGATGATTTCTCTCAAGCATTAAATGCTAATTTGTTGCAAAGAGAAATTACAGTTAAAACTAGAAGTCCTGCCACGAATAGTGCGCTTGTCTAGGCTTAATTGCGCGTTGGAATTGCGCGCAATTGCCATATCGAAAGGCATCCAAAGCATGGCAGGTTCTCCTGGTTACTCATAGCAAACACATGCAATGTTTCTGCCAATGGACCTCCAGGTTACCTGGAGGTCCATTGGCTGAAACATTGCTTGTGCACAGGCCATATGTACAGAATTTGATAACTTTAGTATGGGATTAACGCATACATTAATGCGCAGATCAACATGCTATTTGTGCGCATTTCATGATAGGACTTCTAGTTTTAACTGTAGCAGAAGCAAAGTTTCAGCCAATGTACCTCCGGGTTCAACCCGGAGGTCCATTGGTCAAAATTTTGCTTGTGCTTATTGTTTTTCTGTACAAAGTTTTGAGTAGTACTTTGGATGATACGTTGACAATCCTCCACATACTGTATATAGTGTGTAGAGACCACAAAGGCTGCATGAACATGATTCCATGTGAATGTTTGTAATAAAACATATATTTTCTATAATATATAGTTTCTTAGATTTTATATACTTTTCCCCTCCAAAACAAATTCTACGGACCTGTGAATTTCCGATTTTCATCAAATCGAATTGATGAAAACGAATCAAATTTTGAATCAAACTTCAAATCGAATCACAGTTGATAGATACATCATCAAAACAAAAGTTTTTTTCTAAAATAATAACTCTGATTATTAAAAGACACGCAGTTAAGTAGAGTGCATTTTTCGCCTCACTTCCCACACTATAAATTGAAATATAAACCAATACACTAGCTATTGACTGAAACTATTTGAATTGTTGACTTTGTAGCTTCAAAACTGCAGCAATAAACATTTTTAAACAAACCTGGCTGATAGGGCGGATACCTCACTTTTATCACTTTTTTTTCTTGAAAAAAAAATCATTTCAAATCGGTTCCATTCAGTTGTGAAGCCATTTGTTTTAAAATGTGGAATGACTAAAAGAAAATTCAATAGCGAATGGAGTCGATCAGCTTGAAAATTAAAGCCTGCTTTACTTCTGTTTATATAATAATCACGGGTATTCTTTTAGAAAACCATTGCTTTTGACGATGTATCCAATAACTGTGATCGAAAAGAGCAATATCCAATATAAAATAATGTGATCAGGTTGTGGAACAAATCATTTATTGACACTGAACAGCTGAATACTGTACCTTTTCAAAGGTCAAACTTTTTAGAAATGGTCTCTGGTCATAATGCACAATAAGTTGAAATGAACAGTTGTTGCAGTAATAGTGTTTGTAGCAATGTAGCTACAACTGTTGTTTGGAGATGGGATGTGCAGGATGGGAAGCTAGCAAGTTTACATTTTTTTTCTCGCTATTTTTTCAAGAAAATATCCTGATATCTTTCTATAATGTGAGAATCGTCTCTTGATTGGAGCTTGGAGGGTCTAGAGTAGTTAAGTGGTTAATGTGGTGTTAAGTCATACTTTGAAAATGTAAATTTGAGACTGATAACATCCAAGAGAGTGAGAAGAGACGTCGTGAATCAGATGAAAGTACATCTGCCTTACGGGTATCCAAGAAGTCTGCTGTGTTCGAGTCAGTGTCTGACAGCTCCATCACTGAGCTTGACATGAGCTCAGAGAATGCTGTATCCAGTCAACTGAATAGAGACATGGTTGACAACATTATCACAGCATTGACCAGCCCAGCAGTGCTATCTGTCTTGAAAGACTTGTTGTTCTCTACGTTAGCAGACCAGATCAGTCACCTACATTACAGGGAAGGGTAGATGAGCTCGAGAAAACCAATGCTGCCAAAGACAGGTGTAAATCAAACCTAAGCAACGAGAATGATGACCTTAAGCAGTATGGGATGAGGAATAGCCTAAGGATATCTGTTATACCAGAGACAACAGGTGAACAGTCTGATGACATCGTGAGAGATTTGGCATAGAAAATGAGTGTTCCCTTGAGCTCCGAGAAATAGAGTGCAGTCACAGGTCAGGGCGTCTTGGTGGCTCTAGAAACCAGTCTAGAACCATACTGGTGAAATTTCACAGCTACATTTATCGTGTCAGAGATAGATTCTATAGATCGCATAAGAACTTAAAGGGTGTTAGTGGTGCTAGTAACATTTTCATCAACGGGCACCTAACCACCACCAGGGTGGGTATTTTTAGGCGGTGCATGATCCCAAAGAGAGAGCAGAAACTTAAGGACACATGGACACATGATGGTGTTATTTTTGTTAAGTTCAAGGACGACAGGGTAGTGAGAGTGACAACATCAGAAGAAGTGGAAAGAATTGAGAAGACTTCAGACTTACCTTGACACTTCGTAGTTTGCAGTCTCATCGAGGGGTTAAGGACTCAGATTTTTTCACCGCCAGATTGTGTACTCCCCCCATCTAGGGCCCCCCCCCCCCCCCCTTTCATGCAGGGGATTAACCCTCTTGAGAAAACTGACATGCATATGATACACACACTTGTGCTCAACAGTATGGGCTTCACTAAAAGGCACTGGATAGGACACTACTGCCCATACTCTACTGAAAAGATTTTCCCTTTGGTCCTGGTATAACCTTTATATTGTGTTTCGTAAATTGCTCTGTTACATTTGATTGGATGGTGCAAGATGTAACCGAGCAATTTATGACGAATAAAATTTTGTGGTCAGAAAAACTTGAGCAACTTTTTATTAATGATTACAGTGTTACACTCTCGTATGGCTCAGGCACTGAGTGTTAGGACTGACAGTCAACTGCCAGTCCTGATATTCGGTGCATGAGTTATGGGATGGTGTACTCCTGCCATTTCATTGGTGATGTACTTAACAAGTAATACATGTAGTTGAAGATCAATGATAATGTTTCAAAATGTTGTGGTAGTGCGTGATAATTGGATTTTGCCACAGCTGTTAAGTACTATGGTAGAATATTTCTAATTTCAAGAACTGCTTTACTGAATCTGTAGTCAGATTAGTCCTGGCATTATCCGGTGGTCAGTTAATTGGTATTCCAATCACATATCCGACCATAGATTAAATGATTAGCTACTGAAAACAAGTGATAAACATGTGCAGTTGAGGCTGGAGGTCCCGACACGAACTGTGCACTTATCTAGGCTTGACTGCGCGTACATGTAGGAATTGTGCGCAGTTGCCATACTGAATGGCTTCCAGGTTGCGACAGGTTCTCCTGGTCGCTCATGGCGAGCACAGGCAATGTTTCTGCCAATGGACCTCCGGGTTACCCGGAGGTCCATTGGCTGGGACATTGCTTGTGCGCAGACCATATGTACAGAATTTGATAGCCTTAGTATGGTCATAGCGCGTGGACCGACACGCAGATCGACATGCTATTTGTGCGCATTTCGTGGCGGGACTTCTAGTTTTAACTGTAATCTTTTGACAGCCATTGCAGGACATGTCAAATAATTGGTTATTGGTAGGTGTATTTTGACCACATATATATATGTTGACCTCCTAAGAATAGGTAACAAATACTATTGATAAAGTGACCCTATTATAATGCTCTCTGAAAACATGAATGGAAAGAAAAATACTGCCCCCTTCCACCACAACAATAACAAAATATCCATTAAAATTGCTCTTTTGCAGACTGTTGGCAATGGCCCTATGGCACTCTCCAACAGTTAGTAAAAAAGCAATTCTACATGTATAGTAACCACCCCTGCCTAGAATTTGTATTTTGAGCTGTTCCATTGCAAACTGCAGACATGCGTGTATACTGAAAATACAAACATAAAGGAAAATACACCCTGCCCAAAATTTGTTTATTAAAATTGTTCCACACTCTTGTTTGTAGTGAAACGGTTTCATAGAAAATGAATACTACTACTAGATCCCAACCCAGAATTTGCTCAAAGCTGTCTTGTTGTGGATCGTTACCGAAAACCTAAAGATAATAATGCACATGCATTCTGATCATGTACCTATAGCCCTTCTAAGAAAGGGTACCGAAAGCTATCGATAAAGTGGTGTGGAAAAAACTTGAATACAATGCACCCTGAACACATGAATGAAAAAATAGCCCTCCCCCCCACCCCTACAAAAAAAGATAAATTGTTTATTAGGATCCCTACTACAGGCTGTTGGAGACAGCCCATGGCCTTTCTCTGACAGCCTGTAGTGAGGCAGTCCTATAGCAGTCGAATACCACCAATACAAGATATTATACAACCCTGCTCTGAATTTGTTCACAGAACTGTTATATTGCAGATTATAGACACACAGTGGACATACAGCCGGAGGTCCTTGACACAATTTTGCATTGGAATTACATGTACGCACAATGTCCACATTGAAAAGCACCCAAAAGCACGATAAAATATTGTGATTACTCAGAGCAGACGCAGGCAATGTTTCAGCCAATGCACATCCAGGTTTAACCTGGAGGTCGGTTGGCTGAAGCATTGCCTGACCATGGGCTACGTACATGTAGAGAATTTGATGGCCTTATTATGGGACCTAGCACACAGATAAATGTGCTATGATGGGACCTAGCGCACAGATAAATGTGCTGAGTGACGTGGTGTTTGCAGCCATTTTGTGACAGGACTTCTGGTTTCAACTATACATGTACATTGCGGGTTGGGGTGTGTTGTGGGCCTTGTGGCATGGCTGCGGTGGGCGAGGTGTGTTGCTGCTTCTGTGATGATAGTGCCGGGTCTGAAATCATTTTCTGGAGGGCTCTCATGGAGAGCTTTCCTGAGGGTGATGTCAGGTTCTGGTGTGGAGGTGGCGGTATGCTTCATTATTGGGCTTGTGTTGCAGATTGTTTCGACTCATTCTGTATGTGTCAGACCTTTGCATTTCCCCCAAATTTGGGTCGGTTGACGGTGTGCCCAAATTAGAGAATGGCACCATACAGCTTGTTTGCACTCAATAATTATTAAAGTTTCAATTGTAAACTATTACACAGGGTGCAAATATGATATCATTTCTGGACCCTGTGGTGTGGTTTGTTGGCATGTATGACAAAAACTATCTAAGTCTAACTCTTAACCTGCCGAGCAGATTTACACACATTTTTCGCCGGACCTTGTCATGGCTGCTGTAAAGCAGCAATGGCCAGATTTTGTGAGAGACTTGTGTGAATTTAACTCCAGAAATTATTGGTTAGGAAGTACATTCAATTACAGGGGGGGGAAAATTTGTTAAATGTACTCAAATTATACTTACTTCAAGGGTGCAACTTTCATGTTCCGGGAAGGAATATCTGCCAGCAGTATGCAAGGAGAAAATATTTTGGGATCAATTTTGGTGTGCCCAAATTAAATGAATATAAAGGCCTATGTGTATACTGAAAACATGAACGTGTACCAAAATGCACCCGCCCAGAATCTGCTCATCTGAATTGTGCTATTGCAAGCTGTTGGGGATTGCCCATGGGCAATCAGCCACAGCTTGTACAGGTAATATAAAGAAGCAGTTCCATAGAAACCAAATACTACCAATACATCCCTACCCAGAACTTGTTCATTGGTCTGTCCTGTAGCAGATCGATACTGAAAACATAAAGGTAATTATTTATTATGATCACCTAAATATGTACAGTGCAGCCGTCATGGGCAGGTTGGAGTACGCGCTTGGGGCTTTTGTTGCACGATGCGGTTCGGGGATGGTCTGCTGTGTCTCCTAGCGGATTTTCCTTTAGTGAGGCTCCGGGCTGAACTCGTTGCTTCATTGATGGAGGTTTTGCTAGGTGGCATAGCTGATCATTTGTGGGCTGAATGCGTGGATTCGGACCTGCTCGCGATGGTTGTACAGTACATGTAGTCCCCTTAAAAATAGGTACCAAAAAACTATTGACAAAGTACTGTGGAAAAACCCTAATACAATGCACCCAGAAAACATGAATGGACAAGAAAATTCCCCCTCCCCCCCCCCACAAAAAACCCCAAAACATTTCCTCAGCAGGAATGCTCTTTTCACCCTATTAGGGGTGGCAGTTTGTGGTTAACTGAATACTACTAATGTTCATTAAGTCACTCTATTGCAGATTGCTGACCTACATGTACATGTATATTGTAAACTCAAATGGAAAGGAAAATACACCCCCTCCCCAAGACACCCCAAATTTAATATCGCTCATTCAAATGCTCTGTGCGGAATGTTGGGGATGGCTTCGGGCACTCTCAAGCATTTTGTAATGAAGCAATTCAACAGTAAGCAAAACTACCAATACACCCCTGGTCCCCTACCCAGAACTTGTTTGAGATGTTCTAGTATTGCAGATTGCAGACCAAATTGTATACTGAAAATGCAAATAGGAGGAAAAAATGATCATTAGAAATGCTTTGTTGCGAACGTATGGAGATGCCCCTCAGGCACTCTCTGGCAGTTTGAAATGAGGCAGTTCGATAGTAATCAAAAACTATCAATACACGCCTACCCAGAATTTGTTTGAGAAGTTCAACTGCCGATTGCAGACCTATGTGTATATTGAAAATATAAAACCCCCCCTTCCCTCTTCCAAAAAAATTTTTTTAAAATTTGTTTACTAAAATTGCTCTGTTGCAGACTGTTGGAGATAGCCCTTACTCTCCTGAAGTTTGGAATGAAACAAGACCATATTGATCGAAAACTATTAATATGCCCCTACCCAGAATTTGTTCATTGAGCTGTTCTATTGTTGACCTACGTTTATACTAAAAACACTAACGGACAGAACCCAACCCCAGCCCACACCCCAAAAAGGAAGCAAATACATTTAAAAAACATTTTTTTTTTTTTTTTATTAATGTTGCTGTATTGCAATCTGTTGGAGATGGCCCATGGGCACTCACCAGGAGATTGTAATGAGGCAAATTTATTCTATAGCATGCACCCATTCTTAAATCACTTCAAATGCATGGGCTAGTACATTGGTGTAGCACCACTACTCCAGGACAAGATACATTGTGAAAATACCTCCAGAGTTACCAATTTCAACAAAAATGTTCAACATCACTTTTATTTGGCCATTGCTATCAGTGGGCAAGTACATGTATGAGTACAAACATATTATTATTCTGTCAGTGTATTAGTTCAAAATATACCTCATTTGGAACCCAAGAGCTGTAACAAAATCCAAATGTTAACACATCTCCAGCTCATCAGTTGATTACATGTACATGTGCAATATACTCCAAATTATTCACTCTAGACAAGTACCCTACTAAAGTTAACAGTAGGCAGCCCTGCGACTGGTAACTCATCTCCGTATACCGCACATAAAATATGTAAAATTAAATTATATTTCCCTAAGTACATGTACATGGAACATTGTCAGCTGTAGTAATTTCTCCATTTTCTACTAGTGATCTTTCCAACAATGACATTATGATAATGGCAACATACATGTGAGAATGTATTTAATGCACTACTGCTTCAGGTAATCACCCACACCTGTTGTAAAACATCAGAAACACCTCAATACTATCACTCCCTTCCCATCAATGACATTATGATAATGGCAACATACATGTGAGAATCTATTTAATGCACTTCTGTTTCAGGTAATCCCCACACCTGTTGTAAAACATCAGAAACACCTCAATACTATCACTTGCAGACTGTTGAAACCACTGCGTCATTTTCATATTTGAAAAGATCTATCACTTGATCATGAGATCTGTGTACCACACTTTGATCTATCACTTGAATATGAGACCTGTGCTCCACACATTGACTTATCAATTGATTATGAAGCCAGCGTTCCACACGTATCATTTGGGTAATTACTCACTCCCGTCACCTTGGCTTTTCATTCTTTCACTGGCCTCAGTCTTTATTTCGATCTCCCTCATAGACATATCCACCCTAAGAACACAAGGCACCACTAAATTCCCTGCCACACTAATAGCCAGCGCAAAAGCAGCCCGAAGGGCTGCTTTGAAGCAAGCCTAATAGACGTGTACGTGAAATTGGAAAAACCAAGAAATGCTATGCCATCCAATCTAAACCGGAAACCGGAAGTAAAAACATGGGGAACCCCAGCTCTCATTTTCAGAAGCGAACAAATCGAATGACGCCCCCTAAAAAGCGAACGGTGTAATGCAAGATTTCTCCTTAGATCATTCCAGGCAGACTGTGAATAATTTATTGAACATGCTTTTCAAAATTAAAGTTTTTCCAAACAAACTCAACTGTCGTTTGCTTTGCTGACTAAATGACAGAAATTGTCGAAAAGCTAAATGTTCCCATATATGCACATTGGATTTCATCGTCTGCTGGCTGGCTGTTGGGGTCCAGCTGTTGTTCGATTCTGCGGAGTATTCTGTCACGTGATTTATCTGTTTTGCATTTGCAAGTGCAAAACGCTGTTCACTTCAAACCAACACTGCGTGTTATTGGAACAAAGTTACCAAATGAAAAGCATCAACAACACGTCCGTTTGTTTTAACTTAAAAGTACGCATAGGTCGGATTGTGGCAAAGGTCGTTTTCATTCAGTTAGTACAAACCTAAGATGTCGAAGTGACATACTGTCTGACAAACGTCCACGAATTACCATTTCCAAAACAGAAGTTCCGATCCACAATGTATGCACCCCAGCGAAACAAAAACAATAAATTTTTGACAATACGTTTCGAGGCCAATTTTCAAGCGAAGTCGCCTTACCCATCACAATGACTGCATGCATTCTTGTTTCTGACAATTGTAATGTTTTTTCTGTGCGCACAATTTATTGTGCTCGACCATTACTAAAGCTGTCCAACTTGTGAAATTTAAAAATGCCTATCCCCCCCCCCCCCCCCCATCCACCAAAAAAAAAAAAACAATAAAAATAAATGTTGCAGTGAAACTCTTTTTTTCTTTAAATTCGCACCAGATGAAAATAAAAAAAAACAGATAACCTGAAATATTTCTCCATTGTCCAAATAGCTCATATTTAATTCATAATATTGCTGAAAATTTTCGAAAGATAATGAAAAAATAAAGCTTCCATTTCTTCCAGAAAAATGGATAGGGTGTGGGTTCACTGCAAATCCATTGTTTCTTGACAAAGCCCACAATCAACCTGAAGCCTATTTCTTAATCATTACCAAAAATATTCAAGGGGTTAGATTTTGTACTTTTGGATCAGTGAATGTTCAGACTTGATCTAAATAAAAGTCATCCCTGTCAATGTTGTGTATCATGTACAAAAAAATGTTCAACCTTTTTCTTTGGTTGTTTATAAAAATAAGTTATGTAGTTGCCTGGTCAATTTCAATTTTTATTTGAAAACAAATGTGGATGGTGGTGTGTAGGTAGGGTGGGGTGGTGTGGATCTTGAATGAAAAACTTGTTGAGGTCCAAAAATTTTTTTTTGAAGGTTGGATAATGGCGATATTCTGGACAAAATATTAATCTGTTGTCGTCTATTTTGTAGGGTACTTTCCAAAAATTACACCCAAAACGGCCTGCACAATTTCAGCCAAACCAGCTTCCACAATTTCAGGCCAAAACACCTTTGACACTGGTTGGGCGAGATATTTTTTCCTTACAAATTTTCAACTTTCCTATTTTTGGCCACAATATTTATAGGATGTTTGGAGATAAATTGATAATGCTACCAGAATGGGGAAAAAAATAGGCCCAAAATCTGGGGTAAAATGCCAAGATGAAAAATTAGGTGGGAAGTGATCACGCCTCGGAAGAAACTTGTGGATTTTGATCTGACAACTGAAATCATAAAAACAGGAATGGGTTTCCTTGTTTTGTAATTTGGATATCAGTAAATTTAATAGCCACTTTCCAGATGACTTAAAAGTAACTTTGCTTGTTTTTTCATCCCAGTGGATATATTAAATTCATGAACTATTTTATAATTGCCAATATTCACATTGACTGCACTGCAATTTTTCATCATTTCTGATAAATGGAAAAGAAATAATGAATGTTTTTTGAAGAAAAAAGTGTTGACTGCAGAGTGATTCCTGAATGAAAGAATAATTTTACGGATGAAAATATGTGGATATTTTTTCAAAATTTTTGGCTCTTTTTTTCCTTTGAAGGGGTGGAGGTTTTTTTTTATTTTTTAGGGAATTTTCAGGTGAAAGTGTTTTCAGCTCACGTTAAGAGACATAGTCATCTAGACACCCATGCTGGACCACTGAATGACCCCGTGTTATTCTGGTTCCACATCCCAAAAATTGAACTAAGAGATCATATCAGCTGAATAACAAGGTGGTACAGGCATACTCACAAACTTTCACTATACAACCCAGCAGTGGCAAGACACTTTGTCAAATTGTTCCAAGTACCAAACTGATCACATTAACTAAGAAACATCAGATTCAATTTATGTTTGTTGGGGCACTGGTCATTTGCTCTATTTCCTGACTGGTCAATTCATGTCTCCTTCCATCCCAGCTACTCAGACTGGTACTTTCTATTCTACACGTACCAGTCATGTTTTTCAAGTGGAACACTGTAGAACATCAACATCACACTTTTTTGGCAAGCACACACATGGCCTTCCAGGGTCCATAAAATCTGCCACTTTACCAACCTCCTAGGCAAGTGTTTTAATTTTATCAAACACAGAAGTCAGTACACAAGAGAAGTTGGCCCACAAGATAAGTCGACCTAAAACAAAGCCAAGATGGATCAACCTAAAACAAAGTCCGGATTGAGCCTGTGGGAAAAGTTGGTCCTTAACCCTTTACCTAACGAATCGGCCCCCATCCGCTTGCGTAAAATTCAAAATTTTCCAAAAAATGTCAACAAAAGCACATCATGTGACCCCTCATTGGAACGGGCTCATTCCGATGAGGGGTCACATGATGTGCTTTTGTTGACATTTTTTGGAAAATTTAAATTAAAATAATAAATTTTAATATTGTCGGCATTGGGTAAAAGGTTAACAAAGTTGGCACACAAGGGAACAATTCAGCCCCAAATGAAATACTTGTAGGTTTTTCTCAAATTATATTTTTCAATGCTGCAACTGTTTATTGTACTGTATTTTTGTTATTTCGAAATTATTTAGAAATATTTTCTATTCAAAAAATCATATAGCCCAAGAGTGCAAGAATGCAGTCCTACACAATATTTAACAACTGTATGGTTTCAATTTATTTATTTATTTATTGCTGTTTAAGGTCACATGCTTGTGCACAATGTCTAATCGTGACCACAACATGGATATGAAGTCAAGTATAGCCAATTAATCGTCACATGCTGCCTATTTTATTTGGTTATTAATTTGGTACCTAAAGTCGGATTCGATAAGAATCGTTATATACAATAATACAGAGACCCTAAAATATATAAATAAAAATGTTTTTCTTCGTTTTATCCAACAAAAAAGCCAAAATTTTACGACTACCCCCCCCCCCCCCTCCCCCCCCCCCCCCCCCTATTTTCTTCACATATTGACTTCACTATAAAATATAATATATTGTAGGTCTGATATGTTTTTAGGGGGAAATAAATCTACAAGACAGCATGTACATGCATTAGTTCACAACGCAAAATGTTTTGTTGGACGACCCCTTAAAGTTACACTGTTTTAAATTTTGTTAAGTTTATGTCATTATAATTTGAAAAACACTGTGAGTTGCGCGCGCTTCTTTGTTTTACCAAAGTTCATATTATTTGTCTTGAAACAAAACATTAAGGTACACTGAAAAATTTGAATGCTGAATTGAATTGCTGCCAAAACGAATATCGATGTTGAAGCGGTAACTCCTAATAAAAATGCCCCCACGCAATGATCATAATCGACCTCTGTTTCCGCATCAATATTTGTTTAAGTGCAACTCCCGGTTATTATTTTATAGCCGATACAAGCAAAACGGAACATGGAAACATCAAAGCGATTATTGACGATTCAAACGTTTTAAAATGTCAATAAATAAAGGATAACATATAGTTTGGATCAATTTACTCTGCACAAATGTAAGGAAATATGTGTACTATCGAATGCAGCCGGGAATAAGGGCGAAAGCTTGATATATATTTCTATTTTCGAGTTTTGAGTTCCCATAAAAACTTGATGGGGAATTTTTCTTCAGAACTGATTGGGAGGAATCTGAATGTAGAGGGTTAGCCACTACGTTCAGATCACTGAACTACACAGGCACCTGCCCTGGCCTGGGCCCACCCATTTGATAAAATAAATATGCTCTAGAGAATAAAATACATGTAGATCTTCACTATATTACTAATTCGGGTAAAGCTGAAGAATAGGGGACTTATCATTTTATTTAAAAACAACGCGTATTTCTCACCATTTTTCTATTACTAGTCATGTTTTCGATAAAATGACCGAAAGATATTCACTTATGACTAAGATTAGAGATAATTTGAAATCTTTTAATGTCACGGTGCCGGAGATTCTTCTGCATTCTCGCCATTTTGAAGTGCGCGTTTGCATAACTTTCGTTTTCTCTTTGGCTGGCGATTGTAGGTCTAGGGTCAGTGTAGTGAGGGTTAGGGTTAGTTTACCGGTAAGCTAACCCTAACCCTCACTATACTGACCCTAGACCATGTCGAGAACAGAACAAACAAGTGTACCAAAAACAACCAATACACAGAGCAGACGCCGAAAAACACAAAAAAAACATGGAGGAAAGATGAATGCGAATTTCACAAATCGCACCGGTAAAAAACGTACGTTGGGCGGTTATAATTGCCAGTAAAAGTGAATATCTTTAGGTCATTTTATCGAAAACATGACCAGTAATGGGAAAATGTAAAAAAAAGGCGAGAAAAGTGCGTTGTTTTTACGTAAATGGAAAAGTCCCCTATTCTTCACCTTTACCCGAATTCGTGTATTTAGTAATAGATGGCGAGGTGTTTTCCTCTGCATTTTTATTTTATCTAAATAATACATATGTAATGCAATTTCCGGGAGCAGGTGCTTATGCGGGAACCGTTGTGTGGGTTCCGGTGTTTAGAGGCAGACACTTCTGGATAGTTTGGAATGAGACAATTGCAGCGTCAAAAATTCAAGGTCTACAGAGAAAATATGGCACCTCTTCGTTCTATAATAAAGGTAACTAGTATCCAATAACACAAAGTGGGACATAAACAAAGGCGTATCGATTTCTCGACTTGCGCAAAGTTGTTACTCAAAATGAGGGGCGGACCGGTTACCACGGCACAACGAGACCAAGTGGCAAGTGCCCCCAAAAATTTGAGAATTCGTTTATCCAGATTTGGGCATCCATGTCTCCAAGTATTTGGGAAATTAATTCTAAATGTGATCCTTTTTTAACTGTTTCCAGAGTGAGCCTACCAAAGATTTTCCGCAATAGTAAGTTGAGTAACGATCAATACAAGGTTTTCTTCAGCAGACCGTTCAACGGGTCCTACTAGAAACCGGAATCGACCGGAATCGACTTTAAAGACCGGAATCGACCGTAATCGACTCATATTTTACTGATTTTTCGCAATGTTTTGTACTTTTACCAATGGCATTCTATGTCATGATACCAAAACCGGACAAGGACCCCTCCGATCCAGCCAGCTACCCGCCCAATCAGCCTACTCAGCTGCATTGGTAAGACATTCGAACGAATCCTTACCAATCGGTTCAGGGGGCACCTTGAAGACAACGACTTTTTCAATAAATGGCAAAGAGCCTATAGAAACCGTAAAGAAGGCATCGAACATGTCCACCGACTAGTCACCCAAATGAAAACTGCTATCAACAATCAGCAAATAGGCGCGGCAGTCCTGTTAGACGTCGAAAAAGCATTTGACTCCGTTTGGCACAATGGAATGCGCTACAAATTATCAAAAATGAGACTCCCCAAGAAATTGCTCAGATTACTATCCTCTTTCTTAAATGATCGCGAAATTAAAGTCAGAGTGAACAATGAAATGTCTGACAGTGTCCCCCTTGAAGCAGGCACCCCCAAGGATCCGTCCTAAGCCCCCTCCTTTACATCTTCTACGTAAAAGACCTTAACTTCTCTGAGGATCGTGTTCACGTCTCCCAATTCGCGGATGATAAGGGCCTCTGGGACTCTAACAATACGGCCAATCTGCTCCAAAAACCCCTGCAACGCGCCCTCGATGACCTAGAACAATGGTGTGCCAAATGGAGAATTAAGCTAAACGCCAATAAAACCCAACGAATCACCTTTACTCGCAAGAAAAAATAAACGTGATTTTACTATTACTATAGTCTGTTATGACAAGTTGTGAACTTGCGATGTGCAATATCTCAATATATATTTAAATGGACAGCGACGTCGACACTATTGTGTTAATTGCTAATTTTGTTAGAACTATTACTATCCCCCACAGTCAATGTGGCCATAGGAGTTGTGTACGTCATGTCAGAATACGTCCTATTAGGGTACCCATAATTAGTGAAAAAGTCGGGGGGGGGGGGGGGGGCACGTAGGAACGAACGAAGGACTGAACGAATGAACGAACGAATGGATGAAACTTCTTATATCACAATTAGTAGGAACGAACGAAGGACTGAACGAATGAATGAATGAAACTTCTCATATCACATAATCAGTATATAGGAACGAACGAACGACTGAACGAATGATCGAACGAATGAATGAAACTTATCATGTCACATAATTAGAACGAACGAACGAAGGAATGAAAGAATGTTATATATCTACACCCGGTTATAATTGTTATTCATTTTAATTTTGTATCTATGTGTAAATAATAAAATAACTAAAATTGAAAAAGCGGCATCTTCTTACTTTGTCAAATGACCCAAGTTTTAATGCATGCCTCTGCGATAGAAACTTCGTGGGTCCTAAAGGGTCCTACTAGAAACCGGAATCAGCAGAGAGGAAGAGAGGGGCATGCAGTTATGGGCCTTCTTTTCCGCCCCCCCCCCCCCCTGTCACCTCGCCCAACCCAACTTTCAACGACCCTTGCCGACTTTGGCGGTTTTCTCTGAGAGAGCGCAGGGTCGAGTTCTGTGCGGGTTTCTTTTTGAACAATCATGAACCAACCAAGATGATGATTCGCTAAATTTCTCATTCAAATTGAGCAAATTTTAATCTTGATTAGTTTGCGTTTTTGATGCCCGACCCCCTCCCAATCCCCCCCCCCCACCCCCACACACACACATTTCAGTCAGCTTCAAGTTTGATATTCTCGCTTCTCGAGCAATAAATAATTTTGAGTTGTATTGGCCATGCATGATAAAACATCAAGTTCAAAATGACGCGACAAGTTACTTCCCTTGGAAAATGTTTCGATCAAAAGAAAAAAAGCTTTTAAACGAGGAAGACTCTTTGCTAACCTATTCCTGTACCCTGAAATCCTTTGACATTTACTAAATCTTGCACATGGAAACTTATTAGATAGAATGCCATTGGTAAAAGTACAAAACATTGCGAAAAATCAGTAAAATATGAGTCGATTCCGGTCGATTCCGGTCTTTAAAGTCGATTCCGGTTTCTAGTAGCACCGCGTTCAACAAGGAAATAATGTCCCCAACATGGATATGGGTGTATGGACGATTCGGACCATGCACGATTCGGACCAGATTTTTTTTTGGACGATTCGGACCAGATCTATGGACGATTCGGACCAGATTTCTGGACGATTCGGACCATGTTTATGGGCGTTTCGGACCAAGTTTTTTGGCGGTTGGGATCAAGTTTTGGGGCGATATGGAGCCTGTTTCTAAGCCATTTGGACCAAATTATCAGACGGTTGCATGATTCAGGCTCGGAGTCGGTTTTTTGGTTGATGTTCTTTAGAAATTCTAAAACAATCAATAAATAAAAAATGAACTGACAAGATCCGACACTGAATAAAAACTATAATGACTCTCGGGTAGTTGAATGGAAAAATGTTTATACAGCACTTAACACACTGGCTCCAGGTACCCTGGTACTGTAACAACATGTACGCTGAATTTGTTTGTACCTCTTGTGAAGTACACATGTTTATTTACCAATAATGCTCTCTATAAACACACTTTGTGTGGCTTGATCTCATTGCATTCATTCGTTTATACATGCCGTAAATGGTCTTATAAAAGACTGGATTCGATAATGCCAGAAAGTGGTGTTAACAATGTAGAAAAGCTGAACACTTACATTATAGTGGTTCTCTTCCAACTTATATTTTGACTTGTACTATATATTATATTGTTTTTACTTTGTGGACATCTATTCCTACTTTACACCGGGTCTCCACACATTTGGCGGACCTTTCCCTGGTCTCTTTCAATTTTCGCCCAAAATCCATGTATTATCTCCCTTTTACCGATATTTATGTAGTCTTTACATGTTTCCTGTTCAAATGAATTGTGCTATGTGTCTGCAACACTTATATCTATGTATTGTAATCTTTTCATTTCGGTTTTTTGTAATATGAGAGTAAAAGTATGTTTAATCTTCTTTGGCATTAGTTGTTGTTTTTTTATATTGCTCACCTGAATGAATCAACCGTCTCATAATTTGGTCCAAATGGCTTAGAAACATGCTCCAAACCTCCCCAAAACTTGATCCCAACCGCCAAAGAACTGTGTCCGAATCGTCCATAAACATGGTCCGAATCGTCAATGAACATGGTTCGAATAGTCCATAAGCATGGTCCGAATCGTCCATAATCCATGGATATGTACCTGTACTTTAGACTAAAGACCGAAACCAAGTCCGAGTCGAGAAAAATTTTCAAATGTGTTTATATTCGCTTATGTGCACTGTATTAAAACGAATTTTCCTATATATGCAGTAGGTATATGAATTACTGATTGTAATGATATCAAAATTATATCCATAGAGTGTATAGTTTGAGCTTACAGTCATTTTTCCGCTCCCGAGCCTACTAAAAGTTGTTGACGGACCCGGCTCCGTGTCCTCAAGTCAGTGAGTAATAGGATTGGCAGGTGCTAATTAGAACTTATTGCCTTAATGATCAAAGGGTAGTTCTAGCGAAATATTGACGGAATAAGGAGAGAGAATTTAGAAAAAGTGAAACTTTATAGCAACATGCATTTTATTAACTATTTCACAGGGAGAACATATGATTATCCGCAACAAACAATTCAAGAACCAAGTTTTTGTTGCAACATTATATTTTATCCTCAGGACTCTTTTAGTGCGATACTATACTTTTATCGTACAATGACGATGTTCTCTCTCTCTTGTTACTGGGTTCTTTCAGATTCTGTTAAAATCTTTCGGGTACCTGATGTCAGGAAATTTATTACGATGCTCTTTAATTTTTTCTTGATGCGTCAATTGGTCTGCTTCGCATCTGTTCGAATGAGTTGATGTCGAAGCCTTTTCGAAGTTGCCCAAAACTATTCTCCTTTTCCTATTGTCTAATAAACGTATGGTAGATAGTAGGCGTTGGGATAACATCTGCGATGTCTGTTCCTTTTAACAAATGGTAACGAGCTTCCGAGAAACGCCCAGGGCTAGTATTTTCAACGTGACTGATGTTGTTCCTTTCTAAGAAAATACTTGATTTCACCACTCATCCAAATACCCGTTATTTTTATCTTTAATCATCCACACACAAAATAATCTAATTAGCACCCGCTAACCCTATTTCACAATGACAGGCGACTCGGAGCAGTTCGTCTACAACTTTTAGTGGGCTCAGAAGCGGACATTGAGTGTAATTTGCACGCCTATTCTCCCTCGTTTCTCTCGAGGTTTTCCTCAGAGATAAGGCCTGACGTCAAGTCCTCCATATGCTCATCCAAGGGTTTTGTAGAGTGAAGTGGAACTTTTTGTGGACCAATGTGATTTTTTGGAGACTACCGTTTCAAAGACTGATTTCTCCATATGGGTACTTGTTGAAGTGTCACACGTGATCACATGGTTGCAGAGTGACAATGGTCTCAGGTAATAAGCACACACATTCTTCCACCCTCCGGCATGAATATACTTGAACTTTCTCCTTTGGTATTCATGTCTTGAACTTCTTCTTGTTCTTGAACTACTTCTTTTTGACGTCCATGAATTCGGTTAGTAAGTTGTGTATTTAACAAAACTGCACACATGGGGCATATTTTCTGAGTTCTTCTATGACACCATCTGCTGTTTTCCAGAAACGAACACCTACATCACACTGAAGATATCATTTTCTGTCTCCTGTCCCCAAGTAAAAGAATCGCATTCTAGCTAGTTCTTTTGAGGGTTTCACACTTGTACTTCGTAACGTTCTGGGGGAGTTTTCTGACAGCGCATGCTTCATATTTCTTGGTGGCGTCTGCACTTGACCAGATTTTATTTCTGCGATTATTAAACGAGGTACATCTTCTGATTAAATATCTCCAAACAGATGCTGATCCAGCATTGGCGGGAAAGCGTCACGAAAACGTGTTTCACATGAAGCGCTCTCCTTTACTACATAGTCTCTTGGAAATGGTGGGGAAGCGTCACGAAAATGTGTTTCAAATAAAGCGCTCGCCCTCACTACCAGTGAAACAGAGCTTGTTTACCACAGGGTTCCCGCGAAGGAAGTTAAAGTTAAAATTGGGGCTTCCATAGGAAGCCCAAATATTAACATATGGACTTAGTTTGAACAATCTTGATACTGACACTCATAACAATGATGAACATTAAAAGATTCTGACAGATGGTTCTGAAGAAGATTTTTCAAGATTATTCCCCATATTGCATTGTATGTATTGAACCCAAATATGAGCCAAGGAGCTTCATTTTAACAAACTTGTATCTGACCCCCTATGGATGCTGTATACCAAATATCAAAAGATTATGACCATTGGTTCTGAAGAAAAATGTTTTGTTATTTTTTGCAAAAATGCTGACTTAGAATTTGTTCGGTACCCCGTACAGGACACCCTGACATAACCGATGACAATTGTTTTTACCATTCAATTCTACTGGTCCTAAGGATGCTTCACACCAAATAACAGTTCTCTGTTCCGTATGGTTTGGGAAATATGGGCGTTTGAAAATATTTCTATTTTTAGCTCCTGAGGTTCACACAGGGGCACAGGAAATTTTTTTTGCACGAGTCAAATACTTATGACCCAATAGTACCACATACCAAATGCAGTTCAAATCGGACTATCCGTTCAGAAAATAGAAATTTTGGGAGGGACCAAAAATCTAGCCCCTTCCATTACAAAGGCAAATATTGCTTCACGAACTTCAATTGAACAATTTTGATTCCACACCTCAAAAGGAAGCTCCATATTAAATATCCAGTCATTGTACCAACTGGTTCTTGAGAAGATTTTAAAACTATTTTGGAGCATTTTCCCCCACCCCCTCCCTAAGGGGCTGGACATGTTGAGTTGAACAAAAATGCAATGCCCCATTTGGGACCATCACTCACACAAACTTTCACTTGAATTGGCCCAGTGGTTTTGAAGATGACCAAAACAAGGTGTTGACGGTCAACAGGCAGATGGACAGACAGACGGACAAGCGATTCGATAAGCTCAGCTGGACTTCAAGGTGAGCTACAAAAACTTTGTACGTCAAAACAAGCATCGGCCAAAAATTTTCATGTGGCTGCTCGACTATTATAACCCAATAATACTACATACCAAATTTGGTTCAAATTGGACCATCGGTTCAGAAAATAGAAATCTTGGATGGGACCCAAAATGTTGCCCCTCCCATTACAAAGGCAAATATTGCTCCAGAAACTTTGTTTGAACAAACTTGATTCTACACCACAAAAGGAAGCTCCATACAAAATATCAAGTCATTGTACCCACTGGTAAATAAGATTTTAAAAATATTTTGGAGCATTTTCCTCCACCCCCTCCCTATGGGGCTGGGCATGTTGAGTAAAAAAGAAAAAATGCAATGCCTCTTCGGGACCATCACTCACTTTGAACTTTCACTATAATTGGCCCAGTGGTTTTAAAGAAGTCCAAAACATAGTGTTGATGGACGATGGACAGATGGATGGAGAGCGATTAGATAAGGTCAGCTTGACTTCGTCAAGGTGAGCTCGAAAGATCAGGTGAGAGATGCAGCCTGTAGGATGTGCTAATGGAATTGTTGACAATTCATGTGCCAAATCAAAGATGGCCACTAGCGGCCATGTTTTTAAAAATGAAAGTGTCAATGACACTGTAGCTTAACTTGTGTGTTGTGTTTGATGAAAAGGATAATGTTCAATGTTTATGAAAGGATTATGAAATAAGACAAGAATTGTGATAATTGGGAATATATTCATTTCTGTTCCCTGTATGCTATGTTTTTGATAACAAGTGTTTGACCACCGAGGTGGTATTAGTCCCCTACGGCGCTTTTGTGACATAAGGTGTTTTTGTCACAGAAGACACTAGAGTATATAAGCATCTTGGATTTTGAAAAAAAAAATATTGAGCGTGCATAATCCCCTCACAACCCTTTATCCATGTACCATATATGAAAGGCATAGCTTGAACCATGTTGGAGGGAGGGGTGGTAACATAAAATAGAGAAAAAAGCTTAAAAACACAACAAAAATGGCCGCCATTCTGCCATCTTGGATTTTAAAAAATAAATATTGACTGTGCATCATCCCCTCAG
Source organism: Pictodentalium vernedei (assembly GCA_031216915.1). Classification (NCBI taxonomy): domain Eukaryota; kingdom Metazoa; phylum Mollusca; class Scaphopoda; order Dentaliida; family Dentaliidae; genus Pictodentalium; species Pictodentalium vernedei. The sequence goes on from CM062290.1 coordinate 347,349,040, forward strand.
AACCATTTATCCATGTACCAAATATGAAAGGTGTAGCTTGAAGCATGTTAGAGGGAGAGGTGGTAACATAAAAACAGACAGACAGACAGACAGACAGACAGACAGACGGCCAGACAGACAGATGTTAGATTTTTAAAAAAAAATATTGAGCGTGCATAATCCCCTCACAGCCCTTTATCCATGTACCATATATGAATTAAAAAACACAACAGAAATGGTTGCCATGGCGCCATCTTGAATTTTGGAAAAAAAGTATTGAATGTGCAACATCCCATTACAACCCTCTATCCATGTGCCAGATATAAAAAAGTGTAGAATGAACCATGTTGGAGTGAGGAGTGGTAACATAAAATATAGAAAAAGGCTTAAAAACACAACAAAAATGGCCGCCATGCCGCCATCTTGGATTTTGAAGAAAAAATATTGAATGTGCATCATCCCCTCCCAACCCTCTATCCATGTGCCAAATATGCAAAGTGTAGCTTGAACCATGTTGGTGGGAGGGGTGCTAACATGAAAATAGAGAAAAAAGCTTAAAAAACATAACAAAAAATGACCGCCTTTCCGCCAGTTTGGATTTTGAAAAAAAAATTTTGAGCGTGCATCATCCCCTCAGAACCATTTATCCATGTACCAAATATGAAAGGTATAGCTTGAACCATCTTGGTGGGAGGGGTGGTAACATGAAAATAGAGAAAAAAGCTTAAAAAACACAACAAAAATGGCCGCCATTCCGCCATCTTGGATTTTGAAAAAAAAATTTTGAGCGTGATCATCCCCTCAGAATCATTTATCCATGTACCAAATATGAAAGGCGTAGCTTGAACCATCTTGGTGGGAGGGGTGGTAACATGAAAATAGAGAAAAAAAGCTTAAAAAACACAACAAAAATGGCCGCCATTTCGCCATCTTGGATTTTGAAAAACAAATTTGAGCGTGCATCATCCCCTCAGAACCATTTATCCATGTACCAAATATGAAAGGTGTAGCTTAAAGCATGTTGGAGGCAGAGGTGGTAACATAAAAACAGACGGACGGACGGACGGACGGAGTGCAATCCTATAGTCCCCTTACGGTTCCCGTAGGGGACTAAAAATAACATGAGGTGTACACTGTGCTAAAGAGATGAGGGGTGGGTTAATATGACATCACAGTTACTGTATGTGGCCCTCATAGTTAACGGAAATCAACGAAAGTTACCAAGTTACAGTAAAATTATTCCAAAACGAGTCATCCTATCAAGTTACATTGAAATCCCTTCACAAATATGGCCTGTAGACTGTGCTAAAGGTTTTCGGGCTTCGGGCCCCTGTAGCCGTCAGTTTCCTAATTGCGTCCAAAGGGGACGTTCTCATCTAGACATTAAATGAAGTCAGCCTACCAAGTTACAATGAAATCCCTTCATAAATATGACCGTGCTATATAGACCGTGCTAAAGGTTTTTGGGCTTTGGGCTCTGGCAGCTATCATGGTTGAATGATCGCAACCAAAAGGGGACATTCTCATCTGGGCATCATCTGGAGTGATCCTACGAAGTTACAATGAAATCCCTTCATAAATATGACCTGTAGACTGTGCTCACGGTTTTTGGGCTTCGGGTCCCTGAAGCCATCACAGTTGACCAATCACGACCAAAAGGGGATGTCATCATCTAGGCATTATATGGAGTCAAACTTACGGGTTACAATGAAGTCCTTCCATAAATATGACCAATAGACTATGCTAAAGGTTTTGGTCGGGCAGCCATCAAGGCTGAATGATCGTGACCCAAATGGGACGTTCTCATCTGGACATTATTTGGAGTCATCCTACCAAGGTACAATGAAATCCCTTCATAAATACCACCTGTAGACTGTGCTAAAGGTTTTCAGGCTTCAGGCCTCTGTAGCCGTCACATTTGCCTAGTGGTGTCCAAAAGGAGCTGTTCTCATCTAGACATTATATGAAGTCAACCTACCAAGTTACAATGAAATCCCTTCATAAATATGACCTGAAGACTGTGCTAAAGGTTTTCGGGCTTTAGGCTCAGGCAGCCATCATGGTTGAATGATTGCAACCAAAAGGGGACATTCTCATCTGGACATCATCTGGAGTGATCCTACGCAGTTACAATGAAATTCCTTCCTAAATATGACATGTAGACTGTGCTCAAGATTTTCGGGCTTTGGGCACCTGTAGCCATCACAGTCGACCAACCACGACCGAAAGGTGATGTCATCATCTAGGCATTATATGGAGTCAATCTAACAAGTTACAATGAAATCCTTCCATAAATACGACCTACAGACAGGCTAAAGGTTTTTGGGCTCGAACAGCCATCAATTCTGAATGATCGCGACCAAAAGGGGACGTTCTCATCTAGACATTATTTGGAGTCATCCTACGAAGCTACAATGAAATCCCTTCATAATTATGACCTGTAGACTGTTCTAAAGGTTTTCGGGCTTTGGGCTCCTGTAGCCACCACAGTTGCCCAATCGTGTCCAAAAGGGGACATTCTCATCTAGACACTATACGAAGTCAACCCACCAAGTTACAATGAAATCCCTTCATAAATATGACCTGTAGACTGTGCTAAAGGTTTGCAGGCTTCGGGCTCGGTCAGCCATCATGATTGAATGATCGCAACCAACGGGGACAATCTCATCTGGGCATCATCTGGAGTGATCCTGCGAAGTTACAATGAAATCCCTTCATAAATATGACCTGTAGACTGTGCTCAAGGTTTTCAGGCTTCGGGCACCTGTAGCCATCACAGCTGACCAATCACGACCAAAAAAGGATGTCATCATCTAGGCATTATATGGAGTCAACCTAACAGGTTACAAAGAAATCCTTCTCTCAATATGACCTTTTGCCTATGCTAAAGGTTTTTGTGCTCGGGCACCCATAAAGGCTGAATGATCATGAACAAAATGGGACGTTCTCATCTAGACATTATTTGGAGTCATCCTACCAAGTTACAATGAAATCCCTTCATAAATATGGCCTGTAGGCTGTGCTAAAGGTTTTCGGGCTTCGGGCCCCTTTAGCCGTCACAGTTGCCCAATCATGTCCAAAAGGGGACGTTCCCATCTAGACATTATATGAAGTCAACCTACCAAATTACAATGAAATCCCTTCATACATATGACCTGTAGACTGTGCTAAAGGTTTTCAGGTTCGGGCAGCCATCATGGTTGAATGATCGCAACCAAAGGGGACAATCTCATCTGGGCATCATCTGGAGTGATCCTACGAAGTTACAATGAAATCCCTTCATAAATATGACCTGCAGACTGTGCTAAAGGTTTTCGGGCTTCGGGCACTTGTAGCCTCACAGCTGACCAATCACGACCAAAAGGGGATGTCATCATCTAGGCACTATATGGAGTCAACCTAACAGGTTACAATGAAATCCTTCCATAAATATGACCTTTTGCCCATGCTAAAGGTTTTGGGCTCGGGCACCCATCAGGGCTGAATGATAGCGATCAAAATGGGACGTTCTCATCTAGACATTATTTGAAGTCATCCTACCAAGTTACAATGAAATCCCTTCATAAATATGACCTGTAGACTGTGCTAAAGGTTTTCGGGCTTCAGGCCCCTGTAGCCGTCACAGTTGCCCAATCACGCCCAAAAGGGGACTTTCTCATCTAGACATTATATGAAGTCAACCCACCAAGTTACAATGAAATTACTCAATAAATATGACCTGTAGACTGTGCTAAAGGTTTTGGGGTTTTGGGCTCGGGCAGTCATCGCGATTGGCAGATCATGCCCAAATGGGGAAATTCTCATCTGGACATCATAAGGAGTCATCCTACCGAGTTACAATGAAATCCCTCCACATTAAGCATGACCTGCAGACTGTGCTAAAAGGTTTTGGGTTTCGGGCTTGGGCAGCCATCACGGTTGATAGATCATACCCAAAAGGGGACGTTTTCATCTAGGCATTATACAGAGGCATCCTACCAAGTTACAATAAAATCCCTTCATAAATACGACCTGTAGACTGTGCCAATGGTTTTCGGGTTTTGGGCTCGGGCAGCCATACCGGTTGCCCGATCGCGACCAAAAGGGGACGTTCTCATCTAGACATGACCCCAAACCTGCATATGAAATTTTGTGACGATCAGACAAGAACTGCGGGGTGTAGCCCGTGCTAGAGGAAAATGTGCACAGACCAACAGACTTCCGCACGCATGATGGCAACAGCTTATCTTGACTATGTCAAGTTAAGCTAAAAATCCAATAGCTCCGATCTGGACATCACACCAAAGCTACGTATGAAATTTGAAAAGATTGGGTGAGAGATGTGGCCTGTAGGGTGTGCTAAAGGAATTTATGACAGACATGATAGGGTTTTGTTGAAATATTTGGAAAAAATTATATTTCTTCAACTGCTGAATTTGCGGTTGTCATTAAAAAGTGTACTCCGACCTCGACTCCGAAATTACCGACTCTAAAACTATTTCTTTTATAACTCTTTTATTAATGGATCAGTTATACTGAAATGCAACATAAATGTACAGAATTACGTGTAGTATACATATAATCATATAAATGTTACAAAAAAATTATGATTTTCATTAAATTGACTTTTATTGAGTTTTGACTCACTAAAAAGTGTACTCGGCGATTTCAACGAAATTTCATTCTCTCATTCATATAATACATTCTTCCAGCAGTATTAAGAAAAATATCGTATTTTACGATGTCTAATGCAAGATTTATAATTAATTTGGAAATTAATCGTGCAATAAATGGAAAATTACTCGAAGATGAGAATCGCCGACTCCGGCTTCATTTGAGGTTGTACGAAAAATACTAACTTGCAATTGGCGGATCATTAGCCAGAGGTTTTCCCGGATTGTGGTAAATGACGCAGTTAACATGCACGAGTAATAACGCGAATGATGAAGGTTTGGGAATTATTAATCAGCTTCAATACCACCTTAAGATAAAAGCCGAAATTATTTTTCAACCTTAGGGTCCAACTTCTTATCGAAAAAATTACTACTACCCTGCTACTGACAGGTGTTAAACTTGATTGTCGTAAAACAATTTCCTTATCCGCGTCACTTACCACAATCCGGGAAAACCTCTGACTATTGATCCGCCATTGCAAGTTTGAATTTTACATACAACCTCAAATGAAGCCGGAGTCGGCGATTCTCATCTTCGAGTAAATTTCCGTTTTAAGCACAATTAATTTCCAAATTAATTATAAATCTTGCATTAGACATCGTAAAATACGAATATATTCTTAATACTGCAACAAATTAGCTGGAAGAATGTATTATATGATTGAGAGAATGAAATTTCGTTGAAATCGCCGAGTACACTTTTTGGTGAGTCAAAACTCAATAAAAGTCAATTTAATGAAAATCATAATTTTTTTGTAACATTTATATGATTTTATGTATACTACATATAATTCTGTACATTTATGTTGAATTTCAGTATAATTGATCCATTAATAAAAGAGTTATAAAAAGAAATAGTTTTGGAGTCGGTAATTTCGGAGTCGGGGTCGGGGTCGGAGTACACTTTTTAGTGACAACCTGAATTTTCATATTACATGGGTAATACTTTTTGCCGGTAAAAAGGACGGTATCCGGTAAAAAGGACGGTAAGTGTATAAAAACTACATTTTAAAGTACTAAATGTACCTCTGAATGTGTGAAAAGTGATTTTTTAAGGAAGCTTACGCAATAATAAGTATATAGAAGGAAGATTAAGTATTGTTTGTTTTATTGTAGACTATTTACAAGACAAAATAGATCATTTTTCCATCGACACTGATCGATACGCCATTTTGTGCAGGGAAAACAACGATTTCGCTGAGGTGCACGACGGGGTGAATATTATCAAACTTGCTCGATGGAGGTGCAGCTAATTTTAGATGTTTCTGTTCACTACGAGGGGATTTAACAGAAAGTGTTTTTGGAGAGAAACCATTTATAATTTGAAAATAGTCTACAATAAAACAAACAATACTTAATCTTCGTTTTATATTGCGCACGCTTCATTAAATTGTTACTTCACACTTTCAGAGGTTCATTTAGTAAAACAGTTTTTATACGCTTACCGTCCTTTTTACCGGCAAAAAGTTGTGTTCAATATTTTTTTTTAAACGGGGGTTCACATTTTATTTTCAGTTAGCGTTTCGCCAAACACATGCCGAGGTGATAATATATATTAAAACCATACATACCTCAGTGGATACTAGTTCTAGATTCCTGTAAGTTCCACCTCAGTGATACTCACATGAGCCTGTTAAAACTAGGGCCCCTTGTGCTCACTCCACCAATCCCTATGTGTGAGCTCACAGTGGTGGGCCTGGTGTGTGTGTGTGGGGGGGGGGGGGGGAGGGCAAAGGGAGGCAGCGGGGGGGGGGGATGCGGGGCCCCAAATATGCAAACCGTAACTTACTGTTTTTAACCACCACGTGTCCTCAGGAGGCACCAGAATCGATCTGAGAGCTTCAAAATTTGAAGAAGAAAAAAAAAAATATCCGGAAAAGGGCCCACAGCCGTGGGAGGGAATACGCCCAATTCCATAGTTCAAGCCATTGAAATATGCCAGCGTTGTCGATCTTGCACCCCCCCCCCCCCCCCCCCCCACATTTTCGAAATTTTGGGAAATGGATTATATATATAGCGGGGCGTTGCCAGGATTCTGTAATGGTGTGTGTGTGTGTGGGGGGGGGGGGGGGGGAGGGGGGGGGGGTGGCAAGAATGCTTCACTTCACACTTTCAGAGGTACATGTACATTTTGTAAAACAGTTTTTATAAGCTTACCGTCCTTTTTACCGGCAAAAAATAGTCTACAATAAAACAAACAATACTTAATGTTCGTTATATATATTTATTATTGCGTACGCTTCATACGTACGTACATCAGTAGATACTAGTTCTAGATTCCTGTATGTCCTACCCCAATGATACTCACAGGCGCTTATTAAGACTGGAGTGCCTTGTTCTCACTCCACCAATCCCTATGTGTGAGCTCCCAGTGGTAGACCGGGGGGGGGGCTGAGGGCCCCCAAATGCAAACCATAATTCAAAATATCCTGGGAAGGGCTCATAATCCTGGGAGGGAATACGCACATTTCCATAGTTCAAGCGCTATATCGATCTTGTCCCCACCTCCACCATTTCGAAAATATGGATTTTTTTTTATCTAGTAGGGGCGTAGCCAGGATTATATAACTATAATGGAGGGGCATTTTTTTTGGGGGGGGGGCAATCATGATATTTGGAAGGTCGTTGTGGGGTTGTGGGGTCCCCCCCTCCCAAAAAAAAAAAATGCAAACTGGAACATACTGTTTTTAACCCCTACCTTTCTTTAGGAGGCACCAGGATCGATCTCCTCCAGTGTGAGTAAAGGTGAGGGCAGGCACCACAGAGTCACTGGAAGCATATAAATAATTGAATGGCGATTTTCGTATATAGCGCTGGCCGATTTTGGCCGTGACAACTGGGTTTTGTACAAAATCATGTTTTTTTTTGTTGTTTCTTATTTTGATATTACTCGACACGATGATAAACTCTGTTCAATAAATTATGTTCACAAAGATCTTTGTTGTTTTTTATAAGATGCTTGGTAAGCCAGCATGGCGACCAAAATCGAAGACTAGGCTAGTGTCCAATCCCTGTACATGTTAATTCCCTTCTCTATATTGCCTGCCCAGTAAGCACATACGATTACATTGAAACTGGCATCTGAACACAATCCCTACTGCTTTTCTCTGACACACACTGGCGCTTTAGGCTATTTTGAACTTGCACTCCAAGATTGGGCATCAAGTAATTGGAAGCATTCCAAATCTATTGCGGGCGATTGGAATTAATAACTAATGAATTGTTTACGATAATTTGTCTCTGGGGAGGTCTAGCCCTAGTTCTAAATATCATGATCCCCCCCCCCCCCCCACACACACTCCATAACAGAATCCTGGCTACGCCCCGCTAGATATATAATCCATTTTCCATAATTTCGAAAATAGGGGGGGGGGGGGGGGGTGGTAAGATCGACAACGCTGGCATATTTCAATGGCTTGAACTATGGAATTGGGCATATTCCCTCCCACGGTTGTGGGCCCTTTCCCGGATATTTTTTTTCTTCATAATCTGAAGCTCTCAGATTGATTCTGGTGCCTCCTGAGGAAACGTGAGGAAACAGTAAGTTACGGTTTGCATATTTGGGGTCCCGAAGCCCCCCCCCCCGCCTCTCCACTCCCCCTCCCACCACTCTGAGCTCACACATAGGGATTGGTGGAGTGAGCACAAGGGGCCCTAGTCTTAACAGGCTCATGTGGGTATAACTGAGGTGGGACTTGCAGGAATCTAGAACTAGTATCCACTGATGTATGTGTGGTTTTAATATTTATTATCACCTCGGCATGTGTTTGGCGAAACGCTAACTGAAAATAAAATATGAAACCCTGTTTAAAAAACAAAAAGCTTGAACACAACTTTTTGCCGGTAAAAAGGACGGTAAGCGTATAAAAACTGTTTTACTAAACGAACCTCTGAAAGTGTGAAGTGACAGTTTAATGAAGCGTGCGCAATATAAAACGAAGATTAAGTATTGTTTGTTTTATTGTAGACTATTTTCAAATTATAAATGGTTTCTCTCCAAAGACACTTTCTGTTAAATCGGATCCCCTCGTAGTGAACAGAAATATCTAAAATTAGCTACACCTCCATCGAGCAAGTATGATAATATTCACCCCGTCGTGCACCTCAGCGAAATCGTTGTTTTCCCTGCACAAAATGGCGTGTCGATTAGTGTCGATGGAAAAATGATCTATTTTGTCTTGTAAATAGTCTACAATAAAACAAACAATACTTAATCTTCCTTCTATATACTTATTATTGCGTAAGCTTCCTTAAAAAATCACTTTTCACACATTCAGAGGTACATTTAGTACTTTAAAACGTAGTTTTTATACACTTACCGTCCTTTTTACCGGATACCGTCCTTTTTACCGGATACCGTCCTTTTTACCGGCAAAAGTATTACCCTATTACATGGGCAGATGCAGCCGACTTGTTATGCAAAGGCCCAAACAACAGCATCTGCTTTGACTTGGTGTCTCCAAAAACACCTCGTTACTCATCACTGAAAAAAACTTGTTGAATCGATTCCAGTGATGGAGTAAAAAGCTATGTTTCTGAGGTAAAAGTTTGCGATAATGATGGTTGCACTTGGTCCATGAGAGATTTTGCGCGTCTGGGAAGTCCTTCAGACTCGAAGAGCTCCATATATTTTTTATTAAAGCGAGGGAGATAGGAGAGAAGGTGGGCTTTTATTAATATTCGACAGTGTGGAGAAAAGGGTCTCATGGTGATAGGTGTTTAAGGTCACATATTTCTGAACAATGGCTAATCATGAACTCAACATGGATATGAAGTCAAGTTAAGCCAATCGTTTATACCCATGTTGCTCATTTTAGAGGACTCCCGCTCCAGGCAGTGGTGACTGGGTCCCATTTTGCCAGTAAAACAAGAGCTTGTTTACCACAATAAACAAGCACAACTTCACTTTCCAGATTCCCACAGGGAATCTTGGGGATATAAAATTTCAAAACAAAAACCGATGGTACAAGGCATAGCTGTGGGTAATTTATGGCACGTGGCTGCGTTTTACATCACTTGACACTTTTGATGAGCAATTTTTCTGCCCTCAACCTTCTCTTGTTGGAGTCTTACCAAAATAGACTCTCAAGTTGTCCACTAACTGAAAATTTCTTCCGGGGCTGTTCAGATCCTCAGATTTCTTGTTTTAGCAACTGCCCTCTAAATTCCCCAAAATAGCGATGGTTAACACTGTGCTCAGTAATGTAATTGTGCCCACATTATCCAGTGTTTAACCCTTCGAGATTTTAATTATCCTGACCTTCAAACGTCAGAAAGTACAAATAACAAGATATTTTTCACATTACCGGTAGTGATTATTTGGATGAGGGCTAGATTATATTTGGTGAATTTGTTATACAAAACTTGTTTTATTGCAAATTATTGGAGAGTGCCCACATACACTATCCAATAATTTGTAATAAAACAAATTTATATAAACAAAATATTATTTGTGTTTGACTGAATATGAAATAAGCAAGGAAAGTGTTGTGTTGGCTTTTGCTCTGGTATCCTCATTTTTTTAAAGCCCTGAATGTGGCTTCAAGCACTCAACCGGTTAAGAAGTCTTGATAGGATTATAGTAGTATTTGAAACTGCGATAACATTTGGCTCAACGGTTGTCACTGAGCAATGTTTATGAGAAAATAGGAATTGAGGTTAAAATTAAAAAAATAATAACAGATGAGCACCAAGTATCAATGTGCTGTTTGATTTCGTACATGATAAGACATACAAAAGTATCAAAGGGTTAAACATTTACATTGGTCAAGTTTACTTGATGAACATGATATGACTTAGGGTCCCCCCCCCCCCCCCTCCCCCCATTGTATATGACACTGTCAGCACATATTTTCTTTCACTGGCAAACTCTGCATGAACAGACACCCAAAGCCTAAAACCCAATATATTGTGGAGTTCTGAAATAAATGTCAAGCTTAATTTACATTCAAATAGGATTTTGGCTTGACACAAAAAACTAGGACCCCTTCTTGAGTAAACTTTAGCTCAAAGAGAGGTTGGTGAATACCTATAACGGGAGGCTGTAGAGTATGATTCTTTAGGGGGGTGAAACTGAAAAGTATACGAAAGACACCAAGACGGCATGAATATTGGCACTTTTCTATCCCACCAGGCAATAGTAAAGTGGACTTGCATTTGCCATTGTGCCTAAATTAAACTAATCTAAAGGCCTATTTAGCAAGGATAAACACAACAGAAATATGAAAAATAACAAAGTTTTATTGATAAGTTCTGATAAACCTATGGTCACACATGATGTGTTGTGAAAATTGAATGAAACCAGTTTTGGTACTGATATTTCATAGCACAATGTAGTAATAACAAAATGAACCATGCAAGCAATACTAGTAGAACACTGAGGCATAATCTCTATAGAGAGCATTGAAAGGAAAAGAAACAGTGGAAGGAAGATGATAAATTATGAGGGCAAAGTTAAAACTAGAAGTCCTGTCACAAACTATGCGCTTATTGTGACATAATTTTGCGTAGGAATTGCGCAAATTTTCCGTATCAAAAGGCAAACAAAGCACGATAGTTTCTCCTGGTTATCAATAGAAAGCACAGGCAATGTTTCAGCTAATGGACCTCTGGGTTAAACCCGGAGGTCGATAGGCTGAAACACTGCTTGTGCAAAGAGCATATATACAGAATGTGATAACCTTACCATCGTCATGGTACACAGATCAACACGCAAAGTGATGTGGAATATGTGGGCAATTCATGACAGGACTTCTAGTTTTAACTGCGTCTTGTATTCTATCACAGACATCTTGGCTTTGTGGAATGAGAAGACAGTGTGACATTTTAAAAACATTTTCTGTATCTGAATGTATTTGGTACTTGAAAAAAATTTATTTCTAAAAAATTCCAAATCAGTATATCCCAACTTCCCCCCTCCACCACACACTGGAAAAAGACAATCACCAACATCGCCTCTTCCAACCCTCAAAACAACAATGTATTGCTTATATCAATACTGCAAGAAGAAATTGAAATGTAACTCTATGACCAGTTTTCCAATACAACATCCAATGTTGCTGAAAAAGGAATGAATTTGAAGAATCAGTAATATTTTGGGGGTATGTTAATGATTCACATTCTATGTAATTATTTATTGATGTTTAAGGTCACTTTCTGAATCTATATCTATATCGTGACGGTAACTTAAGTATAAAGTCAAGCGTAGCTGTTCATTTACACCTCTGCTGCCCACTTTAGAGGTCTTCTGCGCAGGTATTGGTTATCGGGTATAATTTTGTCAGTAAAGAGTATTTGTTTACCATGCTAAACAAGCTTTGCTGGATCTTCCTAGGCTCCCAAAGATATTCTCATTCAATTTACAATTTGACATCTGCAGATTGAATGGCTACTTCTCCGTCATTAAAATTGACACATCTTCGTCATACTTTGACAAAAACACAAGTATAGAGTTATGCTTATTTATATTAGAATTTTGACAGCAATTTTAGAGAAATCACAGATCAGGCTTTAGTTAATTGGCTGAGTGTTGGAAGTCACTATCAGGGCTTTCAAAAAAGTTAGGGTACCAGAGCAAAAACAAACATTTTCTTTGCTCATGTACCATATTCAGGCAAACGCAAATAATATTTTGTTTATATAAATTTGTTTTATCACAAATTATTGAAGAGTGCCTGTGGGCACTCTTCAATAATTTCTAATAGAACAAATTTTGATGAACAAATTCAAATCACCAAAAATAATGTAGACCTCAACCAGTCAACTGACCTATTATACTATACACCAGTAAACCTAACATTTTACCACAGTTTACAAGTCCTCAATGATTAAACAAGACAAGAGGCCCCAGGGGGCCTGAGGGCGCTCACCTGACATGGTAGCCTAAATAGCAACCCAGAGAATTGATTTCCACAAGTTGCATCTGCTCCTCCTAAGAAAAGCTGAAACCAAATATCCAAATATTCTGACCAGTGGATCTAAAAAAAGATTTTTAAAGAATATTCCTCATACTGAACTAAGTCATAATTCGGGCTCCCACAGGAAGCCCATATATGAACCCAGGGACTTGGCTTTAACAAACCTGAATCTCACACCCCTAAGGATTCTGCACACCAAATATCAAAACATTCCGACTGCTGGATCTGAAGAAGAAGATTTTTAAAGAAAATTCCTCATTTTGAACCAAGTTACAATTCGAGCTCCCACAATCAGCCCAAATATGGACCTAGGGACATGGCTTGAACAAACTTGAATCTTACCCCCCTAAGGATGCTGCATAAAAAATATCAAAAGCATTCATCTGCTGGATCTGAAGATTTTTAAATAAAATTCCTCATTTTGAACTAAGTTGTCATTCAGGCTCCCATAGTGAGCCTAAATATGAACCAAGGGACTTGGCTTGAACAAACTTGAATCTCAGCCCCCTAAGGTTGCTCCATGCCAAATATCAAAACATTCCAACTGCTGAATCTGAAGAAGAAGATTTTTAAAGAAAAATTCCTCATATTGACTAAGTTATAATTTGGGCTCCCACAGGGAGCCCAAATATGGACCCATGGACTTGGCTTTAACACACTTGAATCCCCCCCCCCCCCCCCCAGGATGCTACTCACCACATATCAAACCATTCCGACTGCTGGATCTGAAGAAGAAGATTTTTTAAGAAAATTCCTCATTTTGAACAAAGTTACAATTCAAGCTCCCACATTGAGCCCAAATATGGACCTAGGGACATGGCTTGAACAAACTTGAATCTCACCCCCTAAGGATGCTGCATACCAAATATCACAAGATTCTGCCTGCTGGATCTTGAGAAGAAGATTTTCAAAGAAATTTGCCTGAAATGCACTAAGTTCGAATTTGGGCTTCTAAAGTGAGCCCAAATATGAATCCAGGTGGCCGATTTGAACAAACTGGAATCAGATCCACCCCACAATGTTGCATACCAAATATCAAAAGATTCTGCCTGCAGGATCTGGAGAAGAAGATTTTTGAAGAAATTTGCCTGAAATGCACTAAGTTCAAATTCGAGCTTCTATAGTGAGCCCAAATATGAATCTAGGGAGCCGATTTGAACAAAATAGAATCAGATCCACCCCACAATGTTGCATACCAAATATCAAAAGATTCTGTCTGCTGGATCTGGAGAAGAAGATTTTTTAAGAAATTTGCCTGAAATGCACTAAGTTCAAATTTTGGCTCCTATACTGAGCCCAAATATAAACCCAAGGGGCCAATTTGAACAAACTTGAATCAGATCCACCCCACAATGTTGCATACCCAATATCAAAAGATTCTGCCTGCTGGATCTTGAGAAGAAGATTTTCAAAGCAATTTGCCTGAAATGCACTAAGTTCAAATTTGGGCTCCTATACAGAGCCCAAATATAAACCCAAGGGGCCGATTTGAACAAACTTGAATCAGATCCACCCCACAATGTTGCATACCAAATATCAAAAGATTCTGCCTGCTGGATCTGGAAAAGAAGATTTTCAAAGAAATTTGCCTGAAATGCAGTAAGTTCAAATTTGGGCTCCTATACTGAGCCCAAATATAAACCCAGGGGGCCAATTTGAACAAACTTGAATCAGATCCACCCCACAATGTTGCATACCAAATATCAAAAGATTCTGCCTGCTGGATCTGGAGAAGAAGATTTTTTAAGAAATTTGCCTGAAATGCACTAAGTTCGAAATCGGGCTCCTATACTGAGCCCAAATATGAACCCAGGGGGCCAGTTTGAACAAACCTGAATCAGATCCACCCTCCAATGTTGCATACCAAATATCAAAAGATTCTGCCTGCTGGATCTGGAGAAGAAGATTTTTTAATGTTTTTCCCATTGCCTACAGTGTTAAAAAATGCTGACTCAGCACTTTTTCAATGTCCCGAAACTGTACCCTATGATAAAACCGATAGCAATTTTTTTTTACCAATTCTTTCTGTTGGTCCTAAGGAAGCTTCACAACAAATAAAAATTCTCGGTGCCGTGCAGTTTTGGAGATATGGGCGTTTTAATTTTTTTCTATTTTTAGCTCCTGCGGTTCCCATGGGGCTACAGGAAAAAAAAAATCAGCATAAATTAGTTACTTATGACCCAATAAGCCCTCACATAAAATTTGGTTCAAATCAGCCTCTCGGTTTGGAAAATAGAAATTTTGGGCGGGGCCAAAAATTTTGCCCCTCCCATAATGACGCCAAGTATAGCCCCACAAACTTCTCTTGAACAAATCTGAGTCTACACCTCAAAAGGAAGCTGCACACCAAATATCAAGTCTCTGCTACTGCTGGTTCATGAGAAGAAGATTTTTTAAGATTTCAGCACACTTTTTGGGTGTGGCCCTACCCACGGGCGGGGCAACCTGATTTGAACAAAATCAAATTGCGATGTCATAACAAACTATTATCTCAAATATCAATTAAATTGGTTCAGCGGTTTGGGAGGAGAAGACGCAAACACCATGTTCACGGACGACGGACGACGGACGCAGGACGACGGACGACGGACGGTGAGTGATCACTATAGCTCTCCTGACTGAAAGTCAGGTGAGCTAAAAATAGAGCAACGCAAAGCATTGCATATGCCCCCTCCTGTAATACCAATAGTACATGCTCATTACTGGAGTGATGGTATTCCTCAAGATGGCATAAATGTCTGCCTTTTTGAACATGCTATAATGTAAAAAGGTTAATTTTGTTTTTTTTCCAAGTCCTACGAGGGCCATAACTCTAGTATGAATGTGTGGACAAAACCAGTAATGTGTGGCTATAATTTCCCCCATACTGATTTATCAGCAAACTAAAGGACATCAAAATCCGACAACCGATGCCAGACTTATAATACAAAATGTTTGTATGGACGTACGAATGGAGACATCAACAATATACCCACAGAACCTCCTAAGGAGGTTGGGACAAAACGTGGATAAGCTCATACATTTGAGGTTCACATAAAACTTTTCAAAGGAAAAATTAAATTCTTTTAAGGTGTGTAAAAAAATCTACAAGACTTTTTTTATTCGGAGCCTTGACGTTTAGTGAAAGAATACCGCAAAAAAATGACTAGTCCTCATAATTGGTGTATCAGTCTCTGCACTCTGATGTCAAAACACTTTTCAGCAGAAAAATTAGGAATTTAACCAATTACATGTTATTTGACAGAGCTCCGTGAGCTCTGTCATACAAGATGTAATTGGTTATGTTTACAGTCCCACACTATTATTACATCTTTGAAGAAAATATTTTTAAACTAGCAGAATGGTTTGAGTCTGACCATCAGCCGAATGAATGAACAACCAGTGAATGAAAGCACAGGACAGAGAAGATAGAGAGACAGGAAAAATTACATGACACTTAAATTATGATATTGTACAAATACTTCTGTGCATTTTTATGTACAATGGTGCAAATAGTTTATACTACTGCGCAATATACAGATGTTGGTAATATATACAGTTATAATACAACCTTGTATTGCCTGCACAAACTCATCAGTTTCTGTTATTGTTGTTTGAGATTTTACAACACTTTGTACAGGTAGTGTAATATTGTGTTAAAGAGTGGGTTAGGCTGAAGCTCTCCAACAGACAGAGGTCTATTATTTCTTAACCTAACACGACTAGAACTTGCATGTATTTCAAACCAAAAAAAAAACACTTTAATTTTTTTTAGCTTCCATAACATGGCAGCTGCAATACTTTATACTAAATAACTGCTGAAATAACGTGAACATTTTAATTTTTTTTATTCCAAAACATAGCTTATGGCACCTCATTGGTACAAGCTCAGACAAATCACTCAAATGAGTGGTCATCACATCGGTTTTTGAAGAAAGAATTTGGAATAAGTACCAAGTTGATTGGAAATTTCTGTGAAACCAATCGATTGGGTGGATTTGATAAATACATTAAATAAAGGATTAACCATTTTAGAACTCTGACCTACTGTAGAAATTATTCAGGGTTCATAAAATTAAAATTCAGGATATTCTTTTCAAGAACTTCTTAAATTTCTTGAGGACAGAATTCCGATTTCTGAAGCTAGAACCTCATTATTTACAGAACCTACAGGCAAAGATGGAGTAGAGTGATCACAAAAGTGGACAAAGAATTGTGATTGGAGTGAGACTGGGTTGCCATTTGATCAAAATCATCCTCACGCTTTTCTCCCCACAGCACAAAAGAATCTCACCAGTTTCAAAATTTATTTATTGGTGTTAAACTCTATATGTAACGAAACAGCCACAGACATCCATTTAATTTTCAAATTTAGCAAGTGAAAAAAAATTATTTTAAAAAACATTTCAACAAAACCAAATATGTGACTCGTTCCAATGAGGGGTCACATGATATGGTTTTGTTGAATTTAAAAAAAAATATATTAAAAAGCAGTAATTAAATTTTAATAGCCTGTGCATTGGGTAAAGAGTTAACCCTTTACCTAACACATAGATTATCAAGATTTATTACTTTAATTTTTTCAAACCATTTCAAGAAAACCATATCATGTGACCCCTCACTGGAATGAGCTTAATGAGCCCATTTCAAAAAGGGGTCACATGATATGATTTTGTTGAATTCTTTTAAAAACATTTTTTCAACTGCTTAATTTGTAAATTTTGAGGACAGATGCTAATGATTCGTTAGGTAAAGGATTAAGGTAACATTCAGCATCTATGGCTACATCATGACCATGACATGGGTATGAAGTCATGTTTAGCCAATCATTTATACCAATATTGCCCAGTCATTGGTTACCAGGTCCCACTTTACCAGTTAAGCAGCAACTTGTTTACCACAGTAAACAAGCACTCCACCACTTCTTGGAGGATATCACACTTTGACGATACTTTGACCACAAAGGAAAAACAAAGGAAAGACCAATAATTTATTTATTTATTGGGTATTTAAGGTCACATATTTCTGCACAATGGCTAATCATGACAACTTAGAAATAAAGCCAGGTCCAGTCAATCGTTTACACCCATGTTGCCCATTTTAGAGGACTTCCACCCCAGGCATTGGTTACCGGATCGTATTTTACCAGTAAAACAAAGCACTGCTTCACTTCCCGGTGTTCTCACATGGAGGAAAGACCAATAAAATGCAAGAGAAACTAGAAGCACTGTCACAGTGCCAAAGTTGCGACGATTCATGCAATGCCAATGATGTTTTAAAACTCGTTGGTGACAAAAAAACTCATTGGTGACAAAAAACACTCATTGGTGACAAGTCCATAAATGTGACAGAAATTATCCGAATGACATGCACTATTGAGAGGGTGCAGACATCATGAAGATACACTTGCAAACCAAGTATGGTGTCATTCCATCAAGTATTTTAGGAGTTGTGGCACTTTTTAAACTCGTTGGTGACAGACCGACTGACAGACCGACATTGCCACATATAGAGCTGCTCATCGCAGCTAAAAATTGTGATATGGCATATCTTACAAAAAACAAAATATGTGGATGTTTCTTTCATAAATTATGGATGATGAAACATCACCAGTACAGACAAACAACTGTTAACATGAAGCAGCAGAATACATACAGAAACTTTGGGGGACCTGACCTGAAAGAAATGAAAATGTTTAGCGGTCAGCAACAACAGGTAACCATTGTTTGATCTTATATTAACCCTTAACCTGCCAATCACAACTACGGTTTATTATGAATTTCTGCACATTCTGATATGTGCAGATTAATATTTATTTATTTATTGGGGTTGAACAATACTTTTGACAGCCAGGGTCACTTCATGTCAGACAGTTTTATGAGTGGAGGAAGCCAGAGTACCCAGAGAGAGCCACCAAGCAATGGCAAGCAACTATCAGACTCTCCAAAGTACTGACTCCTCACAAGCAAGGTTAGCATTGGTTGAAGACATGTGCACCATTGACGTGCAGTACGCCTAAGTAGACAGTACCATTGTGCCCAAAATGTGGGCAGTCCAGATGAAGTGTCTTGCAACTGATCATTATCAGGCTCCAGATGAAATATAAAATCAATCCCTTACGCCTAAGTAGACAGTACCACTGTGCCCAAAATGTGGGCAGTCCAGATGAAGTGTCTTGCTCAAGAACACAATGAAGGTACCTATGGCAGAGATCAAACTTTTCAGTTTGAAGTCCAATGCCGTAACCACTGAGCCACCAGGCTCCGCAGATTAATATTATCATCTGATTAGTTGTGGGAAAGAGCTTAAAGATCTTTCCAACAATTTATCAGATGATAGTTATATTAAACTTTCTCATATACAAACATATATATACATGTTTTCCATACATGATAAAACTGGGCGTGGCAGGATAAGGGTTTAGTTACAAGATCTTTTTTCCAATTTACGGCAAACATCAATATAATTTAAATATAAATAAAAAGCAAACTTCTATTTATTTTTGTCTGCAATTTCAACAAACAATTCATACATACACATTGCACATAAACTGTGAATCTTAAAAAATATTTTTATTTAACTGTATATTTGACAAATATAATACAAACTGTAGAATCTGGTTAAATTTCACAAATGATTGGAAACTTCTAATTTTTTTTCATTGCATTCCTTTAGCTTTTTATTCACAATTACATCTAATAGGACAGAAGGTTGCATACCAAATAGATTCAATAACAGAAGCTGTCATGTGAGTTGAATACAACCAAATTTACTAATATTGGTTGAAATTCTCCTGTACTTGTGGGAAATATTTGTGAAAAATGTCTTCTTGAAAAAATAACAGGACACACAGTCTTTAAGACCGGTGTCATGTAAATTTATAGAAATCAAAATGTTAGCATTGGGAGCAAGAATTAGCAGAAATCAACAAATTTACTGAAGTTTTACATCCCTGAGAAGATCACAGGCCCTTTTGGGCTGTTTGAAATGAAGTGTACATAATGGGGCTTTTCAGTTTTTGTCCAATTCCTTTTTCAGTGTGTTTTGCAGTGGAGTAGATTTTGGGAGTGTTATTGTGCTTCCAAGTTACTCCCTGCAGTCACTACACTAATAATAAACAGCTTATTAACTTATTGGTGTTTAAGGCCTCTCTCTACATCGATGGCTATAAAATGACTAAAACACAAGTATACAGTTAAGTTTATCATTAATGAGGGATTTCACCTCAGGCAATGGTTGTGGGTCTTACTTTATCATTAAAACAGAACTTGTAAAGTAAATAAGCACTATTCCACTTCCCAGGGTTTCCATGGTGAAATAATACATGGTTTATGTGACATGTTGTTAGACACGACTCAATGATCCCCTTCTAACAGTGTATCACAAAACACAAATTCATCAGTAACAGGATAAATATATCAAGCTGATCCAATCACAATAAAATACATTATGCCAATAAAAGAATTTAAAAGAAAAGCATTTACTAAGTTGTCAACCCTTTTAGCCTATGCACACATTTTTGCATGAAGAAAATAGTATTTATTTCTTTTATTTGTGTTTAAGGTCACTTTCAACATTTATAGCTAGACCGCAACATAGGTATGAAGTCAAGTTTAGCCAATCATTAACTCTTTACTCAACGAATCAGCCACATCCTCCTGCGTAATATGCAAATTCAGCAGCTGAAAAAATATTATTTTTTCCAAAAATTTCAACAAAACCATATCATGTGACCCCTCTTTGTAACAAGCTCATCGAGCTTGTTCCAATTAGGGGTCTTATGATATGGTTTTGCTGAAATGTTTCAAAAAAATTTTAAAAATGATATTTAAAATAATAAATTTTGATATCGTCTGTGTTGGTAAAGGGTTACACCTCTACAAGGAGCTCTGACAAATAAGATTGAATTGGTTAAATTCTAAGTTGCATTGTGGGAAAAATTTGCTGCTTGAAATTTATATGTTTAGACATCAGAGTGCAGAGGGCTAATACCCATGCTGCCCACATTACCATAGGCATTGGTTACTGGGTGCTATTTTACCACTAAGGCAGAACTTGATTACCACTGTAAACACACCATGCTCCACTTTCTGGGGTTCACACAAGGGAAAGAAAATATTAGCAATCAGTGACAAAATGCACAAGAAATCAATAAAAAAGATCAGCAACAATTTAATCCTGCACCCCAAAGGGCTGGGGGATTAATAAAATTATTACTGAACCTCCCTTTGAATACAAGACCTGTTCACTTTGCTGAAAATTATATACACTTTAGAATGAAACAAATCGGGGGCTTAAAGCAGAAAAGGTTAATCATGGTTCTATTGAAAGTTGTGAAAGCTACTTTTGTGGCTCAACACTGTATGCATTAGCTTGCTGTGTACTTAGCAGTAGAAAACAAAATAATATATAAATTATTTTGTTATAATTTATTGGAGTGCTAATGATTGTAACAAAACAATTATTTATGAAAATAAATCTTGCTAAACTGTGACTCCTGTTTCTGGTAGCATCGAATCTTTGAGAAAAAAATACTCTTGTTACAAACTACCTATGATAAATAATTTTGCACTCTCTTAGTTAACACAAGATGAATAAATGGCTCCACAGACATCCACCAAAGTACCACTAAAACATTTGAGGGTGTGTGTTTATGTTCATTGTAGTTTAAGGTCATATTCAGCATCTATGGCTATATTATGACCATAATGCAATATATACAGTCATGTTTAGTTGATTGTTTATAATTATACTGGTCATTTTAGAGGACACTCACCTCAGGCTTTGGTTATGGGGTCCCATTATAGCAGAAAAGCAGAACGTATTTAACACTCTTGACAGTGAAACAACATTGTTCCACTTCCCAGGATAGCCAAGGGAAAGCTAACTATATACTTAAACACCTTTGTGTTTATTTATTGGTGTTTAAGGTAACCTTCTGCAACTCTGACTATGTCATGACTGACACACAAGTATGAAGTTCAGCCACTTTTTTATACCTACACTGTAAGCCTGAATATAAGCAGACTGTCATCTGCAGAATGAGGTCCCCTGGGGGTGAATTTGGTGATGCTACCCTGTAGAGCCAAATTTTCCCTCTGAACCTCAATCTGAATTAAGGTCTCAGGACTGAACAGAAAGAGGTACCCAGAGGATAAATTGGGGGATTCTAGCCCACTGTATAGGATTGCATCAGACATTTCACCCTCTGTGGGCCTCATTCTGCAAATGACAGATTGCTTATTTTCAGGCTTGCTACACTGCCCACTTAAGGAGATTTTGACATTGGGTAATGTTTTACCAATAAAACACATATTTACCATCGCAAACACAAACAAGCACAGCTCTTCTTCCCTAGGTTCCCATGGGGATTGTGTACTGTAATATTTAGCATCTAAGATGATGCACAATTGAAACACCAAGTATAAAATCAGGTTTAGCAAATCATTTACCACACTGACTTGGGAATAAGCCTAAAATCGAAAATAAGCCCACCTACCAGTTTTTCAGATTTCTTTTTCAGAGTCCCTCCATTTAAATAAGCCCATTCTCTGACTTTGTAATGACATCAACACTCTGTTCAACATGGAAGTTCATTCAAATGGACGAACCCCATGCCTACCGACAAGGTTAATGATGCAAAAGTTTGAAAACTTTGAAAAGTGATTTCTGAGCACAACATTGATCTTATATTTGGCAAGGGTGATATTATATGATTATTGACTTTCCTTGAGGTTGATACAAGGAATTATCAACCCAAGAAAAGAAATATTCACCAAGGCCATAGGCATATTATGCAGGTGGATGCGGCCGATTCATTAAGTATAGTGTTAAGTGTTACAGGTGATTTTTTTTTTTTAAGGAGAGCCTTAATTTATCAAGATATTGTTCATAAATGATTCTTTTGATTTAATTTATTTGAGAGTGCCCATTAGTACTCTTCTACAAATTGTAACAAACTATTTTATATAATTTTTTTCCCTGCTACTGAAAACAAGCCAAGACCAATACTGGGTCTGGACCTGGCTGCATGCAATTGAATCGGCAAACAGGAAGTGGTTGCACGGCAGATCTGAAAATTGCATACACGATACAACTGATCATTATGAGGCTCCAGATGAAATATAAAATCAATCCCTTGCATAGAAGCCGAGAAAAGTTTGACGAAAAATTTCAATGTTAAGTGGGTACAGTAAAATTTCAAAGTATCGGCAAACAGGAAGTGGCTGCACGGCAGATCTGAAAATTGCTTACACAATACAACTCATCATTATGAAGCAGCAGACCAAATATAAAATCATTCCCTTTCATAGATGCAAAGAAAACCTTGACGGAAAAAGTGTTTTGGACGGACTGACAGACGGAGTTGAGCGGTTACTAGACCTGCTCTGCCGCAGGCGACGCAGGTAAAAACAAGCTAATGTATATAGTGTCTGAAGTGTTTTTTAACACTCTGAGCCATGACTGTGACTTCAAGAACTCAACCAGTTGAGACTTTGGGCTCTCATCAACTGTGTTAAGCAGCCAAGTACCAAATCCCCCTATTTCTGATGGTGACTTCAAGCACTCAACCAGTTAACTGGTAGAGAGCTAAATTATTTTGGGGCATCAAAAATGTTAACATGGATTTGTATTGTAACATTTCATGAGAGAGTGTCTATTGGCACTCTCTCAATGAATTGTAACAAAGGAAGTCTTTAAGGTTTGAATAATTTCACCTCAAAGATACAAGAAGCACATCCACAGAATTTGAAGCCTTTATGTTGAGGTACCCAGACTTCTATTTAAAACCAAATATGGGCTTCTAGCACTCTACCAATTAAGAATATTTATTTATTACTTATTTATTGATGTTTAAGGTCACATATTTTTGCACAATGGCAAATCATGACCACAACATGAGTATCAACTCAAGACCAGGGGGTGAGTGTTAATAAGCCATGTTGCCCATTTTTGAGAGGGTTTGCACCTCCCAAGCATTGGTGACTGGATCCTATTTTACCAGTAAAACAGAGCCTGTTTACCGCAGTGAACAGGCACTGCTTCACTTCCCGGAATTCTCACGGGGAAATTAAGACTATGGGCTTTCTTTCATCTATCCCCTGAGTGGCCGAGTGTCAAATCCACCTATTCAAACTGTACCAGACACTCATACAATACATTCTATGATGATGGTGATAAGCAGTGCACTTTTAATTACAAGTGAAGTATTTTATGATGATTATGATTCATGATAAAGGAGACAGAGATGAATGCAATGTAGAATGGTAGAATGATTGGTAATGAAATGATAATTACAATGAACTCATGATTGATACTATTTACTATGATTCATATTCAAATGAATGACTAATCACATTGTTTTTATTTGTATATATCTCTGGGATTCTTTTGGGTATCCACAGAGGCGGTTTATGGGTCCCTATCCCAATGACATTTGGGCATAATGTTTCCCAAAATCCAACCCCAGACTTCCCAATCTCAGTTCCTCAAACAAAAATTTAATACACAACTGGTGCCCTGAAATAGGTAATCTTAAATCTTAGAAGCCAGGAGTCGAGATTTCTTGCCTGTGATGGCTATCTTTGGGCTGGGGTTGAATTAAACACTGAGCAGGTGCTTCCAGTCAAGTGTCGTCTGCCTGAATAGGCAGATGACACTCGACTAGAAGCACCTGCTTTACTTTAAGTTTTTCATGGTATGTCATGTTCAATAAATTCATTCTGATTCCCCGGCTTCTGAGAGTTAAGGCCTTAGAAAGCCATCGGTTTTCTGAGGCCTTAAGACCACCCATTTGAGGACACAAATTGTACATTAAATTTAAATTGCTTGCCTAACGAAGTCTCCCAATTCAAAGGCAAATGACAAGTTCTTCTTTAATAGTTTTAGAACAGTTTAATAGAGACTACAGACCGTGAACATACTTCCATGTGACTGTTATAAAACTTACTTGTAGTATACATGCATTTGCTTAGGTGCTGGTCTTAATGTTCTCTGCTCTATTCAAATGTAAAATTTCTTAATCTTTGTATGTTTTCCCCCAACAAAACAAATTCCCAATTGGAGCCACCATGATGCAAATTTTCTCAGTGGAATGGGCCCCAGACCCTTTCCCAAAGAGGGCATCCTTGTATCTTCTACCCAACAAAAGGATCATATTTGCTATGCCGTGAGCACCATCAGATTGAGTTGCTAGGCAATTCAATCACCAGGGCCATAATATTTTTACAGGCTAAGGAAGCCAGAGGACATGGAGAGGACCACCATCAAGCAGTGTCAAGTAACTTATTTATTTATTGATGTTTAATCCTCTGCACCCTGTTGTAAAAATATTGATATTTCAAACAGCGAATTTCTCTCACAAGAGCTATAAATTTAACTAATTCAATCTTGTTGAAACAAGACTGAATCATTTAAATTTCTAGAGAAAATTTGCAGGTTGAAATTTTGACATCAGAGTGTAGAGGGTCAAGATCACTTAGCATCTAGCTACAGCATGACAACACAAGTGTGCAGTCATGTTTAGGCAACTGAATATTGTTTTTTTATTGGGGTTGAACGACACTTACAACAACCAGGGTCACCTTGTGTTAGACAGTTTTATGGGTGGAGGAAGCCAGAGTACCAGAGAGAACCGCTGAACAATACCAAGCAACTGTTACTCTCCCCACATTCTAACTCTGCACAAATAGGGTTAGCATGGTTGAAGACAAGTTCACCAATACCTTAGTACACAGCACTACTGTGCCCCCACATAGGCAATTGGAATTATGTGCCTTGCCCAAGAACACAATGTAGTTACCCCTGGCGGGGATCGAACCGTGGACCTTTCAGTTTGTAGTCCAGTACTGTAAGCATTGAGCCACTGCACTCCAAGGCATCTGATTATACCTCTGCTGCTGACTTTGGGGGACTTTCCCCACAGCATTGGTAATTAGGTCCTATTTCATCAGTAAGACAGAACTTGCTTACAACTGCAAACAAGCCCTGCTCCAAATCCTTGGGGGCAGCAAGTAACTGACTTGCAGACAGATCACAAGCTAAGATTGATCCTGGTCTGCATTCAGTGTAAGAATGATTCGCCATCACTCTTGAATACATCTGGGCACAATGTGTCATGACACCTCCACATTAACCCACTACCTAATATAAGAGCAGACAAACACAAATTGAAAAGTTTCATTTTTTTCCTTAAAAACATTGCTATGACCATATAGGAGTGAGCTAAAATAAACTTTGAATGGCGATTTTTGAGCATAGCACAAGCTGGATATGTCCATTATGTTTGGTAAAGGGTAAACAAACAAGGTTAAGCAGTGCTGTTGATTTCTTAATCGGAGGATAGATAAGAAAACTCTACTGAAATATGTGAGAAGATAAACTCACTTTTAATAACTCATGGAGTGAAACAGCCTAGAAAACCTTCATGTTGGTCTTCCATTGCCAGAACATTTTGAATTGAGATTTTATAAATGTACTGATTTGTGTTTGAGGTCACTTCCGGCATTTAACACAAGCATGAAGTCAAGTTTAGCCCAGCATTTCTATCTCACAGGCACTAGTTATCAGGTCCCATTTTACCAGTACACTCAAGCCTGGAAATAAGCAATCTGTTGTTTACAGAATGAGGTCCCAGAGGGTGAATTTGTGGATGCTATCCCAAACAGTGGGCCAATTTATCCTCTGGGTACCTCTTTTTGTTTAAGCTTGAGATCTTGATTCAGATTGAGGTCCACAGAGGGTAAATTTAGTGAGGCTACCCTGCTGTGCAGGGTAGCATCACCAAATTCACCCTCTGGGTACCTCTTTATGCAGATGACTCGGCTTATTTCCAGGCCTATGTACACTAGAATTTGTTTACCACAGTAAACAAGAGGGCTCCACTTCCTGGGATTCCCACGGAGGAAATTTTATAGATAAAGAGAGAATAAAGGAATATAAGCAAAAATTGAATCTATGATGAGTTTCTTTGTATTTCCTTTTTCCATTGGGGAGATTCTAAATGAAAAGCATACAAAGAATTTGGACCAGATAAAGACTTGGTTGCAATCTGGTCAAAATTTTGTGTATCTGCTTTTGTGATTACGATCCTATACCTTGAACAATAAGAGCACTTCTTCGCTTCCTATGATAACCACTGAGATTATTATAACTAAAATACTGTATTTGAAATTTATATTTAAGGTCATTGTCAACATGAAGGGCTTTTCAAGAACAAAATGACACCACTTAAATAATAATTCATCATTTTTATTTACATGACAACTCAACATGACAGCAATTTGTGAAGGAAGATGAATAATTTGCCATACTCCAACTCAGAAATAACTGTACTCACAGTATCCATGATAACAATTCTGGAACAATGGATATGATTATATTAACATCAATATATTTATATGAATAATAAAAATCTCTTCAGTTTATAAAACAGTTCTGATTCACAACAAGGTCACAAAAGCACTATTTCAAATAGTATTTCTTACTTATTCTGAAAACTAACGATCTCAAATTCCTTTGTGTATCACGACTCCACACAGCACATTTAGGACTGAACTACGAGAAGGGTGGGTACTTTATGTACTTACAAACCAGTACACATTTGGGGAACCAAGCAGAAAATTTGTCATTCACACCAGTGAGCAGGCTACTCATTGGTCCATAAAGAGTGAATTTGCTTGTAGCCCCTCACTCCCACACAGTTTCTACCCGTCTATCAAAAAATGGTATGGGCCAAGCTCACAGGCCACCAGCTGTTTGTTTACCCACTTTTTGTGGAGTTTGTATGCATATGACCATTGATATAATGCAATGTCCCTTTACTCACAATGATATATGGATATTGTTTCGTGATCAAGTTATAGATATTCAACAATAAATTTAAAATATCAAGATATTACCACAATTACTTGCAAACCAGTACACAGTTGGGGGGACAAAGCAGAATATTTGCCATTCACCAGTAAGTAGGCTACTCATGGGTCCAAAAAAAGTGAATTTGCTTGTCGGGAACCCCCAAAGCCCACAAGTTTCTACCTGTATAACAAAAGATGGTATGGGCCAAGCTCCCAGGCCACCTGCTGTTTGTTTACCCACTTTTCATGGAGTTTGTATGCACATGACCGTTGATATAATGTGATGTCCCTTTACTCACAAAGATATACAGATATTCTTTTGTGATCTAGTTACAGATATTCAATCAATAAGTATTTAATTCACTTTGAAAGTATTAGTGGAACTACTTGGCATAATCATATAACTGCGACTGTGGTGAGTTGAGTCTTCATTCCTCATGGTAATGTTATCAAAAATTCAGCCAAATCAACCAAAATTTCTGGCACTGATTCAAAGAAAATGAATGTTGATGGTATTTTGAGATTTAATCGTTTGGAATATATCAGTTAGTTGGAAAAGCGAACCAAAGGTTCGCTTTTCCGACAAAATGAAATATTCCAGATGAATGAATCTGAACACAAATGTTGGACTATTAAGGGCTGAACTGGTTCCAGACCATAAGAGCATCAAATTCCTTACAGAATTAGACAATGACCTAAGAGCTTGGATTCAGACTCAGTCTCTACACACCAAATAGCCAAGCATCAAATCATCAATTGTTACTAGAAAACTAGTGATACTGAATACCACATCTTTGTAACATGAAACTATGTATGCAGACTTGTTTACACTTCTGTAAATACAAAAGGGGAAACAGAATTTGAACTGGATCATGATCAGAACGAAATTCTCCGTCTGCTTTCCTCATCTCAGCACTGCAGAAATTACCTATCATAAAAAAATGCGAGAACACTGAATCACAGATGCTATTTTCTAGCTTTTTCTCTTGAAGTGATCTTGATTTTGCATTATTTTAATTATAAAGCCTCCACTGGTGTAACTGTTTTGTAACCAATAAGAAATCTGATCGAGAGAGTCCTTTTTTGTGAAAAGTAACATATACATTCATGTCAGTGGTGGCACCAAGGGGCTACCCCCCCCCCCCAATCAGAGATTTTTAGTCAATCCGTCGGAGAGTCTCGTAAACCCGACTTCACGAGAAATTTCCAACAATCGAATGTAGATATCTCGTCTTGTGTCGATCAAGAACGAGGTATATGGTTCTTCTTTGTAAGGCATTATGACAGTTGTTATCCAACTGGCGTTCCATTACTTCCATACCTAATCATCGGTTATCGTCAATTTTTCACTCATTTTCTTCGTTTGGGAGGCCAAATATTATAGCCCCTCTGTCGGTGAGGTCAGCCCCCCCCCCCCCCCCCCCCCCAAGAAATCCCTGGCGCCACCCCTGATTCAAGTGTCATAAAAAATGCTAAATGGTCAATTTTTGGGCAATGAAAATCATGCATTTGTCCACAAGTAGTGTTCCTGGGGATATGTTGAATAAATGCTCCCCCTAAAAAACTGTGATCAACAATTTGAGAGGAGAATGTTATTTATTCTATAAATATGCTCAAGTTAGTTATCAGAAAAAGTAAGATTTATGAAAACACATAAGAATTTGCACTGAATAAATACTGATACCTCCTTCCAAATCACAGCACTGTGATACATATATCTTCCATTCTCCCAACCCTTCCCATTATATTTTAGTCATATGGCTAGTTACATCCAGTTTGTGCTATTTAACCCTTTATCTAACAAATCAGCCGCATCCGCCCGAATAATTTATGCATTAAGCAGTTAAAAAAAATAATTTTTCGAAATATTTAAACAAAGACAAACATATCAAGTGTCCCTCTCATTGGACATGGACGAGCTCATTCCAATGAGGGATCACATGATATGGCTTTGGTGAAGTTTTGAGAAAAAATTGATAAAAACAATAAATATTTAAAATAATAAATTTTGATATCCTGTGTGTTGGGTAAAGGGTTAAACCTAAACTGCCTGTTTTATAAGCAAAATAAAGGCACTATAAGAATTCTGACAAAATTGATCTTTTATAACAATTCACTGGAAAATGCCTACAACCAATCTTAACATTTTTTCTGTCCACCAAATTTTTTCTCACTTTTTCATCAAATAAATTCATGCAACCATAACTTGTTTTTAAGAGAAATTCAAGATGACAGTGTAAGTCTGTTGAACACATAAAATGTAATTCTGCGCTATCAAGTGTTCCTCAAGAACTCACTGGCTTGGTTTACAATTCTCGGCAGCTTGAAATTGTTTTCCATCAAGTTATTGCAGTAAAAAACTACAAATGCCATTTGTCCACTACTCCATGGTATATGTAAAATTCTTCACGCGTTGGAGACAATAAATGTTACCCAACCCTAAAGGGCTTGGATAAGTGTTCTACAACTGCCTCTACACATCCAGTGGCTTAGCAGTGATTTCTAATCAAGTCTTGTCTGCCTCTTAAGGCATCCAAGACTTGACTAAAAACCACTAGATTGCTAATTTGTCTATTGTCAGCAGGACCTCTTCATGATAGCATGTTAAAGGCAGTTGTTCTGGGTCGTAAAAGTAGGAAATAGGCCATTAAGGGCTAAACACCCAAATCTTTGAACTACCTCTCCTTCCTTTTAACGTTTTTCATAAATAACATCAGCTAGGGCTCTCAATGAACAGAGCTCACCAAGAAGATTTAAGTGCAAAGATAATGATCTACCACTGAGTGGCAAAATTCACTTTAACCCTTTACCCTGACGACTAGATGAAATTGCAACAACAACAAAAATTCTTGAACTAAAATTTTATTTTTTTTCAGCTATACCTCTGTCTGAAATGAGCTAATTGAGCTTGATCCAGTGAGGGATCTTAAACTATGTTTTGAAGGAAAAATCTAATAAAATCTGAATTTAATTTTTGTGACTATTGCTGGCCAAAATAGCTGTGAAATTAGGAAAAGGGTTAATATGGGAATTCACTTTAAAAATTATTCCATGTTGGTGTCATTTTCAGAAACTTAATGGATTCAAAGTAAAAACTTGAGGAAACAATATCCTTACCAAAATAATTCATTAATGAGACAGATAAAATTACCCAGCATGTAGCTGCTGTCAGGCTGTGTCAGCCTAGTAAAAATTAAATACCTAGCTTCAGCTGCCATGACATTGCATGAATATTAATGCTTTCATTTCATATTCACTTCTTACAAGAATTTATGTCCAAACAGTATATATTGTACAAGCAACGGATCATCAGCTAGACTTTTCTGTTTGAAAGATGAAGTCATTATATTTTGTTCTTAACACAATGAAGCATCATTGTTTGTTGTTCATTAGGTGTTTGAGGTCATTTTATGCATCTCGAGGACAAAATGTAACTTGGGTCTAAAACCATAAAGCCTTTTAACTCTTTACCCAATGCACCGGATATCAGAACTTATTATTTTCAAAATTATTTTTTCATTTTTTTAAAACAATTTAAACAAGACCATATCATGTGACCCCTCATTGGAATGAGCTTGTCGAGCTCACTCCAATGAGGGGTCACATGATACGGTGTTATTGAAATTTTTTGCAAAATATTTTTTTTCCCAACAGCTCACTTTGTAAATCACGCAGACGGGTGTAGCAGATCTGTTCGGTAAATGGTTAAAATATATTTTCCAGAGATATAATTTTAATCTACGGCAATAAATGGTAGAAATGAATTATTAGCATTTCAACCCTTTACCCAATGCAGACGATATCAAAATTTATTATTTTAAATACCATTTTTTTAAATTTAAAAAAAAATTCCAACCAAACTATATCATGTGACCCCTCATTGGAACGAGCTTGATGAGCTTGTTCCAAAGAGGGCTCACATGATATGGTTTTGTTGAAAGTTTTTGAAAAATAATATTTTTTTCAGCTGCTGAATTTGCATATTACGTGGGCGGATGTGGCCGATTCGTTGGGTAAAGGGTTAAAAGATGTGGTAAATGTCTATAGTGGCATATCCATGGAGGGGACTCATCTCACCACCCTTGCTGAAAAATATCAACCATAAATTCATTCATGCCTATAATCCCTAAAAGTGGTTCATGTTCTCTAACTCTGAATTTCTTAGGCCATTTTGTTAGAGTTATAAAAGGCTTCTTCTGCACTCTTTAAGAAAGGGTCCAAGGCCGTTGGGAAAATTCGTGTCGGGGGGCTCCAATCGGGAATTTGTTTTGGAAGGGAAGACTAAGAAATTTTACATTCGAACTGAATACAGTGAACATTAAAACATTAAGACCAATACCTCAGCAACTGCATGTATACTATAAGTTTTACAAACAAATAGTCGCATGGAATCATGTTCACCCCTATCTCTGAAATCTCTATTAAACTGTTTTTATACTATTAAAGAAGAACTTGTCATTTGCCTTTGAATTCAGGTACTTTCTAAGCGTTGTTAGGTAAACAGATTTAAATTTAATGCACAATTGGTGTCCTGAACTGTGTGGTCATAGGGTCTCAGAAAACCTTTGGTTTTCTACATCCTCATAACTACTCAGTTCAGGACACTAATTGTGCATTACATTTTTGTTCGAATGGGGATTGAGACTGGCTCATTTGAGGTGGAGATTTGGGAAAAAATTAGGGCTAAATACCATTGGGAAAGGGTCCCATATTTGACCCCCGTAGACACCCAAAAGAATCCCTTCAAAGTTAATCTGTTCACCTGGAGAAGATCCTGGACCTACCTCGGGTGATACACCCTCTTAACCCAGTACAAGGTGAAATGAAGTGAGGAGACAAAATATTTTTCTAACGCCACTGCCAGCAGAAAAATATTCCCCCCCCCCCCACTTCATAAAGCTT
The DNA here is from genome assembly GCA_031216915.1 of Pictodentalium vernedei. Lineage (NCBI taxonomy): Eukaryota > Metazoa > Mollusca > Scaphopoda > Dentaliida > Dentaliidae > Pictodentalium > Pictodentalium vernedei. The sequence continues at coordinate 347,381,323 of CM062290.1, forward strand.
GGCTACACCTCTGAATTTCCGTCTTATAACTTGCTAACAGTGCCCATCTGTCATTTACATTCAAAGGTGGAAAATACAATTGAAAAATTTTATTGTATTGGACCAGAACACAGGTATAAAGTTAATTTTGAGCAGCTGTTTATACTTCCATTGAGCTCTGTCAAACAAAATGGAATTGGTTAAATTCCTAGTTGCATTATGTGAAAAAATTGCTGCTTGGAATTTTGATATTTTGAAATCAGTGTGCAGAGGGTTAAGTGAGCTGTCTGACCAATTAACCCCCTTCACTCTGATGTCAAAATACCAAAATTTCAGGAAGCTGTTTTTACCCATAATGCATCTAGAAATTTAACCAATTCAATCTCATTTGACAGAGCTCAATGAGCTGTCAAACGAGATTGAATTGGTTCAATTTCTAGTTGCATTATGGGAAATTTTTTCTGCCTGAAATTTAGATATTTTGACATCAGTGTGCAGGGGGGGGGGGGGGGGGGGGGGGGTTAAACAAATATAAATGTTTTTATAATGAATTCAATAAAATCAGCTTTTCCCATAATCATCTCTCAGCCCTTTTAGCAGTCAGCCACTGTTTCCATAGTAGTTTTCCCTCATTATTAATTTTGCCTTTTCTAGCATTTCACCCAAAACATAACTTTCCATTTTCCTTCTACAAGGTTTTATCTAACTTTGTGTTTTGAGGTGGCTTAATATTTTGTTTAAAACTGTTTCAATTACAAGAATATTCTGAATACAGATTTTCTCTTCCCAGACTTATTTTTAATAATTTATTACATGCACTTTCAGCAAAAAAGTACAGTGGAACCCTGTTAATTGAACAGCTACTTTGCCAATGAAAATTATTCAATTTACAGAAGTATTCAATTAACAGGGATTGTGTCACTTTCCTGAATTCTAGAAATAAACTTAGGATTTATTCTATCTTGTTTGACAGAGCTCTATGAGCTCTGTCAAACAAGATATAATAGATCAAATAACCGTGTTGGATGTACTGAGGCCAAATAGGTCTATAAACAAAGGAAAACTCGGGCGTGTCAGGGTAATTTCTCGACAGGATACAAGATTTTTTATTCAATTAACAGGAGTTTACTCTATAACCTATATTCAATTAACAGGTGAAATTTGTTCTGGAGAAATGGTAAATGGTTTTGTGCTGGGAAATTATATTCAATTAAGAGTATTATTCAGTTAAGAGATATCCAATTAAGTGGGCTCCACTGTACAATATCTATTCTTTAAATAATTATGAAATCTACCAAAGAAAGCCCATAACGTCTCCATTTTAACAGGTTCAAAAACATGTTTTAAGAAAGGTTTGAAGCTGGAAAAAATAAATGCAAGTAATGACATGTCGGCTTTTCTATAAATTCACATAAGATAGCCATAGAAACAGTTTTTATGAATATACTGAAATGGAATGAAAATAAGGCCTATAAAAAAATTCTTGTTTCTTAGGCAATTTTTCCTCAATTGTATGATGAGAGAGGGAGACTTTTTTTTTTTTCTTTGTTTATTCACAAAACAGTTCTGAAAATAATTGGAATCAGAAAATTAACTACTTACACTATTATGTGGCAAACCCAATGTTTTCAGCAGTGAAAATTTCCCATAATGTAGTTGAAAGTTGAACCAACTATATCTTGTTTGACAAAAGATCTGTGAGCTCTGTCAAACAATGTATAGTTAGTTAAATATTTGTCCTACAAGTGCAAAATAGTGTCATAGAAGAGATTTCCAGGTGAAAAAAAGGTGATGAGACAGATTTCTTATGATGAGGGAGCTCCCTGGGAAACAAGAATTTTTTTATTAGCTTAAATTTAGCTCAGCTGTTTAGGGTTTTCTCAAAATTTTTCATGCCCACTAATTAGAAGAGTTGGTCGAAAACCTTATGAACATTTTTTTTAGAGTGAGCTGGCTAACATATCTGATGTTACACTGATAAATCAAAAACAATAACTGGGTCTTGAAATGCTTCACAGAAAAATGGAAAAAGTCATGTATTTTTTGCACAAACCATAAAAAATAATGACAGAGTTTCATTCCTGGTCAATTAATAACCGACTGCAACACTACATCTTTGCCTCTTGTAATTTGAAAGCAGTTGCAGGTGGCTGAATATGCTCCTGGATAACCTCTTGGTCACGTGCCTTTCATCCCATCAGCACTTTCTGAACAGAAATGCTTGGAGTCTGCTCCACCAAGTCATTTAATGTGTGGTTCCTCTGGAGGAAATTTATCCCCTCACTCATAGTCTCGAGGGCCACATTAAAAGCTGCCATTTTCATGAAAATGTTTATCCTTCAATGAGGAAGTGAATGGCCAGATGAACCTAACCGTTCTCTCTCCAAGGCCAGCCTCTGTAATGCTTCATGATGGGCTGCTGCTGCTTGTGCTGAGAGCTGCAATAGATAATAATATAAAATTAGTGATGTTACTGACATTTCATCTAATATAATTTATTTTACAATAAGAACATATTTCCCGCAATACAAGTAAAAATGTCTAGACAAATTCAAATCTGCATTGAGGGTACCAACTGCACGTGCAATCATTCAATTCAGACAAAGAGAACATTTTTACATGTACTCACTTAGCAATGAGTTATTACACATGTCAAGCCACTGTTTTTGAGAACAGTAATTAAATGATGAAAAGATCACCAGCTCAACGAAATAATATAGACTAGATCATTTTTTTGCCATGATGATATTTTTATATAGGCCTATAGTACAAGTCAAAATAAGTTGTAGCATAACTGCAATAAACTAAGTATACTGCTGCTCCTGCACTGATAAGATCAGAATCTGACATCACTTTCTGGAAAGCTCTCAGTGAGAGCATTCCAGAAAGTGATGTCAGCTTCTGGTCCTATCAGTGTAGGAAGAGAAAGATATAGTTTATAGTGGTTATCCTACAACTTACTTTGACTTCTACTGTATCATGCATTAAGCATGAACAATAAAACAAAGACACACAGCTGAAACACAACTATAAACTTCAGCAGTAAAAGTACAAGCAGAACAATGAACGGGGATTACATCATGCACAGCACAAGGATGCAATACCTTGACATCATGATCTTCATTCATAAACAAGAGGCCCTAAGGAGCCTTAATCGCTCACCGGCCAAAGTGGCTCAAAGAAGTATTTGGTGGGTCACATTCAGTTAGACATGGTTCATCAACACAACAAAGGAATGAAGTCATGAGAGACAAATTTTATGGAACTAGGGCCATGGCTTGAACAAACTTGAATCTTACCCCTCTAAGGATGTTGCATACCAAATATCAAAAGCATTCATCTGTTGGATCTGAAGAAGAAGATTTTTAAAGAAAATTCCTCATTTTGAACTAAGTTATCATTCGGGCTCCCACAGTGCGCCCAAATATGAACCCTGGGACTTGGCTTGAACAAACTTGAATCTTACCCCCTAAGGATGCTGCATGCCAAATATCAAAACATTCCGACTGCTGAATCTGAAGAAGAAGATTTTTTTAAGAAAATTCCTCATTTCGAACTAAGTTACAATTCAAGCTCCCACAGTGAGCCCAAATATGAACCTAGCGACATGGCTTGAACAAACTTGAATTTCACTCCCCTAAGGATGCTGCATACCAAATATCAAAACATTTCAATTGCTGGATCTGAAGAAGAAGATTTTTAAAGAAAATTCCTCATTTTGAACTAAGTTATCATTCGGGCACCCACAGTGAGCCCAAATATCGACCTAGGGACATGGCTTGAACAGAGTTGAATCTCACCCCCCTAAGGATGCTGCATACCAAATATCAAAACATTCTGACTGCTGGATCTGAAGAAGAAGATTTTTAAAGAAAATTCCTCATTTTGAACTAAGTTATAATTTGGGCTACCACAGTGAGCCCAAATATGAACCCAGGGACTTGGCTTGAACAAACTTGAATTTCACCACCTAAGCATGCTGCATACCCAATATCAAAAGATTCTGCTGGCTGGATCTTGAGAAGAAGATTTTTAAAGAAATTTGCCTGAAATGCACTAAGTTCAAATTGGGCTCCTATACTGAGACCAAATATGAACCCAGGGGTCCGATTTGAACAAACTTGAATCAGATCCACCCCACAATGTTGCATACCAAATATCAAAAGATTCTGCTGGCTGGATCTGGAGAAGAAGATTTTTTAAGAAATTTGCCTGAAATGCACTAAGTTTGAATTCGGGCTTCTATACTGAGCCCAAATATGAATCCAGGGGGCTGATTGAACAAACTTGAATCAGATCCACCCCACAATGTTGCATACCAAATATCAAAATATTCTGCCTGCTGGATCTGGAGAAGAAGATTTTTTAAGAAATTTGCCTGAAATGCACTAAGTTCGAATTCGGGCTTCTATACTGAGCCCAAATATGAACCCAGGGGACCGATTTGAACAAACTTGAATCAGATCCACCCCACAATGTTGCATACCAAATATCAAAAGATTCTGCCTGCTGGATATGGAGAAGATGATTTTTTTTAGAAATTTGCCTGAAATGCACTAAGTTCGAATTCGAGCTTCTATAGTGAGCCCAAATATGAATCCAGGGGGGCTGATTTGAAAAACTTGAATCAGATCCAACCCACAATGTTGCATACCAAATATCAAAAGATTCTGCCTGCTGGATCTGGAGAAGAAGATTTTTTAAGAACTTTGCCTGAAATGCACTAAGTTCGAATTTGGGCTTCCATAGTGAGCCCAGATATGAATCCAGGGGGGGCCGATTTGAACAAACATGAAGCAGACCCATACCAAGATGCTGCATACCAAGCATCAAAAGATTCTGCCCACTGGTTCTGGAGAAGAAGATTTTTTAATAATTTTTCTATAATTCATACGGTGCTATCAGAGTTATGCTCCCTATGGAGCCACAAGTGGGCATGTCCAATTCATTTGAACAAACTTGAATTGACATATGGTAACAAGAGGCCCCACGGGGCCTGAGGGCGCTCACCTGATACTGGCCGAGTCATATCACCAAAATAGCAAGGGATTCTGCCTTGTGGTTATTATCAGTTTTTCAACATAAAAGTGTTTTCTCTACTTAGTAACCCAGAGTGTTCATATGTTAGATCCCCATATTGGGTACTCAATAATTTATCTATTTATTTATTGGAATTTAAGGTCACTTTCTAAGGCTACATCATTACAGAGGCATAATTATAATATCAGGTTTGGTCAATCGTTTATGCCTATTACTGCCCACTTTACAGGGCTTTCAACGCAGGAATTGGTTACTGGGCCCAATTTTATCAATAAACCAGAACTTGAACAAATTTCAATTTGCCGCTTCTAAGAAAACTAAAAATCAAATATCAAAAGATTCTGAGAGGAGTATCAGAAAAAAAAGATTTTTTAAGAATATTTCTCATACTGAATTAAGTTATACATGGGCTCCCATAGGGAGCCCAAAAATAAAAGCTTCTGAAGCAGTGTTTTGGGAGAAGAAGATTCTTCAACGTTATTCCCATTAGCTACACTGTTAAAAAATGATGACTCGGCACTTTTAGTCCTAGAAAAGAACCTTATGATAAAATTTTTACCATTTTTTTCTTCCGGTCCTAAGGAAGCTTCACACCATATAAAAATTCTCAGTGCCATGTAGTTCTGGAGATATGGGCATTTAAAAAGAAAAAAATTTTTTAGCTCCTGCAGTTCCCGTGGGGGACAGGAAAACAATTTTCGGCATAAATTAGGTACTTATGACCCAATAAGCCCTCATATCAAATTTGGTTCAAATCGACTTTTTGGTTTGGAAAATAAAAATTTTGGTATAATTTGGGCTCCCACAGTGAGCCCAAATATGAACCCAGGTACTTGGCTTTACCAAACTTCACTCTCAGCCCCTAAGAATGCTGTACATCAAATATCAAAACATTTTGACTGGTGGATCTGAAAAAAAAATTTTTTTTAAAGAATATTCCTCATATTGAACTAAGTTATAATTTGGGCTCCCACAGGGAGACCAAATATGAGCCGAAGGTCTTGACTTGAACAAACTTGAATCTCACCTCCCTAAGCATACTGTATACCAAATATCAAAAGATTCTGACCGGTGGATGCGAAGAAGAAGATTTTAAAAGAATATACCTCGTATTGCACTAAGTTACAATTTGGGTTCCCAAAGGGAGTCCAAATATGAACTCAGGGACTTGGCTTGAACAAACATCAATCTCACCCCCCTAAGGATGATGCATAGCAAATATCAAAAGATTCTGATTTGTGGATCCGAAGAAGAAGATTTTTAAAATATATCCCTCATATTGCACTAATTTGAACATTTGGGTTCCCATAGGGAACCCAAATATGGACCGAGGAATTTGATTTCTACAAATATGTGAATCAATGTTCCAAAGATGTTATATGTAAAATATGAAAGCTTTTAGAGCAGTGGTTTGGAAGAAAACAATTCTTTATTTTTTTCCCATTGCCTACTGTGTTAAAAAATACTGACTCAGCACTTTTTCAGAGTCCCGAAAAAGTACCCTATGATAAAACCGATAGCAATTTTTTTTTACCAATCCTTTCTGTTGGTCCCAAGAAAGCTTCACACCAAATAAAAATTCTCACTGCCGTGCAGTTTTTGAGATATAGGCGTTTTAATTTTTTTCTATTTTTAGCTCCTGTGGTTCCCACGGGGCTACAGGAAAAAAAATTTCTGCATAAATTAGGTACTTATGACCCAATAAGCCCTCACATAAAATTTGGTTCAAATTGGCCTCTCGGTTTAAAAAATAGAAATTTGGGGTGGGGCCAAAATTTTTGCTCCTCCCATAACATCGCCAAGTATAGACCTACAAACTTCTCTTGAACAAACTTGAGTCTACACCTCAAAAGGAAGCTGCATACCAAATATCAAGTCTCTGCTATTGCTGGTTCTTGAGAAGAAGATTTTTTAAGAATTGGAGCATTTTTGCCCCACCCCTCTGCTCAATATGAGCCGAAACCTAATTTGCCCAAAAATCAAAATGCCGCTATATAACCCCTACTCACATGAAATTTCATTAACATGCGGCCAGTGGTTTGGAAGAAAAAGACCCAAACACCACCTTCACGCCCGACGACGGACGACGGACGAAAAGTGATCAGAAAAGCTCACCCTGACTTTCAGTCAGGTGAGCTAATAAACATCCATACCAAGTTTCGAGCAAATTGACCTAGCGGTTTCAGAGGAGAAGTCGTTTGAAAAATGTTCACGACGACAGGCGACGGACGGCAAGTGATAAGTTGAGCTCCCTTCGTTGAGCTAAAAATCAATTCATAGATACTGAATGATTGTCAAAACAGACGCCGTTAAAAACTTAACACAATCCCTTCATTGTGCGAACAATTCAAAAAAGGGAGGAATATTGTAAGATAAATTAGTTATCACCACCAAGTGGGTTTCTGAGATGGTGTATTGAAGTCCCAACCTTGTCCAGAGGCAAGGCCGAGACTTCAATACACCATCCTGGAAACCCACTTGGTGGTGATAACATATATAAAATTAGTGATATTACTGACCCATCGTCTTATATAATAGCCATCCCCTGCCAGTACAACTCACAAAAGATTACTATTCAAATTCCAATGAGGTGTCATAAGCCATGATTCGGAGACAAAAAATGACAATTTTCGGGTATTCAAGAAATCTTTTTATCACATAATCACCATCAAAAAGCTCATTATGGAAAATACCATTCCCAGACGTCTTGTACTGGAATGACATCAGAAGTAAGTTTGGTAATGTTGTGTGAGTAAGCTGATTTTGGGAGTAGAATTGATCTTCTCTTAATTTTCATTAACTGCCTACCCAATACAAATACAGAAACATTTACAGAAAACATTTCCTGAATAGGCTCCCACAAAATAGATCTTCTGTTTCTCAGGCCATTTTTTGTAAAAATGCAAGCGGGCGGGTAGTTTATTTTATTTTTGTCATTATTTATTTATTTATTTATTGGTGTTTAAGGTCACATATTTTTGCACAATGGCCAATCATGACCACAACATGAGTATCAACTCAAGACCAGAGGTGAGCATTAATAAGCCATGTTGCCAATTTTAGAGAGGATTTGCACCTCCCAAGCATTGGTGACTGGGTCCTATTTTACCAGTAAAACAGAGCCTGTTTACCACAGTGAACAGGCACTGCTTCACTTCCTGGGGTACCCACGGGGATATTTTTGTCATTATTTCTTTGCCATCAAAAGTTTATGTTCTTGGATTGTTTTATATTTTAGGCCTCATAATCTACAGAATAACATGGGTGGTGGTGTATTTCGACCCTTGAGTGCAAGAAGGCTTTGCAATGTTAAAGCAATGCAAAGCCTTGTTACACTCCAGGGACAAATTTATCAATTTTATTAACTTGGGTAAAATATCAGACATAAACCAGTTAATTTTAATTTTTTTTTTAAGTTTGCATTGGTTATAAAAAGAGAGCATGCAGAGGTCAAAAGGACCATTTGGAAGGGCCTGAGAAACAGATTTTTTAACTTTTTAAGGCCATAACTAAATATTTTCATTGTTTGTCTTGAAAACATAGCTTTTAACCTGCATTTTCTGTGGGCAAGATCATATACCAAATATGGATTGGATGGGACAATAATAATACAAGTTATTATCGGGAAAGCCAAAAGTTTAAAATCATAAAAATTCAAGCTAATAATGGGGAATAACCCCCTTAGGAAATACTGAACAAATCTCAAAATTCAAACATCACCTCTGTGGATAAGACAACACACAAAATATGGATTGGATGGGACAATTGTAACACATGTTATCATTCAGAAAATCATAAGATTTATGGACCGACAGACCAACCACATATGCATATTAAAAAAGAGATTTACAGGTGAGGCTGAATTTTAAGGACTGGTTGTGTTTCTGGATACACAACATTTTATACCCTGTTAAAATAATGCAGTAAACATTCTCAGTTGGGGGAACTGGATATCAGTGGTTAAATTTGAAAAAAATGTACTAAATCATACTGGGAAGTTGCCCTTTAACTGGAACCTATAAACTATAACCTACTAAAATCCCTGCAAATCCAACAAAAAATACCTTCTATTTGTAATGTATTACCTGATGTGCAAATGCTGGGTCAGCATAAGCCCTGGAATACAACTCCCTCTGCAGTGCAATGTCCTGCTGCTCTCTCCCAGATAAAAGAGCATGTGGAGGTAGACCGTGGGGTAAGGAAGATAATGGATGACCCGCACCACTTCCTCCAGGTGCTGCAACAGCTGATGATCCTGATCCTTGGCCTCCTGAGGCTGACAATGGATCTGCCCCTGAAATTGACAAAAAGATTCAAGTTTAAATATCGATGTTAACAAAAAAAAAGAAGACATCATTCAATTCATTTATTTATTGAGTGATAGAAGCCAATATCAGGATATCAGGGCTCTACTGACAAGTGCTAAAATCCACCATAGGGCCTTTACACTGTATTCATTACTTAGTTTTCCCAATAGTTGAAACACAAAAAATGTTTAAACAAAATTGTTTTATTACATTCAAAGAGGCACTCTCCAATAAAATGTAAGAAATCAATTGTTTATAAACAAAATCCTACTAAACTAGTACTTCTTTACTTGTTGCATGGTACCCTTGAAGAAACAATACACGTGTTACAAATCACCTTTGAAAAATAATTTAGCACTCAACCAGTAAAGTTCTATCATGACAGCACAGAAGTATACTGTTAACCCTTTACCCAAATGTAGAGAAAATCAAATTCTTTTATTTTCATTACTATTTTTTTAAATTTTTCAAATATATTCCAACAAAACCCTATCATGAGACCCCTCATTTGAACGATCTCGTTGAGCTCGTTCCAATGGGGGGGAGGGGGGGGGGGAGGTCACATGATATGGTTTTGTAGAAATATTTTGAAAAAAATTTTTTTTTCAACTGCTCAATTTGCAAATTATGCAGACGTATGCAGGCAATTCGTTAGATAAAGGGTTATGGTCAGCCAAATGTTTATACCTTAGCTGCTTCCATAGAGGACTTTCAGCCCAGGCTTTGGTTACCAAGACTTTTGTTACCAGAAATGATGAACTTGCGGTGAAAAGATATTCAATGAATGTAGAAATGGGGTTCCACAATTTTGAAATGTACCAGATGCTCCTCCCTCTATCCCATCAAAAACAATAACTGATCCAACCACAGCTGAGCATACAAGTTAAGTGATGGATAAGATTCCACTTCAAATCCTGAGGTCATGTCTTGACACAACGAGTTCATTAGAATTTTAGCTGTGCATTTCCTCTTACTGGATTCATATTCATTAACAAAGCAGATTGGGATAGGTAAAAAGGCACCAGCAGAATCTGCAACCAGAATGTTCTATCACCACACCAAAGGACACGAAAATCCAACAACCGATGCAGGAGTTATAATGCAAAATGTTCATACAGAAAGTTTTAGAAGTGTAACAAGGGCCATAACTCTGGTCTGTATCCATGGATAAAACCTGCTATATATGGATGTAGTCGCCCCATGCAAGTCTCTCGCCATACCAAAGAACATCAAAATCCACACAATAATTACTGAGTTATAATGTAAACCCCTCGTACAGAGCATTTTTCTAAGTGTAACAAGGGGCATAACTCTGGTAGAAATGTATAGTCAAAATCTGTGAAATATGTATATCATGTCCCCCATCCTAGTCTGTCACCATACCAAAGAACATCAAGATCTGACAACTGATAAAAGCAAAATGAAAATGTTCATTTTATTATCTTTATAGGTCCTACAAGGGCCATAATTCTGATGTGAATGTGTCAACAAAACCTGCAATTTATGAATATCATTCCCCCAAGCTGGTCTATCATCATACCAAAGGACATCCAAAATCTGACAACCAATGACAAGAGTTATAATACACTATGTTTGTACAGAGTCTGTCCATCCATAAGGACTTAGACCTTGACTACATACCCTCTGAACCTTCAAAGGAGGTCAGGGGGCATAATACTGATTTGAGTGACTTACGACAAATGCTGATGATATGTTATCACTTTCTTATATTGTAACAACTGAGTATTTCATTAACAGGACCAAGCTTCCCTCGGACACATTCAAAGGTATGCACAAATTTCTGTTGAGAAAGACAGGTTGGGTTACTGACACCTTGAGGATTCTGTAAACAGAAATTAATAGGAAGGGTCAGTAATAAATCAATCTTAAAGTCTTGTACCTACCTATAAATGCAAAATTATTGTTATTTATAGGTGTCAGTGGGTCGAGTGCCAGTGTCCAGTATCACGGCTTCATTGAAAAGTATTGATGCCACTTTAGTATATATCAGCTCGTTGTTTGCTCAGCAGTGGAAAATGATTATATAAATTGTTTTGTTATAATTTGGTAGAGGACGTTAACAAAACAATTATTTAATACCAAAATCTTGTTAAACTAAGACTCCCCTTGCTGGTTGCATTGTATCTTTGAAACAAATTGCCTTTGGAAATTGATATAGTAATCTCCCAATTTACCCTTTACCTAACGAATAGGCCAAATCGGCCGAATCTGCCTGCATAATATACAAATTCAGCAGTTGAAAATCAATTATTTTAAAAAAAATGTCAACAAACCCATATCATGTGACCCCTCATTGGTCGAGCTCCTTCCAATGAGGGGTCACATGATATGGTTTTGTTGGAAGTTTTTCAAAAATTTTAAAAAATATTTAAAATAAATTTTGATATCGTCTGTGTTGGGTAAAAGGTTAAGGTCACTTTCAGCATTTGTTGATGTATCATAACACAAGTATGAAGTCAAGTGTAGCCAATTATTTACAGAAATGCTGTTCACTTAACCCTTTCCTTAACAAATTGGCCGGATCTGCCGTGTAATTTACAAAATAAGCAGTTGAATAAAACTATTTAGCAAAAAATTTCAACAAAACCCTATCAAGTGCTCTTTCATTGGAATAAGGTCGACAAACAAGTTTTGATATCATGCATATTGGAAAAGTGTTAACTGGCCAAGTGCTAGAAGCCAATATGACTGGTACATTGAAAAGTGTTCAGTGGCACTTTAGTGGCTCTACACTGTATGCATTAACCCTTACCCAATGCAGACGATATCAAAATTGTTTCAAATATTCTTTCAAATGTTTCAAAAAATTTCAACAAAACCATTTCATGTGAACCCTCATTTAGGGCTGTCACGATTTTTTAATTTAGGAATCGATTAATCGTCGCAAATAATCGATAATAATCAATTAATTATACCTAAATGACTCCACTCTCCCTCTCTTTGAAGTCATTAAAAACGAAGTTCGTCAGTTGGCCTACATCAAGTAAACAACGAAAACGATCCTCCTTTAGGTACATTCAAAGCTTTGATGTTCTGAACTTTTGAACCATCAGTGTAATAATCAAGACCAGTCATCAGTTGTGAACTTCGCAAATTTGCAACTGCTGACCGGTCTTAATTATTACACGGACGGTTCAAATGTTCAGAACATCAAAGCTTTGAATGTACCTAAAAGACAAATGCCTCTAACGGCTTCTTGAGGATTAACGTCAATGTTCTTGACCCTTTTTACCTTTAGAAACAATATTTTCATCAATTTTTTTTTTAATTATTAAATGTCAGAAATGGGGTAAAATTTACTGATTCTTCGACAATGGAAAATAATAATCGATTGCGGTGTGACCGATTGACAATCGATTAATCATGACAGCCCTACCCGTATTGGAATGATCTCGACAAGCTCTTTCCAATTAAGGGGGGGGGGGGAAGGGGGGGGTCACATGATATGGTCCTGTTGAAATTTTTCAAAAGGTAATATTTTTCAACTGCTGAATTTGCATTCTACGTGGGAGGTGCAGCTGATTCATTACATAGGGATAACTTGCCATTTTCTCGGCTGTAGCAAAATAATTATATACAATTGTTTTGTTACAATTTATTGAGGAACACCTATTGCCACTTTCCAATAAACTGTAACTAAACAATTATTTATGAACAAAATCTTGATAAACTAAGGATTCTTTTACTATTAGTTTGGTATGTTTAATAAAAACCCTCATATTTCAAATCACCTTTAAAAAATAACTCTACCAGTTAAAGCGGGAGTACCCGGAGAGATCCACCAAGCAATGGCGAGCAACTGTCATACACCCCAAAGTACCAACTCCACACATGCAGGGTTAGCATTGGTTAAGACAGGTGCACCATTGACGTGCAGTATGACTTAGTACATGGTGCCAACATGCCCACAGGTGTGCATTATGGACTAGGTGCCTTGCCCATGGACACAACACAGTTATTACTGATAGGGATCGAACCGTGAACCTTTCGATTTGAAGTCCAATGCCAACCACTGAGCCAACATGACTTGAGTCATCACAAAAGGGTTTAACCCCCCTCCCCCCCCCCCCCTCTCTAATCAGTCATCTTTACAATGCTCTCGGAAACCCATTGGTCCATTAATTGCAGATTTGCTAGCTGGGTCCTCAATTTCTAATCATCTAAGAATGCATAAGACTTTGTAATGATGTCCACCAGTGGTGCAGCTGAGCAAAAAATCCCCCAGTGCATACTGTGCGGACACTACCTTTCTTAACCCTTCAATACTTTTGTATGTCTTATGATGTACAAAATCAAACAGCACATTGAAACTTTGTGGTCATTTGTTTTGTTATAATTTTGTTCAATTTTTTGAAGTTTTAACCTCAATTCCTATTTTCTCCCGAATAGTGCTCAGTGACAACCGTGGAGCCAAATGTTATCGCAGCTTAAAATACTAATAAAATCCTGCAGTCAAAATTTCTCAATTGGTTGAGTGCTAGAAGCCACTATCAGGGCTTTCAAAAAATGAGGATACCAGAGCAAAAGCCAACACTTTCCTTGCTTATATTTCATATTCAGTCAAACACAAATAATATTTTGTTTCTATAATTTTTTTTTACAAATTATTGGAGAGTGCCTCTGGGCACTCTACAATAATTTGTAATAAAACAAGTTTTGAATAAGAAATTCAGACCACCAAAAATAATCTAGCCCTCAACCAGATAATCACTAATGTGAAAAATGCCGATAGGATCACCGAATCAATGTCGAGTTGTGACAGCACAAAAGTGTGTTTAATCATTATCAACTTATCATCTGGAAACCAATTGTTTACAATTTACTATGTGAAGGGTCACTGTGACCTTGACCTTTGACCTAGTGATTCTGAAATAAATAGGGCTCTTTCTTGCACCAATGCCAACATACCTATGAAGTTTCATGAACGTAGGTGGAACCATTGTCAAATTATCATCTGGAAACCAATTGTTTATGATTTATTATATTTCAAGGTCACTGTGACCTTGGCCTTTGACCTGGTGAGTCCAAAATAAATAGGGGTCTTCCACTCACCTAGCCAACCGACCTATGAAGTTTAATGAATGTGGGTCAAACCATTATCAAGTTAACGTCCGGAAACCAATTATTTACGATTTACTATGTGAAGGGTCACTGTGACCTTGACCTTTCACCTAGCAAGTCCAAAATAAATAGGGTTCTTCCTCTCACTGATGCAACCTACCTATGAAGTTTCATGAACGTGGGTCAAAGCATTATCAAGTTATCATCCAGACACCAATTGTTTTGATTTACTATGTTCAGGGTCACTGTGACCTTGACCTTTGACCTAGTGAGTCCAAAATAAATAGAGTTCTTCCTCTCATGAAGGCCAGCCTACATGTGAAGTGTCATGAATGTGGGTTGAATCATAGTCAAGTTATCATCCAGAAACCAAATGTTTACAATTTACTATGTTCAAGGTCACTGTGACCTTTACCTTTGACCAAGCAAGTCCAAAATTAATAGAGTTTTTCCTCTCGCCGATACCAACCTACATATAAAGTTTCATGAACATGGGTTGAACCATTAGCATGTTATCATCCAGAAAGCAATTGTTTACGCCCACCCGCCCGCCATTCATCAAACTACAAGTCGAGTTTGACTTCATCACAAAAATATTTTGTTATTTGTACTTTCTGACGTTTGACATCGCATTTTGAAAAAACGTTGAAGAAACTGAATTCCCAGAGACATTTGAACGTCAGGATAATTAAAGTGTGATTTTCTAAACATGGAAAAAAATTTTTTCAGGTTTTTCATTACAGTATAAAACCTGTTTTGAGAGGTCAGTCATGAGAGACCACCTGTATTGGGAGACCACTGTGACCTTGCACCATTTGGTTGTTTTACTCTGTAATGGACCTATCATGATAGACCACCTGTTTTGAGAAACCACTTTTGCCTGGCAAAAAGGGTGGTCTCTCAAGACAGGTTCTACTGTAGTCAAATTTAACAAACATATTTGGCTCTATTTAAACATCTTGAGTGGACTTATTTCCCAGTTGTTTTCTTTCACTAATAGACAATATCCAGAACTGAGTAATCTGGAATTGCTCACTCACAGTCATGTGAGGGGGTACAAACACAGTCTATACTGTGATTTTCAAGCAATAAACCATGGTTGGAAAAAAAGAAAATGAACATAATGCCAACAAAGAGTTGCTTGTGGGGACAGTGTATACTAGCGACATCCACTACAGCTTAAAGTTTTAAGGAATATACGTCACTATTTACCACTATCAATGCAAAAGAAAAAAAATTGATAAAATGTGAAAAAATGAATTCACCTCTGTTGTGGACATCATGAAGAAGACAGAAGAGCATTATTATTTGTTCCAAGGAAAATATTTAACCTTTTACCCAAAATAATGGTCAAAACCAGACAGCGTTATACACAGAATTCACCATTCATTATTTGTCTCAAAAACATAGCTTAGGGCTCCTCATTAGAATGAGCTTAACAAGCTCATTCCAATGAGGGGTCATAAGCTATGTTTTGGACGCAAAAAATGAAAAAAAATTAGTTGATCATGAATTTTGTTTGCACATGTCATCTACCTTTCATGTTAGGCAAAGGGTTAACCATTATATTATTTACATTGAGGATCAAATAACTATATTTTTTTTACATCATTTACAGAAATTTTATACAGCAGGACTGGTGTAACTTCGTTGGTGTTGTTTTCAAAACGGAGATGAATGTATTCCTGAATCTAGTTCATGATATACAGTATAGGGATGGCGAGTTACTACTAAATTACACAGGAGTTATTTTTCCACTGAATAATTATGTGCTGTTTGATAAAAATGCACAAAAATGTACTGACAAATTTTCAGATCACAGACCACAGGGTCTGCCTCCACAGCCAGTGAGCTGGATGTTTCTCAGTGCATCTGGACTTTGTTCTTGAATTAATATTCATTGCTAAAATATTTATCCCACCATGAATGAGGTGTGAGCCACCTTGCATACTATAAAAATAACACTGGAATGTAGGGCTGACAACATTGACAATATAAATTTTTAATTTCCCCCCCCCCCCTCCAAACCCCCCCCCCTCCCCACCAACCCCAAACAAATAACTCAAGTCAATAAGGCCCCAAAAAGTAGACTGTCTGTTTCTCAGGACATTTTTTGTAATATTCCATGTGAGCGGGGGGGGGGGGGGGGGGGGGGGGGGGGGGGAGTGGGGGGGGGAGTGGGAGGGGGTTATTTCATTTTTTATAGTTATTTTTTTGCCACCAAAAGTTCATATTCTTGGCGTGTTGTATGTTTTTGGCCTCATAATCAACAGAGTAGCATGGGTGGTGGTGTATTTTGGCCCTTGAGTGCAAGAAGGCTTTGCAATGCTAAAGCATTGCAAAGCCTTCTTGCACTTAAGGGACAAATTCAACAATTTTATTAACTTGGTTAAAATATTTTTACTTTTTCAAGTTTGCGTTGGTTATAAAAAGAGAGCATGCGGCAGACAAAAGGACCATGCGGGATGGCCTGAGAAACCGATTTTAAATTTTTTTAGGCCTAATGTAGAAAAGTCGAGAATGTGGAGTTGAGTTCACCAGTCTCCCTTCCCCAAATGAAAATTCAATTTCTGAAAAAATCAAGGAGCATACAGTTTGAGCTAATGGACCTCTTCTCTCTTTCTTTTTTTATGGATTTTCTCCCGTTAATTTATTTATTTATTTATTGGTGTTTAAGGTCACATATTTTTGCACAATGGCTAATCATGACCACAACATGAGTATCAATTCAAGACCAGGGGTGAGCATTAATAAGGCATGTTGCCCATTTTAGAGAGGGTATGCACCTCCCAAGCATTGGTGACTGGGTCCTATTTTACCAGTAAAACAGAGCCTGTTTACCGTAGTGAACAGGCACTGCTTCACTTCCTGGGGTTCCCGCAGGGGTCTCCTATTAATCCCCTTCATTTTCTATTAAGTAACAATTTATTTGCTATATCTGATCACACAATGCAGATTACACTTTATCCATTTGTATCATATTCAGCATGCTGTAAAAAATTATGTTATTTAATCCAGCTTGCCCAGGCAAACAAACTAACATCTCTCACTTGTGATGGAAAACTATTCTTTATGATATATTTAATTTGATAAAACAAAACAGAAAGCTCTTATTGTTTTATTCTCATCTGGATAATTTAATCATCAATTCATCAGATACTTTCTCAGAGTTCCAGGATTTTTTTTATTGGGATTTGAACAACACTTTTGACTCCTCTCTTGTGTCGGACAGTTTTACAGCTGCAAAAAGTCTGAGTACCTGGAGAGAACCACCCAGAAGTGGAAATTAACTGTCAGACACTTGTACATACTAGCACTGCACAAGCAGGGTTATCCCTGGTTGAAGACAAGTGTACCATCGATGTGCAGTACACTTTAGCACACAGCACCACCGGTGCCCCCTCATGGGAAATCATGATTAAGTGCCTTGCCCAAGGACATGATGCCATCTGTTACCCCTGGCAGGGATCGAACTGTGGACCTTTCGGTATGAAGTCCAATTCCGAAGTCACAGAGCCACCACACTCCCGCAGAGTTCCAGGATAATTATACTGCAACTGTACATGTTATTTTGTACAGGAAAACTGGCGTGTTACAGTGAACAATCATCTTTCAACTGTGTAGGATTTTCACTGGACGGAGAATCAATAAATCTCTGCCTTTCAGTTCATAGTTTGTGAATCCTTTAACCCTTTACCCAATGAATCGGCCACATAATGTACAAATTCAGCAGTTGAAAAAATATTCTTCAAAAAATTCAACAAAACCATATCATTTGACCCCTTTTTGGAATGAGCTCACGATACTAATTTCAATGTTGAGAAGGGTCACATGATATAGTTTTGTTGAAAATTTTGAAAGCTTTGAAAAAATAATATTTAAAATAATAAATTTTGAGATTGTGTGCACTGGATAAAGAGTTAAAATAATTTCTAATCTCCACTTCAGATTTCATGGAAACAAGCAATTTAAAATTTTGGCAACTAGATAAAAACTGCAAATAATACTCATCAAATTGATGGATCAAATATCAAAATATACATGTGAAAAGATTATAAAAACATAGTTTCAAGGAACGAAAGTCTCATTTGATATTAATACTAAACATCAATTTAAAAAATAATCAAACTGAGCCAGAGATGATTTTAGAATTGAGCCTAATGGACTGAAGAAACACTTTTATGCTACACTTGGACAGTTTAAATCCTGTGGCTTTGCAGTTGTTTCTATGGAAGTCCAGGTTGCCAATATCGGCAACAAAGACTCTCCATCCAAGAATGAATTGCCAAGCTACTCAGAATAGAACTTGAGAGTTTTCTCAGAGTCTGGATTTTGGAGCACCAGTTTCAGTGATCAAACACTACTGAAATAGGAAATGCATTTTGTGATTGCCACTCTATACATCTTGGTGACAATAACAAACTATTAAAAAATGCTGTCCAGATAAATTGTACCAAAATCTTTACTTTTCTAAATTAACTCTCTGAACACTGATGACGAAATATCAGAATTTTAACCTGTAAAATCTTCCAATAATGCAACTAAAAATTTAGCCAATTCAGTGTGGTTTGACAGAGCTCATTGAGCATCTATAATTATCTCCCCTATGAACAGGCATGATTGCTTAAAAACCAGAGAGGTGCCATAACAGCAACTCCTTAAATCACACCAGGGGAGCCATACTGACTGATTTTGATGGGCAATTTGATATGTAAATCAAATTAAGGCAAGCTATTCGCCTTTTTCATGGCATTAGGTGAGCAACTATGGCTCCCTTAACTAAGAGCAATGGCTCTCCTAAAATAATCAGGCCTGAACAAATAAGGTGGTATTTTAGTATAGGATGACTGTAATAGGCTTCTGCATACCGTCACACGTCCATTTTTTCACCCAAACATGAATTGGCAGACATGGCTGCCAGTGTTACAGTAACAGCAAAGGCTATAACAAGGATAACAAAGTGTTCAAGTCATGTATAGCCAATCGTATCTACTCTGTTTCCCCATTACTTCTTTTGGACAAACAATGGTAACAGAGGCTTTTATGCACCATTTAATACAGGTAGTTTTCACAGAAAAATGACTTGTAACTCTTTAATTTCTGCAGGCAGCTAATCAAGACTGGAAATAAGCAATCGTTCAATTGCAGAATGAGGTCCCCAGAGGGTGAATTTGCTGATGCTATTCCATACAGTGGGCAAATGTACCCTCTGGGAACCTCTTTCTGTTTAGGCACAAGACCTTGATTCAGATTGAGGTTCACAGAGGGTAAATTTAGAGTAGCATCACCAAATTCACCCTCTGGGAACCTCATTTTGCAAATGTCAGTCTGCGTATTTCCAGGCTTGCAGATAATACTGCCCAGTACAAAAATACTCTGTTGCCTAGCCTAGTCAAGGTATAATTCTGGCTCTGGTAGCAAAATATAAATAGAAGTAGGCCTCATAACAATGATTTACTGATGCTAATGACTTACTTCCACTAAATGCTTCATTAAATTAGGTCATGGCTGCTTAACAGCAGGCATGACTTGATTTGATGAACAATTTAAAAACAATACCCAGCAGGTCAAGGTAAAGAAATAAAATTTCCAACTGGGCCAATTTATTTATTAATGTAACGACACTTCTGACAGCTAGGGTCACCTTGTGTCAGACAGTTTTACAGGTGGAGTAAGCCAGAGTACCCAGAGAAAACCACTTAGCAGTGGCAAGTAATGTACCAACTCTGCACAAGCAGTGTTAGTATTGGTTGAAGGCAAGTGCACCAACAAAATTCAATGTGCCTTAGTACACAGTGCCAGAAAAGCATGGGTGGTGGTGTATTTCATCCTTTGAGTGCAAGAGGGCTTTGCAATGCCAAAGCATTGCAAAGTCTTGTTGCCCTCAATGGACAAACTTATCAATTTTATTAACTTGGGTAAAATATCAGACATCAAGCATTAAATTTTTATTTTTTTAAGTTTGCACTGGGCATATACAGAGAGCATGCGGCAGCCCAAATGACCATGTGGGAGGGCCTGAGAAACAGATTTTTAACCTTTTTAGGCCTAGTCTAGCATTGGCTGCCAGATCAACATTATACAAGTAGAGTAGAACTAGAGTACCACAGCAGACAAGATCTACTCTACTTGTTAGGGCTACACTACAATGACTGCCAATATAAAACACTGTTATAAATAAAAAACTGCAAGAAATATGTAGTGGTTCACCTTTTGGTTGCGTTATTATTTCCTAGGGTAAATTTGAGCCTCTAACAAAATCTAGCACAAAAAATACAAACAATTTAATTTTGGGAAATGTAATCCATTTAGAAGAGCGCCATTGCTGAAACTGCGACACAGCAGACACTTACTAGAGAATTGATAAACCAATTGGGAGGCATCAACCATACTTCTATCATGCTTTGAGAGGAAATGTTCAGTATTAACTCTTTGCATACAGATGAGCTGTTCATGAGTGAGTCGTTGTGCATATATTTGGTAAATCATTCGGCCAGCGATTTGATCAGATTGTTGCTGCTGATGTAATGCATCTGTAACGACAATTCAAGAGTTGTGATTATTGATAAAAGATGGGTGGCCCGTCATGAGCCTGCTTACCTGGAACAATGGGAGTCATTAAGTGAGGTGGTGGTGGAAACCCATGGAGCTGCTGGAGAAGCGCCTCTTGCTGCTGATGAAGATGCAGGTGCGTGTGGGAGTGAGCATGGGCATGAGTGTGTGTATGTGCAGCGGATTGTCCAAGGCCCATCATCTGCATTCTAATCATAGGATCACCACTCAAAGCCATTCTGTCTGCCTGAATGCGCTCTGCTGAGAGTCTCTCAACAGCACTCGGGTATGATGCATCTCCGCCCATGTGTGGAAGTTGTGTGGGTATGCCTATATAAGATATCATCATTAAAGGAAATTTTGGTAAGCAAAAAATTATAATGTAACTTTTCAGAGCATAATTAAAATTTCTTTCTGTTAATCCTCGTCATCTAAGTTGACTTTACGCACTGCACCACATGACAAATAGACAAATCACACATAATGTGTCATTTTCTAGCACCCTAAGAACAGTTTAAATTTCACTCTCCAATTGTTTTAGTGCTAGAATACAAAAAAAGATTCATAATACAATTTCCTACAAAAACAGTTGAGCTCACTAATTTGAAAAACCCTGTTGACTGCTTTTCATTTCCACACAATATACCACTTTACCATACCTTCAGAATAAATTTGAGCTGTTATTTGCAAATACAGTGGAACCCTGTTAATTGAATAGCCACTTTGCCAATGAAAATTATTCAATTAACAGGAGTATTCAATTAACAGGGAATGGGTCACTTTCCTGGATTAAGGAGATAAACTTAGCATTTATTCTTTTATATCTTGTTTGACAGAGCTCCATAAGCTCGGTCAAACAAGATATACTAGATTAAATGACTGTATTGGATGTACTGAGGCCAAATAGGTCTATAAACAAAGGAAAACTGGAGCGAGTCCGGGTAATCTCTCAACAGGTTACAAGACTTTTTATTCAATTAACAGGAGTTTACTCTATAACCTATATTCAATTAACAGGTCAAATTTTGTTTTGGGAAATTATATTCAATTAACAGGGTTATTCAGTTAAGAGATATCCAAAAAAGTGAGCACAATGTAGTTCAAGAGTAATCTGATAAC
This sequence comes from Pictodentalium vernedei, assembly GCA_031216915.1. NCBI lineage: Eukaryota > Metazoa > Mollusca > Scaphopoda > Dentaliida > Dentaliidae > Pictodentalium > Pictodentalium vernedei. The sequence continues at coordinate 347,403,402 of CM062290.1, forward strand.
TGAATAAAACAAAATCTTGGGATCAATGGAAAAATTACTCTATGACAGCCATTGAATACCACACATAATAGGACTCTTCGGTCTCAGTACATTCAATATATATTTAATCTTTTATATTTTGTTTTACAGAGCTCTATAAGCTCTGTCAGATAAGATATAATAGAATAAATGCTCATTCTATAATGGTTATTCAATTACCAGGGCTCTACTGTACTATGAAGTTGGGTAAAACAGCAGGCTGACAAACTGTACCTTCACTATTGAAAGATACACATGAAAGATACACATTTTACTTCTGATGGATTCAGGCTACTTGCAGAAATGTTTTCTGTTGACAATAATTTGTTTCCAAGTATAACACTGTTCTGTGAAATTTTTTTTGGCTGTTTTTTTTAAACTGATATATCAAGATTATGAGGTGCCTTTCTTCCAAAGCCTCCCTTAATAAGCAAATATCAAACACAAAAAGGAGAATATCTTCAGTTTTTGACTGGATAACCAAATTATTTCACTTGCGAGGATGAAAAATATTGTTATTTTTCATACTCACAAATAAAATACTTTTGGTATCAACTCAACCTGTGGACATATCATCTATATACTGCTACTTTATTGGCATTTAGTCACTTTCACCATCCCAGGTTTATCCCATGGGAATTGGGACGGGGTATTTTTTAGAGGTGATAATACTCTGCAGCCCTCATTATATTTATTTATTTATTGGTGTTTAAGGTCACATATTTTTACACAATAGCTAATTATAACCACAAGACGAGTATCAATTGAAGACCAGGGGTGAGTGTTGATAAGCCATGTTGCCCATTTTAGAGAGGGTTTCCACTTCCCAAGCATTGGTGATGGGGTCCTATTTTACCAGTAAAACTGAGCCTGTTTATGGCAGTGAATAGGCACTGCTTCACTTCCCGGGGTTCCCGCTGGGACTACAGCCCCCAAAATCTATCAAATGCAGCAAACTTGGCCATAATTCAGGGACCCCCAAAAGATATGTGGTGCCTGTTATTTTGTCAGGCACCACAGATCTACTGAGGTCCCTGAAATTGAGGGTCTCAGCTGTGCTGGCAACTTGTCCTAGATCAAACCATGTTGAAACACGATTCAAGGCAGTTTAGTATGCATGTACAGTGGAGCCCACTTAACTGGATATCTCTTAACTGAATAACCCTGTTAACTGAATTCAACTTCCAAACACCAAACCATTTACCACACCTTCAGTACAAATTTGACCTAATATTCGCATATAGGTTATAAACTCTTGTTAATTGAATAAAAAAAACTTGTAATATATCAAGAAATTACATTGACAATCACCAAACTGCCCTTGTTTATAGACCATTTTGGCCTCAGTAAATCCAATACAGGCATTTAAACTATTATATCTTGTTTGACAGATCTCTATGAGCTCTGTCAAACAAGATATAATAGAATAAATGCTAAGTTTATCCCTAGAATACAGGAAGTAACCAAATCTTTGTTAACTGAATAATTTGGGGGCGCGGTGGCTCAGTAGGTAGAGGTGCAGGCTGCAAGCCGAGAGGTGCTCGGTTCAAATCCCACCTGCGGCAACCACGTTGTGTTCTTGGGCAAGACACTTCACTCCCATTGCCCATGTGGGGGCACGGTTACGCTGTGCACTAAGGTGTACTGCACGTTGATGGTGCACCTGTCTTCAACAAATGCTAACCCTGCTTGTGTGGAGTTAGTATGTTGGGGAGCTGACAGTTGCTCGGTGGTTCTCTCCAGGTACTCCGACTTCCTCCACCCATAACACTGTCTTGGTCATGATTAGCCATTGCGCAGAAATATGTGACCTTAAACACCAATAAATAAATAACTGAATAATTTCCACTGGCAAAGTGGATATTCAGTTAACAAGATTCCATTGCAATAGCTTCAATACTTGGAATCAATGCTGATGTATTGGATTACTGGTAGATGGTAGGTCAAGGAAACATGACTTGTAGTTCAATTAGGAATTTACCCATTTTTCATTGGGAATAGGGCAGAAATCTGGATCCAAAAAAGCCGTAGATTAAAATCGAACATTGGAGGGGCTACATTGTGATCACAAAACAATTCTAAAGTCAAGTTAGCCAAATCATTTGTAATCATGCTGTCCATATAAGAAGATTCCCAGCCCTGGCTCTGGTTACAGGGTAAAACAGAACTTGCATACCACAGAAAACCAACACTATTCCAGTTACAAATGTTACCACAGAGAACTCTATACCAATAGAGATATTTCCAGTTCATGAGATACCGATCAGTGCTATATATCTCATTACAGAATATAATTCCTCAACAAAACTATATAGCATATTCAATTTGGATGGTCAATTGTATGTTGAAATTAGAGTAAATCCTCGCTTTGTAAATTTGTTTCCTTTTTTCTAGAAATACACTGGAAGAGAAGACATTGTCTTTTTCTTCAATATAATAGCTTATGGTACACTCATTGCAATGTACACACTGAGTTCATTCCAATGAGGGATCCTAAGTTATATTTTGGTGGCAAAAATTGAAAACAAGAATAACATTTGAGTACTGAATATAGCATTGTCCGACCATGGAGGTTAGGTGAAGTAAGGAGTTACATTTTTCTTTTCCTGAATTTCAACTGGCACAAAAATTGCAAAAATAAGTATTCAATATAAGAATTATATCCTTTTTGTGATATCCTGAAAACACAAAAATGTCCAAATTAAATATTTAACCTGTTATCATTAGTGTAGAGCTATGAAGACTAACAAAATATTTAAACAAGTTATTTATTTATTTATTGGTGTTTAAGGTCACATATTTCTGCACAATGGCTAATCATGACCATGACAGTTTTATGGGTGGAGGAAGCCGGAGTTCCCGGAGAGAACCACCGAGCAACGACGAGCAACTGTCAGCTCCCCAACATACCAACTCCACACAAGCAGGGTTAGCATTGGTTGAAGACAGGTGCACCATCGACGTGCAGTACGCCTTAGTACACAGTGCCACCGTGCCCCCATGTGGGCAATGGGGGTGAAGTGTCTTGCCCAAGGAACTTAAACAAGTAAATTCTTAATTTGTTATCCCAAATGAAGATAAAAGCATGCGTTTAAATATTTAAATATTCCTGTCATTTCAATACCTTCTGCCGACAATTTGTTCAGTCACTTCATAAGTTTCTGCTGCATATATCATATTTTGAGTGCAACAAGGTGCCATCTGCAATACTTTATGCTTCGCATTGCAGATCACAACTTGTTATACTCATAGGATGATATAATGATGATTAAAGCTTTGGAATTTACTTTGTTGTTATGCAACATACTTAACGGAAGGGTTTGGAAAGTTCTTTCCAAAAGTGTGGCTCATTTATTTATTTGTGTTCAACGGCACTTTCGACAGCCAGGGTCAACTCAGGTTGGATAGTTTTATGGGGGAGAAAGCCAGAGAACCACTGAGTAGTGGCAAGTAAGTGTCACTCACTAACAAACTAACTCCACACAAGCAGGTTTAGCATTGACTGAAGACAAGTGCACCATTGATGTGCAGTATGCCTTAGTACACAGCCTCGACAATATGCCCCCACGTAGGCAATTGGGATTACGTGCCTTGCTAAAGGACACAACACAATTACCCCTGGTGGGGAAATTAAATTCTTAAGTTGTTATCCAAAAGAAGATAAACAGCCCGAGTCTAAATAATAAAATATCCCTGCCATTTCAATACCTTCTGCCGACAATTTGTCCAGTCAATTTGTAGGATTCTGCTGCAGATGTCATCCCTTGAGTGCAACAAGGTGCCATCTGCAATGCTTTAGCATTGCAGATGGCACCTTGTTGTACTCAAAGGATGATATAATAATGATTAAAGCTTGTGAATTTACTTTGTTGTTATGCAACATACTTTAGGAAAGGGCTTTGAGAGTTCTTTCCAAAGGTATGGCTCATAACTGATTTGAAAACTCTAATGGTAAGCTGTCATACATATTTATGTTTAACCCCTTACCTACTGAATCGCCCGCATCTGCTCGTGTAATATGCAAATTGAGCAGTTGAAAAAATTAAATTTTTCAAAATATTTCAACAAAACCATATCATGTGACCCCTCATTGGAACGAGCTCATTGAGCTCGTTCCAATGAGGAGTCACATGATATGGTTTTGTTGAAATTTTTTGAAAAAATTTAAAAAAAATGATATTTAAAATAATAAATTTTGATATCGTCTGCGTTGGGTAAAGGGTTAATGGTGTTTTAGGTCAATTTTAGCCTCTATGGCTATACTGTGACCAAAGCTGTCATATTATGCACCAATCAAATTGACAAGCACTAGTTCACTTGACAAGCAGTTGTCAAACATGCAGTTGTCCCTGTCGATGACCAGGATATGCTGGACTCCATTTTGGAGTCTGCCAGGGGTTTGAATCTATGCCAACTGTTTTCTTTGGTACCAACTACCTAGTGAAACAATACTAACCCATGCACAATACTCGACCATGACAGATCCCTTGCCGAGGGTCTGTTGGTGGTATCCGTGGTTTAGTCTAATTTTGATAGACAGTTGAAATTCATGTACTGCTCTTACCAGGATTAATAATGATACTTGAAATTGACAAATATTTCATTTGCTAATAAATCTTTTTGGTCAAATGAGGTTGTGAAAGGTTATATGTAATTTCTGATGTCTTGTTTCAGATATAAAAATTAGTTTCTCATGTGAAAAGCTGTGAGTTTTCATTGCCTAGAGCAATTTTTGTAAAAATGAAAACCATACAAATGTTTACAGTGAATGATTGTCAACTAGTCGGGTGCTGAATTATTTTTGGTCATCAAAATTTGATCATGTCTTTGCCTTGTTACAACTTATAGAAGAGTACCCAGAGGCACTCTCCCATAAATTTTAACATGGCAGTTCCAACAGATTAAATTTTAGTTAAAAAATAATTTGAAGCACATACACAGAATATGGAACCTTTAAGTTGTGATACCTGTGTAATAATGACCTTACACATAAAAAACTTATTCAGCTCCAAATTATTGCAGAGTCTTGATACTATTCATGCAACAATGTCAATGAAAAGACAGTATGTTAACCGCTTACAAATCTACAGTTACTAGATGTGTCAGGCTTTCAATCTACAGACAGCTCCTATTCAAACATGAGTTTTAGATTCAGCATTTAAAAAAAAAAAAATTTCCCTCACTTAGGCCACATAAAATAGATCTTCTTGTTTCTCAGGCCATTATTTGTAAAATTGCATGCGGGAGAGCATTTTTTTTTATTTTATTTTTTATTTCTGTAATTATTTCTTTGCCATCAAAAGTTCATGTTCTTGGCTAATGTTTTAGGCCTCATAATCTACGGAATAGCATGGGTGGTGGTGGTATTTTGTCCCTTGAGTGCAAGAAGGCTTTGCAATGCCAAAGCACTGCAAAGCCTTCTTGCACTCAAGGGAGAAATTTATAAAGTTTTTTAACTTGGGTAAAATATCAGACATAAACCATTTAATTTTTTTTTTTTTTTAAATTTTACATTGGTTATAAAAAGAGAGCATGCGGCAACCAAAAGGACCATGCGGGAGGGTCTGAGAAACAGATTCTTATTTTTTTTTGGCCTTATGTAAAAATCTCAAAGAACTATCGAGTACACTCAATTCAAGATATAAATGTAGTAAAAATGTAACAAAAATAATTTAACAATCCAGCAACAAAACATTAATTTACAAAAATACCATAAGATCAACTCAAGTGCCTACATAAAAATTAAATGTACATGAAAAGTATATTACATTTGATACCATAAGTTTTAGCTTTACACACCAACCGTGGTGAACACGTCAGCAATGGGATTTCAATAGTTAAAATTTACACCTGCAGTGGAACTACATCCAAGTTGACCTTTGGTGACCTCAACTTGAATACATACTTGTCTAAATTTATCACTCGTCGCCTTGCGAAGAGTGAAATGAAACCCACAATTATTTAGTATGTTTTTAAATAAGTTTACCTCATAAAATACCAAAGATTAACAAACATGAGTTGCCTCATGTTGATAAAGCACCCATAACTCAAAATAGTATGTTATTATGTTATTGAAATGAAAAAGGCCCCGTGATTTGCATGTTTCTTTTTTCCATTTCATTACAGCGATAAAGTTTACAGTGGAAGTACTGCCCACCGGAGCTCATGTAAACAAAAACAGAATCACACATGTGTACAGGCATTCTTTAAAATTTAATATTGTATTATTTAACATTTAAACTCTTAATAATCTGATGATCATGGTATAAATAGAATATACCCATAGTAGCTTGGTGTACCAAATGTTCACCACTCGTGGAGAAGTAGTGTTAACTGCGTGCTAAAGGCTCAAGGTTAACACCAGTTCACCACTCATGGTGAACATTTGATACACCAAGCTACTATGGGTATATTCTATATATAACAGATATCCTCACATCTATTTGTTTCTTGACTTTTAAGACTAATTTTGATTCAAACTGCAACAAACCATTATCAACAAAGCCTCTGCTTCGCAGTTATTTCTTGTACACTAATAGGCAACCAAGATCTGAGTAGAACTATGGCCAGTATGAGTATCTGTCAGGGCACCTATTCAGAGGACACAAGGTTTGCTGTAGTGGGAATTGGGCCATTTTGATGATATCATTTTTATATTTATGTCATTTACGATCTTTGCGAGGACAAAATTAAACTTGTCCTTAATTATAAACATGAAAAGTGATAATGTGGTAACATTTTCTCAGGCCTGCACAAATAGTGCAATTGATTGTTCCATTTGTCTCTCATTCGCATTACAGGAGGGGGATCACTTACTTATTGATTGTTTTTATGGTCACTTTCTGCATGAACACAACGCAAGTATGAAGTCAAGTATTGCCAATCGTTCATACCTATGCTGCCCACTTTAGAAGATTTCCACCCCTTGGTCGGTTGCCAGGTCCAATTTTACCAGTACAACAGAACTTGTGAACCATAGTAAACAAGCACTGCTCCAAAGTGTGGTTCCCACAGGGAGGGTGACCAATTTACCATCCACCCTACATTACTAGATTTTTATTCTTGAATTGCTCGGGGAATTCATTTAGTTTTCTCAGAACCATTACCGACTTTAAAATGACGAAGAAACAGTGATCTTTGGTTGTGGCAATGAAATGAAATGTTGAAACACAATGTCGGAAAGAGATCTCTGAACTCTACCAAACATGTTTTACATCAAAGGTATGTCATTGACTTTGTATAATAAACTTCAGCATTCAAGGCGATTCATCTCAGACTTTGTCGCAGCATTAACACTGTGGATTTTAATACCTTTTTTGCAACACTTTGACACATCACATCCTTAGGATTTGCAGCTGTTGTTAGACAAGTCTTGGGTCCTATAATAGGTAGCCCAGACTTGCCTAATAACAACTGCAAATGCACCAATGGTGTGATTTGCAAGTTTAACTACAGACATCAATCTGGAGCACCCGCTTTGTTGCAGTAAAAATGATCAAAATCAGAATTAGGCCTTTAAGGGTTAACACTGTTAAAATATACACATTACTTTGTATTTCTCTGGCTGAAGAAAATCTTTTAAAATGGATAATTTGTAAAAAGCCTGCCAAAAAATGTTGAGGCCACCTTTTTTCAGGTTACCTTACCCTCTGAACACTGTTGTCAGCATATCAACAAAATTTCAAGCGACAAATTTTTCCCCATAATGCATCAAGAAGGTTCACCAGTTCATTCTGGTTTCACAGAATAAGAACTTTCAAACAAGACTGAATTCAACAATCCTTTAGGGCTCTAAATTTCACACTTGGCCACAGCCTTTACACATCCAGTGGCTTAGCAGTGATTTCTAGTCAAGTCTTGGCTGCCTGTTAAGGCAGCCAAGACTTGACTAGAAACCACTGCCTTGAGTTTTTGTGATTTGTCTACTGTTAGCAGGACCTCCTCATGATAGCAAGTTGAGGGCTCATGTTCTGAGGTCGTAAAAGCCAGAAAGAGGCCTTTCAGAGTTAAATTCTTAATTGCATTATGGGAAATATTGCCACCTGAAATTTCAGTATTTTGACATTATCAGCAGAGTGTTAAGTTCCAAATTTTGCAAGACTGTTTTCTGAAAACTGTGTTTGGTAAGGAGTTAAGTAGCGGGTTACACTAGACTGAAACAAGAGAGATATCGCATCCAATCCACTCACCTAAATCTGTGCTTAATGAAGTAGATCCAATGTCAAAAAAGCTCAGTGATGATGCATTTTTTTGGTTCAAATCACTCCAAATAATCGATATATTTAATTTTTAATAGGATATATTGTAATTATCACAAGTTCCAGAAAAACAACAATATCCAGCAGAAATCTCTTTGTAATAATACCTAACTAATCTACACAAGAGGCCCCAGTGGGCCTAAGGGTGCTCACCTAACATGGTAGTCTAAATATCAAACCAGGGACTTGACTTGAAAAAGCTGCATACGCCCCTCCTAAGAAAAGCATATACCAATTAGATGAAGCGATTGTGCCCACACAATACACAGGATTTTCCTTCTATTTTCAGTTCCTGCACTTTTACGTCCCCAAATTGAGATAAACGCATAAAAAACAGATTTTTTTATTATTTTTCCTTGAAAATTTTCGAAGTCCCAAACAAAATATTTTCAGACTAAAATTTTTTTTTCTTCTTAACATTTACCAATGGTCCAAAATTTCTAAATTCCACCAGGACCCCAAATTTTCAGTGTAAAAAAAATCATTTTTTTTTGTCTTAAAATTGACCAAAATGCATAAGTCCCACCCAGACCCCAAATTTTTAGTGTAAAAAAACAAAAAAATTTTGTCTTAAAATTGACCAAAACACATAAAAAACAAACAAACTAATTTCCGGATTTTGGTCCAAAATTTTAAGTCCCACCCGGCCCCAAAATTTTTGGTGGAAAAAAATTTTTTTTGTCTTAAAACTGAACGAAATGCATAAAAAAAACAAAAAACTCATTTCCGGATTTTGGTCCAAAATTTCTAAGTCTGGACCGAGACTCCAAATTTTCAGCCTACATATGAACCCAGGGACTTGGCTTGAACAAAGTTGAATCTCACCCCGCTAAGCATGCTGCATACCAAACATCAAAAGATTCTTATTGGTAGATCTGAAGAAGATTTTTAAAGAATATTCCTCATACTGCACTAATTTGAACATTTGGGCTCCCATAGAGAACCCAAATATGGACCGAGGGATTTGATTTCAACAAATATGTGAATCAATGTTCCAAAGATGTTATACGTAAAAAATATGAAAGCAGTGATTTGGAAGCAAATGATTCTTTAATTTTTTCCCGTTGCCCCACAGTGTTAAAAAATGCTGACTCAGCATTTTTTCAAAGTCCCCAAAAAATACCTTATGACAAAACCGATGGCAATTTTTTTTTACCATTCCTTTCAGTTGGTCCTAAGGAAGCCTCACACCAAATGAAAATTCTCAGTGCCGTGCAGTTTTGGAGATATGAACGTTTTCGTTTTTTTCTATTTTTGGCTCCTGAGGTTCCCATGGGGCTGCATGAAAAATTTTTTGGGGAATAAATCAAGTACTTATAATCCAATAATACCTCATATTAAATTTGGTTCAAATTGGCCTCTTGGTTCAGAAAATAGAAATTCTGCGCGGGGCAAAAATTCTTGCTTCTCTCAGAACAAAGGCAATTATTGCCCGTCAAACTTCTCTTGAACAAATTTGAGTCTACACCTCAAATGGAAGCTGCATACCAAATATCAAGTCTCTGCTATGGCTGGTTCATGAGAAGATTTTTAAAAATTTTTGTGCATTTTGGCCCCACCCCCCTCCACAATATGAGCAGAAACCCAATTTGAAGAAAAACCCAAATGCCCCTACATAACCGCTACTCATGTGAATTTTCATTGAACTGCAGCCAGTGGCTTGGGAGTAAATGACCCAAACACGACCTTCACGGCGTACAACGAGTCGACGGACAAAAAGTGATCAGAATAGCTCACCCTGACTTTCAGTTCGGTGAGCTAAAAATAAGGATTAAATATTACAGCAACGGTCTTCAGTAACCTTTGCCTACAATATCAATCACCTGAAAAGACCCACAGAAACAAAACTTAACACAAACTTTTACAACCTAAAATTGACTATATCTGGAAAAATATATATATATATTGATTGAAAAAAAACAAAGTTTTTAATAAAATTGTGCAAAGAGTAGTGTTAATATCTGAAGATGTCCTTTGAATTAAAAAATATACAGTGATGAGAAGTTTGGGCAAAGTACAAAGTGCATAAAAATTGACCTAAATGCTATTCTTACAACCAGAAAATAACTAAGTTTTGGCTAAAAACTTCCATCAAATTTCTGAAATATTCAGAAGATGAGGTATAAATATTATTGCAATGGTCTTCGGTAATTCAAGTCTAGTATATCAATCACCTGGAGAGACAAATCAGGTAAAAATTCACCTTGACACTAACTTTTACAACTTAAAATTGGCTATGTCTGGGAGAAGCATAAAAATTCTGAGTGAAAAATAAAAAGAAATTCACTTAAAATTTTGCTTACAGTAGGGTTAACACCTAAAAATGTTATTCAAATAACAAATTACACAGTAATGAGAAGTTAATCCTTTACCCAATGCAGATGATATCAAAATGTTTTATTTCAATTACTGACTTTTAAAATTAAAAAAAAAAGTTCAGTAAAACCATGTCATGTGATGCCCCCATAGGAATGAGCTCATTCCAATGAGGGGTCACATGATGTGGTTCTGTAAAAAAAATTAAAAAAAATTTTTTCATCTGCTTAATTTGTAAATTACGCCAGCAGATGTGGATGATTTGTTATGCAAAGGTTTAAGACCCCACAATCAGCACTAAAGCTGACCTAAACTCTAATTCTTAAAATCCAAAATTGACCCAAGTTCGGCCTGAAAATTTTAGTTGAAATTGGGGAGGAGTCACAGTATTAGGGTTGGCTAATGCATCACCCCCCTCCACAGTATTAGGGGGAGGGAGGGGGGGGGGGAGTCACAGTATTAGGGTTGGCTAATGAACCTAGTGAACCTACATATTCAATATTAAAGTCAAGAGCTCATGCACATGTGATGCTAATGCAGTTGACACCTCTAGTCACCACATAAGCTCACCACTTCTATAAGCTAAAAAAAATGAATTATATCAATGAAATGTGAAACAGAGGTATCATATGCTTTATGAAGGCTTACCTAATCTCTCCAATCTCTCTCTTTCTCGACTCATGAGATCATTTGCAAGACTAGCTGGTGGATAGACACCTGGCATGTGTGAAGAAGAAATGCAAGAGGGTGGACCACTCCCATTTGCCACTAAAGGCCCTGGAGGGTAGCCATATCTCCTCTGAAGCTCGAGCCAATGTGGATCCAATGAATTCACACCGGGTGGACCAAGCCTTTCAAAACCTGAAAGAAAAGAGAAAAACTGAGTTATGTCAGAACTAAGTGCTATATGGCTAATCATGATCACAACAGTTTTACAGGTGGAGAAAGCCGGAGTACCCAGAGAGAACCACGGGCAACGACGAGCAACTGTCAGCTCCCCTACATACTAAATCCACACAAGCAGGGTTAGTATTTGATGAAGACAGGTGCATCATCGACCTGCAGTACGCCTTAGTACACAATGCCACCGTGACCCCACGTGGACAATGGGGGGAAGTGTCTTGCCCAAGGACACAACATGGTTGCCTACATAGGTAGCAAAGACTTGCCTAGACACAACTGCAATCCACAGAATGTAGACAGTTGAAGTGTAGCGAAATATATAGATATCCATCAACTTATTTTAATAAGCGAGATTACAGAGACTGATCATTATTTCATGTGACTGTTTTTTATAAAACTTACCACATGTACAATACATGTAATAGCATTTGTATTAATGTTTTCAATTCAATATGAGGGCAATATTTCTTATTCTTTGTGTTTTTCTCCCAAACAAATTCCCAATTGGAGCTTTCATGACACAAATTTTTCCAACTGCATGGGCCCCAGACCCTTTCCCAGAGAGGGAAGAAGAATCCCTGTATCCAGTAGCACCTTTCACTTAAATCGTTATTCAAATTTCATTATTTATTTTTTAATTTTATCTCCCAAAATGTTGCTTTTAAGTGGCCATAAGGTTTGTTTTGAGGAAAAAAAAAGATTTTTATAAGTTATTTGAGAAATGTTTTTGCAAGTGTCATCTTCCAGGTAAAGAGTTACTACTTCAAATATCTCAACACTCATTTTTGATTGGTCATTTTCAGTAGCAGTTTTTCGAAGAGTAAAATTTGTTGGTGTCAATATTTTAACACATCATAACTCAATCTGACATCAAGACAATCACATGATAACTCCTTCCATTGGTGATGTTTCATGATGTGAAAGCTGTTAGGCCCCACAAAGTAGATCTTGTTTCTCGGGCCATTTTTTGTAAAACTGATTGCGGGCAGGGTTTTTTTTATTTTATTTTTTATTTTTGTAACTATTTCTTTCCCAGCAAAAGTTCATGTTCTTGGTTTGTTTTATGTTTTAGGCCTCATAATCTACAGAATAGAATGGGTGGTGGTGTATTTGTATTGTATATCCTGTTCACAACTGCTTAATTTCCTATAGATCCGATCATAACTGATCAAGTTATTGTGAAAACAGTGTTAAAATACATTAGTTTCATACAAGGGGACATAACTCTATCAATAAATTATTGAAATGAGTTGGTCAGTTGATATGAAATTTGTGTTAAGACATTTATTCTATTTTATTTGATAAGCAACTGTGCTATGAGCACATCTGACTGGATGAACAAAGGGCATGAAAAGGTGCAAAACAGCAAACAAAGTCACTGAAATCCAGTGAATACTGAAACTAAACATGAGATTCAGAAACAGAACACAATTACTCAATTTCATAAGAACCTGAACTTAAAGACCGCATTGTTATATTGTCGATGTGAATGTCCACTATTTTATAAAAGGGGTAATAACTCTAAGATTGTAGAAATGTGCTGAATATCATCAACCTTAGCTGGGCACTTTTGTCATATGCATATCTATCATATTTCAATCGAATCCAATTATTATGTTTGTTTGAGTTATAATGTTAATGAGGTAATCCAGATAGATGGTTTAATACACAGAACCCATTTGTACATAGCAACCAACTTTTGAGGGCACAGGATAACAAAAACTAAAGTGATAGCAAGTGTAGATTGGATGCAACTTCTTGTTGGGCGCCCGATAATGCACATAATTTCAAGGAAGCCATTGTTGCTCAGAAATTTTTTTATCCAGGCTGGAATCAGCATTCTCATCTTTGAAATCAACACACCCTACCTTTGAAACAACTAATTAAATGTACATTTTCTAAAGAATTAAGAAACAGACCTGGAGGTTTCATTTCCATCTCTTGCTTCAATTTTTCTCTCAGTTCAAGTTCTCTTAACTCACGCTCCCTCAATTCTCTCTCTCGAGCATCCCTCTCTCGTTTGTCTCTTTCTAACTCAAACTCTAACCTGAAAAACAAAAGAGTAGCAGAATAAAAAACTGGGATAGATTTCTGTCTTACACATATTCAGATTTTTTGACAGACCATCTTCAAAATAAATATGCACTTCAATTCGTTTGTTTAACCCTTTAACAAACACGACTAAAGGATGATGTTTGAAACCAAAATGAAAGTGTCAATGACACTGTAGCTCAACTTGTTAAGACATGTACATGTATAGTATGTGACACAGCAATGACAAACATCTAGGTAATGACCTGATAACAAAGGTACATATAAAGTATTGTAACGGTCTGTACATAAATACTAACCGTAGCCTGTAACAAATGTATAGGTAAAGTATTGTAAAGGTGGGTGACAGTCAGATGCTAAACTAGAAAAGAAATCTTTGAGTCCCAGAGTGGGTCTGACTGAACCCCAAAATATTTGTTCTCATAGTACAGTGATAACAAAGGCACCCCAAAACACACTCATTCCTGTCCCAAGGTGAAAACAAAGGTACCCAAGAAGTTTCGTGAAGATCAGTTCATAAATACGAGCTGTATAGAAGTTGTGACAAAAAACTGATTGGACCTAATTTCGGAACAAAATGGCCACTGGCAGCCATCTTGAATTTTGGACCGCACCCAGAAACACTTGTTCTCGTCCCAAGGTGATAACAAAGGTACCCAAGAAGTTTTGTGAAGATCGTTTCATAAATACAGCCTCTAGCCAGAGCCGTAAGGACATGTGCACTTACAGTGTTTAAGTAGCACTGAATAAATCAAGGTTCATCTGATTTGTATAATTTCTGCATGAGAAAAAACCCCGTATTATATGTGATGTATTCCATGTTACTGAACACCCCAAAATATTTGTTCTCATAGCACAGTGATAACAAAGGAACCCCAAAACACACTCGTTCCTGTCCCAAGGTGAAAAGGGACCCAAGAAGTTTTGTGAAGATCAGTTCATAAATACGAGCTGTATAGAAGTTGTGACAAAAAACTGATTGGACCTAATTTCGGTACAAAATGGCCACTGGCAGCCATCTTGAATTTTGGACCGCACTCAGAAACACTCGTTATCATCCCAAGGTGAAAACAAAGGTACCCAAGAAGTTCCGTGAAGATCGGTTGATAAATACAGCCTCTAGCCCGAGCCGTATTGACATGTGCACTTACAGTGTATAAGTAGCACTAAATAAATCAAAATTCATCTAATTTGCATAATTTCTGCACGAGAAAATGAAAGTGTCAATGAAACTGTAGCTCAACTTGACAAACTTCAACTTGGTAAGTTATAAATGAAATGGCAAAATTGAAGATCATTGGTACCAATGTCATTTTTTTTGCCAGTGGCAACATTTTTTGACAGAAACCGAAGAAAATCGATAGCTCCCATCTAGAGGCCTCCCCAAACAAGCATGCCGGGTTTCAAAGCAATCCGATCATAAATGTGCCCTGTAGGGTGTACAAAAGGGAAATATTGTGGTCTGACTAGACTAAATTCTAAGAACGTTGGCCGTGGCAACATTTTTTGACGGAAATGGAAGAAAATCGATAGCTCCCATCTAGAGGTAACCGTAAATAAGCATAACAGGTTTCAAAGCAATCTAATCATAAATGTGCCCTGTAGGGTGAGCCAAAGGGAAATATTGTGGTCTGACTGAACTAAGTTATAAGAATGTTGGCTGCGGCAACATTTTTTGATGGAAATTGAAGAAAATCGATAGCTCCCATCTAGAGGTCACCCCAAACAAGCATGCCAGGTTTCAAAGCAATCCGATCATAAATGTGCCCTGTAGGGTGTGCCAAAGGGAAATATTGAGTCTTATGACTAAACTGAGTTCTAAGAACGTTGGCCGCGGCAACATTTTTTGACGGAAATTGAAGAAAATCGATAGCTCCCATCTAGAGGTCTCCCCAAACAAGCATACCAGGTTTCAAAGCAATCCAATCATAAATGTGCCCTGTAGGGTGTGCCAAAGAGAAATATTGTGGTCTGACTAAACTGAGTTCTAAAAACATTGGCTGCGGCAACATATTTTGACGGAAATTGAAGAAAATCGATAGCTCCCATCTAGAGGTCACCCCAAACAAGCAAGCCAGGTTTCAAAGCAATCCGATCATAAATGTACCCTGTAGGGCGTGCCAAAGGGAAATATTGAGTCTTCTGACTAAACTAAGTTCTAAGAACGTTGGCCGTGGCAACATTTTTTGCCGGAAATTGAAGAAAATCGATAGCTTCCATCTATAGGTCACCCTAAATAAGCATACCAGGTTTCAAAGCAATGAAATCATAAATGTGCCCTGTAGGGTGTGCCAAAGGGAAATATTGTGGTTTGACTAAACTAAGTTCTAAGAACGTTGGCCGCGGCAACATTTTTTGACAGAAATGGAAGAAAATCGATAGCTCCCATCTAGAGGTCACCCCAAACAAGCATGCCAGGTTTCAAAGCAATCCGATCATAAATGTACCCTGTAGGGTGTGCCAAACGGAAATATTGAGTCTTCTGACTAAACTAAGTTCTAAGAACGTTGGCCGCAGCAACATTTTTTGACAGAAATTGAAGAAAATCGATAGCTCCCATCTAGAGGTCTCCCCAAATAAGCATACCAGGTTTCAAAGCAATCTGCTCATAAATGTGCCCTGTAGGGTGTGCCAAAGGGAAATATTGAGGTCTGACTAAACTAATTTCTACGAACGTTGGCCGTGGCAACATTTTTTGCCAGAAATTGAAGAAAATCGATAGCTCCCATCTAGAGGAAACCCTAAATAAGCATACCAGGTGTCAAAGCAATCAAATCATAAATGTGCCCTGTAGGGTGTGCCAAAGGGAAATATTGTGGTTTGACTAAACTAAGTTCTAAGAACGTTGGCCGCGGCAACATTTTTTGACAGAAATTGAAGAAAATCGATAGCTCCCATCTAGAGGTCACCCCAAACAAGCATACCAAGTTTCAAAGTAATCTGATCATAAATGTGACCTGTGAGGTGCGCCAAAGGAAATTGTGGACGTACGTACTAACGTACGTACGTACGTACATACGTACGCCGACGGACGAGAAGTGATGGCAATAGCTCAGCTTGACTTTGTCAAGTTGAGCTAAAAACCCATACTGTATGTGATGTATTCCATTTTACTAAACATTCATACAAAAATTTATTCAAATCAGAACTTTCATACAGAAGTTCTGTACAAAAGACTCATTGCACTAATTTTGGTACAAAATGGCTGCTGGTGGCCATCTTGAATTTTGGACCACACCCAAAAACACTCATTCTCATTCCACGGTGATAACAAAGGTACCCAAGAAGTTTCGTAAATATCGGTTCATAAATACGGCCTCTAGCCTGAGCCATATAGAAGTTGTGTACAAAAAACTGATTAGACCTAATTTCGGTACAAAATGGCCACTGGCAGCCATCTTGAATTTAGACCGCACCCAGAAACACTCGTTCTCGTCCCAAGGTGATAACAAAGGTACCCAAGACGTTTCGTGAAAATCGGTTCATAAATACAGACTCCAGCCCGAGCCGTATTGACATGTGTACTTACTGTGTGTAAGTAGCACTGAAAAAATCAAAGTTCATCTAATTTGCTTAATTTCTGCACGAGAAAAAAACCTGTATTATATGTGATGTATCCCATGGTACTAAACAGTCACACACAAAAAATATTCAAATCGGTTCTTTCATATGGAAGTTCTGAGCAAAAATCTGATTGCACCTAATTTTGTACAAAATGGCTACCATCGGCCATCTTCAATTTTGGACCGGACCCCAAAACACTCGTTCTTGTCCCACGGTGATACCAAAGGTACCCAGAAGTTTCGTAAAGATCGGTTCATCAATATGGCCTCTAGCCCGAGCCGTATTGGCATTTGCACTTACAGTGCTGAAAGAAACACTAAATACATCAAAGTTAGTCTAATTTGCATAATTTATGCACGAGAAAAAAAACGTATTATATGTGATGTATCCCATGGTACTAAACATTCATACAAAAAATTATTCAAATCAGCGCTTTCATATGGAAGTTCTGCGCAAAAATCTGATTGCACCTAATTTTGTACAAAATGGCTGCAGCGAACTTGAATTTCGGATCGGACCCCTAAACACTCGTTCTCGTCCCACGGTCATAACAAGGGTACCCAAGAAGTTTCGTAAAGATCGGTTGATAAATATGGCCTCTAGCCCGAGCCGTATTGAATTGTTGACGGACAGATGGCCAGACGGACAGATGGACGACTGGACATGGCATAAGCTCAAATTTGACTTATGTCAATGTTGAACTAAAAATGGCCTAAGAAACAGGAGATCTTTGTTTTGCCTAATGGTTTCTAGCTCTAAATGAGTTAAATTTAAGATACATGAAAGCATGGTCTGAAGCAAGAAAAACACATAAATGTTATGTTGTAAAATAACTCGAGTGAACCTCACCTTTCTCTTGAGCCTGGTGGGTACAAAGCTGCCATCCTGTGACTCAACACTGGGTCAATATATGGAGGCAGAGATGACAAACTATATGACAAACTTCTTGGCACATCTTGACTGGCTGTGAACGAAAACAAAACTTTATACTAGAGGGTTGTTCGATGCATTCAACAAATATTTCAAGCAAATAAAATTTGTTCACCACCTTCCTTGTACCAGGAATACTGTTCCACGTATTTAGTTTAACAAAAAACATGCAAACAAAATATGGGCTTATTTCACCCTTTTCCCAAAACACAGGATGTCTAAATTTATTTTATTCAAGTTTTTTCACCAAAACGATATCATGTGAGCCCACATTGGAATGAGTTCGAAGAGCTCATTCAAATGATGGGTCACATATGGTTTTATTGAATCTTTCTTGAAACTTTTTTTTCATCTGCTTAATTTGTAAATTATGTGGATGGATGCTACTGATTTGATAGGTAAAGAGTTAAGAACTGTACACTAAACAGCAGGTCTTATTGTTGCTGCATTAACACATGAACTACTAATACAATGAAAAGTAATTAAAACATATTGTTATTTGATTACTGGGGTTTAAAGACACTTTTAGTAGCTATGGCTATATCATGACCACAGAACAGGCAAAAAGTAAAGTTTAGTAAATTGTTTATGCCGATAAGTATTTTACCCACTTTTTGAAGACTCTTACACCAGTTGTCAGTTAGTGTTAGTGAGTCCTATTATACTAGTGAAGCAAAACTTGTCAACACAGTAAAAAAAAAGTGCTGCTCTATTTCCTATGGTTTACAGTGGGAAAGAAGTAAGTATAAAGTAAGATGTGACAAAAATTGGCTTCTCAGATCAGAAGAACCAAGTGCCATGAAATATGGTTCTTCCAGCCTAGAATACCTTTCTCATGAATCCTCCACCACTCAAAATACATGTAAATGATTATATTAAATCTATATACTACACAACATCAAAGATTATATAAAAGATTATATATATACCATGTTTCCCCTTTTTTGGATCACATGATATGTGTGTGAGTTTACATCTGCAAAACTGCTTCAAATTTCCATTTCCGAATATATCAC
The DNA here is from genome assembly GCA_031216915.1 of Pictodentalium vernedei. Taxonomy (NCBI): domain Eukaryota; kingdom Metazoa; phylum Mollusca; class Scaphopoda; order Dentaliida; family Dentaliidae; genus Pictodentalium; species Pictodentalium vernedei. The sequence continues at coordinate 347,422,459 of CM062290.1, forward strand.
TTAGTAAATATTTCATTGATAATTTGCATATATTACTCCTACTATAGTGTTGCATTTGGCTATAGTTTTGGAATTGAACTAATCAAACTGCATGGTGCAGTCACTTGTCAAATAGAATGTGACTCTCAATTCCCTATATGGCATTCAAGACTACCTGATTGGAGAGCAATATGATTTTTTTTGTCACATGGCACTAACACTAAATATTTGTCAACATTAGACAATCAATAATGCAAAAAATAATTGTCAACCCCGCAACCCCCCCCCCCCCCCCCCCCCCCACCAAAAAAAAAAAGTTTCATGTTTCTCCCTTCATACTTCAATTTTAGCTTAGAAAAATTTGCTTCTGTTTTGGAATCCATTTTTGTTCTGATCAGTAACATTATCACTTTGTGGTTGTTATCCAATTCCTATTTATCATCCTCACCATTCTCCATGTCTGGTACCTCTTGACCTCAATGAAAAGGCCATTAACTCCCAACTGTCACAACCTGTTCCATCTCACTTCTCTCCCCCTGGTCTCCTATGACCCACTGAATAGGGGAGATTAATGTTCAATCTCTTGGCAAATTGGGCTGAACCATGGTCAGCTCGGTGTGTTTGCATCATCTCAAACTATTAGATTCTAGTGGATTCCCGAAAAAAAATTTGGAATCTAATCCAACTCACAAAAAATATATATGGAAAATGAGGTCTGCAAAACTATGATACATACCAATTACATGCGGCCTGGCATATTCACTGAGTTGTCGTAAGGCTGGCGTGTCAGCATATGGACGAGGAGTGTGACGATCAGCATATGGTGTGTGAGATGAGACATTGCTGATGATCTGAGCGTCGGCTGTTGAGTTTGGTGGAGGTGTGTCTAACCTCCGCTGAAATTTAAATTTGTGAACAATTAAAAACTTTCTCAAGCCATAATCCTTCATGTAACAAACTAGATAATCTGACCAATCACAAACAAGCCTTCAAATAAGCAATCTGTCATTTGTAGATAGAGGTCCCCAGAGGTGAATTTGCTAAGGCAAGCCCATACAGTGGGCTAGAATCCCCCAATATATCTATCGTCTGGGTTCCTGTTTCTGTTTAGGCCTGAGACCTGAATTCACATTGAGGTTCACAAAAGGTAAATTTAGTGAAGCTACACTGCACATCACCAAATTCACCCTCAGGGGGACATCATTCTGCAGATGACAGTCTGCTTATTTCCAGGCTTGATCACTACATATATTACACTTGGATGAAAATCACTAATAAAATTGTGTAATTACTGTTCAATATAGTCAATTTATGAAACCTTTAAACAATACAAAAACCCTGGATGCAAATGAGCTTTATTCAATTTCTAGAACTGATTGGGCACAATTTTTCCTGAAATAATTTATTTTGCTCTACTGGGCTAAGAAGTTCTTTTTGTATGTTCAACTTGTTTATTTTTTAATACTGTGACCTTTTAGTTGGACATATAATTGGGCTTATCGGAAATTACTGCCTGTAAGGTTCAGAGATGTAATAAAATATTTAAAAGATGCTGTAATGTTCATTAACCCTTTGAACTCTAGTGGTATCTTCCTTGCCAGTTCAATGGCAGTGATCAGAAGAGTCCATATTCATTATTTGGGGTAGACCAATCAATATTTTCAACGTGCAGCCCTACGTTGAAAATATTGATTGGTCTACCCCACACATTTACTGAACAGCCATTCTATTTAATGACGTTATGACTTATCATGTTCCTGGCCGGAAAACTGTCTCTTGGGTTCAAAGGGTTAAAAAATCTGTAAATTTATGAAATCACGAAGTTAAAACAATAATTACTCAAATATATTATGGATTTCACAAAAACCACTGATTTCACTATATTACTGTAATATTCACAAGAGGCCCCAATGGGCCTTAATCACTTATCCCCATCCCTCCCTCCCTCCCTCCTACTACCCTCACCCCACCCCCAAGGAGGCTGTATACCAAATATCAAGAGATTTTGACTGGTGAATATGAAGAAGATTTTTAAAGAATATGCCGCAAATTACTAGTGTTGAAATGATTACCTATTTCCCAAAGTCGACGGGAGTAATCAATTCAAAATCGACTAGTCGGCTTTTCTGTTGAAAACATAATTGTCTCAGTAAATTAGGTGATAAGAGACTGTTACATGTAAGTTGGTAACCCTTTCATTTAATGACTCGTTTGACAGGTGTTTGATGAAGTTTCCTTGTCAAAGTCATGAACATAGCTGTTCTCTATTTCGTATTTTGAGTTTTTTAAAATGTTGTGCATATTATAGCTTTAACCATTCAGTAAAAAAATTAGGATACCTGGGAAGTGAGTGCCTCCTAGTCCTCTGTCCGTACAGTGGAAAAAGTACCCAATGATGTTAAAACAGAAGTTTCATGAATTTGTAAAATGTCTGAAGTGTGCCGCCATTTGCCTGGTGCAATTAATTAAAAACTCCCAGGTCAAATTTTGTGACGGACAGTTTCCTCACCTTCATATCCAGTCTTCGCAAGCTCGCACCCAAACCAGTACAGTAATATCATAGAATATGGTGCTATGGCATTGATTTACCTTTAAGGAAGACAGGGCAATTGGCTTAAAGAAGATTCACTTATATACATGTACAAGAGTCAGTTTAAGCACGGGAACTCTGCAGAAACTGCAATTAAAAAGTGTGGGCGACATGGGTGAGGGACAGAACGCTTGCATGAATTAATGGCATCTTTAAAGTTGTACATCAAAGTATTTTTCTTCAACGTGTGCAAGTGATTAGGTTAGATGAAATCAGTGCTTGTAATGCTACTGAAATCTAAGTTGTAACATTATCGGCATCAACAAACGACAATGATTGCATTGATATCCACTTCGCAATACAATTTAAAATAGGTCCACCACGAAGCAGAAACGTCTGATGTTTGTAATCATTAACCACCCCCCCCCCCCCACCACTATTGGCATTTTACGACTTCATCTTTGAGTTTCCCGACTAGTCGACTGGCAGATTTCAGAGTTGATTTTTCTGAAAATCAAATCGACTTCGACTAGTCGATTATTCGTTTCAACACTACAAATTACACTAAGTTAAAATTCAGGTTATCGCACCAAGTTAAAATTCAGGCTCCCAAAGGGACACCAAATATGGCCCCAGGGACTTGATTTGAACAAACTTGAATCTGATGGCCCCTAAGGATTATGTATACCAATCCAAAAATTCTGACTGGTTGATTAAAAGAATTTCCCTTTCACTGGACCGAGTTGAAATTTGGGAGGATCTGAAGAAGATTTTTAAAGAATATTCCTCATATTACACCAAGTTAAAATTTGGGCTACCACAGTGAGCCCAAATAAGGTTTCAGAGACTTGATTTGAACAAATTTGAGTCTGCTTCCTCCCCTCCCCCACCCCCCCCCCCCCTCCACCTTGAGGAGGCTGAAAATGAAATATCAAGAGATTCTGACTGATGGACCTAAAGAATTTTCCTCATGTTGCACTAAGTTAAAATTCAAGGTACCATAGGGAGGCCAAATATGGACAGAGGGACTTTATTTGAATAAATCTGAATCTCACCCAACTAAGAATACTAAATACCAAATATCAAAAGATTCTGACTGATGGCACTGAAGAAAAAGATTTTTAAAGAATATTCCTCATATTACACAAAGTCAAATATTACTCCAGGGACTTGATTTGAACAAATTTCAAATGCTCCCCCTACCCCTCCCCCTCCCCCCCCCCCCCCCCCCAAAAAAAAAAAGAAAAAAAAAGAAAAAAAAAGCAGTATATCAAATATCAAGAGATTCTGACTTGGAGATCTGAAGAAGATTTTCAAATACATTTCCTCATATTACACCAAGTTAAAATTCAGGTTCCCATAGGGAGTCCCAAAATATGAACTCACAGATTTGTTTAGAACAAACCTGCATCTGACCTGTATATTAAGTATCAACAGATTCTGATTGGTGGTTCTGGAGAAGATTTTTTAATTTTTAAAACAGGGTTATGCTCAAATTTATTTGAACAAACTTCAATTGACATATGATAAGAAATATGAAATATCAAATTTGGTTCAATTCGGTCCAGTAGTCTGTGAGGAGAAGTCGATAATATAAAGTTCATATCAGACTATGGATGGCAGACAAAAGATGACGGGCAGAAAGTGATCACTAAAGGACCTCTTGATTTTCATTCAGGTGAACTAAAACAATTGCCAAGAACTTATGACTCCACACTGGAATAATCACATCAATCTCAGCAATTTTTCTTTCTTACCTTTTCCTCCTTAGGTGTAGAAGAAGGTCGGTGATGAGAAGATGCTGAGGCAGGTGTTGAAGGAGTTACTGTTTTCTTCTCTCTCTCCTCTCTCTTCTTACACAGTTTAGAATCTGGCAGTGGTTTGAATATCAAATCACACCGTGAACATGAGTTAGGTCCCCTATTCAATAACTTAATAAATCTGAAACACAAAGAATTTAATATCCAGATAATTTAAAAAAAAACAACTCTCTTTTTCATTTAAAATCTGCAATGTCTTATTACCTCTCAACTAGATGAGTTTTTTCAAAATAGTTTTCTTTAAATCCTGCTAGCTGCTATGAATGAAGCAGACATCATTGGAATTGATAAAAAATTCATAAAATGTAACCCAAGAAATCAGTGGTCAAAATGTTGATTCAGTTCACAGTGAAAAATTTGGTTAAAAGTGCCCAAATTGTATTTATTATAGTGTTAAGAGATTTACTGTTATGGGCAGAAATATCCCACAGTGGTGTGAATGAAGGTAATCATTAGCTTTGCATTTCTTGCTCCAGACCTTTCACCAAACAAAAGTTGTAGAGATATAATTAAAAATAGAGGATCTCAATAGAGTTCCAATTTTAAATGGCATTTATAAACCAAGTTGTGTGAATTCAATTTGAGACAAAGTTTACCAAGGCTAAAACTGAATTCAGGGCGGAGGCTTATAAATTCTTAATAAAATAGGATACATTTGATATCGCTTTTATCACATGATGTTGCAAAAATGTCAAAATGTCAACTGGCACCTGCAAAGATTCAGAAATTTCTGAACTGACGAGATGTTCTCAAAATCCTAACAAATGAGTCTCCTCTTGAACTCTTCTTCTATAATCACGTCTCCTGCACAGGCGACCCGATAAAAGAAAATATGTTCAACAAGGTTCCAGTTCCACCACTACTTTTATTCCATTCTGGAATATTTCCATTTTTTTTATTGACTTTCCCTCACAGATGAGTGCAATATTTATAACCTGAAGAGCTATGTGATACGATCTGAGATTCGAAATCCACAGACTGATTTGATTTAAGCTGAAATTTGAGATAAGTAGGGCCCAAGTAAAAATATTAATAAATATGGCTCTTTGGCCAATTTGTCAGACAATGACAAATGTTTAATGAAATGGTGATGATGTGTTCCCAAATCAATGGGTAAAATCACTTGTACGGTCATAGTTCAATACATGACAGATTTAGTTCATAAAGCAGAGAGGAGGTGGTGGCCCGAAGAACATTACTTAACCCTTTACCCAACGCAGACGATTTCAAAATTTATTATTTCAAATATAATTTTTTAAATTGTTTCAAAAAATTTCAACAAAACCATATCATGTGACCCCTCTTTGGAACGAGCTCGTCGAGCTCGTTCCAAAGAGCGGTCACATGATATGGTTTTGTTGAAATTTTTTGAAAAATAATATTTTTTCAGCTGCTGAATTTGCATATTACGCAGGCGGATGCGGGCGATTCATTGGGTAAAGAACATCTTTGGGTTTATTTCCAAGCCTGAAAATAAGCAATCTGTCATTTGCAAATGAGGTCCCCAAAGGGTGAATTTTCTGACGCTACCAAACACAGTGGGCTAGAATCCCCCAATTTATCTTCTGGTTACCTCTTTCTGTTTAGTCTTGAGACTTTTTTAGATTGAGGTTTATTGAGGGTAAATTTAATAATGCTACCCTGCTGTACAGGCATCACCAAATTCACCCTCTGGAGACCTCATTCTGCAGATGACAATCTGTTTATTTCCAGACTTGGTCACTTCAATGCTAAATACCCATCATCATGGGTGTCGACACAGTGCTTCTGAAGCAGATTGTGTTCTGAAGAATGATTTCCATAAATATTCATATTTTTGTATCAACTTATTTTTTCTTTTCTTTTCGGCTTTCATTCCCATCTCCCACTCCTTCCCAATTCTGTGCAAGCCAGAAAGCTCAAGTCTAGTATAAGATACACATACTGAAACCACAACACCCTCTCTGTTAACCCCTCAAATTACACAAATAAAGATGACACTTGCAACAAAATTTGTTTACCACATTACTTTAATTATTGGTGTTATTTAATTACTGGTGTTTAAAGTCACATATTTCTGCATAATGGCTAATCATGACCACAACATGAATATAAAGTTAAGTCCAGCAAATCATTTATACCCAGGTCGCCCAATTCAGAGGACTTCCATCCCAGGCATTGGTGACCAGGTCAAAATTTACCAGCAAAACAGAGCTTGTGTACCACAGAAAACAAGCACTGCTTTAATTTCTAGAGTTCCTGCGCGGAGTTTACTAGAAAAAAATTTGAATATTTTACCTCAACAACACAGGTAATTACCCCCCTCATCAGAATGAGCTCAATACATTGATTGGTAATGATCCTTTGAGACGAAAGATGAGAAAAATAATAAAATCTGAATGATATTTTCTTAAATCGCACTGGTAAATTTTGGCTGTTACATTAGGCAATGGGGTAAACTAACTCCAGGAACACCAATATCGAATAAACATATAGTGTTTTCAAATAAAAAAAATTATTCTACAAGTAGGATGAAGAATGAAACCGACACTGTACATTTATTTTGTTTATTCCATAAATCTTTTACAGGGCAGTCTCAGCAAAATCATGCTGTTACTCACTATAAAACACAAATTGAACTGTTAATTACGCTACACGAATATGGTAGAGATCAGAGGTCAATAAGTCTGTCTCTACAATGGAAATAAATTCTTTCCATGTTAAAACTACAGGGAAAATTTATCAATAAAGTAAAAATTTATCCAAGGTTTTGAATAAACAGCCATTTATGGGATAAAATATTATTCCCATACAAAATTCTGGTCATCAAGCAGGTACTAAATTTAAAATGTGATCACAGTACGGCCACTGTGAACTGGTCACTTTCCATGGGTGGGCAATATTTCTTTGATGCAATAATATTAAATTATGGGAATAATCATCTAAAATTTACTTAATGAAGCACCGGGTACAACCCGGTGCTTCATTAATTAAAATTTTGCTGCTGATGATTTTTATTACCTTAAAAGCTTTTTTTGGGTATATGTGCTTCATATTATCTTTGAAGTGAAATTATTTAATCGCTGTGGATTTGCCTTCTTACATTTATGGGAGAGTGCCACAAGGCACTCTCCCATACATTGTAACAAGGCAAAGACATGTGAACAAATTCTGATTACCGAAAATAATTCAGCACTCGAACAGTTAAACCTAACACCTGTAACTTCATAAAAATCAAAATCAGATACTGCATAATATGTCAAAAAAGGACAATATTTTATGATGGAAAGGGACTGCTAATAACTTAATACTTACAGTGCTGAAGTACTTTTGTGCACTTCTTTGTTACAAGGTATTGGATCTGGACCCGGACTTGGAGTTCTACCCCTCTCCGATTCTGAATCACTCATAACGTTGTCAGTGTCTTTCTCTATTTGTGAATCGATTCCCAATTCCACCTTTAGAGGTACCACAACACTTGATATATTGTCAATAGCACTTTCTTGATTATCACTAGTTCCTAAGACAGAAGCCTCGAGTGGCTTCTCATATAAATGTTCATCAACTGGTTCCTGTTTAATGAATCCCTGGTCTAAGGTTTGATTGTCCTTACTTGGAGGTACAGAAGGCAACACTGGACATTTAATGTCACATTCATCTAAACCACGAATGTCTGCTAAATCAGACAGTTTTTGTAAAGGATTCACATGAAGGTCTCTGTCAAGTTCAGCACTAGGTGGCACTAAATGAGATTGCACAGGTGAGAGTGGTTCCTCTTTCACTTTAAGATTCGGCTCCACAGAAATGATGGGAGAGAATGATGGTTCTGGTGGTATTGGATGAGTTTGCTCTGACTGTTTAGGCTCATCCGATGCCAATGCATTGGATGATATGTCGATATCCTTCTGCACTTCAATGTCCTTTGGAATAACTGGTGACACTCCTCGCTCTGGTGGTATCTGTAGAGGCAGGAGTGAATGATGAGGATGGCGAAGTTGAGAGAGTACTGAGTGCAAGGGAGGAACAAATGGATATGGGAGTGCGAGGTGAGGGGGGTATGAGGGAGGTAATGGTGTGCTAGTGCTTTCTTGTGATACAGGATTCGACGCCAGATTTGGAGGCGATTCTGTCAGTGCAGGATGTGCAGGAGACGTTGACACCAATGGTGAGTTATCACAAGGCTGAGTCGTAGACTTGAATTCGTCCTCTGCAGGACTTGGTGTGCTTCTTGAAGTACTAGAACTCAAATCGTCCTGTGAAAGGAAATGTAACAAATGCAAAGTGCGTTTTGGTGATGAACAAGTTTAACACCTAAAGAGCCATTTTTTTCATCTTTAACCCTTTACTTAACAACAATAGGAGATAATGCCTGCAAAAAAGATTTCTTGAGTTAGGCCCCAAAAAGTAGATATTCTGTATCTCAGATCATTTTTTGTAAAATTGCATGTGATCAGGCAATTTTTTCTTTTTGTAATTATTTCTTTGCCATCAAAAGTTCTTGTTCTTAGTTTGTTTTATGTTTTAGGCCTCATAATCTACACAATAGCATGGGTGGTGGTGTATTTCATCCCTTGGGTTTCAAGAAGGCTTTGCAATGGTAAAGCACTGTAAAGCCTTGTTGCATTCAAGGAACAAATTTATCAATTTTATTACCTTGGGTAAAATATCAGATAAAAACCATTTAAATTTTTTTTTTTTTTTTTAACTTTGCATCAGTTCTAAAAAGAGAGCATATGGCAACCCAAAAGATCATGCTGGAGGACCTGAGAAACAGACTTTTAGGCCTTCCTACAAAAATTTCATTTTTTGCCTCAAAAACATAGGTTATAATCCCCAATTAGAACAAGCTCCATGCACTTATTCCAATGAGGGGAAATCAGCTATGCTTTTGCCTTTCCGATGAGTGACCATAAGAAATGTTTTTGACGCAAAAATTAAAAAAATAAAAAGTTTGAATGGAGACTTTTTGGAATGGCACTTGGTGGTTATGGCAATTAAGTTAGGTTAAGGGTTAAAAATAGTATTATCTTGAAGCTAAAAGATGTTGACAAAAAAATTCATTCATCTCAGAAGAGTGAGTTATAGTTAAGTCTTGACTACCAGTAAGTAAGTTCTGAGATGACCAAAGGAGAATTTTCTTCCTTCACTGATAATACCTGGCCGTAATACTGATTCAAAAAATGTATCTTTCAAGAACAGAGGACATTTTCAGAATCAATGTCAGGAGCTTGTAATACAAGTAAAGAAGAAGGGCTCAACCCATCATTATACAGTCGCTTACTGTAAATTCAGTCATTTTGCATGGCAAAATAGACCTCACTAATTTCAAATGCATCTCAATTTATTACAGAAACAAGAAAAAATGGAAACCTTTAGTCATTCGTTTTCGGAATTTCTTGTCCTACATACAAAAATCTCAAAAGTCCAAAATGGCTGCAATGGCAGCCATGTTGAATATGCCAGAATCCTGGTTATCAATAGGAACCTTCCTGTGGCCAACAGTAATGCACTAGAAAAAAACTGGTTCCATCAGATATTCCTTTTTCACATTTTTGTTCTGACAAGCAGAAATTACAAGAAAATTCAAGATAGCTGCCATGTTGGATAAGCCAGACATTCTTATAGTTAACAGTATTGCACTAGAAAAATTGGATCCACTGGTCATTCTTTTTGCAAGTTAATTGCACAAACAAGCAAATCCAAGATGACTGCCATGGCAGATATGCCAGAATTCTTGCAGATTATCGAAAGGAACCCTCTTCGTCAAGTCAGGACTAATCTACTCGAAAAAATGGGATTTATTGCACATTGTGTAAAATGATTTTTTATAGTTATTTAAAAAAAGAATCTATTAGCCGAACATGATGGATAGGTGGAGGTTAAAAATCACTTAAAAAACTAAGTACTGAATGCCTAATGGAAACCTGGCTTTGCTGGCAACAAGACTTAACACATCACTCCTAAGATATGTCTTAGATATTTTGATTACAGCTGATGATGTATAGGCCTTTAAGGATTAAAGCTCTGTTGTGCTAAAAAAAATATACAGCAATAATCATATTCTGAACACAAAATTTATCTTGTCTAAAAAAGGGAATCTTATTTTTACTATTTTTACTACACATTTTCTTTTAATTTCCTGAATTTCTCCCACCCACCCCACCTAATGTCAGTCCTTTGTTAAATAATCAATGAAAACCATTTTTAAAGATTAAGAAAATGTATTCAGCATAGACGGATTAGCCAGCAATACAGAATATAACACAGTAGTTAATCGTAACATTAATCCTGCTGGTGACAATATTTTGTGTCCATTCCAACATTTTCAAGCAATGACCAGCTTACCAGTTTCTGTACCACACTGAATAAAATATGTGACAAAGACAGTAAGTGGAGAGTGAGTTTCAATTAAAACACCTGTGGAGTGAAGTTTTTGCCCTGACAAAAATTCAGGGCTGTAGAAAGCATTGGGGTCGCAAACATTGCATCAGTCAATTGACATCAGAGTTTAACCTTGTAGTCCACTGGCTAACACTTTTCTTATCCATTTTATGTGTTGCACCATCAACTGACAGCTACTGACTGGGTGGAAACTCCCCTCTCTGAGTGTTTACTCTCTTTGAACAGCAGTGCAAAATAGGGAGCAAACTGGCACATCAGTTAGAAAATTCAGACTTCAGACTGAAAGGATGATGGTTCGATCCCCACCCACATCATCTGTGTGGTGTCCTTCAGCAAGATATTTAACCCTTTGGATGCTGATGGTGTATTCCATGCCAGTTCAGAGGCATAAACTAGTAGAGTCTATATTTGTTACTAAGGGGAAGGCCAATCAATATTTTCAACATGCAGCCCAAGTTTCACACAAGAAGAATGCAACTGCATGCTTATGGGGCAACCTCTGGAATGTTATTGAATGATCCTGTGTCAATTTATTTATGTAATTGTTTGTGTTTAGGCCATACAAAGTTGATTGTCTGTTTCTCAGGCCATCTTTTCAAAAAAAGCATGTGGGCGGGCGTTTTTTTTTTTTTTTATTTCTCCCTGAGAGGTTGTTTGTGGTAATTCGACCACCACCCAAACGCCTGGTGGACCACGCAAAATTTCACAAATATATTGGTTATTTACCGTAGGGGTGTTGGGTCATAAATGAAGTGTGGTTTGAATGTTTGTTTTTTCAGTGAAACGTGAAAATTATGACACAGTACGAAACGCCTCGTGGGTGAAACGTCTCGGGATGAAACGTCTCTTGGACAAACCAAATGTCGAAGTACCAACTTTCACAGATTTATTTTACCCCCCCAAAAAAAATCCCTTCACAACCTGCCTAATAAAATCGTGAATCGCAATTTTTCCCCATTATGTTCAGAATTATCACAACCCATTTGCAGTTCATCCATAAATCATATTTTTCAGAAATCTGAAATACAAAACGAATGTTTGCATGTTTTTATTAACAAATTTGACTGCACATACCTGCCAATATGCGATTTATTTTCAACTATGAATGTTACTTTTATATCAAGCAGCGGTTACTATTAGTTATCCAATTATCCTGCATCTCAAATGCATTTATTTAAATTAACTGGGAAACTCGTAACAGTACACAAAATTACAATACAAATGTTACTAAAAATAAATGCCAGGAGACTATGTTCCATTCAACATAGCACCTGACATTGCAGACTTTCTGAGGGTTGGTGCGAATCAAACGTGGTGCGAATCAACCATTCCCCTTTGTGACTGTTTGTAGTCAGATTGAAGGACACCTTTCTTCTTGCTGTCATTATGACTTACCTTTTACAGAATAAAACACCTTCTGTCGTGAATATTGCATAAACTCACCCACTTTATTAAAGTATGATGTAGAAAAAGCTTGAAGTGTGTTAATTTAAATTTGGCAACGCATCGATATCGATTTACCGAAATGAGCACAATATCACAAATTTTTTTTAAAAGATTTTTTGGTATCAAAAAAAGGTTGCATGCGCAGCAAAAATGACCATGCGCACGGGCCTGAGAAACAGGGGTTCATTTTTTTATGGCCTTAAAGTATATTTCTGCACAATGGCAAAATCATGAATGCAACATGGATATAAAATCAAGTCCAGCCGACTGTTTATATGCCCATTTTAGAGGACTTCCACCCCGAGCATTAGTGACCAGGGCCTATTTTACCAGTAAAACAGAGCATGTTTACCACAGAAAATAAATACGTACTGTTTCATTTCAAGGGGTTTACACAGGGAATGCATAAATTTATCCCTTGCCTTATTTATTTATTTATTTATTTATTTATTTATTTATTCATTTATAGGGGTTTAATGACACTTTTGACAGCCAGGGTCACCCCGTGTTTGACAGTTTTAGCTGTGGAGGAAGCCACAGTACCCATAGAGAACCACTTAGCAATAGCACAAAACTGTCAGACTCCCCAACATACTAACTCCACACAAGCAGGGTTGGCATTGATTGAATACAAGTGCACCATCGATGTGCAGTACGCCAAGTACACAGCACCACCATGCCCCCAAATAGGCAATCGGGATGAAGTGCTTTGCCCAAGGAATGCAGTTACCCCTGGCAGGGATCAAACCATGGACCTTTCGGTTTGAAGTTCAATGCTGCACCATGGAGCCACCATGCTCCCATAGTTTGACCTAATATAAGGTATACTGCAAGAAACTAGTAGCTATGTCAAGAGAAAGATATTCCTTTTATGACTGTTAGTCCTACCTTCAACAACCTTAAATGTCTCCTGCATTTATTAATTTATCAAATTCACTTATGGATGTAGCTTAGTGGAATCCTATTGACGGAATAGCTTATGTTGACAACAAAAAAAAAAATTCTGTTCTGGTGTGTGCTTCTTGTGCATTGAAAAAATAAACGTGTTTGGTGGAGATCCACCCCTGCAGAGCAAAGCAAAGTATAAATTATTCACTACAAATTATCTACAAGTTTTACTCTTAATTTAATTTTTTATGTTTCATTCATTACCCCATGAATTGCCTGCATCTGTCTGCGTAATTTCCAAATAAAGCAATTGAAAAAAATATATTTTTCCAAAAATTTCAAAGAAAACCATATCATGTGACCCCTCATTGAAATGAGATCACTGAGCTCGTTCCAATGAGGGGTCACATGATATGGTTTTCTTGAAAATTTTTGAACAAAAACAATAACTAAAAATAATAAATTTTGATATCCTGAGCATTGGGTATTTATTTATAAAGGTTTAACGACACTTTAACATCCAAGGTCATATCATGTCGTGACAGTTTTATGGGTGGAGGAAGCCGGAGTATCCGGACAGAACCACTGAGCAATGACGAACAGCGGACAGCCACCCCCTTCCAACATGGTAACTCCGCACTGCAGCACAAGCAGGGTTAGACTGGTTGAAGACGTGTGCACCATCGATGTGCAGTACCACTTAGTACACAGCGTCATCGTGCCCCCAGGTGGACAATCAGGGTTAAGTGCCTTGCCCAACGACACAACACGGGAGTCTGAATCGATCGCTCAGATGGTCACCCATCCAAGGACTAACCGGCCTCGATGTTGCTGAACTTCGGTGATCTGATGAGAAACGGTTACCGCAACACCACCATGCATTGGGTAAAGGGTTAAATTAAACTTCTGATCCAGGACTGAAATGCAGTATAATTTTTAGTGATTTTCTTCACTATGCACAGTGTTATAATAGCTGCTAACAAAGAAGCTAATTGGTCAACTACTTAATATTACATTATACTATACATTCGTATGAAGAATATAACATACATGTTCCGACTTCCCTTGTATATCTTCAGTGACAATTTTGACTTCTCCAACAGGCTATCATAACAAGATTAAGTGCACAAATGTTTCTTGCCTTGTATTGACAGAAATGCAGTACGATTTCTTGCCGACATTGCTCATTTGAACAGAGGAATGGTATGAGGTGAATACCACATAATGCATCCTGTAGACATTAAGTGTATTTAGTGTAGTCAGGGTTCCTGCAGGCAAGAGTTGATGATATTCAAGGCTATTTAAGGCTGATTCTTTACATTTTTCAGCATTTTTAAGGCCCTTCTAGGATTTTATCCCAAGAACAGGAATTTTGTGGTTCTTGGTTTTGAAGTCAGTCACGATAGCAGGAATTTTCCCGGTTCTTGTTTCTGAATATCAGTCCTGATACCTAGGCAATTCATAGGACTGAACCGGGAATCAAAGGTTGTGTTCCGCAGCCTTTGATTCCCGATTCGAGTATATGAATTTCCTGGGTAATAGCACTGATTTTCAGAACTGGTAACTGGGAAATTCCCATTTGTGAGATTAAACCATAGCTCCAATGGCAATGCTGGTCTTGGAAGAAATTGATAATCGTCGTAATCTCAAACTATAATACACATTCATTGATACCATGGTCTATGAATTTCCTAGGTATCATGATTGACTTTCAAAACTGGGTGCCGCAGAGCCCTGAAATTCCTGCTCCCAGTATTAAACCTTAGGCCCTACCATGCCCAAATTGAAGGAATTCCAAGGCCCTGCCTTCACTTGTCTATTTATGACTCTCTGGTCATTACCCCTTTCCTTTTATGGGAGGGGTAAGAGAGCGTAATGACCGGAGGTTCCAAGTTAGGACAACACCTTCACGAACTTTGGTATGAAAAACTTGTAGTAATGCTGATGCACTTCGCCAAGAGTTTTTGTTCCATGGATATTCTAGGCCTTCTGGCTTATTTGCCAGGATTTTATGGCACTGAATGCCCCAGTCAAATTTAATGCCACACCTTGAATCCAAGGCCCTGCATGAACCCTGATATTATTGGTGTTTTAACAATAGCATGAAAAAAAATAAACAAACTTCCGAGATGTATACAAAATATACCTGATTGTTTTCTATGTCTCCTTCATTACCAATCTCATCATTTTCATTATCAATATCATTTGCTGATACAGAACTACTATCTTCAGAAACAAACTCTGAGTCTGTGTTTTCCTAAAATATAATTATGAAGTGAAAATACACGGAAGGAGACACGTGTGTGAATGGGTTAATTGATATGGCATGAGTGCCAGCACAGAAGAATAATACGAGAGGCCGCAGGCCTTGGGTTTTATCCTTCCGCAATGGTATAATTGCCACATCGATTAACCCATTCAAACATGTGCCATTCTATGTTTATTGCATGCTTCACGTACATAAAAACAAAAATTAGAAGGACACTCAGCAATTCATTTGACAATTATCAACAAAAAACACATTTTATCGCCAACCAAATTTGTGAGGGGAACCTGTGTTACTATTTTTTCCCTGAGTTCCAATGTGTTCTATGTGCCTACTGGCACAGAGAACACATTGCAACTCAGGGGACGATTTTCAGCTATCGCTAGCGATTCAAATTATATTTGCATTGCACAATTTGTAGAAAATTCCATTGAAATTTTGCTTCTATTTAAAAATAGAATGTCAAAGATTTCCATTCCGCACATATGTGCAGAACAGATTTTTATTTTCTGCATGGTTTAGTGTTGCTGTACATGAGGATTTCATAGAACAGGCATCTAATAAGAGGCCCCAAGGGGCCTGAAAGCGCTCACCTTACACTGACAACTATCAACCGAGGGTCCTGATTTGAACAAACTTGCATCTGCCCCTTTAAGAAAACCGTATACCAAATATCAAAACATTCTGACCGGTGGATCTGAAAATTTAAAAAATAAAAAATTCCTCATATTGAACTAAGTTATAATTCGGGCCAAATATGACCCCAGGGTCTTGGCTTTAACAAATTTGAATCTCACCTCCCTGACGATACAGTACACCAAGTATCAAAAGATTCATTCTGGAGGATGTGAAGAAGATTTTTAAAGAATGTTCCTCATATTGAACTAAGTTACAATTCGGTCTCCCACAAGGAGCCCAAATATGGACTCAGAGACTTGGCTTGAACAAACTTGAATCACACCTCCCTAAGGATGCTGTATACCAAATATCAAAACATTCTGACTGCTGGATCTGAACAAGAAGATTTTTAAAGAAAATTCCTCAAATTGAACTAAGTTATAATTTCGGGCTCCCATAGGGAGCCCAAATATTAACCCAGAGACTTTGCTTGAACAAACGTGAATCTCACCCCCCCTAAAGATGCTGCATACCAAATATCAAAAGATTCTGATTGGTGGATCTGAAGAAGAAGACTTTTAAACAAGAGATTCACTCAGAAGTGAGTATGCCCCCCTACGTGGTAATGACCTTGATCTGTGACCTTGACCTCCATCAAACAAAAAAATTTGTAAAAAGTTTAATATTCGTACTTTGGTTCGTTTCTGAGTTTTGGCTGAGACACGAATATTGATGATTTTCAGTGTGATCTTGAAATGTGGCCTTGACCTTACGGACCTGGCTGTGGTGTGTGACACATCCACCCATTGTCCTTGATAATTGAGCGAAGTTAGATGATTGTAACCCTAATAGTTTTGGAGTTATGCTTTAGACACGATTTGTGACCCTGAACATATGCGGCGGAAACTATTATACGCGACACACCTATGGACTGTCCTTAACATTTGTAAAAAGTTTAACAATTGTACTATGATTTATTTCTGAGTTATGGCTGAGACACGAATATAGACCGATTTTTAGTGTGACCTTGAAATGTGACCTTGACCTTGAAGGTACGAACCTGGCTATGGTGTGTGACACATCCTCCCATGGTCCTTTATACTTGTGTGAAGATTGATGACTGTGGCCCTAACAGTTTTCGAGTTATTGGCTCGGACACACACACACACACACACACACACACACACACACACACACACACACACACACACACACACACACACACACAGTCTTGTCTTCCCTACATACCGAGGTATGCCATTGTTTGTCCTTTGTGTGGACTAACGGTTTCTACCTCGTTTTGCCGGTACAGTTCTGGGAAAACAACCGAGGTAAAGGGTTTCTTTTGTCTTTTGTACCTCGGTAAGGCGAAACACGCAAACTCTTTTGTCTAGTTACCTCGTCAAGTTGGTAAGACAAACCCACACACACACGCACACACACACACACACACACACGGACACACACACACACGGACACACACACACATCAATCGCTATATGCCACCCAACTTAAGTCAGGGGCATAAAAATATTTCTCATACTGTACTAATTTAAATATTTGGGCTCCCATAGAGAGCCCAAATATGGACCCAGGGATTTGATTTCAACCAACATGTGAAACAATCTTCCAAAGATGTTATATGTGAAATTTGGAAGCTTTTGGAGCAGTGGTTTGGGAGAAGAAGAGTCTTAAATGTTTTCCCCATTTTCCACAGTGTTAAAAAAATGCTGATTCAGTATTTTTTCAAAGTCCCGGAAATGTACCCTATGATAAAACCAATAGCAATTTTTGATGACCATTCCATTCTGTTGGTCCTAAGGAAGCTTCACACCAAATAAAAATTCTCAGAGCCGTGAAGTTTTGGAAATATGGGCGTTTGAAATTTTTCCGCTCCTGGGTTCCCACAGAGCATTTTGAAAAAAAAATTGGCATAAATCAAGTACTTATGACCCATTAATACTTCATATCAAATTTGGTTCAAATCGGCCTCTCGGTTTGGAAAATAGAAATTTGGGGTGGGGCAAAAATTCTTGACCCTCCCGTAATGACAAATATTGCCCCTCAAACTTCTCTTGAACAAACTTTAGTCTACACCTCAAAAGGAAGCTGTTTACCAAATATCAAGTCTCTGTTTCAGCTGGTTCATGAGAAGATTTTAAAAAAAATTAGGCATTTTGGCCCCACCCACTTCTCAATATGAGCAGAAAACCAATTTGATGAAAAACCCAAATGCTCCTATATAACCATTACTCATGTGAAATTTCTGTAAAAAGTGGCCAGTGGTTTGGGAGAAAAAGACCCAAACACCACCTTAACGACGGACGATGGACGACAGACAAAGAGTGATCAGAATAGCTCACCCTGACTTTCAGTCAGGTGCACCAATAAATTGGAGTTCTTGCAAAGACTGCATGCAGGGGCAACTGTTCTGTTGTAAAAAATGTGATCAAAGCCGGAATTAAGTCCCAAGGGTTAATGAAGAAATTAATTGGCATGCCAAGATTATTAAGACCTGACTTACTTCTTCTGATTTTTTCCTCTTCTGTAACTTATCTTCAGTGTCAGAAGAATTATGTTGCCGCTTTTTCCCTTTGCTGCTAATTTCTTCTTTTTCAATCTGATAGGAAATGATAAATTATCAATATGAACAATTCTGAAAAACCCAACATTATTTTCTCTCACATTAAAACAGCCATAAACAAAATTACATGAAAAAATACCTCTCACTTAATAAAAACTTCTAAAGAAGATGATAGATAGAATTACCTCCCCTTGATGTGCATTGCAATTATTAATTCTCATGAAGAGAAATGAAATTTAGAGTGATCTTTAATTTCAAATTCCATATAACTGCAGTGTATAATACACGATTGGCAATATTTTCATCAGTTTATTTTTAAATATTATTCACAATTCAGCTGTATGTATCTTCAGGAATACCCCAAGCAAATCAAGTTCTGAATGTCTAGTGAAAAACTATCAACAACCCTAGTACAGTAGAGCCCCCTCAATTGGATATCTCTTAACTGAATAACCCTGTTAATTGAATATAATTTCCCAACACAAAACCATTTACCATAGCTCCAGTACAAATTTGACCTGTCAATTGAATATATGTTATATAGTAAACTCCTCTTAAGTGAATCGAAAATCTTGTAAAATGTCGAGAAATTACCCTGACTCTACCCAGTTTTCCTTTGTTTATAGTTCTATTTGGCCTCAGTACATCCAATACAGTCATTTAATCTATTATATCCTGTTTGACAGAGCTCATGGAGCTCTGTCAAACAAGATGTAATAGAATAAATGCCAAGTTTATCTCTAGAATACAGGAAAGTGACACAATCCCTGTTAATTGAATGCTCCTGTTAATTGAATAATTTTCATTGGCAAAGTGGCTATTCAATTAACAAGGTTCCACTGTACTACATGTATTTGTATTTCTTGAACCACAAAACTACAAGAAATGATTTGACTACTAAATGCAGTGAAAAACAAATGACAATAAATTATCATTTGATGTCCCAAGGTATCTTCAGCATGAGCTGCCTAAATGAACGCAAAGCAGGCATGATAATCCAAATGGTGATTCATACAGCTAGAACAGTGTTTTTTAATGTTAAAACAGCAAATACAGTAGACAGGTACCTTATTATTTCAATATCAATTTTGCCAGTTAAAATATATACTTTGCCAGGATACAAGAATGATGCCAATTTAATACTTTGTCGGTAAAATTTTTCATTTAACATGAGTACTCAACAAAGCAGTATGCAATCAATTACCTAAATTATTGTCATAAACAGAGTTCTTGATGAATTATGTTTTGTTTTAATGAGCTCACAAGAGCTATTACAAACAAGATATAATGGATTAAAAACAATTAGGTTGGATGTATGTTTTGAGGCAAAAAAAAATGCATTTCACAGAAATCTGTAGTCATCTGAACACATTTCGAATAGATTACAACAGTTTATTCTTAATAAGCAAATGCCATGGGATGTCCCATCCACCTGTTACCCAACTCAACAAATATATATGTTAAAGGTTATGTGCAATACAACAAAACACATTCAAGATAGATGACTTAAAGCTTTAAATTGTCAACAGAAAAACTATATAAGGCCTAAAAAAATAAAAAATCTGTTTCTCAGGCCCTCCCACATGGTCCTTTTGGCCGCCGCATGCTCTCTTTTTATATCCAATTTAAACTTTAAAAAAATAAAAATTAAATGGTTTATGTCAGATATTTTACTCAAGTTAAAAAATCTGATGAATTTGTCCCTTGAGTGCAAGAAGTCTTTGCAATGCTTTAGCATTGCAAAGCCTTCTTGCACTCAAGGGATGAAATTCACCACCACCTGTGCTATTCTGTAGATTATGGGGCCTAAAACTTGAACCAAGAACATGAACTTTTGATGGCAAAGAAGTAATTACTGAAATAAAAAACCGCTCGCCCGCATGCAATTTTACAAATAATGGCCTGAGAAACAGAAGATCTACTTTGTGTGGCCTAAAATCAGAGAATGATTCAATAATGTTTTTTTTTCAGGTCACTTGATATCAAATGAATTAACCCTCTGCCTAACAATTTGCCAACATTCACCCGCATAATTTACAAATTGAGCTGTTGAAAAAAGAATATTTCAACAAATCCATATCATGTGACCTCCTCGTTGGAACGAATTTGAATCGGGAAGTGTGGGGGGGGGGGGGGGGGGAGAGGGGTCACATGATATGGTTTTGTTGACATTTTTTGAAAAAATGGAAAAAAATAATATTTAACCCTTTGAACCCAAGTTTTTACATCCAGGAACATGATACGTCATAATTTCATTAACTAGGGTGGATGCTAAGTGCATGGGTGTGGTAGGCCAATCAATATTTTCAACGTGCAGCCCAAATGCTGAACGTTGAAAAAATTAATTGGTCTACCTCTAAATAATGAACATGAACTCTTCCAGTTGCTGTCATCGAACTGATATGGAAGATACCACCAGGGTTCAAAGGGTTAAAATAATAAATTTGACATCCAGTGCATTGAGTAAAGGATTAAGGGAGGTTGAAAAAAAAAAATAAAGGTAAATAACTTGGTAGAAAGGACACAGTGTAGCTAATTTTCAAACCTAAGTGAACTGCTGATAGAAAGTCGTTTAAAATATGAAAAGAATTTGTTGAATGCTTCTCCTTAGTGTGATGGAAAGTTAGAAAAGTTGCAAAAGGGGGATAACTCTGGAAGAAAGGACCAGTGAGGATGATTTACAAACCCATTCAAGAAATTGTCAATGAAAGGCTGTGTGTGTGGAAAAATAAAAATTATTCACTGAATAGTTCTCCTTACAGGGTGATTTCAGGCATCTTGAAAATAAAAGGGCAATAACTCTGAAAGAAACAACTAGAAAGGTGAAATTGCAACCCTATTTGAGATATTGTCACTGAAGTTATGTATTAAATTTGATAATGATTTCTTGAATTCTTCTCATCACAGGGTGGTGACAAGCTGCAATAAAAAAATACACAATGGCAGGGTTCAATCCATGGCAATTGCAAAGTGGCCTTCTTCTGGGCTGTGGGTCCACTGGGGTGACCAAAACAAGTCAAAGTCCAAGCAAACTACATCATAACTCAGGGACCTCAATAGATCTGGGGTCCCAGACAAATGGTAGCATAAGGTATCGGAAGATGCCCAAACAACTTGCCCTAGATCTAATGCTTTAAAAACATAAACCATTGCAGTTTAGTACCTGCATGTATGCATGTTACCTGTATTGCTTTCTGAAGCTTCTCTGTTCTCAAGAAATTTATGAAATGTTAAAATGAAACACTGTTATCAAAACTACTCACAATTTGCTAAGGATAACTCCTTACTCATCAACGTATTTGTACTTAAAATGGAAATATGTAAATTTCCATGTACAGCAAGAGCTGTTGCTGAAGGCAATTATACCCCCAATGCAGTGCTGGATCGATGAAGAATTAAGTAAGGTAAGGACCATAACATAACTCTGGTGAAAAATACACGGGCAACATTTTTATAACATGTGCAAGAACAACTTGTTAATGGATCCAGCATACCAAATTTCATTGAAATCCCTCCACTCAGTGCTGAGATATCACTGTAGATGGACGGATGGACAGATAGATGGACAGATGGATGCATGTAATCCAGTATACCCCCCTCCCCACCCATTCTCTTAGCGAGTGGGGGGGGGGGGGGGGGGGTGGATAAACATGTGAATGAGTTGGGGGTGGTCTGTCGTAAATTGTGAGTATTATATGCCCAAACTATGTAGATACCTGTAGACTAGTATCTGCCCAAACTATGTAGATACAGTTCGGTTGTCATGGGTTGGTCACTTTCCATAGGTGGGCAATATTTCCATGGATGCAATAATATTAGATTCCAAACACTAATTATAGGTATAATCATCAAAAATTTAATTAATGAAGTACCAGGTGCAACCCGGTGTTTCATTAATTAAAATTTTGCGGACAATGATTTTTATTACTTGATAAACGCATGTGTGGACATCACTGCCCACTCGTGGATTACGACCAGTCCATGGCGACTGTACTGTACCTACAAACTATCAATGCTGTACTTATGGAAGTCTCTTCTAACTGAAATTACTTACCTTAACACTACTAGTATCACTACATATACTATCAACACTTGGTGACTTTGGACCAGATTTACACACTGGACTGTCAACAAGTTCTGGACTAATACTCTGACTTTCTTTTTTCTTTCCTTTAATAATTCCACTCTGGAAAATAATTAAATGTAAATGATGAATATTATCCATTAAGAAATTAATCCTTTACCTATCTGCCCCCATAATTTACAATTCAGCAGTTAAAAAAATTATAAAAAAAAATTCAAATTTCAACAAAAACCAAATCATGTCACTCCTTAATGGAAGAGTCCATTGTACTCATTCCACTGATGGGACACACATGGTTTTGTTGAGTTTTTTTTTACAATCATATGGAGCCAACTGAGCCTATTATAGGCCATTCTCATCAAGGAATGGACCTGAACTTGCATATGAATTTTGAAACTGAAAAAGAATTGGAGCTGTAGTCTGTGCTGAGTGAATTGTAGATCGTGTTCTGAAGAAATCAAAGATCATTACAACAGCGGCCAACCATAACCAATGCACGTGTCAATGACACTGTAGACTAGCGTGTGTTGTGTTTGATGAAAAGAATAAAGTTCAATGTTTATGAAAGGATTATGAAATAAGAGAAAGAATTGTGATAATTGAGAATATGTTAATTTCTGTTCCCTATATGCTATGTTTTCAATAAAAATAATTTGAGGTACTAAAGAATCGAGGTCTGGGCTGACGTGGACCTCACAGTTAATGTATGTCAACCAAAGTTACCAAGTTACAGTAAAATCATTCCAAAACGAGTCATCCCACCTAGTTACAATGAAATCCCTTCATAAATATAACCCGTAGACTTTGCAAAAGGAATCTAGGTCACGTGACGATTTGGCTGTTACGGCTGACCGATCATGACCAAAATATTAGAGACTCATCTAGATATCATACCAAGTTACAATGAAATCCGTTCATAAAACAACATGTAGACAGTGCTAAAAAAATAGGACGTTCTCATCTGGACATCATCGGAGTTACAATAAAATCCCTTCATAAATACAACATGTAGACCGTGCTAAAGGTTTTCGGGTTTTGGGCCTGTGCAGCCATCATGGTTGACTGATCACGACCAAAAGGGGACGTTCTCATCTAAACCTTATACGGAGCCATCCTACCAAGTTACAATGAATAAAAACGATCTGTAGACTGTGCTAAAGGCTTTTGGATTTCAGGCTCATGTACCCATCACGGTTTACCGATCGCAAACAAAAGAGGACGTTCTCATCTAGACTTTAAACCTGCATTTGAAATTTCGGACAAGAACTACGGGGTGTAGCCTGTGCTAAAGAAAATGTGAACAGACTCACAGACTCTCAGACTGACAGACTTCTGCATGCAAGATGGCAATAGCTTATCTTGACTTTGTCAAGTTGAGCTAAAAATGGGACGTTTTCATCTACTCATCATATTAATACAGTGGAACCCTGTTAATTGAATAGCCACTTTGCCAATGAAAATTATTCAATTAACTGGAGTATTCAATTAACAGGGATTGTCACTTTCCTGTTTTGTAGAGATAACATAGCATTTATTCAATTATATCTTGTTTGACAGAGCTCCATGAGCTCTGTCAAACAAGATATAATAGATTAAATACTTGTATTGGATGTATTGAAACCAAATAGATCTATGAACAATGGAAAACTGGTGAGAGTCAGGGTAATTTCTCGACAGGTTACAAGATGTTTTATTCAATTAACAGGAGTTTACTCTATAACCTAAATTCAAATAACAGGTCAAATTTGTGCTGGAAGAATGGTAAATGGTTTTGTGTTGGGAAATTATATTCAATAAACAGGGTTATTCAGTTAAGAGATATCAAATTAAGTGGGCTCCACTGTACACCCTGTCAAATTTCAAGAAAGGTGATGCATAAAATTAATGCAACATGTAGCCTGCACTAAGATGGTTGCGGAGTCAGCCATTGTGGATGGCCGGTTGTGACAATAATGGGATTTAATCTTCTGGGCATGAGGCTGAACATGCATATGAAATTTGGTTTGTTTGCTTGTTTATTGGGGTTCAACGACACTTTCAACAGTGTGGAACACATTGTGTTGAATAAAATTTGTGATGATCAGAAAAGAACTGTGGGCTGTAGCCCCATTGGAATGAAATTGTGGACAGTGCTCTAAAGAAATCGAAAAAATGGCTGCCGAGAAAACTATTATGGATGACATTTTGTTACTAAAATATTACATTTTCATCATATTAATTGACCCTGCCAAATTTAAAGAAGATTGACGCATAACTGTGCCCTATAGCTTGTGTTAAAAAAATCCAAGATGACTGTGTCAGGCATTGCAGGTTTCTGAAAGGGATCATTATAGGATGTTCTCATCTGAACATACAAATGATATTTGGTGA
Organism: Pictodentalium vernedei; assembly: GCA_031216915.1. Lineage (NCBI taxonomy): Eukaryota > Metazoa > Mollusca > Scaphopoda > Dentaliida > Dentaliidae > Pictodentalium > Pictodentalium vernedei. The sequence goes on from CM062290.1 coordinate 347,447,425, forward strand.
TGATCAGAAAAGAATTGAGGACTGTTGCCCGTGCTGAATGAATTGTGGACAGAAAGACAGATCAACATACATCCACACATGGCACTGCTATAGCTAACAAGACCAATACCGGGTCTGGACCTGCGTCGCTGCATGCAATTAAATCGGCAGACAGGAAGTGGCTGCATGGCAGATCTGAAAATTGCATACACGATACAACTGATCATTATCAGGCTCCAGATGAAATATAAAATCAATCCCTTGCATAGAAGCCGAGAAAAGTTTGACGAAAAATTTCAATGTTCAGTGGGTACAGTAAAATTTCAAAGTATCGGCAAACAGGAAGTGGCTGCACAGCAGATCTGAAAATTGCTTACATGATACAACTCATCATTATTAAGCAACAGACCAAATATAAAATCAATCCCTTGCATAGAAGCCGAGAAAACCTTGACAGAAAATTACAATGTTCAGTGGGTACAGTAAAATTTCAAAGTATCGGCAAACAGGAAGTGGCTGCACGGCAGATCTGAAAATTGCTTACACGATACAACTCATCATTATGAAGCAGCAGACCAAATATAAAATCATTCCCTTTCATAGAAGACAAGACAACTTTGACAGAAAAAGTGTTTCGGACGGACTGACGGACGGACAGACGGACTGACGGACAGAGTGGAGTGGTTACTAGACCTGCTCTGCCGCTGGCGACGCAGGTAACAATGACTTAGTCAAGTTATGTTGAAAATTTTCTCTCTTCTTTTCACCAATATTAACAGAAGTCATGGATTGTGATTCTTGGAAAACTCTCCGTTTCCAAAATCAATATCTGTGACATGCCATATAAATGAAGAAAAAAGAATTTTTCTTGTGAGGATACCACAACTTATTTCCCCTATCATATCAGGAGGTATGGTTTAACAAAATTCAATTAATATGAGTTTACTTTCTGCCCAATATGCAACTAATATCTCAAACTTGTACTAAAGATATGGTAAAGGGTTTGGTGTTTGGAAGTTCTGTGTAATTAGCGGGGTCATTCAATTACTAGGTATCTAATTAGGTGGCCTACACTCTACAGGAGTTTTCTTTATTTTTCTAAAAGAAGAGTAAGGTTGTCCTCAGTTCGAATCCCTCCTGCGGCAACCACGTTGTGTCCTTGGGCAAATCACTTCACCCCCATCGCCCAAATGGTGGCATGGGTTCATTGTGTACTAAGGCACACTGCATGTCGATGGTGCACTTGTCTTAAACCAATGTTAACCCTGCTTGTGTGGAGTTAGTATGCTTTGGAGCCGACAGTTGCTTACCATTGCTCAGTGGTGCTCCCCAGGTACCCTGGCTTCCTCCACCCGTAAAACTATCGTCTTCATGATTAGCCATTGTGCAGAAATGTGACCTTAAACACCAATAAATAAATAAATAATAATAAGGTTTGTACAACCTGAAGAAAAAAATATCCTTAAGGCCACACAAAATAGATCTGTTTCTCCAGTTATTTTTCGTAAAATCATATGGGGCGGTGGTTTTTTATTGTATTTTTTTCATTATTTCTTTACCATCAAAAGTGTATGTTCTTGGTTTGTTTTAAGTTTTAGGCCTATAATCTACAAAATAGCATGGGTGATGGTGTATTTTGTCCCTTGAGTGTATGAAGGCTTTGCAATGCTTTAGCATTGCAAAAGCCTTTTTGCACTCAAGAGACAAATTTATCAATTTTATTAACTTGGGTAAAATATCAGATATAAACCATTTAAATTTTATTTTTTTAGGTTTGCATTGGTCATAAAAAGAGAGCATGTGGCAGCCAAAAGGACTCCGCAGGAGGACCTGATAAACAGACTTTTCACTTTTTTAGGCCTAAGTTTTCTTGGGTATTTTCAAGTATTTTACCAGGCTCTTTGAGGAAAATTATTTTTATGATCTCTGAATATATACGTGAACCTTGTTTATTAAATAGCCACTTTGCCAATGAAAATGATTCAATTAACAGGATTATTCAATTAACAGGAATTGTGTCACTTTCCTGTATTATAGAGATAAACTTATCATTTATTCTATCATATCTTGTTTGATATAATAGATTAAATGCCTGTATTGGATGTACTAAGGCCAAATAGGCCTATAAACAAAGGAAAACTGGGGAAAGTCATGGTAATTTCTCGACAGGTTACAAGATTTTTTATTCAATCAACAGGAGTTTACTCTATAACCTATATTCATTTAACAGGTCAAATTTGTACTGGCAGTATAGTAAATGGTTTTGTGTGGGAAATTCAAATTAACAGGGTTATTTTGAGATATCCAATTAAGTGGGCTCCACTGTACCAGATATCAATTCCTATACACAATGTTCACATTACAAATGAAATTTTATTCAATGAACACTGTACTAGAGTGGATTCCCCAGTGAGGATAATAAACTTTTTGATTGTCACACATTCACTTACTGAATTTCTTGTTTGTCTTGTTCGCATATTTTGTTTGCCGTTCCCTGAGTCTTCGTCTTTGACTGGTCTGAAGAGATAATCAGAAGACTCTTCAGACCTATCTAGGGGGCGCTCCTCCCCATATTTCTTGAAATAAAGTCGACAATCCGTACATAGTAGGCTTTTATCTTTACCAGCATGATGCCAGTCCTTGGAACCTGAAAAGACAAAATTTTTATCTCTTGAAACACTTTAAACCCTTCACTGATGATTTGTGCACACTTAAGTACTTTTTTATCTATTAGAACACGAGTTATGCCAGGCATTGCACAAAATGCCTCGCGAGCAGTTTCAATCAATACCAACCTGTATCCCCATTACTTTGAAGCAAAATTATTGCACTGAAACCAACAAATAGCCCAATTTAAGGCCACACAATGTAGATCTTCTGTTTCTCAGGCCATTATTTGTGAAATTGCATGCGGGGGAACGTTTTTTTTATTTTATTTTTCATTTCAGTAATTACTTCTTTGCCATCAAAAGTTCATGTTCTTGGTTCAAGTTTTAGGCCTCATAATCTACAGAATAGCATGGGTAGTGGTGTATTTCATTCCTTGAGTGCAAGAGGCTTGGCAATGCTAAAGCATTGCAAAGCCTTCTTGCACTCAAGGGACAAATTCATCAATTTTTTTTAACTTGGGTAAAATATCAGACATAAACCATTTAATTTTTATTTTTTTAAAGTTTAAATTGGTTATAAAAAGAGAGTGTGTGGCAGCCAAAAGGACCATGCAGGAGGGCCTGAGAAACAGATTTTTTATTTTTTTAGGCCTAATCCTCATAATTTGAAGCTAAAAACCAAGTTTTAAAACTCTTAACAATGGATCATAACTCTTATGGAAATATGTGGGTAGAGCTGAAATTCAATACCAATGTGTATGCCCAAATGTTAATGCTACAAACCAATTCTGAAAACTCTACTCTTTATGAACAGACGGATGGACAGATCAATAACATAACATGTCCTGTTTTCAACAGGCATATAAAAAGTGTTTTGCCTGCTGTCAAACAGCATCAGCTGTATCTGGTAACAAAATTCAAGAAAAAATGGCTGCAACTTTTTATTGAAAAAAAATCAATCAAATAATTCCAATTTCTCAAGTTTTTTCATGAGGGGACGGTGGTATATCAATGTCTTTTATCAGCAGACGACCTTGTTCCAATGAGGGGGTCACATGATATGGTTTTGTTGAAATTGTTTGAAAAAAATTGGGGGTTTTTCAACTACTTAATTTGTCAATTTTGCGAGTAGATGGGGCCCAATCCATAAGGTAAAGGGTTAACAGGGTTATACAACCACCCAGCAAACCTATTACCAAACAAAATGGCCACATCTGGTCAGCGCTCTGGACAAAACTTGCCATTCAAATTTCATTATTTTTTTGCCTCCAAAACATAAAGTATACATGGAATGCGTACAGAAGGAGGGGGGGGGGGGGGGGAAATGCACTCTCACTAGTGGTGTAGGATGTAACTGAACGTATAAAGTCCAAGTCTCTAACCACTGAGTCACTGAGCTTCCGACAGGCAAGTAAAGTGAATGGGTACCTAAAGACAACTGAACAAGTATTACCTTATGACCCCCAATGGAAAAAGCTTATTGCACTCTATCCCATGAGCAGCCATGTTATGTTTTCGAAGCAAAAAATTCATTAAAGAGCATTTTATACACGTGTTATCTGCGAGTCATGTCTGGTAAAGGGTTAATCCTTGGGGGCCTAATTCCTACTTTGATCAGTTTTTACTGCAACAGGACAGACAAACTGTAGAAACTAGACGAGTGACTGTCCCCGATGGGCTTGTCCATACCCTCCGCCACCATGATTATTTTTCAATGAAAAGGGGCATAACTCTGGCAAAAAAAAGTCCGATCGAAATTATAATTGCAGGTGCACAGGTTCCCATGGTAGTGAACATCCAAACACCAAGTTTCAAATTTATAGACACATAAACATTTAAACATCCCCAGACAAAATTCAGGCCTATGCGGCTGCTATTTCAAGTTGAAAAAGGGCATAATTCTGGCAAGAATAATCCAACAGGAACTATAACCACAGTTGCACAGATTCCCATGGTGGAGAACATTCATACCAAGTTTCGATCAGATAGGTCCATAAACGTCTTGAGAAAATATCCGGATAAAATTATGTCTTTGAATGGATGAACAGATGGATGGAAGGACAAGATGATTCCAGTATACACCCCCCCCCCCACACCCATAATTCATTGGGGGAGGGGGGGGGGGGTTGTATAAAAATGTGTGAAATTCTCCAAGCCTTTTAGGATTGAGTGGTTCTTACTGTTTTTTGTTTTAATTTTTATTGGTGTTTAAGGTCATTTTCAACATCTTTTACTAGGTCATGACTGCAACATTGATAAGAAGTCAAATTTAGCAAATGGCCATAGTTTATAGCTAAGCTTTAGAGAACTTCCACCCCAGGCATTGGTTCTGGGTCCTATTTTCTCAGTAAAGCTAAGCATTTACAACATTAATTTACTTTTTCATTTTTGTATTTAAGGTCACTTTCAGCATTTTTTGGCTTGCTGTCTAATGACCGCAATATAGGAACAAACTTAAATTTAGACGATGGTTTATATTTGTGCTGCTCACTTCAGATGACTTCCACCACAGGCACTGGTTCTGGGTTCTATTTCACTAGTATTATTTATTTATTAGTGTTTATGGTCACACATTTCTGCAGAGTGGCTAATCGTGACTGTAACATAGATATACTCAAGTCCAGCCAATAGTTTGTACCCATGTTGTCCATTTTAGACGACTTCCACTTCAGGCATTGCTTCCCGAGTACTATTTTACGAGTAAAACATAGCTTGTTTACAAAAATAAATGGCACTCCTTCACTTGCTAGGATTCACACAGGGAATTTTACCACTAGAGCAGAACTTGTTTATTACAGTAAAATTATTATTGGTATTTAAGATCACTTTTAGTATCTTTGACTATCTCAAGAAGACAACTTTAACCCTTAAGGGCCTGGAGATTTTTTATACATTTTTGATGCATGATGAAAGTCTACCTCCTATGGCTCTGAAGTTGTTTCCAGTCAAGTCTTGGCTGCCTACAGAGGCAGCCAAGATTTGCCTAGAAACAATTGACAAGGTACTTAGAAAACAAGTTTTGAGTTTTCCCAAACAATGCACATTAGGACACCTGTTCCTCTACATTAAAAAGTTACCAAAGTTGCACTTAAGCCCTAAAGTGTTAAACAATCTTTTATATCTATGCTGTCCACTTTAGAGGACTTCCACCCCAGGTATTGGTTCCGACTTATATTTTACCAGTAAAGCAGAACTTGTTTACCACAGTAAACAAGCACTGCTCCACATTCTGGAGTTCCCATTCGGGAGGTTCCTACTGTATTTCCCCAGCAGAATCTATTCTAGCTTACTGAACGGCCACTCGATACTGAAAGAGTTAAAGTTGACTTAGTACCATCAACTAAAATCCAATCTTAATCATGGAGTTTTACAATGCACAATGTCTCCAATGTCTAAAATATGACAGAGGGTTTTTGTTAAAAAAAATTGATTTCCTGTAATTACGTGAATGCCTAAACAATTGAAAGAGCCAATTAAAAATCATTTGTGTCTTGAGTTGAAATTACAATTTTCTTCAACTACCACATTATATCCATTTGTATTGCAAGAAAACACTATTTTGCTTTGGGAGTACATTTATTTAGTCAGTTTTTTTGTTTGTACACTTCATGTTCTGTTACAAGCTAAAACTAATCAAGGACAACATTCATGAACTTTCTCATATAAATGAAAAAAAATTGAAGAAAAGAAATAACTGAAAACACATAATTTTTTGAATGGAAAAAATAATGACAAGATGTATGTACTTTAGAGCTACATTCAAAAAACACAGAAGCTTTTTGGAAATGGACCACCCAGCTGGTAACATCTCCCAACAATGTTACTTGCTCGACCAGGAGTAACTCATCAATGCCTAGTATTATATTCTGTGGTCCTTGTACAGCAAGTATGCTACTGCAATCCTCAAGGACACTACAAGTCGGAAGTACTTGTAGCAAACTGCGATTATCTCACATTTTTTTATGCGGTCATAAACGATATAATAAATGCAAGTTACATTTCTGGATAAATCTAATGAAAGTGTCAATGACACTGCAGCTCAACTTGACAAACTTGAACTTGGTAAGTTATAAATGAAACGGCAAAATTGAAGATCATTGGGACCAATGTCAGTTTTTTTGCCAGTGGCAACATTTTTTGACAGAAACCGAAGAAAATCGATAGCTCCCATCTAGAGGCCTCCCCAAACAAGCATGCCAGGTTTCAAAGCAATCCGATCATAAATGTGCCCTGTAGGGTGTACAAAAGGGAAATATTGTGGTCTGACTAGACTAAATACTAAGAACGTTGGCCGTGGCAACATTTTTTTGACGGAAATGGAAGAAAATCGATAGCTCCCATCTAGAGGTCACCGTAAATAAGCATACCAGGTTTCAAAGCAATCTAATCATAAATGAGCCCTGTAGGGTGAGCCAAAGGGAAATATTGTGGTTTGACTAAACTAAGTTCTAAGAACGTTGGCCGCGGCAACATTTTTTGACAGAAATTGAAAAAAATCGATAGCTCCCATCTAGAGGTCACCCCAAACAAGCATGCCAGGTTTCAAAGCAATCCGATCATAAATGTACCCTGTAGGGTGTGCCAAAGGGAAAAATTGAGTCTTCTGACTAAACTAAGTTCTACGAACATTGGCCGTGGCAACATTTTTTGCCAGAAATTGAAGAAAATCGATAGCTCCCATCTAGAGGTCACCCTAAATAAGCGTATCAGGTTCAAAGCAATCAAATCATAAATGTGCCCTGTAGGGTGTGCCAAAGGGAAATATTGTGGTTTGACTAAACTAAGTTCTAAGAACGTTGGCCGCGGCAACATTTTTTGATGGAAATTGAAGAAAATCGATAGCTCCCATCTAGAGGTCACCCCAAACAAGCATAAGAAGTTTCAAAGTAATCTGATAATAAATGCGACCTGTGAGGTGTGCCAAAGGAAATTGTGGACGTACATACTAACGTACTAACATACTAACGTACGTACGTACGTACGTACGTACGTACGTACGTACGTATGTACGCCGACGGACGAGAAGTGATGGCAATAGCTCAGCTTGACTTTGTCAAGTTGAGCTAAAAATGATAAACGCAGTTACCAATCATTTGTGAACAGAATGGGAAACGCAAAAAAACGATAGGTCTATATCTTTCCATGTTGGAGGTTTGGGTTATTATTTCTTCATCATTTTGCACTTGGTTGTTTGTCAAAATCAGTTTCAAAGTTTGACCACATATTTGTGGTTTCAACACGCTACCGCTTCAGATCTCTTCACGATTCAATAGAAATGGCCCAAGTTATCTTACTCCATCTCAAACTTGTGATGAGACGGATAAGGTTCAGTTTGAGCCAGTTTACTCATATAATTTGGAATTTCACTTTAACATCAAAAACTAGAGGCTCTAAAGAGCCTGTAATTGCTCACCTGGAACTACATAAAAAAATGTGATTTCCCACAGGCTTTCCATGATAACTATGAGCTGCAATTGCGGCCATGTTTGCAACATTACATTAACATTACATGAGGATCATTGGTAGGTGTCCCAGTCCTCAACCATGTGAAGTTTCAAAACATTTGACTTTTGTAGTTTCAGAGGGGAAGATTTTTGCAAAATTCATCAGTCAGAATCAGAGAATATCTCTAGTGGCCATATTTTCCAACCAATGGGAACAAAAAAGAAGACTGTTTGTAGAGGGCCTCCTATAGACCATTCCTGCAAAGTTTGGTTCACGACGGCTCAGTAGTTCCAGAGAGGAAGATGAAAATGTGATTTCCCATAGAGTTTCTATAGTAACTATAAGCTGCAATTGTGGCCATGGTTGCAACACGATCAACATTAAATGAGGACTGTTGGTAGAGGGTGTCCCAGCCATCAACCATGCAAAGTTTCAAAACATTTGGCCCTGTGGATTCAGAGGAGAAGATTTTTCAAAATCCATCAATGGGAATAAAAAAATGCTTCTGGCAGCCATGTTTTTCAATGCACGGTAACAAAAATGAGGAGCATGTGTACAAGACCTCCCATAGACTTTCCCTGCCAGGTTTGGTTCACGTTGTCTCAAAAGTGCCAGAGAAGAAAATGAAAATGTGATTTCCCACAGGGTTTCTATAGTAATGAAAAGCCACAATTGTGGCCATGTTTACAATCCAATCAACATTAAATGAGGATCGTTGGTAGACTGGGTTTGGTAGAGGGGGTTCCAGTCATCAACCATGCAAAGTTTCAAAACATTTGATCCTGTGCTTTCAGAGGAGAAGATTTATCAAAATCCACCAATCAGAATCAAAGAATGCCTCTGGTGGCCATGTTTTCAAATGCATGGGAACAAAATGAGGATAGTTTGTAGAGGAGATCCCATGGACTATCCCTGCCAGGTTTGTTTTCACGTCGGCTCAGTAGTTCCAAAGAGGATGAAAATGTGATTTCCCATAGGGTTTCTATAGTAACTATGGGAACCAAATGAGGATCATTTGTAGAGGACCTCCCATAGACCATCCCTGCCAAGTTTGGTTCACGTTGGCTTGGTAGTTCCTGAGAAGATGAAAAAGTGATTACCCATAGGGTTTCTATAGTAACTGTAAGCTGCAATTGTGGCCATGTTTGTAACCTGATCAACATTAAATGAGGTTCATTGGTAGAGGGGTCCCAGTCATCGTTTATATAAAGTTTAAAAACATTTGGCCTGGCAGTTTTAGGGGAGAAAATTTTTGAAAATACACCAACCAGAATCAAAGAATGCCTCTGGAAGCCATGTTTTTGATCCGACGGGAACAAAATGAGGATCCGTTTGTAGAGGACCTTCCATAGACCATTCCTGCCAAGTTTGGTTCAGACCGGCTCAGTGGTTACAGAGAAGAAGATGAAAATGTGAAAAGTTTATGGATGCCAGACGACAGACGATGGTCGACGACGGACGCCAGGTGATGAGAAAGCTCACATGGCCTTTTAGGCCAGGTGAGCTAATAAAAATATGAAAGTGTCAGTGACACTGCAGCTTAATTTGTCTGTGTGTTGTGTTTGATGAAAAGGATAATGTTCAATGTTTATGAAAGGATTATGAAATAAGACAAGAATTGTGATAATTGAGAATGTTAATTTCTGTTCCCTGTATGCTATGTTTTCAATAAAAGCAGTTGCCACAGTTGGCAGATTGCGATCAAATGGGGAAGTTCTCATCTAGACATCATACGGACTCATCCTACCAAGTTACAATGAAATCCCTCCATATTAAATATGACCTGCAGACTGTGCTAAAAGTTTTTAGGTTTCAGGGCTTGGGCAGTGGTCACGGTTGACAGATCATGACCAAAAGGGGACAATCTCATCTAGATATTATACAGAAGCATCCTACCAAGTTACAATGAAATCCCTTCATAAATACGACCAGTAGACTGTGCTAAAGGTTTGGGGGTTCTGGGCTCGGGCAGCCATCATGGTTGACCGATCGCGACTGAAAGGGGACATTCTCATCTAGACATGACCCCAAACCTGCATTTGCAATTTCGTGAAGATCGGACAAGAACTTCGGGGTGTAGCCTGTGCTGAAGGAAAATGTGAACAGACTCACAGACAAACAGACTTCTGCACGTGTGATGGCAATAGCTTATCTTGACTTTGTCAAGTTAAGCTAAAAAAAAACAAAGATAATGCAACACTGATGCTGGTTTGAATTTTTTACCACCTGTAAGGCTTGGCATCATAAGAAAAATAATCAATAGATATTTGTTCAAGTTATCATGCTCATGAGCTGAAAAGTCAAAAATGAACTAATTAAGGGCCATAACTATGCTCAGTAAGGCCAAATCACACTGGTTTTAAAACTCAAGCAAGATATTCTTAAGAAAATCTCACATATTGACCAAATCCATTAATATTTGTTCCAATTATTGGGCCAACAAGCTGAAAACAGGCAAGGGTTAACTAATTAAAGGACATAACAACCACTCAGTATGGCCAAACCATACCAGTTTTTGAACTCATTTAAGACATTAAGAAAGTCTCACATACTAAATGCTGATCAAATCCATAGATATTTGTTCAAGTTATCACACTAACGATCTCAAAACAGGCAAAAATTAAAAAATGAAGGGCCATAACTTTGCTCAGTATCGCGAAACTGCACTGGTTTTCAAACTTGTTCAAGACATTAAGAAAGTCTCAAGTACCAAATATTGACAAATCCATTGATATTTTTCAAGTTACTGCACTAACGATCCCAAAACACACAAAAATTAACTATTTAAGGGCCATAACTCTGCACAGTATGACTAAACTGCACTGGTTTTCAAACTCATTCAAGACATTGTTAAGAAAGTCTCTCATACTACATGAAACTCAATGGGTTGTGATAGAAAGAACACAGAACGAAAAATAACACCCTGAATAGCATGTCGACTCAAAATAATAATGTATGTTTGGGGGGTAACTTTATATTTCATATAAAAACATCTGATTCAATTACATAGAATATTCATCTTATTCTAGTGTAATTTGATGCATCAGCACACTTCAATAGAAATCTATAACTCACAGGGTGCTTATCATAATGTACACACAATAAACCTTCTCAAAGAACCCCTGCATCAAACAAAGCTTCCCAACAAAACAGCAAACTGAACATGAGCAAATATTTTTTATTTAATTTATCTATTTAAGGTCAATTATTCATGGCGATATAAAATCCGCTTTAATTCACTTCTTGCACACTTGATAGGTTTTTATCTCGTACATCATATGGTACATTAAAATCAAGCCATAGTCAACAAGTCCACAGCTATCACATAAGCACAAGCCAAAATGGCAGACAAGCTCAAATTTACCAAAGCACTGAAGTCTGAAGTGTTCATATCATTTCTTTTAACACTTTCACTGTCAATAACAATTAAAAAGCCTTTAACCCTTTGAACTCTAGTGGTATCTTCCATGCCAGTTCAATGGCAGCAATTAGAAGAGTCCATATTCATTATTTGGGATAGACCAATCAGTAGCCTTGGGCTGCATGTTGTAAATACTGATTGGTCTACCCCACAATGTTTACTGAACAGCCATCCTATATAATGACGTTATGACGTATCATGTTCTTGGTCGGAAAAAGGGTGCTGGGATTCAAAGGGTTAATCTACACATCAAATACTGTGCATTTTGTTTTGAAAAGTTTGGTTATCAGTTTTTCAACCTGCTGTAAAATGGATTAGCCAGTAACAAGATTTGATAAGTAACTTTTAACCCTTTGATTTACTGATTTATTCAGGCCTTGGCATTCTCAGGTGAGCGATTTTATTGCACGCCTACCGCTCACTTAAAAAAATGAGGTGAGCGAAATATCGCTCTCCTATCCTATGAGATATTGCTCACCTAACTCCATGAATAGATGACCATTAGCAATTTTGAACGCTATCATATCATAATTCAGCCATTTGAGCATAACGATGGTGTGCCACCAATGGACTGACAACCACATTCAGATGACTAATCTATATTAAGTCTGTGATTATACTGATAGGTGTTAAATTGTGTGCTGCGCTTAACGTCAGGTGCCCCCTTCATTTATAAAGAACTGTCCTGGCTGAGGTTTCCAAAATACAAAAATAATGTGATGTGAAATGTACGAAGGATGAAAAATAAAACCTCGGGACTGGGCCTTAATCTCTGTGAGGCCTCTAAGGCTTCACCAGTGCCTGACTTTAAGGCCAGGTACTGGTCAAGCTGTATGAGTCTCAGAGAGACAAGACTTCAGCACTGCTTACAAACTATTGTTGTGCTGAGTTGGGCACAAAAAGGCCTCCTAGACTTTTTAAGGTGGGAGATTTTTCAATCTCCAAGATTTTTTAGAATCCCAGGTCTGTTTATTTACTGTTGTTTAAGGTCACTTTCAGCATATTTGCCTATATCATGACCTCAGCATAGCTATGGAGCCAAGTTTAGCCTTTTATTTATTTATTTTATTTATTTATTTATTGGTGTTTAAGGTCATATATTTCTGGCAAATTGTGGCCGAAAATTAGAGATAAGGTCAATTATTTATACCCATGTTGCCCTTTTTCGTGGACCCCAAGCATTGGTGACTGGGTCATATTTTACCAGTAAAACTGAGCTTATTTACCACAGTGAACAAGCACTGCTTGACTTCTTGGGGATCCCATGGGGAGTTTAACCTTGGTGCAGAGTACAGTCAGCCAAGATATTTATTCATTTATTTGCTGGGACTTCCAAGTCAAACACTGGTGACTGGGTCCGAATTTACCAGTAAAAGAGAGCCTGTTTACCTCAGTAAACAAGCACTCCTTCACTTTCCGGGTTCCCATGGAAGTGAATCTCTCGAATCGGAATTTCCTGGTTACTGGTTCTGAAAGTGAGTGCTAATGCCCGAAAAATACATAGAGTAGAATCAGAACTCAAAGGTTAGGGAATGCAACCTTTGATTCCCGGTTCTGTACTATGAATTTTCCAGGTATCGGAACTGATATTCAGAAACAACTGGAAAATTCCTGTTATCATGACTGACTTTCAAAAACAAGAAACAGAAAATTCCTATTCCTGGGATTAAACCCGAGTAACACTCAGTAGCCCAATAGCATTTTTTTTAAAAATGATGCAAAATTTTATGAGAAAAACTCATCTATCAACCGTGCTAAAGATTCGTCCGTATTTAGACAATGATTTTTTGTGAATATCATCTATCAGTATTTTGGTAATAAAAGGTATTGCAAAACAAGAGGCCCCACGGAGCCTGAAGCGCTATTCTTGAACAGAACCCAGAGACGAATGGGAGCAAAATGGAGGCGGGTGGAAAATCGCTCACCCCAAGTTTGCAAGAGTGAAAAATGTGAGGAGAGTGATTTTGATTGAGAGTATTGATTTCAATGTTTAACTTCATTTTTTTAATACTGTTGAATTGTACATTGAAAGTGTATTTTTTTCTAAATTAAGTTAAGTTAATTTTATTGTTTTGCCTGTAGTTCAGAATAAAATTGCAAGCTTGAAATCTAGTGTTTGTTATTAAATTTATTACCAGAATTCCTGAAATGAACTTTTAACTTGTAAGATCTAGAAAATCTGTAGTGAACTATATATTGTGGCATGTACAAAAATTTATTTCGCAGTTTACATTGACAAAGGTCCTTCGAAACAAATGTATAAATACAACTGAACATGGATGGAAATTTTTACGGTGAAATAAAATATATGTAACCCACTAATATTAGTTCTGGATTTTAAATGGCAGATTATTAAAATGGATGCATAAATTCCAAATTGGGCACGTTAATTTGTGTCACTGGTGAATTGGAGTGACAGGGGTCATGTGTATAAAAGAAAATAAGGAATGGGGCAACATCCGCATATCTTTGATAAAAAAAAAATACGGAAGCATTAAAATGTTACTCAGATCTCATATGGCCATCGTTTTTTTTTTTTACCTGAACATGTGTGCTCGTTTTGTGGTGGAAGTGAGCTCTAGGCGAGTTGTCAATGTACAACCCTCTTACTGTTAGCGTGTACTCAAAAGGATGAAATACACCCCAAAATTGAGGCGAGTGATTATTCGAGTGCCTTGGAAATTTTTGCGTGAGCGATGGTGTGCGAGAGCGATTGCATGCCCTTCCCATGTGTCATTGAGAATCTGATATAAATAGAGTCCAAGAATGAATCTACATTAAGCAATCATTCTCCAAAGGATCCACTGTCAATCCCTGAGCCCCTCAGGAGGGACTAAAATAGTTCAAGCATCATGCCTTTTCTTCAGTTAATCATAATGTAAAAAGTGGAGCTCTCATATGGAGGCCCTTAGTTACACACCTCTAGAGGGTACATAATAATCTGACCCCCCTAGAGTTTTGTTTACCTAATATGAAAAGTATTCTGACTGGTGGATCTGAAGAAGATTTTTTAAGAAATTTCCTCATATTGCACTAAGCTAAAATTTGGGCCATCATAGGGAGCCCAAAAATTAACCTGAGGACATGATTTGAACAAACTTGAATCTGAGATCCCCCTCCCCCCCCCCCCCCCCCCCCCCCTTACAGATGTTGCATACCAAATATGAAAGGATTCTTTCTGACTGGTGGATCTGAAAAAGATTTTTAAAAATTATCCCCCCATATTGCACTAAGCTAAAATTTGGGCCATCATAGGGAGCCCAAAAATTAACCTGAGGACATAATTTGAACAAACTTGAATCTGAGATCCCCCTCACTCACCCCCCCCCCCCCCCCCCCCCCCCCCCGCCCCCCTTAGAGATGTTGTATACCAAATATGAAAGGATTCTTTCTGACTGGTGGATCTGAAAAAGACTTTTTAAAATTATCCCCCCATATTGCACTAAGTTAAAGTTTGGGCTTCCATAGTGAGCCCAAATATTTACCTAGGGAATTGGTTTGAACAATCTTGAATCTGAGTTTAAAATCTGGGCTCCTGTATTGAGCCCAAAAATAAACCAAGGGGCTTCATTTTAACAAACTTCTATCTGACCCCCCTATGGATGCTGTATACCAAATATCAAAAGATTTTGACCACTAGTTCTTGAGAAAATGTTGTTTTTTGTTTTTTCTAATTTCTGCAAATATGCTGACTCAGCAGTTTTTCGATGTCCCCCTACAGAGCACCCTGGCATATTTGATGGCAATTTTTTTTTTCGCATTCAATTCTACTGGTCCTAAGGATGCTTCATATCAAATAACAGTTCTCTGGTCCATGTGCTTGGGAAATATGGGCGTTTGAATATATTTCTATTTTTAGCTCCTGGGGTTCCCACAGGGACACAGGAACATTTTTTTTTTTTTGCATGATTGAAGTACTTATGACCCAATAATATCACAGAACCAAATTTGGTTCAAATCGGCCCATCAGTGCAGAAAACAGAAATTTTGGGCAGGGGAGAAAAATCTTGCCCCTCCGATTACAAAGGCAAACATTGCTCCACGAACTTTGTTTGAACAAACTTGATTCTAAACCTCAAAAGGAAGCTCCACACCAAATATCAAGTCATTGCACCTACTAGTTTATGAGAAGATTTCAAAATATTTTGGAGCAATTTCCTGCACCCCCTCCCTATGGGCTGGGCATGTTGAGTTGAACAAAAATGCAATGCCCCTTTGGGACCATCACTCACACAAACTTTCACTTGAATTGGCCCAGGGGTTTTGTAGTAGTCCAAAACATAGTGTTGATGGATAATGGATGGACGGAGAGGATTAGATAAGCTCAGCTTGACTTCAAGGTGAGCCAAAAATGTGACTGTTCCCTAACTCCTTACATGCTGCTGGCGGATATTCCTGCCTGGACAATAAAATCTCTGGCCAATGAAATAAGTACAATTTGGGCTCAAGTAATCAAATTTCCTCCCGTAAATTAAATGGACTTTTTGACAAAGGATTTCTTGAGTTACATTTAGATGAATTTTTCATTAAATCCAATCACAGCAGACATGACTAGATTTGGTGAACAATATTAAAAACACTCAGCGAGTTACCCTTTTACCCAATGTAACGGCCAAGACTGGCCAGCACTATTCTAAAAAATTGCCAATTAATTTGCATTATTTTTTTCATTTTTTGTCTCAAAAACATAGATTATGACCTATAGAACGAGCTCATCGGGATCGTTCCAATGAAGGGTCATAACCTATGTTTTTGAGACAAAAAATGAAAAAAATTAGTTATTCAAGAATTTTTTGTGTAAGTGTCGTTTGCTTTTCATGTTAGGTAAAGGGTTCAGGAGTTAATACAGGATGCCCATATATAACAAAGAAGATAAAGATAAATGATATCAATTTGTTCTATTTTGATTAGAATTTGTGAAGAGGGCTCCTAAAAATAAATGAGAATTTTTTGTACACATTCAATATCTTGAAAATCATTGTATATACAAATAAAATAATCCTATTTTGATTTTGCATCAAAGTAAGGAATAATCCACTGAAGGAGACAGCTTTGAGCTGATTCACAGGATTTCTGGTTCACCACTAGGATAATTTTTCTATTACTGCAGTCCCAGTTTGTAATATTCTATTTTTTATTTGACAAAAAGGGCATCACGTGATAAATTAATTGAGAGTAAATGGCAAGTTTCAATAATATATTCACTCCCCAAACACTAATAATACACCATAAAATACATCAAAACATCCTTCTGGCATAAAATCACTTAATAATTCTGTTAATTCCAGGCCAGGAGGCAGACGAAAAATTATAATCATTTAAGATAACACACCACTGACATTGTACAGTCAGAAAAACGCAATTTCAAACTGGGAAGCGAATATCGTGTTTGCACAAACTATGTTATTTTATCTGCCCTGAGGGAAGTTTCTATTGATTTGCTGGTTTGCCTTCATGGAGGGTGATTACTATATTACTGAGCGTGATCTGAGACCCTCTTCAGAACTGCATTTTACTGACACCACATGATGTGAACCTTGACACAGGCAATGTGTCTTTGTCATTAGATGTTTTTAAGTGTGAAAAGGAAATCCAAGGCAATAACCTCTACTCAAACACAGGGCAATTATAAATGTGTGCCTTGGAAAAAATATTCTTCTTTTGTAATACATAAAAAGAACACCAGCCAAAAGTTGAATCCACCTAGCCTAACAAATCTATTTGATTAAACTAATTTCTCACAGGTGTTGATTCACCCTTTGCTATGCTGAAGATACATGTACTACCACTATTCATTCCTTAGGCCCCACAAAGTAGATCTTTTTTTAGTCATTTTTTTAAAATTGCATGTGGGTGGGCGTTTTTTTTACTTTTGTAATTATTTCTTTGCCATCAAAAGTTCATGTTCTTGGTTTGTTTCATGTTTTAGGTCTCAAAATCTACAGAATAGCATGGATGGTGATGTATTGTGTCCCTTGAGTGCAAGAAGGCATTGCAATGCTAAAGCATTGCAAAGTCTTGTTGCCCTCAAGGGACAAATTTATCAATTTTAATAACTTGAGTAAAATATCAGACATAAACCATTTAATTTTTATTTTTTTAAGTTTGCATTGGTAATAAAAAGAGAGCATGCAGCAGCCAAAAGGAACATGCAGAAGGGGTTGAGAAACAGATTTTTAACTATTTTATGCCTAATTACTGTAAAATAATTTTTTATTTGAATGGTCGTGTGCAGCATATTTTTAATAATCATAATTTGACTGTTCCATAATTGTTTTGTTTCAGTTTATTGGAGAGTGCCTACAAGCATTCTCCAATAAATTGTAACACAAATTCCAATAAACAGAATTTAATTTATCACATAAATACCATCAGATAGGTCATTATTGAAATATCATTTACAACAGGTTTAGTTCAATAAACATGTGATATTAAAAGACATGGCATTGTGAGTGGGTTGGTTTCAGAAATTAATCTTTTCTTGTATTTCATTAACTGTTTACCCTGTACAAACAGCAGACAATATTTTCCCAAAACATTTCCTGAATAATTAAAAATTGTCTTTTTTGTCTTGAGAACACAGCTTATGACACCTCACAGGAATGAACTCAAAGAGCTCATTCCAATCAGGGGCCATAAACCATGTTTTTGAGGCAAACATTGAACACAAGAGCTACTGCTGAAGGTAATTATTCCCCCACTGCAGTGCTGGATCGATGAAGGATAAATGAATTAAAAACAAAGCAAGGACCAAAAAATCATGGAAAATTTACCAAGTAAGGACCATAACTCTGGTGAACAAGAGCAACGCGATGAGTGGCATATGCCCCAGACTGTGTCACAAAAGGGTAGGTAAGTCTCTTGGGGACATAACCAAAATCAAAAGGAAGCTTCTTCTAGACACCAACAAGGCCTGCAATGCCAAGCGCTGCTAATCCTCCCCCCCCCCCCCCCCCCCCCCCCCCAATTGGGGAAGGGGAACACAGGTGGGTTTTTTCCCCCCACATAAAATCTCTCTAAATCCGGCTAAACCCATCCTGGAGCCCCAAAAAAATTATTTTGAGGCCTAACCGACCAAACGGGGTGGGTGGGGGAGGGAGAATCCACCCAAACCAATCTTGGGGTAAAATAAAACATCTTGAACAGAACACAATATAAACAGAATTGAAGAAAAAGTCTACATTAAGAAAGCCATCTCCATAGGCTACACTGTCGATCCTTGAGTCCCTCAGGAGTTACAAAAATAATCCGGGCATCATGCCTTTTCTTCGGTTGATCAAAATGTAAAATGTAGAGCTCCCCTATGAAGCCCCTTGATACAACCTATGTGGATTAATCTTAGTAACACACCTCTAGAGGGTACTGAATACAAAATTTTTAATTCTTCAGCAAAATGGCCAATACCGGCTCCCATAGGGAGCCCAAATATTAACCAAGGCTCTCGATTTGAACACAGTTGAATCTGACTTCTCTAGAGATGTTGTGTACCAAATATGAAAGCATTCTGACTCTTGGATCTGAAGAAGAAAAATTTTAAAGAAATTTCTTCATATTGCACTACATGTACATGTAAGTTAAAATTTGGGCTACCATAGCGATCCCAAATATTAACCTATGGATCCGATTTGAACAAACTTGAATCTGACCCCCCTAGAGATGTTGTATACCAAATATGAAAGCATTCTGACTAGTGGATCTGAAGAAGATTTTTGAAGAAATTCTGTCATATTGTACAAAGTTACTAAGGTTCCCATATGGAGCTCAAATATTAACTCAGGCACTCGAATTGAACAAACTGGAATCTGACCCCCCCTGGAGATGTTGTATACCAATATGAAAGCATTCCAACTGGTGGATATGAAGAAAAAGATTGTAAAAGAAATTTCCTCATATCGCACTAAGTAAATATTTGGGCTACCATAGCGAGCCCAAATATATACCTGGGGATCTGATTTGAACAAACTTGAATCTGACCCCACCTAGAGATGTTGCATACCAACTATGAAAGCATTCCGATTTGTGGATCTGAAGAAGAAGATTTTTTAAAATTATCCCCCACATTGAACAAAGCTAAAATTTGGGCTTCCTACGGAAGCCCACATATTAACTTAGGGACTTGGTTTGAACAATCTTGAATCTGACCCTCATAACCAATGATGTATAATGATGTATACCAAACATTAAAAGATTCTGACTGGTGGTTCTGAAGGAGAAGATTTTTAAAGAATATTCCCCATATTACCCTATGTTAAAAATTCGGGATCCTGTATTGAGCCCAAATATGAACCAATGGGCTTTTTTTCAACAAACTTGTATCTGAACCCCCTATGAATGCTGTATACCGAATATCAAAAGATTCTGATGATTGGTTCTGGAGAAAAGAATTTAAAAAAATTTTTGCAAATATGCTGACTCAGCATTTTTTCAATGCCCATTACAGAACACCCTAACATAACTGATGGCAATTTTTTTTTTACCATTCAATTCTACTGGTCCTAAGGATACTTCATACTAAATAACAGCTCTCTGTTCCGTGTGGTTTAGGAAATATGGGCGCTTGAAAATATTTCTATTTTTAGCTCCCAGGGTTCCCATGGGGATGCAGGAATTTATTTTTTTTTGTTGCATGGGTTAAGTACTTATGACCTAATAATACCACATACCAAATTTGATTCAAATCGGACCATCGGTTCAGAAAATAGAAATTTTGGGCGGGGCCAAAAATCTTACCCCTCCCATTACAAAGCCAAATATTGCTTCATGAACTTCATTTGAACAAACTTGATTCTACACCTAAAAAGGAAGCTTCTTAGCAAATATCAAGTCATTGTACACACTGGTTCTTGAGAAGAAGATTTTAAAAATATTTTGGGGCATTTTCCTCCACTCCCTCCCTATGGGGCTGGGCATGTTCAGTTGAACAAAAATGCAATGCCCCTTCGGGATCACCACTCACACAAACGTTCACTTGAATTGGCCCAGTGGCTTTGGAGGAGAAGACCAAAACATGGTGTTGACAGACGGACGGACGGACGGACGGACGGAAAGCGATGAGATTAGCTCAGCCTGACATTGTCAAGATGAGCTAAGCTAAAAAAAAAACATCCTTCAAAATGCATTTCTGAGCCGAGAAAAAAATGCCTATTTGACAGGAAGGGGGGCGGGGGAGGAAGAGGGGAGGGGCCCTTGGAGTACATTTTTTATGCATGTATGCACTCTAAATCCTTCAAATTGCATTTTGGACCAAAGAAAAAACAAATGCCTAACTGGCATGGTAGTGGGGTGGGGGTGGGGGAATCAAGACAAATCCATCTCGGGCTAAAATAAAAAAAAAACATCCTTCAAAATGCATATCTGAGCAAAAGAAAAACAAGATCAGTCTTGCAGAACTTTAGTTATAGAGAAGAAACCAATTCCAAGTGTATTTAACATTGGAGGTCACTGTGACCTTGACCTTTGGCACATCATGGTCAAAATAAATAGGCTTCTTCCACTCATCAAACCTAACTCACATATTAAGTTTGGTAAAGATCCAGCTGGTAGAACTTTAGTTAACTGACGGAATGCAAAAAGTTAACTGGTAGAGTGCTAAATTATTTTTGGTCATCAAATCTTGTACACATCTTTGCCTTGTTACAATTTATAGGAGAGTGCATATGGGCACTCTCCCACAAACTGTAACAAGGCAAACCCTTACAGACTAAATAATATCACTTGAAAGATAATACGAAGCACATCCCCTGAATATGAGCCTTCAAGTTGTGGTATTTACACTTCAGAATAAAGCCCAAATACGGGCTTCCAGCACTATACCAGTTAATAGCCGGATGCCGGACATGGTGATAAGATAATGCCCCTCCTCAAAGAGGCCAGGGCATAAAAATATGTGAACAACTTTATAACATGTGCAGGAGCATATTGTCACATGGACCCCTCATACCAAATTGCATTGAAATCAATCCACTCACTGCTGAGATTTCGCTGCAGACAAATGGACAGATGGACTGATGAATACATGGATGAATGCATGTAATCCAGTAACCTCCCCACTTCTTCTCTTTGAAAGTGGGTGGTATAAAAATTTGTGGCTTGTAAAACTTGGGGTTATGCTTTTGTTACCCTAGTTCCACAAGCCACAAATTTAATAAGTATAATATAACTCCTAACAGAGGCTGTATGCTGCCCAGTGATTGTGTAGAAAGTTTCTGGTATCGGACTAAAATGTAACTCTCACAGTGTGATTAACTCTGCCTATGCCACAGTGATTAAAAGGTCTGTTCCACCCGCCCCCCCCCCCCCCCCTCCAACTCACCTTTGGTGCCATCCTGATAAAAGGCATATAACTGGACATAGAAACCTATGAAGTTTTGAGTCTGAAATTATTTTCCGAATATTTGCCATTAGATCCAACCTATTGTTATTTCAGACAACGGTCTGCATTAACTCTGTGTCCAGACAACTTATGTCAAACTTGTTTATAAATTTGCAATATTCTAGACCGTAAATAGAACGAGAATATAAACCAATAACTTAAACAAAGTGACCTATGCATAGAGAAATATTAGATAAACTCATCAAAAAGATTGAGATTATCTGTCCATATAGGACTTGTCAAAAAAAATGACTGGCTAGTGAAATAATGAGTAACCTGTGAAGCTTCATGAATTGATTAGATTTTGAATCTTAAGTTGTTATGTGGTTCGATTCAAAACCAGCTGCCAGAATCATTTCCTTTAGAATCTTTTCATAGGAATATAGCTTGGTATCGGTCATCTTTGTTGTCTCACACACCATAAAGTTCAGATGGAAATAAAGACTGAGTGTAATTTCTGCTATATTAACAAAAATAGCATCTACACTCATGCCACCACCGATGCTAATTCCAGGCTCATTGGTGTTGAAAGCAATTTTTTTGTTTCCGAACAATGTCAGCGATGAACTGCTGCTAGCGGCTAGCCCTGTGCAATGCCAAGTTCTGGTAATTCTTGCATCCATTCATGTTTTTGAACTATATAATCCTTACTGGAAAATATTCCAACTACATCATCAAGGCATGCCTTCAAAGAAGGCATGCCTTATTGGATTTTGTATATTTTCTGAATTTGAACCATCAGTCGGCACAAATCAGGTTTACAGCACTCCTTTTCCAACTGGTCATCTGCAAGACACTCCTGATTCGATTCACTTTTGGATAATAGACCTGATTTGATTCAATTCTTGATTCAAATAAAAAATGTCTGAATCATAGCCTGCTATCTCTTAGCATCCACATCATGAAATGCTGTGCACTTTGATTGGATGTTTGTAGGTCTACTGTGGTGGAAATCATTGAGGCATGTGCCATTTTCATATGTTCAGGTGTTATTTATTTATTGGTGTTTAAGGTCACATATTTCTGCACAATAGCAAATAGTGACTGCAACACGAAAATAAAGGCAAGCACACCCAAACGTTTTATACCCATGTTGCTATTTTTAGAGGACTTCCACCCCAGCATTGGTTACCAGGTCCTATTTTACCAGTAAAACAGAGCTTGTTTACAACAGTAAACAAACATAGTTTCACTTCCCGGGTTCCCATGGAGAATTCTCAGGTGTTGATATTTGTTGATAACATGATGTTTTCAAACATGAGTTGACACTTCAACTGCCAAATTTGATTAAATATAGTATCAAATGCTGAATGACCTATGTATTATACAGAATTTCTTTTTGCTCGCTTGACAATTTCTAGAAAATGACATCATGACCAAATATCAAATAATTATTCCAAAAGAAAAATCAAGCATGAAATTTTCTTGTGATGAATGGTAAAGTTATCTTGGCTGGCAGTTCACCATCACATATATCTTGAAAATTAACTCTCTGGACCAACATGACTGGAAAATGACATTCAGTTATTTTCTTCTTTCCTCTAATTCACTACAAATTTCCATTTTTGTTTCTGATGCATTTCTTATAGCCTCTTACTGGAACAAGCTTGATGCATTTGCTACAAATGATAACTTGATACTTTTGTGATGGCTAGCGTCGAGGGCCCACAAGTAAACCATGGCCAATGCATTCTTGAGTTAGAGCCTGGAAACTGTTTTCAGGCTGGACCACCCTGTGACCTTGACCTCTGGACCTCAAATTGACAGGGTTCATTCCTGTTCCATAAATAGTGCACTTGTGAAGTTTCCTCAACCTAGTCCAAAGCATTGTCAAGTTCGATACAGAAAACCCATTTTTTGATTAGCACACCCTGTGACCTTTACTTTTTGACATCCAGATCGATAGGCTTCATCCCTGTCCCCTAGGCAGTGTGCATAGACCATTTCATAATCCTAGACTAAAGCATGTCATGTTAGTTAAAATGTAGAAATCATTTTACAGTGTACCTGTGAAATTTCCAGATCCTAGGCCAAGTATTTGGAAGTCAGCGACTGACCTGGGCATGCGCCAGTGCGTATTTGGTTCTGAAACATCAGGACCTGGCTCTTAAATCTCAGAAATAGGCTTCTCAGTTGGCGCGTAACTTCTTAGATCATATTTTGATATTCTTTCGACAAATAATCGAGAGAGACACTCTTACATGTATTATATATATGATTATCATTTATCATTGTTGTAGAGTGCTTAAGTTAATACTTCAAGTCTTAATTACCAAGCATTAATCGTCACTGTGGTTTCTGATCAAGTCTATTTAGGCAGCCAAGACTTGATCAGAAACCACAGTGAAGATTAATGTTTGCTATAGTGTACTAAATGAAAATGATAAGAGCTATTACATACTTGCAGTGTGTGTTACAAACAGCAGTGTGACTCCGTAAATTGAAATCTGGCGCATGAATTGAAAAAATAGGCTCCGAGGCTACAGCGTATTTTAAATAGTCCTGATCGGTCCCTGGGAAGTTATAGTCAGGAAATGAAATCGAACATACAGATGCACAGAAATGTGGACAAAGCAATCACTACAGGGCTCCCACCACTTGGTGGGTCTGTAATAAACAATGTTTAGAAAGTAAAAATGAAAAATATAAATTTAAATTTATTTAAATTTAAATAATGATTTTTGCTTCAGTAATTAAATTTTTGATGATTATTCCTATAATTTTGCAATCTAATATCATTGCTTCAGTGGAAATATGGCCCATCCCGTGGAAAGTGACCAGATCACAGCGGCCGTACTGTAAGTACAATTTGTGAATGTTTTTTGTTAACTTTCCCCCTATACCTAATTGAATCAACTTTTTAATCAAATGATTTCTTGAGTTACATTTCCAGCAGCCATGACTAGATTTGGTAAAAATATATTAGAAAATACTCAGCCGGTTAAAGGTTAAAACATGAAAAACTTCACTTCTATTTCAACACCCTGCTACTACAGAACTCCAATATCACTCTTTGGAGAGAACTGTCCACTTGTTCATAGGGGCAGACACAGGATCCATCATTTTTGAAGAAATCAACATAAGGATATTTTTTGGCAATTAACCGCCAATTTATTTCAGCCGACAGTGTTTAGTTTGTCCATTCCTTATTAACAATGTGCAATAGAGAATTTATACCATTTACTCCAGTTCTATACTGCCCAGAAGGCTTTTTCTATTGATTCAGTAAGTGTGAGGAAAAACTGTTCATTACATTTTCATAGGTCTGTCTGTCGACAATACAGTAAGTGGTCTATGCTGAAAAGAAGGGACTGAAGTGATTCTCAAATAATCCATCAATCACCGGTAATCCTGTGCAGACAGATCCAGACAAATTTCTTTTTCTTCATCTTAACCCTCAAGTGTTCACACTGGACTGAAATTGTCTGGTGCCACATTTTTAGCCATTCTGGATATTTTAGTGCCATACAAAGTGTTTTTTTGCCAAATACTAATGGGTGAGGAGGGGGGGGGGGGGGGGGAGGTTCTACATTGCTCTCTGATCCAAATAAATTAACCGACTTTTGAAAATTGAACTGCCATTTATTTCTAGGATTATCGGACAAATTGGTCATGAAAAATATCTGACAGACCACAAAAGTTCTGACAATATCCTTGGTATGCAAAAAGGGCGGTCACAGAAGTTATATCTATGTCATCAATTCAATTAATGGTCAGATGGAATGATGTCAGTACATATACCTGTTGATGCACTTAGATATTAACTGATTAATCGACTAATTACTGTTAATACAATGGACTTAGCTGGAAACAAGTCTTTACAAAAGACAGTACTTAATTAGATAAATACTTCATGCCGTTGTGAGTCATTCGTGATGGTATGAAATATTTATCTAATTACATGCAGCCTTTTGTAAAGTTGATGACCTACAATGTTTTATTGAAGAAAACACAATGCCTCATTACCACCCACTGCACTGGCAATTAACACTGAAAGTTTGTCCAAACACAATTTCCAACACCTTAATGACAAAAGAAGAAATAACATTTTTTCATTTCGTCATTGATTGTTCTCTTCACTGCCGCAAGGGCATTCCTTCACAAGTGAAAAAGACTTTTTGGTGCCAAAACTTTAGCCAACAAAGATTTTTGGGTGCCAAATCAATATTTTCAGTGCAATTGACTAAATTGGTACCCAATGGTGTGAACACTGACCCTCAATTGCAATAGTATCACATTAGTTATCATATCATGTTACTACATTATCCAACCCTTTTCCTACCATTAAACTCTTACATTATTTACACCATTTTCCGAGTGGATACTCAGACAAACAATCATTTTCTTTCACCCTTTACCCAACACAAAGGATATCAAAATTTATTATTTTAATTATTTTAAAAAAAAAAATTCCCAAAAATCTCAACAAAAAAATATCACGTGACCACCTCAACTGAACAATATCTGCAAGCTCATTCCAAAGAAGGGTGGGGGTCACATATGGTTTTGTTGAAATTTATTGAAAAATATATGTTTTTCAACTGATTAATTTGTAAATTACACAGGCAGATGCAACAGATTCTTTGGGTAAAAGGTTAACCCTTATGGGCATTGAGATTTTTATACATTTTCCCTATACTTTGAAAGTCTACCTCCTGTGGGCTTTGCATTTGCTCCTAGTAAAGTGTTGGCTGCCTACAGATGCAGCCAAAACTTGCCTAGACACAACTGACAAGGTACTTAGAAAACAAGTTTTGAGTTTACCCAAACAATGCATGTTGGGGCACCTGTTCCTTTGCATTAAAATGCTATCAAAGTCAGAATTGGGCCCTTAAGGCTTAAGAGGCCTTTCAGAAAATATGGTTTGTTTCACAATCTATTTTGGCACCTTTTATTGAGGTTTGGATGAAGTAAAAAATAGAATCTTCAACTCATCTCCAGCTTATGGTGAAATTTCTGAGACTTGTCTGATAAATTTGGTCTGTACCTTGCCAAAGGCTTGGTCCATTACAAAACTCATTTGCAAATTTCACTATAATCTAGGTACTTGGGAGATCCACTAGATAAAAATCAATTCAGAACCCTCTGGTCATCTTTGTCCAATAATTTCATTCATATCCCTGGTGACAAGGTTACTGCAAGAGATAAAGAGTTTTCACTGTTGCTGTTCCCAAATCGTGGAATCAGCTGCCAGAGTATCTCAAAAGACCACAGAATTCTTTTAAAAAGTCATTAAAAAATATATCTCTTTAAAGCTGTCTTCAGGCCGGCAACCGATGTATAATAGTGAAATGACTCTCTTCTGCATTTAAACTGATCTTCATGTTATATGGAAGTATCACTTTGTTCTCATATAATACTTTGTAAACAAGACTGAAAATAAGCAAACGGTCATCTGCAGATTGAGGACCCCAGAGGGTGAATTTGGGGATGCTACCCTGCAGAGCAAGGTAGCATCACTAAATTTACCCTCTGTGAACCTCAATCTGAATCAAGGTCTCAAGCCTAACAGCAAGAGGTACCCAGAGGATGGGGTATCATTAGAAAATTCACCCTATGGGGACCGCATTTTGCCAATGAGAGATTGCTTATTTTCAGGCTTGTTTGAAAAGCTCATGAGCACCTTGATGGATATTCAGCTTTAAACAACAGTCTTACTTTTATTGTTACATAATATATGGAGGCAGTGTTTTTTTATTTGTGTGGAAAAATTTGAAATGACTGAAGAGCAGGATGTTGAATTTATTTTTTTTTTCACTGAGTTTATTTCCAACAATTTTACTCCAGCTCTCAAAATTAGCCGTGACTACTGGCAATGCCAAGAAGCTTATTTGTTTTAAAATGATTGGCAAGCAATTTATAAAACTTATATAATGCCTCTCCTTGGCGCAGGGGTGTGGGTTGACCTTCGTAGTGGCAATTTCATGGCCTCACTCTTCTCGAATACTATGAAGGGATCTTTAGCCTAACAGAGAGTGCCTCTCTCCGCACAGAGGACAGCCATTTTACGTCTCCCCCAATAGGACAGTACGATGTGTCAGTATGCAAAATGGGTCTTACAAAGCCCTGTATTCTATTCTATTTGTATGTAAAATGACTAATCATGTAGTTTCTCATATTTTGGGGACATTTTTTACTTGAATCCGGTGTCCCCAAATTAGACCAATCTAAAGCCCTGCTCAATGAGCTCTGTCAAAGAGGACTGGAGTAAACTCCTACCTGCATTATGGAAAAAATTTGCTATGTGAAATTTTGGTATGCTGAGGGTTAATCTTTAGCATCAAATAGACATATGTTTGCTCTTCCATACCAGGTAAATGTTTTTAACTCTTTACCTCATGGAACTAGAAGATGACAGAAAATACTTGGAATAACAAAAAAATTTCATTTTTCTTCTGCCATGCTAATAAAATTAAACATGAACTTACTTGTAGTGCAGCAATGCCCACAAGAGTAGGTGCTACTCAAACTTCTGGAGTCACTATCATCGGAGTCTTCAGAAAGTTCACTAGCTGAGGTTAAATCCACTGAAAGCCAAACAAATAAATGCATAATTATACAAGAACTCACATACTGCAATTAGTTTTTCAGGAAATAAGAAAATTGAAAATTGACTGATATGACATCAGCATCAATCAAGGCTACAAATCACGACATATGTGATCGACTGAACTATGAAGGCAATTGCCCTCTTGAACTCAAGCAGCCCTCCTGTAATTTTCAAAACCACAGACTGGCAACTGTAAGCTGAAACACTATTTGTACACTATTATCTTGATATTCACAATAATGCTCAGTGCCATCTCAACGTTGAGCATGTATACATAGAGGAAATCTAGTGTTTTTGAGTAGATACCAAAAATTATCTCATGAGTGATCGAGACAAATGTTTATTTTTCGCAAGTGCTTGCACAAGCGAAAATGACCATCTGTCTCGGTCACAAGATTACTGATAACTTTCGGTATCCACTAAAAAACACTAGATTTTCTTTTTATTATACGCTTTTTATAAAAATCTGATAATTCCACTCGTTTCAACCTTGAATTGATGCAGGAAAGAAACAGCACACTGAATCATTGATACGCCAAAGTGATTTGATCGATATTCAGAACAGCATCTTGCAATCTGATTTAGCTGGCGGGTTTCTAGTCCAAACATGGCCTGAAGGTCTGTAATATAAGTTTTTGGTTTGGTGTATCCTTTGAAAGGATGTACCAAACCAAAAACTTATATTACAGACTTTCAGGCCATGTTTGGACTAGCAGGTTTCATGCATCAATTCAAGGTGAATACATGTTGAATTATTGCTGGAAATGATCAGTATCCACTCAATGAAAGTGTCAATGACACTGTAGCTCAACTTGACAAACTTGAACTCGGTAAGTTATAAATGAAATGGCAAAATTGAAGATCATTGGTACCAATGTCATTTTTTTTTGCCAGTGGCAACATTTTTTGACAGAAACCGTAGAAAATCGATAGCTCCCATCTAGAGGCCTCCCCAAACAAGCATGCCAGGTTTCAAAGCAATCCGATCATAAATGTGCCCTGTAGGGTGTACAAAAGGGAAATATTGTGGTCTGACTAGACTAAATTCTAAGAACGTTGGCCGTGGCAACATTTTTTTACGGAAATGGAAGAAAATCGATAGCTCCCATCTAGAGGTCACCCCAAACAAGCATATCAGGTTTCAAAGCAATCAAATCATAAATGTGCCCTGTAGGGTGTGCCAAAGGGAAATATTGTGGTTTGACTAAACTAAGTTCTAAGAACGTTGGCTACGGCAACATTTTTTGATAGAAATTGCAGAAAATCGATAGCTCCCATCTAGAGGTCACCCCAAACAAGCATGCCAGGTTTCAAAGCAATCCGATCATAAATGTGCCCTGTAGGGTGTGCTAAAGGGAAATATTGAGTCTTCTGACTAAACTAAGTTCTAAGAATGTTGGCCACGGCAACATTTTTTGACGGAAATTGAAGAAAATCGATAGCTCCCATCTAGAGGTCACCCCAAACAAGCATGCCAGGTTTCAAAGCAATCCGATCATAAATGTGCCCTGTAGGGTGTGCCAAAGGGAAATATTGAGTCTTCTGACTAAACTAAGTTCTAAGAATGTTTGCCGCGGCAACATTTTTTGACGGAAATTAAAGAAAATCGATAGCTCCCATCTAGAGGTCTCCCCAAACAAGCATATCAGGTTTCAAAGCAATCAAATCATAAATGTGCCCTGTAGGGTGTGCCAAAGGGAAATATTGTGGTCTGACTAAACTGAGTTCTAAAAACGTTGGCCGCGGCAACATTTTTTGACGGAAATTGAAGAAAATCGATAGCTCCCATCTAGAGGTCACCCCAAACAAGCATGCCAGGTTTCAAAGCAATCCAATCATAAATGTACCCTGTAGGGTGTGCCGAAGGGAAATATTGAGTCTTCTGACTAAATTAAGTTCTAAGAACGTTGGCCGCGGCAACATTTTTTGACGGAAATTGAAGAAAATCGATAGCTCCCATCTAGAGGTCACCCCAAACAAGCATGCCAGGTTTCAAAGCAATCCGATCATAAATGTGCCCTGTAGGGTGTGCCAAAGGGAAATATTGAGTCTTCTGACTAAACTAAGTTCTAAGAATGTTTGCCGCGGCAACATTTTTTGACGGAAATTAAAGAAAATCGATAGCTCCCATCTAGAGGTCTCCCCAAACAAGCATATCAGGTTTCAAAGCAATCAAATCATAAATGTGCCCTGTAGGGTGTGCCAAAGGGAAATATTGTGGTCTGACTAAACTGAGTTCTAAAAACGTTGGCCGCGGCAACATTTTTTGACGGAAATTGAAGAAAATCGATAGCTCCCATCTAGAGGTCACCCCAAACAAGCATGCCAGGTTTCAAAGCAATCCAATCATAAATGTACCCTGTAGGGTGTGCCGAAGGGAAATATTGAGTCTTCTGACTAAATTAAGTTCTAAGAACGTTGGCCGCGGCAACATTTTTTGACAGAAATTGAAGAAAATCGATAGCTCCCATCTAGAGGTCTCCCCAAACAAGCATACCAGGTTTCAGAGCAATCTGATCATAAATGGGCCCTGTAGGGTGTGCCAAAGGGAAATATTGAGGTCTGACTAAACTAAGTTCTACGAACGTTGGCCGTGGCAACATTGTTTGCCGGAAATTGAAGAAAATCGATAGCTCCCATCTAGAGGTCACCCTAAATAAGCATACCAGGTTTCAAAGCAATCCAATCATAAATGTGTCCTGTAGGGTGTGCCAATGGGAAATGTTGTGGTTTGACTAAACTGAGTTCTAAGAACGTTGGCCGCGGCAACATTTTTTGACGGAAATTGAAGAAAATCGATAGCTCCCATCTAGAGGTCACCCCAAACAAGCATGCCAGGTTTCAAAGCAATCCAATCATAAATGTACCCTGTAGGGTGTGCCAAAGGGAAATATTGAGTCTTCTGACTAAACTAAGTTCTAAGAATGTTGGCCGCGGCAACATTTTTTTGACAGAAATTGAAGAAAATCGACAGCTCCCATCTAGAGGTCTCCCCAAACAAGCATACCAGGTTTCAAAGCAATCTGATCATAAATGTACCCTGTAGGGTGTGCCAAAGGGAAATATTGAGTCTTCTGACTAAACTAAGTTCTACGAACGTTGGCCGTGGCAACATTTTTTGCCGGAAATTGAAGAAAATCGATAGCTCCCATCTAGAGGTCACCCTAAATAAGCATACCAGGTTTCAAAGCAATCAAATCATAAATGTGCCCTAAAATGGCTTCCAAAGGGAAATATTGAGGTCTGACTAAACTAAGTTCTAAGAATGTTGGCCGCGGCAACATTTTTTGACGGAAATTGAAAAAAATCGATAGCTCCCATCTAGAGGTCACCCCAAACAAGCATACCAAGTTTCAAATTAATCTGATCATAAATGCGATCTGTGAGGTGTGCCAAAGGAAATTGTGGACGTACGTACTAATGTGGCAATAGCTCAGCTTGACTTTGTCAAGTTGAGCTAAAAACACTAGATTTACTTTTCATTATATGTTTTTAGAACAAATTGATAATTTCCAGTGATAATTTGACTTGTATTCACCTTGAAGTGATGCTTTGAAAGCCGCCATTTTGAGTGATACCTTGAAAGTGAAAGTTTCTATATCTTCACAGTGGGGGATATGATTTCTATCTTTCCGAAAATTCTTCAATAATCTATCATTTAGAATATAATAAAAATCTATGTTGGATAAAGATTGGGAAAGCAGTGGCTCAGTGGTTAGAGCACTAGACTTTAAACCAAAAGGTTGACTGTTTGATCTTCACTGGCAGTACCTGCATTGTGCCCCTGGGCAAAGACAATTCACCCAGACTGCCCATGTGGGGGCACTGTGACGATGTGCACTAAGGTGTACTACATATCAATGGTGCACTTGCTTTCAACTGTTGCTAACTCTACTTGTGCACAATTAGTAAGCGGGAGAGTCTAACTGTTGTTCAGCCTTGCTCAGTGATTCCCTCCGGGTACTCTGGCTTCCTCCACCCATAAAACTGTCTGACATGATGCGACCCTGGCTGTAGAAAGTGTTGTTAAACTCCAGGGCTGGAGGGGGGTGTGAAGCACTTGCAGTACCAATAATTAGAAAGAAAAACTCCCAATTATTTATATATTGGTTTTTAAGGTGATAGATTTCTGCACAATAGCTAATCATGACCGCAACATGGAGGTAAAGTCAAGTCCGGCCAATCGTTCATACCCATGTTGCCCATTTTAGAGGACTTCTACTCCAGGCATTGGTGACCAGGAGACAATACTATAAAACTTTTACAACTGTATTTTCTAGAATTGTATTTTCTACCTATTAATATAACTGACTAAAATGAATCATGAGTATTCTAAAAGATATGGTAATTTGCCAATTGATGGGTTGAAAAGAACCATAAGCATTTTCAAAGATGTGGCAAATTGCCACATCTTTGAAAATGCTTATGGTTCTTTTCAACCCATTCAAAGTAATAACTGGAAAATACAATTCTAGAAAATACAGTTGTAAAAGTTTATAGTATTGGCCCCTGGTTCTATTTTATCAGTAAAACAGAGCTTGTTTACCACTGTAAACAAGCACTGTTTCACTTCCCAGGGTTCCCACTGAAAGTCAAGTCCAGCAAATTATTTATACCTATGCTGCCCATTTTAGAGGACTTCCACCTCAAGCATTAAGGACTGGGTCCTATTATATATACCATTAAAACAAAGATTGTTTTCTACAGTAAACAAGCACTGCTTCACTTCCCGAGGTTCCAACAGGGAAAAAGCACTAAATTAAGTTAAGTTTCACACTGAAAACTAACTCAAGTGCATGAGAACTTAACTGTATAAAAGACAGAAAATTATATCTGCAGCTGGCATCCAAAATACAACCTTAAAGGCCTGAACATCATCACTCACTCCCCTGCCAGCAAGAGTCACTTTTGTGCCAGTTGGAAATGAGAACCGCAAGAAGACAATTCAAGTATTTTAGTGCCATCAGCATCTATTCGAAAATGGGGAGAACATATTTGTGTATCTCTGATTTTGTTGATGAAATGCTGATATGTGGTACACTATTCAAATAGGACCCAAGAGCCTATTTAAAATATAACAACATAACACCTGTTGCTTGGGAGAAACTCCAGGAATGAAACAGATCACATTTTTTGAGTAGCAGGATTGCCATCATTTGCTTCACATAATTTACAGGGGAGTGGTAATATTACTAGCCCCTCCTGTGGATTATTTGATGCATAGTCTGTTGGACAGCATTTCATATGTCAACCCCTAAAAGCCTCACAAATTTTCTACTTGCCTTAAATTTTGCCTCCATTCAGAGAGAGAACAACTGAACAATGGCAGATAACTCAAGGTTTTCAACTTATTAACTGAACTCAGGTTAAGCTGGTTCCCAAATTGCACTGGCTGAAGGCACAATTTCTTGATCAGAAGTCAAATGTGTAAACCAGGAAACCACGAGGAGTGTGTGGGGGGGGGGGGGGGGGGGGTGTTCTGATGGGGGAGGGTTATATATTTTTAACTGGTTGGGCACTAGAAGCCACCATCAGGACTCTACTGAAGAGTGTTGAAAGCCACTTAGTGGCTTTACACTGTATTCTTTACCTCGTCTGCTTGGCAGTTGAACCATAAAAAATGTTTCAATAAAATTGTTTCACTATTTGCTGGTAGTATGGTACATTGAGAAAACATACTCATGTAACAAGTCACCTTCAAAAAATAATTTAGCATTCTACTAATTCAATGTACGATATACACCAAGTTATCCTTATTTTTATTTCATAGCATATTTGTTCATAAAAAAAAATTATTTTTGTTAATTTATTGGAGAGTTTCACAAGGCAAAGCAGCCATGACTTGATTCCAAGAAAAATTCTACAGTCTGGCATCAGGAAATCATTACTAAGAAGATTACCCCTATTTGTGGGGAATGTTATGTTAACCTGGTGAACAATGAGGTGAAAGTATTAAATTTTCAACTGCAAATTTTTTCCCACAATGCAATGGGAAACTTACCCAATTCAATCCAGTTGGATAGATAGAGCTCATCGATTTCTGTCCAACAAGACTGAATTGGTTATTTATTGGTGTTTAACCCTTTTCCAAAAATGAAAAACAGAAGACACCTCAAAGTTCTTAACTACGTTTTTTTGCCTCAAAAACATAGCTTATGATCCCTCATTGGAACGAACTCAATGAGCTCATTCCAATGAGGGGTCATAAGCTATGTTTTGAGGACAAAAAATGAAAAATTATTGAAAACTGAATAGTGATATATTGTGAATAGCGCTGGCCAGTTTTGGATGTTATGTTGGGTAAAGTTTAACTCCTTGCATGCTGCTGGCAGATATTCCTGCCAAAGACAGAATTTCTCTTGCTTCTGAAATAAGGATAATTTTGGTGCATTTAATTATATTTTCCTCCAATAAATTTAACCCTTTGAACACTGGTGGTATCTTTCAATCCAGTTCAGTGGCAGCAATTAGAAGAGTCCATATTCATTATTTGGGGTAGATCAATCAATATTTTCAACGTGCATCCTTGGGGCTGCACATTGAAAATATTGATTGGTCTACCCCAAACATTTACTGAACAGCCATCCTATTTAATGACATTATGACGTATTATGTTGCTGGCTGGAAAAATGGCTGCTAGGGTTCAAAGGGTTAATGCATTTTTCCACCAGTGAGTTGTCAAGTTAAATTTTGGGGAAGTTTTCATCAAATCTAGTAATGGGTGCTTTACAGCAGCCATGACTAGATTAGATGAAAAATATCTTGGAAATACTCAGCGGGGAAGAGTTAAGGTCACTTTCAGCATCTTTGGCTATATCATGATCACAACATAAGGGTGAAGTAAAGTTTAGCCAATGGTTTATACCTATTCTGCCCACTTTAGACGACTTCCATCTCAGATGTTGGTTCAGGGTCCAATTTTACCAGTATATATTTATTTATTTATTGGTGTTTAAGGTCACATACTTATGCACAATGGCTAATCATGACCAAGACAGTTTTACAGGTGGATGAAGCTGGAGTACCCACAGAGAGCCACCGAGCATCAACAAGCAACTGTCAGCTCCTCGAATCCCTGACATCTGCCCCCCGGATGTTTGCCCCCTCTGTCAAAATTGACAGAAGAGGACACCTGCCCCCCTTAGGATTTTCCAGGACTGGACACCTGCCCCCCCCCCTACTAAATTTTATTAACAGGACACCTGCCTCCCAGTTAATTTTTATAGTGTGGACACCTGCCCCCCTGCTGGTTTATACACCTTGGACATATAGCACATTTTCTAACAAAAATGTTATATTAACTTATTGAAGTGAGTAGGCTTTTTACTATAAATATTCAACAGATGCATTCTCTAAACACAAGCTAAAACAAAGAAATGAATCCATACAGTTGTCTTTTCGCTGGTATGCTTTGAGCTCGTTCCATTAACAGCCACATTTCTATCATTTCATTGACAAAATACATTTTACAAAGGTTCATTTTAGTGCTGAAGATGTATTATTTTTTGTCAAAGAAATGATAGAAAAGTTAGCTTTAGTGGAACAAGCTCTTTGAGCTCGTTCCATTGACAGCCACATTTCTGCCGTTTCATTGAATGACAATGTTGTCTGTTAGTTGGGTTAAAAATTTCAACTACCAAACGAGTGTTGACAAATGTGTTATGAAATTCATATGAACCTTCTAGAAAAAAATATATGTGCAATGGTGGGGAATATACTTAAGTGCTATTAAAATGAGATTAAATGGGTTCCTTTTGTACTGATGTGCTATTATGTATTATATGTAACTGCTTTATTGCTCAAGATTATGTACCTGTATGTTATTGTTGTTATTTGAAACAATTCTGCTTTGTAAATAAATCAAATTGACACTTTTAGTTTTTATTATTAGATGTATCCAAGGTGTATAAACCAGCAGGGGGTAGGTGTCCATGGTATAAAAATTAACTTGGGGGGGGGGGGGGGGGGGGGCAGGTGTCCTGTTAATAAAATTTAGTAGGGGGGCAGGTGTCTAGTCCTGAAAAATCCTAAAATCCTAAGGGGGGGGGGGGGGGGGGGGCAGGTGTCCTCTTCTGTCAATTTTGACAGGGGGGCAAACAGCCGGGGGGCAGGTGTCCGTATCCCCAGCTCCTCAACATTCTCTCTTCAAGCTCTGTTCAAGCAGGGTTACAGAGGTTGAAGACATGTGCACCATTGATGTGCAGTACGCCTTAGTACACAGCATCAACATGCCACCGTGTAGGCAACTGGGATAAAGTGCCTTGCCCAAGGACACAATGCAGGTTGTCCCGGATGGGGATCGAACTTGGGACCTCTAGCATAGAAGTCCAACAGACTACCACTGAGCCACCACACTCCCTATTTTACCAGTAAACCAGAACTTATTTACTACAGGCTGAATTGGTTATTTATTTATTGGTGTTTAAGGTCACTTTCAGCATTTTTAGCTATTTCATGACCGCAAAATGGGGGGGGGGGGGGGAGGGGAGTCAAGTTTAACAATCGTTTATACCTATGCTGCCAACTTTAGAGGACTTCCACTTCAGGTATTGGTTCTGGGACCTATTTTATCAGTAAATTAGAATTTGTTTACTGCATTAAACCATCACTGTTCCACTTTCTGGGGCTTCCACAGGGGTTTGAAGTTTAGAAATTTCTACATCAGTGTACAAAGGGTTTAAAGTCAGTTTTTCAGTATTCTCACATCAGTGTGTATGGGGTTAACAAGGATAATTATACCTCTACTCAGTTACAAGTTATTTTTGTACTGGTCCAAAAAATACACCTGCTGCAGGTCAAGAGATAAATAATTTCAACCAAAAATATTGTGATATGTTAAGTACATTGTAAGACAGTAGATATTGCACTAAACCTGAAATGTGGGCCTCATGTTTTCCTCAGTGCATAGAGATCTCTGGCACTCAAATATTATAATTGTTCAAAACATTTTCAGATTTTTCCTCAACAAGCAGATATATACCCAGGGAAATGGCATCAACCAGATCTATTTCCACTGGTAGATCTAGCTGCTCATTCATACAGGGCATTCTCTGGTGTATTTACGTCCTCTGAGTGACAAATACTAAACTATATATGTAGTAAAAATATTGAATCTCCCAGCAAGTTGTCACTTCATGTATTAACATGACATGTTCAGTTTTCCATTTTATCAATACTTAAAGCTGTTTGTTAACAGCATACACACAGAATGCTGTCATTCAATTAGTGCTGTTATCCCTCACTGTTTTGATTGACAAACACTACTTTTCACCAGCTGAACTCCAGGCCAATTATTCACTCTTATCACGTTTTCCAAACAAGTGGGCTGCCGCTCATTGTTGTGCGCACAACTCAAAACTTCATAATCATCTTCATGCAGCCATTAATATTTTTCACCCTTTACCTTACATGAATAGCAGGGGACACCCGCAAAAATAAATTTAAGTGATTAAAAATTTTTTTTTTTTGCTTTAATAACATAGCTTATGACCATTCATTGGAAAAAAGCTCACTGAGCTTGTTCCAAAAAAGGGTCATAAGAAATAAAATTTGAAGGGCAATTTTTGTGAATAGCACAGTCCACTGATGATTGTTACTTTTGATTGATTTATTGATGTTTAAGGTCACATTTTTTTGCACAATGGCTAATCATGACCACAACATGATTATCAACTCAAGACTAGGGGTGAGTGTTAATAAGCCATGTTGCCCATTTTAGAGAGGGTTTGCACCTCCCAAGCATTGGTGACTGGGTCCTATTTTACCAGTAAAACAGAGCCTGTTTACCACAGTGAACAGGCACTGGTTACTTTTGATAAAGAATTAACTGTCTCCAATGCAACCATGGTGACTCAGTGGCTAGGGCAGTGGGCTTCAAACCAAAAGGTCCATGGTTTCAACCTTGCCAGGGATAACTACGTTACGACCATGGGTAGGGCACTTAATCCCAATTGCCCACCTGGAGGCATGGTGGTGCAGTGTGCAAAGGTTTACTGTATGTGAATGGTGCACTTGTCTTCAACCACTGCTAACCCTGCTTGTGCAGAGCTAGTACATTGGAGAGTCTGACTGTTACTCACCATTGCTTGGTGGTTCTATCTGGGTACTCAGGCTTCCTCCACCCATAAAACTGTTTGACACAAGGTGATCCTGACTGGAAAAAGTGTCATTAAACCACAATAATAAATTAATAAATAAACTCTCTCAAAGTTGTAGACCACCATCAGGGCTCTGCTGTAAAGACTGGTTTATGGCATGTGTTTTAAATATTACTGGATTGGTGGGTAGGTTACAACTAAATCATGGTATGGTAGATTTTCCATGCAAGAATTATTTATAATTCTTTGAAAAGGCACAACAAGAACTTGCAAATTTTTAGCTCATGGACCAATAAGTACAACCCAGTCCAGGAACTGAAATCTTTCCGGTGCTTCCATTCTGTTTTGGTGATACTTTCTTTAGTTACAGATATAGGATAATTTGTGCACTTGGATTTGTTTGAGTACAATTTACTGGAGAGTACATTTGATAACTATTAGTTGGGAAATAAAAAATATATACACTTTTCATTATAATATTTCAACTAAAACGTAAAACAGGTAGTTGGATATATTTGGTGCTTAGCAAACTTTGAGTAGTATATTATCTTGTAAGTAAAATTACTTCATCTCCATTGATTTGCGTTGTTAAAATTCATGGGGCACTCTCTCATGAATTGTAACAACTCAAAATATGTTAACAAATCTTGAGGCTGAAAAAAAATTTAGCACTCTACCAGTTAAGTGACCATTCAAGATGCAACTTTTGGCTAAGCGGTCATCCGTTCGCATCGATTTAAATTTGCACAATCACCACGTGAATGAAACGAGCTTTCTCCTCAAATTTTGCACACTGCTATGCCACATACTTAAGTGAAATCTTTAGCCTATGCAGCAGGGAAACAGAACTTGTAAACAAACAATGCCCTATTTCAAAGAGTTCTCAAAGGAAACAGGAGTTGAAATGATGCAAACAAGAATACTGATGTTTCATATTTCATGCAAACTGATGCAGTGAAAGGTAATGGGTCCCATAATGATAAGAGGTTGAAAATAAAATGATCAGATTAGAAACATGACTCATTTAACCCTTTACCTAACATGAAAAGCAGACGACACTTGCAAAAATAATTGTTGAATAACTATTTTTTTTCATTTTTTGTCTCAAAAACATAGGTTATGACTCCTCGTTGGAACGAGCTCGACGAGCTCGTTCCAACGAGGGGTCATAACCTATGTTTTTGAGACAAAAAATGAAAAAATAATGAAAATTAATTGGCGATTTTTGAGAATAGCGCTGGCCGGTTTTGGCCGTTACGTTGGGTAAAGGGTTAATTTACAAAATGATAACAGATTGTGTTGATCCACATAACATCTGATTGATGAAATAGAAATCTCACTTTCCACACACAAGCACAAAGTAAAGCTCAGCAAAGTATTCATTCCTCTACTGCCAACTATTGAAGACTTCCACCCCAGGCATTCGTTACCAGCTCCTATTTAGTAAGCCTTTTTTAATAGTAATATTTTTTTATTAGTTTACAGTAAAACAGAACTTGTTTACTATTGTAATATTTATTTTTATTTAATGCTCAGGCATCAATTCACGCTGAAAAATTAAGTCATATTCCCCTGTCGGTCGGCAAAACGAAATATCAAAATGATATTTAGAAATCGATATTTCATCGTAGGTTCGGATGACGAATCACATGTACTTTAAACGAGTCAGCACATCAGTAATGAATTCCAGAGTCCCAAATACAAACGAATTCGAATAATTGATAGTGACAGTGACTAAATCAATTAATTAAATCAGCGGTTTCAAAGTTTGACTTTCTCATTCACCTTCCAGCGAAAAGCCGAAATCACTTTCAAATTTCTTCAGTTCAACTTCACACGTCTTCAGTGCATTGAGTTCAAAAAAAATAAAATGACGTGTCTTGTTATTGAAAATAAGAAAGTGGTGTTTTTTGTTATTGTTCTATTTCTTCGAAACACATTGCGATTATTTCAATTCGCCAGCCTTGGTAAATCGTAAAGTTAGGGGAGAAATAAGACAGGACTACTTTTTGTGCGGATATTCACACATTCCAATGGTTGGAGTTTGGTTGTTGTAATTTTTGTATGGACGCCGGTCCGGCACATAAATTTTGCGCCTTAATGGCAAATAAAGGCCACAAATTGGAGAGTTTGTAGTCGTAGAGCATTAAATAAAAAGAAAATTCACGAAAATTTGATGAATGCGTCGCTCGTGAAGATCCTCATATTTCTTTGTAGTCACTCACGAGATATTTTCGGTATTCATCAAATTTTCGTGAATATCCTCTATATATATTTGTTAGTCTACAGTAAAACAGAACTTATTTACTATAGTAATATTTATTTATTTATTAGTTTACAGGAAAACAGAACTTGTTTTTCATACTAATATTTTTTTTATTTATTAGTTTACCGTAAAACAGAATTGTTTTCTCTAGTAATATTTATTTATTTACTGGTTTACAGTAAAACAGAACTTGTTTTCAAAAGTAATATTTTTTTTATTTATTAGTTTACAGTAAAACAGAACTTGTTTACTACAATATTTATTTATTATTTTACAGTAAACTAGATCTTGTTTTCCATAGTAATATTTATTTATTAGTTTTCAGTAAAACAGAAGTTGTTTTCTACAGTAATATTTATTTACTTATTGGTTTAGAGTAAAACAGAACTTGTTTACCCTAGAATTTTTTTTATTTATTAGTTTACAGTAAAACAGAACTTGTTTACTACAATAATATTTATTTGTTTACAGTAAAACAGAACTTGTTTTCCATAGTAATATTTATTTATTAGTTTTCAGTAAAACAGAACTTGTTTAACATAGTAATATTTATTCATTAGTTTTCAGTACAACAGAACTTATTTAACATAGTAATATTTATTTATTAGTTTTCACTAAAACAGAACTTGTTTAACATAGTAATATTTATTTATTAGTTTACAGTAAAACAGAACTTGTTTAACATAGTAATATTTTTTTATTGGTTTTCACTAAAACAGAACTTGTTTAACATAGTAATATTTTTTTATTAGTTTACAGTAAAACAGAACTTGTTTAACATAATAATATTTATTTATTTATTAATAAAACAGAACTTATTTACTATGGTAATATTTATTTATTAGTTTACAGTAAAACAGAACTTGTTCAGGATAGTAATATTTATTTATTGGTGTTTAATGCCTTAAATGCTGCTGGCAGAAATTCCTGCAAAGGAAAGGAGTTCTCTTTCAATTGAAATAAGTATAGTTTGGGAACATTTAATCCAATTTCCCCCCCATCCCCAGTAAATTGAATGGATTTTTTCACCAATGATTCCTTGAGTTAAATTCAGATAAATTTTTTATCAAATTTAGTCATGGCTGCTTCATAGCAGCCATGACAAGATTTGATGAAACAGATCTTGAAAATACTCAGCGGGTTAAGGGTTAAAGTCACTTTCAGCATCTATGGTTATATCATGATCACAACACAAGTATAAAGTCAAGTTTAGCACATTATTTATACTGTCCACTGTTGAGAATTTTAACCCAGACACTGGTTACCAGGCCCTATTTTAACAGTAAAACAGAAGTTGTCTATCCCAGTAATATTTATTTATTTAGCCAAGTTTATTTATTGATTTATTGGTGTTTAAGGTCACTTCCAGCATCTTTGGCATCTCATGACCCCGCATAGGGATGAAGTCAAGTTCCGCCAATCACTTAAACCTGTGCAGCCCACTTTAGAGGACTTCCACCCCAAGCATTAATTCCTGGTCCTATTTTACCAGTAAAGGAGAACTTATTTACTGCAGTAAACTAGCACTGCTCCACTTCCCAGAGTTCCAATGGGCATAGAAGTGTTTGGGGTCACTTTCAGCATCTATGGCAATATCATGACCACAACACAATTTATTCATCGTTTTCTGCATCTATGGCTATATGACATCCGCAACACATGTATGAAGTCAAGTTTAGCCAATCCTTTAACCCTATGCTGGCCACTTCCACCCTAACCCTTGGCACTGGTTACCAGATCTTAATTTAATAGTAAAACACCACTTGTTTATCACATCAACCAGCCCTGCTCAATTTCTTGAGGTTCCAATGGGGAACTCTCCAATTATTATTTATTATTTATTGGTGTTTAAGGTCACATACTTATGCACAATGGCTAATCATGACCGTGAGTTTTATGGGAGGAGGAAGCCAGAGTACCCAGAGAGAACCACCGAGAATTGACGAGCAACTGTCAGCTCCACAACATTCTAACTCTGGCCAAGCTCCACTCAAGCAGGGTTACAGTGGTTGAAGACATGTGCATCCTCGATGTGCAGTACGCCTTAGTACACGGCGTCTTCGTGCCCCCGTGTAGGCAACCGGGATAAAGTTCCTTGCCTAAGGACACAATGAGGGTCGTCCCAGATGGGGATCGAACTCGGGACCTCTACCATAGAAGTCCAACAGTCTGCCACCGAGCTCCCGAACTCTCCAATTACTTATTATTTATTAAACAGTGTTACTGAGTAAGTCTAATTTCTAAAAAAGTAATTGTTCAAGGAATGAAAGTGTCAATGACACTGTAGCTTAACTTGTGTGTTGTGTTTGATGAAAAGGATAATGTTCAATGTTTATGAAAGGATTATGAAATAAGACAAGAATTGTGATAATTGGGAATATGTTAATTTCTGTTCCCTGTAAGTAATAATATGAGGTGTACACTGTACTAAAGAGCTGAGGGGTGGATTAAGACCTCACAGTTAATGTATGTGGCCCTCACAGTTAACATATATCAACGAAAGTTACCAAGTTACAGTGAAATTATTCCAAAACGAGTCATCCTATCAAGTTACATTGAAATCTCTTCATAAATATGGCCTGTAGACTGTAGGTTTTTGGGCTTCGGGCCCCTGTAGCCATCAGTTTCCCAATTGCGTCCAAAGGGGACGTTCTCATCTAGACATTACATGAAGTCAACCTACCAAGTTACAATGAAATCCCTTCATAAATATGACCTGTAGACTGTGCTAAAGGTTTTTGGGCTTTGGGCTCGGGCAGCCATCATGGTTGAATGATCGCAACCAAAAGGGAACATTCTCATCTGGGCATCATCTGGAGTGATCCTACGAAGTTACAATGAAATCCCTTCATAAATATGACCTGCAGACTGATCAAGGTTTTCAAGCTTCAGGCCCCTGAAGCCATCACAGTTGACCAATCACAACCAAAAGGGGATGTCATCATCTAGGCATTATATGGAGTCAACCTAACAAGTTACAATGAAATCCTTCCATAAATATGACCTTTTGCCTATGCTAAAGGTTTTTGGGCTCAGGCACCCATCAAGGCTGAATGATCACGA
This sequence comes from Pictodentalium vernedei, assembly GCA_031216915.1. Taxonomy (NCBI): domain Eukaryota; kingdom Metazoa; phylum Mollusca; class Scaphopoda; order Dentaliida; family Dentaliidae; genus Pictodentalium; species Pictodentalium vernedei. The sequence continues at coordinate 347,491,227 of CM062290.1, forward strand.
TCAAAATGGGACGTTCTCATCTATACATTATTTGGAGACATCCTACCAAGTTACAATGAAATCCCTTCATAAATATCACCTGTAGACTGTGCTAAAGGATTTCGGGCTTTGGGCCCCTGTAGCCATCACAGTTGCCCAATCACATCCAAAAGGGGACTTTCTCATCTAGACATTATATAAAGTCAACCCACAAAGTTACAATGAAATACCTCAATAAATATGACCTGTAGACTGTGCTAAAGGTTTTCAGGTTTTGGGCTTGGGCAGTCGTCACGGTTGGCAGATCACGTCCAAATGGGGAAATTCTCATCTAGACATCATAAGGAGTCATCCTACCAAGTTACAATGAAATCCCTCTATATTAAACATGACCTGCAGACTGTGGTAAAAGTTTTTGGGTTTCGGGCTTGGGCAGCCATCACGGTTGACAGATCATGCCCAAAAGGGGATGTTCTCAATCTTGGCATTATACAGAGGCATCCTACCAAGTTACAATGAAATGCCTTCATAAATACGACCTGTAGACTGTGCTAATGGTTTTCAGGTTTTGGGCTCGCGCAGCCATACCGGTTTACCGATTGCGACCAAAAGGGGACGTTCTCATCTGGACATGACCCCAAACCTGCATATGAAATTTTGTGACGATCCGACAAGAACTGCGGGGTCTAGCCCGTGCTAAAGGAAAATGTGAACAGACTCAAAGACTAACAGACTTCCACACGTGTTATGGCAAAAACTTATCCTGTCAAGTTAAGCTAAAAATGAAACTATCTGCAAAATGAAAGGAATAATTTGTGAGACTAACGGTCCCCGACCATAATAATAAAACTGAATGATGATGGCATTGTTAATATCAAGTGTTGTTTTTACTTTGTCAAATAAACTGTACATAAATTGATTAATAACTCAGTGCCTTAAATTAGAAGCAAATGGAATGGGATGAATACAATAAGGAAATTTCATCGGTCAATATTTGTTCGATAGAATCCCCAATGAACTACACATTTCGCGCAGGTAACTTTGTATTAAATTATCATTGAACAACAAGTGACTGTGTAACCAATTTATTTCTTCACCGCTTGTGAAAGAACACCATTATGCCAGGATAACACTGTTACGTGATTCCGCATTATATAGTTATAAGTCAAATTATATGAAATCAATCAAGGGAAAATTCTGTTGCTATGACATTCACAAACACATCACGTGAACTATTTCAATGCTTGATAAAACATCATGAAGCACTTGCAATTTATCCCTCCACCTGACAAAACAGTTTCTTTCTCCAATACTCGACAGAGTATGGAAAGAAGATTATTACCAGTAAAACACCTGGAAAGTGGAGATCTCACCCAGACAATATATTTTAAATTATCTGCAAAAGCCTGAAAAGCATAAGAAAAGAGATCCTTTGGTAAAGGATTTGTTTGTACATTTCAATGTGGTTTCACACTTGATACGACTGACAAATGTTTTTCTTGCAATATGTATATGTTATTTCCACAATGTGGGTTTCAGAAATGGTTTATTGAAGTCGAGACCTCGTCTCTAGGCATTTATTATATGACTATGTAATTTAATCGCTAAATATCACTACAGTTTAACAATCTTTTCCTGGTGCCCTGGAAAATCTGCAGTGTGGAATCCAATTCCGTATCACTGTAGTATGACAGACTATTTACGGGTGCATTCGAATTCACATAATTAGCTGTTCTGGTTGTAGAGAGTACTTTATTCCGAGCTGGAATGGGTGTGCTCGAACGGTGGTCCATTTTTTTTTATCGTATTCATGATATTTTTTTTTATCTTATTCATGCGCATCAGAGGATTCCCCTGAAGTGTGCACTTGTTACAAAAATAAATGTAAACAAGAATAGTTATTTTTTACTTCAATCCAATTTACCCCCCAAAAAGATTGGGAGAATTGTTAATGCTAGCATTGGCATGCGATGTTGAACTATAAGTCATACAATAAACCTTTTATCGCTACAGTGAAGTGATCTGGGTCGTCGCATCACGTCGAGTTAAGGAGGTCAGATCGCCAGATCAAACGAGCTGCCTGAGGTAACTCATTCAATCCAGTGATCTGACCTCCTCAACTCAATGTGACACTACGACTCAGATCACTTAACTGTAGAGATAAAATGTATGTATCGACGGGTCCATTAGAACAAGGCAATATCATCCAGAGACGGGGTTTGTTTTTTTATTGGGGCTAAACAACACTGGTTTACGCTTTAAAATTTCTTGTGACAAACAAAATATTCACGTCTTTCCCTCAAGTGAGGAATCCCCAAGCTAAATTTATGTCACTGACACAATGTGGGAGTTCTGTTGACAAGAAACTCAGACAGCGCATGTCCACATGTGCTCTTTAAAATTTGATTTCCAATCATAACTCAAAAAACACACACTGAAAAAACACAAATTGTTCAGTGAATTGTGAATATAAACCCATCAAACCTCCCACAAACACAAATAAAGCCATTTTACATCCCCAGTTGTCACAAACACCTAAATATTTGAATTTAACTAAACGTTTATCAGTTATGATGGGCCAGTAATAATATAAAATTTGAGTACCTTCGAATCGGCATGCCACGATTCTTTCCAGGGCACACGAAAAAAAAAAGGGGTGGGGGGTGGGGGAGGCTGAAGCATTTCCTGCTGAAGTTTGAAAGCACTCACATTGTCTACACTCGAAAGCTTAGAGTACAGTCTTCTTGGTCACTGAATGTTAAGACAGCTCTTTAAGAGGTAAGAGGGGGTGTCAGGGAGGGGGGGGGGGGGTATTAAAATGGGTCCCTAGTAACATGTATGATGTATACTACCAATGTTTACAATATTGACTATAGTGACTGGGCAAACCTATTTTGTATTATAGAGAGGTTCAGTTATAATATAAACTACTAGCTCTCTAACTTGTAGAAACTAATACCTTTTGGTCAAAACTACATTATCTCAATTTACCTGTAGTGAAATGAGAGGTACAGTACTGGCATCACTAAAGTGGCATTTTTCTTGATCAGATTGTAATCAGGTCACGACATACTTATACACCAGTTGGTAAAGATGTCATGAAGAAATTGACGGAAATCCAAACCGAATCAAAGAAAAATAAACAAAAATAGCCCCTTACAATCAATGTTCTCATCTAACATAGGGTTGTTGGAAGGGAAGGGGGTGGGGGAGCACTACAGCTGTTGGAAGAAAAGTGGGGAGACAATTTTCAAAAGGATTGCTTTTGAGACCACAGTCTTGTAATTGTAAGGAGTGAGGGGTCCTAGTAATAACTGCCACTCACATGTTTCAGTTACTCACTGCTCACAACTACAGACTTTTTTGGTGCTACAGTACTGTGATTGCAATAGCTATTTCTTTCATGATCAGATTGTGATCTATCCATGACACACTGGCATAAGCTGGTCAAAATTACCTCCATAAAATATTGCAAAATTAAGACAGAATCAAGAATAAATGGAAATAACACCCGAGTTTCAATGTTCTAACATGTCTGTGTTGAAATGTAAGATTCTACAGTGTTGTAGGCAGGAATTTATTTATTGGGGTTTAAGGACACTTTCGACAGCCAGGGTCACATGTGTCAGACAGTTTTTTGGGTGGAGGAAGCCAGAGTACCTGGATAGAACCACTGAGTAATGGCAAGGAACTGTCAGACTTCACAATGTACTTACTCTACACAAGCAGGGTTAGCATTGGTAGAAGACAAGTGCACCATCGACATACAGTATGCCTTAGTACACAGTGCCGCCGTGCCCCCCTGTGGGCAATCGGGATTAACTGCCTTGCCCAAGGAGACAATGCAGTTGCCCTGGTGGGGATTGAACCTTTTAGCTTGAAGTCCAATGACGTAACCACTGAGCCACCACCCTCCCTGTGGGCAGAAAGGTGGATGGAGGATTTCGCCCGGTTCGTAATACAGTCACAATTAGGATTGCATGGTATATCGATAAACTGATACAGTAGAATCCTCTTAATTGAATATCAATTTTTCCAGTGAAAATTATTCAATTATTAAAACAGGAGTATACAATTAACAGGGATTTGGTCAGTTTCCTGTGTTCTGGGGTAAACTGAGCATTTATTCTATTATATCTTGTTTGACAGAGCTCATAGAGCTCTGTCAAACAAGATATAATAGAATAAATGCCTGTATTGGATGTAGTGAGGCCAAAAAGGTTGATAAATAAGGGGAATTTGGTGCATGTCACAGTAATTTTTCTGACATATTACAAAAATTTACATACAATTAACAGCAGTTTACTCTACAACCCATATGCAATTAGCAGATCAAATTTGCACTGAAGGTATGGTAAATGGTTTTGTGTTTGAAAATTATATTCAATTAACAGGGATATACAATTAAGAGATATCCAATTAAGTGGGCTCCACTGTATATACCGGTATTCAAACCAATATCGATTGAATAACGGTGTAATTACAAAAATATCTGTTTATCGTCATTATTTATTTACCCACAATTTAATTTTCAAGATGTCTTGAGTTTTTTAACTGTAGCACCAAATGAATAATATTATCCCTTTATCCAAACAATTGTCTGCTTGTGCCCTCGTAATATACAAATTCAGCAGTTGAAAAAATAAATTAAAAAAATTTCAACAAAACTATATCATGTGACCCCTCATTGGAACGAGCTCGTTCCAATGAGGGGTCGTCACATAATATAGTTTTGTTGAAATCTTTGGGGAAAATCTGATAAACTAATTTTGAAAATAATAAATTTTGATATCGTCTGCGTCGGGTAAAGGTTTTTCGAATTGCATCATCAAGGCATGCTAATTCGTTCTGACGGTGCTGCCTTGAGTCTTGATTGTGGTACTTGTGTTCATATATCTGGCCAGTTTTCGATATATCGGTATACCATTGTATTTTTTTTAATACTGATACTGGTATTCAGTTTTGAATATCGTGTAGCCCTGGTCACAATCCAGTTGAAATTCACTATCCGCTTTTGTAATCGAAAGACTCTAGTACTAAACAGTTTAACCCCTACACTTTTTATATCACTCCACCTGAAGGATGTATGTGAGTGAGTACAGAAATAATTCACTGCATCCTGAAGTCCTTTTTCAAGTATAATTATGAAATACCACACTAACACTACATAAATAACAATCTTCATTTCCGTAACATAATCACGACTCGCTTTAATCTCGCCATTATTGCACAAGAAGGCTATATCAGTACATTTCTCTTTTTTTCAAAGACCAGATAACTGTTTAATTTGTTTCGCAATAACACCTTTCACTGGAAGATCTCGTTTACAGCTGGGTGTAAATTTCCCAGATAAACTGTGAAAGAGAGATTGGTGTGAGTTATGTTCGATTCATGTTTTATTGAGGATGTCAATATGCTATATGAATTTTTCTCTCCTCTGTTTGCTGGCTTGTAACATAGACATATAAACTGCAACAGATGCTTAACATCTCACTCTGATTATACAGAACAGTGTATTAGATTTTCTTCACGCAGCTGAGAATTGTTTTACCAGTTGCATAGGAAATAAGAAAATTTAATGAGCAATGCGAATTGCCAGAATCAAAGATTCTAATTTATTGGCAGTAATAACCAAGAGTGAACATTGGTTTCTGTAAGACTTTTTCTGTGCCTGCTTAATGTGCAACCAAATGCCAGTTGTCTGTAAAAGCTAGTTGTGAAGAATATGCAGTCTTTAAAGGATGGCATGTATTACTTGATAGTTTCAAGAATCTCTCTCATGAACAGAAAGATAAACAAAACACAAATACCTCCTGCAGAGAAAATAGATGCCTCACAAAATCCCCCTCCAAGATGTCCAAATAAACACCAAGTATATATACTGAATATCTGTTGCACTAACCTGCATCTCCAGAATTGAAAATGATCTTCACCAGAGCCTTATGATGAATCATGCAAACAATAAAAAACACACATGAAGGACTTGCCAATATAACTCTCAGTATAATTAACCCTTTACAGTGGATCCCTGTTAATTGAATAGCCACTTTGCCAATGAAAATTATTCAATTCAGGAGTATACAATTGATAGGGATTGTCACTTTCCTGTATTTTAGAGATAAACTTGGCATTTATTCTATTATATCTTGTTTGACAGAGCTCCATGAGCTCTGTCAAACAAGATAGAATAGATTAAATGCCGGAATTGGATTTACTGAGGCCAAATTGGTCTATAAACAAAGAAAAACTGGGGAGAGTCAGGGTAATTTCTTGCCAAGTTACAAGATTTTTTATTTAATTAACAGGAGTTTACTCTATAACCTATATTCAAGGTCAAATTTGTACTGGAGATATGGTAAATGATTCTGTTTTGGGAAATTATATTCAATTAAAAGGGCTATTCAGATAAGAGATATCCAATTAAGTGGGCTCCTCTGTAATAACAAGACAAAGGGACGTGGGGGCACTATGTTGCTGTGTACTGAGGCATACTGCAAGTTGATTTCAACCACTACTGACTCTGCTTGTGGCGGGTTAAATAAGCTGGAGAGTCTGAAAGTTGCCTGCCACTGATCAGTGGTTCTCTCTCAGTATTCCGGCTTCCTCCATCAATAAAACTGCTCTGACATGACGTGACTCTGGTTGTTAACTGGTTGAGTGCTCTATTATTTTCCAAAGATGATTTGAAACATGGGTATTTTTTTTCAAAGAGTGTCACATAAAAGGAATTTGGCTAGAATAATGCAGAAGTAAAAAGGTATTATATATCCAGATTGTTTTTTTTTAGTTGAACCATCAAGTGGTAGAGTGCTAAATTATTTTTGGAAAGTGATTTGTAAAACAGTTTTTCAAATTAGCAATGAACCGATTTCCAAAACTTGCTATGAACTGATTGCAGATTATTTCTCTGCCGATTATTCCGATGGCTGAAATAGGACATAGAAGAAAATCTGTTGGTGCCTGTTATACTACAGAATTTTGTTGATATATCACCAATTACGAAAGCTAAATACTGTATAAGTTCTCAGAGTATGCATATTTAGTGCTGGGCAATATTAGCCAAAATAATATTTACATTTTTGGGGGTGGGTTGGGGTGGGGGAGAAGATCGTTATTAATGACACAATCGCATGATACTGACTTTTGTGAAGATTGTGTTTATTCCAGTAGTGTTAATACGGTTTTGTGTAAGGATACAATACACTTCGCTGTATTAACCAGGAATATACCGAGCACACATACTTTGTGTCTTAACTGAATAATACCTTTGATATTAATGTGTGTTGTGAAGATGCATGGTTTACAGATACACATGTGACATGTCAGAATTTATTATTTAATGTTCATTTTTCCACTTGTTACCTCCCTTGATGTGTTTCTCCAGTGTTCACATGTACTCTGCAATCAAAATTGGAAACAGCAAGGGAGGTAGCGGAATTAAAAAAATTAACTTGACAAACTGGAAACGTGTTTGTGACAGTCATGCGACTTACATGTTGCGAAACAATTATCTATCATTGAAAAAAGAGTGTTTTTTAGTTTTTTCTCCAATTTGAATTTCTCTTTGTATTGTGATGATTGAATCATGATGTACTACAGACTACCGGCTGAACACATTTTATTAATGCAAGTACCCAATGCAATGTTGTACAGCACCATGATTGAAGCCCAGTGACATCGATTTGCCGGGAAATGGTGACGATCTCATACCAATTACAGATGGTAAATTCCGTAACATCTCAGTTCTGCAAATCCTCAAATATTCTGCTATGCACTACTACATGTTTTTAATGGGGAAACTTTATTGAAATGGCCAGATGTCAAAGAGATTTTTAATAGTCAGTGTTAAATATAGAATAATTGGAAACTGCTGGTTGTCATAATTGGCTGATGTCTCATAACCAGTCGGTTCTGCTTGCCGATTTCGATTATTGGTTCATCACTATTTCAAATATACCATCCTTCCAGCTAGGGGAGTCTAATTTGGCAAAAGATTATTCATAGATATTTGTTTTGTTGCAATTTATTGGAGGAACGTCTGTTGGCATTCTCTAATATGTTGTAGCAAAACAATTCTATATATATTTATTTTTCTCCAGCTGACAGAATAGAATAAAGCAAAGAGAGAAAAGCCACTAAAGTGATTTTCAGCACTTTTCAATAGATCCATGATAGTGGCTTTTAGCAATCGACCAGTTAGAAAAAGATACAGCAGTGTTGTCAGCTTTTGCTTCTGAATCAAGATCTAATGCTAATATGCACATTCCTGCAATGCAAGGATAGTTCATTTGAAATAAACATGCAGTAAAATAATGTGTAACAAGTTATCCAATACATACAGAAGTCACTAGAAGCAGGTCTGGAGGATCGAGTATTCTGCCTTTTCAACGTCTGACGTCGATGTCGCCGGTGAGGGCGATTTGAGGCTGCTGCAGGAGTCTTTTTCCAAAAGTAATAATATTCTACAAGCTCACCCTGAAAATACATAAGAAATTATATTGTATTACACTGGCAAATCTTTATCAAAAAATGTGTCTTTAATGTTCTGGTTTTATGAAGTAATGCATTGCCAAACTCAAAAGATGTGAAAAAGGTCAAAACATGTTGAAGCTAAACTCAACATTTCTCCATTGCCCAAGATTTGATTGTATTGCTAGTGTTCAACATCCCCTCTGCACAGTGATGTGAAAATATAAAATTTCTGAGCGGCAAAATTTTTCCATTATACAACTAGGAAATTAATTAATTGAATCTTGTTTGACAGAGCTCAGCAGACTTTCCAAGGATCAATGTTTGGTGCAGGTATTACATAAAAGGATAAAAAAATATATTACACAACAAAAATACACAAAAACAGCAACTTATAAATAAATATTTTGACAAAACCCTAAATTAGACCCGTTAAGTTAATGAAGTGTGGAAATGTGGGACTTCTAATCAAAAGCAGAGAGGAGATTAGTTTCAAAAGTGAGATCCTGTGAAAATAACCAATTTTGAAGCTTGTTTAACACTTTACCTAATGAATTGCCCGCATCTGCTATCGTAATTTGTAAACTGAGCAGTTGAAAAAAATATTTAAAAAAAAAATATTTCAACCAAACCATATCATGTGACCCCTCATTGGAATGAGCTCAATGAGCATATTCCAATGAGGGGTCACATATGGTTTTGTTGAAATTTTTTGAAAAATTTAAAAAATTAGTAATTAAAATAATAAATTTGATATTCTCTGTGTTGGGTCAAAGGTTAATGAAACTGTGATCCTCGAAAATATTGAGTCTCGATCCTTCTGAAATAGTACAGCTCAACATGTCTGACCTAAAATTAATGTTCAAGTTCTCACCAGGACTTTTTCTAAGAAAGTTTTATATTCAATCACTTTCAATAGCATGGTAGTTCATGAGCTTTTAGGCATTACAATGAACCTTTGTAGGTAATCAGCAAAAACATGGCAAAAAACTATAGAATTCAGCTCCCCTGAAGTCAACCTTGGCCATGGAGAGTTAATCAACAAAAACTGTGACAAAGAACATCAGTATTCTGGGCCCACAAGTCAGCCCTGGCACAAAAACAGTTGAAACACTTAATAAAGGTCATTGTTTACATAAAACTGGAAAACACGAATGTGTTAATTACTTTGTTTTATAGAAAACAATTATCCACCTCAGCCCACCCAGATATCAAATATAACATAAATGTTTCACATCAGTCAAACAGCTTCCAACAGATTGGCTCTAATCACTGAATACATCAAGTATCAACACGAGATTCTTCGCATCATGCCTCTGTTATTCTCTGATGTTTCCAATGGAAATGATATGTGAAAACAAAATCCAGTGGAAATGGGAAACACATTCTATTCATCCACACATTTATTTGGAACACCTTCTGAAGCTTTTCTTTCCATTTCAAATGAGGTAACTTTGGAAATGCCACTTTCATTATTTATATCCATAGTGCATTCAATGGTCTCATCATTAACCGGTAGAGTGCTAAATTATTTTTGGTCAGCAGAGTTTATTCACATATTTTTGCATTGTTACATTTTATGGGAGAGTACTGAATAATTTCACTTCAAACAGAATATGAAGCCTTGTGGAACTTCAGAATACAGACCAAATTTGGAGTCCAGCACTCAATACAGTTATCCTGTTACTTGACATAAGACGAAGAAACATATCTTCAGTAGATATTTGACCTGATAACTGCATATTGGAACAAAGGCGCTCAATAGCCAAGTTTTCTGCCAACGACCTTCTTAAGTACTCTTTATCCACGGAAAAAGATTACATTTTCATAAAGTTGACAAAAAAACCCCATCGACAATACAAGATGCTTACAGGGGGAAAATGTTACAATATAATTTACAGGGGGAAAATGTTACAATATAATTTATAATATAATATAACATATATTTTGTATTGTAACATTTCTGCTGTAAGAATCTGTACTCTATAAAAATGTAATTATTTTTATGAGACGACAAAATGAAAATATAATGAAAATTAATTGACAATTTTTATGAATAGCGCTGGCCAGCTTTGGCCATTACATTGGGTAAAGGGTTAATTCCAGGCCTGTTCCAGGCCTGTCCCAGGAATGCCATATGGAACTGTTATAGAAAAAGGTACCAAATTTGCAACAACATTGGATCACATCTATGCTCTGAAGGATTCACACACAGGTAACATATTTTGAAATAAATCATTTTCAAAGTGCATGCAGCAGTGCATGCACCTATTATAACTGGGTGTGACATGTTGCATTTAGTTTGATGCTTAATACACTTAACAATGCAAACCACCTGACTCACTGACAGCCCAGCAGGCTACGGTAAGACATAACTTGGCAATCAGGCACACTGTATAGAATAAATGACTCACTTGCAGACCAGACAAGTACAAAAATGAAATCAAGGCAAACTGAAAAAGGGTTGTCTTAATTTTTTTTCAGTCATCCTTTCTTTAGGTAACCCTTTTTAACCCCTTTACCTTTCTTGAAAAGCAAACAACACTTGCAAAAAAAAATTCTTGAATAACTAATGTTTTTTCATTTTCTGTCTCAAAAACATAGGTTATGACTGAGCCCAATGAGCTCGTTCTGACGAGGGGTCATAACCTATGTTTTTGAGACAAAAAATGAAAAAAATAATGAAAAATAATTGGCGATTTTTTAGAATAGCGCTGGCCGGTTTTGGCCATTGCATTGGGTAAAGGGTTATACCATGATTAATGTTCATATTCAATGTTATATGATACAATACAGACATTTTGAAATGTGCTTGATACACTACACATGGAATAAAGCCTGGAAATACAAAGACTGTCATCTGCAGAATGAGGTCCCCAGAGGGTCAATTTGGTGATGCTACCATGCACAGCAGGGTAGCATTACTAAATTTACCCTCTGTAAACCTCAATCTGAATCAGGGCCTCAGGCCTAAAGAGAAAGAGGTACCCAAAGGATAAATTGGATTCTAGCCCATTGTATGCGATAGCATCAGCAAATTCACCCTCTGGGGACCTCATTCTGTAAATGACAGATTACTTATTTTCAGGCTTGCATAGAATCTGGATTACACATAAGAACATCAAATTTTTTTTTTTTTTTTGAGGTTTAATGATACTTTTGATAGTTTTACAGGTGGAGGAAACCAGAGTGGCCAGAGAGAATCACCAAGCAGTGACGAGCAACTGTCAGACAACCCAAAGAATTAACTCTCACAAGCAGGGGTAGCATTGGTTGAAGACAAGTGCACCATTGATGTGCATTGCACCTTGGAAGACAGCACCACTGTGTCCCTATGTGGGCAATCAAAATTAAGTGCCTAGCCCACTACATAATGCAAGTATCCTTGGTGGGAATCGAACAGTGGACCTTTCGGTTTGAAGTCCAATGTAATAACCGCAGAGCTACTGAGGTCCCAAAAACATCAATTAAGAACGCATCTGATTAGATGTTACGCATCTCTCACAGAATTTATTTATTTATTCATGTTTAAGGTCACATACTTATGCACAATCATGACCGTGAGTTTTACGGGTGGAGGAAGCCGGAGAACCCGGAGAGAACCACCAAGCATCGACGAGCAACTGTCAGCTCCTCAACATTCTTACTATGTTCAAGCTCCACTCAAGCAGGGTTACAGCTGTTGAAGACATGTGCACCATCGACGTTCAGTATGCCTCAGTGCACAGGGTCATCATGCCCCCAACTCTCATAGAAACTACAAGAGGCCCCAGGGGGCCTGAGGGCGCTCACCTGACATGGTAGCCTAAATATCAACCCAGAGAATTGATTTCCACAAGTTGCATCTGCTCCTCCTAAGAAAAGCTGAAACCAAATATCCAAATATTCTGACCAGTGGATCTAAAAAAAGATTTTTAAAGAATATTCCTCATACTGAACTAAGTCATAATTCGGGCTCCCACAGGGAGCCCATATATGAACCCAGGGACTTGGCTTTAACAAACCTGAATCTCACACCCCTAAGGATTCTGCACACCAAATATCAAAACATTCCGACTGCTGGATCTGAAGAAGAAGATTTTTAAAGAAAATTCCTCATTTTGAACAAAGTTACAATTCGAGCTCCCACAATCAGCCCAAATATGGACCTAGGGACATGGCTTGAACAAACTTGAATCTTACCCCCCTAAGGATGCTGCATAAAAAATATCAAAAGCATTCATCTGCTGGATCTGAAGATTTTTAAAGAAAATTCCTCATTTTGAACTAAGTTGTCATTCAGGCTCCCACAGTGAGCCCAAATATGAACCAAGGGACTTGGCTTGAACAAACTTGAATCTCAGCCCCAAAGGTTGCTTCATGCCAAATATCAAAACATTCCAACTGCTGAATCTGAAAAAGATTTTTAAAGAAAAATTCCTCATATTGACTAAGTTATAATTTGGGCTCCCACAGGGAGCCCACATATGGACCCATGGACTTGGCTTTAACACACTTGAATCCCCCCCCCCCCCCCTCCCCCCAAGGATGCTACTCACCACATATCAAACCATTCGGACTGCTGGATCTGAAGAAGAAGATTTTTTAAGAAAATTCCTCATTTCGAACAAAGTTACAATTCAAGCTCCCACAGTGAGCCCAAATATGGACCTAGGGACATGGCTTGAACAAACTTGAATCTCACTCCCCTAAGGATGTTGCATACCAAATATCACAAGATTCTGCCTGCTGGATTTTGAGAAAAAGATTTTCAAAGAAATTTGCCTGAAATGCACTAAGTTCGAATTTGGGCTTCTATCGTGAGCCCAAATATGAATCCAGGTGGCCGATTTGAACAAACTGGAATCAGATCCACCCCACAATGTTGCATACCAAATATCAAAAGATTCTGCCTGCAGGATCTGGAGAAGAAGATTTTTGAAGAAATTTGCCTGAAATGCACTAAGTTCAAATTCGAGCTTCTATAGTGAGCCCAAATATGAATCTAGGGAGCCGATTTGAACAAAATGGAATCAGATCCACCCCACAATGTTGCATACCAAATATCTAAAGATTCTGCCTGCTGGATCTGGAGAAGAAGATTTTTTAAGAAATTTGCCTGAAAAGCACTAAGTTCAAATTTGGGCTCCTATACTGAGCCCAAATATAAACCCAAGGAGCCGATCTGAACAAACTTGAATCAGATCCACCCCACAATGTTGCATACCCAATATCAAAAGATTCTGCCTGCTGGATCTTGAGAAGAAGATTTTCAAAGAAATTTGCCTGAAATGCACTAAGTTCAATTTGGGCTCCTATACTGAGCCCAAATATAAACCCAAGGGGCCGATTTGAACAAACTTGAATCAGATCCACCCCACAATGTTGCATACCAAATATCAAAAGATTCTGCCTGCTGGATCTGGAGAAGAAGATTTTCAAAGAAATTTGCCTGAAATGCAGTAAGTTCAAATTTGGGCTCCTATACTGAGCCCAAATATAAACCCAGGGGGCCGATTTGAACAAACTTGAATCAGATCCACCCTCCAATGTTGCATACCAAATATCAAAAGATTCTGCCTGCTGGATCTGGAGAAGAAGATTTTTTAATGTTTTTCCCATTGCCTACAGTGTTAAAAAGTGCTGACTCAGCACTTTTTCAAAGTCCCGAAACTGTACCCTATGATAAAACCGATGGCAATTTTTTTTTACCAATTCTTTCTGTTGGTCCTAAGGAAGCTTCACACCAAATAAAAATTCTCGGTGCCGTGCAGTTTTGGAGATATGGGCGTTTTAATTTTTTTCTATTTTTAGCTCCTGCGGTTCCCATGGGGCTACGGGAAAAAAAAAATCAGCATAAATTAGGTACTTATGACCCAATAAGCCCTCACATAAAATTTGGTTCAAATCAGCCTCTCGGTTTGGAAAATAGAAATTTTGGGCGGGGCCAAAAATTTTGCCCCTCCCATAACGACGCCAAGTATAGCCCCACAAACTTCTCTTGAACAAATCTGAGTCTACCCCTCAAAAGGAAGCTGCACACCAAATATCAAGTCTCTGCTACTGCTGGTTCATGAGAAGAAGATTTTTTAAGATTTCAGCACACTTTTTGGGTGTGGCCCTACCCACGGGCAGGGCAACTTGATTTGAACAAAATCAAATTGTGATGTCATAACAAACTATTATCTCAAATATCAATTAAATTGGTTCAGCGGTTTGGGAGGAGAAGATGCAAACACCATGTTCACGGACGACGGACGGTGAGTGATCACTATAGCTCTCCTGACTGAAAGTCAGGTGAGCTAATAAGACAGAACACAACAAGGCTGGAATACGTAGGACAGGAATCAGCGACCCCAAGCCCCAAAATACAGGGAAAACTTCCAACAAGGGTCGGTCATTGATTCCTATCCCCCATACTCTGAGTTGAGTTCTGTATTTGTACCAGGATTAAACTTTAAGTGGATGAAGTTACTAGTGGATGAAGTTGCTATTTTTAACCGGTTGAGTGCAAAAAGCCACTATTGTGGCTCTATTGAAAAGTGCTAAAAGCCACTTTAGTGGCTTTACAGTTTTCACAGGCTTGTTGTTTTCTTGGCAGTGGGAAATAAATGTTTACATAAAATTATTTTGGTACAATTTATTGGAGATTGCCAACAGTGACAAAACAATTATTCATGAACAAAAATCTTGCTAGACTGAGGCATCCCCTGCTGGTTGCATGGCATTCTTGAAAAAAAATCCTCATGTTCCAAATCACCATTGAAAAATAATTTAGCCTTCACAAACCAAAGAACAAGAGCAATGCGAAGTGTGGCATATGCCGCTGACGGTGTCAGAATGCCATGGTGGCCATATTGAATTAGCTAGCTGGACTAAAAAGGAAGCATTGTCTAGTCATCCACAAGTAACCCCTAAAATTATGATTTGATCAAATAAGCGGTTCTTTACTTATTTGACGGAAACAAAAATTTAATGGATAGACGACTGATGAATGGATGGATGGATGGACAGATGAACAAACAGATGGATGGACATTGTGAAAACAATGTCCCAAGAGGGTCGGGGGCATAAAAAAATCCCCTTTGGCAGTCTGTCTACATTCTTGCTCGAAACAGTTTTGCATCAAAGAATTTCATTCAAGGCATAACATTACTTATAATTGTAACAACCAATCAGATGGCTTTTTAAATAATGTTCTTTTGCCCTGTATACTTAGTACATTTCTCAATGTCTGTATTGTATCGGGTGATGCTGAATACACAGCAATCGTAGTTTAATACATCTAATGCATCCAACTCAAATTTCTATTTTCTTTCTTCTAAGCAGAAGTAATTAGCCCTCTTGGTGACTAAATTACCAGGATTAGTATTAGAAATCCACTCAGTTGATTATGAGCTATTTCATGTAGAGGACACTAAAACAGTAGCTGCAGAACCTTAATGGAGAAGGGGGGTACATGGCACATCTGACCCCCATCTCTTCCATCACTTTTTTTCCCAGACAAGATACATGATTACAAAAAGAGTTAAAAATTAGGAGCTTGCAAATCTTTCAATATTCAGGCATTTTAGCAATGTATTACATACCTGTTCTATGTTATCCCCATCTACAGCAACACTGAACCATGTGAAAAAAATGAAAATCTGTTCCGCACATATGTGCGGAATGGAAATCGTTGGACATTTTTTAAATAGAAGCGAAATTTCACTGGCATTTTCTACAAAATCGTACAACACAATTACAATTTCAATCCCTAGCGATAGCTGAAAATCATCCCTTGAGTTCTAATGTGTTCGATGTGCCAGTAGCCACATAGAACACATTGGAACTCAGAGGCGAAATACTAACACAGGTTCCCCTCGCAAATTTGGTTGGCAATAAAATGTGTTTTTTTTGTTCACAGTTGTCAAATGAATTGCTGAGTGTCCTTCTGATAATTGTTTTTATAGACGTGAAGGCATGTAATAAACACTGAATGACAAACATGTTTGAATGGGTTAATCGATATGGCACTTGTACCATCACGGAAGGAGAAAACTCAAGGCCTGAGGCGTCTTGTTTTATCCTCCCACACTGGCACACATGCCATATCGATTAACCCATTCACACACATGTGTAGTTCTGTGTATATATGACGTTTGCAAATGGGAACATACTTATTGCCTTTCATCCAATGAATTCTGCCTTCAATGGGTAGTCTATTTTATTTGACTTTAACCATCTTCAAACATAAGGACATTTGTTCTACTCCAACGATCTTCTAACCTGAAGGCTATTAACTGGTGCCACACACACATTCTGTCACAATAATTATGACCAGAAAATCAAGGAAATATTTTTCTACTGTCTCTGTAAAAAAGTGCAGGCATTCATTCTTCCTTAAATTGTAACAGAGCAGAGACATGTGAACAAATTTTTACTATCAAAAACAGTACAACACTCCACCAGGTTAATGTCCAGGGTTTGCCATGAGAACTATTGCAGTTAGCAACAGCTTATTTTAAAAATTACTGTGTACAAAGAGCTATTAACTTTCAATGCTTGTAAAATGAAAAGAGTCACTATATTCAGTGATTTGGACAGAAGTCAGGCAAAGATCAGTCACAAAAATAAGAAGATTTTATGGGGAATTAACTTTCTAACCTTCAGTAACATTTATAGAGGATACATCCCAGTATGAATTGCTTTCATGCATTCCAAACAGACTAAACATAATCCTGTCAATCTGGTGTGTGTGTTCAGCCATGAAATTACAAAATGTGTCTGTTAAAGTGAGGAGGTGGTGCTGGGATTCTTAAATGTGTGGGTTTCTATCCTGTCTTTGTTTGTGTTTATTTTTTAAAGGAAGAAAGCATTTCATTGCAAACATTGCTGTGCTTTGATCTGCTGTTGTATTAACTGATAACAGGAAGTGGAGTGGTTCAGGGCAATTGTGGATACAGAAGAGAGACAGAGGAGTAATTGCCTCCCATTAGGCCTCAGATAGGATTTTTAAACTCATTCAAATCACATTAACTTGGTTTTATTATCCATGTCAATCTCAGAAAACATCCCTGACTTTATACTTGCATTTGTTAAAGGTAGTGGCAATTGGCACCAGACCAACAGCCATTTCTAAGCACTCTGGATAGTGAATGTGCAGTACTTTCAGCACCCTCTTATTGTATCCTTGGGCAAGGCACTTAACCCTGATTGTCCACATGGGGGCATGATGACGCTGTGTACTAAAGGGTGCTGCACGTCGATGGTGTGCAGGTCTTCAACCAAACTAACCCTGCCTGTGCTGCAGTGCGGAGTTACGATGTTGGGGAGCTGGCAGCTGCTCGTCGTTGCTCGGTGGTTCTCTCTCGGTACTCTGGCTTCCTCCACCCGTAAAACTGTCACAGTCATGATTAGTCATTGCGCATAAGTAAGTGACCTTAAAACACCAATATAAAACTTAAAAATAACTTTCAGCACCTGGCCAACATCAAATCTTTTTGTTAGCCCTTTACCCACCGTAAACAGCCAAAATCAGACCGTGCTAGTCACAAAAATCAACATTCAATTTTCATTTTTTGTGTCAAAAACATAGCTTATGAATCTCATTGGAACGATCTCATGGAGCTCATTCCAATGTGGGGTCATAAGCTATTTTTTTGACACAAAAAATGAAAAGAAGTTATTCAAGAATTTGGTTTGCAAGTGTCACCTACCTTTTGTGTTAGCAAGGGTTAAATTCAAACTCTTTCAAATATTCCAGTAAAACATGTTTTGTATCCTCTCAACACACATACATCGGTGTAAAATAAAGGAGGCTCAAGAAATTTATGCCCCTGTATCTATATTGAGAACATTACAGCAGCACAGTGTTTCTTGAGTACACCAATGAGTCTAATTGAGAAAGTACATACCTATGGCAGCAATGTTTTATTTCTCGCAATTCATATTTCAAAATATAGTTTATAATTACTCACTAGAATAAGCTGTTGGGAGTGTGATGTCTCAGTTGCTAGAGCATTGGACTTCAAGCCAAAAGGTCCATAGCTCAATCCTCGCCAGGGGTAACTGCATTGTGTTCTTGGGCAAAGCACTTAATTCAGAATGGCCATGAGGGGGCACGGTGGCGCTGTGTACTAAGGCGTACTGCACGTTGATGGTGCACCTGTCTTCAATCAATGCTTACCCTCCTTGTGTGGAGTTCGTATGTTGGGGAGTCTGACAGTTGCTCGGGGGTTCTCTTCAAGTACTCTGGCTTCCTCCACCCATAAATCTGTCCAACATGAGGTGACCCTGGCTGTCAAAAGTGTCATTAAAATCCCAATAAGTAAATAAATAGAACAAGCTCATGACCTCATTTCAATGAGGAGCCACAAGCTATACTTTGAAGGCCAAAAATTAAATTTTTTAATTACTGATTTTTATTTTTTTGTAAGTGCCGTCTACTACTGATGTTAAGTTAAGAGTTAAACACTTGTTGCTTGGCAAAAACTTTTTCGTAAAGTCAGGAGGGCAGGCTAATTCTGAGGCAGAGGAAACTGTGATGTCAAATTCACTTCATCACCAGAATGTAGAAGAATAACCATATTATTGTCTGGTGAAGTTACCTGCTAAGGTCAAAAAGAAAAATTTGTAAAAATGGACTAATTAAGGCCCATAACTCTGTAATGAGAAAGTGGACTGGGCCAGTTTTCGAACTCGCCCGAGATAATTGTACAAAAGACTTGTATGGGAAAAATTAGTCAAATTGGAGAACATTTGTTAAAGTTATAGTGATAATTAGTTAAAAATTGGTAAAAATTTACTAATTAAGGCCCATAATTCTGTAACGAAGAACCTGACCAGACCAGTTTTCAAATTCACTTGAGATATTATTGCATAAGACCCGCATAGCAAGTATTAGTCAAATCACAGAACGTTTGTTCAAGTTACTGCGCTAATGAGCTCAAAATTCATAAAAATTGATGAATTACAGCTCAAAACTCTGTAACAAAAAATTTGGCCAGGCCAGTTTTCGAACTCGCTTGAGAAATTATTGCAGAAGACCTGCATAGCCAATATTAGTCAAATTGACGAACGTTTGTTCAAGTTATTGCACCAACGAGCTCAAAATTTGTAAAAATTGATGAATTAAGGGCCATAACTCTGTAACAAAAAATTGGGCTGGGCCAGTTTTCGAACTTGTTTGAGATATGATTGCAAAAGATCTGTATGCCAAATATTAGTCAAAGAATGTTTGTTCATGTTATTGCGTTAACAAGCTCAAAATTCGTAAAAATTTACTAATTAAGGGCCTTAACTCTAACGAAAAACTGGGCCGGGTGATTTTCGAACCTGTTCGAGATATCATTGAAAAAGATCTGTATGGCAAATATTATTCAAAACAGAAAATGTTTGTTCAAGTTATTGTGCTAAAAGTCGGAGGACATCCGCCCTGACGCGCACACCGACCATCGCCAAACCATAGGTCTCGGTTGTTAATACAAAGCAACCAAAAAAGGTTCGATTCTCAGGCACCTCCCACACTGATATTTATCAGCCTCAATGAACATTTTTATTGGCTGGCAGTTGTGTTTTTCAAAATTAGTATGAAATCATGACACTTGAAAATTTTTTACTTTTTTCTTTGAGGTATATTTATTTGCACGCTTTCAACAAAACATGATTAAAAAACAGTGTCTATTTATTATATTTGTTTTCTAAACATCCAATTTGCTCTTCTGTTCTGCAGAAAAGCAAATATTATGTGGATGCTGTTTATTTTTCGAAAAAAGGTTAATAAATATAAATAAATAACACATATCTTTATTAACCATTTTGTATTTCTTTATTAACAGGGCAAGTACTGGAAGTCCAAATTTGGGACTTTTTTTCTAAATGCAGATACTGCAACTTAAAAGTTTCATATTCTGTGGATGTGCTTCATATCCCTCAAATGAAATTATTTACTCTGTATGGAATTTGCCGTGATACAATTTATGGGAGAGTGCCTGTAGTTTTTACAAACCAAAAACTTGTGAATAAAATTCTCTGATGAAAACTAGTTTTGCACCCCACAAGTTATCAAACACAAAAAAAAAATAAAAGCCTCCCCCCCACCCCTCCCTTACTGATTTGAAAAAATAATTTAGATCAACAAAATATTATTTGCGTTTAACTGAATATGAAAAATGAGCAAGGAAAATGTTGGCTTTTGCTTTGGTACCCTCATTTTTTTGAAAGTCCTGATAGTGCTTCTGTCACTCAACCAGTTAACTGTATACTCCTGTTAACTGAATATTTATCAGTGGCAAAATGTCTATTCAATTAACAGGGTTCGACTGTCATATCCTCTCACACTCAGATGATAGAGGGTTAATAAATTACACCCAACTCAACCCTAAGAAAATATATCATCACTTTCAGCTATAATCTCATAGTGTTTCTAACAAAGAAAAGTTCAATTGATCAGAATGCCAAATATTGAAGTTAGAGCGTGTATTAGACCAGTAGCTGAAATTACTGGCTACATAAGACAAAGTTGTTAGGAAAAAGCAAACATGCCTACTGCAGACATAGAGATTGTTACAAGGACAGTGTTGACTGTACATGTGTTGTCAATCTACCACATAGTAGAAATATGTTTATATTAGATCTAGATAGGGCTTTTTGTTTAATTAGTTTGTGTGTGTTTCATATTTGAACAGCAGGAATACAGTTACCAGTTCTGAGTTTCAGATCACTAAAGCTGCAACAATTTTTTCCCATTATAACCATGAAGTGATGGGGTTTTTTATCACAATTGGAGCAGAGAAATCTATAGGATTACCTAGAAATGTTGACTCACCTAATTGTTAACCAGATAAATTCAGCCTGCAGCATTCAGGGTGATTACTCTTGCACGGAAAGAAAGATTCCATAATTTTTACGGACATGGCGCCCCATTTTCTAGACCCATTCGAGTTCCTCAAAGTGACAAAAATCTGATGGTGGGAGGAGTTTTATGAAAATAGTCAGTAAGATGAGGTAACATTTGTTTGTTTTCTGAAAAATATTTGCAAGAATGTCATTTCTTTACACTCATATGCTTCTGCAAAGCTGCTTGTTCAGAAGTCAAAAACTGATAAATTGCTAGAAATTTTAATCATGGTTTAATTTCAAGTTATTTTTCCTTATCCACATGGATGTCAATACAAGAAAATTTCAAGAGGAAAATTTTTCTGATAATGCAACTTGGAATTTTACCCATTCAGTCTTGTTTGACAGAGCTCAATGAGGTCTGTCAAACAAGACAGAATTAGATAAATTGCTAGTTGCATTATGGGAAAAATTTGCAGATTGAAATTTGGATATTTCATTGTCGAGACCATGACATTTATTCAAAAACAACTTTTCCACACTTTTCAAGACCATTTCCAACAGAAACTTACACACTTTTTCAAGAATTTCAAAATGGTGTATGAAACCTAAACACTGCTTTTTTGGAATGCTCTACCAAATTTATTTATTCATTGGTGTTTAAGGTCATATATTTGTGCACATCGGCTAATCAAGACTGCAACATGGAGATGAAATCAAATTTTGTCAATCGTTTATACCCATGTGGCCCATTTTAGAGGACATCCACCTCAAGCATTGGTGACTGGGTCCTACTTACCAATAAAACAGAACTTGTTTACAACAGTAGCTCTGTCAAAGAGCTCTTCAAGAAGATACATCATGACCTAGTATCAACATCAATAAATTATGAAAACATAGGAAAACATTTTCTTTTGCTCAACCAATAACTCATTTCAAATCAAACTGTTTGCTGTTTTATGCACCAAAAGGCCAATTATTAGCAGAGATCAATACTGAAAATGATTTGCAAACATTTTAATAAGTTCATTTTTTTCTACCATCCGGTTTACGAGAATTACACATTTTTCCACTGCCACAACCTTTCCAAAACCCCCAAACAATTTTAGTCCTATTTCTGTACCGTTTCTAGGACATGAAAAGAAGTTGTGAATGCATTATGACTGTGAGAATCCCAAGTTTCAGGCCAAATAGAATCTTGAACTGAATCAGGTAGAGCAGGGATTCTTCTGCCCTCTATGGGATAGGGTCTGGGGTCCATGCCTTTGGAAAAATTTGCATCATGGGGGCTCCAATTTTGGTGGGGAAAAAACACACAAAGACAAAGACATTTAGCAGAGAACATTAAAACTGATATCAAAGCAACTGCATGTGCACTACAGTAAGTTTTATAACAAACAGTCACATGGAATCATGTTCACGCAAGTCTCTGTAGTCTCTATTAAACTGTTCTTATATTACAGTGGAGCCCACTTAATTGGATATCTCTTAATTGTATATCCCTGTTAATTGAAAATCATTTTCAAACACAAAACCATTTACCATACCTTCAGTACAAATTTGATCTGTTAATTGCATATGAGTTGTAGAGTAAACTCCTGTTAATTGTATATAAATTCTTGTAATATGTCAAAAAAATTACTGTGACACGCACCAAATTCCCCTTATTTATCAACCCTTCTGACCTCACTACATCCAATACAGGCATTTATTCTATTATATCTTGTTTGACAGAGCTCATAGAGCTCTGTCAAACAAGATATAATAGAATAAATGCTCAGTTTACCTCCAGAGCACAGGAAACTGACCAAATCCCTGTTAATTGTATACTCCTGTTAATTGAATAATTTTCACTGGCAAAATGGATATCCAATTAAGAGGATTTCAGTGTGTTAAAGAAGAACTTGTTATTTGCCTTTGAATTAAGAGACTTCATTAGGGTAGGAACCGAGATTAGGAAATTTGAGTTTGACAGCTGGAAAAAATCATGCTCAAAAGTCATTGGGAAAGGGTCCCATAAACAGCCCCTGTAGATATCCAAAAGATTCCCTCACATCCATAATCTGGAATAAAATAGTGTCTAAATGATAAAAAACAGTGAGGCCATTGTTACACCACACATTGCAGGAAGTGATTTAGGAAGTTTTTATTAACACTGTCTGAATATGAAAGCACATACAGTTAAAACAAGAAGTCCTGTCATGAAATGTGCACAAATAGCACGTCGATCTGTGTGTTAATCAAATTCTGTACATATGGTCTGTGCACAAGCAATGTTTCAGCCAATGGACCTCCAGGTAACCCGGAGGTCCAATGGGAGAAACACTGCCTGTGTTTGCTATGAGTAACCAGGAGAACCTGCCGTGCTTTGGATGTCATTCGATATGGCAATTGTGTGCAATTCCTACGCGCAATTAAGCCTAGATAAGCACACAGTTCATGACAGGACTTCCAGTTTTAACTGTATGAACACCTCTCCAGGCCAAATTTGTTTGCCCAGATCTCTACACCAATATTGTCAAATAAAAAAAACATTCTCTATTATATTGCTGTTTAAGGTCACATTTTTTTTATTTATTAGTGTTTAAGGTCACATATTTTTGCACAATGGCTAATCATGACCACAACATGAGTATCAACTCAAGACCAGGGGTGAGCGTTAATAAGCCATGTTGCCCATTTTAGAGAGGGTTTGCACCTCCCAAGCATTGGTGACTTGGTCCTATTTTACCAGTCAACAGAGCCTGTTTTAAGGTCACATTCAGCACATACAAGCCATATCATGACCACATGACAAGTATGAAGTCAAGTTTAGCCAATCATTTATACCTACGCTGCCTACTTTAGAGGACTTCCACCCCAGATATTGGCCACCACTTCCTATTTTACCAGTAAAAAAACAAAGGCATTTTTTTGTATTGGCGTTTAACAACACTTTTGACAGACAGGGTCACATCGCATCCATCAGTTTTATGGGTGGCAGAAGCTGGAGTACCCAGACAGAACCACTGAAAAGTGAAGAGCAATTGTCAAACTCCCTATCGAACTAACTCTGCACATGCAGGGTTAGCACTGATTAAAAGTAAGTGCACCATTAACATGCAACACACCTTAGTACACATCACCACCGTGCCCTCATGTGACCAATCAGGATTAAGTGTCTTGCCCAAGCACAGAATGCAGTTAGCTCTAGTCTGGATTGAACCTTGGACCTTTCGGTTTGAAGACCAATGCTATCACTAAACCACCACACTCCCAAAACAAAGCCATACAGTGCTAAATAATATCCAGTGGTTTTTATCCTCCAAAACAAAATAAGTTGTAGGATAACCACTATAAACTATGTATCTTTTTCGTCCTACACTGATAAGACCAAAAACAGACATCATTTTCTGGAAAGCTCTCACTGAGAGCTTTCCAGAAAATAATGTCAGATTCTGACCTTTTCAGTTCAGGAGCAGCAGAATACTTAGTTTATTGTGGTTATGCTAAAACTTATTTTGACCTGTACTGTAGATTTAATGAAAGATTTATTCATATTTAACTGAAAAAATTATTGGCTTAAAAATCCATTCAATCTACAGGAGTGGGTGGGTGGGGGGGGGGGGGGGGGGGGGAGAACTTGATTATTGTGCCCAATTTATAAATTATACTTATTTCACTGGCAAGAGAAATTCTGTCCTGGCAGAATATCCCCCAGCAGCATGCAAGGAGTTAAGATCACATATTCCAGCACAACGGCTAATCCTGACAGCAACATGGATATATAGTGAAGTCTAGCCAATTGTTAAAACACCTGTTGCCCATTTTAGGGGACTTACACCCCAGGCATTGCTTACCGGATCCTATTTTATCAGTAAAACATAGTTTCTTTACCACAGTAAACAAGCACTGCTTCACTTCCCAGGGGTTCCCATAGAGGACAACAAGAGGAGTGTGTCCATCTCCATTAGCTCACAAACACATGGCATGCAATAAACCTAGGCTTATTATAAATCTGCAAAAAATATACGCTCATGTACATGTATAGCAAAACAGGTCAGAAATTTTCTTTGTCCACAGTGACAAAAAAGTCTAACATTGCATTAAAAATGTCCAAAATCTCTGAAAAATGTCCGGCCAAGAGTTAATGTCATCTTATATTGATGCATTTAACACATATATGAAATATAAAAGACACTGCATACTGGTGGTAGCCTCCACTCATATACAGCAGAAACAGGTCAGAAATGTTCCAAGTCCACACTGACAAGTCTGACCTTGCAAAAACACTAAAAATCAATAAAATACCACTGGGTAAGGGTCTGTGGGTAATTGTAAGCCATAGAAACACAGTATGAGGCCAGAGGGTGCATAGCAACAGGGCTGAAAGTCAAAGTGGACTGGTACAATAACACAAGTGTTGACGCCGACACGCCTCAGGTCATGACATAAGCTCACACAACTTCGTTGGTGAGCTAAAAGGGGTTAAAACTTATAATGATATACTAAACTTACATCATACTTATGACATAAATTAGGTCAATGAAACTAAACACACCCTAGTTAATAAAAGCTGATATTAATTCCCAGTTCATGCTCAGGAAGGAATAAAAACTGGGAAACTTGCGGCCAACTTCCCACATGGCTTCTGTATTTGACAAACTGTCAAATACTCCCAATTCTCTCAACAAAGTCATTGCTAGTTCACAAGAATCAATAGTAATGTTAAGAATTCAGTATGAGGTTGGGATATTTCTATTATGAAGTTAACTGATGAGGATTTTATGAGCCCCATGTCAATAGTGCAATATATGCTGCTTCCCCAACTGACATGATGTGGGAGGAGTTTCTAACAAAGAACAGGAGGCGGTACTGTCTAACAAGAAAACCTGTCTCCTGATAAAGAGAATGTGATAAGCACAGTTTACCATCACCGATTGCATATATATAACAGAGAATTTATGGAGAGGATTTTTTTTTAAACCTTGGATGATTTTTTCTACCTTTTTTTTTGGTATCACTGCTTGATCAGCTTCAACAAATTGGCTTTGCAGAGGGATTGACTCATTAACAGTTCCGTACAAGACAAGCTTTTTCATTTACCCTTTTCTACATAAGTGTTGTGGACAGCACAGCCTGTGAAATTAGCTGTGGCAATCAGCAATGCCATGGTAAATGCTGTCGTAAAATAGTTTTACCACAGCACATAAATGTTGAGGTGACTTTTTTCCCCATACCCTCAATTTATTATTTTGAGCAATAGTACTAAATATTTCTGTAATATATTTCAGTAATGGTGAACAAATTTTAACCCATGATATTCCTGTGTTACACTATTTTATAACTAAAGTATTGAATATCAGGACTGGCAGTTACCTGCCAGTCCTGATATTCAATGCTTGAGTATATATGAGAGCACCCCTGACACTTGACTGGTGATGTGCTTGTTTGTTTAAGGGTGTTTAAGGTCACATACTTATGCACAATGGCTAATCATGACCGTGACAGTTTTACGGGTGGAGGAAGCCAGAGTACTGTGCTGTGGTGCAATAGTCCTTATTTCAAGGACTGATGGTAACGTCCCTTGCAATGCTGCTTCAGTGAAATGGGTAAACCCATTCTTTAAATTTAATCCTGCAGCTCTGTACAGCTGTTGGATTAAATTTTTACAGATCCTCACTCTCAACTTATTGTTCATTTTGTCATCTACTGTATAAAGTTTCTTCACACAAAAATGCAAGAGATGGTGGATATATCTTCAAACTGTACTCTCCAAATGCTTTCAACATAAAAGAATTTTTCAAAGTTAATAGCAATAGCCACATTCATGCATGATTCTATATGCAAAATATTTGATACATTTCAGTTTTTTTAATATCTTTCTTCTGATTATTTATTAATTTATTTATTTGTGTTTAAGGTCACATATTTTTGCACAATGGCTGATCATGACCACAACATGAGTATCAACTCAAGACCAGGGGTGAGTGTTAATAAGCCATGTTGTCCATTTTAGAGAGGGTTTGCACCTCCCAAGCATTGGTGACTTGGTCCCATTTTACCAGTAAAACAGAGCCTGTTTACCGCAGTGAACAGGCACTGCTTCACTTTCCAGGGTTCCCGCAGGGACTTTCTTCTGATAAAAATTTGTTTATTTGTTCATTGACGTTCAAGGTCATTCTTATTCTATATGCAAATTATTTGATTTATATTTATTTATTTATTGGGGTTTAATGACACCTTTGACAGCCACGGTCACCACGTGTAGGGCAGTTTTATGGGTGGATGAAACCAGAGTACCCAGAGAGAACCACCGAGCAATGATGAGCAATTGTTAGACTCCCCAATGTACTAACTCCACACAAGCAGGGCGAGCATTGGTTGAAGACAAGTGCACCATCGACTTGCAGTATGCCTAAGTTCACAATGCCACCGTGCCCCCACTTGGGCAATTATTAAGTGTCTTGCCCACAATGCGGTTGCTTTAGGTGGGATTTCGAACAGAGGACCTCTCGCCTTGCAGCCTGCATTTCTGCCTACTGAGCCTCCACGTTCCCAAATTATTCGATACATTTCAGTTTTTTTAAAATCTTTCTTCTGATACAAATTTGCTTATTTATTCATTGATGTTTAAGGTCATTCTTATTCTATATGCAAATTAATTGATACATTTCAGTGTTTTTAATATCTTTCTTCCAATAAAAATTTGTTTATTTATTTGTTCATTGATGTTTAAGATCATTCTTGGCATCTATGGTTATATTATGACCACAACACAATAATAAAGTCAAATTTGCCAAATCATTTAAACCTATGCTGCCTGCTTTGGTGGATTTCCACACGAGGCATTGGTAACTGGAGCCAATCGGTAAAACAGAACTAGTTTAAATTATTTTAATTTTTGTTTTTTATCAAATTTAAAAAAAATGAAAGTGTCAATGACACTGCAGCTCAACTTGTGTATGACATGTACATGTATAGTATGTGACACAGATAGGACACATATCCACTTAATGACCTGATAACAAAGGTACATATAAAGTATTGTAACTGTCTGTACATAAATACTGACCGTAGCCTGTAACAAATGTGTAAGTATTGTAAAGGTGGGCGACAGTTAGATGCTAAACTAGAAAAGAAATCTTTGAGTCCCAGAGTGGGTCTGACTGATCCCAAAAATATTTGTTCTCATAGCACAGTGATAACAAAGGCACCCAAAAACACTCACTCTCGTTCCAAGGTGATAGCAATGGTACCCAAGAAATTTCGTGAAGATCGGTTCATAAATACAGCCTCAAGCCCGAGCCGTATTGACATGTGCACTTACTGTGTATAAGTTGCACTGAATAAATCAAAGTTAATCTAATTTGCATAATTTTTGCACGAGAAAAAAACCTCTATTATATGTGATGTATTCCATGTTACTAAACATTCTTTCAAAAATTTATTCAAATCAGAACCTTCATATAGAAGTTCTGTACAAAAAACTCATTGTATCTAATTTCGGTATAAAATGGCCATGGCAGCCATCTTGAATTTCGGACCGCACCCAAAAACACTCGTTCTTGTCCCAAGGTGATAACAAAGGTACCCAAGAAGTTTCGTAAAGATCGGTTCATAAATATGGCCTCTAGCCTGAGCCATATAGAATTATTATTATTATTTATTGATGTTTAAGGTCACATATTTATTCACAATGGCTAATCATGACCGTGACAGTTTTACGGGTGGAGGAAGCCGGAGTACCCGGAGAGAACCACCGAGCAACGATGAGCAGCTGCCAGCTCCCCAACATCGTAACTCCGCACTGCAGCACAGGCAGAGTTAGATTGGTTGAAGACATGCGTACCATCGACGTGCAGTACGCCTTAGTACACGGCGTCATCGTGCCCCCACGCGGGCAATGGAGATGAAGTGTCTTGCCCAAGGACACAATGCGGTTGGCGCAGGTGGGATTCGAACCGAGGACCTGAGCCATATAGAAGTTGTGTACAAAAAACTGATTGGACCTAATTTTGGTACAAAATGGTCGCTGGTAGCCATCTTGAATTTTGGACCGCACCCAGAAACACTCGTTCTCATCAAAGTTGAGCTAATACTACAACAAAACCATATCATGTGATCCTTCATTGGAATGAGCTTGATGAGCTCATTCCAAAGAGGGGTTACAGAATATGGTTTTTCTTTTTTTAAATATTATTTTTTACGCCAGCTTAATATTTAAATTATGTGGGTGGTTCTGGCTGATTCGATAGGTAAATGGTTAAAACCCTAGTGATCGACCGATAAGCAAAATGACCTGCCATCAAGAAAGTCAATGGACTGCTTGACAATTTGTCGATACCTGATTCCGATGTCAGATTATTGATACTTTTAGAGGATTATGAACATTAACCCTCTATTCATGGAGGGATGGGGGTGGGGGGGGGGGGGGTAGAGGTAAGACATGAGTAATATATGCTCCACCCACCATACAGCCCTGACATTCAGCACTGATGGTAGAGTTCTGTTTTAATTCTTCGAAATCAACATTCTCAATTAATATATTATGAAATTAGGTAATATAAAACTCGTAACCCTGCATCTTATTGGATAGACATTGTCATACCTCACAAAAGTATCGGTTCAACTTAATGTTGGTATATAACTGATAATCTGTTTTCACTTGGGCAAATTCCATTGCGAGCAAAAATCAAATAACCTGATAAAAGAAAGTTTTCATTCAACCAATTCAACTAATGCTAGAGCTTGTAGATAAAAATACATGCAAAAAACATTGTCGACAGGCTAAAATTTCATTTCAAATTACTGACAACTTCCTTTGACATTAACTGCACAATAGATTAGAAAAAGCCGATCGATGGTTTTAGAACTCAACATAAAGAATCATATACAAATAACACAAAGGATAAGTGAGCCCAAAAGAAAAGGCGAGAGTTTCTATTCAATAGAATAATGGACAGTCATCAAGAGAAATGAGGAGGACCAAAAGCTAATTTGTACATCGCAGTGGTGTCAAACCACAGACAATGTCTTGCACAGTTTGACATAGAAGATGTGTGATATAATTTACATTATTAAACCATTAATCCATATCCTGTTCATGTGTTGTTCTCAGCTACCTCTATAGTTGAAAATCCAAGTAGTAGTTCTATACACCATAGGCTGACTTATTGAATTTCAATCAACTACAGTAGATATTTATTTATTTATTTATTGGTGTTTAAGGTCACATACTTATGCACAATGGCTAATTGCGACCGTGACAGTTTTACGGGTGGAGGAAGCTGGAGTTCCGGGAGAGAACCACCGAGCATCGATGAGCAACTATCAGCTCCTCAACATTCTAACTCTGTTCAAGCTCCACTCATGCAGGGTTACAGCGGTTGAAGACATGTGCACCATCGACATGCACTACACCTTAGTAAACAGCGTCATCATGCCCCCATGTAGACAACTGGGATAAAGTCCCTTGCCAAAGGACACAAAGCAGGTCGTCCTGGATGGGGATCGAACTCGGGACCTCTAGCATAGAAGTCCAACAGTCTACCACTGAGCCACCCATTCACAACTACAGTAGTTAGATCAGGCCATAAAATTTAAGAGGGACAATTTTATCGTTCCTCTGGTGGTTATCTAAATGAAAAAAAACAGATAACTGAAAAGTTGTTCACCTGGAACTACAAACAGTTCAAAAAGTTGTGTCTTGTCACCTTATTTGATAGCACTGTTTTAAAATGTTCCTGTGAGGAGACCCCTCTCTTCAATGCTCAAACTCCATAAGACAGATGACACCCCATGTTGCTTCTGAAACCTGTGAACTGTCATACAATAGGGCCATCCTGGACGGGTCAAATTCCATGGCTCGTCATTTTTCCATGCATATAATTCAGAGATGATGCGCTATGACACCTAGCGAAATTTCCACCAATAAAGCACCGGGGTAATCACGGTGCTTCATTGATGGAAATTTTGCTAGGTGTCATAGCAGATCATCTCTGAATTAAATGTGTGGAAAAATACCCACCCATACATGTAGATTTTGACCCATCCATGATGGCTGTACTGATATCGGTCCTCTTTATTATATCCAGATGAACGGTAAATAGGTAATCTCAAAATTCGAGATTTTATTCTCAGTAGATACCCATTTAGTAACATGTTTTAAAAAATTACTGCTTTAACTTGTCGAAAACAAGAAGCCACTATCAAGGGTTTATTGAAAACTGCTGAGAGCACAGTGGCTCAGTGGTTACATCATTGGACTTCAATCTGAAAGGTCCATGGTTTGATTTCTACTGGGGGAACTGCATTGTGTCCTTGGGCACTTAAACCTGATTGCCGATGTGGGGGCACGGTGATGCTATGTACCAAAGCATACTGCACGGCGATGGTGCATTTGGTCTTCAATCAATGCTAACCCTGCTTTTGTGGAGTTGAGTGGTCAGATAGTTACTCGCTGTTCCAACAGAGTGACCCTGGTTGTCGCAAGTGCCGTTAAACACCAATAAATAAATAAATAAATAAATTGAAAAGTGCTGAACTATACCTCAATTATTAGCTTGTTGTTTGCTCGGCAGCAGAAAAAAATCTTTATATTAATTGTTTGCTTAAAATTTTTTTGGAGGATGCCAATAGGCAATCTACAATAAATTGTAACAAAATCATTTATAAATAAAAATAATAATTTATTTACTTATTCAGCATCTATGGTTATTTCATGGCTGCAACATAGGTGTAATGTCAATGTTAGCCAATTGTTTACACCCATGCTGCCCAGTTTAGATGACTTACACCCCTGAATTTAGGTGATTGGGAAGAAAAATACTAATTTTAGGATCAAATTTTACAAAATTCTGGATCCCCTTGCTGGTAACTTCTTGCTATCTTTAAAAAAAAAATCCTCATTTCACAAATTACCTTGGAAAAATAATTTAGCACTACAGACAAGTTCCAATAAATTTTATCAAGAAAAATCTGTATGAACAAAATTAATTTGCTTCAAGTGAAATATGAAGCCCACTTACATCACATTCGACCTATGGCTGACAGAGATGGTGGTGGGATGATTGCCCCCCTCTTTTGCCACGGAAAAGATTTTAACCCAATTTTTTGAGACATTCACTTGGTGAAACAGGTGTTCTTGACCATCTTTTGTGTCCTGTCGGGCAAAATGCCTTGTGAATGTGACCTGACTGCTCTGCACGGCAACCACAGCTACACAGCTAAAAAAAAAACCACCATCCAAACTCACTGCCACCTTTGGGGAAGTCACCAGATTATATGGTCAGCACTTTCAGAATGCTCAGGAGACTAACAAACTGTACTGATGAGCACTCCGAATGCATGTTAACCCTTTACCTAACATGAAAAGCAGACGACACATGCCAAAAAAATTCTTGAATAACTCATTTTTTTCATTTTTTGTCTCAAAAACATAGGTTATGACCCCTCATTGGAATGAGCCTGTTCCAATGAGGGGTCATAACCTATGTTTTTGAGACAAAAAATGA
Organism: Pictodentalium vernedei; assembly: GCA_031216915.1. Lineage (NCBI taxonomy): Eukaryota > Metazoa > Mollusca > Scaphopoda > Dentaliida > Dentaliidae > Pictodentalium > Pictodentalium vernedei. The sequence continues at coordinate 347,523,968 of CM062290.1, forward strand.
AAAAAAATAATGAAAATTAATTGGCGATTTTTTAGAATAGTGCTGGCCAGTTTTGGCAGTTACGTTATGTAAAGGGTTAAAGAAAAGCAGGAAAATATTTCTGCTGTATTCTGCATTGCGGTATGCATCTATTTATTAATTTAATGGTGTTTAAGGTCACTTTCAGCATCTATGACTACATCATGACTGCATCATTGATACAAAGTCAAGTTTAGCCAATCGTTTATACCTGTGCTGTGAACTTCAGAGGGCTTTCAATCAAGGCACTTGTTACCAGGGACTATTTTACCAGTAAAGCAGAATTTGTTTACCACAGTAATAAGGCACTGTTCCACTTCCCAAGGTTCCTATGGGAGGATGGGGGCACACATCTACAATACTTTTCTGCTTCTCTTTTCATAGGGACCAGTCCTTCGCATGAGACGGGCACTATTGTGCCCACAAGCGCCCGTAATTTAAAAAAGACGAGCGCAAAAAATCACACCCGTCATCAAACAGTTCAACTTCAATTAAATTGCACTCAACTCACTAGCATTGCCACGCTTCAAGTCAGAATGGACATCTATTTTGTTATTGTTCATTAGTTAATGATAAAACAAAAACAAAAACAAAACTGCTCTTATATACCCCCTCCACCCCTCCCCCCCCCCCCCACCCCACATCACCATCCACTCCACAAGAGGTCCGAATCGATATTGTCAGTGAAAACTGAAACATTTCCAGTTTCCTTTATTCACTGTGCATTTCATTCTACATCCCAATTCATCCAGCAAGCGAAACCGAAAGTACAATGCTAATTTAATCAGAACAGATAAACCAACTGTGATTGGCCAGTCAGTAGTGAAATCGTCTGCTATGGCCAACTGAATCACTTGTACCAAATAATTTCACCTTGTTTCCCTTTCTTCAAAGATTTGTGTTGAAGCGAGAAATTTTATCGTCGGTGTTTTTGCTGTTTGTCTTTTCTGAATTGGTTACGTTTTCCAGATGCCAACGGTGACTCTATTAACGTTACTGAAGTGGTCCTTCAAGGATCTTATTGGCTTCGAAAGTGATATAAATAATGAAAGTAATTCAGAGTAGTCAGCAAGTTGCAATCTAAATATCATGATAACTGATTAGCTGTGAGTGCGATTTGCACTCGCAACACAATTTGCAAGTGCACTTTTTTGCACCCGTAAAATTTACTCACACGAAGGACTGATGGACATGCCATACACTGGACCCTGCAATTATATTTTTGCACTAAATTACACAAGGTCCTCTAGCTAAACGGATGGCAGCATCTAGCTGACTTGAAATTAAATGCGATGTGAATATCATCTTCTTCCTTAATTTTTGGTCTGCCCCATCTACATCTAAAAATTCTTCATCTACCACTGCATGTTACCTGCACTGATGAACATAAATGGGTTAACACATAAATACAGGGCAAATAATATACTTATTTATTGGTGTTTAGTGTCACTTTTAGCAAGAGGCTGTATCATGACTGCAACACAAGGATGAAGTTGAGTTGAGCCAATCCTTGATACCTGTGCTGCCCACTTTAGAGGATTCCCACCCCAGGCATTGGTTACCAGGTCCTACATATCTTGTTTACCACAGTAAACAAGCACTGCCTTTCTTCCTCAAGTTACCACAGAGAAGTGTAAACAGTAAAACATCTACTCTGCATGCAAAGTATGAATTTATGAATGAGTATTCCACTCAAGGTTTTGCTCATTGTGATGTTTGGAAATATATCTGATGAGAAACATGCTCAAGATATTGTTCAGCTGGTTTACACATGCAGGCTTAAGAAAATGTGTATTGCATGTGTGTTAACCAAGTTGTGTTTTTAGGATAAGTACAAGCACCTGTTTCTTTGATACACACACGCACACCACCCCTGTATTCTTTTCTTCAAGAGTTAGTCTCCATTAAATCCTTCTTCCCGAGTCAGCCAACAAACTCCCTCCTTCAGCCAAACAAACCCCCTCCTCCAACTGCACCCCCAAGCCACTTTTTTGTATTCCATTTCATAGGTTATCACCCCTCAAAAAAATCAACTTGATGACTTGTGTTCCACTGATGAGTCGTAACCAATAGTTTGCATAAAAAGAAAAGAAATTTAACCTTTACCTAACACGAAAGGCAGACAACACTTGCAAATAAATTCTTGAATAACTATTTTTTTTTTATTTTTAGCAGCAAAACCATAGCTTATGGAATGAGCTCGTTGATCGCATTCCAATGAGGTGTCATAAGCTATGTTTTTGAGATAAAAAATGAAAACATTATGACAATTGAAGGGCGATTTTTATAATAACATTGGCCGATTTGGACCATTACATTGGGTAAAGGGTTAAAGTCAGAAGAAATATTTGCAGAGAGTCTTCAGCCTGGTTCTGCCTTAGGTAACCTAATTAAATGTTTTGGTTCAGAGTAATTTTGGAATGTGCTGTCAACCATTTCCATGTACCAACATAATTAGGTGAAGCCATTCAAAAAAAAAATTTCTGACACCTAAATAATCATTGTTTGCTTCCCAAACATCAATCATGATTCCTCTCTGGAACAAATTTTATTAGTTTATTCCAATGAGGAGGTCATAAGTTATGTTTCAGAAGAGAATGCAGAAACAATAACAAAATTTGAATGAAGTTTTGACCATTTTCTAAGGTATAAAGTTAAAAAAAAATGTTGATCTTCGTTCAGTTACAAAATCATAATGCCATGCAAAACTAATCTGGAAACATTAATCCCACCAACTTTAATATAATAAGTTATTGTGACAAACTGATGGTAATATGATCTAAGGTTTGCAGCTCGGGCTTATGTTCAACAGAGCCATTGAACATCAAGCCTTAACCAGTAGAGTCCTAAATTATTTTTTGTCATCAAAATTTGTTCATGTCTTGACCTTGTTACAATTTACGGGCGAGTGGATACAGCAGTGCTTTCCTTATGGAAAATGTTGCGAGAGCAATAATATGAGCTTGTGAAATCACTTGCGAGCTCAACTTGAGCCTGCCAACCATTTTGTCCACCATCAAAACAATTTGTATTTATTTAGTGGTGTTTAATGTCACCTATTTATGCACAATAGCTAAGCTTGACACAACAGGACATAAAGTCAAGTTTAGTCAATCGTTTATCCCCATGTTGCCCATTTTAGAGGACTTCCACCCCAAGCATCAGTGACTGGGTAGTAAAGCAGAACTTGTTTACCATAGTAAAGAAAGCACTACCTCATTTTCCGGGGTTCCCACAGGAAAATCTTCCAAGGCAATGTATATCCCCGTGAATCATCGTGAATAGATAGGGTTAACAGTCAGTCAGAACCCAGCAGGAGTATCAGACCTGGTGGATGGTTTGGGTGAAATAAAGTTTAATTCGGGACGATTCGGTCTGGGGACAATTTGTTTCATGACATCAGTCAGCAGAAGTATCAGACGTCTCTGACGGTACCTGGGGGACGGTTTGGATAAAATACAGGTTATCCGACAGGATTTCAGGTGTGAACGGAACCTAACAATCGATATCGTGATTTATAAGAGGCACCGACCTCGCTGCTAATGAAATTAGTTCCCTTGATGTGCAACATCATCACTGAATGATTATTGTCAAATAGAATACCGACCTCGGAGAGAACACGGTCAAGGTCAAAAACAACACAAATGAAAACCATCGCCCCGAAACAATCACACTGTAAAACCCACTGCCTTCGGAAAAAAAGCACACGTAGGGTAAATTATTAGCGCTAAACACGATGCACGCATTGTTTTCCAAAATCAAAGGTCTGTCGAATGAGAAGCTTGGAGTAAAACACAATTCATTCAGAACAAAGATCGAGCGAATACAGTTGTACAGTTCGAGCCAAAAATTGACGGGCGCAGTTTTTAGCGCTTGTTCATTGGAAAATGCGAGCGCTTACGGGCGCAAACACATATGCGCCTGCTATATGGGAAGGACTGATACAGGCACTCTCCCATATACTGTAGCAAGGCAAATCCCTACGGATTAATAGTTTCACTTTTCAGATAATTTGAAGATTATCCACAGAACTTGAATCCTCAAAGTTGCAGTTCCTACACTTCAGAATTATCGCGTTCGCAAGATCATTAATTTCCAAACTTGAAGAATTATGGAAAAAGGAGCATAACTCTCACAGAAATTGACAAAATTCACTGAATATAGAGCTCATTCGAGATATTCTCATAGTGAGTGCCCATACCAAGTTTCATCAGAATCTGATACTTGTTTGAGTTATTGAGTTCACAAAAAAGTGGACGGATGAACAGACAGATGGATGGAATCCATTTCTATATTCCCCCCACCACCACCCAAAACTTAACTTTGGTGGGAGATAATAAAGCCCAAATATGGGCTTCCGGCACTTGACCAGTTAAACATAGAAGAAACTATGTGACGTCACATCCAATCAGAGGATGAGGATTTTAGTCTAATTGGAACACAGGGTTTTTTTTTTTGGTAACTGGATCAAAAACTATAGTCCCAACAGAATTTGTCATTTATATGATTTGGAAATACTCAACATCACAGAATACAATGAAACACAACATGCGTTTTGCTGTATGAGGACAACACATTCCATTCAACTGATACAAACAACACCACAGCTATTGTAAACTTCACCAAGTCGTAAGACAAACTTTGTCTGCCAGTCTTCTTAACAAGCTAACTGATATTAAGGGCTTCAGTAGAATAATCAGATTTGTTTATCATTTTTTTTTAAAGTTTCAGTTGACTTTCAGCATTCATGACTATATCCCGACTGTAACACAAGTATAAATAAAGTTTAGCCAGTTGTTTAACCAGTGCAGTGCTAATTTATATTAGAAGTCACCATTTACTCATCAATATTTCACCTAAAGCATTGCAGATGGCACCTCGTTGCATGCAAGAGACGATTTGTTTGTTCCAGGAATACTCCAATAAACTATAACAGAAGAAATTTAAAGTAACAAAATATTTGTTATTTATTGGTGATTAAGCATATATGACTATATCATGACTACAGCAGAGGTATGAAGTCAAGTTTATCCAATTGTTTATACAGTGGAGCCCACTTAATTGGATATCTCTTAATTGTATATCCCTGTTAATTGAATATAATTTTCAAACACAAAACCATTTACCATACCTTCAGTACAAATTTGATCTGTTAATTGCATATGGGTTGTAGAGTGAACTCCTGTTAATTATTGTATATAAATTTTTGTAATATGTCAAAAAAATTACTGTGTTACCTCGCCACATCCAATACAGGCATTTATTCTACTATATCTTGTTTGACAGAGCTCTATGAGCTCTGTCAAACAAGATATAATAGAATAAATGCTCTGTTTACCTCAAGAACACAGGAAACTGACCAAATCCCTGTTAATTGTATACTCCTGTTAATTGAATAATTTTCACTGGCAAAATGGATATTCAATTAAGAGGATTCTACTGTACCTGCAGTACAAGTCAAAATAAGTTGTAGCATAACTGCAATAAACTATGTACACTTTTTTTGTCAGTGTGGACTTAGAAAATTTCTGACCTATTTTTGCAATGTTACACTTTTTTGTCATTGTGGACTTGGAAAATTTCTGACCTATTTTTGCAATGTTACACTTTTCTGTCAGTGTGGACTTGGAAAATTTCTGACCTATTTCTGCTGTATATGAGTGGAGGCTACTACCAGTATGCTGTAGCTTATATATTTCATATATGTGTTAAATGCATCAATATAAAATGACATTAACTCTTGGCTGGACATTTTTCAGAGATTTTGGACATTTTTAATGCAATGTTAGACATATTGTCACTGTGGACGTAGAAAATTTCTGACCTGTTTTGTAACACATGCACATGAGTGGACATTTTTTACAGATTTGTAATAAGCCTAGGTTTATTGCATGCCATGCATTGGTGAGCTTATGGGGATGGACACATGCCTCTTGTCCCCTATGGGAACCCTGGGAAGTGAAGCAGTGCTTGTTTACTGTGGTAAAGAAACTCAGTTTTACTGGTAAAATAGGATCCGGTAAGCAATGCCTGGGGTGTAAGTCCTCTAAAATAGGCAACAGGTGTTTTAACGATTGGCTGGACTTCACTTTATATCCATATTGCTGTCAGGATTAGCCATTGTGCTGAAATATGTGATCTTAACTCCTTGCATGCTGCTGGGAGATATTCTGTCAGGACAGAATTTCTCTTGCCAGTGAAATAAGTATAATTTATAAATTGGGCACAATAATCAAATTCTCCACACCCACCCCCCTATCCCCCACCCACTCCTGTAAATTGAATGGATTTCTAGACGAATTATTTTTTCAGTTAAATATGAATAAATCTTTCATTAAATCTACAGTACAGATCAAAATAAGTTTTAGGATAACCACTATAAACTAAGTATACTGCTTCTCCTGCACTGATAAGATCAGAATCTGACATCACTTTCTGGAAAGCTCTCAGTGAGAGCTTTCCAGAAAATGATGTCAGCTTCTGGTCTTATCAGTGTACGAAGAGAAAGATACATAGTTTATAGTGGTTATCCTACAATTTATTTTGACTTGTACTGTATGCTGCCCACTTTATAGGACTTCCACCCCAGTCATTGGTTACCAGGTCCCACTTTACCAATAAAGCAGTACTTCTTTACCACAGTAAATAAGCACTTCACCACTTCTCAGAGGATATTACATTGTGACTATACTCTGACCACAAAAGAAAAACAGAGGAAAGACCAATAATTGTTTTATTTATTGGGTATTTAAGGTCACATATTTCTGCAAAATGGCTAAGCATGACTGCAACATGGATATAAAGCCATTAGTTTATGCTTAAATTGCCCATTTTAGAGGACCTCCACTTCAGGCATTGGTCATCGGGTCCTATTTTACCTGTAAAACTGTTTACCATAGTAAACAAGCACTGCTTCACTTCATGGGCTTCCCACAGTGAGAAATATCAATTATCTATTTATTTATTATCTATTTATTTACTGGTGTTTAAGGTCACATACTTATGCACAATGACTAATCGTGGCCGTGACAGTTTTACAGGTGGAGGAAGCTGCAGTACCCAGACAGAACCACCGAGCATCGATGAGCAACTTCATCTCCTCAACATTCTAACCCTGTTCAAGATCTGCTCAAGCAGGGTTACAGCAGTTGAAGTCATGTGCACCATCGACGTGCAGTATGCCTTAGTACATGGCATCATCATGCCCCCATTGAGGCAACCAGGATAAAGTGCCTTGCCCAAGGACAGAGGGTGGGTCGTTCCGGATGGGGACCGAACTTGGGACCTCTAGCATAGAAGTCGAACAGTCTACTACTGAGCCACCCCGCTCCCAAGAAATATCAATTACTTCTAGCCAAATATCAAGCACCAGCTAGGACTGTGGGAACTTTATTGTGGTGCCTACACTTTTTACTGGAGCCCAACTTTGAGCTTCCAACACAGTATCCAGATGCCAGCAGACTAGGGTGAACAAGTCGCCATGGATTGGCAAAATATGCTCTGCCCAACTGAAGAAAATTTTTGAAATACTACTGACTGTCTGAAATGCCATCTTTTGGCTTCTCATGGCTTTATGTCAGAATATTTTTCAACCCTTTGTGGGTTAAATTCCAGCTTTGACAAATTTTTACTGTAATAGCATAGATGCCCAAAATGCATGGGTTAACTCTTAGTTATATTACAAGTACCTTTTCAGTTGTTTCTAAGAAAGTCTAATCAACTTGTGTGGCAGGCCTGAAAATAAGCAGTCTGACATTTGCAGAATGAGGTTCCTAGAGGGTGAATTTGATGATGCTATCCCATACAGTGGGCCAATTTATCCTCTTTCTGTTTAGTTTTGAGATCCTGATTCAGATTGAGGTTCACCGAGGGTAAATTTAGTGATGTTACCCTGCTATTCTGAGTAGCATCTCATAATTCACCTTCTGGGGACCTCATTTTGCAGATGACAGTCTGCTTATTTTCTGGCTTGCTATGTAGTTGTCAAAAGGGGGATGTTTTAAGAGGAAATTGGGGGGGGGTGCGATTTAAGCAACAGAGAAACCTCTGCACACATATATTTCAGGTATTCAAAAATATTGGCTAACAGGGAGAACTTGAAAATAACTGAAACTAAATTGGTTCTACTAGGAGTAGTCTAAAAGAATAGTCAGCGATTAATGAGCAACCAATAAGAAAATTTTCGACACGAATTCAGTTATTCAGACCAAATCTCAAACAAAATTTTTCAGAAGTTTGTTTGGGCTTAAAAAATTTTCTTTTATGGGAATCCAATATACACAAAGATTGTCTGAAAAAGTTGAAAACATTAGGCCAACCATGATTCAGAAATTATCCTTATAAACTGTTAAAAATGCCAATTCTTTTAATGAGATTGATACAGTACAGCAAAAAACAAAGTATACCATTAGGTGTTGGTTATCTTATTTTAAAGTAAAACAAAACTTGGTTTGCCATGGTTAAAAAGACCCGCACCTCTTCCTGGGGTTTCCAAGGGGAAGATTCTTGCCATGGGCTTTTGCATGAATATTTACAAGTTGCAGATTCCTGGTTTGTTGTGGAAAAAAAGCGACCGGATAGATCTAATTTCCGAAAACATATTTTACTCATATATTAAGAATGGAAAGTCAAACAGGATCCTCTGAATGCAAAAACTGCTATGGCTCTAAAACAGTTCAGTACTTGCCCTTTGAAGTAAGTGATACCCTTAAGAGTTCAATGAGCCACTTACTTAAAGACTAATTATGTGTACATGTACCAACATTGGTTCAAAACATATCAAATCTTTCACACAACCTATTCACAAGTAAATCTCAATGGGAAGTCACAAATGGACAGGGATGATCCAACTTTCACGTTCCTTGTTATTTCTATTACAATGTTATTGTTGCTGGTAGATATTCCTGCCCAGGACAGGATTTCTCTTGTCACCTAAATAAAAATAATTTGGGCACAATAATCAAATTTCCACCCAGTAAATTGAATGGTCCTTTTAATCAATGATTAAATATGAATAACTTTTTCATCAAATCTAGTCATGGCTGCTATGAAGCAGCCATGACTAGATTTGATAAGAAATATTCAGAAAATACACAAAATACTCAACGGGTTAAGAGTGAAGGTCACATATTCCTGCACATTGGTTAATCGTGACCGCAACATGGATATGAAGTCAACTGCAGCCAATCGTTTATACCCATGTTGCCATTTGAAAGGACTTCCACCCCAGGCACTGGTTACCAGGTCCAATGTTACCAGTAAAATAGAGATTGTTTACCACAGTAAACAAGCTTTGCTTCACTTCCCAGGATTCCCATGAGGAGTATTGTGCTTCACTTTCCAGGATTCCCATAGAGAGTATTGTGCTTCACTTCCCAGAATTTGTTCAGGGAGCACTGTGCTTCACTTTCCAGGATTTCTATGGGAGTATTGCAATATTATGCCAGAAGAAATTTGAAACAACTACATATACTACTCAAAGTTTGCTAAGCATCAAGTATATTCAACTACCTGTTTTACGTTTTAGTTGAAATATTGTTATGAAAAGTGTATTTTTATTTAATTATATCTTTAATGATTTAATAACAGAAATTAAGATTTTGTTTGTGTTTGATATTATTTGTTAGCTTTTGAATACGATAACCATGGAAAATGGATATTATTGGTAAAAGAAGAAATTTTTCAATTTGCCAAAAAGTTGACGGAGCGAACTGGTATGGCTTCAATATCGAGTATGAGACCCATTCTGTTAATTACAGCTTGACAATGGCTTCTTGTGCTCCCAATCAGGTTCCTGGTGGACCTTTGTGGGATGTTGTTCCATTCTTAGACCAACATGGCACTGAGCTCCTGGACACTTCTTGGCTGGACTGGACGGGCTGAAACTGCAAGCTGCAACTCATTCCAGACATGATTGATTGGATTGAGGTCAGGGGATCTTGCTGGCCAGTCTACACGCTCAATCCCCTCCCTCTGTCGGTACTCCCCGACAGCATGGGCAACATGAGGATGGGCATTATCGTCCATCAGAATGAATCTATCACCCACAGCACCTGCATACAATCTGACGTGGACATCCAGGATCTCATCAATATACCGCTGTGCAGTCAATGTACCACGTTCCAAGAACACAGAGCTCTGTACGTCCATCCATGCTGATGCCACCCCAGACCATGATTGACCCTCCACCCTAGAGGTCATGCTCAGCAATGTTGGCTGCATGGAATCGCTCTGCTGGTCTTCTCCACACCATAGCACGCCTATCTGTGTGGTCTAGGCAGTACCTTGACTCATCTGTAAAAAGGACAGGTCGCCAATCTTCTCTGGTCCATCCAATGTGGTCCATGGCCCATTCATATTGTGCCTGGCAGTGGTTCTGGGACAACGGAATGCGAATACATTGTCTTCTCGATCAGAGACCACCTTTGTGCAACCTTGCTCGGATAGTCTGCGTCGAAACATTAACCCCGGACGCACTCTGAAGGTCACTGCGAAGCTGGGTTGTTGTGGCATAGTGGTTCCTATGGGCCTGAATGATCAAAAACTGGTCTTCAACTGCAGATGTTGCCCTGTCTCTGCCACCACCATGCCATCGTACTGGTGTGCCATACTGCTGAAATCTTGCCCAGGCTCTGGTGATCACCGTATGATGCATACCAAGGGATTCACCAACCTGACGATGGGTAGCCCCTTGCTCCACCATCCCGACAGCCCGCCATACTTCTGCTTCAGACAAATGTCTTCTTACATTTGCATTTGCCATATTCAATCATTAAATCACAAGGGTTTGTGTTGAAATGAAGATTGAATACCCTATACATATCATGTACATGTAGACAGTACACGAAAACATCATGAAAATCAAGGGGTACATGCTTTCCATGACTGTCACGAAACGTCTGCCTGTCAAGAGAGCTAATGTAAACACTGGGGAGCATCTCAATACATTCCTCAACCATATTCACCAAAAATATTGCAAATATGTCACAAGCAAATTTCACAATGATGTGTCAAATATTTGGTGCTTAGCAAACTTTGAGTAGAATATTATATTCTCCTCAAAATCATCAAAATGACACTAACTTATTGCCACCAATACAGCTCACTCCCACAATCTGGGGCCTTTGTGAGGTGTCATGTTCCTGATCTGAGGAAGAAAAACAAAGCTGCAATGGCATTGTAACCAATCAGTACACTTTGGAGGTATTCATCAAATAAATCAACCTGGTCTTACTAAAAATTCAAATGGCAGATTAAATGCAACTACCTATCTGTGACAAGCCTTCAATTTCAAAAGATAATGTCTTCTCTCTCATTCAATGCTGTTAAAATTTCATGACAAATAAATTTTCAACATGTTTTATGCTGCTAACATGACAATTGAACTGTTGCCCATAATAGAAGATTGAGAAGCTGTGACTTCAACATTGGCTAAATTGGATGAGGATAGGGAGGCAATAAAGGAAGCTGACTCAACAGCAAGTAAAAACTATAAGCCGATGTGACGATAATGGACTAAGCTGCTGTTTTATTACAATCTTACTCATGGAACATTTTACAAACTATGTACAAGCAGCAAAGCCAACAGTAAAAATTTTTATACATCAATAGACAAACATGCCTAAAACTCGATGATGGGCGAAATATACGCCGGAACATTTTACAAACTATGTACAAGCAGCAAAGCCAACAGTAAAAATTTTTTATACATCAATAGACAAATATGCCTAAAACTCGATGATGGGCGAAATATATGCCAAATATAATTGGAACGGATGATGAGTGGACTATATGCCTATCACCCCCCCCGTGGCATGGGTGATGAGGGAAAGAATAAATGCAGGAGGAGATGAGGATGGTGGTGGGAAGAATGAATTCCTTCTTGTTCTTAACACTGTCGAAACGAAGTGAGAAGATTTTGGCTGTGGTGGTACCAACCATCCTCGCTTAATCTGCCAAACAAAAGAGGTCTCAATTATCATTGGTCAGATAATTGACTTGTTGCAGAAACCTGTTATGGATTGCTCAATAATGTAAATATTGTATTAATCTGCTAATCCGTGCTGGACAGTTCATTTAGAGGTCTAATATATGGGGATTACAATTGTCCACTGGCCAAGAAATTAATATGTGAAGCCAACCCCAGGATAGGTGTGAATGCGACAATCAGAGAGATGAATACAAGCTAATTAATGTTGAATACAGTGGGAAATCTAAAATAAATGTTGCAGAATAAATGCAGCCAGTTTGTACACAACCCGCCTGCCAATTTCTCTTCTCTGTTATCTCCATGATTTGCTCAATGATGGATCTCTGAAGCTGTAGTTATACTTAGACCCCTGCGAATATGGATTTTTTTTGGACTTGACTTTCAACTCGAATCTGCCAATAAAATGTTCAAGTCGACCGAACACTGAATTTAAACCAAGTTAGCCGAAACCAAGTGTCCAAGTGCAGTTTCGTATGCGATATTTCCAGTTTAAAATAGCCACATTAGGATTGTTTTGGCATTGTACTGATGATTAATCCACATATTCATGCTAACATTCAACAGTTCGTACGTTAACAATACAGCACAAATGAACACATGGTTGAATTGGAGACAAAGAATCTGTATGTACCTTCACTCCCTTCTGGACTTTAAGCTTGGCATCGACCAATCTTGCCTTATAATGAAGCGATGGATGCTTCTTACTGAAGTGTACCAGAGGCGAGATGTAGTCCCTGTTGCTAGGGTTTTGTATGAAGTCTTACATGTATTGCATGTGTATGTAGCCATGGCTTTATCCACTGTAAAATATGAGTGTATTAATGATGGTATTTGGAATCACGTGACACGTGTGATTCCAAATGACATAGGTAAACACTAAGTTCCATGTTGACCATGTGTGTTTGCATTTCACGCTCAATTTCTCGCATTGTTTCGACAATTTAGTCAGTATTAAATGTACGAATGTACATATACAGAGACATTTATCAATAAGTTTTTTTATTATATTCGGTTTTTATATTCGAGAATTTATTTTTGACCTGAATTTGTTGATCGACTCTTCTGACTCCAACAATCGGATGCTTGCAGGGGTCTAGTTACACTGTTAGTATTATTATTTATTGACGTTTAAGGTCACTCCCAGCATCTGGCAATATCATATGATTCATAACACAAGTATAAAGAAAGTTAAGTTTAGCCAATCTTTAATGATACCTGTGCTGCCCACATTAAACAAGCTATTAATTGAAAAAAGAATTTGGAATTCACTTTAATACAATTTCTACAATCCAGTGTAAGAATTTCCATTAATTGCTTGAATCCTGGGCAGTATTTAACATGACACCAACTAACCCTGGGTATTTTTACAACCTTTGTCAGTCTATATTTTCATGTAGCGTGTGATATAGCAGCCAAAAGGCTAATCCTGTGCAATGCCAATGGTTAGTCTGTGTATGTTAGCTTACCAACTAACTCTGTGCAATGCACAGGGTTAGTCACTCTTTAACAGACCTGGCATTTTCAGGATACCGATTAATTCGCTCGCCTTAAAAAAAAATTTAGGTGGGCGAAAAAACTAGCTCTCCTGGCCTTAAAAAATAATGATTACCATAACAGCCTATTCCTAAAACCCACATCTTTTAAGATCTCTGATTTGTTAGTGGTGTCTGTAAGACGGCTACACAGCTCCTCCCACACCTCCGGGCCTTGCCGAGGCCTGGAGGTGTGGGAGGGGCAGTGTAGCCGTCTCACAGACACTACCTTGTTAGCAGCACCGAATAAAATGCACAACGCCCACTAGGTAGAATTCATTAATAATAAAACTTCATTTTGCCACTTTTAGCTTTTGTAAGCTTGAGGAGAGCTAATCGCTCCCCTAGGCCATGCAAGGGGAGCGATTTTTAGCCCTCCTGCATTTTTAAGAATGCCAGGCCTGCTTTCTGGTAAAAAATAAGATCATTTCTTTTCTGCAACGAACCCTGTGCATTGCACAGCCTTGTTGAGAGCACATTTTCATGTAGTGTTTGATATGGTAGTTACCAATTTGTTTTAACCAGAAAGTGTGACTAACCCTGTGCATTGCTTGATTGCACAGGGTTAGTCAAACTTTCTGGTTATAACTATTTTCATTATTAATGGAGTAACTAGTCCTGTGCACTGTACAGCCTTAGTGTAAATCTCATCTATATCAACTGTTTACCCAACGTAATGGACAAAACCAGGCAGTACTATTCTCAAAACACATTCTAACTCAGCTGATGATCCCTCATTAGAATGAAAACATATTCTATTTTCAAGAAGAGCTATTGCTGAAGGCAATTCATACCTTCACTGCAGTGCTGATCTGATGAAGCATAAATGAATTAAAAATAAAGTAAGAGCTGTAACTCTGTGAAATATGAGCAGGTGCGGTTGTCATTAGGATCCCTCATACCAAATTTCATTGTAATCCATCCACTCACTGGTAAGATATCACTGCAGATGGATGGATGAACAGACAGATGCACGGATGATCGTACAGATGAACACATGGACCACTATCCAGTAAACCCCCCATTGTCTTCGAGAGATGGGTATAGAATTTATCCAGTTGCATTTTCCTTGACAGAGCTCAATGAGGTCTGTCAAAAAAGCAGTAGACTTATTGATTAAATGCCCAACAGCATCTTGGGAAATCTTTGTTACCTTGGTATTCTGACATCAGAGTGAGCAGAGTTAACAGGAATCAGCACTCTAGAAAAGATGAATTCCTGCACTAAAATATAGCAAAAAAAACTCACTGGAAATAATTTCAGGACAAATACATATGGATTATATAAAGCATATAGATAATCCATCACATGCATGGAAATGTTTTTGTTTCCAAAAAGAATGCAGAATGTATGCACAATTGTAATCAACAATGATGCCTGGAACAAAATGAGAATCAATCAAAAACTTAGGCCTAAAAAAATAAAAATCTGTTTCTCAGACACTCCCGCATGGTCCTTTTAGATGCCGCATGCTCTCTTTTTATAACCAATGTAAACTTAAAGAAAATAAAAATCAAATGGATTATGTCAGATATTTTACCCAAGTTAAAAAAATTGATAAATTTGTCCCTTGAGTGCAAGAAGGCTTTGCAATGCTTTAGCATTGCAAAGTGAATGCTTTACAATGCTTAAGCATTGCAAAGCCTTCTTGCACTCAAGGGATGAAATACACCACCACCCATGCTATTCTGTAGATTAAAAGAAATAATTACAGAAATAAAAAATAAAATAAAACAAGAGGCCCCAGGGGGCCTGAGGGCGCTCACCTGACATGGTAGCCTAAATATCAACCCAGGGAATTGATTCCAACAAGTTGCATCTGCCCCTCCTAAGAAAAGCTTATACCAAATATCCAAAGATTCTGACCAGTGGATCTAAAAAAATCGATTTTTAAAGAATATTCCTCATATTGAACTAAGTAATAATTTGGGCTCCCACAGGTAGCCCAAATATGAACCCAGGCACTTGGCTTGAACAAACTTGAATTTCACCTCCATAAGGATATCAAAACATTCTGACTGGTGGATGTGAAGAAGATTTTTGAAGAATATTCCTCATACTGAAATAAGTTATAATTCAAGCTCCCACAATGAGCCCAAAAATGAACCTCGGGACTTGGCTTGAACAGACTTGAATCTCACTCCCCTAAGGATGCTGCATACCAAATATCAAAACATTCCGACTGCTGGATCTGAAGAAGAAGATTTTTAAAGAAAATTCCTCATTTTGAACTAAGGTACACTTTGAGCTCCCACAGTGAGCCCAAATATGAACCTAGGGACTTGGCTTGGACAAACTGAATCTCACCCCCCTAAGGATGCTGCATACCAAATATCAAAAACATTCTGGCTGCTAGATCTGAAGAAGAAGATTTTAAAAGAAAATTCCTCATTTTGAACTAAGTTATAATTTGGGCTCCCACAGTGAGCCCAAATATGAACCCAGGGACTTGGCTTGAACAAACTTAAATCTCACTCCTCTAAGGATGCTGCATACCAAATACCAAAAGATTCTGATTGGTAGATCTGAAGAAGATTTTTAAAGAATATTCCTCATACTGCACTAATTCAAACATTTGGGCTCCCATAGAGAGCTCAAATATGGACCCAGGGATTTGATTTCAATACACATGTGAAACAATCTTCCAAAGATGTTATATGTGAAATTTGAAAACTTTTGGAGTCGTGATTTTGGAGAAAAGTAGTCTTAAATGTTTTTCCCATAACCCACAGTGTTAAAAAATGCTGACTCAGCACTTTTTCAAAGTCCCGAAAAAAGTACCTCATGATAAAGCCGATAGCAATTTTTTTTTACCATTCCATTCTGTTGGTCCTAAGGAAGCTTCACATCAAATAAGAATTCTCAATGCCGTGTAGTTTTGGAGATATGGCGTTTTAAATTTTTTCTATTTTTAGCTCCTGTGGTTCCCATGGGGCAACTGGAAACTTTTTGGGGAATAAATTAAGTACTTATGACCCAATAAGCCCTCATATAACATTTGGTTCAAATCAGCCTCTCGGTTTGGAAAATAGAAATTTTGGGCGGGGCAAAAATTCTTGCCCCTCCCATAACGATGGCAAATATAGTTCCTCAAACTTCTCTTGAACAATTGGTGTCTACACCTCAAAAGGAAGCTACACACCAAATATCACAAGTCTCTGCTACTGCTGGTTCATGAGAAGATTTTTTAAGATTTAAGCTCACTTTTTTGGGCATGGCCCTACCGAGGGGCAAGGCAACTTGATTTGAACAAAATGAAAATGCGATGTCATAACAAACTATTATCTCAAATTTCAATCAAACTATTTCAGCAGTTCGGGAGAAGACACCATGTTCACAGATGATGGACACCAGATGGTGAGTGATCACTATAGCTCCCCTGACTGAAAGTCAGGGGAGCTAAAAATGCTCGCCCGCATGCAATTTTACAAATAATGGCCTGAGAAACAGAAGATCTACTTTGTGTGGGCTTATCAAAAACATTTATCAACATCTCAATTTTGGACGAGAACCTGTGATGAAAAATCTGATATGACAAAACAGCAAAGCACTGTATTGAGTAAACTACCCTTTAAACATTTTTGAAAAAGTCGCTGTGATGCCAAGGGGTAATTTTTTTTTATTGGGCCTTTAACAACACTTTCGAAAGGCAGGTTGACATCGTGTTGGACAGTTTTACGGGTGGAGGAAGCCATAGTACCTGGAGAGAAAACCACCGAGCAGCGGCGAGCTACTGTCAAACTTCCCATTGTACTAATCCCACACAAGCAGGGTTAGCATTGGTTGAAGACAAGTGCACCATTGATGTTCATTACGTCTTAGTACGCAGTGCCACCACGCCCCATAATGGGCAAATGGGATTAAGTGCCTTGCTCAAGGACACAACACAGTTACTCCTGGTGGGGATTGCCATAACCACAGAGCCACCTTGCTCCCATCAAGGGTTGTAACCCATAAATATTCAATTAATCCTTTGCCTAACACCTCTGGAGATCAACACTTGAAAAATATTTCTTGAATAAATAAACAAATTTAATTTTTATTTAAAATTTAATTTTTTACCTGCTTTTTGAGAATACTATTGTTCAGAGTCTAGTTAGGATTTACAGTACGTGAAGAATGGATTGTAACTAAAACACCCGCAAAGTGGAATTACCACCCAAGTTCGTTTGTTTGTTTGTTGGTGGTTAACGTCACATATTTATGCACTATGGCTAATTGTGACACAACATGGAGATGAAGTCAAGTTTAGTCAATCGTTGATCTACATGTTGCCCATTTTAGAGGACTTTCACCCCAAGCATTGGTGACTGGGTCCTATTTTACTGGTAAAGCGGAACTGGTTTACCACAGTAAACAAGTGCTGCTTACTTCCCGGGGTTCCCACGGGGAATCACCCAAGCTATAACTTTAAAATTTTGTACAGTTTGACAAAAAACACAAGCAATGTTTCAGTCAATGGACCTCCGGGTTTAACCCAGAGGCCCATTGGCTGAAACTTTGATTGTGCTGGTTATGCTTTGCAACAAATTTGCAATTATTGCTTGGGTGGAATCTCCACTCTGCAGGTGATTTAGTGATAATACACTCCCCACATACTGTAGCAATCTGTGCTATTTATCAGTCTGTATGTCTACACGACATCAAACATTCAGACAAGAGTAGTTGGCACACAAGTACATGTAGGACCAAAGTGCACAAGTCAGTCAGCTACTTAATCCTTTGGACCCTGATGGTATATTCCACAACAGTTTAGATCCTTCAACTGGTAAAGTCTTGGGGCTGAATGTTGAAAATCTTGATGCTCTACAACACAAATTATCTGAGCAACAATCTACTTTTATGAATTGAGGTCGTATCATGATCCTGGCCTAGAAAAGCAGCCTTTCATGTTCAAAGGGTTAATTATAGGTTCATACATCAATGGTCAAGGTCACTGTCCCTTTTCTAGCCAGTATCTGCAACTGGATGGTCTGCATAATTTCTCAACAGCCACAAAAATGAGGTTGGACAGGCTTAATTATACCTGTTAATTGAATACTCTTGTTACTTGAATAATTTTGTTACACTAGGGTACTCGGTGCCCTATATTTGCCTGTAAATTAGGCAGCCAGGACTCGACATGAAACCACTGCCAGAATAATTTTAAAAATTTCTATAAGAATTCTTAAAAGTGAATAGTGATTCTGTAGCTGCAAAGTTTATCAAAGCTGGGTGGGCCTCAGGCTTCAAGGGTTAATGTCACTTCTTGTTCTAACTCCCAAGTTTATGGCATTAAAACAGGTGCTCCAACATGGAACAGTAAAAAAAATAATGTAAATGGTTTAAAACTTTTAAAATTCCAGTGAATGATATAGACAGCCTATACTTTAATAAATATAAGTTTATATCTGGAATAGTTGTAGTACTTGGTAGTGATGCGAGATAAAATGTTCAGTAGGCTGTTACAGATGCCTAATTTTACTACTGCGGGAAAAAAGGCTGATCACAAGATAGCAAAATGCTGCATATCAACAAAATACTACAACAGAAAATGTTAACTCAAAATTATACAATTACTATCAAGAAAAATCACTAGTAGTAGTGACAGGTGCTCTATGCCCCTTTAAGAAGTACAACAATCATTAAGTAGGACAAATTTTCGAGTGGGATAGTGGCAAACAGTCCTTCATGCTGTCAATTCAGCTGATAAGGTCAAGGGGTCAGAATCACCCTTGACTAGGCTGCAGTCCTACCCTCAATTTATGCACCATCAACTCAAGTGAGACAATGACACTGACAAATTTGTTGTGAGGTAGTTTAGCCGAGAGATACAATAACATAGCCCTCGCCAGCATAATAACCACAGCTCACTGCAGGATATCATCATTTATGTGACATACAGACACAATCAAACACAATCCACAAACATAATCTCCCCAACATTTACCTACTCCTCCTACAGAACCATCTTATTTAGTAATATTCCCATTTCTGTGGTGTAAAATCCTAAAATGTGTCATAATATCATGTCCTTACATACTCTCCTCACTGTTGTGTTACACTTTGTATGGTAGAAACTATTTTTAGATTGATCAATATGGCTGCCGCTGTCTGTGTGTATGCAGTAAAGCTAGGCTATTAGACTGAGCCAGATATAAGTTGGAGAAAACTGATTTGCAGTGCATGCATCATTTGTCAGTAATAAGCTGGCCGGTGTTTGTTCTATTGAAGTAGTTATTCCTTCAAATGAGGGAATTAAATATAGTCCCACACATAATTACACTGTTTTAAATGAATTACCCCAAAAAAACCCAAAGTAGCATTACATTGCCTCTTTTCTACATTTCTTTATTACAAGTTATTGAGGATGTGATGGTGATCTGCCAATGAAAGTGAGAATGCCACCATTAATCTATGCACACAAAGTTAATACAGTATCAGCTGAAATATGTTGTAGGAAAGACACAAAAATATTTTTATGCCATTTCCTGTTAATAAAAGATTTGACATTGGTTGGGAAGCTCTTTTGATATGAAGAGCTGTGAAGAGAAGGATTATCAAAAAGGAAAAATGTAGCGGAAATTTTTTGTGGATATCCCAGAACGCTAGGTATTCATTTTATTATATTTCTTGTGTTATTTAGGCCTTTACCCAATGCACAAGATATTAAAATTCATCATTTTAAATATTATATTTCCAAATTTTCAAAAAATTTCAACAAAACCACAACATTTGACTCCTCTTTGGAACAAGCTTGAAGAGAAGAATATTTTTTACATGCTCAATTTGGAAATGAAGCAGGCAGATGCAGACAATTCTTGGGTAAAGGGTTAATGGCAAAACATGTTTTAATTACAATACTTCAACTGCTAAAAAATGCAGTGATATCAATCTGGAGAAGTGTCACATGTACTGGTCGTAATCCACATGTTGGCAGTGATATCTACAGGCCTGGCATTTTCAGGAGAGCGATTTATACACTAGCCTACTGCTCACCTTAAAAAAATTGAGGAGGGCGAAAAATAGCTTTCCTGGCCTTAGAAAATAATGAGTACCACAGCAGCCTATTCCTAAAACCCAAAGGTTTTCAGATCTCTGCTATGTTAGTGGTCTCTACGAGATGGGGCAGTGTAACTGTCTCACAGAGACTACCTTGTTAGCAGCACCAAATAAAATGTAAAAAGCCCACTAGGCAGAATTCATTAATAGTACAACTTCATTTTGCCACTTTTAGCTTATGTAAGCTTGAGGAGAGCTAATAGCTCCCTTAGTCCATGTGAGGAGAGCGATTTTTAGCCCTCCTGCATTTTTAAGAATGCCAGGCATGTATCCATGAATGTGTTTACCAGGTAATAAAAATCATCAGCAAAATTTTTATTAATGAAGTACCGGGTTGTACCTGGTGCCTCATTAATTAATTATTTATTTATTTATTTATTTAATGGTGTTTAAGGTCACATATTTTTGCACAATGGCTAATCATGACCACAACACGAGTATCAACTCAAGACCAGGGGCGAGCTTTAATAAGCCATGTTGCCCATTTTAGAGAGGGTTTGCACCTCCCAAGCATTGGCGACTGGGTCCTATTTTACCAGTAAAACAGACATTAATTAATTAATTTTTTGATGATTAATCCTATAATTAGCCTTTGCAATCAAACATTATTGGGTCCGTGGGAATACTGCCCACCGCGTGGAAAGTGACCATACTGTGTGATACATATCACTTATATATTCCTCTCTTATATCTATCATGACAATATATATCAAACATTTATGACTCTATATTTAACCCTTTACCCAATGCAGACGATATCAAAATTTATTATTTTAAATATCATTTTTTCAAATTTTTCAAAAAATTTCAACAAAACCATATCATGTGACCCCTCATTGGAATGAGCTTGGTGAGCATGTTTTTCCCAACAAGGGGTCACATGATATGGTTTTGTTGAAATTTTTTGAAAAATAATATTTTTTCAACTGCTGAATTTGCATATTACGCATGCGGATGCAGCCGATTCGTTGGGTAAAGGTTTTAGGTAGAATACAATAAAACCCATTATAGAAATGGCTGAGGTTTTGAAGAAAAAAAAGAAAGAAAATTTCATATGCAATTTGCCATTTTTATTCATCATCATACGGTGGAGTCCACTCAATTGAATATCTCTTAATTTAACTGGTAAAGTGCTAAATTATTTTTGATCACCAAATTTGTTTTTGTTTTTTTTTAAACATAATTTTTATTTCTCAAAAAAGAAATAGGGTTTGACGAACAGGCATAGCCTATATCAACGTCTCTCCCAATACATTTAACAAATTACAAAAAATAATAACCAAATTTGTTCTCAAGTCTTTGCCTAGTTATAATTTTTGGGAGAGTGCCAAGAGGCACTCTCTCCCATAAATTATAACAAGGCAAATCCAAACACACTAAATAATTTTACTTCAAAGATTATATGAAGCATATCCACTGAATTATGAAGCCTTTGAGTTGTGGAACCTGCACGAGTAAAGCCCAAATATGGGTTCCAGCACTGTACTAGTTAATAACCCTGTTAAATGAATATAACTTCCAAACACCAAACCATTTACCATACATTTACAGTACATGGAGAGTGGATTGTAACTAAAACACCCGTGGGGTGGAGCATCACCCAGAGTATCAGTTTCAAATTCTGTACGTATGGACAAAAAATACAAGCAAAGTTTCAGCCAATGGACCTCCGGGTTTAAGTCCAATGCCATAACCACTGAGCCACCTCACTCCCTTTTTAGTATGGTGAAAAAGTGAGCAGTAATCTATTATGTCTTGTTTGACATCACTCATGGAGTTCTGACAAACAATGTATGGTAGATTAAATGTTTATATTGGATGTATTTAAGCCGAATAGGTCTATAAAAATGGGATGTTAAGTGGCAATCAGAGCAATTTTTTGATAGATTACAAGATTTTTTTATTCAATTAACTGTTTTCTCTATAACCTATATGCAATTAACAGGCCAAATTTGCACTGAAGGTATGGTAAATGGTTTTGGTGTTTTATTATTTATTTATTGGTATCTAAGGTTACATCTGCACATTGGCTAATCACGACCACAACATGGATACAAAGTCAAGTGTAGCCAATCATTTACACCCATGTTGCCCATTTTAGAGGACTTCTACCCAGGCGTTGGTTACCAGGTCCTATTTTACCAGTAAAACAGAGCTTATTTACCACAATAGTGGGATTATGTTGAGATGGACAATATCTCTCACTCTCACTAGCCATCCACCCCACGGTTGTTTATTATTTATTTATTTACTGGTATTTAAGGTCACATATTTCTGCACAATGGCTAATCATGACCTCGACAGTTTTACGGGTGGAGGAAGCCAGAGTACCCAGAGAGAATCGCCGAGCAACGGCGAGCAACTGTCAGCTCCCCAACATACTAAATCCACACAAGCACGGTTAGCATTGGTTGCACCATCGATGTGCATAACGCCTTAGTACACAACGTCACCGTGCCC
Organism: Pictodentalium vernedei; assembly: GCA_031216915.1. Taxonomy (NCBI): domain Eukaryota; kingdom Metazoa; phylum Mollusca; class Scaphopoda; order Dentaliida; family Dentaliidae; genus Pictodentalium; species Pictodentalium vernedei. The sequence goes on from CM062290.1 coordinate 347,547,008, forward strand.
CCACGTGGGCAATGGGGGTGAAGTGTCTTGCCCAAGGACACAACGCGGTTGCCACAGGTGAAATTCGAACTGAGGACTTCTCGGCTTGCAGCCTGCACCTCTCCCTACTGAGCCACTGTGCCCCAAAACCAAGGTTACAATTTTTTTTTGCATAATACCATTTCAATTCTTCAAAATCCGTTTTAAAGCAACAAAAAAAAAAATCTCCCAATGGACACCCACACCCCCACTCTTCCCTTCATATAAAGGCTCCCCACACACTTTATGAGAGGTATATGTTTTTTATATGCTTCAAAATGCATTTTAAAGCAAAAAGAAAATTAACACTACAGAGGAATGAAGTCATGTAGTTTTAAGAAAAGAAACACCAAGTGTGGCGTATGCCCCCCCCCTCCCATAATCCCAAAATGGACATATGTTTATTTAATATTAGGCATATATGTTGTCTTTGTTTCACAGCAGGGAAAAGAAATATAAGACCCAGTAGCCAGGTGAGATCGATGCACACCTGTTATCAAAGGTTATGATGACAGACCATCAACATGGGAGATGTGGAACTTTTGTCTTTGATTTACAGCAGGGAAATTCCTCCTCCCCCCCCCCCCTCCCCCACACGCTCCAGAAGGCCACAAACACCTGTGATGAGTCGGGTGATGATATCGGATCATCCACCAGGGAGGGGATTGAGAACAAACTGACAAAGCCACATTTTGGGAGAGAATCTCCATGTATTTTTCTTTGTTTTACATACAGTAACAGAACATGAAATCCAACCTTTCAGTGGCATATATGAGGTCCACATACAACCATGGAACAAGTTTGGAGATGATCGGACCCATCCACAGAGAAAAACAAACAACCATGCAACCAAACCATTCTCAAATGAAAGTGTCAATGACAATCCAGCTCAGCTTGGGGACTGAAGTAATTCACTCAAGTTAGGTTTCTACAGAAAACAACCCACCCCAATAGCTCATACATGACAATGTCAAGTTGAGCAAGAAGTAAAAATAAAATCAGCTCATCCTCGACGATTTCAAAGAAAGTGCCAGTGACCTTGCAGTTCAACCAGTCCAAGAAGAGACTGAACTAAATAAAAAGCCCCAGTAATGCCAAGCCATTCAATCAAGCTTCTACAAAGACATCACACCAAAGGTACATATGAAATCTGAAAAAGATTGTGTGAAGGATGCAACCTATAGGGTGTACTAATGGGGTTGTTGACAATTTATATGCCAAAACCAAGATGGCTAATGGCAGCCATGTTTTTCAATGAAATTCAGAAATATGAAAGCTCCCATGTAGCCATCACACTGAAGCTACATATGAAACTTGAAAAAGATCAGGTGAGAGATGTGGACAGAAGGGTGTGCTAATGGAACTGTTGACAATTTATATGCCAACTCTAAAATGGATGCTGGAAACCATGTTTTTCAACAAAATTCAGAAAAATTCAATAGCTCAAAAGTTCAATATCTCCCATCTAGACATTGCCCCACAGCCAAGTATGAAATTTGAAACTGATCAGGTGAGAAATGTGACCTGTGGGGTGTGCCAATGGAATTATTGACAATTTATGTGCCAAATCCAAGATAGCTGCTGGCAGTCATGTTTTTCAACAAAATTCAGAAAAATATGATAGCGCCCATGTAGCCATCACACCACAGCTATATATGAAATTTGAGAAAGATCAGGTGAGAGATGCAGCCTGTAGTGTGTACCAATGGAATTGTTGACAATTTATATGCCAAATCAAAGATGGCCACTGGTGGTCATGTTTTGCAATGAAAATTTGAACAAATACAATATATCCCATCTAGACATTGCCCCAATGACAAGTATGAAATTTGGAACTGACTGGATAAGAGCTGTGGCCTGTAGAGGAATTGTGGCAGGACAGATGGTGTATGGACAGACAGACATACAGATGTACGGATGGACAACAGATCGCAACCCATCTCAATAACTCATACTTGACAATGTCAAGTTGAGCTAAAAAGCAATTGCCTGAGAATCACTTAAACTCTCAACAGCCTTACAGTATTTTTTTCAATCAATAACATTAAATCCTCAGCAAACTTTTTTTAAACAATGTACAATTCATAAAAACATTGTGTATCACTGTATAACATTGACAAAACATTCTATGCAATCATGCAGCAACATCAGAGTTATGTTGAAACTCATTAGTCATCAGTTATGGTAGCACTGTTCATGCATGTGTGTCTGTGTGAGAGAGAGAGAGAGAGAGAGTGTGTGTGTGTGTGTGTGTGTGTGTGTGTGTGTGTGTGTGGTGTGTGTGTGTGGGTTTGTCTTACCAACTTGACAAGGTAACTAGACAAAAGAGTTTGCGTGTTTCGCCTTACCGAGGTACAAAAGACAAAAGAAACCCTTTACCTCGGTTGTTTTCCCAGAACCGTACCGGCAAAACGAGGTAGAAACTGTTAGTCCACACAAAGGACAAACAATGGGGTACCTCGGTATGTAGGGTAAACAAGACTCTGTGTGTGTGTGTGTGTGTGTGTGTGTGTGTGTGTGTGTGTGTGTGTGTGTGTGTGTGTGTGTGTGTGTGTGTGTGTGTGTGTGTGTGCATGCGTTTGTCTTACCAACTTGACGAGGTAACTAGACAAAAGAGTTTGCGTGTTTCGCCTTACCGAGGTACAAAAGACAAAAGAAACCCTTTATCTCGGTTGTTTTCCCAGAACTGTACCGGCAAAACGAGGTTGAAACCGTTAGTCCACACAAAGGACAGACAATGGGGTACCTCGGTATGTAGGGAAAACAAGACTGTGTGTGTGTGTGTGTGTGTGTGTGTGTGTGTGTGTGCGCGTTTGTCTTACCAACTTGACGAGGTAACTAGACAAAAGAGTTTGCGTGTTTCGCCTTACCGAGGTACAAAAGACAAAAGAAACCCTTTACGTCGGTTGTTTTCCCAGAACTGTACCGGCAAAACGAGGTTGAAACCGTTAGTCCACACAAAGGACAGACAATGGGGTACCTCGGTATATAGGGAAAACAAGACTGTGTGTGTGTGTGTGTGTGTGTGTTTGAGGTTAAAAAATCGCACTGGCACAGACATTTCCTACTGAAACGTTTTTTTTCCTTTTAATATGCCGCCGAAAAATTGTTTTCATTTACTGAACCCTGATTGGTTTCAAACATGACAAAAAGTTACACAAAATTGATTTAAACTAAGTGATGAGCTTAGGAACTGGTTAAACTGACTGGCAATAATTGGTGTTATTCATTGATGGGCTCTAATTTAGTCCTTACAAGGATGTTACGCAAGCTTTTGTTTTTCTTATAGGCGATGACAGGTCGAAGATTCAAAGGTTCATTTAATTTAGCATTGGTAAAATTGAATTCATCTTTTAACATTTTTGCTATTTCGATATTCATTCTGTTGTACGTTAAAGTGAAAGGAATGATGGACCTCCTTTCGCATTCGCCCTCTGATATGTTCATACCAAATGGCCAGAGGGTTTGAAGCGTATTGATCCAAAAAGCTTCACGTTTTTTTCTAAATTCATCCGTTTCTTCTAATGTGTCTTTAATTGGTGGTTGTTCAATTGGGTGGATTTCGAAATCGTCCAAAGAATGGCCAGGAAGGTTAAAATGTTGTGCTACTGGGGCATCAGCATTATGTTTTATATCCTGTTTGTGTCTAGTAGCACGTTCTCGGAAAGGATTTTGACTTTGACCAACATACTGTTTCCAACATCGCTTACAGGTGATAAGGTAAATAATGTTTGGTGAATCACAATGGAGGGGGTTACGGATCTGATAATGATTTTTCGTTTGTTCGGAGGAAAATTCCTCTTTCCGATCAGGCATAAATGTATGCAGTCTACAACGAGGCTTTTTGCAATTAAATACCGCGCCACTACTATTTTGCAACGGTCTGTTGTGTTCAATCTTCAGTGGTTCGAAATCGGTAGTTTCAGCTGGACTTTCGAGCTTTTTCAGGGTTTGGGATTTCAGGCTACGCAAAAGGCGCCGCGAGTACCCTCTCGATCTGAGGGCGCCAAATAGAGTAGAACAAGCCTCATTGAAATTTACCTTATCACTTGAATTGTGGTGGAAACGAATTAGCTGTGATTTGATGATACCTTTAAATGTATGTTGAGGATGAAATGATTTTGTGTGCAACAATTGATGTGAATCAGTTGGTTTAAAATATACTTTATAATCTAAATGACCGGACGCCTGAAACTGCTTGCCTTTATACACGGTCACATCGAGAAAATCAACAGAATTTTCACTGATAGTAGCTTTCAATTTAATATTTGGATCGTGATTGTTCAAAATTTCTAAAAAATCATCAAAATCTTCTTTTGAATGTTCCCAAATAATAAAAATATCATCTAAATATCTGAGATATACGAGAGGATGCTTTGCACATTTGCTTAAGGCATTTTCCTCCCATTCCGCTACATAAATGCTTGCAAAATTAGGACTGAATCTTTTACCCATAGGACAACCCATTATTTGTAGAAAATATTCTCCATTGAATTGAAAGTCATTACCTTTTAAGCTCAGCTCTAAAAGATCCAAAATTTGTTCATCCGGGCGTTTCGCATCCGGATATTTTTCAAATGCACTTTTAACTGATTTAACACCTTTATCAATATCAATGTTCGTATACATACTGTCGATATCCAAAGTAGCCAGAATTGCATTTTTCGATATTTTCAATTTCGAAATTTTTGACAGGAAATCCTGTGTATTTTTTAGATAGCTCAGATGTCTATTTGCTATAGGTTTCAGATGATAATCAATTAATTCCGAGATCGCATAAGATTCCGAATTACAATCTGATACAATTGGCCTCCCGGGTGGAGTTAAGTCATCCGTCCATGAAGAACGGTCCTTGTGGATCTTTGGTAGGATATAAAATTGTCTTGTTTGAGCACTGAGCTTAGCTGTTAAATATTTCAATTGTTTTTTGGTAATGTGACCTTCGTCGAGGAGAAATTTTAAGATCTTATTGAATTTTTCGATATTACTAGGCCAAATAAGTGAATCTATTTTCTTATAATGTTTAGTATTGCTGAGTTGTCTCATGGCTTCCTTTATATAATTATCCCGAGATAGAACAACTACCGACCCACCTTTGTCGGCTGGTTTAATTACTAATTTCTTATTTTTTCGAAGTTTCGTGAGGGCTCTCCGTTCACCAGCTGTTAAATTGTCTTTATCGGAGAGTATGTTCATGCTGAACACCTTTTGGATGATTCGTTTGCTAGCCTCAATAATTTCGGGATCTACTTCACTGTCTGGAGGTGACCAACCAGATGATTCTGTAAAAGGAAGTTTCCGACCGCTGGAGTTTCTAAAGCGGTCTGCTAATTTCATTTGCCTAAGAAAATTACAGTTGTATGATGGTAAATTTGTTTGGTTATCAGTTTTAGGCTTTGGTGCTGGTACAAAAGTTAAACCGCGATCTAAAAGAGATTTCTCTTGGGTTGTTAGGTCATTGGTGCCAGACAGGTTAACCACATTAGTTCCTAATCCCACATCTGTTAGGCGGCTGTTACCTTTGCCTTTACTTAGTTTAAATTTAGGTGGTTCAACCAGTGATCGTACATAATATTGGCGGTTCTCGTGGTCCAATGGATTAAATCCTGAGCAACATCAAACTTCGCGTCCTCAATTTTAGGTATAACGTTAACGTCCTTCACTTTCCGAATGGTTTCGTTGATGATGCTCAGGGTTCTCCTCTCAGCCTGAGGGAGTTTTTGCGAAAAGTTTAGTTCAGCGAAATAAATTTTTGCTGATCTAAACTTGACCCTGATATCGCTAAGCATATTCCGCAACTGCTTAACTACGAGATCAGAATTATCGTTTCGAGAATTCACGCCAATATTTAATAATATTTTTTGGGGACTGGACTGGCCCCTGTGCCCTTTAAACATAGCGCGCAGATGATTGAATTTGGCGCCGGGGTAGCACTCCACCTGGATGTCCGGATGGGGATTTCGATCAATGCGTCCTAAATTTGAACTTCCAATCATAAGGATGTTTTTACAAACATCGGGGAGGCGCCAATTCCTTTTGTCAAAATTAACTCCGCTTTTATGCCGAAACTGGGAGAATTTAGAATCAAATGAGCGGCCCGAGTTGCGGCTCGGTGATTTGACTTTCTCTGAGTACGATATACCTGGTTGAACCACACTAGAGGCAGGAGAAGGGGGAGAGGAAACAGAAGCAGGAGAGGAAGCAGAAGCAGGAGAAGAAACAGAAGGAGGAGGAGGAGTTCTAGTGAGAGCACTAGGAGAACCAGAGAAGAAAGGCTGAGGAGGAGTAGGAGGTAGAGGAACAAGACGAGGCGAGACAGCATTACTCAATTTGCGAGCATCTTCAGTAACAATACGGACCGGAGATGTTTGCAAATTGAGGCGCTTACTCTGAGAGAAAGAAGAAGTAGAAGGAAAAGAAGAGGGAGAAGTGCTTTGCCTTGATCTTTTCTTATTTTGCTTTTCACGCTGGGGTAGAGGGACAACACGGGCCGGAGTTTGCTTGCTCCCTCCCATATTGTTCCTTACTCCAGACGCTGGGCGAAGTTCCGAAATGTAAGACTCATAGGCCGAAATCGTCTTATCTGTCAACTTATTTTTAAAGTTCTTTTTAGCCCAGATCAAGGCACGCGCCGAAGCGCTGTTGAAGTCTATTTTTTCGAGTCCAGGAGGTGGTCGCATAGCCAAAGTTATCTTAGACTTCAGCTGGTTTAAATTTATCTTGTAATGCTCAACTAAAGCATTTAACGTTTGGTTGGCCCATCCCACACTAATCTGTCGAAAAACAGAAAAAATGTGTGGGGTGGGAAGAGCCGGCTTTAGAAAGCCACCTAACTCATCTACTTTCTTCTCCAGCTGTTTCGGGAAATCCCGATTTGCCAAATGGTGCTCTAATAGCCCAATGTGGTGCAAACATTGAAGCACCTGAAACAAAGCCTTAACCAGCCTAGAATAAGCCTGGAACGATTGTTCCTGGCCAGTTCCGGACTGGGCAACTCTCTGCCTCTGATGCCTCTGCCCTATTCTTGCCATTGTTAAAGAAAGTAGCTGAATTAAGTATAAATAAAATATAAAAGTGATGAAATAAATAAAATTGGAAAATTAGATATTACCTATTAAAGAAGATACCTGGATTGGTTGCAGTCTTCAGCAAAGGTAGAAAATAATCCGTCTGTCTCTGTGTTGCATTGCATTGTGTTGCATTGCATTGTGTTGCATTGTGTTGCATTGTGTTGTGTTTGTGTGTGTGCATGTTTAACCCCTTGAACACTGGAGGTATCTTCCATGCCAGTTAAATGGCAGAAATTGTAAGAGCCCATATCCATTATTTGGGGGTAGAGCAATTAACTGGTAGAGTGCTGAATTATTTTGGGTCATCCAAATATGTCCACGTCTCTTTGCCTTATTACAATTTATGGGAGAGTGCCTAGTGGCACTCTCCCATAAATTGTAACAAGGCAAATCCTCACAGACAAAATAATTTCAATTTAAAAATTATGTGATGCACATCCATAGAATATGAAGCCATTAAGTTGCAGCACCTGCACTTCAGCATAAAGCCCAAATATGGGCTTCCAGGACTCTACCAGTTAATATTTAAATATTAATTGCTCTACCACACACATTCACTTAGTAGCCATCCTACTTAATGAAATTATGACGTATCGTGCTCCTGGAGCGGAAAAGCATGCTCTCGTGTTGAAAGAGTTAAGGTTAAAAATTTGCACTGGCACAGACATTTTCCACCGAAACATTTTTTTCTTATAACATGCTGCCAAAATATTGTTTTCATGCAAATATACATTTACTGAACCTTGATGGGTTTCGAACGTGATAAAATATACACCAAACTGATTTAAACTAAGTGATGAGCTTAGGAACTGGTTAAACTGACTGGCAATATTTGATGTTATTCATTGATGGGCTCTAATTTAGTCCTTACAAGGATGTTATGCAAGCTTTTGTTTTTCTTACAAGCGATGACAGGTCGAAGTTGGTTAAATTTAATTCTTCTTTTAATATTTTTGCTATTTCAATAATCATTCTGATGTATGTTAAAGTGAAATAAATGATGGACCTCCTTTCACATTCTCCCTCTGATATGTTCATACCAAATGGCCAGAGAGTTTGAAGCTATTGATCCAAAAAGCTTCATGTTTTTTTTTAAATTCATCCATTTCTTCTAATGTGTCTTTAATTGGTGGTTGTTCAAGAGGATGGATTTCAAAATTGTCTCAAGAATGGCCGGGACGTTTAAAATATTGTGCTACTGGGGCATCAGCATTATGTTTTATATCCTGTTGTGTCTAGTAGCACATTCTTGGAAAGGATTTTGACTTTGACCAACATACTGCTTCCGACAGCGTTTACGAGTGAAAAGGTAAATAATATTTGGTAAATTACATTGGAGGGAGTTACGGATCTGATAATGATAGCACCAATTTTTCACACCAATGCTACATATAAAATTTGAAAACGATCGGGTGAGAGGTGAGGCCTATAGGGTGTGCTAATGGAATTACTGACAATTTCTATGCCAAATCAAGAAGGCTGGCGGCGGCTATTTTTTCAATGAAATTCGGAAAAATTTGATAGCTCCCCTCTAGACACTACCTCAAAGCCACGTTATCAAATCTGAAATTGATCGGGTGAGAGCTTCACATTGTCAAGTTGGGCTATAAACTAAGATGGCTGGCTAATTTGCATAATTTATGCAGGAGAGAGATAAAAACCAAAACTATGTTATATATATTGTACTAGTTGTTTAACCATGCCAAAAATTTAAAAAATCTGAATCACCATATGGAAGTTCTTGCTTGAAAAGTAAGATTGCTATTTTTGGAAAAAAAATGGCTGAGGCCAGCCATTCTTGATGACTGTCAGAACTGAAAATGGAACATCATGTTTATTTCATCTGCCCCATTGTGTCATATCTTCCATTGGGTCCAATCATTTGTATGTTCATATATGTTTGTTTGGAAGAAATAATGGGTGGATGAACAAATGAACAGACTGACAGATAGGCTGAGGTAATCCAGTACAGTGTAGCCCACTTAATTGGATATCTCTGAACTGAACAACCCTGTTAATTGAATATAATTTCCCAACACAAAATCATATATTTACCATACTCCCAGTACAAATTTGATCTGTTAATTGAATATAGGTTATAGAGTAAACTCCTGTTAATTGAATAAAAAATCTTGTAACTTGTCGAGAAATTACCCTGACACTCCCCAGTTTCCCTTTGTTTATAGACCTATTTCACCACATACATCCAATACAGGCATTCAATCTATTATATCTTGTTTGACAGAGCTCATGGAGCTCTGTCAAACAAGATATAATAGAATATATGCTAAGTTTATCTCCAGAATACAGGACAGTGACACAATCCCTGTTAATTGAATACTCATGTTAAATGAATAATTTTCATTGGCAAAGTGGCTATTCAATTATCAAGGTTCTACTGTATACCCCCTATTGAGTTCAAGATGGGGAGAGAGTGTTATAAAAACAACTTACTGTTTACCATCCAAGTTTGGACTAGTGTTGTACACTTTTACTTTTGTTATAATTTTAATTGATTTCAGAGAGAAAGTTCATGACTGTCGCATGATTACGGGGGTGAAATTGATGTTCAAAATGATGGAGGAAAATTTATGTTCTTATTAGTGCTCAGCCGACAGCCAGTGACTGTAAACTGAACCCCAGTTCGAACGTAAACCTTGCCACCTTATCAATGCCCTGTCCGCTTGAGACTCTTAGGATTCCTGAAGGTGCCTGTGGCTTACAACGCCAAAGGGTGATCAACGATAATTTACTGAAAGATTATTTATTTACATGTATGAAGAAATATAATATCAAACAAATACGAACAAAATTATCCATAAGAAAACACTAATTACAAGAATAAAAGTTTATTCTTTAGGGCTCTCGATGTCTCCCACAGCTAGCTGTGTCCGATGGATCGACCTCACATCATCTTCTCATGGTTTGTGATGAATACAAAGTGTCTATTCACTTCTCATTGCCTCCTCCTCGCAGGGTTAACTTCACAGTCATTCGGGCTTAAGAAATATAATGTTCTGCTTGTGTGCCTCTATCAGAGTTCTCACAGTTCAAACACAATTCAATCGGCGTCTACCACAGTTCACGATCACTTTGCGCCTTGCCTTGCCTTCAGATATATACTTAACAAAGCTTACATAAAAATATTCTGCAATGTGTTCTCAACATCACCAATTCTCGCACCGCCTAAAACTATCTTATCTCGTGAGCCATTCAAGTGCTTACTCAAGCTCTTGATATGGTTTCTAGACCTCAACGTTACAGCTTTTACTTCTTTGGCTACTGTGCCACTACGGTTCGCAACCATTAACAAACTACTATCGGTTCCTTACAACCCTCACAGGGTTATGACAATACACAGATTTTCAATCTCGGTGCCTATGACCCTTGACGGCCAAGGCTAAACTCGGACCTTCTCTGAGAGCCCTCAGGCCAACTGCCTATGTATGTCTTGCCTTCTAAAACAGTTAATGCCGTTTACCTAAATACATATAGCTCCCTGAGCTCGTACTTCCTGTTCCTAATCCTATTCTCATATATGCCCACCAACTTCTTGGCCCGCAACTGCTCCTATTCTAAATATGAGCTCTGTGGCTCCCCTACATCACAACATGCCTATACTTTCGCACCAATGTGGCACCTTCTCTAACCTATAGCATGGGTCCTCCCCATCTACTCGCAACGACCCACAGCCTTACACACCTTCCGACTGGAATTGGCTGGAATGAATTTGTCGAGAAATCCCCCGATTTTCATTTAGATTGCCAGAACATTTATTCTCAGTCGCTTCTCTTGAACTTGGCCGCTTAGATCTATCTTAATTTAACACTCGCTTTAAAGTTCCTTTGAAAGACTCACATTTTGGTATCTTTTGACATTTCGGGGACAGGATAGATGCATAATATGGGTGTGTATCAAGAACATAGGTGATGCACTGGTTTCCAACAATTACAATTTAACTGGCTTTAATTACCCAGATAACGACAACCGGATAATACTTGTTTGATCAGTTATCAGATAGCCCATGTAGTGTTCAACAAGTGCGCCATAATGGACACTAAATTTCACACTTCATTTAGAAGCTCTTGAATTAACGTTAGTTTGACAAATCTGTTTTCAGGGTCCATCACATACCTATCTTTACGCTTTACATTTAACCCAGGCAGAAATATTATCGAAAATATCTACACTTCTAAACAAGAAAATCGCAACTTTTAGCTATCACCTTGACAATTATAATGCCTTTTTATTTGTTATATTTTAGAGTGTCGAATAGTGTGATCACTCAAGTTTTTCTGGACAAGTGTTTTTGGATTTTGAACAAGTCCTTTTTGTAATGCACTCAACTAATAAAGAAGCAGTTTCTATAATTATTCCTGAGCCCTAACTGACACCGAATTAAGATACGGTGGACCCTTGTTAATTGAATAGCCACTTTGCCAATGAAAATTGTTCAATTAACAGGGATTGTGTCACTTTCCTATATTCTAGAGATAAACTTGGCACTTATTCTATTATATCGGGTTTGACAGAGCTCATAAATAAATAAATAAATAAATAAATAAATAAATAAATAAATAAATAAAAAAATAAATAAATAAATAAATAAATGTACTGAGGCAAAAATTGGTCTATAAACAAAGAAAAACTGGGAAGAGTCAAGGAAATTTCTTGACAGGTTACAAGATTTTTTATTCAATTAACAGGAGTTTACTCTATAACCTATATTCAATTTTAACAGGTCAAATTTGTACTGGACGTATAGTAAATGGTTTTGTGTTGGAAAATTATATTCAGTTAACAGGGATATACAATTAAGAGATATCCAATTATGTGGGCTCCAATATACCAATCTGCAAAAGCAGGGATAGGCAAAACGTCCCAAAGAATAATATCCCTTCACCAGACAACATTACGATATTGCATATTGCCGACTCCACAGATGTGCCAGAAACAGTTATACATTCAGCTACTTTGAATGGTCTTATTATTTTTCCAACTAGAGCTGTTATAGAGTTTTATTGCCTGTACCAGTCATAGAGAACAGGAAAGCATACATGTGTATGAAATAAAGATCATGGTGTAAAGAGATTCAAATAGCTTCGTGTAACAGATGAATGGGAAGTTGAGACTTTGAAGTTAAAAGAATAAAACAAATTACTTTTGGAAGTTGAAAGTGTATTGGTAGCCTATGAAAACAATTTTCAATCTCTTTGCTCTTTTGACAGCAATCTATAACAGATATTGTACAGAGGGAAGCAAAATACATGTTAACAAAAGTACAGTGAAGCCCACTAAATTGGATATCTCTTAACTGACTAACCCTGTTAACTGAATATAATTTCCCAACACAAAACCATTTACCATACCTCCAGTACAAATTTGACCTGTTAATTGAATATAGGTTATAGAGTAAATCAGTCAATTATAGTGTGATCAGTCAATTGCCACCCAATGAGTGTCCATCCACCTACAGTGTGTGTGGAGAATATTACTACTGAAACATCCATAGAGTAGAGTTTGCAAACAGGCAATGACAGGGCACATGCACTTCAATAAGCAGTCAATTGAAGGAGTTTCCAGAAGGTATATTTTCCAGGGTTTTTAAGGAGTGAGAGACAGCTAGAGATGAGAATTTCAAGGCTATCCAAGGATGTTTCAAGACAAAAACCAAGGCGCTCCACTCTTAGATCTTCACCAAGTTAAACGTATGTGTGAATGCTGAAGAAGTTTTGTACTCAATTTTGCCAATTTCAGTGTTATGAGAGTTTTGTTTACCCACTTGTTATGGAGTTTCTATGCAGACTACTGTTCATGAAAACTAATGTCCTTTTAGTTATACAGATATCCTCTTCTGCACCAGTTATAAATATTCCAATCAAAGAGTATTCAATTCACCTTGAAGGCATTAAAATATTAACACAACTGTTGGAACTATGCGGCACAAAAATAAAACTAGAGCTGTGGTGAGTCTTCATTTAGTAACAAACACATATAATAGGATTCGACAATATCATCAAAAGATTTGGTCAAGTCAAGTCTCGTTTGAGAAACATTTCTTGACTTGATTCAAAGATAATGAAAATTTATGTTATTTTTAGATTCACTCAACAGAAAAATTTCAGTTGGTCAGAAAAGCAAACTGCAGGTTTGCTATTCTGACCTACTGAAATATTCTGGATGAGAGAATCTGAACATAGGCGATGGACTGCTTAAGTGCTTGACTGGTTCCAGGCCATAACTGTGTCAAATTGACTGGTGGCTTTTTGGCAAGAGAGCTTGATCACATTCATGTCTGTACTCTGATGCATCATAATGAATCCTGTTCAGTTTACAGGCATTCTATTGGGTGGAGTATGCAGCATGGTTGCTCAGTGGTTACGGCATTGGACTTTCGAACTGAAAGGTCCATGGTTCGATCCACACCAGGGGTAACTGCATTGTGTCCATGGGCAAGGTACTTAATACAGACTGCCCTTGTGGGGGCATGGTGACACTGTGTGTAGTAAGGCGTACTGAACGTCAATGGTGCACTTGTCTTCAACCAATGCTAACAACCCTGCTCATGTGGAGTTGGTACGTTGGAGAGTTTGACAGTTGCTCACCACTACTCGGTGGTTCTCTCTGGGTACTCCAGCTTCCTATACCTGTAAAACTGTCTGAAATGAGGTTACCCCGACTGTCAAAAGCATCATTAAATCCCAATAAATAAATAAATTGGGCGGAGTAGATCCATTCCTGCAATGAAACAAGTTGAATATTACAAAAATGAATCTCCAATGATGGCCCCTTTTCATTTTGCAAGGGTTTTCAAGAAACATTCCAGGCCATAAAATTTGAGAGGAATGAGTTTAACATTCCTCTGGTGGTTATCTAAATGAAAAAACAGATAACCAAAAAGTTGTTTGTCTGGAACTACAAACAGATTGTCAAAAAGTTGTGTCTTATCACTTATTTGAATTTGATAGCACTGTTTTAAAATGTTCCTATGGGAAGACCCCTCTCTTCATTGCTCAAACTCCCTCAGACAGCTGACGTCCCATGTGCTTGCCTCAGATGCTTTCATACAGTAGGGCCATCATGGATGGGTCAAAATCGATGGGTTGTCATTTTTTCCATAATTCAGAAATGATAAGCTATGACACCTAGCAAACTTTTCATCAATGAAGCACTGGGATTACCAGTCTAATTCTATAAGGAATCTGATGCTGTGATGAGCATTAATCAGGTAAACTTGTAAATTAAATAGATTTTGACTTGTCCATGATGGCCGTAATGTAATCAGTCCTCTTTATTATATCCAGATGAACGGTAAATAGTTTATCTCACAATTCATGATTTTATTCTCTGCATTCAAGTAGGTATAACAACCCTGAAAAAAGTCATTTTCTGCGAATTTTGGGTAAGATTCACAAGTAGAGTTTCAGTTAAATCAAGTTACTGATGTCTATGGGCTGACACTTTGCTTATGTTTCTCATGTTTCTTATTGATGGTCACCAGTCTAGTTCTGTAAGGATGCTGTTATGGCCTGGAAAGGGGGCGCGGTGGCTCAGTAGGTAGAGGTCCTCAGTTGGAATCCCTAAGGCAACCACGTTGTGTCCTTGGGTAAGACACTTTAAGCCCCTGTGCCCAGGTGGGGGCACAATGGCATTGTGTACTAAGATGTACTGCATGTCGATGGTGCACTTGTCTTCAACCAATGCTAAACCAGCTTGTGTGGAGTTAGTATTTTGGGGAGTCTGGCCACTGCTTTCCATTGCTCAGTGGTTCTCTCCAGGTACTCCGGCTTCCTTCACCCGGAAAACTGTCTGATACGAGGTGACCCTGGCTGCCAAAAGTGTCATTACACTCCAATAAATATTGATGTTCAAGCTATTAGGCCACCAGTCCAATTCTGTAAGGACACTGCTAAGGCCTGGAACCAGTATAGCCCTTAAATGGTCCTTCGTCTATGTTTTAGATTCAATAGTCTTGAGTTTTTCAGTTGCTCAAAACCCAATCATATTTGTTAAGTTATCAGATTCACAGGGGGCATGGTGGCTCAGTTGGAATCCCACGTGCAGCAGCTGCGTTGTGTCCTTGGGTAAGACATTTCACCCCCCCCCCCCTTGCCCACGTGGGGGCATGGTGACAGTGTACTAAGGCGTACTGCACATCGATGGTACACATGTCTTCAACCAATGCTAATCCTGCTTGTGTGGAGTTAGTATGTTGGGGAGTGACAGTTGCTCGCCATTGCTCAGTGGTTCTCCCTGGCTTCCTCTACCCATAAAACTGTCATGGTCATGATTAGCCATTGTGCAGAAATATGTGACCTTAAACACCAATAAATAAATAAATCATGTTCACAGTCATTTTTGGGACAAACAACAAATTTTCAACAAAAAGGGGCATAACTTGCACAGATGAAAATGGGTGAATATCCAATCAGAATTAGATTTTCCAATTACAGTGGAGCCCACTTAATTGGATATCTCTTAACTGAATAATCTTGACAATTGAATATAATTCCCCAACACAAAACCATTTACCATATCTCCAGTACAAATTTGATCTGTTAATTGAATATAGGTTATAGAGCAAACTCCTGTTAATTGAATAAAAAAATCCTGTAACCTGTCGAGAAATTACCCTGACTCACTCCAGTTTTCCTTTGTTTATACATCTATCTGGCCTCAGTACATCCAATACAGGCATTTAATTTATTATATAGAATAAATATAATAGATAGAATAGAATAAATACTAAGTTTATCTCCAGAATGCAGGAAAGTGACACAATCCCTGTTAATTGAATACTCCTGTTAATTGAATAATTTTCATTAACAAATTGGCTATTCAATTGGCAGGGTTCCACTGTATATTCATTCAAGTCATCATGTTCACGAAGTCATGAGACAAGTACTGAATTTTCAACAAAAAGCGGTAAAAGTCCAACAGAAGTAATCAAAATTGGATAAAAATCCAATCAGAGCGAGATCTTCCCACAATGTATGCATATATCAAGTTTTATCAAAATATGATTTATTTATTTATTGGTGTTTAAGGTCACATATTTCTGCACAATCGTTAATTGTGACATGGATATGAAGTCAAGTCCAGCCAATCATTTATACCCATGTGGCCCATATTAGAGGACTTCCATTCCAGGCAAGAGTTAACAGGTCCTAGTTAACACTAATACAAAGCTTGTTTACCACTGCAAACAAGCACTGCTTCACTTCCTGAGGGAATCAAAATCTGATTACATTTTTATTTTAGTTAAAATGTGTGGATGGATCGACAGATGCAGAAGTACCTGGACAGGACTCATTTATGTACCCATACCAAACTTGGCCAGAAGATAACTAAGGACAGCACTTGCCAAAAAATTCTTCAAGAACTAAAACCAAAATTCATTTTTTCCACAGGTACATTTACCTTCTGACTCATAAGTTAGTTTTCAATTTTTGGAGACAAATACTAAAACTAAAACAAAATTTGAATCACTATTTTAAAAAAACCCAAAACAATTGCTGAATACAACCCGACATGTTAGGCCTAAAAAAATAAAAAATCTGTTTCTCAGGTCCTCCTGCATGGTCCTTTTGGCTTCTGGATGTTCTCTTTTTATAACTAATGTAAACTTAAAAATGAAAGTGTCAATGACACTGTAGCTCAACTTGTTAAGACATGTACATGTATAGTATGTGACACACCAATGACAAACATCTAGGTAATGACCTGATAACAAAGGTACATATAAAGTATTGTAATGGTCTGTACATAAATACTGACCATAGCCTGCAACAAATGTATAGGTAAAATATTGTAAAGGTGGGCGTCAGTCAGATACAAAACAAGAAATCTTTGAGTCCCAGAGTGGGTCTGACTGAACCCCAAAATATTTGTTCTCATAGCACAGTGATAACAAAGGCACCCAAAAACACTTGTTCCTGTTCCAAGGTGATAACAAAGGTACCCAAGAAGTTTCATGAAGATCAGTTCATAAATACGAGCCATATAGAAGTTGACAAAAAACTGATTGGACATAATTTCGGTACAAAATGGCCACTGGCAGTCATCTTGAATTTTGGACCGCACCCAGAAACACTCGTTCTCGTCCCAAGGTGATAATAAAGGTACCCAAGAAGTTTCGTGCAGATCGGTTCATAAATACAGTCTCTAGACCGAGCTGTATTGACATGTACACTTACTGTGTATAAGTAGCACTGAATAAATCAAAATTCATCTAATTTGCATAATTTCTGCACGAGAAAAAAACCTGTATTATATGTGATGTATTCCATGTTACTAAACATTCATACACAAATTTATTCAAATCAGAACTTTCATACAGAAGTTCTGTACAAAAAACTGATTGCACTAATTTTGGTACAAAATGGCTGCTGGTGGCCATCTTGAATTTTGGATCACACCCAAAAACACTCGTTCTCATCCAAGAAGTTTCATAAAGATCGGTTCATAAATACAGCCCCTAGCCCGAGCCGTATTGACATGTGTACTTACTGTGTGTAAGTAGCACTGAAAAAATCAAAGTTCATCTAATTTGCATAATTTCTGCACGAGATAAAAACCCGTATTATATGTGATGTATCCCATGGTACTAAATACTCACACAAAAAATTATTCAAATCAGCACTTTCATATGGAAGTTCTGCGCAAAAATCTGATTGCACCAACAAAATGGCTGCCATTGGCCATCTTGAATTTTGGACCGGACCCCAAAACACTCGTTCTCATCCCACGGTGATACCAAAGATACCCAAGCAGTTTTGTAAAGCTCGGTTCATAAATATGGCCTCTAGCCCGAGCTATATTGGCATTTGCACTTACAGTGCTGAAAGTAACACTAAATACATCAAAGTTAGTCTAATTTGCATAATTTACGCACAAGAAAAAACCCTGTATTATATGTGATGTATCCCATGGTACTAAACATTCATAGAAAAAATTTTTCAAATCAGCGCTTTCATTTGAAAGTTCTGCGCAAAAATCTGATTGCACCTAATTTTGTACAAAATGGCTGGCAGCAGCCAACTTGAATTTTGGACCGGACCCCAAAACACTCGTCCCACGGTGATAAGAAAGGTACCCAAGAAGTTTTGTAAAGATCGGTTCATAAATACGGCCTCTAGCCCGAGCTGTATTGAATTGCTGATGGAAAGACGGACAGATGGAAGACAGACGACTGGCCATGGCATAAGCTCAAATTTGATTTACGTCAAATTTGAACCAAAAATTAAAATGAAATGGTTTATGTCTGATATTTTACCCAAGTTAAAAAAATTGATAAATCTGTCCCTTCAGTGCAAGAAGGCTATGAATGCTTTAGCACTGCAAAGCCTTCTTGCACCCAAGGGACGAAATACACCACCACCCATGCTATTCCGTAGATTTTGAGGCCAAAAACTTGAACCAAGAAAAATGAACTTTTGATGGCAGAAATAATTACAGAAATAAAAAATAAAAAAAACAAAAATGCTTGCCTGCATGCAATTTTACAAATAACGGCATGAGAAACAGAAGATCTACTTTGTGTGGCCTTAGATAACTGGTTAAAATTCTTGCACGTTACTCCTGCATACATGAAAAAAGCTCATGTTAAATTCTAGACTTTGACAGACACCTCTTCCATGGTTTCTTGCATTTTATATCAGGAAATAATCACTTCATCAGAAATGACCTATCGAAGCATTCAATCATTTTAGATCAAGATACTTTACCCTTGGGAGCCTAATTCTGACTGAGATCACTTTTTTACTTAAACAGAACAGGTGCACCAACCTGTGTTAACTCCCAAGTTACATTCCAAGTACCATGACCATTGTTTTTAGGCACATTTTGGCTGCCTATATAGGCAGCCAAGACTTGCCGAACACAACTGCAAAGCCACAGGATGTTGATGGTCAAAGTGTAATAAAGCTGTATAAAAATTTCCAGACCGTTAAAGGTTAATGTTCAACAATTTTATGTAACTGTTTTTGAGTCAAAATTTAACCTTTTGAATATTATACCAATTAACAACATGTTAATTTATCATCATTATTACTGCATTTGTCAACCATCATTACCACTCAAATGAAGATATTAATTATCAACAGTCTCCAAAGCATAAAATTGACCAATTGTGGGTTCAACTCCTTGCATGCTGCTGGCAGATTTTCCCGCTCAGGATAGGAAATCTTTCACCATTAAAATAAGTAAAATTTGCATACTTAACCAAAATTTCCTCTGTAAATAATAAAGGCCTTTTTGACCAATGATTTTTTGAATGATGAATTTTTCATCAAATCTGGTCATGGTTGCTGTGATGAAAAATATTTTAAAATTACATCGTGGGTTAGGCCCCCACAAAGTAGATCTTCTGTTTCTCGGGCCAATTTTTTGTAAAATTGCAGGCGGGCAGTTTTTTTATTTTATTTTTTGTAATTATTTCTTTGCCATCAAAAGTTCATGTCCTTGGTTTGTTTTATGTTTTAGGCCTCATAATCTTCAGAATAGCATGGAGGGTGGTGTATTTTCATCCCTTGAGTGCAAGAAGGCTTTGCAATGCTAAAGCATTGCAAAGCCTTGTTGCACTCCAGGGACAAATTAATTAATTTGGTTAAGTTGGATAAAATATCAGACATAAACCATTTAATTATTATTTTTTAAGCCTGTATTGGTTATAAAAAGAGAGCATGCGGCAGCAAAAAGGGCCATGCTGGAGGGCCAGAGAAACAGATTTTTAACTCTTTTAGGCCTTAAGAATTAATCTGCACTAACTACTATTTTAACAGTTCACCTAACTTGACAGTATAAACTGGCCAGTGCTTTTCAGATAAACCGCCATTCATAATTTAAATTTAAATTTTTTGGCCAAAACAAGATGAGCTAAAAATATAGCTTATGACAGCTCAGTGGAATGAGCTCATTGAGGCAAAAAAGGAAGATGTTTGGAGATTCAAAAATTGTTCTGCAAAATGTTGTCTGCTATTCAGGTTAGGTACAGGATTAACCTGATTTTCTAAGTTGTATTTTTCAGCAAGCATCACATTTTGGTGAATTCTGAGGAGCTCACTGAGCTCTATCAAATAAGATATAATATATTAAATACTTCTTTTGAATGTACTGAGGCCATACAAGGTTATAAATTTATGGAATTGAGTGGTTTTCAGAAAAATGTCAGATCACAAGATTTTTATTGAATTGGCAGGAATTTACTCAATGACTTATATGCAATTTACAGCAAGCCTGAAAATAAGGAATCTGTCATTTGCAGAATGAGGTCCCCAGATGGTAAATTTGCTGATGCTATCCCACACAGTGTGCATATTTATCCTCTGGGTACAGCTCACTGTTCAGATTTGAGACCTTGATTCAGAGTGAGGTTCACAGAGAGTAAATTTAGTGATGCTACCCTGCTATGCAGGGTAGCATCACCAAATTCACCCTCTAGGGTCCTCATTAACAGGTCAGATTTTGTCAAAAGGTATGGTGAATAATTTGGCAGTTATATGCTTAACTCCCTGAAGCCTGGAAAATAAGATTTATTTATTGAGGTTTAACAACTTTTGACAGCCAGAGTCACCTCGTGTCGGACAGTTTGCATGGAGGAAGCCGGAGTACCCAGAGAAAACCACAGAGCAACAGTGAACAACTGACAACATACTAACTCCAAAGAAGCAAGGTTAGCACTGGTTGAAGATATGTGCACCATCGACATGCAGTACACAATGCCACAGTGCCCCCACATGGGCAATGGGGGTGAAGTGTCTTGCCCAAGAACACAACGCGATTGCCGCAGGTGGGATTTGACCCGAGGACTTCTCGGCTTGCAGCCTGCACCTCTACCTATTGAGCCACCACTTCCTCGGAAAACAATATTATGAATACTTATGTTATAGCAGTTGTTTATAGTTGAGAGCAGACAACACTTGACTGGGAACAACTGCTTGGGTTATATACAACTTTTCCTGGTCATTTATTATCCAACGATCAACATCCGAGCACTTGACTACCGGTATAAGGTGAGTGAACTAGACTTCAGGTTCCTAAGTGTTAACCCTTTACCTAACCCAAAAGACAGATTACACCTGCAAACACTTGCAAACAAAATTCTTGAATAACTAGAAATGTTTAATTTTTTGCCTCAAAAACACAGTTTATCCCCCCACCTCACTGGAATGAGCACAATGAGTTTATTACAATGAAGGGTCATAAGCGGAGTTTTTCGAGACAAAAAATGAAAAAATAATGAAAAATTAAATGATGATTTTTGTGAGTAGCACTGGCCTGTTTTGGCTGCTATGTTGGGTAAAGGGTTAACAGGTTTTATCTGATAAAATATCCAGGTAAGTGAGTGCTGATGTGTTATTTTTTCAATCAATCTCAAGATTTGTGAAAGGCACCTATGAATATAACAAGAGGCCCCACAGGGCCTGAAGCACTCATCTTGAACAGAACACAATATAAACAGAGTCCAAGAATGAGTACATTAAGCAAGCCATCTCCATAGGCTACACTGTCAATCTTTGAGTCCCTCAGGAGTGACAAAAATAATCTGGGCATCATGCCTTTTCTTCAGTTGATCATAAAGTAAAATGTAGAGCTCGCCTATGAAGCCCCTTGATAAACCTTTGTGGATTAATCTTAGTTACACACCTCTGGAGGGTACTGAATACAAAATTTTTAATTCTTCAGCAAAATGGCCAATTCTGGCTCCCATAGGGAGACCAAATATTAACCCAGGCTCTCGATTTGAACACAGTTGAATCTGACTTACCTATTGTGTACCAAATATGAAAGCATTGTGACTGTTGGATCTGAAGAAGAGAAATTTTAAATAAATTTCTTCAAATTGTACTAAGTTAAAATGTGGGCTACCATAGCGAACCCAAATATTAACCAGTGGATCCGATTTGAACAAACTTGAATCTGACACCCCCCCCCCCCCCCACCCACCCCCCCCCCCCCCCCCCCCCCCCCAACCTAGAGATGTTGTATACCAAATATGAAAGCATTCTGACCAGTGGATCTGAAGAAGAAGATTTTTGAAGAAATTCCCTCATATTGTACTAAGTTAAATTTTAGGTTCCCATATGGAGCCCAAATATTAACCCAGGCACTCGAATTGAACAATCTTGAATCTGAATCCCCTAGAGATGTTGCATACCAAATATGAAAGCATTCTGACTGGTGGATCTGAAGAAGATTTATTTATTTATTGGTGTTTAAGATCACATATTTTTGCACAATGGCAAATCATGACCGCAACATGAGTATCAACTCAAGACCAGGGGTGAGCATTAATAAGCCATGTTGCCCATTTTAGAGAGGGTTTGCACCTCCCAAGCATTGGTGACTGGGTCCTATTTTACCAGTAAACCAGAGCCTGTTTACCGCAGTGAACAGGCATTGCTTCACTTCCTGGGGTTCCCACGGGGAATCTGAAGAAGAAGATTTTTTTAAATTACCCCCTCTATATTGAAAAAAGTAAAGATTTGGGCTTCTGTAGGAAGTCCAAATATTAACCTAGGGACTTGGTTTGAACAATCTTGAATCTGACCCTCATAACAATGATGTATACCAAACATTAAAAGATTCTGACTGGTGGTTCTGAAGAAGATTTTTAAAGAATATTCCCCATATTACCCTATGTTAAAAATTCGCGCTCCTGTAGTGAACCCAAATATGAACCAATGAGCTTTATTTCAACAAACTTGTATCTGACCCCCCTATGAATGCTGTATACCAAATATCAAAAGATTCCGATGATTGGTTCTGGAGAAAAGATTTTTAAAAATTTTTGCAAATATGCTGACTCAGCATTTTTTCGATGCCCATTACAGAACACCCTAACATAACCGATGGCAATTTATTTTTTTTGTACCATTCAATTCTACTGGTCCTAAGGATACTTCATACCAAATAACAGCTCTCTGTTCTGTGTGGTTTGGGAAATATGGGCGTTTGAAATATTTCTATTTTTAGCTCTTTTTTTTGCACGGGTCAAGTACTTATGACCCAATAATACCACATACCAAATTTGGTTCATACCGGACCATCGGTTCAGAAAATAGAAATTTTGGGCGAGGCCAAAAATCTTAACCCTCCTATTACAAAGCCAAATATTGCTTCACGAACTTCGTTTGAACAAACTTGATTCTACACCTCAAAAGGAAGCTCCATAGCAAATATCAAGTCATTGTACACACTGATTCTTGAGAAGATTTTAAAAATATTTTGGAGCATTGGACAATGGGCGGAGAGCGATGAGATGAGCTCAGCTTGACTTTGGGTGCATTCTTTTTAGAATCCACAGTTTTTGAAAATATCAATACATTTTGTTTCTTTTAAATTAACCCTTAGAGGCCTAGTCCCAACTTCCAACACTTTTCACTGCTACAAAACAGGTGCCCCATCAGGCATTCTTTTGGTAAACTTGCAAGTAACATTCTATGAACCTTGATAGTTGTTTCTAGGTAGGTCCTGGCTGCCCATAAATGCAGCCAAGACTTGCCAAGAATTAACTGCAAAACCACAGGATGTAGACTGCCCAAGTGTAGCAAAAATGTAGAAACATCCGCATGCCTATGAGATTAAAAGCTTTTCCATTCATCCCAAAGTTTTTTCAATGCATTTTTGTGAAATGCGAATATGCCCAATTCCTGTGAATGTCTTGCCAGAAGCTCTGTTGCATTAAAAAATATAGCTTATCACTAATGACTGGAATGAGCTCCATACGTATGTAACACTGATGCATAGCAAGCTAGTCATTCATAAACAGAGCATGGAACATCTTGATAATCAGGCAAAATCATAATGGAAGTGTCAATCTCACCCTGTTAGATTAAGGGATAAATTGGGTACCAAATGAGCCGAGAGGTTTGTGCCTTAGACACAAGTTATGAGAATATTTAATGTTTTGCACAACCTGTGTCTACCCTAGGAGATATAATTCTTCTAGAGAACAAAATAATCTGCCACACAATCTTTGCAAACATTGTCTGTTTGTGTGGTATATCTCCACACAAGATAACATCTCTACAATATGAAATTGTAAACCCACCAATATTATAAGACAAGATTACACACCAGATGTGTACTGCCCTTAACTAACAAACTGAAGTGAGTGAAAAAAGTACTTGAATATAAAAAGGCATTATGGGACATAAATTTGTGGTTTTATGACAATCTATAACATTTCTGTCGAGTCATAATTCTGTATGAAAGGTGCTTGACGCAATGAAGGAGTTATTGTTCATTACTGGAGCCACAAAATTCTCATAAAATATCCATTAAATTTTTCCTCCAGTTAAAGTGGGATAAGAAGTGAATACATAAAGGCTCTAAATGCTAAATGTTAGAAGAAACATAAATTTCCAATGACATTTTATAATAATATACAACTTTCATCGTAGTTTGAAACTACACTTACATCTTAGGAAACAATCTACACTGAACTGTTTATGTAGTTGATTAGATTCACTCATAAATTGTGTGATCATTCAACCAAAAAAAATACAGTGTGCAGAGGGTGAGTTGGCACACCCCTAGCAGGTGAACCACTGTTCACACTGACACTTGCTGATAAGTCAAAAAAAAATTGAGGACTTTTCAAAACAGGCAGCCGACACTTATAAAACAAGCTTATTCAAAAATGGGTTATAAGTTGTGTTTGAGGGCAAAAGTTGACAATATAATACAATTTGAATTGTGGTTTTTTTTTAGTGTGTAAAAAAAAATACCTAGAATCAATCGGTCATTTGCAGAATGAGGTCTCCAGAGGGTGAATTTGCTGATGCTATCCTATACAGTGAGCCAATTTATCCTCTGGGTATCCCTCCCTGTTTCGACTTGAGAACTTGATTTAGATTGAGGTTCACAGAGGGTAAATTTAGTGATGCTACCCTGCCTTGCATCATTCTGCTGTTGACAGTGTGCTTATATCTATGCTTGGTGCTAAGTTCTGGGTAGAACCTCTTTGAACTCTTATTGTATTTTCATGTTTTCTGTATCGGAGACCTGATGATGTGATAAGATTTGCAGGCATTTGGTATCATTCGGGGAACAACCTGACAATTCAAAAATTTTTGAAGCAACGTGATTATTTATTTATTTACTAGTGTTTAAGGTCACATATTTTTGCACAATGGCTAATCATGACCACAACATGAGTATCAACCCAAGACCAGGGGTGAGTGTTAATAAGCCATGTTGCCCATTTTAGAGAGGGTTTGCACCTCCCAAGCATTGGTGACTGGGTCCTATTTTACCAGTAAAACAGAGCCTGTTTACCACAGTGAACAGGCACTGCTTCACTTCCCAGGGTTCCCGAGGGGAAGCAACGTGATTCATATTGAATCAAATTGGGATGATTTCAATTCAAATAGAATTTTGAAGATTCACAGGGACCAAGTGTCATTCTTTTCAGTGGTCCATGAACTGCAGATGTTGGAATATCAAATCTTCACTATTCACTAACTATTAACTAAAAGTATAGAATGTATATATCAAAATAAAGCCCCCACATAATAGCTCTCAAATCCCTAGAAAAGGAAAGAGAAACACAGGCAAATTCTCAGTGAACAGAGGTTAAACCAAAGGTCCTTTGTCTTAAACTTTGTATGGATGGTTATGCTTTTTCTCAAAATGAGTGTAATTGCCGTCTGGGAAATTTCACTCATTTTTTAGTTATTACCTACTCTCCATGTACTGTACAAAATGAATGGAATGTGGCATTTATACTCCCACCTCTGCCATTTGTGACATTAGTCAGGGATTTGTTTTCGGGGGTTTACCTGTAAATAGTAACGCAACATCTGTCAAATAGCTGTAAACAAAAATTAGTACTTATGTATTATATTTATTTATTGTTGTTTAAGGTTATATACTTATGCACAGTGGCTAATCATGACCTTGACAGTTTTACAGGTGGAGGAAGCCGGAGTACCCAGAGAGAACCACTGAGCAACGACGAGCAGCTGCAAGCTCCCTAGTACTTATGTAAATACCGTTATCATTCAATATGTTAATAAATGGCCAATCACTGGCCCTTACTGGATATATATACTTTATTTTCTGTCACTGAGATTAAGTATCGAATATTGTAACCCAACAAAGCAGGTAGGGGATGGCAAGAGGGAACCACGACATATGTAAGCTACTTAAGGGTTGCTGATCTTTATGGGGTGGGGGGGGGGGAGGGGGGCGGAGCGCACAAGGGTCGTAGAGACAGTGAGCACAAATGAAGTTTTATTATCTTGCAAACATACAAAAAGACTATCCTGATACCTGAAAATTTTCAGCTCATACAAAGTGATGTGGCAATGATGGGTCACCTTGAAAGTTTTCAAAATAAATATCTGACCATCACACTATCAGTTTAAGAAAAAAAATTAAGGTAGTCCTTAAAATGAAAGATCAGATCATTATTCAGAAGAAAATCAAACAAATTATAGTTAAGTTTTTTTCTTGCAGAACTTCGAAAATATAATTAATTTGTTATTCTGAAACAATATAATGTATTCAGTTCGGACACACCCTGTATAATTTAACATGTACATCTTACATTAATTCTTCCAATTTCACACCAATGTCCTGAATGACAATGAAGAAATACTGGCAGAGAGCAGGTACCATTTGGTGCTCCAATTCGTTTCACTCTTATTAACTTGTACAGGAGTGCCAACACACAAAAGAGAGGTTGCACCCATCTGGTATGCAACTAATTTGTGTACTTGCACACTACAGTGGAGCCCACTTAATTGGATATCTCTTAATTGTATATCCTGTTAATTGAATATAATTTCTCAACACAAAACCATTTATCATACTTCCAGTACAAATTTGACCTGTTTATTGAATATAGGTTATAGAGTAAACTCCTGTTAACTTAATAAAAAATCTTGTAACCTGTCGAGAAATTACCCTGACTCTCCCCAGTTTTCTTTTGGTTATAGACCTATTTGGCCTCAGTACATCCAATATGGGCATTTAATCTATTATATCTTGTTTGACAGAGCTCATGGAGCTCTGTCAAACAAGATATAATAAAATAAATGCTAAGTTTATTTCTAGAATGCAGGAAAGTGATGCAATCTGTTAATTGAATACTCCTGTTAATTGAATAATATTCATTGGCAAAATGGTTATTCAATTAACAAGGTTCTACTGTATCAGCATGAAAACACCATTCTTAACCATTTAAACCTTGAAGGCATTTTCCATGTCAGTTTAACTGCTTCAGGTGGAAGAGTCCATATTCACTATTTGAAGATGCCCGATTTAATATTGTCAATGTGCAACTTTAGAGCAAACAAAGTATTACAACAGGCTGTTAACCCCTTACCCAATGCAGATGATACCAAAATTAATTATTTTAAACAGTATTTTTTAAAGTTTTCAAAACATTTCAACAAAACAATATCATGTGACCCCTCAATGGAATGAGCTTAACAAGCTCGTTCCAATGAGGGGGGCACATCATGTGGTTTTGTTGAAATTTTATGAAAAATATATTTTTTCAACTGCTTAATTTGTAAACTGGGCAGATGTGGCCTACACGTTAGGTAAAGGGTTAATCTGGATTGTCCTATTCCATCAAGTTAATGAGACCAGATCAACTAGGTCAAACGCAAAGCTTACAGCATCCTGTTCATTCTGGCCGATCTAGTCTTGTCAACTCAGTTGAATCAGACAACCCAGATAATACTGCTGTTGTAATAATTTGTAATTGTGTCCGTATTGTTTGTTAGAATTCCTGTGATCCTGACCCCTGTGTAATGTAGTTGAAGTTACACAATTTCCATCCGAACAATACTTTTTGTGTGATGATGAAGCCGACGGATACCGAGCTATATTCCTATGAAAAAGATTCAAGAGGAAACAAATTGGGCAGCGATTTGGAATTGAACTGAATATCAACTTGAGATTTGAAATTAAAATGAATCTTGAAGCTTCGCTATGGCTTATATAACTGTAAATGTACATTCACCGATTACATTTAAATTACCCACTTTAGAGGAATTACAACCTCAGCATTGTTTGCCAGGGCCAAGTTTACCAGTATAATAGAACATGCTTACCACAGTCAACAAGCAATTTACCACTTCGGGATAATAATCAAAACTAGCTCTATCAGGTGGACAAAGGTAAAGTTTGTGTAGTATCTATTTGTTTATTTATTGGGGTTTATCGACACTTTTGAAGTTTGTGTACATGTGTTTCTATAGAATAAGTTTGTGTGCAAGTAATCTATTTTGGATTGCCATTGATGATACATGCACTGCAGGTTTCATTGGATGAGTAACTGCACTTTACTTAAAATAAAAGTTTTTCATCTAATAATGCCAAATTATTGCTGAACTAGTAAATGCCTGTAGATTTTTTACCATTTTTGCTACACCTTGACAGTTCATATCATGGGGCTATGTAGTTGCTTCTATACAAGTATTGGTTGCTTATATAGGCAGCCAAGACTTGCGGAGAACAACTTCCAGGGTACTTAAAGTGTAACTTGTAAGTATAGCCCAAGACTGCATGTTGGAACACCACCCCTTTTGTTGCAATCAAAAAAAGAGATCAAAGTCGAATTAGGACCCAACTAAAGGGAACTGTTTTAGTGAACTAAAACACATGTCTACCCTTCGATTAGTTCCTTGCTTCCAACTTACGACTAACAAAGATCAAACTAAAGGTCAAATGTCAAGATCATGGAAGTTCAAGATAGAATGTGACACATCAGCCTGGCTGTTGCATTCATATGCCAAATATCATAAACCTGGCTGAACAATTCAATAATTTGATCTTGATGTCAAAGATCAAGGTCATCTATCATCACAACAGTACATGATACAATGTCGTCTTATGTTGATACACCCACATGCCAAATATCATAAGCCTAGGTGAAAAGATAAAAAAAAAAATAGGCCGATGAAATCGTCAGATGTGTACCCATACGCGCAACTAGTAGAAAGCTGTATGACGGAGGGCCACCACGGATGCCGACATTATGTACACCATACAAGGTATGGGTACATGTAGAAATGGATTGGAGGAGTTTCTAATTTGATGGATAAAGGGTTAATATCTCCGGATTAAATTATCAGATTTACATAAAAAACTATACAGCACAGCACATCAGTAACCTGAATAAATATACAAAGAAACATAACAATCGGATTGATATTTTTTGAGTTATCTCATGCCAAAGGGATTGGAGGAATTTTCAATTTGAAGGATAAAGGGTTAATATCTCCGGATCAAATTATCAGATTAACACCAAAAACTATACAGCTCAGCACATCAGTAACCTGAACACAATTATAAAGTAACTTGACAATCCAAGCAATATTTTTCAAGTTATCAAATGCCAAAGGAATTGGAGGAATTTTCAATTTGAAGGATAAAGGGTTAATATCTCAGGATTAAAATAACAGATTTACACCAAAAACTATACAGCTCAGTACATCAGTAACCTGAACACAAATATAAAGTAACTTGACAATCCAAGCAATATTTTTCAAGTTATCGAATGCCAAAGGGATTGGAGGAATTTTCAATTTGAAGGATAAAGGGTTAATATCTCAGGATTAAATTATCAGATTTACACCAAAAACTATACAGCTCGGCACATCAGTAACCTGAACACAAATATAAAGTAACTTGACATTCCTCACAATATTTTTAAGTTATCGAATGCCAAAGGGATTGGAGGAATTTTCAATTTGAAGGATAAAGGGTTACTATCTCAGGATCAAAATAACAGATTTACACCCAAAACTATACAGCTTGGCACATCAGTAACCTGAACACAAATATAAAGTAACTTGACAATCCAAGTAATATTTTTCAAGTTATCGAATGCCAAAGGGATTGGAGGAATTTTCAATTTGAAGGATAAAGGGTTAATATCTCAGGATCAAATTATCCGATTTACACCAAAAACTGTACAGCTCGGCACATCAGTAACCTGAACACAAATATTAAGTAACTTGACAATCCAAGCAATATTTTTCAAGTTATCGAATGCCAAAGGGATTGGAGGAATTTTCAATTTTAAGGATAAAGGGTTAATATCTCAGGATTAAATTATCAGATTTACACCAAAAACTATACAGCTTGGCACATCAGTAACCTGAATACAAATATAAAGTAACTTGACAATCCAAGCAATATTTTTCAAGTTATCGAATGCCAAAGGGATTGGAGAAATTTTCAATTTAAAGGATAAAGGGTTAATATCTCAGGATCAAAATAACAGATTTACACCAAAAACTATTCAGCTCGGCACATCAGTAACCTGAACACAAATATAAAGTAACTTGACAATCCAAGCAATATTTTCCAAGTTATCGAATGTCAAAGGGATTGGAGGAATTTTCAATTTGAAGGATAAAGGGTTAATATCTCAGGATCAAATCATCAGATTTACACCAAAAACTATACAGCTCAGCAAATCAGTAACCTGAACACAAATGTAAAGTAACTAGACAATCCAAGCAATATTTTTCAAGTTATCGAATGCCAAAGGGATTGGAGGAATTTTCAATTTGAAGGATAAAGGGTTAATATCTCAGGATCAAATCATCCGATTTACACCAAAAACTATACAGCTCGCCACATCAGTAACCTGAACACAAATATAAAGTAACTTGACAATCCAAGCAATATTTTTCAAGTTATCGAATGCCAAAGAAATGGATACGGATGTCGGACGGACAGACCCACGGACAGATGGACAGACAAAGGATGGACGAACGACGGATGGTCACCCCGGATGCCGGCATTATGTGTACCATACATAGTATGGGTACAAATAATGAAAGTGTCAATGACACTGTAGCTCAACTTGTCAAGACAAAGACATGTACATGTATAGTATGTGACACAGCAATGACAAACATCTAGGTAATGACCTGATAACAAAGGTACATATAAAGTATTGTAACGGTCTGTACATGAATACTGACCGTTGCCTGTAACAAATGTATAGGTAAAGTATTGTAAAGGTGGGTGACAGTCAGATGCTAAACTAGAAAAAAATCTTTGAGTCCCAGAGTGGGTCTGACTGAACCCCAAAATATTTGTTCTCATAGCACAGTGATAACAAAGGCACCCCAAAACACACTCGTTCCTGTCCCAAGGTGAAAACAAAAGTACTCAAGAAGTTTTGTGAAGATCAGTTCATAAATACGAGCTGTATAGAACTTGTGACAAAAAACTGATTGGACCTAATTTCGGTACAAAATGGCCACTGGCAGCCATCTTGAATTTTGGACCGTACCCAGAAACACTCATTCTCATCCCAAGGAGATAACAAAGGTACCCAAGAAGTTTTGTGAAGATCGGTTCATAAATACAGCCTCTACCCTGAGCTGTATAAACATGTGTGCTTACATTGTGTAAGTAGCACTGAATAAATCAAAGTTCATCTAATTTGCATAATTTTGGCACGAAAAAAAAACCCTTACAATATGTGATGTATTCCATGTTACTAAACATTCATACAAAAATTTATTCAAATCAGAACTTTCATACAGAAGTTCTATACAAAAGACTGATTGCACTAATTTTGGTACAAAATGGCTGCTGGTGGCCATCTTGAATTTCGGACCACACCCAAAAACACTCGCTCTCATCCCACGGTGATAACAAAGGTACCCAAGAAGTTTCGTAAAGATTGGTTCATAAATATGGCCTCTAGTCTGAGCTGTATAGAAGATGTGTACAAAAAACTGATTAGATCTAATTTCGGTACAAAATGGCCACTGGCAGCCATCTTGAATTTTACACCACACCCAGAAACACTCGTTCTCGTCCCAAGGTGATAACAAAGGTACCCAAGACATTTCGTGAAGATCAGTTCATAAATACAGACTCTAGTCTGAGCCGTATTGACATGTGTACTTACTGTGTGTAAGTTGCACTGAAAAAATCAAAGTTCATCTAATTTGCATAATTTCTGCACGAGAAAAAAACCTGTATTATATGTGATGCATCCCATGGTACTAAACATTCACACAAAATAATTATTCAAATCAGGGCTTTCATATGGAAGCCCTGTGCAAAAATCTGATTGCACCTAATTTTGTACAAAATGGCTGCCATTGGCCATCTTGAATTTTGGACCGGACCCAAAAACACTCGTTCTCATCCCACGGTGATACCAAAGGTACCCAAGAAGTTTCGTAAAGATCGGTTCATAAATACGGCCTCTAGCCCGAGCCGTATTGGCATTTGCACTTACAGTGCTGAAAGTAACCCCAAAAAACATCAAAATTAGTCTAATTTGCACAATTTACGTACGAGAAAAAAACCCGTATTATATGTGATGTATCCCATGGTACTAAACATTTATACAAAAAATTATTCAAATCAGAGCTTTCATATGGAAGTTCTGTACAAAAAACAGATTTCTGCATCGTCGGTACAAAATGGCGGCTGGCAGCCATCTTGAATTTTGGACCGCACCCAAAAACACTCGTTCTCGTCCCACGGTCATAACAAAGGTACCCAAGAAGTTTCGTAAAGATCGGTTCATAAATACGGCCTCTAGCCCGAGCCATAGCAGCTTGGCACTTACAGCTCTGAAAGTAACACTAAATAAATCAAAGTCAGTCTAATTTGCATAATTTACGCACGAGAAAAAAACCCGTATTATATGTGATGTATCCCATGGTACTAAACATTTATACAAAACTTTATTCAAATCAGAACTTTCATACAGAAGTTCTGTACAAAAAAACTGATTTTTGCATCATCGGTACAAAATGGCCACTGGCAGCCATCTTGAATTTCGGACCACACCTAAAAACACTCGTTCCCGTCCCAGGGTCATAACAAAGGTACACAAGAAGTTTCGTAAAGATCGGTTCATAAATACGACCTCTAGCCCGAGCCATAGCCAATTGTTGACGTACGGACAGACGGACAGACGGCCAGATGGACAGACGGACAGACGGACGACGGGCCATGACAATAGCTCAAATTTGACTTCGTCAAAGTTGAGCTAAAAATCAATAATTTGACCTTCAGGTCAAAGATCAACGTAGGTCATGATGGTACGTGACACATCGTCTTTTGGTGATATTTATTTATTTATTTATTGGTGTTTAAGGTCACATATTTCTGCACAATGGCTAATCATGACCATGACAGTTTTATGGGTGGAGGAAGCCGGAGTACCCAGTGAGAACCACCGTTTCCAAAGTAAAGGAATTTTTGCCAAAATAAATAGCTACTACTAACGCCGAAGCGAGATCACTCGTTAGTTGTTGATATTTATATCGCTGAAAATTCAGTTAAAATGTAAACAAGCAAGACTGGCATAGTAGAAACAGAGAAGGTGGAGAAACATCATAGCATCCTTTTTCCACCATGCTATATAGCGTAACCTGCCAGAGGGTTATGATAGAAGCCCTTTATTTCCAGGCCTGGCATCAGTGTCAGGCTGAAGTATTACTAAATTAAGTCAATAAAACAAGGCAATTTACACAACAAAAACCCCCAAATACCACACCATACCCTACAATTACACACTTTGACCAAGAGGGTTTAAACAATACTGGAATATATTTTTCAAGGACATTTCAAGATTTAAAAAACAACTGATTTTCAAGCACATTCAAGGGCCAGCAGTTTCAAGGCAGGCCTTAAAATTGTCCTGATTCGCAAGAATCAGTTTTGATTCATGTGAATCCACTGCTGTGTGAATCAATTTTTAGTTCTTATTTCAAATATTTATTTATTCGTGTTTAAGGTCACATATTTCTGCACAATGGCTAATCATGACCACGACAGTTTGACAGGTGGAGGATTCCCGTGGACCCGGAGAGAACCACTAAGCAATGGTGAGCAACTGTCAGCTCCCCAACATACTAACTCCACACAAGCAGGGTTAGCATTAGTTGAAGACAAGTGCACCATTGACGTGCAGTACGCCTTAGTACACAGCGCCACTGTACCCCCAACGTAGGCAATGGGGGTGAAGTGTCTTGCCCAAGGACACAATGTGGTTGCTGCAGGTGGGGTTCGAACTGAGGACTCTCGACTTTCAGTCTGCACCTCTACCTAAAGAGCTACTGCGCCCCTGTCTTTTGGTGAAACACTCACATGCTAAAAATTGAATGCCAAGGTCAAAAGAAAGTCAATAATGTGACCTTGAGGTCAAGGTCATATGTAGATCATGATGGTACGTGACACTTCGTCTCATGGTGATACACCCACATGCCTAATATCATAAATCGAGGGGGAAAAGGTAAAAAAGTTCTGGCTTGGACAAGCTTACTTGTGAAAAAATCAGTAATTTGACCTTGAGGTCAAAGGTCAATGTATATATGGGTCATGAAGGTATGCGACACATCATCTTATGGTGATACACTCGCATGTCAAATATCATAAGCCAAGGTGAAAAGGAAAATAAGTTCTTGCCCGGACAAGCTTACATGAAAAAAATCAGTAATTTAACATTGAGGTCAAAGGTCAATGTCATTTGTGGGTCATGATGGTACATACTCTCATGGTGATACACCCATATGCCAAATATCATAAGCCTAAGTCAAAAGATAAAAAAAAAATCAATAATTTGACCTTGAGGTCAAAGATCATATGTGGGTCAAGGTCAAAAGTCATATGTGGGTCATGATGGTACATCGTCTCATGGTGATACACCCACATGCCAAATATCATAAGCCTAGGTCAAAAGATAAAAAAAAATCAAGAATTTGACCTTGAGGTCAAAGGCCAAGGTCATATGTGGATCATGATGGTACGCGACACATCGTCTCATGGTGATACACCCACATGCCTGATATCATAAGCCAAGGTGAAAAGGTAAATAAGTTCTGGCCCAGACATGCTCACTAGCCAAAAAATCAGTAATTTGACCTTGAGGTCAAAGGTCAATGTCTTATGTGGGTCATGATGGTATGCGACACATCGTCTCATGGTGAAATTATTTCCATGTGTATCAAAGATTATACCATGCGGTTTTATTTATATCTGAGTACTTTCAGGCAAGTTTGTTTATCACTTCGCAGTGTCACATCTTCTGAAATTTTGTCTGCATAAAAGACCTTCAATCACAGATTTAAGTACTTTTGTGTTGCTTCTGATGTCTCCAACTTGGCACAGAGTGTTTTTTACCTTTGCTCTTTCACATACAAGCAAAATCTGAATCCATATTTTTTCAAATTAGCAGCTTATTGTCCCTATAACCTTTACCCAACACACAAGGTATCAAAGATTTATTATTTTACTTATTAATTTTTTAAAACATTTCAATAAAACCATATTCTGTGAACCCACATTGGAACAAGCTTGATGAGCATGTTCCAATGAGGGGGTCACATGACATGGTTTTGTTGAAAATTTAAAAACAAATTATTTTTTTTCAACTGCTCAATTTATAACGTACGCGGGCGGATGTGGACGATTAATTGGGTAAAGGGTTAAATCCTCAGCTGTTGCTGAGACTCCATGGAAAATGGTGACAGCACATGAAATGGGTGTACAGTTAAACAGCATTTGATTGATTGTTCACTCAAATCATAAAATACATCTCTCTATCCTGAATCGGAATTGCTGCTGATCTTCAACAAATATGGTAACAGGAGAAACCTTAAAATCAATAGACAAGTATAAATTGATGAAGAATGAGCCATATATCTTTGACTATGTCTTGACATTCTGAGGATCCTTTTCTATGTATTGATGTTTCTGCCAATTTCATGTAAAACTCTGAGGCTTTTTCATTGGATCAGGGTCAGAAATCTTTCAATGAGAAATTAACATAGCAAGATGCAGCTAGAAGATTGATCATTTGAAAGTCATATAGCAAGAGTAGCAGAGTCTGCAAGAACTGAAGATAAGAATTGATTCTGATAGTACTGATTCTTAAAGGATTCTAAAGAACAGAAATGAGATCAGAATACGAGAAGCCATTTGAATGAGAAATCTTACTTCCTCCTTCGATATATTAACAAATGAACATCCAATTGGCTTGCCAATCCAATTTAACCAGAAAGCAAACCTAGTTTACCACTGTCAGGCCAATCTGGGCAGCAACAGGGGAAAAATATTGGACCCATACCCAATGTGAATTTTGACCATTTTTTCCCAATCTGAACCCTTAACATGAGGCCCCCAGGAGGCCTGAGGTGCTCACCTGATAATTAGCATCAATGGCTAGTTAACAGTACAGAGGAATGAAAGTCCTTTAATTGTTTGTAACTCTGTTGTCCATGTCAGACAACAGATTAATAAATAACTTCAAATCAAGATCCTTCCAACTCTTGGAAACCCAGAGACATACAGATAGAACACTACGATTTTAACCCTGTACCCAACATAATGGACAAAACCGGCCAGCGCTGTTCACAAAAAATCACCATTTAATTTTCATTTTTTTGTCTCAAAAACATAGCCTATGATGCCTCATTGGAACGAGTTCAACGAGCTCATTCCAATGAGGTGTCATAAGCTATGTTTTTGATGCACAAAAATGAAAAATATTAGTTATTCATGAATTTCATTTGCAAGTTCCGTCTGCTTTTCATGTTAGGTAAAGGGTTAACACATACCTAGCTGATAAATCAAGCCACAACAAGATTCCATACAGCAAACATTTTGTGAATTATTTTGTCACATGAAACTGCTCTGTGAATTAGGGCATTTTTTTTAGTCAAAAAGGTAAATTACTTTAGTAAAACACTTTCACTGTTTTAGCTATAAAGAAGCAAACTCTTTGGCCATCTCCCCAGAGGAATATTGTGTTTATGAAAGTAATTACAAATTGGTAAGACAAGTACTTACAGTTTCTCGGTGTGGAAGGTGTTCTTTTCTAATTCTGAAAAAGTTCTTGCCATACTGTCTCAGCCCTCTGACAAAACGTTTCTGTAAAATAAAAGGTAAGTAATTATTGTCAATGTTGCATGGCTTTTCGATGTAAATTTATGCGTATTTTCCATTTTGGTATTTCAAATTTATATATTTATTTATTGATGTTTAAGGTCACATATCTGCACAATAGCTTTTGTAATCAAAACATACAGATATGCCAAGTTTAGTCAATTGTTTATGCCCATGTTGCCCATTTCAGAAGACTTCCACCTCAATCATTGGCGACTGGGTCTTATTTTACCAGTAAAACAAACCTTGTTTTACTACAGTAAACAAGCACAGCTTCACTTCCCAGGGTTCCCAGAGGATAGTACTTCAAAATGACAACATCTACTCGATAAAATTCTGTAATAATGGATCGACGTTTGCCAGCTGAAACCACATTCAGGTTAGGAAATTTGAGTGCAACCATCTCTATAGACTGGAGATTGGACTCATCCAGCTAACCATAAACCACAATAAACATCCTTTAAAGAGCTGCAGTACTTTTCGCAAGGAGTCTTCTTTCCACACCAGGCCACACTCAAGAGGAAAGCTGTACCAATTGCCTGGGTTCCCCATTCTGGATTTGTGAAGGCAGTAAAACAAGAAAAACCCACAGGCTGAAAGCCAGGTGGACATGCACTTGCTAGCATGGTTGGAAAGATAGGAAGGGTGAATGAAGACCCAAGTGACCATCTATTGACATATCTCTCTCATGATATTGCCAATTTCCTCAAGCAATATTTCTGATACCCACCAAACAAAGACACCACCTCAGCACCAAACTTCCAAAGTGTGATGTGGGAAACAATGGAGAGAGGAAGGTTTGATAAACATGAGATAGCAATGAACAGGCCGAACCCAAACTGACAACATCCCTTTTAAAATATATATTTTAGTTCACT
This sequence comes from Pictodentalium vernedei, assembly GCA_031216915.1. NCBI lineage: Eukaryota > Metazoa > Mollusca > Scaphopoda > Dentaliida > Dentaliidae > Pictodentalium > Pictodentalium vernedei. The sequence goes on from CM062290.1 coordinate 347,584,869, forward strand.
TTGATAGTCAAAACCCTGTGCTTTGCAGTTATTTATTTATTAGGGTTTAATGACAGTGTTAACAGCAGGGTCACCTCTTGTTGGACAGTTTTATGGATGGAAGAAATTGGAGAACCTGGAGAGAACAACCAAGCAGCAGCAAGCAACTGACAAATGTCCCCAACAAACTAACTCCACATAAGCAGGGTTAGCATTGGTTGACGGCAAGTTGGACCATCAACGTGCAGTGTGCCTTAGTACAAAGTGCAAAGTCCCACCGTCCATCAATGTGGGTAACTGAGATTTAGTACCTTGCCCAAGACACAATGCAGTTATTTATTTATTTATTGGTGTTTAAGGTCACATACTTATGCACAATGGCTGATCGTGACCGTGACAGTTTTACGGGTGGAGGAAGCCAGAGTACCCGTAGAGAACCACCGAGCATCAACGAACAACTGTCAGCTCAACATTCTAACTCTGTTCAAGCTCAGCTCAAGCAGGGTTACAGTGGTCGAAGACATGTGCACCATCGACATTCAGAACGCCTTAATACACAGCATCATCGTGACCCATGTAGGCAACTGGGATAAAATGCCTTGCCCAAGGACACAAAGCGGGTCGTCCTGGACGGGGATCGAACTCAGGACCTCTAGCATCATATTTATTTATTGGTGTTTAAGGTCACATATTTTGGTACAATGGCTAATCATGACAACAACATGAGTATCAACTCAAGACCAGGGGTGAGCGTTAATGAGCAATGTTGCCCATTTTAGAGAGGGTTCGCCCCTCTCAAGCATTGGCGACTGGGTCCTATTTTACCAGTAAAACAGAGCCTGTTTACCGCAGTGAACAGGCACTGCTTCACTTCTTGGGATTTCCACGGGGAGCCTTTTGGTTTCAAATCCAATGCTTTAACCACTACACCAACAGGCTCCCATGCTTTGCAGTTGTTTCTTGGCAAGTCTAGGCTGCCCCGATAGGCAACCTAGACTTCCCTAGAATCAACTGCCAAATGACATGTCTACTGAAAGACAGCATGTTGGAGCACCTGTATTGTAGCAGTAAAATTGATGGAATTAGGCCTATAAGGGTTACACCAAGTTCATGAAGTAGAAAATAATCAAACGTTCCAGTTTTCAAATTGTTAACTCACACGCCTGATACCTGGTTACATATCACAGCTGTATGCTGTGTAATGAAACACTGATGAAATAAGCTTATCAAAGCTACTTTACAGATGAATGATAAATATGAATAAAACACACCCTGGTTCTCTCAATTCAATCAACTGCTCATATGATGCACATCAACTGATACAAACACCTGAGCTAATGACACCACAAAATTAGTTCGACAAACAATAAAAAATGTCCAAAATAAATTTCCCAAACTCATGATGTAAAATGAAATGATAAACATGTAATATTGCATTGAAATTTGTTAAGTTTCAATACAAACCCAACCTGCGCACATCTGAAAAAACAATTAATTTATTCGCACATTAAAAAGCAGTGCCATGAGCTATTGAGCACCGATAAAGACAGAAGCTGCATAAGGAAATAAAATGTTATGGAAGATACAGATAAAAGTGCTTTGTTTAAAAAAATGTTATGGAAGATAGAGTTAAAAGAGCTTTGTTTAACCCTTTCACCCAATGTAGATGATATTGAAATTTATTATTTTTATATTTTGTTTTTCAAATTTTTCACAAAAATTTCAACAAAACACATTTCATGTGACCCTTCGCTGAAAAGACCTTGACAAGCTCATTCCAATGAGGGGTCACATGATATGGATTGGTCGAAATTTTTTTCAAAAAATATATTTGTTTTTAACAGCTTATTTTGTAAATTACGCAGAAGATTGCAACCGATTTGTTAAAGGGTTAACCCTTTACCATATACACACAATTTAAAAATTTGATATTTCAATAAATTGTTTTTCTCTCAAACTTTTCAAAACATTTCAACCAAACCATATCATGTGACCCTTCATTGTTGAGTTCGTTCCAATGAGGTATCATACAGTACAGTCAAAAATAAGTTGTAGCATAACTGCAATAAACTAAGTATTCTGCTGCTCCTGCACTGATAAGATCAGAATCCAACATTTTCTGGAAAGCTCTCATTGAGAGCTTTCCAGAAAATGATGTCAGCTTCTGGTCTTATCAGTGTAGGAAGAGGAAGATACATAGTTTATAGTGGTTATCCTACAACTTATTTTGACTTGTACTGTATGATGTGGTTTTGTTGAAATTTTTTTGAAAAATTTCAAAAAAATATTTAAAATAATAGATTTTGATATTGTCTGCTTTGGGTAAAAGGGTTAAGAGCACTTTCAACAGCCAAGTTCACATTGTGACAGTTTTATGGGTGGATGAAACAGAGTACCAGGAGAGAACCAATGAGCAAGGGCAGGCAACTGTTAGACTCTTGAACTTACAAACTATGCACAAGCAGGTGGTCAGGATTAAACTGTTGATCTTTCAGTTTGAAGTTCAATGCTCTGACCACCAGAGCTGCTGCACACCCAATAACCATGTTTATAAGTTGTGTACAGTACATCTGCCGTGGACATGTCATAATCCACGCATGGGCAGTGATGTCCACGCATGCGTTTATGAGGTAATAAAATCATTATCAGCAAAATTTTAACTAATGAAGTACCGGGTTATGCCTGGTGCTTCATTAATTAAATTTTTTGACAATTATTCCTATAATTAGTGTTTGTAATCTAATATTAATGCGTCCATGGATATACTGCCCACCTCATGGAAAGTGACCAGTCTGCGGCTGCTGTACTGTATATATAAATATAGAACCTTAGTGAGCACGCTCACATACCCCACGCGCCCCGATATTTCAAGCTCTAATCATTTTTTAAAAATGAAAGTGTCAATGACACTGTAGCTCAACTTGTCAAGACAAAGACATGTATAGTATGTGACACAGCAATGACAAACGTCTAAGTAATGACCTGATAACAAAGGTACATATAAAGTATTGTAACGGTCTGTACATAAATACTGACCGTTGCCTGTAACAAATGTATAGGTAAAGTATTGTAAAGGTGAGTGACAGTCAGATGCTAAACTAGAAAAGAAATCTTAGTCCCAGAGTGGGTCTGACTGAACCCCAAAATATTTGTTCTCATAGCACAGTGATAACAAAGGCACCCCAAAACACACTCGTTCCTGTCCCAAGGTGAAAACAAAGGTACCCAAGAAGTTTTGTGAAGATCAGTTCATAAATACAAGCTGTATAGAACTTGTGACAAAAAACTGATTGGACCTAATTTTGGTACAAAATGGCCACTGGCAGCCATCTTGAATTTTGGACCGTACCCAGAAACACTCATTCTCAACCCAAGGTGATAACAAAGGTACCCAAGAAGTTTTGTGAAGATCGGTTCATAAATACAGCCTCTGCCCTGAGCCGTATTGACATGTGTGCTTACATTGTGTAAGTAGCACTTAATAAATCAAAGTTCATCTAATTTGCATAATTTCTGCACGAAAAAAAAACCCTTACAATATGTGATGTATTCCATGTTACTAAACATTCCTACAAAAATTTATTCAAATCAGAACTTTCATACAGAAGTTCTGTACAAAAGACTGATTGCACTAATTTTGGTACAAAATGGCTGCTGGTGGCCATCTTGAATTTCAGACCACACCCAAAAACACTCGCTCTCATCCCACGGTGATAACAAAGGTACCCAAGAAGTTTCGTAAAGACGGGTTCATAAATATGGTCTCTAGTCTGAGCTGTATAGAAGTTGTGTACAAAAAACTGATTAGACCTAATTTCGGTACAAAATGGCCACTGGCAGCCATCTTGAATTTTAGACCGCACCCAGAAACACTCGTTCTCATCCCAAGGTGATAACAAAGGTACCCAAGACATTTCGTGAAGATCAGTTCATAAATACAGACTCTAGTCTGAGCCGTATTGACATGTGTACTTACTGTGTGTAAGTAGCACTGAAAAAATCAAAGTTCATCTAATTTGCATAATTTCTGCACGAGAAAAAAACCCGTATTATATGTGATGTATCCCATGGTACTAAACATTCACACAAAAAATTATTCAAATCAGCGCTTTCATATGGAAGTTCTGTGCAAAAATCTGATTGCACCTAATTTTGTACAAAATGGCTGCCATCGGCCATCTTGAATTTTGGACCAGACCCAAAAACACTCGTTCTCGTCCCACAGTGATACCAAAGGTACCCAAGAAGTTTCGTAAAGATCGGTTCATAAATACGGCCTCTAGCCCAAGCCGTATTGGCATTTGCACTTACAGTGCTGAAAGTAATACCAAAAAACATCAAAATTAGTCTAATTTGCACAATTTACGCACAAGAAAAAAACCTGTATTATATGTGATGTATCCCATGGTACTAAACATTCATATAAAAAATTATTCAAATCAGAGCTTTCATATGGAAGTTCTGTACAAAAAACAGATTTCTGCATCGTCGGTACAAAATGGCAGCTGGCGGCCATCTTGAATTTCGGACCGCACCCAAAAACACTCGTTCTCGTCCCACGGTCATGACAAAGGTACCCAAGAAGTTTCGTAAAGATCGGTTCATAAATACGGCCTCTAGCCCGAGCTGTATCCAATTGTTGATGTACGGACAGATGGACAGACGGACGACGGGCCATGACAAAAGCTCAAATTTGGCTTCGCCAAAGTTGAGCTAAAAATTATTCAAATCAGCGCTTTCATATGGAAGTTCTGTGCAAAAATCTGATTGCACCAAATTTTGTACAAAATGGCTGCCATCGGCCATCTTGAATTTCGGACCGGACCCAAAAACACTCGTTCTCGTCCCACAGTGATAACAAAGGTACCCAAGGAGTTTTGTAAAGATCGGTTCATAAATACGGCCTCTAGCCCGAGCCGTATTGGCATTTGCACTTACAGTGCTGAAAGTAACACCAAATGAAAGTGTCAATGACACTGTAGCTCAACTTGACAAACTTGAACTTGGTAAGTTATAAATGAAATGGCAAAATTGAAGATCATTGGGACCAATGTCAGTTTTTTTGCCAGTGGCAACATTTTTTGACAGAAACTTAAAAAAATCGATAGCTCCCATCTAGAGGTCACCCCAAACAAGCATGAAAGGTTTCAAAGCAATCCGATCATAAATGTGCCCTGTAGGGTGTGCCAAAGAGAAATATCGAGTCTTCTGACCAAACCAAGTTCTAAGAATGTTGGCCGCGGCAACATTTTTTGCCGGAAATTGAAGAAAATCGATAGCTCCCATCTAGAGGTCACCCTAAATAAGCATACCAGGTTTCAAAGCAATCAAATCATAAATGTGCCCTGTAGGGTGTGCCAAAGGGAAATATTGTGGTTTGACTAAACTAAGTTCTAAGAACGTTGGCCACAGCAACATTTTTTGACAGAAATTGAAGAAATTCGATAGCTCCCCTCTAGAGGTCACCGTAAATAAGCATACCAGGTTTCAAAGCAATCTAATCATAAATGAGCCCTGTAGGGTGAGCCAAAGAGAAAGATTGTGGTCTGACTAAACTAAGTTCTAAGAATGTTGGCTGCGGCAACATTTTTTGATGGAAATTGAAAAAAATCGATAGCTCCCATCTAGAGGTCACCCCAAACAAGCATGAAAGGTTTCAAAGCAATCCGATCATAAATGTGCCCTGTAGGGTGTGCCAAAGAGAAATATCGAGTCTTCTGACTAAACCAAGTTCTAAGAATGTTGGCCGCGGCAACATTTTTTGCCGGAAATTGAAGAAAATCGATAGCTCCCATCTAGAGGTCACCCTAAATAAGCATACCAGGTTTCAAAGCAATCAAATCATAAATGTGCCCTGTAGGGTGTGCCAAAGGGAAATATTGTGGTTTGACTAAACTAAGTTCTAAGAACGTTGGCCACAGCAACATTTTTGGACAGAAATTGAAGAAATTCGATAGCTCCCCTCTAGAGGTCACCGTAAATAAGCATACCAGGTTTCAAAGCAATCTAATCATAAATGAGCCCTGTAGGGTGAGCCAAAGAGAAAGATTGTGGTCTGACTAAACTAAGTTCTAAGAATGTTGGCTGCGGCAACATTTTTTGATGGAAATTGAAAAAAATCGATAGCTCCCATCTAGAGGTCACCCCAAACAAGCATGAAAGGTTTCAAAGCAATCCGATCATAAATGTGCCCTGTAGGGTGTGCCAAAGAGAAATATCGAGTCTTCTGACTAAACCAAGTTCTAAGAACGTTGGTCGCGGCAACATTTTTTGCCGGAAATTTAAGAAAATCGATAGCTCCCATCTAGAGGTCACCCTAAATAAGCATACCAGGTTTCAAAGCAATCAAATCATAAATGTGCCCTGTAGGGTGTGCCAAAGGGAAATATTGTGGTTTGACTTGAATTTTGGACCGCACCCAAAAACACTCGTTCTCATCCCACGGTCATAACAAAGGTACCCAAGAAGTTTCGTAAAGATCGGTTCATAAATACGGCCTCTAGCCCAAGCCGTATCCAATTGTTGACGGACAGACGGCCAGATGGCCGACGGGCCATGGCATAAGCTCAAATTTGGCTTCGCCAAAGTTGAGCTAAAAAATGGTCAGTATGTATATACTGTAAGGGCAGTAATAGCGATGAGGAGATTAATCAGTATACAATCGGCCAATGGCTGATAAGCACCCATAGGTTGACAATCAGTAGTCGGGGGTTTGGGATCTGCCCTTGCCGATAGTCACATGTAAAAAAATTGTCGAGATTTCCTCAATTCATCATCCAGATTTAAGATGTTTTTATTGAAATGACTCGAGTGATTTGTAATTCCGTTTGATCTTGTCAAATTTTGCTTAGCACTGGCAGAAATTGAGAGACAATCATGTTCACTCATGTGATGAGTGTCTGCTAGATATAAAAAAAAAATCCAAAAATGACAGCAAAAAAACTGCAGGAACTTGCTTGTGAGGGGAATGGGTCCACAGGTACTGACTACTTGCAGTGCAGGAGTATTGAGCAAATAACACTGCAGTCAGTGTTCCGGTTTTCATTTTTATTTTCTATGAATTTACTCGTATTCAAAATTTATATATTGTTTCTGTGTGTGTGTTATTTTACTAACAACCTCACCCAAAACAGTGGAAAGAATGAAAATGCTCAAATGTTCATGTCAACAAAAGTACACAAATGAATATTCAAAACTAATTTACTGAGTTTGTGAGAGACACATGTCTTTCTGACCCCTGTTAATTAATATTCATGATGCCAGGTCACGAATGAGAATTGTGGGATAATGTTCACATTACGCTTCAAAGAAAATAGCCATGTGGTTCTTTATTTGTTTTGGATGTTAGACAAACAATAAAATCCACTTTTATTCCACAAAAGTTATTCAGTGTAATATTGATTATAAATATGTAAGTCTCAACTGTTTATTTGTAAAAAATAAGAAAATAAATTATAGACTTATTCAACACGAATAACCGCAACAGAACTGCATTCATCTGCCAAATTATATGTTATTCCTCCCGGTAAACTTTTTGAGCTTCATTTTGGGGGCATAAAGGAATGAAAATCAGGGTGGGCAGGGATGAAAATAAAGCATATTTTTTATTATAGCCTTACCTTTGATGCATTTCGGCAACAACTTCCATAAGAGATAAAACTGTAGTGTTCGGGTTTATGTTTTTTTTGTTTCGTTTTGTTCTGCCGTGATTCAGTTTATCAAAATATGTATGCAAGATGGCAGCGCACATCAGTAAAACAAATGGGCTCCTCATCAATAATTAAATCATTAATTAAAGCCCTCAATATTGTTGATAACAAACATCACTAAAATCATTGTTGGGATTTGGGTGTTTACACGGGTGAGTTGGCTAGCAATTATCAACAATTCAACATAAAACACTGACCATCTGACATCGGCATCAACAATCAGCCGATTTCGTATCCAAAACATCGGCAGTCGGATGACGGGTCATTTATCTTATCAGCTCATCACTAGGCAGTAATGAGCAGAATCAGACATGTTTAAACCCTTTCACACTGATACCACAATTTCAAGTTGCAATTTTTTCTCATAACGCAACTTACTAATGAATTGGTAAAATTTTCAGTTGTGTATTATTAAAAAAATTTGGAACTTCAAATTTCGATATTTTGACTATTTTGCCAGTAAAACAGAGCTTATGTTAAATAAGCTCTGTTTTATTGGTAAAATATGACCCACTCACCAATGCCTGGGGTGGAAGGCCTCTAAAATGAACATGGGTATAAACGATTGGCTGTACTTGACTTGTCCCGATACCAACCACAATACCTTGCAATGATTGGTCATTGCCTCGTTGATTTTATTTTATGTCGCCGGGCCCACGCATATGTCCACTGTCAGCGATTCTTATGTCCACTGTCAAGGAAAGCGTCTCGTTGCCATGAGCAATGGTTCATCGCAATGTTTTTTTCACTTGAAATCAACTGAGACAAATACATTTAACTGAAGTAAAATACACACAAAAGTACCGTTATTACGTACAAAAAGATTAGTTATGAAAACATGGTAATTATTTATGAAACTGATTAGATTCTAAGGTCTCTTTTCATTAATTTACTGTGACATAAACTGAAACGAATCGAGAGCATCTCACCCCGTTGATTGCGTAAGTAAACAGTGAATAAAGGGAAATCACTCCAGTCTGTTATGATAAAAGTTAACACCTTACTGAAAAAAAGTCTACTTTCTAAATAGAAGATTTTTTTTTTTCAATTCAATTTTACTTGTGTAAGAAAGGGACATATACATTATTCTGTTTGTTGACAGGGGACATGGTCTCACGTTCCCTGCTTGAAACAAATATTCAACCTCGGCTAACGCCTCAGTTGAATATATATTTCATGCAGGGAATGTGAGACCATGTCCCCTGTCAACAAACAGAATAACTTATAATATCCATGTTGTGGTCATGGATTAGCCACTATCCAGAAATATGTGACCTTAAACACAATAAATAAATGAATATTCTGACAGCGTTCAAAGTGTTAAGGGAAGGGTTAAACTGATATACCACAGAGACTGACAGTTTCTTACAATAGTTTCTGACAATAATTCTTATCAAATGATGTGTTCAAATAATTCTTAACACCTCAGTTAATACAAAATGAAATTAAGCATTTTTTTTATCAAACAGCTCCATGCTTGAATTGCTTCACACTGATTTATAACTAGTTATGTCTTTCCTAATCTACAAAAATCATCTGGAAAAAATTAAAGTTGTAGGGAAATTTTTTCACTGTTTGCCATGTTCACTGACCCTTTTGCTGGTACAAACAGATTCAAGATAGCCTACTCACTTCCAGTAAGTTAACTTCTGACACACCAAAGCAATCAACATATATTTCATTACAATAAAATTCAAATTGACTGATAGCAAACATTTTTTTGATACTTTGCAGTAGGAGCTTTTATGAATGACAAGAAAATTCTGAAGAAAGTTGTGACTGGAATTCCACAATATTGGGTGTTTGTAACAACATACCACTATAAAGTCACATAAAAATTCAGAAAATGAGATACACAGGTTGAAAACACCTAGGGATCATGCAGCTTGTGATAAAACTGAAATGCATGATATTCTAGGATCAATATGTTGGGAAATCCATGGATAAATAAGTAGATGCTCACACATCATGTGGCCAAGTACTAACTGTGAATTCTATTAGTAACATAGTCAGCAAGTGACGGTAGTATGGGATGGTACCTGGTCTGTAGGTTTTATACCAGGTGAGGTGAAGCCGAGCCTGGTATAAAACCTACACACCAGGAATAAGGTTAATGAAAAGTTGAATAAAAACTAACAATTCTACATACATTTACTGTCATTACCACCTGAAAAGGGTTAACAAAACACTTTTAAACGTTCAAAAAATCACTTTTAATCTGTTGAGTAAACTGTAAAGAAAATCATCACTTCAGCATAACAAAATCTATAGAATCATGAAAACAACAAAGAACTTTAGGACTACAAATAATATTTTATGCCCATTGTTCAAATATTTAATGTTTTAAATCAACAAATACAGTACCTTGAAAATAGTTTTGGTACTTAAATTCTCTTATTTTGTTTTAATTCAAAATTTGCAAATTTGAAGCAAGTGGAAATGCATCAAAATAGTAATGGCAGAAACTCATCCAAGAAAGATAACTCTAGGTCACTGTGTATTAAAGTGACACCCGCCGTGTACAGGATTTACTGCTTGTATGCATGTGACATTCTTAGCCAATAAAATTTGAGGAAAAATGAACAAATTTGTCAGAGGTGGGGTAAATTCAATACTATGATCATAAAAGAAATTTATTACTTTCCAAAATGTGATTTACTGGAATTTACGGGTTTGATTATAAATGATAACTTCACAAGTGAATTATGCAATCAACAATTGTGTCAAGTATCCATGCGTGCAAACGAAGATGCTTTGCTGTGGGTGTAATGGGGACTTCATTGTTTTTTTTTAATCCTTTACCTAATGTGAAAAGCAGACGACACTTGCAAAAAAAATTCTTGAATAACTATTATTTTAATTTTTTGTCTCAAGAACATAGGTTATGAACTCTCATTGGAACAAGCTCGACGAGCTCATTCCAATGAGGGGTCATAACCTATGTTTTAGAGACAAAAAATGAAAAAATAATGAAAATTAATGGGCGAGTTTTGTGAATAGCGCTGGCCGTTTTTGGCCATTATGTTAGGTAAAGGGTTAAATGTAATTATTTTGTTAATAATGAAAAGTAATAAACAGAGTAATCCCTTTACTGTATTGGTTACATGAAATAATTTATTTATTATTATATATTTATTGTTGTTTAAGGTCACATACTTCTGCACAATGGCTAATCATGACCACAACACGAAGATAAAGTCAAGGTCAGTCAATCGTTTATACCCCATGTTGCCTATTTTAGAGGACTTGCACCCCAAGCATTAGTGACTGGGTCCTATTTTACCAGTGAAACAGAGCTTGTTTACAACAGTAAACAAGCACTACTTCACTTCCCGGGGTTCCCACGGGGGATGTGAAATAATTAATTCGAGGCGAGGGACTATATTGCAAAACACTCATGCGCATTCGTGCACTTGTGTTTGTACAACGTCCCTCACCTCTCATGAATTATTTCATGTAGCCAGTCCAGTCAAGCGATTACTCTCTATATCTTTCACAATCCAATTTTGATTTTATAGGGTCTCACTTACACCATTTGGGTCAATCTTTCCTAATTAAATTAGTGTGAAATCAAGTCTACATCAAGAATGAAAGTGTCAATGACACTGAAGCTTAACTTGACTGTGTGTTGAGTTTGATGAAAAGGATAATGTTCAATGTTTATGAAAGGATTATGAAATACGACAAGAATTGTGATAATTGAGAATATGTTAATTTCTGTTCCCTGTGTGCTATGTTTTCAATAAAAATAATTTGAGGTGCAGACTGTACTAAAGAATTGAGGGGTGGGTTAATGTGGCCCTCCCAGTTAATGTTTGTCAACCAAAGTTACCAAGTTACACTGAAATTATTCCAAAACGAGTCATCCTATCAAGTTACAATAAAATCCCTTCATAAATATGGCCTGCAGACTGTGTTCAAGGTTTTGGGCTTTGGGCCTGTATAGCCATCATGGTTGACCGATTGCAACCAAAAGGGGACGTCCTCATCTAGACATAATACTAAGTCATCCTACCAAGTTACAAAAAAATCCCTTCATAAATACAACCTGTAGTCTCTGATAAGGTTTTCAGGATCGGCCAGCAGTCATGGTGGAATGATGATCATGACCAAAAGGGGACGTTCTCATCTAGACATTATATGGAGTCATCCTACCAAGTTACAATGAAATCCCTCCATAAGAGGACTTTCTCATCTTGACATGACCTCAAACCTGCATATGAAATTTTGTGATGATCAGACAAGAACTACGGGGTGTAGCCTGTGCTAAGGAAAATGTGAACAGACTGACCAACTAACAGACTTCCACACACGTGATGGCAATAGCTTATCTTGACTGTGTCAAGTTAAGCTGAGAACAAACAAAATTATCATCTCAGTTTCAATGTTCTCAAATATCTTTTTTGACGGTTGAATTTGTACATAAGAGCCCACTTAATTGTATAACTTTTAATTGAATAACCCTGTTAATTGTATATAAATTACAAACACCAAAACAATTTACCATTGTAAAATTCTAAGTTGTGTATTATGCAAAAATTTTGAAAAAATCAAATTTTGATATTTTGGACTATTTTACCAGTAAAACAGAGCTTGTTTTAAACCAGTTCTGTTTTACTGGTAAAATAGATCCCGGTTACCAATGCTTGGGGTGGAAGTCCTCTAAAATGAGCAACATGGGTATAAAGGATTGGCTGGACTTGACTATATATCCATGTTGTGGTCATGATTAGCCACAGTGCAGAAATACGTGATCTTAAACACAATAAATAAATAAATAAATAAATAAATAAATAAATAAATAAATAAATAAATATGTATATTGATATTTTGTGCCTTACACCTACCAGTTGACAAATCGTATTATTACAGTGGAACCCTGTTAATTGAATAGACACTTTGCCAGTGGAAATTATACAATGAACTGGAGTATTCACTTGAAGGGATTTGGTCACCTTCCAGTATTCTAGAGATAAACTGTGCATTTATTCTATTAAATCCTGTTTGACAGAACTCATGGAGCTCTGTTCAACAACAGATAAAACAGAATAAATGCCTGTATCTAATGTACCAATGCCAAATAGGTCTATAAACAAGGGGAATTTGGTGACAGTCATGATAATTTCTTGACATATTAACAGGATTTTCTTTTCAATTAACAGGAGTTTACTCTATAACCTGTATGCAATTAACATATCAAATGTCATTCAAATGCCGCGTGGTTCTGAAATATTCCACACCTCAAGAGAATACTGAATATCAACTCATCACACCCATCAGTTCATGAGAGAATTTTTGTTTTTAAATTCAGAGGATTTTTACCTCACCTTCCCCTCCCCATCGGGGGTAGTAACTTAATCAAAACAAGAGGCCCCAGGGGGCCTGAGGGCACTCACCTGACATGGTAGCCTAAATATCAACCCAGAGAATTGATTTCCACAAGTTGCATCTGCTCCTCCTAAGAAAAGCTGAAACCAAATATCCAAATATTCTGACCAGTGGATCTAAAAAAAGATTTTTAAAGAATATTCCTCATACTGAACTAAGTCATAATTCGGGCTCCCACAGGGAGCCCATATATGAACCCAGGGACTTGGCTTTAACAAACCTGAATCTCACACCCCTAAGGATTCTGCACACCAAATATCAAAACATTCTGACTGCTGGATCTGAAGAAGATGATTTTTAAAGAAAATTCCTCATTTTGAACCAAGTTACAATTCGAGCTCCCACAATCAGCCCAAATATGGACCTAGGGACATGGCTTGAACAAACTTGAATCTTACCCCCCTAAGGATGCTGCATAAAAAATATCAAAAGCATTCATCTGCTGGATCTGAAGATTTTTAAAGAAAATTCCTCATTTTGAACTAAGTTGTCATTCAGGCTCCCATAGTGAGCCCAAATATGAACCAAGGGACTTGGCTTGAACAAACTTGAATCTCAGCCCCCAAGGTTGCTCCATGCCAAATATCAAAACATTCCAACTGCTGAATCTGAAGAAGAAGATTTTTAAAGAAAAACTCCTCATATTGACTAAGTTATAATTTGGGCTCCCATAGGGAGCCCACATATGGACCCATGGACTTGGCTTTAACACACTTGAATCCCCCCCCCCCCCTCCCCCTCAAGGATGCTACTCACCACATATCAAACCATTCGGACTGCTGGATCTGAAGAAGAAGATTTTTTTAAGAAAATTCATCATTTCGAACAAAGTTACAATTCAAGCTCCCACAGTGAGCCCAAATATGGTCCTAGGGACATGGCTTGAACAAACTTGAATCTCACCCCCCTAAGGATGTTGCATACCAAATATCACAAGATTCTGCCTGCTGGATCTTGAGAAGATTTTCAAAGAAATTTGCCTGAAATGCACTAAGTTCGAATTTGGGCTTCTATCGTGAGCCCAAATATGAATCCAGGTGGCCGATTTGAACAAACTGGAATCAGATCCACCCCACAATGTTGCATACCAAATATCAAAAGATTCTGCCTGCAGGATCTGGAGAAGAAGATGTTTGAAGAAATTTGCCTGAAATGCACTAAGTTCAAATTCGAGCTTCTATAGTGAGCCCAAATATGAATCTAGGGAGCCAATTTGAACAAAATAGAATCAGATCCACCCCACAATGTTGCATACCAAATATCAAAAGATTCTGCCTGCTGGATCTGGAGAAGAAGATTTTTTAAGAAATTTGCCTGAAAAGCACTAAGTTCAAATTTGGGCTCCTATACTGAGCCCAAATATAAACCCAAGGAGCCGATTTGAACAAACTTGAATCAGATCCATCCCACAATGTTGCATACCAAATATCAAAAGATTCTGCCTGCTGGATCTGGAGAAGAAGATTTTCAAAGAAATTTGCCTGAAATGCAGTAAGTTCAAATTTGGGCTCCTATACTGAGCCCAAATATAAACCCAGGGGGCCGATTTGAACAAACTTGAATCAGATCCACCCCACAATGTTGCATACCAAATATCAAAAGATTCTGCCTGCTGGATCTGGAGAAGAAGATTTTCAAAGAAATTTGCCTGAAATGCAGTAAGTTCAAATTTGGGCTCCTATACTGAGCCCAAATATAAACCCAGGGGGCCGATTTGAACAAACTTGAATCAGATCCACCCCACAATGTTGCATACCAAATATCAAAAGATTCTGCCTGCTGGATCTGGAGAAGAAGATTTTTTAAGAAATTTGCCTGAAATGCACTAAGTTCGAAATCGGGCTCCTATACTGAGCCCAAATATGAACCCAGGGGGCCGATTTGAACAAACTTGAATCAGATCCACCCTCCAATGTTGCATACCAAATATCAAAAGATTCTGCCTGCTGGATCTGGAGAAGAGTTTTTAATGTTTTTCCCATTGCCTAGTGTTAAAAAGTGTTGACTCAGCACTTTTTCAAAGTCCCGAAACTGTACCCTATGATAAAACCGATGGCAATTTTTTTTTACCAATTCTTTCTGTTGGTCCTAAGGAAGCTTCACACCAAATAAAAATTCTCGGTGCCGTGCAGTTTTGGAGATATGGGCGTTTTAATTTTTTTCTATTTTTAGCTCCTGCGGTTCCCATGGGGCTACAGGAAAAAAAAAATCAACATAAATTAGGTACTTATGACCCAATAAGCCCTCACATAAAATTTGGTTCAAATCAGCCTCTCGGTTTGAAAAATAGAAATTTCGGGCGGGGCCAAAAATTTTGCCCCTCCCATAACGAAGCCAAGTATAGCCCCACAAACTTATCTTGAACAAATCTGAGTCTACACCTCAAAAGGAAGCTGCACACCAAATATCAAGTCTCTGCTACTGCTGGTTCATGAGAAGAAGATTTTTTAAGATTTCAGCACACTTTTTGGGTGTGGCCCTACCCACGGGCGGGGCAACTTGATTTGAACAAAATCAAATTGCGATGTCATAACAAACTATTATCTCAAATATCAATTAAATTGGTTCAGCGGTTTGCGAGGAGAAGACGCAAACACCATGTTCACGGACGCCGGACGACTGACGCCGGACGGTGAGTGATCACTATAGCTCTCCTGACTGAAAGTCAGGTGAGCTAAAAAACTGAAATGCCACACTCCAACAATCACTCACAGGAAATTTTGTTGTAATTAGGCCAGTGATTTTGAAGAAGACCTGAACACCACTTTTGCGACAGAAGCCAGACAATAGATGACAATGAAAAAGATGAAAAGCTGCGTCTAGAGCTCATCTTGTCTTTCAGCATAGTCAGCTAAATAAGACCTTTACCGTATGAATTGGCAGTATCTGCCTGCTTAACCCTTTACCCAACGAATCGCCCACATACACCCACGTAATATGCAAATTCAGCAGCTGAAAAAATATTATTTTTCAAAAAATGTCAACAAAACCATATCATGTGACCCTTCTTTGGAACGAGCTCGTCGAGCTCGTTCCAAAGAGGGGTCATATGATATGGTTTATTTTACATTTTTTTAACAAATTTAAAAAATGATATTTAAAATAAATTTTGAAATCGTCTGCGTTGGGTAAAGGGTTAATATACAAATCGAGCAGTTGAAAAAAAATAGTTTTAAAAAAATTTAAAGAAAACTATATCGTTAAGCCTGTTCCAATGAGGGGTCACACCGTATTCTAAAACATTTGAATTAAAAATAGAAATAAAATAACAAATTTTCATATTGTGTGCATTGCAGAGACTAAAATCTCAAATTTTTAGATAACCTATTTATCTGGATATAACAAAGAGAACCGATTACAGTACAGCCATTGTGGATGAGGGCATTTTTCCACAAAATAATTCACAGATGATCCGCTGTCACACCTTGCGAAATTTCCACCAATGAAGCACCAGGGTAAATCCCAGTGCTTCATTGGTGGAAATTTTGCATACGTGTCATAGCAGATCTTTGAATTATAATATGCATGGAAAAAATAAAAACCCATGGATTTTGAGCCATTATTGATGGCCCTACTGTATAACAGTTCACAGGTTTCGAAAGCATCTGCGGCAAGCACAGGGGGTGTCAGCTGTCTTAGGGAACTTGAGCAAAGAAGCGAGGGATCTTCCCACAGGAACAGTTTAAAACAGTGTTATCAAACAATGTTATAAACTTTTTGACGAACTGTTTGTAGTTCCAGACGAACAACTTTTCGCTCATCTGTTTTTTTATTTAGATAACCACTAGAGGAACGATAAAATCATTCCTCTCAAATTTTATGGTCTACATTGGGGAAAGGGTTAAGGTAATAAATTTTTTTAGTCTCATAAAAAACCCAGTGTCTATCAGGTAGAGACACAATCTGACTCTATGTCTTATCAAGTAAACAACATGAAAGTGATTCTCTATCTATTGTGTGTATATCCTGTCAGTAGAGAATGCATATCTCATTACATAACGTTCAAGTTTTTCTCAGTTAGCAAGCAATCTATTCCCCCCCCCCCCCCCCCGTTTCATACTCGTCTACAGAAGTTCATTCCATTTTCTTAACTAAGATATAATATCTGCGAAAATAGATCAAAAACCTCCCAGACTACCTTGTAAAATACTGAATAAACATGCTCTATTATTTATTATTAGCTCTTTTAATCCTACCTATTTCATGAGGTAAGGAAAGCAAATTGAACAAGTGATATCAAAGCTACTGTTGGGCAAAATGATACACATTCTATACATAAGATAACCATTTCAGGGGTGTAGTCAGGTGAAATGAATTGGGGAGGGGAACAAAATATTTTTCTGCTGCCTTTTACCCCACCTTCATTTTATGTTGTGCTGTGTTAACTCTTGACCTGCTGCTGACAGATATTCCTACCCTGAACAGCAAATCTCTTGAGAAGAAGACAAATTTGTGCATTTTTATTTAAATTTACCCCCTGTAACTTAAATCAAGGCTTCTTGAGTTAAATTCCCAAAAATATTTTTATGGAATCTAGTCACGGCTGCTTTATAGCAGCCATGACCAGATTTGATAAAAAATATTTTACAAAATACTCCGTGGGTTAAAAGTGTGTATCCTGCAAAGCTGAAGGCCTGGATCTGACAGTTCCCCAGGTTCTTTATTTATTTATATTTTGGGGTTTAACAACACTTTTGACAACCAGGGCCACCTCATGTTGGACAGAACCACCGAGCAATGGCAAGCAACTGTCAGACTCCCCAACATACTAACTCCACACAAGCAGGGTAAGTACTGGTTGAAGACAGGTGCAGCATCGATGTGCATTATGCCTTAGTACACAGAGCCACTGTGCACACACATGGGCAATCAGGATTAAATGCCTTGCCCAAGGACACAATGCAGTTACCTCTGGTGGGATCAAACTATGGACCTTTCAGTTTGAAGTTCAAATGCCGTAACCACTGAACCACAGTGCTCCCTATAGTGGGGCCTCTTGATTTGAAGTTCAATGCCATAACCACTGAGCAACTGCGCTCCTAGTTCCCTAGGTTAAAAGTTAACTATTCATGCCAACTGGGGCACCTGAATACTTTTTGCAGGCTGAAGTACCCAAAAAATGAAGGAATAACCATAGAAAGATGATCCAAGAAATTTCAGGATGAGAGAGTGCATGAACACGTTTTGGGGATTTTAGATATGAATGTGTAGGAAACGTTGGATGGGTGGCTGCGTGGATGATGCAAATTCTCACCCATGGCCTATACCACTGCTGCAACAAAATTACATGTCCACGAAGGTACCTAAACCCTCTTACAGAACAATTACATTAGACCCTACCTATTCCTTAAATAAAATGAAAGTGTTAATGACACTGCAGCTTAACTTGACTGTGTGTAGTGTTTGATGAAAAGGATAATGTTCAATGTTTATGAAAGGATTATGAAATAAGAAAAGAATTGTGATAATTGAGAATATGTTAAGTTCTGTACCCTAAATGCTATGTTTTCAACAAGAATAATTTGAGGTGCAGACTATACTAGAGAATTGAGGCCTGGGTTGATGTGGCCCTCACAGTTAACGTGTGTCAACCAAAGTTACGAAGTTACAGTAAAACCATTCCAAAATGAGTCATCCTACCAAGTTACAAAGAAATCCCTTCATAAATTGACTCGTAGATTTTGTATCTAGGTCACATGCCTGTCTGGCTGTCACAGGTGACCGATCATGACCAAAATAGGACATTCTCATCTAGACATTATACCGAGTCATCCTACCAATTTACAATGAAATCCCTTCATAAATGCAACCTGTAGACTGTGCTAAAGGAATCTAGGTCATATGCCCCTCTGGCTGTCACAGGTGACCGAACTCGACAAGAACAGGACACTGTCATCTAGACATCATACAGAGTCATCCTACCAAGTTACAATGAAATCCCTTCATAAATATGACCTGCAGGCTCTGTTAATGTTTTCGGGTTTTGAACCTGTGCAGCCATCTCGGTTGACCAATCACGACCAACATGGGACGTTCTCATCTAGACATGACCTCGAACCTGCACTTGAAATTTGGTAATGATAGGACAAGAACTATGGGGTGTAGCCTGTGCTAAAGAAAATGTGAACAGACTGACAGACTCAGACTTCTGCACACGTGATGGAAATAGCTTATCTTGACTTTGTCAAGTTAAGCTAACTAACTTTTCATGTCAATTGGAGCACCTGAGTTAGTGTTCAACTGATTACTAAAAACAGTCGTTAACTGATTATCGATTATTTGAGCTCACAATCGGCTGATTCTGATGCCGATTCCAAATGTAATACAGTGCTGTACTAGACAAGTCGAAGCTTGAAAGAATTATATTAAACTGAACATTTTTCACAGTTTTAAACTTCGTTGACTGGGGTCGCAATAAAATTACCAATCCCTTGGTAGAAGTCCTCTTAGAGCCATGTTTACCGCCCAAGTGAGTGTGACTGGTAATTTTACCTAGACCTGAGTCAATGGAGCACAACCTTCACTTTTCTGGTATGAACTGGCGATTGCCGCAAGCATGCTCAAGTAAAGCTTTAAAATGTGAATGCTATGGGGTCAAATCGATTGGAGTCATCTGCTTCAGACAGTCATGACGAAGCTGAACAGTTGAACTCCGGGTCTTAAGGATAGCAGGATATAGAAATGTACATTCTTATTTGCGTTTCAAACGTGGTTAACAGTAAATGCACATTTCGCTACCGAGTTCCATTTTCTTTCAAGTGTACATCCATCATAGATACGACTTACAGCAAAATGGTACCCAGGTAGATAATTATCTACTTGGCGATAAATAATTATACGTCTGTCTTCTAATTATGGGATCATTCTCTCATTGTACTAATCAAGCATCATGGGCACGACTTACAATATGTAGACTATTGTGTTCGAGCTTGTTGCGATAAAAAATGGATCCTTAATTCTTCAGCACCGTAGGTACTAGGAAGTAGAGTTAGGGATACAGGGAAGGAAGCCCCTACCCCCTTTTTGTTCATTCTTGTTTAAATACACGTTTCCAGCAAACTTAAATGGGGGCATGTTTCAAAACATATTCTCGGGTTATAGGTGCAACCCCACCCCTCCTCGCCCCCGATTATAGTCCATTTACAGTCTCTCAAATCAATTTGGGTTCAGCAGGTTGGTCAATTAATTACAAGTGAATACTATTTAAATCATAATTTTTTTAAAATAGGGGGTATTTACCTATCCTTTTTATCAGATATGTCGTCCTTCGATCTGTTTGCAGAAGGATGCCCTACCTGGCAAACAAGGGTAGATTTTTGTATTTGAAGTGGACCACAGGTAAAGAGTACTTCAAAACACACAAATCTCCCTGCGCGGCCAAGCTTCCAATATTCAACATAGGCCTAGAACCATTATGTTGAAATATCAGCCCTCTCCCAAATTGTATTGTGGATAATTGTTCAGGAATGCACGGTCTTTTCAGCATTCTTAATGTAGGACTGTCTGGTGTGCGGGTGGGGATGGGGGCCTAGCCTCCCCCAATAATTTGTTTGCACTTATTTAAATATAACCTGCTTTCCTGTGGTAGTGTGAGGCCAAATCCCTGTTATAGTTCACTTTATTTATGCCATCCCATATCAATTTCGTTCAAACAGGCCTCTCCGGTAATTATGGTCATGAATTTTAAAACATGGGACTTCATCGCGACTTTGAATACCAAAATTGCCCTTGGTTACCAGATAAGGTACCCTACTGTTTATACAAAAAGGACACCTTATCTGAGAACTACGGTAGTTTTGGTATTGGGAACATACAGGGGAACCACCTAAATTTCCAAGAGTCTGGCCACCAGACTCCGACTGTAGCACCCTTCTTTCACAGACCCCTCCCCCAATATCAGTCTGGTTCTGACGGCCCTGTACTTGATCCTTTGTTGGGGGCTGGGGCATTTTAGAAATTTATTGAAAAGATATTGAACAAGCCTTTTATAACTAGAAAGTGTTTTAGCACACTAAAACATATGTCTCCCCTTCCTTTCTATTTTATGCACTACAAATGATATACACATAAAAATATTGACAATCATACCAGATATGTAAGGTCTAGCTCTGAAGAGAAATAAGTTATGATGACTCTGGCAAATAATACTCTATAAAATATCTGAACTTGACCTTGGGTCCAAAGGTCAAGATCATGTGAAGGTCAAAACAGAAAAGGTTAATACCTGATCTTATTGAGAACCAACAGCTAAAACAATCCAGTGATCACCAGACACTACCATTTCAGAAAGATTAGCAAGCACATTGCAGACAGGAGTTGTATTGTCAATGAAGACTTTTACAGTTTGTAATCGAGTTCTTCTTCGTACATCAGAAAACTGTTCTCTCATGGTGACACATCCACATGTCAAAAAGAAAAAAATTCTGGTCTGGACAATTACTCCCTATTTAAAGTACATAAATTTGACCTTGAGGTCAAGGTCACATGAAGGTGATGATGACATGTGGTCTTATTGTGATACATCCACGTGTCAATCATCTAACTCCTAGGTCAAAAAACAAAAAAGTTCTGATCTGGACAATTATTCCCTATTTGAAGTACATAAATTTGACCTTGAGGTCAGAGGTCAAGGTCACATGCAGTTCATCAAGGTAGCGGACATGCGGTTTCATGGTGACACATCCACATGTCTAAAAAAAAAAAATCTGGTCTGGACAATTACTCCCTATTTAAAGTACATAAATTTGACCTTGAGGTCAAGATCACATGAAGGTCATGATAACATGTGACATGCGGTCTAATTGCGATACATCCACATGTCAAATATCTAAGTCCTAGGTCGAAAAACAAAAAAGTTCTGGTCTGGATAATTATTCCCTATTTGAAGTACATAAATTTGACCTTAAGGTCAGAGGTCAAAGTCACATGAAGGTCATCGAGGTAGACGACATGTGGTCTCAAGGTGACACATCCACATGTCAATAACCAAGTCCTAGGTCAAAAAAAAACTGGTCTGGACAATTACTCCCTATTTGAAGTACATAAATTTGACCTTGAGGTCAAGGTCACATGAAGGTCACAATGGTATGCGACACACCGGCTCATGGTGATACATCCACGTGCCAAATATCTAAGGCCTGGCTCAAAACACAAACAAGTTTTGGTCCGGACAAAGTTTCCTTGAAAAAAGCACAAATCTGATCTTCAGATCAAAGGTCAAGGTCACATGAAGGTCACAATGGTACGCTACACAGCGGCTTATAGTGATACATCCACATGCCAAATATCTAAAGCCTGACTCGAAATACAAAAAAGTTTTGGTCCAGTTTCCCTTAAAAGCATAAATCTGACCTTCAGGTCAAAGGTCAAGGTCACATGAAGATCACTATGGTACACTGCACACCAGTTCATGGTGATACATCCACATGGCAAGTATCTAAGGTGTAGGTCAAAAGATAAAAAAGTTATGGCCCGGACAAAGTTTGTGTGATGTTTCCCTTAAAAAAAAACACATAAATCGGACCTTCAGGTCAAAAGTCAGGGTCACATGATACACTGCACACCGGCTCATGGTGATACATCCACATGCCAAGTATCTAAGGTGTAGGTCAAAAGACAAAAAAGTTATGGCCCGGACAAAGTTTGTATGAGAAGAAGAAGAAGAAGAAGAAGAAGAAGAAGAAGAATATGCACTAAAACAATATGTCTCCCTTCTGGGAAGGGGAGACATAATAACAAAATATATTTGGACGTATTTCGTCAATTTTCTTTAACAAGGTACTGAAATGCCAAAAAATTGTTGATGCTTCACACAGTTTTTGTTAACTCTGGATATAGGCCTTTGAACTCGATTTTGAGGTCATAGTGAGTTTATTAGCGACACAGTCAACTGTCCACCAACAGTTAAATCCTATCCAAGTTCTTGTTCAGAAAAACAAGCATGTTGACAGTTTCTGGCTTCAAAGATCCATGTTTAGGACATACCACATATCCAGAACAGGAAAATACCCTTTCAGATGGTGTTGATGTTACTACAATGGGGAGGTATTTTCGCGCGATAGTAGCTATCCTTGGATAACAACCTTCCTTGCTCTTCCATCTTGTTTTCACTTCTTTAATAAGCTTCTTCTTCTGTTTTCCCATCATCTCTTGTCGTTTATATAATTCCTGCGCTGCATGAGCACTATGGTTAAAATGTTCAAGCAAACGTCTTCATGCTGCCAGTGCAGTTGATACTTTACGCACATCCAGACCTGCCTTAACCGATAACTGAAGCATGTGGGCAGCACAAGGAACACTAGCAATCCTTTTCGACCCCAATTTCTCTGACAAGAGTTCGTAAAGTACCCGAATACTGGCAACCGCATTCGAAGCATTATCATGAATAACTGAGGTCACTGACATGGGTTTTATTCCAAAATTGTCAATCACATGAATCAACCTTTTGCAATATTGAAAGCAGTATGCTGTTCGGGCATAATTTCAGTAGCCAATACGTAACTTTCAATGTCCCATTTATGTTCACAAATAAAATGTACTGTCACACTAATATATGGGTCGTTTGTACGACTTGTCCATATATCAGTCATCAAAAAAAAGAACTGAGAATCACATTGTGAAGATTCTTGTAGTGTAGTCAATTTCTTCATCAAAGCTTTTTTCACTTCGCCATACTTTTTCTTTACTAAATCTGTTTTACGGGTTCTACCAGGAACTTCATATCCAGGGATAACATAATGCATAAGATCCCAAAACCCTTTGCCTTCAACTGTATTTAAAGGCAGCATGTCAATAATAACGAATCTGGCCAAAAAAAAAATGCATATTAATTGATTTTCTCTTGAAATCACTGATTTTTGCTTTGGCAGAAATGGACAAAGTAGCGACAATTTTGGGCTGTTCGCTGTGGTCACCAAAATTCTCTCCGTATACACTCTTGATATATGTGATAAGAGTAGTAGTAGATCCATGGTAAGTAAAATGCTTATTGCATTTTTTACAAGAAAAAGGCTTTTCAGATTGTTTGTCAAAGTACTGCCAAATTTCCACAGATTTACGAGACATTTTGTATTGAATCTGATATTTTCGAATGACAAAGCTGTCATTTTATAGTAGCACAAAAACCAAATCGGAATGACGCTTGACAGTGCCTCCTCTCCCCCCTTGTCCCCAAGCCCCTGCCAGAAGAATCTAACAACCAACAAAAGCGCTTGTATCGCTGAAGCAATACAATGTCCCCTACAGGACTAATGAGCATTAATAATTATACAAATGCTATAACCAGGATGTGATCAGCATGAATTCCATTGAAGCATTTCCAAAAAAAGTCCAGAAAACTGATATTTTGGCGCTTTTCCATATTTCCAAGGGACATAACTCACACAAGAATAATGCAATCAGCATGAAACTCAAACTAGATCTGTAAGTCATCGTTCTATAGTAGGTTACCAAGAATGAAATCATTCGGTTGAAGCATTTCCAAAAAAAAGTCTGGAAAACTAAAGTATGACTGACAGACTGACGGATGGATGGACAGAGTACAAATGAAACTTGATCTGTAAGTCATCGTTCTATAATAGGTTATCAAAAATGAAATCATTCCGTTGAAGCGTTTCCAAAAAAAGTCCGAAAAACTAAAGTATAACCGACAGATTGACTGACAGACTGACGGATGGATGGACAGAGTGTAAATGAAACTTGATCTGTAAGTCATTGTTCTATAGTAGGTTACCAAAAATGAAATCATTCCGTTGAAGCATTTCCAAAAAAAGTCCGGAAAACTAAAGTACGACCGACAGGCTGACTGACAGACTGACAGATGGATGGACAGAGTGTAAATGAAACGTGATCTGTATGTCATCGTTCTATAGTAGGTTACCAAAAATGAAATCATTCTGTTGAAGCGTTTCCAGAAAAAGTCCGGAAAACTGATATTTTGACGCTTTTCCATATTTCCAAGGGCAATAACTCACACAAGAATAAGGCAATCAGCATGAAACTCAAACTTGATCTGTAAGTCATCCTTCTATAGTAAAACTAAAGTGTGACTGACAGACTGACAGACTGACGAATGGACGGAGTGCAAACCTATAGTCCCCTCCGGTAGGGGCTAATAAAAAGTTGGAACTTCAAAAGCAACCTGCCAATCAACTATGTTTTATTTATCCTTTTTTTTGGGATCTAAAACAATTGGACTATCCCAGGATAGTCGAGGACATCTATCAGCAACATCAAAGGCAGCTAACATTAACTGGCACTAAGTTCAAACGGAGCGAACAGAAACTCACGACTTTGCAACATGTCAATTTCACCTGTCACAAACATCACAGAACTTGGACAGAAATTCCTAATTGAGCAATAATTGTTGTCCCAGTTTGTTTTCAGCACACATCAATTTTTGTAGCCCAATAGCAGTCCCCGGTCGCGGAAATTAACCATGTTGTGATACAAAATACGCCAGAGTAAACAAGGGACTGCGACATCAAGCTGATAACCTTTTGAATACCACCTAATGGTGACCGTTGGATTTGCCCTGAATAATCGATTATTAAAAATTGTAATCGATTATGAGCTTGGATGATCATTGATTGATCATTTGATTATTCGCGGCAGCCTTAGGCTATACCGCTGCTGCAACTAAAAAAACATGTCCATAAATGAACCTTTACTCTCATACAGAACTACATTAAGCCTCCTACCTATTCCTTATATGTAAGAAACATTTCATTATTCGTTTTTTAAATTAAGCTTTCAAACATGAAGTCTATAACCTCCTCATTGCAATGACCTTGTTCAAATTAAGATTTTGTTTTAAAACAAAGTAGAAAATTTATAATTTATATTCTTGTTCATTTACAGTGGTTCATTGAATCAACAAAATAAGAAAAATACAATCAGTAATATGTTAGCTTGTTTGTTCATAAAGATTCTGACTGAAGTTGACTACAACCAAATTATTTTGAGTATTAACCCTTAAAAGCTTATTTACAACTTTTACGACCTCAGAACAGGTGCCCTTAACATGCCATCATGTGTATGTCCTGCTGACAATAAACTAATTACATAGGCAGTAGTTTCTAGTCAAGTTAACAGGCAGCCAAGACTTGACTAGAAATCACTGTTAAGCCACTGGATGTGTACAGGCTGTGGTCAGGTGTGAATTCAGGACAATTGTCCAGGCCTTAAGGGTTAAATGAGCTAAGAGTTGAGGATACATTCGAAAGCTCTCTGAAATTAAATGTTTTGTTTCAGGTTGCTGGGAAACAACGAATTTTCATTGCCATTTATTTATTTATTGGTGTTTAAGGTCACATATTTCTACACACAGATATAAAGTCAAGTCTAGCCAATTGTGTATAACCATATTTCCCATTTTACAGGACTTCTACCAAGGCTTTGGATATCAAGCCCTAATTTTACCAGTAAAACAAAGCTTGTTTACCACAGTAAACAAGTACTTCTCCACTTCCCAGGGTTACCATGGGTGTTCATTGCAATTCAAATTCATAAGGATATAAAGAAGCAATTATTTATGTTTATCACAATTGTGTGTCATAATAATTTATCCCTTCATTTCCCATGACTTTAAGATACACTTACACAAAGATCTACACCCTGTATAAATGAATGATCCAGAGATAAATTATACATTGATTGCTCTTTTTCAATTATTTTCTTCACAAACTGGAATTTTCCCATGTGCCTTGCACAAAGGCAGATAAAGCAATATTTGTAACAAGTCCCTTTGCGATGAAGTAAACATCATAAAACATACACAGCGACTGAGAGTTCTAATGAAAATACTGTCAGACCAGAAAATACAAACAGCTAAAAACAAAATGAATGCAAATATGAACTGAGTTTTGATAGACATATATTGTGCAAGATATAGGCAAAGAAAATATCCAGTACATAGCCACACTGAACCAAACATCATACTCAGGGATTTTTCTGCCCTATTTGATTGAGAAAGGGCCTGGGGCCCATGCCATTGGGAAAATTTGAGTCAAGGGGACTCCAATTGGGAATTTGTTTTGGAGGGGAAAAGACAAACAGAGAGTAAGAAATTTAACATTCGAATTGAGCAGAGAACATTAAGACTCACATCTAAACAACTGCATGCATACTACAAGTAAGTTTTATAACAAACAGTCGCATGGAATCATGTTCATGCAGTCTCTATTAAACTGTCCTTATACTATTAACCCTTTACCCAACGTAACGGCCAAAACTGGCCAGCGCTATTCTCAAAAATCGCCAATTAATTTTCAAAATATTTTCATTTTTTGTCTCAAAAACATAGGTTATGACCCCTCATTGGAACGAGCTTGTCGAGCTCGTTCCAACGAGGGGTCATAACCTATGTTTTTGAGACAAAAAAGGAAAAAAATTAGTTATTCAACAATTTTTTTTGCAAGTGTCGTCTGCTTTTCATGTTAGGTAAAGGGTTAAAGAATAACTTCTCATTTGCCTTTGAATTAAGAGATGTTGCTTGGCAAGCAATTTACATTTAATGTACAATTGGTGTCCTAAGAGGGTGGTCATAAGGCCTCAGAAAACCAATGGTTTTCTTAGGCCTAATGACTACCCAGTTCACAGCACCAGCTGTGTATTAAATTTTTGAATGGGAACCAAGTTTGGGAAATTTGGGGTTGGGAATTTGGAAATATGCCCAAATGTCATTGGGAAAGGGCCCCATAAACAGCCACTGTAGATACCCAAAAGATTCACTGGTACAGTGGTACTCCGGGGTTTCTGCACTTGAATGGGTAGCCAATTCAAGGAGTTTCCATGACTATCCCAGTGGATTTTCAAGGAGACAGAAATAAGAAATTCAAGGATTCTCAAAGATGTGGTAAATAAACTGAATACAGAGAACTTGTACTCAATATTTCCCATGTTAACCCTTTACCTAATGAATTGGCCACATTTGCCTATGTAATTTACAAACTGAGAATTTGATAAAAACATTTTTCAAAACATTTCAACAAAACTATATCATGTATCTCATCTCTGAAATGAGCAACAAGCTCATTCCAATGAGGTGTCACATCAGGTGGTTTTGTTGAAATTTTTTTTAAATTTGCAAAAAAATTAAAACACATTAACTGGTAGAGTGCTAAATTATTTTTGGTCCTTAAAATTTCTTTGTGCATCTTTGCCTGGTTACAATTTATGGGAGAGTGCCAGAAGGCACTCTCCCATAAATTCTAACAAGGCAAATCCTAAGAGATAAAATTATATCATTTCAAAGATAACATGAAGCACATCCACAGAATATGAAGCCTTTAAATTGTGGTACTGGCACTTCAGAATAAAGCCCAAATGTGGGCTTCCAGCACTCTACCAGTTAAAATAAATTTTGAAATCGTGTTGTTTGGGTATATAAACCTAATTGCTGATTCTCATTCTATTACACATTGTTTTGGACAAAGACAATATATTCTGGCAGTATCCAGCTCACTCGGAGGTGAGCTGATTGTTGGTGAAATGAATTTCCTCGGATCACCTAATATCTCTGTTTTCAAGGGTTTCAAGAAAGTCTCCAATATTCAAAGACTTTCTGGATCTTTGACATGAGATTTCTGAATTCTAGGACTTTCTTGGAATTTAAGAAGTTGTGAGAACCCTGTAGTACTGTTGTTGGCTACAAAAATGACCAAATATACTAAGTACAGTACTTTCTCTTTCCTTTCTTATTGGGTTTTAACAACACTTTCAACTGCCAGGGTCATCTCATGTCAGAAAGTTTTACAGGCGAATGTAGTACCCAGAGAGATCCATTGAACAGGGTCAAGCAACTGTTCAACTCTCCAATGTACTAACTTTGCGCAAGCAGGGTGAGCATTGGTTGAGGACAAATGCACCATCGACATGCAGTATACCTTAATACACAACGCCACTGTGCCCCTCCCCCCCCACACCCACGTGGGCAATGGGGATGGGATTAGGTGCCTTGTCCATGGACACAATGCAGTAACCCCTGGCAGGGATCGAACTGTGGACCTTTTGGCTTGAAGCCCAATGCCGTAACCATTTAGCTACTGTGCTCCCAAGTACAGTACTGTAATAACAAAAGTGGACAGAGATTTCGGATTGGTTCCAGTCAAAATTCTCTGTCCCCTTTTTCTCTTTACAAAGCTGTATGATCTAGTGATTAACTAATAAGGATTTGCGACCGTCATCTGCTTGCTGATTAGTTGAGCACACAATCTGCCGATTGTGAGTGCCAATGTCAGATAGTAACAACCAAACTTGAATCTCACCTCCAGTGGGATGCCGTTTTCCAAATATCAAAAGATTCTGACTGGTGGATGTGAAGATGAAGATTTTTGAAGAATATTCCTCATATTGAACTAAGTTATAATTTAGGCTCTCACAGGGAGCCCAAATATCAACCTAGGGACTTGGCTTGAACAAACTTGAATCTCACCCCCCCCCCCCCCCCCCCCCTAAGGATGCTACATACCAAATATGAAAACATTCCGACTGCTGGATCTGAAGAAGAAGATTTTTAAAGAAAATTCCTCATTTTGAACTAAGTTATAATTCGGGCTCCCATAGGGAGCCCAAATATTAACACAGGGACTTGGCTTGAACAAACTTGAATCTCAGCCTCCTAAGCATGCTGCATACCAAATATCAAAAGATTCTTTTTGGTAGATCTGAAGAAGAAGATTTTTAAAGAATATTCCTCATACTGCACTAATTTAAACATTTGGGCTCCCATAGAGAGCCCTAATATGGACCCAGGAAATTGATATCAATAAACATGTGAAACAATCTTCCAATGATGTTATATGTGAAATTTGAAAGCTTTTGGAGCAGTGGTTTGGGAGAAAAGTAGTCTTAAATGTTTTTCCCATTACCCACAGTGTTAAAAAATGCTGACCCAGCACTTTTTCAAAGTCCCAAAAAGTACCCCATGATGAAACCGATAGCAATTTTTTTTTTACCTCTCCATTCTGCTGGTCCTAAGAAAACTTCACACCAAATAAGAATTCTCAGTGCCATGTAGTTTTGGAGATATGGGCGTTTTAATTTTTTTCTATTTTTAGTCCTTGCGGATCCCATGGGGCGACTGGAAAAAAAGATTTGGCATAAATTAAGTACTTACGACCCAATAAGCCCTCATATCAAATTTGGTTCAAATCTGACTCTCGGTTTGGAAAATAGAAATTTTGGGTGGGGCAAAAATTCTTGCCCCTCCCATAACGAAGGCAAATATAGCTCCTCAAACTTCTCTTGACGAAAAATCTGAGTCTACACCTCAAAAGGAAGCTTCACACCAAATATCAAGTATCTGCTACTGCTGGTTCATGAGAAGAAGATTTTTTAAGATTTACGCACACTTTTTGGGCGTGGCCCTACCGAGGAGCGAGGCAACTTGATTTGAATGTTTGTTTGTTTGTTGGTGGTTAACGTCACATATTTATGCACCATGGCTAATCGTGACACAACATGACTGAAAGTCAGTGGAGCTAAAAATGCCGAGCTGAATTTTCTGAAATGCCCACATCATATTGGGTAAGATATCTCAAAAGAAGAGTTACAGGGTTATGTTGTTTGCATTCTTGTGTGAATACACAGTATGTGGAAAATGGATGCACACATATCAGTATTCAGATCTTTTCATTAAAGCAATCAAGCAGAAATCAAGCTGTGAAAAAAAACCTGGCTACAGGAGTAAGAGCCACTGATCAATGAATTGACCAGCTGAAAAATTCAATAACAATCACTTTTGATGATGCCACACAGATTACCAGTAGAGCTGGGCAGTTCTTCGGTTTTCTGGTTCGGTTCCGATTTTTGTGGCAAATCAGAAAACTGAACTGCCACACCTTGCAAAGACTGGCCAAACAGTTTTGCTATGTTTCTTCTTCATAAACTGATCAAACTATGTAACTGGCAGAGAAATGAACTAGCGACCACTATAGACTCTTGTCACTTACTCTATCTGGCAAAGGGGCAATACATCGAGTTCTCCGCATCACATTTTATCCCTTATTGACTCGCCCTTTGTGACAATGAGAACACAACACAGATTAGTTGAACTTTATTCATTTGTTACTCTGATTTCTGTTTTTTTTAGAGAATATGCTTAGCAACTGATCCTGTAGAACCCCTAAGAATGAGCAAAGGGAAGTTAGGCTGAACCCAATGGAGATATAGTGGAACCCTGTTAATTGAATAGCCACTTTTCCAATGTAAATTATTCGATTAACAGGGACTGTGTCACTTTCCTGTATTCTGGAGATAAATTTAGCATTTATTATACTATATCTTGTTTGACAGAGCTCCATGAGCTCTGTCAAACAAGATATAAATAGATTAAATGCCTATATTGGATGTACTGAGGCCAAATAGGTCTATAAACAGGAAAACTGGAGAGAGAGAGGGTAATTTCTCGACAGGTTACAAGATTTTTTATTCAATTAACAGGAGTTTATTCTTTAACCTATATTCCGAAGTTAAGCAACATTGAGCCCGGTTAATCCTTGGATGGGTGGGCGTCTGAGCGATTGATTCGGATTCCTGCATTGTTTCCTTGAGCAAGGCACTTAACCCTGATTGTCCACATGGGGGGGGGCACGATGATGCCGTGTACTAAGGTGTATTGCACGTCGATGGTCTGCATGTCTTCAACCAATCTAACCCTGCCTGTGCTGCAGTGGTGAGTTATGATTTTGAGGCGCTGGCAGTTGCTCGTGGTCGCTCGGTGGTTCTCTCTGGGTACTCCAGTTTCCTCAACCTGTAAAACTGTCACCAACATGATATGACCTTGGCTGTTAAAGTGTCGTTAAACCTTAATAAATAAATAAATAAACTAACCTATATTCAATTAACAGGTCAAATTTGTACTGGAGGTATGGTAATGGTTTTGTGTTGGGAGATTATATTCAATTAACAGGGTTATTCACATTAAGAGATATCCAATTAAGTGGGCTCCACTGTATTTACAGGTGTTTTGTGGTGAGTGGTGTCATACAAACTGTTGTGGGCTTTTTTTCCAAGTTAAGAAGCCGGAAGTATTATTTATTATATGTCCTTAACGCATAGAAAAAATGAAATGAAACCCAAAGCTTTTTCCTGAAACCGAATCTGAAAAATCGAAATCTCCCAGCTCGAATTACCAGCATCTGAATCACTACATTATGCTCTTGAATAAAGTGTTGCCAGAAGAGCTGAATATTCACCAAAAGTGTGATATATTTACATAGTGGACATGCACACTAGTCCCAAAATGAACAGCTGGCTATATTTTTAGTTTCTTCAATCAGTTAATCTATAATAAAACCACTATTATTTTGCAGAACAGCAGACGAGGATTTCAGGGATTTCAAAATATTATATATTTATTTATTGGTGTTTAAGGTCACATACTTCTGCAGAATAGCTAATCATGACCACAACACGGAGATAAAGCCTTAAGTTTAGTCAATCGTTTATTCTCATGTTGCCCATTTTAGAGGACTTCCACCCCAAGCATTGGTGACTGGGTCCTATTTTACCATTAAAGCAGGGCATGTTTACCATAGTAAACAAGCACTGCTTCACTTCCACAGGGGATTTCAAAAAATAATTTGTTAACCAATTAGGTCACAGAAAATAAATAAGCATTTTATTACAATATTTGCCTAACTCATTTTTTATATTGGTCATGAAATAAAGTTATGGATGCTTCCCAGCAGCTATGATCAAACTTCAAAATAAAATCACAAAAACAATGGATTACAGAAATTATCACAAAAGGATTGAAGCAAAGGTTGTTTTTTCCCAAAATATTTATCTTCACCACTTCTTGTTCGAAAAGGTTTACCTCCAAACAACAGAATCAAGAGTGTTTGTCAGTGTTTGACTTATAGTTTTGAGATGGGTGATTGCCCCTACCCTCCATAACCAATACCAGAATTAGAAACATATTGTGGTGACACAAAACTGCCATCACAAGTTCATTTTACAATGGCAAATTTGTACCTACAACGGCAGTTTTAAATTCAATGGTGACTGACTTTAACTGATAGTTAGTAGCAACCATAGTCATCTTCAAATAAACATGCTAGTATTGACTAGGGATAAAAAAAACAAGCAGTGGACTGACTGAATGATCATCTGACTGATCAGTTTAGTTAAAGCACAGATGGGTATTTCATATTCACACGTTTCAACAAACAGAGTCTTAATTAAAGTGTCAATGACACTACAGCTCAACTTGACCAAGAAGGGACTGAACTAAATAGAAAGTTTAAGTAATGCCAAGTCATGCACTCAAATTTCTGCAGAAAAGACATCAAAGCTACATATGAAATCAGAAAAAGATTGGGTGAGTGATGCGGCCCGAAGAGTTTGCTAATGAATTGTTGACAATTTATATGCCAAATCCATGATGGCCGCTGGCGGTCATGTTTTTCAACAAAATTGAGAAAAATTTGATAGCTCCCATGTAGCTATCACACCAAAACTGCATTTGAAATTCGAAAAAGATCGGATGAGATATGTGGCCTGTAGGATGTGCTAATGGAATTGTTGACAATTTATATGCAAAATCCAAGATGGCTGCTTGCAGTCATATTTTTTAATGAAATTCCGAGAAATTCAATAACTCCTATCAAGACATCACACCAAAACTACAAATGAAATTTGAAAAAGATCGGGTGAGAGATGTGGCCTGTAGGGTGTGCTAATGGACAATTCATATGCCAAAACAAAGATGGTCACTGGCAGACATGATTTCTAATGAAATTCAGAAAAAAATAGATGGCTCCCATCTGGACATCACACCAAAGCTATGTATGAAATTAAAAAAAAATCGGGTGAGAGATGCTGCCTGTAGGGTGTAGTAATGGTTGTTGACAATTTAGATCCAAATCCAAGGAGACTGCTAGTGGCCATGTTTTTCAACAACACTAGTCGCAGTGTAACACCTTTCACGTCATCAAACATCATGATGTTTGATGACGTGAAAGCTGTTACACTGAGACAATAGTCCCAGTGTAACAGCTTTCAATTCATCAAACATCATCAGTTGGGACAAGTCACTGTCTTGATTTGACACCATCTTAGGGGGAGCAGATTGAGTTACATTTTTCGCCGATGTCCCAGCAACCCAAATGTATTGAGGTCAGTGTCAAATATCAACTGCAACAATCATGTACGTTAGGCGAACATGACTTTCGAAGTACTTGTATTACATCTAAGGAATTAAATTTTATGTTAAAAAGCCCACGCATGATGCTACCTGGATTTTACCAAAATTGGCTGCCATGTTCAACTTCATTCCAGCTAAGCTAAAAATCAGGAACTGAAATTTTGAAATATGCATAGCTGTCTATGAACAATGACAATTCAAAGGCTGAGTGAAGAATTGTTTTGACAAGGGAGATAACTTGTCTTTAATAATTTTTAATGAATGACTTACTGTTTCTTCCTCTGTCCATTTTTTCTCTATGGCCTTTGGTACAGGGCATTTCACAAGAGCTTGCAGAGCTTTGCCTGTGTCATACTTGTGATCATGAAGCTAGAAAATACAAAAATATATGCCTTCACATTTGACAATAAAGACCCGTTAAACACTAGCATGTTTTTTTCTGGAGCAATGATAAGACATTCTTTTGGTTTAAAAGTAGTTTCTGTTCTCATCTTTACTGGTTATACAGCTTATACAGACTGCAAGGACTAAAGATCACTGTCTCTTTAATTCTGCTTCTGTGTGAAACAGCATTACATATGAAGTCTGTGTAAGAGCAGGGTTCATACAAACCTGAGAAAACAAAATGCAGGACTTCTAAGGGCTTTAAGGTAAATTTTAAGTAATTTTCTGATTCATCTCTGATATTTGTGTACATACCAGCTCTAATTATTATGTGTTCCAAACCAAGGACAATGATATCTGAGAGAGCATCTCCAGGATGACATGCTTGGAAATAACCTGCGAACAACCGTTTATGTTATGTCAGTTGTAAAATACGCAAATGAACTACAAAATATTACAACGTAACTTTATTAAACTACTAATCTCACAAGTCTTAGCAGAAAGAATTGACAGTCTTTCAGAACCATCGTGACTCAAATGTTGAGTTTTGCATCCACATATGAATAGAATGGTATGCCGTTTCCAAATTAAAGGAATTTTTGCCAAAATAAATAGCTACAACTATTGCCGAAGCAAGATCGGTCATTAGTTGTTGATATTTATATCGCTGGAAATTCAGTTAAAATGTAAACAATACTGAAATATATTTTTCAAGGATATTTGAAGATTTAAAAAACAACAACTGATTTTCAAGCACATTCAAGGTCCAGCAGTTTCAAGGCAGGCCTTAAAATTGTCCTGATTCACAAGAATCAGTTTTTATTCGTGTGAATCCACTGCTGTGAGAATTAATTTTTAGTTCTTATTTCAAATATTCATTTATTCGTGTTTAAGGTCACATATTTCTGCACAATGGCTAATCATGACCACGACAGTTTAAGGTCACATATTTCTGCACAATGGCTAATCATGACTACGACAGTTTGACAGGTGGAGGATGTCCACGTACCCAGAGAGAACCACTAAGCAATGGCGCACAAATGTCAGCTCCCCAACATACTAACTCCACACAAGCAGAGTTAGCAATGGCTGAAGACAGGTGCACCATCGACATGCAGTACGCCTTAGTACACAAGTACATATTCTACAGTGCAAAACAAACCCTGTATTTAAATATTTTCTAGAGTTTAACCTTTAACACTTAACCTGTTAAGTATTTTTAAAATATTTTTCACCAAATCTAGTAATGGCTGCTATCAAGTAGCCATGACTGGATTTGATGAAACAATTATCCATATTTAACTCAAGAAATTATTGTTCGAAAAGTCCATTCAATTTACAAGGGAAAATTAATTGTTCACAAATTATACATATTTCAATGGCAAGAGAAATCCTGATCTGTACTGTTTAATTCTTTTTTTGTACATTTCATGAGGATTCATTATTTATGTGACAGTGGATGTCAGGAGGTGATATGCTAAGTCACCTATTTTCATTTTGGCACTCGTAAATTGACCAGGCAGTTAAATTGAAATGAATAAAACAGAAAAACATGTGGAGAAAAGACAAATATTTATAATAAAAGACCCCTTCATTAAATTCAATTCACTTGTACACATACTTTTTGTTTTATTTGTTATCGTCAGAGCTTTGAAGGCCAATGATTTGATATTGAACGTCTCGAAACGGAAAATATTCGAATATACTATTTTCTGGGATTTTGACCAAAAGTGAATCTCTCATGGGAGACCGGGAACTAGAATGACTTTAGGCCATACAAAGTTGATTGTCTGTTTCTCAGGCCATTTTTTCCAAAAAAGCATGCGGGCGGGTGTTTTTTTTGTTTTTTTTTAATTTTCTCCCCGAGAGGTTGTTTGTGGTAATTTGACCCCCACCCAAACGCCTGGTGGACCATGCAAAATTTCACAAATATATTGGTTATTCACCACAGGGGTGTTGGGTCGTAAATGAAGTGGGGTTTGAATGTTTGTTTTTTCAGTGAAACATGAAAATTATAACACAGGACGAAAGTCACG
Source organism: Pictodentalium vernedei (assembly GCA_031216915.1). NCBI lineage: Eukaryota > Metazoa > Mollusca > Scaphopoda > Dentaliida > Dentaliidae > Pictodentalium > Pictodentalium vernedei. The sequence continues at coordinate 347,621,513 of CM062290.1, forward strand.
AAACGCCTCGTGGGTGAAACGTCTCGGGTTGAAACGTCTCTGGGACAAATCAAATGTCGAAGTGCCAACTTTCAGAGATTTATTTGACCAAAAAAAAAAAATCCTTTCACAACCTGCCTAATAAAATCGTGAATCGCAATTTTTCCCTATTATATTCAAAATTATCACAACCCATTTGAATGGCCAGTTCATCCATAAATCATATTTTTTTGAAATCTGAAAATGATATACAAAACGAATGTTTGCGTGTTTTTATTAACCAATTCGACCGCACATACCTGCCTATATGCGATTTATTTTCAACTATGACTGTTACTTTTATATCAAGCAACGGTTACTATTAGTTATCCAATTATCCTGCATCTCAAATGCATTTATTTAAATTAACTGGGAAACTAGTAACGGTTTCAAATAACAGTACACAAATTCCCAATGACGGCCATTTACAATACAAATGTTACTAAAAATAAATGCCAGGAGACTGTGTTCCATTCAACATAGCACCTGACTTTGCAGACTTTCTGAGGGTTGGTGCGAATCAAACGTGGTGCGAATCGACCATTCCCCTTTGTGACTGTTTGTTGTCAGACTGAAAGACACCTTCCTTCTTGCTGTCATTATGACTTACCTTTTACAGAATAAAACACTTTCTGTCGTGAATATTGCTAGAACCCACCCACTTCATTAAGGTATGATGTAGAAAAAGCTTGAAGTGTGTTAATTTAAAATTTGCGAACGCATCGATATCGATTTACCGAAATGAGCACAATATCTCAAATTTTTTGAAGATTTTTTTTTGTGTCATAAAAAGGTTGCATGCGCACCAAAAATGACCATGCGCGCAGGCCTGAGAAACAGAGGTTCTTTTTTTGATGGCCTTACAGGATTTATCCAGGAATTCTGGGAGAGTTGACATGTCTTGACACAAGATCTTGTGCAATCAAGCTCTATCACTTGTACCATGGCTTGCAGTCAGTGGGAAAGTTAACCTGAAATTTTGAATAAACTGATCCAAAAAGGATATTAAATGTAAGTGCCATGAATTGCCACATATGAAAAAAAATCCATTGCACATAAGTAAGCGCAAACTATTTTGTAGGTGTGAAACTCCGATTTCTCCTAATGTCGACCGAATTTTTTTTCTAGTGTTGTCATTGCATGCCTTCCCAAAATATACACATGAGGGGGTATTTAATTATTTTTGCTACAAAATCAGTTATTAATGATTTTGCAAAGTCGAAAGTTTGCTTATTTTTCAGTCTATATCATACTGCATCGCTATGCAGTGACATGGCTGGTGGGGATGGGGTAACATGTGACATCAGAAGTCAATGTGATGCCGTGCAAAATGAATGATTTGGTTTGAATTAATCTCCTTTGTTTTTGAAGTCATTTATTTCATTAATGTTTACCAAATACTACAAGTAGACATGTGTGAAATATTTTCTTGAATAACAGAAAAATTTCAATTTTTCACCCCAAAAACATAGCTTATAACTCCTTATATAGAAAGAACTGAAGCTAATTGTAACGAGGGTTTATAAGCTATCTTTTTGAGGCAAACACTGTAACAATAATAAAATTTGGTTGGTGATTTTGGGAAAAGTGCTGGTCATTTTTGGCCACTAAATTTTACTGAAGAATTAATCCTAAAGTGAACACACAGCCACAAACAACCCCTTTTATATTGCTCTGAAAACGTTGTCCCAAGTGTATTCTTTCTTGATAACTTTCCTGAGAGGATGCATTTTTTTGAGTGTTTTTACATCATTGTTGGCTGCCTATACAGGCAGCCAACAATAATGTAAAAACACTGTTAAGGCATCTGAGGCTGCGTACTTGTATATACCCCATAAAACCTCAGCTCACATTGATTTGGTTGAATTCGGCTCAGAATCCCTGCTATTGGTGATAATTTATATGTAATAGTGCAAGTAACCAATGAATTATAAATGACACTTCATTTCACACAAGAGAATTTCAACAGGAGGATGCAGGTCGATATGACATCAAATGTCTCTGTGCCATAAACTCGACTAGGTTGATGGGCCATCATAAAATGTAGCTTTAATCCATCACATGCTGCAATAAAAATAATGTAACTTGATAATAGAATGAAAAAAGATGATTACAATATCTCTGAAAGGATAAATACAACCATTTTTATTTTCCTGTTGCTGGGAGGATGGAAGTTAGATTAAATTCACAATCTGTGACCTCTCGGTAGATGATATATCCTGGTAGATGATATATCTGTGCATTTTTTTTATTGTTCTAAGGCCACTTTCTGCATCTATGACTACCAAAACACAAGATAAGCCACATTTAACCAATCAGTTATATTGAACTATATATATATGAAGAAAAGTTTCATCCCATTTTCAACTTCCAAATCAAACCATGAATATCCACCAATAGAAAGATAAAGAAATGGTATCTATTTATTTTATTCTAAAGTTTATTTTCATTTTCAGCACAAATTGCATGACCTGTCAGTGGAATGAGTTCTTAATAGTTTCTAATGACAGGAAGGTCAGTATATAACTAGGCCTTTTGATTGGTCTATTTAGGCACAAAGGCAAACACAAACCAAGAGTAATGCAGTCTGCTGAGAGAAAAAATGACATCATTTTTGCCTTATCAGTAATTATTTCGGATACTTTCAATTTTCTTTTTCTTTTTTATTGTAACTGTGATGTTGCTTAGAAATATATTACAGTGTCTTTGTTATGGTCTTTCCTGTGGTTCTCGTTCTTCCCCTTTCAGCTAATGTTTACTCATATGGGCTTGTCAGAGGAAAGCAACCGGCGTTGATGGCATCCATGTAGATTGCTTTCCCCTGGCAAACTCTATGAATTTCTCAATTTACTCTGAGGTTGTGTTCAAAACTATGTGTGGTATACCAGAAACCATGACTGAACTATGGATGAACTAGTGCAAAACTTGGCAATGTGTTTTTTAAAATCCAAATAATTTGGTCACAACTACTATCTTTTTGGGTACATCATTTACCATTGCTAATTTGGGGTATATTAAAGGCCCAAATACATCTAGAATAAATGCAAAGTGTGTGTATGTACAAAATGGAAATCTGAAAGTAGGGCCCAGCAAACGATAAAATTTGATTCAAAATGGTCCTGATAATTCAATTAGGTTCGCTTGAGTCACATGAATTCAGAAATTTTCAAATCAATGAGATGTTCTCAACTCAAAATCCCTTTGCCTGGACTCTTCTTTTATCATCATATCTCGCATCCAAGAGACTCACGTGAAGATAAAAGAGATCCAGGATCAATTTCTGAAACTACTTTGATTCCATTATGGAATATTCCAATTTTTTTTACTGACTTTCCCGAACAGATGAGTCGTCATTGAATACTAAACTTCTGTGGGGGCTGGCGATATTTATGGTTGATAGAAGATGAAAGATTTATAACTTGATTTTGATTTGATTCAAAATCCTCTGCTTAACCCTTTACCCAACACAGATGATATCAAAATGTATTATTTTTAAATATAATCTTTTAAAAATTAAAAAAAATGTCAACCAAACTATATCATGTGACCACTTATTGGAACGAGCTTGACCAGCTCGTTCCAAAGAGGGGTAACACGATATGGTTTTGTTGAAATTTTTTGATATATGATATATTTTCAGCTGCTGAATTTGCATATTACGCAGGCGGTTGTGGTCGATTCATTGGGTAAAGGGTTAATTCGATTTGGGATCCAATTCGACCCTAAGTTTGAGATTTATTTATTTATTTATTTATTTGTTAGGGTATAAATACCTAACAAATAAATAAAACGTAATACCGATTGCCCACCTGGGGATATCACTGACATGATATGACCCTTTAACAACCAGGATCATATCATGTTAGTGACAGTTTTACAGGTGGAGGAAGCCAGAGTACCCAGAGAGAACCACCGAGCAACAACAAGCAGCTGACAGCTCTCCAACATCATAACTGTGAACTCGGCACCGCAGCACAGGCAGGGTTAGATTGGTTGAAGACATGCACACCATCAACGTGCAGTATGCCTTAGTACACAGCATCATTGTGCCTCCATGTAGGCAATCAGGGTTAAGTGTCTTGCCCAATGACACAATGTGGGAGCGCGAACCAGTCGCTGAAATGGTCACCCATCCAACAACTAACTGCGCTCGACGTTGCTTAACTTCGGTGGACAGTTTGAGATATGCAGGGACCTGTGTGAAAGTGCAATGATGTTAAGTACTATAGGTAGAAAGCTTTTCAGTGTTAAAGCTAAAAGGAAAATATATTACACTACCATGAGAGTAAAGCAGAAATTTATCTTGGATTGTTATCCTGATAGAAGATGGCTATTTATGGGATAAAAAGTGTTTCTACTTTTTTAGCAACAGTTTCGATGCTGGAAGTTCTCCATATCTGTTCTACATATTCAGTAAAGAACAAATTATATTTGAATGGTTGCGTTTTGTTCCAATTTACTATTGTATCCTGTATATCTACTCAGTGGTATACAGAAAATTTGTCCTTCAAATTTGATTCAGTATTTGTTGTCAAAGGTTACAACCCTCGTAAGAATAAGCTTGTTCCAATGAGACGAGAGGTCATGTCCTATGTTTTGGAAGCAAAAAATAACCATTTTTAGTTTTTTTGTCATCTGCAAGTCACTCTCCAATAAATTTTAACAGAACAATTTTATATGAACATTTTTGCTACTGCTGTGCAAACAACAAGCCAATATATGCACTGACTTTAAAATGGCTTTTAACACTTTTCAATAAAGCCATGATAGTGGCTTCTAGCTTTCAACCAGTTAAGGGAATAATTTCTTGCCTGAAATTTTGGTATTGTATTTTGGCATTAGTGGGCAGAGGGTTAGGATAAGCAAAGAAGACCACAAAAAATTTAAAAGAAAAATAACTTACAGTGTGCATAGCATTGATTGTAGTTTCATCCATTGAAGCAGCTTGACAACCGTCATCAGTTGATCCACCATCACACATCCCAGCAAAAGCTGCCACACTTCTACAATTGTAAAGTAACACAATAATTAACACCAAGCACTCTGGTCATACTGAAGTATGGCTAAGAATTTACCTATTATACCTTATTTTAACCTTCAAGTGCTTGGAGGTTTTGTATATTTCTCTATACTTTGAAAAGTCTACCTCCAGTGGCTTTGCAGTTGTTTCTAGTCAAGTCTTGGCTGCGTACAAAGCCAGCCAATGCTTAGAAACAACTAACACGGTACTTTACAAGCTTTGAGTTTAAATAGAGAGTAATCGCTTGACTGGACTGGTTATGTGAAATAATTCATGAGAGGTGAGGGACGTTGTACAAACAGCTTTACAATGTAGTCCCTCGCCTCAAATGAATTATTTCACTTCACCAGTCCAGTCAAGCAATTACTCGGTTTATTATTTTTCATTATTAACGATAATTATATTAACTCTTTACCTAACATAACGGCCAACACCGGCCAGAGTTATTCTAAAAAATCGCCAATTAATTTTCATTATTTTTTTCATTTTTTGTCTCTAAAACATAGGTTATGACCCCTCATTGGAACAAGCTCATCGAGCTCGTTCCAATGAGGGGTCATAACCTATGTTTTTGAGACAAAAAAATTAAAATAATAGTTATTCAAGAATATTTTTGCAAGTGTCGTCTGTTTCTCATGTTAGGTAAAGGGTAAAAAAAACAAAAAAAACAATGAAGTCCCCATTACACCCACGGCAAAGCATCTTCGTCTGAGTGCACAGATACATGACACAATTGTTGATTGCATAATTCCCTTGTAAAATTATCGTTTATAATCAAACCCGGAAATCCCAGTAAATCACACTTTGGAAAGTAATAAAAAATAATAATAGATCAAACAACGCATGTTGGGGCACCTGTTCCTCTGCATTAAAAAGTTATCAAAGTCGGAATTAGGCCCTTTAATGGTTAAAGAGTGCCGTGAACTCTTGTCAAACAAGATATAGTTGATTAACCCTTAAGGGGCAGCAGATTTTTATATATTTTTGCTTTCCTTTGACCATCCTCATTCTATGACTTTGTAGTTGTTTCTTGGCAAGTCTTGGCAACCTATGTAGGCAGCCAAGACTTGCTTAGAAACAACTGACATGGTACTTTGAATGTAACTTGCAAGCTTACCTCAAAACTGCATGTTGGTCCACCTGTTTTGCAGCAGAAAAATGTGAATAAAGTCAGAATTAGGCCCTTAAGGGTTAAAGTATCTATTTAATAATGGGAATTTTCTGCCGCTGAAAATTGTTTTGTTTTTTCAACATATAAGTGCAGAGAGCATTGGTATGATGCTAGTAGGATTCACTCACCACAAAAAACCCAGCTGTTGAGTGTTTGCCTATGTGGAACACTGATGAAATTGTCTGTTAGAGGGGGTTTTGAACAGTGCATCATACAGGGATTACACATTTATGCAAGATTCAGAATTGATTCTCATAAATGATTTTTGCAAGGGAAACAATGAGAATCATGAGTCTCACAAAATTTCCTTTGGTTCTTAAAATAGATTCTGAAATTGTCCTTAAAAACATGGCGAATGCTACTTATTCTTTGCTCCCTCATAGTCAAGCCCGAAAATAAGCAGACTGTCATCTGCAAAATGAGGTCCCCAGAGGGTGAATTTAGTGATGCTACCCTGCACAGCAGGGTAGCACCACAAAATTTACCCTCTGTGAACCTCAATCTGAATCAGGGTCTCAAAACTAAACAGAAAGAGGGACCCAGAGGATAAATTGCCCCACTGTATGGGATAGAATCATCAAATTCACCCTCTGGGAACCTCATTCTGCAAATGTCAAACTGCTTATTTTCAGACCTGCTCATAGTACGGTAACACTCAAGAGTCAGACATGGTGTCTAGTGAAGTCTTGGATGCTTATACAAGCAGCCAAGACTTCACTTGATACCACTTCACAGCTTGTTCCAGTGTTAGATCACATATGGTTTAGTTGAATTTTTTTTAAACATTTGAAAAAGAAATAATTAAAATAACTAATTTTGATATCATGTGTGTTAGGTAAGGGGTTCTTTTTCATTGTAACAACTTACATGTACCAGCATGGCTGTCATTGGATGTTGTCATTGCAAAGTCAGGGACTGGGCTTATTCACAAGCAGGGGGGATCTGAAACTGAAACTGAAATCTGAAAAGTTGGTAGGTGGGCTTCTTTTCGATTAAGTACTTATACCTGGGTCAGTACGGTAACCTGGAAATTTATTCTATATTATCATGGAACATGAATATAAATATTTAGACCTTTTGTTTGGTGTGTTACAGTAGATTATCTGCAGGATAAACAAAATTAAAATGCCCGAGATAAAGCTGATGGTGTTAACAATTTACCTAACAAATTGATGCATCCACCTGCATAATTGACAAATTGAGCAACTGAAAAAAAATATTTAAAAAATGATTTCAACCAAACCATATCATGTGATAGCTCAATGCAACAAGCTCATAGAGTTCATTCCAAAGAAGTGGTCACATGATATGGTTTTGTTGAAATTTTTAGAGAACAAGTGCACCGCCAGGCGGTGGATCAATATACGGCCGCCTATGAAGAAATTGCGTTTGTGAAAATTTTTTTAGTTGAACAAAAGGTCAATAATTTGTTCAAAAATAATTGTACATTCCTGGCTTATGACCCATTAAAGTTGAATATATTGTTTTCAAGTTATTGCATGGAGAATCAAGTCACCAAAACTCCAAGATGGTTGCCACGACGCCATATTGGACATGCCAGAATGCTGGTTATCAAAAGGAACCATCCTCTAATCATGACTAATCAACCATAAAAAACAGTATCTGTTGGATGTATTGTTTTCAAGTTATCGCATGGATAAACAAAAGTTAATGGATGGACAGATGGATGGACAGATGGACCGATGGACACTGATGCTGGTTATCGAAAGAAACCATCCTCAAGTCATGACTAATCAATCATAAAAAAAGTATCTGTTGGATTATCACATGGACAATTAAACGTCCCTGAAAATCCAAGATTGCTGCCATGGTGGCCATATTGGATAGGCCAGAATGCTGGTTATCGAAAGGAACCATCCTCTTGTCATGACTAATCAACCATAAAGAAACAGTATCTGTTGGATGTATTGTTTTCAAGTTATCGCATGGACAAACAAAAGTTAATGGACAGACATATGGACGGACGGACATTGCCTTACCATAATATGAGCAGCCGTATAAAAATATGAAAGTGTCAGTGACACTGTAGCTTAAATTGTCTGTGTGTTGAGTTTGATGAAAAGGATAATGTTCAATATTTACGAAAGGATTATGAAATATGACAAGAATTGTGATAATTGGGAATATGTTAATTTCTGTTCCCTGTATGCTATGTTTTCAAAAAAAATAATATGAAGTGTAGACTGTACTCAAGAAATGAGGGGTGCGTTAATGTGGCTCTCATAGTTAATGTATGTGGCCCTCACAGTTAACCCTTTATCTAATGAATCGGCCACATCCGCCCGCATAATTCACAAATTAAGCTGTTGAAAAATTCAAAATTTTCCAACAGATGTCAACAAAACCACATCATGTGACCCTCATTGGAACGGGCTCGTCGAGCCCATTCCAATGAGGGGTCACATGATGTGGTTTTGTTGACATTTTTTAGAAAATTATGAAAAAATTAAATTAAAATAATAAATTTTAATATTGTCAGTGCAAGGTAAAGGGTTAATGTATGTCAACAAGTTATCCTATCAAGTTACAATGAAATCCCTTCATAAATACGGCCTGTAGACTGTGCTAAAGGTTTTCGAGCCTGTGTAGCCATCACGGTTGACCTGTCGTAACCAAAAGGGGTCGTCCTCGTCTAGACATTATACTGAGTCATCCTACCAAGTTACAATGAAATCCCTTCATAAATATGGCCTGTTGACTGTGCTAAATGTTTTCGGGCTTCGGGCCCCTGTAGCCATGACAGTTGACCAATCATGACCAAAAGGGGCGTGCTCAACTGGACATTATATGGAGTCATCCTACAAAGGTACCATGAAATCCCTTCATAAATATGACCTGTAGACTGTGCTAATGGTTTTCGAGCTCAGGCAGCCGTCACGGCTGAATCGCCGCGACCAAAAGGAGACATTCTCAACTAGACATTATATAGAGTCAACCTACCAAGTTACATTGAAATCCCTCAATAAATACGACCTGTAGACTGTGCTAAAGGTTTTCGGGTTTTGGGTTCGGGCAGTCGTCGCGGTTGACAGATCGTGACCAAATGGGGAAGTTCTAATCTGGACATCATATGGAGTCATCCTACCAAGTTACAATGAAATCCCTCTATATTAAACATGACCTGTAGACTGTGCTAAACATTTTGGGCTTGGGCAGCCATATTGGTTGACAGATCATGACCAAAAGGGGAGTTCTCATCTAGATATTAAACAGAGGCATCCTACCAAGTTACAATGAAATCCCTTCATAAATACAACCTGTAGACTGTGCTAAAGGTTTTTGGGCTCGGGCAGCCATCACGGTTGACCGATCACAACCAAAAGGGGACATTCTCATCTTGACATGACCTCAAACCTGCATATGAAATTTTGTGACGATCGAACAAGAACTATGGGGTGCAGACTGTGCTAAAAGAAAATGTGAACAGACTCACAGACTTCCGCACGCATGATGGCAATAGCTTATATTGACTTTGTCAAGTTAGCTAAAAATTAAAATAACAAATTTCGACATTGTGTGCATTGAGTAAAGGGTTAATTTTATTTATTACTGAGGGTGTAATAAACAAGAGGCCCCACGGGGCCTGAGGGCGCTCACCTGATACTGGCCGAGTCATATCACCAAAATAGCAAGGGATTCTGCCTTGTGGTTATTATCAGTTTTTCAACATAAAAGTGTTTTCTCTACTTAGTAACCCAGAGTGTTCATATGTTAGATCCCCATATTGGGTACTCAATAATTTATCTATTTATTTATTGGAATTTAAGGTCACTTTCTAAGGCTACATCATTACAGAGGCATAATTATAATATCAGGTTTGGTCAATCGTTTATGCCTATTACTGCCCACTTTACAGGGCTTTCAACGCAGGAATTGGTTACTGGGCCCAATTTTATCAATAAACCAGAACTTGAACAAATTTCAATTTGCCGCTTCTAAGAAAACTAAAAATCAAATATCAAAAGATTCTGAGAGGAGTATCAGAAAAAAAAGATTTTTTAAGAATATTTCTCATACTGAATTAAGTTATACATTGGGCTCCCATAGGGAACCCAAAAACAAAAGCTTCTGAAGCAGTGGTTTGGGAGAAGAAGATTATTCAACGTTATTCCCATTACCTACAGTGTTAAAAAATGATGACTCGGCACTTTTAGTCCTGGAAAAGTACTTATGATAAAACCAATGGCATTTTTTTCACCATTCCTTTCTCCCGGCCCTAAGGAAGCTTCACATTGTATAAAAATTCTCAGTGCCATGTAGTTCTGGAAATATGGGCATTCAAAAAAAAAAAATTTTTTCAGCTCCTGTAGTTGCCGTGGGGGACAGGAAAACAATTTATGGCATAAATTAGGTATTTGTGACCCAATAAGCCCTCATATCAAATTTGGTTCAAATCGACCTCTTGGTTTGGAAAATAAAAATTTTGGTATAATTTGGGCTTCTACAGGAGCCCAAATATGAACCAAGGGACTTGGCTTTAACAAACTTCACTCTCAGCCCCCCCCCCCCCCCCCCCCCCCCCCCCCCCCCCCTACGAATGCTGTACATCAAATATCAAAAGATTTTGACTGGTGGATCTGAAAAAAAAATTTTTTTTAAAGAATATTGCTCATATTGAACTAAGTTATAATTTGTGCTCCCACAGGGAGACCAAATATGAGCCGAAGGACTTGACTTGAACAACTTGAATCTCACCTCCCTAAGCATACTGTATACCAAATATCAAAAGATTCTGACCGGTGGATGCGGAGAAGAAGATTTTAAAAGAATATACCTCGTATTGCACTAAGTTACAATTTGGGTTCCCAAAGGGAGTCCAAATATGAACTCAGGGACTTGGCTTGAACAAACATCAATCTCACCCCCCTAAGGATGATGCATAGCAAATATCAAAAGATTCTGATTTGTGGATCCGAAGAAGAAGATTTTTAAAATATATCCCTCATATTGCACTAATTTGAACATTTGGGTTCCCATAGGGAACCCAAATATGGACCGAGGAATTTGATTTCTACAAATATGTGAATCAATGTTCCAAAGATGTTATATGTAAAATATGAAAGCTTTTAGAGCAGTGGTTTGGAAGAAAACAATTCTTTATTTTTTTCCCATTGCCTACTGTGTTAAAAAATACTGACTCAGCACTTTTTCAGAGTCCCGAAAAAGTACCCTATGATAAAACCGATAGCAATTTTTTTTTACCAATCCTTTCTGTTGGTCCCAAGAAAGCTTCACACCAAATAAAAATTCTCACTGCCGTGCAGTTTTTGAGATATAGGCGTTTTAATTTTTTTCTATTTTTAGCTCCTGTGGTTCCCACGGGGCTACAGGAAAAAAAATTTCTGCATAAATTAGGTACTTATGACCCAATAAGCCCTCACATAAAATTTGGTTCAAATTGGCCTCTCGGTTTAAAAAATAGAAATTTGGGGTGGGGCCAAAATTTTTGCTCCTCCCATAACATCGCCAAGTATAGACCTACAAACTTCTCTTGAACAAACTTGAGTCTACACCTCAAAAGGAAGCTGCATACCAAATATCAAGTCTCTGCTATTGCTGGTTCTTGAGAAGAAGATTTTTTAAGAATTGGAGCATTTTTGCCCCACCCCTCTGCTCAATATGAGCCAAAACCTAATTTGCCCAAAAATCAAAATGCCGCTATATAACCCCTACTCACATGAAATTTCATTAACATGCGGCCAGTGGTTTGGAAGAAAAAGACCCAAACACCACCTTCACGCCGGACGACGGACGACGGACGCCGGACGACGGACGACGGACGACGGACGAAAAGTGATCAGAAAAGCTCACCCTGACTTTCAGTCAGGTGAGCTAACAATACCACACTCGATAAAGGTTAGTACATTTTTCATCAGACTGAATTTCCATAAAACATAATGATTCAAACAGAAGTTATAACATCAATAAAAAAAAACTTCTATTTAATAACATTTGAAATATGGTCTATGAAGGTCAGTATTCCTTTTATTATTTGGAATACTCATAAAAAGTAATTATTCACGCACATGTTGTTAACATTAACAACAAACTTTCATTTAATCACATTTGAAAAAATAGTCTGCGGCTTGACGAAACTTTGGATATCATCATTGACAGCGTGTGTTAATTTTCTATGTTCTGTAGTTTTCAGAGTTAGTGGGTGGTAAAGCAAACGACTAACACCTAATGCAATGCTCAAAAACATGCTGACAAGGGTGGTTGGGTGGCAACAAAGAGCATAATCAGAGAAATTATCAAATGAAAATTGATAAATCAAATGTCAAGAAAACTACAAAAAGTATAATGATTTTGATATTTATCATTTTACCTCTTCACCGAAGAAGTCAAGGCAGAATCATCGGAGGGGAACGAAGTTACCCACTCTAATTCTGCATCCCCTATCAGCCCGAACGAATCTGGCTACAACTTTGATCTCACTGCAGCTTTGGAAACCGAAGAAGAAACAACACACCACTGGGCAAAATTCATTGACAAAATGGACCACAAAGCCATTAAAAAGCCACTAAAAATAGACACCCTAGAAGACTACATACATATTCTTTATCGCCATGCATTCAGATTTGATGAGGGCTACTCTAACTGGTGGTTAAAAATAAATCACAAGAGCATCTCGAAGTTCAAAAAATCTGTAACCAGGACTTCCTTTCATACAGAACAAGTCAAAATAAGTTGTTGCATAACTGCAATAAACTAAGTACACTGCTGCTCAAGAACTGATAAGATCAGAATCGGACATCATTTTCAGGAAGGCTCTCAGTGAGAGCTTTCCAGAAAATGATGTTAGATTCTGGTCTTATCAGTGTAGGAAGAGAAAGATACATAGTTTATAGTGGTTATCCTACAATTTATTTTGACTTGTTCTGTAAGTTCATGAGACAGAGGACCTCTTAACTAGAACAAACCCTCCTGCTTCTCCTCAACAACAACAAACAGGCAACTCAGAATTCCTATAGACAAAAGGTTCAAAAGGGCTAAACAGCCCCAAACTATCCCTGGCACACATACGTTTTGTTTTGTTATTTCTAAGTTAATGAATGAAAATGCCTGTCTTAGGCAAAATCCTTGATGATAGGCAGTGCACTAATAACAAGAGCAATGCAAAGCATAGCAAATGCTCCAGATGGTGGATATGGAATCAGTGTTTTGGTCACTCGATATTTATGAAACGAGTCTAAGCATTTTCCGTTTTGCTAAGCCTCTGGCGAGGCAAAACAAGAAATTTGTAGAAGAGTTTCATAAATATCGTGAAAACAAAACAAGAATTTCATATTCTGTTTATCATATGACACTACAGTTATCAAAAACACATCTTTTAGAAAGAAAAGAAGGGTTAAAGAATGGAATTTCACCTTGGAAGGTCATGCATTTGACTGCGACACATCACAGCTGTACGCATGTCATACGTCATAAATCAATGTAACGTAGGTACAAGATCAGTAAGTTGATGTTTTGAAATAGCATTAATTTGACCAATCGGAAAGTTTTCTTTGGAAATTGATCAATCAAATCAACTGAAGGTGTTACGAAGCACTAATTAATATTTATTGAAACTAGAGGCTCTAAAGAGCCTGTAATCGCTCACCTGGAACTACATATAAAAATATGATTTCCCATAGGCTTTCCATGGTAACTATGAGCTGCAATTGCGGCCATGTTTGCAACATTACATCAACATTACATGAGGATCATTGGTAGGTGTCCCAGTCCCCAATCACGTGAAGTTTCAAAACATATGAATCCATCAAACAGAATCATAGAATGTCTCTGATGGCCATATTTTCCAACCAATGGGAACAAAAAAGAGGATCATTTTGTAGAGGGCCTCCTATAGACCATTCCTGCCAAGTTTTGGTTTATGTCAGCTCAGTTGTTCCAGAAAGAAGATGAAAATGTGATTTTCCATAGGTTTCTCCTATAGTAACTATAAACTGCAATTGTGGCCATGTTTGCAACATGATCAACATTAAATGAGGAATATTGGTAGAGGGTGTCATGCAAAGTTTCAAAATATTTGGCCCTGTGGTTTCAGAAAAGAAGAGTGTTTCAAAATTGACCAATCAGAATCAAATGCTTCTGGAAGACGCGTTTTTTATCCAACAGGAATAAAATGAGTAACAGTTGTAGAGAACCTCTCATAGACTATGCCTGCCAAGTCTGGTTCACATTGGCTCAGTACTTTCAGAGAAGATGATGAAAATGTGATTTCCAAGAGGGTTTCTATAGTAACTATAAACTTCAATTGCAGCCATAATTGCAACCCGATGCAGATTGAATGAGGATCATTGTAGAGGGGGTTACAGTCATCAGTCACATTAAGTTTTCAAACCATTTGGCCTTGTAGTTTCAAAGAAGATTTTTTTTTGGAAAATGCACACATTTTGGAATTCTGTTTCAACAAAAAAAATCAGTAAAAGAAGGTTAAATATTTTTGAAAATTACAGTTTGTTCAGACACTATTCTCTTTCAAAATAGCTTTGGATAGGTAAAGGGTTACAGGAAACACATTTTTACTCCAATTTTTGTCAGATCTCAAATGATATAACTACTGGTCAGCTAAGCTGACATGATGGGAAGAGAATATAAACAAAACTTCCAAAGTTTTCCAAACACCTGTCATCAATCAGTACTATCAGATAAGTAACTTGAGAGTAATAATACATGTATTAACAAAATTACAGCTGCATTTGTTTACAGTAGTAGTCAAAATAAGTTGTAGGATAATCCTATAAACTATGTATCTATTTTCTTCCTATACTGATAAGACCAGAAGCTGACATCATTTTTTGGAAAGCTCTCACTGGTAGCTTTCCAGAAAATGTCAGATTCTGATCTTGTCAGTGCAGGAGCAGTAGTTTAGTTTATTGCAGTTATGTTACAACTTATTTTGACTTGTACTGTATACACAATATTTTGGGGTTATTTCCAAGTTGTCAGTGGAGAAAACTGGAACCAATCATTACCAGATTCTCAAAAAACAAGTATTTGCTGACAGTACCGATCTTCGTGCAGACAGGAGAGGCATTGGGTTAAGCATTAGAATATAGCCTCTGGCAGCCACATATTTCCATCCTCTCATAGACCATTCCTGCGAAGTTTGGTTCACGTTGGCTCAGTAGTACCGGAGAAGAAGATGAAAATGCAAATTCCCATAGGGTTTCTATAGTAACTAAAAGCCGCAATTGCAGCCATGTTTGCAACCTGATCAACATTAAATGTGGATCGTTGGTAGAGGGTGTCGCAGTCATCAACCATGCAAAGTTTCAAAACATTTGGCCCTGTGGTTTCAGAGGAGAACATTTTTCAAAATCCACTAATCAGAATCAAAAAATGCTTCTGGCAGCCATGTTTTTCGATGCATGGTAACCAAAATGAGGAGCCTTTGTAGAAGACCTCCCATAGACTTATCCCTGCCAGGTTTGGTTTACGTCGGCTCAGTAGTTTCAGAGAAGATGAAAATGTGATTTCCCATAGGGTTTCTATAGTAACTATAAGCTGCAATTATGGCCATGTTTACAAACCGAACAACATTAAATGAGGATTGTTGGTAGAAGGGGTCCCAGGCATCATTTATGTGAAGTATCAAAAAATTTGGCCTGGCAGTTTCAGAGGAGAAGATTTTTGAAAATATATCCACCAACCAGAATCAAAGAATGCCTCTGGCGGCCATATTTTCAACCCATGGGAACAAAATGAGGATCATTTGTAGAGGACCTCCTATAGACCATTCCTGCCAGGTTTGGTTCATGTCAGCTCAGTAGTTCCAGAGAAGAAGATGAAAATGTGATTTCCCATAGGATTTCTATAGTAACTATAAGCTGCAATTGTGGCCATGTTTGTGACCCAATCAACATTAAATGAGGATCGTTGGTACAGGAGGTCCCAGTCATCATTTATGTGAAGTTTCAAAACATTTGGCCTGGCAGTTTTTGAGAAGATTTTTGAAAATCCACCAACCAGAATCAAAGAATGCCTCTGGAAGCCATGTTTTTCATCCAATGGGAACAAAATGAGGATCATTTGTAGAGGACCTCCCATAGACCATTTCTGCCAAGTTTGATTCACACCGGCTCAGCGGTTACAGAGAAGATGATGAAAATGTGAAAAGTTTACGGATGCTGGACGATGGACGACGGCGGACACCAAGTGATGAGAAAAGATCACATCGCCTTTTAGGCCAGGCGAGCTAAAAATGAAACAGTAATAAGCCGAGAAAATGGAGAAGACCTTTGATAATTTTTCTTCCTATTATTGTATCAGTTTCAACAACTCAGATATCATCTAAGTTACTGTGATAATTCTTATCAACATTTAATTACCTTGCAGCTCTGAGAAACATGACTAGATCCCCATCGACAACACACTGAGGCTGCCATCGAGATTCCTCTCGAGATTCACACTTCTCCAACATCTCTGATGGTGATACATGTTTGTATTCAGGTAGGCGAGCCTGCAATGGGAACATGCAAAAAAAAAATTTTTTCAACTATAGTGAAGACATGCAGTAGCAAAGAAATATTCAAGAACGTTGAGCATTCTTCTTGTTTAAAGAATTCTCATTCTTATGAGCAGGACATATCCAGATCACAACTATTTATTTATCAGGGATGTAAGCGGATAAATGTAAAAAAAAAAAAACCTTGAAAGTGAAGCATGTGGTGAGTCGGGTCAAATCAGTCAAGGCAGCTGAGTCCTCTTAATCATTTCCCTAGTCTGATGTTTTTTTGACAATTTGACATCATCCACTTTATAATAACCCATTTTTTTTATTTCAATTCTAAATTATAGCTTATGACCCCCACTAGAACAAGCTCATATAGCTTGTTCCAAAGAGGAATCATAAGCAATGGCTTGGAAGAAAATAAATTGAAGCTTCAATGAATATATATGGTGATTTTTTAATTTTAGCACTGGCAGGTTTAGGCATTATGTTAGATAAAAAAAAAAACAAAAAAAACTATTATCTTGCAGTTTCAATTTCCAGAGAATAAATCTGGTGTATTTTAATTATTTTGAATTAAAAATAAGAGCATGGTAGTGGATGGCAAACTGACCAAAAGTCTGAAGAACACCAAAACAGGCTGAAATTTTTACAAAAACCCTGAAATCAGGGAAAACCCTGAAAACTTACATCCTTGATATATACTGAATGTTCATAAATGGCTCCATCTTATGCCAACATTTTTATAGCATAAAAATAATTCTATTTTCTTCACCATTTGCAATGCCAGACAAGTAGATCAAATGTTTTTTACATGCCTGTAAGGCATTCCGTCTGGGCGTGGTAAAGGAGGCAAGGAGAAGGAGGTTTTATCCACGTCGGTGTTTTCTGTGGGTCTTCTTTGGAGGAGGTGGCTGAGATGGTGAGATCATAGTTGTGGAGCAGCTAGCTGTGTCTGGCAGTTTTTGTTCTGCCAGAAATTCATCCATTAGTTTTGAGATCATGCGAGTGTGCCTTTTGTCATTTGGCTAAAAACTGTTTGTTTTCTAGAAGAATATCTGCCAGCAATCGCTTGTCCAGACTGTCTGGGAATGAAGGAAGATGGGAGTTAGTCAACAGGCTCTTCTTTCTTTTTAATTCTTCTCAGGGCCTCCGGACCCCCTCGGGTGAGGACCAGTGTGAGAGGGGTGCCTCTCACAAAAGGCACTACCTCTCCCCGAGGAGGGTGGTGTAGTGCTCTCTTCAACGGGGGATGGACACTCTTGCCAGTCTCCTGGATAGTCCAAGTGATTGGACAAGAGACGCCCAGAGTTGAGACAGTTTTCCTATGTCTCTGTGATTATTCCAGTGTTGCCATAGTTGCTGATGAGGTTTTCACACTCTAAAGTCAGAGGTGCGAATGACATGTGAGATGGACTGAGAATGATAATAATGCCCATCTCATGGCTACAGTTTATTGATGGTCTCTTATTGTAGTCTATGTGTACCCAGATGAAGGTCTTTGGTAGACTGAAAGCTTGGTGGGAGTGTTTATGCAAGCCAGAAAATAAACAGACTGTCATCTGCAAAATGAGGTCCCCAGAGGGTGAATTTAGTGATACTACCCTGCAATGCAGGGTAGCATTACTAAATTTACTCTCTGTGAACCTCAATCTGAATCAGGGTCTCATAACTAAACAGAAAGAGGTACCCCAGAGGATAAATTGGCCCACTGTATAGGATAGCATCATCAAATTCACCCTCTGGGGACCTCATTCTGCAAATGTCAGACTTTTATTTTCTGGCCTGGTTTTATGTGTTGTTTGGGGCCTAATACAGACAATATATATCACCTAAGTCAAGCAGGAATTCCACCAGACATAGTCAGAGGTACTGAACCAAAAACTAAAATTTTTCAGAAAGTTGGCCCCGCAAGGAGTCAATCTAATCACCTAGCCATAAATGCTCTGCCACCATTCCAACTGAGCTAACAGCAACCACAAACAAAAGCAACACCGGTTGAGCAATGTTGGTAGCCAAACAACTAATAACATTTAACCCTGTACCCAATACAACCAACAGACAGCTCTTGGAAAAAACTTATTGAGTAATTAAAAATTTACTTTTTTTTCCCTCAAAACATAGCTTATAATCTCTCATTGGAATGAGCTATATAACCCCATTCGAATGAGAGGTCACAAGCTGTTTTTGACGCAAAATTAATAAAAAAAATTTGTGAACAAAACTGGCTGTATATGGCCATCATGCATTAAGTGAAAGGTTAAAATGTTCATTACAGTTGCCATATTTTGAGACACAAATAGCAATGTGACTGAAGGCAAATTTAGCCATGCAGTGTCGAAAAATTAGACATTGCACCACTGGTGCTGGCAGGCATAGCCACACTGGTGGCAAATCAAGCACAGCACCATGTCTGGACAGTAAATATTTTTCAGCAAGAGGACCCAAGAAGCCTTAATCGCTCACAAGAGAAATTTATTGAAATACAAACTCAAGGTCATATTCAGTATCTTTGGCTAGTTAACATGACAGAGGAATGAAGTCATGTAATTTTTAGTTGCAGCAATGCCAAATATGGTATATGCCATAGCCCATAATGGCAAGATGGACATATTTTTAATACTAAGCATATGCATGTGAGGGGGGAGGGTTATTGACATTGTTTTACAATAGGGAGAGGAAATTAAACACCAATTAGCAAGTGTGAGTTAAACACCCGTTGGGAAGTGTGAGCTTACATACACTTGTTACTGAAAGTTATTGGTGATTGGACAATTGATATGGGAGATGTGAATCTACTGTCTCTGTTTTACAGCAGGGAAGTCTGGTGATGACTGGACCATCCTTGTGAGAATAGATATACAACAAACATAGAATGCCACATTTTTTTTTTTTTGGGGGGGGGGGGGGGATTTTGAAATATTTTCTTTGTTTTAAATCAGGGACATGAAATCAAAGCCATCTGTGGCAATAATGAAGTTCACGTATGCCCATGTGCCATATCTGGTGATCGGATCAACCACATGGAAGAAGAAGAAAATTCAACAAACACATACACAAAGAAACCATTCTAAAAAAAAACCTAAGATGGCCGACTAATTTGCATAATTTATGCACAAGAAAAAACCCTGTATACTATATTATGTATATTGTGCAAGTTGTTTTCCATACCAAAAATGATCAACATCGGAGTCACAGTTAGGAAGTTCTTACTTGAAAAGGGCAATTGCTATTTTTAAAACAAAATGCTACAGGATGGCCATTTTGGTGGCTGCCAAACCGAAATCTAACATCCTGTTAGTGTCATCTAAACCATTGTGTCATATCTTCCATTTGGCCATATAGTTCATCCATCTATATATTTTTGTAAGGATAGAAGAATGTCTCGGATGGATGGATGAATGGACTTACAGATGTCCAGTATACCCACTCCTACAAATAAGAATTTTTAGTTTAATCCTTAAGAATCCGGCAAGTTTTATACCTTTCTTCTACACTTTGTCTTCATCCTGTAACTTTCCATTGCTTCTTAGAAAGTTTTGGCAAGCCAAGACTTGCCAAGAAAAACAGATGACAAGGTACTTAGAATGGAACTTGCTAGTTTCACGAGAGATGTTAGGACACCTGTTCTGTTTCAGTGAAAACAATTATCCTTAGTCAGGGTTTCTGATAGGGCAGGGGGTCCCTTTTAGGGTCCATTGCCGTGGCCAATTTTTCCCCCAAACCATATTATATTACCCTCGTAGAGGCCCCAACATTTTACCCCTAGAAGAAACCCTGCCTTAGGGTTAAATTAATTTTGACATGAAGCTGGCAACAATACTGATGACATAAATAATACAAAATACTCACCTGATAGGTTGAGCCCACCCGAATCTCTCCTTGCGTTGTCGCCAGCCTTTTCGTGTCTGGGTTATACCCGAGAACGTAGAAAAAATTATCCTTCTGGGGCACAAACCCCTTTACCTCTGTGATATCGGGATAATGTTTGATATGACACTTCCCTCTACAAATTATAGAAAAAAAAGCAATAAATAAATCATCAGAAGAAAATGTGCTGAAATTACAGGTAGACTGGTAATGTAAACAGTCAGGCAATTTAGATATTTATTTGTTGGTGTTTAAAATCACTTTCAGCACCTACAGTATGTGGAAAGACTTGAGTGTATTATCACTAAATCACCCATAGAGTGGAGATTCCACCCAAGCAATAATTGCAAATGTGTTGCAAAGCATAATAAGCACAAGCAAAGTTCAAGCCAATGGACCTCTGGGTTAAACCCAGAGGTCCATTGGCTGAAACCTTGCTTGTGTTTTTTGTCCATATGCACAGAATTTGAAAGTGATGCTTTGGGTGATAACTCCACTCCATGGTTGATTTAGTTACAATCCACTCTCCACATACTGTATGAGTATATTGTGACCATGACGCAGGTGAAAAGTTAAGTTTAACCAATCATTTATACCCACGCTGCCATCTTTTGTGGATTCGCACCCAAGGCATTCGTTCCCATTAAAATAGAATCTGTTTACTACAGTAATCAAGTACTAATCAACTCCCATGAGGAGATAACCAGACAATAACTCAGGTTTTGTGAAAAAGCAAAAGCACTTGTCAGGGTTCATACACATTTCAGGGGAAAAGATCCCCATCTTTCAAGGACAATTTAAGGGAATTTTGAAGCACTTCCCAGTACCTTTGTCTAAATTTATTTACTCATCTTTCTGAAGTTTGTATACATTTCAATTTTCTTTTCTTTTTGCAATATCACAGCTTATAAGAACACAGTTTACAGTTTAAAAACTCCATGTAACATCCAACCTGGACTGGAGATCGGAGAACTGATATCATAAAAATTCATCTAACACCAAAACAATTTTGATAAATTAAACACAAAAATTCAAAGCAATGTGACTGGTGGTTTATGAGATGATTTTTGAAAACATTTGTTTTTTGGGACACTGCCCCAGCTCATTAGGCTTGGCTACTTCTATTGAACAAATTTCGAAGGTTAACCCATCCCAAAGAAAACTCATTCCAAGTTTGGTTGGGTTTGGTCCAGTGGTTCTGAAGAAGACTAGTATGCAAAGTTAACACTCGATGGATGACAAAAGTAATGGCAATAGCTTACCCGGACTTTCAGTCTGGTGAATAAATAAATAACTGGATATGTCAGTATGACACATATGCCCCCACAAGCAAAAAAAAAATCTGGAAAACATATTCTTTCACATCAAGTTCACTGTCAATAACTGCAAAAAATGAATGGACAGGACCAAAATCGAACAAAGTCACGCACCAGAAATCAGCCAATTATCTCAATGTATGATAAGGGTAACAATATCCCCCTGGCCATTTTATGGTGGGGCGTAAAAAGTAATAAACTATTGAGAAGTGTCTATAATATGTAGCACCTATGGTGTGAGACATCTAATTGGAAAACATCTCAATTATGCAGCATCTAGAGACTGGCAGTTTTCCAAACCAAGATTTTCCTGGAAAACCTTCATGGTTGCTAGGCCGGTTGGGCGATGTTGACAAGATGCATTACTACCCCCCCCCCCCCCCCCACCCCCCCCCCCCCCCCCAAAAAAAAACTTGAATTTTGACACCAAAAATGCAAAAAGGTTAACTTAAATGTTCAGGTCAGTGACCCAATTTCTAATAAAGCCTTTATCTCATCTCCAAATTCGCAGAGACAATGTGTGTAGGAAATAAAAAATACTCACAAAATCATTTTGGGGAGTGTTTGTTTTTTTTTATTCTATCCATCCGAGAAGGAATTAAACCGGGAAACACGTTGATCAACGTTTCCTTGAACACTTGCCATTGTGAACTTTGAACTTATGCATATTAATGACTGTTCAATGGCAATAATGAAGAGGGTAAAATGTCCCTATCACTTTTAGTACCAGTTTAAAAAACATAACAAGTAGTGATCTCAAACTGAATTTTTTATTCATCACTTCAAATATCTTTTTTACACACATAATCCCAGAAAGAAACTAAGAATGGATTTAATACACATAATATTTAAATCTTAAGTTCTTAACCCTCTAAGATGGTGATGTATCAAGTACTATCCACGCATCACAGGAGGTGCAGTTATGGGGTATGTGAATATGAATTACACTACAGACAACTCAGACCGAAGATCACTTGGCTCAAGACCAGTCAGACCTGTTTTGAAGACAACTCGGACCAGTTTTGAAGACAACTCGGACCAGTTTTGAAGACAACTCGGACCAATATGAAAAACAGGTCGTGCCATGTTTCAAAGCTACTCTTGCTAATTTTGGAAGTCAAAGAGATTATAGTATGAATTTATATAGTTATTTCGGAATGCTTTTGAAAACAGCTTCGGTCTTGTTTGGACAAAAAGACACACATAATAATAATAACAACACTTTGGCCGGTCGCAGGGGAGATGTATGGGGATAAGGAGGCATTTGGGAACATGGCCTTGATTAGCCATGTTCCCAAATGCCTCCTTATCCCCATACATCTCCCCTCTTCCCAACACTCTGAGATGAAGTGCTTGAACATGTGATGACATCCCATGCCCCATTCTTCCCAATCTCTCCGATAAGTAAACTAACCCTCTCCTTTGTGTCATCTACCCATCACGTCCTTCATTCCCCCTTCCACATCATACTCACGCTGAATCTTATTCTGTTAGACTGGAATTTTGGACATTCTAATAGAAACTGTTTCAGGGTCTCCAGTATGCCTAGATTACACATTTGGCATTCATTTTCATTCACTTTTTCTCAACAGCTCCGCTGACCGCGACCTCATCTTGGAACAGTTCACCCCAACCCCCAATGTGCCATCAAGGCACTCTTCAAAACCTGGCTTCTCTTTATGACGCAGGCCAAAACGACCTCTTTGCTTTGACCCACCCCCCCCTCACCAGTTAATGTTACAATCTGCCATGACTAACGATATTTTGGTCAGAGTTGTCTAAAAAACTGGTCCGAGTTGTCTTCAACATTGATCCAACTTGTGATTGATGTAGGTCCAAGATGAAAACAGGTCCAGGTTGTCTTAAAACTGAGTCCCAGTTGTCTTCAAAACTGGTCAGAGTTGTCTTCAAACTGGTCAGAGTTGTCTTCAAAACAGGTCTGACTGGTCTTGGGCTGAGTGGTCTGTGGTCAAGTTGTCCTGCTCCCTGTGCATACACACGATGAAGAAACAGAAACAAAGATAGAGAAGCATCCACAACAATGATCCATTAAGACATTAATACTGACCACGTAAGTGGACATTAATACTGACCACTTATGCGAACATTAATAACTAACAAAGCATGCCGCTGGGCATACCTATTAACCCTTTACTCAACATAAATGCCAAAACCGGCCAGCGCTATTCTCAAAAATCGTCAGTTAATTTTCATTATTTTTTCATTTTTTGTCTCAAAAACATAGGTTATGACCCCTCTTTGTACGAGCTCGTTCCAATGAGGGGTCATAACCTATGTTTTTGAGACAAAAAATGAAAAAAATTAGTTGTTCAAGAATTTTTTTTGCAAGTGTCGTCTGCTTTTCATGTTAGGTAAAGGGTTAACACAAAAAATACAATAGCTCATGTATTACAAGAACCACACAATGGAGATCAATACACAGGATACAATGTGCCAACATCTATAAGGCAAAACAGCTGCTAACTAATATTCATGAACAAATGAAACTAAAGACTGCAGTGACGAATTGTGGGATATGGTTTTCAAACTTCGAAGAAAAGGTCATGATACTTAATTATTTGTCCCCATCGTGTGATTTTAAACCAAAATAATAAAATAACACTGCATGTTTACAACACAGATACCGGCACTCAAAGTGTCAAATCTTACAAATATATCTCCCTGAAAACCTCAAAATATTCACTCAGTTGAGAAAATATGCGTTTTTGGATCCTGGAATTGAAAATTTGCCTGTTGCGAGCCGAATCATGGTTGGCCCATGGTATAGCAACCTCCCTTCATTGCTCCATGACAGCCTCATTTTTTCACCAAGCAGATACACTGCCAGTGATGGGGAGGAGAATGCCAATACCAATCAACAATTCCAACTACCCTCACAATAAAATGCTAATTTCTTATCTGAAGTGCTTCGTCTCTCAACTTCTCAAACCTATTTTTCTCACACTGAAATTCCAAAACAAGCTATAGAAATGTTATAGTCTGTTTTGTATATGGTCAACCCGATTATCAGAAATATTCTTGTGCCGAAATGACAACAAGAACACATGGATTGAATGGATTCAGTCGTTTTATTCACTACTTTCTCAGAAAATATGTACATGTCATTTTTTTCAGCAAATTTCTTATTTACCTTACCCATGTTACCAGAGAGTTATATCTTGATTGCCAGAATTCATTATTCAATTACGAATGTTAAAGAATAAAACTTTTCGTAATATATCCATGTACAAAAACATTTCACACAGAAAACCAAAACCCTAGCCAAAACCGAGGTTTTTTCCTAAAAAAAAACAAAATCGAAACTGAACTCCAAAAAAGGGAACCGCCAGTCTCTGATGTCAGCATCTACATACATATATGACTGTTCTATCAGGAAAGCATCTGCGACCCATTGATCTGAGAAGCAGCATTTATGCGAATTGTCCTGTTGTGACAGTTACATAACACACTCTCCAATAAATCCCAACAGGACAGTTGTTTCCTGACCAAATTGTGCTAACCTGTGGCTCACTCTGCTGATAGTATAGTATCTTGGTAAAATATATTCGAGTTACGAATCCTCACTAGGATAGATTAGTAGTGCCTGACCAGTAAAGTGAGAGAGGCGAAAAGAAAGATCAGTATGAAACCCAGGCAAGGATTATATTAAAATCAGTGAAGTTCAACAATGAGCATATTCATCTGATGTGCACCATGATGGAGGTTTTAAACCGAGATACAGGTCCGCAAACTATTGGGGATGTCAACCAAAGCTTTGAGCTGTCTCAATATATCTGTGAAGACAGGAAGGACAGTGGAGATGGTTTAAACATTATAACTGGCAGTCTCAAAAAGAAGGGATTCAATGTTGATGATGTACGGTGACTGTTTCAGTGTGTACCTCTTCAAGTCCAAATCAGAACAGTTAAAGAGATAAATGGTGTTTCATGATCACCACAGCCACATAATGGGGAAATTGTTGAATAGGTGATTATTGAGGTTCCTGTGACCCAGGAATTGTCTAGTGATATATTTGAGTCGCAAGTGATCTGTGGGTGTACAACCATTTAGGAGCAGGAAGTTTATTTTTATTTAGGCGCGAAGTAAAGTTTTTGAGGGGACTATTTTCTCTAATCTCAGGTGGTAGACTATTCAATAGTCTGGTTGCTGAGGTTAAAAAAGAATTTTGGTGTGAGTCGGTATTACTGTGTGGAATACTGAAGTTAGCATTGTCACAAGAGAATATTCATGAGTAGCAAATGATGACGGGGAACTAGAGATGATATACAGCCTGGGACAAGATGATGAACCATTCTGAAATACTGTATTAGTTTACGCTTTTCTCTGTGAGTGCAGAGCATTTCCCAGCCTGTTTCCATATATAGTAAGGCTCTACTTGCACCTTATGGAGCACCAGTGACGATACAGGTTACTTCAAGCTGTACTTTTCTAGTTCAGAGCATTCATAGTCATTGCAGTCCTTGCGGTGTCAGCATATTCCAGTAATAGTTGTACGAAGGCAAAAAAAAAATTTTTTCAAGAGTATTATGCTCAACTGATAATGTAGGCTTCCTCATGAGAGATATTCATTCTGAGATGTGTATATGTTGAAGCAACAAGATGTAGCTGGGGCTGCCTATCTGGGAAGCATCCAGTTGATCAGCATCTATCTTGGATGACACCTTCAAAGCTTTCAATTTGAACATACCATGGAAATACAACACAGGATATCCTAGTACATGTACATTACAGCTGACATGGACTGGTCACCTGCCATGGGGCGGGCAGTCTTTCCACCAACAATATTAGATTGTAAACACCACCAGGGGTGCAGAAATTGAAAATTAGCATAACCCGAAAAGAGGTTATGCAAATTTTTTTTGCACAAACCAAATGATTTTGCATAACCGAGTACAGATGCTAAAAGCATCTTCAGCAAGTGCCAAAGGCACAAGCCTACGTAGGAGGGTCTGGGGATTCTCCCCTCAGAAAATTATTTCAATGTGCTATCAAATGGAGCCTTCTGGTGAAAATTGTGTCTATTGTTGGGTTTGACATTGATGGCTTTGCGGATGACCCACAAACAGAGTTGGTTTGCTTGGCCATTGTGTTGGAATCAATACGTTTGTGTTTTGTTCTTCAAGTTCAATGCAAATTCATGCAATGAACCAGGTTTGCAGTGCCTTGAAACATTTGCGCGATGCACATAGTTCACGCCATCAATGTAGGTTGTCACAGTGTTCAGGGCACTGCCTTTCAATTCTCTTAATTTTGCTTCCTTCTGTATAGAATCCCACATTTCGCTGCATATTATGCAACGTAAGTTTTCAATTTTCCTGTTTTCATCGAGGTCATACAAGAAGAGGTCAGAACATGACAACTTTTTGAAAGTATTTACGTTTACGAACTCTTGCTTGTGTGCCATTTTGAAAATTTGAGCTGCACCTGTATTTTTATTTACTATAAAACACTGGGTATGTTCTGTTTATACAATCAAGTTTTCAGTCGTAACCACTTGATGTGGATTGCAAAACATGATTGCAGAAACAGTCTATACCTATCCACCAATCGGCGATGCGTATCGTGTAAAATTAGAGCACTTGCTTATTTGTCATGACTTCCCTGTCACTTCATAAAATGCATTCTCGGTTTGTGACTCAATCGGGTCAATCTGAATGTATTAGATACCCACTGCTAAATAACAACAAAACATCCGATCTTGGAGAATTTTTATTACATTAAAATCATGTCAATACAAACACGTTTTGTTCAATGCAAATGACAACATGCATGATTTATTTCAGAGCACATCAAATTAATCATTGTCTTTTATAAATGGGTAAATTGAAGAATGGAAAAATGGTTTTGCCAATTGCAATTTGCACGAACGATGCACGAACGAAACGGTCGTTCGTGCAATTTCTGCACCACTAACCTTAATTATAGGAATAATCATCAAGAATGTAATTAATGAAGCACCGGTTGCAACCCAGTGCTTGATTAATTAAAATTTTGCTGATGATTTTTTATTACCTGGTAAACGCATGTGTGGGCATCACTGACCATGCATGGATTACAACCAGCCCACAGCGACTGTACTGTCCTCATGTAGTAACTACAGTTACAATTAAAAGTCCTGTCCTGAAATGCGCACATATAGCACATTGATCTGCGCGTTAATCTACGCGTTATGACCATAGTAAGGCTATCAAATTGTGTACATGCGGCCTGTGCACAAGCAATGTTTCAGCCAATGGACCTCCGGGTAACCCGGTGGTCCATTGGCAGAAACAATGCCTGTGTTTGCTTTGAGTAACCAGGAGAACCTGTTGTGCTTTGGATGCCATTTGATTTGGCTATTGCGCACAATTCCTATGTGCAGTTAAGCCTTGATAAGCGCACATTTCGTGACAGGACTTCTAGTTATAACTGTACTCTATTCTTGAAGTACTTATGTGAGATTCCATTGTGAAACATGGACAATAATTTCCTATAAATAGAACACAAACCTTAGAGCGGAGACAGGATATGTATCAGTGACATCAGAAACAAATAGTTCTCTCGATCGTAGAACTGGATCTTCAATATTCAATTCAAGTCTGGAACCTGAAAGACAAGAATCAAATTACAGTAAAAAAACAAAATTCAAAAAGGATTTTGAAAAATAATTGACATTTACTAGTAAATACTCTACTCATCACAAAATATTAAAAAATTATTGATTCCATATCAAAGACACAACTGTTGACCCCTCATAAAAATGAACTCTTCAAGGCCATACCAGTTAAAAGTCAAATGCCTCAAACGTTGTGATCTGGACAGAGAGATGAAAAACAGAGAAAGACTTTTGAAACATTATTTCCTCCACAGATTAAAAGTATTGGTAGTATTAATGACCAGAGCGTGTTCTTACAGTACGGCTGAGTGGTCTGGTTACTTTCCACAGGTGGGCAATATTTCTGCGGATGCAATAATATTAGATTCCAAACACTAATTATAGGAATAATCATCAAAAATGGTAATTAATGAAGCACTGGGTACAACCCGGTGCTTCATCAATTAAAATTTTGCTGCTGGTGATTTTTATTACCTGGTGAACAGTGAATGGGAAAAAGCCCTGATGGAGAAAAGCCCTAAGGAGAAAAGCCCTGGAATTGCATCTGAGGAGGAAAGTCCTGGTCCATTTTTGCATGGAGTGGAGAAAAGCCCCGATTCAATTTTTTTCTGTTATTTTTTTATTCATTATTTTTCATATGAAATCACATATTTTATTCTTTTTTTTTCATTTATTGTTTAGCCTGTTTTTTGTACAGTAATCACCTTTTATGTCTAGTTTTTTCATTCTTTGTGTAATTTTTATTTTTATATTAATAAAACCTTTAATTTTCATTCACTTTTATTTTAATTCAGGTAAAAGCTACAATAGACTTTGGCTTGGCTCATATGTTTACAACAATAACATTAATTAATTTACAAACATGGACAGGTAGTAGTCTAAGACAAGTGAACAGCAGAGGGATGTTTTGATAATATTTTTGAATTTCTAAACACAATGAGCAATTATATTCGGTAATTGTTTCGCAACCATTGACAGTACTGACAGGTAATTTAAACAGATAAGAGGAAATTTTCCTTAAATAAAATTTTAAATGTTTAAATTTTTATTTGTCACAAAAAGTTACTTCCCTTTTATATATATATATATATATATAGAGAGAGAGAGAGAGAGAGAGAGAGAGAGAGACAACAGGGTCATGTTATATATCTTCCTTAAATAAAATTTTAAATATTCAAATTTCTATGTGTCACAAAAAAGTTACTTCCCTTTTAGAGAGAGAGAGAGAGAGAGAGAAAACAATAGGGTCGTGTCATATGGATATGTGATAATTGACAGTACTTGTATACTGAACTGTTTGTTATTATTTTTTCATTTTTATTCATGTTGACTATCCTTTTGTAACTGCTATTCTGAGCTGTAAAAATAAATAATGGATGTAGTTACGATTTTTTTGTTTCTTAGACCCTGTTGACTCCTAGTGGCAACCACTTAGAACAAAATTATCCAATTTAGACAACAATAAACAAATTCTAGAATAACTAAAGATTTTCATTTTTTGTCTCAAAAACAGCTTTTGACCCCTTATTGGGAGGAGCTTGATGAACTCGTTCCAATGAGGATCATAAGCTATGTTTTTGAGACCTAAATTGAAAATCTTTAGTTATTCTAGAATTTGTTTATTAACCAAAGGAAATTGATAAAATAATTAAAAAAAATTCAACCAGGGCTTTTTTCGACCCCATGAAAAAATGGACCAGGGCTTTTCTCCTTTGTTGCAAAAATGACCAGGACTTTTCTCCTTAGGGCTTTTCTCCGTCATTCTGGTAAACACATGCATGGTCACCAGACTGTACAGTATTAGATTAGCTTCATCTTCTCACTTTCTCTTGCACAATTTCTCTATAACTGTGTGAACAAGTCCTGACTGTTTTGTTTCCTAGGATTTCAATGGGGATATGTTGGGGCACCTGTTCTGCTAAAGTAAAATACTATCAGAAGTGGAAATTTTTCCCTCAACACTTCATGATGTTCAATGACAAATTTTTCTTCATGTGGGTATGTTGTTCAATTTATTGGTACAGTACAGCCAGCATGAACTGGTTGTAATACACGTGTGGACAGCGCCATCCATGTAATGTGTTTACCAGGTACTAAAAATCATCAGCAAAATTTTAATTAATGAAGCAGTTCACGGCACCTAAACTGTATTCTCCAATAAATTTTAACAAAACAATCACTGACAAATAAGTTCTGACTGACAAAATTAATCTTGCACTGCACCAATACATTAGGTTTAATAAAACCTTGAGGGTATATTTTTATCAGAAGGGCTACATATATCTGACTGTGATCAAAGAGTTTTTTTTCCATGATTTCTTCTGAGAAGGTGCTTCCCAGTACTTCCAAGTGCCTGAAGGGCAATTTAATTTACTCATCACTGTACCTGTGAAACTTTAGTACCAACAGGAAAATTATAAGAAGGAAAACATTCAGCTAGGACATTAATGAGATTACTTACTGGCAATAAAGCACATTAACTAATTGATTGCAAACAAAGTGACCCCAATGAACACCAAGCAAATATTCTGCTATAATTGTATGTATGGAAGAAATTGATCAATTAGCCATTGGAAGATTATTGATCATCACAAGGTAGGGTTACATGAGCTGCTGAATCTAACACTCCAATGCTTTACTAAAATGTATACTATTAGGCCATTATAATGTTTGTAGTTGGTGATCCATAGTCACAGAATTAACTCTGTGCATGCTGCTAGCAGATGCAGTACAGTTGCCGTGGATGCAGTGATGTCCATGCACATGTTTATCAGGTAATAAAAATCATCTGCAAAATTTTAATTAATGAAGCACCGGGTTGTACCCAGTGCTTCATTAATTAATTTTTTGTTGATTATTCCTATAATCAGTTTTTGGAATATAATGTTATTACTTCTGTGGAAATATTGCCCACCCATGGAAAGTGACCTGTTCATGATGGCCATATTGTATTAACATCAATTTTCTCTCACCACCTACCATTGAGATGCCTGGGTGAGACAGGTCTATCTTAAACACCCCATGAGACCACTGTCATTTGGATATTTTATTCGGAGGGCGTGGTGGCTCAGTGGTAGACTGTTGGACTTCTATGCTAGAGGTCCCGGGTTTGATCCCTGTCTGGGACTACCTGCGTTGTGTCCTTGGGGCAAGGCATTTTATCCTAGTTGCCTACATGGGGGCACGATGATGCTGTGCACTAAGGCATTCTGCACGTCGATGGTGCACGTCTTCAACTGCTGTAACCTGCTTGAGCACAGCTTGAACCGTGTTAGAATGTTGAGGAGCTGACAGCTGCTCATCGATGCTCGGTAGTTCTCTCCGGGAACTCCCGACTTCCTTCACTCGTAAAACTGTCACGGTCATGATTGGGTGGAGCATATATTACTCATCTGAATGTTTATGGTGTTCTGTTTTTCAATGAAAACTAGAGGTAGCCACCTAGGAGTGGCCAATCCCACCCTAGTTCAGCGATCCGAACGTAGTGGCTACCCCTCTACGTTCAGATTCTTCCCATTCAATCCTATAGAAAAAGTTCCCATCAAGTTTTTATGGGAACTCAAAACTCGAAATCTGGGATATATATCAAGCTTTCGCCCTTATTACCGGCTGCAAACGATAGTACATGTATTTCCTTACATTTGGGCAGAGTTTATTAATCCAAACTAGGTTTTATCCTTTAATTGTCGTCATTTGTGTACTCGTGAGACGGCAACGGAGATTTCAAAATCGGCCATGTTTTAGTTTAAATATAAAACAGTAAAAACAATAACCCGGTAATGGCGCCGAAACGAATAGACCTTTTCATCGATGCGGAATAGGAAATTCGATCACAATTGCGCAGAATGGGTTTGATAATCTGCTCTGTGCGAGTGCGACCGAGTTTGATGACCTCCGCTGTGCGAATGAGATCGAGATTCCGATTCTGCACCGATGAAAAGGTCTATTCGTTTCGACGCCATTACCGAGTTATTGTTTTTACTGTTTTATATTTAAACAAAAACATGGCCGATTTTGAAATCTCTGTTGCCGTCTCACGAGTACACAAACGACGACAATTAAAGGATAAAACCTAGTTTGGATTAATAAACTCTGCCCAAATGTAAGGAAATACATGTACTATCGATTGCAGCCGGTAATAAGGGCGAAAGCTTGATATATATCCCAGATTTCGAGTTTTGAGTTCCCATAAAAACTTGATGGGAACTTTTTCTATAGGATTGAATGGGAAGAATCTGAATGTAGAGGGGTAGCCACTACGTTCGGATCGCTGAACTAATCCCACCCCAAATCACCCAAATACCATACGTAACCTTGGTAATATATTACATTCAATTAACACAGCAACTGTTGGTATTATTTACTCAAATAATACAGATAAGATTACCTGTATTTGATGAAATGTCAAGTTTGGTTTCGATCGGGACCAATAATATTTTAAGTTCACAGTCAGTGTGATGTTAACCTTTGGTACAATGACCTAAAAATATGTAGGGCTCTTCCTCTCAACATGCTCAACCCACATGCCAAGTTGGGTTTCGATCACGAATGAATAATAATAATTAAGAGAGTCGAAACCAGCTCTGACCGATAAAATTTTAATTTCAAAGTCACTGTGACCTTGACCTTTGGCAAAATTATCTAAAAAAATACATAGGGTTCTTCCTCTCATTGTGCCTGATCCACATGCCAAGTTTGGTTTCGATCAGGCAAACAGTTTAATTAGAGAGCAAAAACTAACTCTGACCGTGAAAACTTAAAATTCAAGGTCACTGTGACCTTTTCCTTTGACACAATAACCTCAAAATAAATTGGGTTCTTCCTTTTATCATGCTCAACCCATAAGCCAAGTTAAGTATCAATCGAGCAATCAAAATTTCAATTTGAGAAGCCAACTTAGGTAAATGTTTCAGTTCAGTTTTGTTTTGGTACAATGACCTCAAAATGAATAGGGTTCTTCCTCTCATCATGCCTAACCCACATGCCAAGTTGGGTTCCAGTTGGCCAAGCAAGTGGAAACCAACATTGATAAAAATTGAAATCCAAGGTCACTGTGACCTTGACCTTTGGCACAATGATTCCAAAATGAATAGGGTTCTTCCTCTCATCATGCCTAACCCACGTGCCAAGTTGGCATCAGTCGGGCAAGCAGAACTTTAATTACAGAGCGGAAACCAACACTGTGACCTTTTCTGATTTCCTTTGCTGAACTGAAACTTGTCACTTGTTCCACATTTATAATGACAAATATAAACATTTCTACATGTAATTTTGAACCATGAACTCAAAAGCCAGAGTCAAAATCACAGTTGAAGTTGGATGGAAATTTTGGGTTACATTGACCTATATGAGGCTTATGAGTGACTTTTACTCAATAAAATTTTTATGGTCGGCATAATATTTTAGGGTGTGTCGGGGTTACCCTAAACACAGGTATCTGGGGAGAGGGAGGCAAATTTTGCAACAGACTCGAGGCAAAAATCATTGTTCTCAAACTTGAAACTATATTTATTTATTTATTGGTGTTTAAGGTCACATATTTATGCACAATGGCTAATCATGACCGTGACAGTTTTACGGGTGGAGGAAGCCGGAGTACCCAGAGAGAACCTCCGAGCAACGACGAGCAGCTGCCAGCTCCCCAACATCGTAACTCCGCACTGCAGCACAGGCAGGGTTAGATTGGTTGAAGACATGCGTACCATCGACGTGCAGTACGCCTTAGTACACGGAGTCATCGTGCCCCCACGCGGGCAATGGAGATGAAGTGTCTTGCCCAAGGACACAACGCGGTTGCCGCAGGTGGGATTCGAACCGAGGACCTCTCGGCTTGCAGCCTGCACCTCTACCTACTGAGCCACCGCGCTCCCCAAACTTGAAACTCTTGAGATAATTTATGCAAATACATTGTGCTCAGGAAATCAGAGTACCGGTATAGGATATTACACAGGTGAGTTGAACTAGAAAGGGAGTCCCATTGACAGACTGGTGCCAAATACATCTTCTTACATGCAAATGCAATATATTGTTATGTTTGTACAATGAAAACCGAAACCGAAAACCCGACTTTTTGAATGAAACCGAAACCGACAAGAAATTTGAAAAACGTCCATCTCTAGTAGAATGCCCAGTGGTCCATGAACAGTAGGTTTGCTTGCTGGGTCTACACAAAGGTATATAGGTGTATGTCCACCCACCGAATGGCTGAATACCAAATCAGCCTCCATATTTTGTACACTACAATAAGTGGGAGGATGTCTACACAAAAATGTTCACTCTGTTCAATAGACCACCAGTCCGTGACCCCACTACTGATGCTTGTTAGACATGTTAGACATTAGAAGCAAAACAGAACTCAAACATAAATCCAAAATTCCCATGCTTTTCCAGAGCACACTGCTGAAAAACACCAACTTTCCACCGTTCACCCCAGTTGGATGTTCCAGTTTCTACTTTTTTAACAAATGTGTGGGTACATGTACATGTAGGTGTCTACACTAGTACTAATAATATACTCAAGATACATGTACACATGCATTATCTTCATAATCCAAGTCTGGAAGAAAAAGGCAAACAATCATCCAGAGAAAATTGTAAAGACCCCAAGACCATAAACCCTTGGAATGTTTAACCCTTCACCTAACACAGTGTTAAGGTGATACAAAACAGTAAAGTGGGGTCAACTCAATTGGATATCACAAAATTGAATATCCTTAACTGAATATAACTTCTAAACACAAAACCATTTACACATACCTTTCATACAAATCTGACCTGTTAATTTAATAGATACAGTACATTCACCGTGGACTGGTCGTAATACACATGTGAGCAATGATGTCCACGCATGCATTTATCAGGTAATAAAAATCATCGTCCGCAAAATTTAATTAATGAAGAACCGGGTTATACCCTGTGCTTCATTAATGAAATTTTTGATGATTATTCCTATAATTAGTATTTGGAATCTAACATTAATTATTGATTCTCTGGAAGTATTGCCCATACATTCATGGAAAGTGACCAGTCCATGGCGGCCGTACTGTAGGTTATCAAGAAAACTCCTGTTAATTGATTAAAAATGTTTATATGTCTAGAAATTACTCAGAGCCACAAAATTCCCCTTCTTCATACACCTATTTGGCCTCAGTACATCCAGTACAGACATACAGTACGTGGAGAGTGTATTATCACTAAATCTCTCGCAGAGTGGAGATTCCACACAAGCAATAATTACAAGTTTGTTGCAAATCATAACCAGCATAAGCAAAGTTTCAGCCAATGGACCTCCGGGTTAAACCAGAGGTCCATTGGCTGAAACATCGCTTGTGTTTTTTGTCGATATGTACAGAATTTGAAAGTTATGGCTTGGGTGATAACTCCACTCTGCAGGTGATTTAGATACAATCCACTCTCCACGTTCTGTCCGTGTATAATCTATATCTTGTTTTACAGAGCATCATGGACTCTGCCAAACAAGGTAAAATACAGTTGCTGTGGACTGGTTGTAATCCACATGTGGGCAATGATTCCCACACATGTGTTAAGCAGGTAATAAAAGTCATCATCAGCCAAATTTTAGTTCATGAAGCACCGGGTTGTACTCGGTGCTTCATTAATTAAATTTTTGACGATTATTCCTATAATTCGTGTTTGGAATCTAATATTATTGCATCCGTGGAAATATTGCACACCCATGGAAAGTGACCAGTCCATGGCAGCCATACTGTATAATAGAATCAATGCTCAGATTATCTCTAGAACACAGGAAAGTGACCAAATCCCTGTTAAAAGAATACTCCTGTTTATTGAATAATTTTCAATGGTAATGTGACTATTCAATTCACAGGGTTCAACTGTACTTTTGAATAACAGAAAATTTTAATTTTTTATCTCAAAACATAGTTTCTGACACCTCATTAGAACTAGTTCATTGCAATGAAAGACATAAACTTTGTTTTTAAGGGACAGAAATTGAGAAAAAATTAACATTTGAATCAAGATTTTTTGAAAAAGCCCTTGTCAGATATGGTAGGTTATGGGTAAAAAAAAAACCTATGTCTGAAACTCAAACTCAAAATTTTGAGATTTCTTACTCCAAACCCCACTTCACTTCACTTGTCAGTTAGTTACAGACAGACTGTAGTCAAAAATTAAATTACCCACACTGCTCCTAATTACTGAATGTAAATAACGGGAATGTGAATATCAATGCTACCTACTACTAAAATGTACATCAAGGATCAAGTCCCTTAATGGAAGTGAATAAAACCCCACAAAAAATTAAATAATGAAATGAAACCACATATACATGATGACCTACTGTTTGATGTGCCTGGTCGATTCTCTTCCTCAGCTTTTGATCTGATCATGTCTAGGTCCTACATCTCTACATTGTATGTCTCAGTGCATTGAAAATCATACAATTTCCAGGTGTTTTCATCTCAAAATTGTAAGAGTGACCTGTGAGCAGATTAACAAGATCTGTTGGCTGGTAACCTTTTACACAGTATTCACACTGCATATATTATTATTTTGAAAGTTCACAAGATGGTTGCTCATGTAGAGTTATCTTTTATTTCAAAGCCACTGTTTCTTGAGTATTCATTAGCAGAATACCTACTGATGCCAGTTTGTATTTTGTATGATGCAAATTCAGTAAATATTTTAAAAAAATATAAATAAAGTATATGTTTTCAAGTTTTGTCACTTGTTTTTATCATTTTCAACATTTCTAATAATAACAGTATTTTACAAAATAATTTTCTTCATAAATTTTCTCAAAAAATCCTCATATGCTACAAGGGAGCTAACTGCTTTATTTATAAATTTCCTTTGTGAAAATTCTAAATTCAACTGTCATTTGATTGTGGGAACAGAACTAGGTCAGATGATTTATTGCTAAGGTTTTTAGTGTCACAAATAAAATCTAAAGTTAATGAACAATTGTTCAAATGAAATAACATTAATTTTAACCCCATGACCACTCAAAAGGAAACAAATCTACCATAAACTGTAAGTTAATCAGTTGAGAAGCTGTGAAGTGAAAGAAAAACATTTTTTGCTATCAGGAGGGTATTTTACAGAGATTTAACCCTCTGCACACTTGATGTCAAAATATCAAAATTTCAAATTGCAAATTTTTCCTATAATGCAACTGTGAAGTTAACCAATTCAAACTTCTTTGACAGAGCTCGCTGAGCTGTCAAACAAGACTAATTTATTTAAATTCCTATCTACACGCATTATGTGAAAAATTTACAGCTTGAAATTTTGGTATTTTAACATTAGTGTATCAGAGGGTAAAATATCTTTCATATCCAATAAGCATTATTTTGACTTCACCCTTTACCAAAAATGGCTTTTAGATTACACATTGTTTTTGTCCCAACAGGTAAAAAAGGTTTCATTTTTTTATTCCAATGCAAAGTCTTTTAGCCCTCAAAACAAGGAGCTTGTCAAGCCCATTCCATTGAGAGGTAATAAGTTGGGGTTTTCTTTAATAACATTTTATTTCTTTTGTGAGAAAAAGGTTTGGCGAACAGGTTGGGCCTATCCTACGCCTTACCTATACATGACAGTACTTTACAATTTTGTAATGCTGGTGCAGCTGTGCAAAAATGACAGTAGCACAAAGTAATCTTACATTATAAAGAAATCACCTTAACTAAATAAATAAGTGAATTAATTAATTAAAAACGCTGATGGGATCACCGATCCAATGTCGATTTGTGACAGCACAAAAGTGGGTTTAATCATTATCAACTTATCGTCCGGAAACCAATTGTTTACAATTTACTATGTGAAGGGTCACTGTGACCTTGACCTTTGACCTAGTGATTCCGAAATAAATAGGGCTCTTTCTTACACCAATGCCAACCTACCTATGAAGTTTCATGAACGTAGGTGGGACCATTGTCAAACAAGCAAATTCAGTGAATTCATGTCTCCCGCTGGGCAGCAGTTTCAAGGGGAATTAATGCATCCAGTGGAATATAGTTGAGTTGCAAGTGGAAGTTATTTAGAAGAGATAGAACAGACAGTGCTTCAGACAGTGGTTATAAGATTTATTTTCATGGAGGTCACTGTCAAAGCAAGTAAAGTGATGTGGGGTATAACTGTGAGAATCACTAAAAAATTAAGACTGCATGATAAGACATTACATTAAACTGATGTGAAAAGTGTTAACCAACCTGTAAAGTTTGTGAATGGAAGTTAATGAAACCTTGGAATTGAGGTCCAGATAATATGGTGGTCTGTATATGGTACTGGGAGAGTCTGACTTTGTAGAGTTGCAAAAGAAGTAATGATGAAGACATATTCTGGTCTCACAATGATAACAAAGATACACAAGAAGTTTCGTGAAGATCGGTTCATAAATAGGGCTTTTAGTCCGAGGTGCGTTGATGCATGAGCAGACGGACAGGCAGACGGACAGATTTTCGGTACAAAATTTCCCACATTCGAATTTGACCTAGGTTTTGATAAAAGTAATCCATAAATGAAATTTCGTTGAAATCGGTTGACTCTAAGGAAAGTTCGAGTCTGGAAGCCATCAGCCAATCAAATTTAAGCAACCTAATTAAATATGCGTGGAAAATACCCATGTTCGAACTTGGACCCACAATTGATGAAAGTGATCTACTACCCAAATTTCATCAAAATCGACTGACTGTAAGGAAAGTTAGAGTCTGGAAACGAAAAACACAGGTGTGCACTTACTGTGTATTAGTAGTAGCACTGAATAAATCAAAGTTTCCCTAATTTGCATAATTTTTGCACAAGAACAAAACCCGTATTATATGTGATGTATTGCATGTTACTAAACATTCAAACAAAAATTTATTCAAATCAGAACTTTCATATAGAAGTTCTGAACAAAAAACTGATTACACCCAATTTCGGAACAAAATGGCCACTGGCAGCCATCATGAATTTTGGACCAAACCCCAAAACACATATTCTTGTCTCACAATGATAACAGAGATACCCAAGAAGTTTTGTGAAGATCAGTTCATAAATACGGCTTTTAGTCCGAGGTGCGTTGACCGTGCACACGGAGCAGACAGATAGGCAGACGGACAGATTTTCAGTACAAAATTTCCCACATTCGAACATGACCTAGGTATTGATAAAAGTAATCCATATATGAAATTTCATCGAAATCAGTTGATTTTAAGGAAAGTTAGAGTCTGGAAACCATCAGCCAATCAAATTTCAGCAGCCTAATTAAATATGCGCGGAAAATGCCCATATTCGAACTTGGACCCACAATTGATGAAAGTGATCTACTACCCAAATTCCATTGAAATCCGGTCACTGTAAGGAAAGTTCAAGTCTGGAAATGAAAAACACGGAAGGACGGAAGGACACCACAAAATTAATATCTCCCGTTTTTTTTCAAAAAGCGGGAGACAATTATCATCTGGAAACCAATTGTTTACGATTTATTATGTTCAAGGTCGCTGTGACCTTGGCCTTTGACCTAGTGAGTCCAAAATACATAGGGGTCTTCCACTCACCTTGGCCAACCTACCTATGAAGTTTCATGAATGTGGGTCAAACCAATATCAAGTTATCGTCCGGAAACCAATTGTTTATGATCTACTATGTTGAAGGTCACTGTGACCTTGACCTTTCACCTAGCAAGTCCAAAATAAATAGGGTTCTTCCTCTCACTGATGCCAACCTACCTATGAAGTTTCATGAATGTGGGGTCGAAAAACATTATCAAGCTATCATCCGGAAACCAATTGTTTACGATTTACTATGTTGAAGGTCACTGTGACCTTGACCTTTCACCTAGCGAGTCCAAAATAAATAGGGTTCTTCCTCTCACTGATGCCAAACTATGAAGTTTCATAAACATGGGTCGAATCATTATCAAGTTATCATCTGGAAACCAGTTGTTTTGATTTACTATGTTCAGGGTCACTGCGACCTTGACCTTTGACCTAGTGAGTCCAAAATAAATAGGGTTCTTCCTCTCACAAAGGCCAACCTACATATAAAGTTTCATGACGTGGGTTGAACCTTAGTCAAGTTATCATCCGGAAACCAATTGTTTACAATTTACTGTGTTCAAAGTCACTGTGACCTTGACCTTTGACCAAGCAAGTCCAAAATTAAAAGGGTTCTTCCTATCACCGATACCAACCTTTTCTTCGAAAGTAGGGGTATAATTATTTATTCCTACAGACAACTAATCTCAGTACATTAAAGAATTTTAGGGTACATCATCTTCTTTCTCTAACCATCAAGTACAACTCTTGTCCAGCTACATTCACGTTTCAACTCGTCAACTAATTCAGTGGGTTTCACTTAAACCGATTCCTGAATAGGCTGATATATTCTTGCCCCAGGCATGAATTATCACCAAACTCCCAAGTAAAAAGTTTTACACCATCATCATTCTTTCAAAGCATCAATCTCAGGAACTTCCAGAATTTGGTCTGAACCAACTTATCAGACAATAAATATTTCTGCCTGTATTTTACCCACAAGTGAAAACCTCTATGCAACAAATACAAGATTACTTTCCCCTTTTCCTAACATTCAGCCTCAAGGTACAATCAACAGAAATACAATCTCTCAAAATAATCACTCTAGTTTAATCACAACAATTGAGCGAAAGAACACATCACATCTAATATGAAGAATACTCATGTTACAATTCTCTGGAAAGAGCTCTTAACTAATTCAAATTACTTTAGATGAAAAATTATCAATATCAGTTGAATCGCAACTTTTAAGCAAAAAAACTCATCAGATATAATTTGAACAAGAGGCCTCAGAGGGCCTGAGGGCGCTCACCTGACATGGTAGTCTAAATATCAAACCAGGGATTTGATTTGAATAAGTTACATATGCCCATCCTAAGAAAAGCATATACCAACTAGATGAAGCAGTTGTGCCCACACAATACACAGGATTTTCATTCTATTTTCAGTTCCTACACTTTTACGTCCCAAAATTGAGATAAACGCGTAAAAAACAGAAGTTTTTTTTTTATTTTTGTTCGGAAAATTTTGAAGTCCCAAACAGAATATTTCCAGCCTAAAATTTGTTTTTCTTTTTAAAATTGACAAAACGCATAAAAAACCAAAAAACTAATTTCTGGATTTTGGTCCAAATTTTTTTAAGTCCCACCCGGCCCCCAAATTTTCAGTGTAAAAAAAAAAAAAGTTTTTTTT
This sequence comes from Pictodentalium vernedei, assembly GCA_031216915.1. Lineage (NCBI taxonomy): Eukaryota > Metazoa > Mollusca > Scaphopoda > Dentaliida > Dentaliidae > Pictodentalium > Pictodentalium vernedei. The sequence continues at coordinate 347,663,197 of CM062290.1, forward strand.
TGTCTTAAAATTGACCAAAACGCATAAAAAACAAAAACAAAATTTCCGGATTTTGGTCCAAAAGTCCAGAACGGGACCCCAAATTTTCAGCCTAAATATGAACCCAGGGATTGGCTTGAACAAATTTGAATCTCACCCCCCTAAGGATGCTGCATACCAAATATCAAATGATTCTTAATGGTAGATCTGAAGAAGATTTTTTAAAAATATTCCTCAAACTGCACTAATTTAAACATTTGGGCTCCAACAGAGAGCCCAAATATGGACCCAGGGAATTGATTTAAATAAACATGTGAAACAATCTTCCAAAGATGTTATATGTGAAATTTGAAAGCTTTTGGAGCAGTGGTTTGGGAGAAAAGTAGTCTTATATGTTTTTCCCATTACCCACTGTGTTAAAAAATGCTGACTCAGCACTTTTTCAAAGTCCCAGAAAAGTACCCCATGATAAAACTGATAGCAATTTTTTTTTATCATTCCATTCTGTTGGTCCTAAGGAAGCTTCACACCAAATAAGAATTCTCAGTGCTATGTAGTTTTGGAGATATGGGCATTTTAATTTTTTTCTATTTTTAGCTCCTGCGGTTCCCATGGGCGACGGGAAAAATTTGTTTTGCATAAATTAAGTACTTATGGCCCAATAAGCCCTCATATCAAATTTGGTCCAAATCTGCCTCTCGGTTTGAAAATTAGAAATTTTGGGAGGGGCAAATATTCTTGCCCCTCCCATAACAACGGCAAATATAGCCCCACAAACTTCTCTTGAACAAATCTGAGTCTACACCTCAAAAGGAAGCTGCACACCAAATATCAAGTCTCTGCTACTGCTGGTTCATGAGAAGATTTTTTAAGATTTCAGCACACTTTTTGGGTGTGGCCCTACCAAGGGGCGAGGCAACATGATTTGAACAAAATCAAATTGCGATGTCATAACAAACTATTATCTCAAATATCAATTAAATTGGTTCAGCGGTTTGGGAGGAGAAGACGCAAACACCATGTTCACGGGTGGTGAGTGATCACTGTAGCTCTCCTGACTGAAAGTCAGGTGAGCTAAAAATACTTTCAGTACACTTTACTGGAAAGAGCTCATAAAAATGCCAATTATTTTAGATGAAAAATTATCACTCTTAGTTGAATCACAACTTTTAAGTGAAAGAACTCATCAGGTATAATTTGAAAAATACTTTCAGTACACTTTACTGGAAAGAGCTCACAAAAATGCAAATTATTTTAGATGAAAAATTATCACTTTCTGTCGAATCACAACCTTTAAGTGAAAGAACTCATCAGAATAATTTGAAAATACTTTCAGTACACTTTACTGGAAAGAGCTTATAGAAATGCAAATTATCTTAGATGAAAAATTATCACTCCTAGTTGAATCATAACTTTTAAGTGAAAGAACTCATCAGATATAATTTGAAAAAATACTTTCAGTACACTTTACTGGAAAGAGCTCACAAAAATGCAAATTATCTTAGATGAAAAATTATCACTCCCAGTTGAATCACAACTTTTAAGTGAAAGAACTCATCAGATATAATTTGAAAAATTCTTTCAGTACTTCACTGAAAAGAGCTCATAAAAATGCAAATTATCTCAGATGAAAAATTATCAAATCACAACTTTTAAGTGAAAGAACTCATCAGGTATAATTTGAAAAATACTTTCAGTACACTTTACTGGAAAGAGCTCATAAAAATAAGCTGTAGGCACAGAATAGCAGTAGAAATAAAATGCCTTGGGCCTCTGCACTTCACAGGGATCCTCCAGTCCACATTCTAAGATGTTTAGTAAATTAAATGCCAAAGAAATAAATGTATTTTCTGTCAGAATGCTCACCAAACGTGTTCAAGTCTTAATAAATGCTGAGTCAATGGGTCCCTGTGAAGGCAGGAGCTGTGAACGCTTGAACAGAAATTCACAAATCGACAAAAAGCCAAAATAGCAAAATCGTCAAGATAGTTCCAGGCGAGTGTTTTTATGGTAAAATTCCTTATTCTGCAGTGGCTGCAAGGGCATGTGACCTCGTCAGTGCTCGGGGTCTCCTGACCCAGCACACACTACAGAATCCGCTGAACCGATTTATCATGTTCTGGGACCCACCTTTTTATGAGATTTTAATCAAGTGAACGATTCTCTTACACCAACATTTGACAAGTATTTCCAGACTTTCTATCTCGTATCAAATATAACCTTCGTAATTTATCACATTCAGACGACAATTAAATCAGTATCCATGAAAGACACTTGCGCGCATTTTCATACGTAAGCGATTACACTTCATGCAATCGATCAATGCTGATTACCTGTACAACATGCAAAACTTTTATTGGAATTTTTACAATTTAGAAAGAAATAAAGCTATCTGAATACTGACAGCATGGCGGCAGTTTGCCTTCCTGACCTAAACACCCAATATAAGTATTCCTTATTGATATTTCAAATAAAGCTGTTCCAAAATAGCGGGTTCAGATCTCGCAATAAGCCCATTTCAAAACTGTAAGTACTTAAATATTTGAGGCCAATAAATCCCACTGAGGTGAAAACATCCAAATAAAGTGATCAGAAATGAATACATATTATAATTAATAGCCCATCTCTTGAATTTTCGAATCGGCATTAAGCCTAAGATTTTATAATTGAAAACAACCAAATAACCCCCCAAAAATATATTAAAGTGACATTTGTTACATAATGTTAATGTAGTTTTGAAGCAAGTTATTGAAGAGTGGCAAGTAACTTATCATACGCTTATTACCTTTCTTTCTGCTCCATACAGTACTGGTCATAATCCATGTGAGGGCAGTGATGTCCATGTATGCATTTACCAGGTAATAAAAATCATCATCAGCAAAATTTTAATTAATGAAGGACCGGGTTGTACCCGGTGCTTCATTAATTAAATTTTTTATGACTATTCCTATAATTTGTGTTTGGAATCTAATATTATTGCATCCGTGGAAATATTGCCACCCACTGAAAGTGACCAGTCCACGGTGGCATAACTGTAATTACAAATCCGTAACAAATACGTGTTCTATATGGATTTCAGCTGACAGACTATGTCATGAATCCAACAAAATAACTAAACTACAGATCCATTTTCATAATCAGCCAATTGAAATGTCGCATTCTGACCCAGATCAATTTGGAAACTGCGGTGACAGCTGATAAATCGAATGTTGATTTGAAAATATTTCTGTTTAAGATAACGAAATTAAACTTATTCTATAAATGAGGATTGATTTTATAACACTCAAGTTCTGACTTTGAAATGAACATCACTCAGATAACAGCAGCTAATTTTTAAAAAAATATTGATAAATAACCATAACCTATTTGGACAAAATTTCTATCTATATTTTCCTGTTTACGTCTATGTATCAATCTATCTTATGTGTTTGCCAATCACACCTGTGTTGTTTTTTTTGGTTTGTTTTTATTTCAAGCAGATGTCCAAACTGTCAAATTCTACAAATAAGATTGAAATTTTTAAATTAATGGATTCTATGACATAGATCATGATATGTGAATGCATTCATTAATATGGCACTCAATGTGGAAGGATAGAATTGCACCTCTGGTTCTATCCTTCTGTGCTTTAAACTGTGTTGTATTGATGGAACACATTCACATATCGTGATGTTCTGTGTATATATTTACTGAAAATAACCTACAATTTTTAAATTTTAGTGGAAAATTTTATGATAACTGTGTTTCTTCAAAAATAAAAGGACACCTCATTAAATTGTTAAAGGGACAATAAGCCGTGAATTTGAAAAAAATAAGTTGACAAAACTACAATTTTTGATATGCAAAAGTACCCTCGTGTTTCATATATGGTTTGTATGAATGCATTCGTATCGATTTATTTATTTATTTATTGGGATTTAAGGTCACATAATTAAACACAATGGCTAGTCATGACCGTGACAGTTTTATGGGTGGAGGAAGCCGGAGTACCCGGAGTACCCGGAGAGAAACACCGAGCAACGACAAGCAGCTGCCAGCTCCCCAACATCATAACCCTGCACTGCAGCACAGGCAGGGTTAGATTGATTGAAGACATGCGCACCATCGATGTGCAGTACGTCTTAGTACACAGCATCATCGTGCCCCCATGTGGACAATCAGGGTTAAGTGCATTCATATCGATTAACCCTTTACCTAACACGAAAAGCAGACGACACTTACAAAAAAAATTCTACAATAACTCATTTTTTTTCATTTTTTGTCTCAAAAACACAGGTTATGACCCCTCGTTGGAATAAGCTCGTTCCAACGAGGGGTCATAACCTATGTTTTTGAGACAAAAAAAATGAAAAAATAATGAAAATTAATTGGCGATTTTTTAGAATAGCGCTGGCCAGTTTTGCCGTTACGTTAGGTAAAGGGTTAAATAAATGAACTTGAAGCTGAGAATTTATAGGCTATACCGAAAAAGACTCACACCATTTTTCATCCCGATCTCATTACCGATCATTCAAGGATATTTCCAGAACAGCCCAAAGTGCAACGTCATTTTCCATAATCATCAAAACTAGCTGTATCAGGAGGACAAAGGTTAAGTTGTCATGCAGACACTACCTAGAAGTCAGCAATTCAAACAAGAAAACAAACTAAGAGGCATAACTCTTGAAAAAAAATTCTTGCAGGACTGGTTTTGTAACTCATTCAAAACATTCTTGAGTAGAACTCACAGATCAAATTTGGTAAAAATTTGTTATCATGTTGATCGACCTCACCCTCAAGTCGGAAATTCAAATAAAACAATGTAAAATGCTCAACTCTTGAAAAAAGTTTGGGCAGGACTGGTTTTCAATCTCATCCAAGGCATTCACAAGTAGCACTCACAGATAGATCAAACCTGGTAAAAATCAGACATTTGTTCAAGTTATTGTACCGAGATCACAATATGGATAGATGCCAACTGACCTTCATCAATGCAAAGGTCTTGAAATGTTGACACAACTCGACCAAAAAAATGAACCAGGAAATATCAGGGCGAGTGTAAATTAACTGATGGAGGGCTAGATTATTTTGGGTGGTCTATATTTGATCATCAAAATTTGTTTTTATTACAAATTATTGGAGAGTGTATATAAACAGAATATTTGCATTTGACTGAATATGGAACATGAGCAAGGAAAATGTTGGCTTTTGCTCAGGTATCCTCATTTTTTTTAAAGCCCTAATAATGGCTTCTAGCACTCAACCAGTAAACAAATATCAGAGATTTTGGGCATGAGTTGCACATAAGGTGGGAGTGTGGTGACTCAGTGGTAGCGTGATGGACTTCTATGCTAGAGGTCCCGAGTTCGATCCCCGTTCGGGATGACCTGCATTGTATCCTTGGGCAAGGCATTTTATCCTGGTTGCCGACATGGGGGCACGATGATGATGTGTACTAAGGCATGCAGCATGCCGATGGTGCACATGTCTTTAACTGCAGTAACCCTGCTTGAGCAGAGGTTGAACCAAGTCAGAATGTTGAGGAGCTGACAGTTGCTCATTGATGCTCAGTGGTTCTCTCCGTGTACTCTGGCTTCCTCCACCCATAAATCTGTCATGGTCATGATTAGCCATTGTGCATATGTATGTGACCTTAAACACCAATAAATAAATTGCACATAAGGTTGAAATTTTTGAAGAAGTCCCTCCAATCCCTCGCATTGATAAGAAACTACTGATGTGGTCAGAAATGAACTAACTGGAGAGCAGAAAATCAACTGTCATAAAATAATTGATAAAGTGATGGCAGCAGGCCTTTCAAATCCATACATCAGCAAATGAGACATAGTATATATTCTCAAGCAAGCATTTGTCTTCAATTGGCTGCCTATTCATACACCTTCTTCATCCATTTTAAGCATGGATAATTATATTGATTTAATAACATTCTTAACAAATTTAACACCAGGGAGTCAAGTTATTATTGATGGCATCTCAATTGTTTGATAATTAACTTGTATGTATAAAGATATCTGCAAAATGCAATAGAAATAAGTTTTTGTGTTTGCACCATGCTCATGAAATTTACTTATTGGTGTTAAGGTCAAATATTTATTTACAATGGCTAAACATGACCGTAACATGGATATAAAGTTAAGTCCAACTAACTGTATATACACATGTTGCTCATTTTAGAGGACTTCCACCCCAAGCATTGGTAACCGGGACCTATTTTACCAGTAAAACAGAGCTTGTTTGACATCTTAAAGAAGCACTGCTTCACTTTCCAGGGTTCCCACAGGGAAAGGTCACCCTCATCATCTTTGGCTATATGACATTGAAAGAGGAACTTTTTTTCTGGTGTATTTTTCCATGAGGTAATAAAATAATTATTTATAAACAATATTTTTCTAAACTAACACACCCCTTGCTGGTAGTATTTATTTATTTATTTATTTATTTATTTATTTATTTATTTATTTATTGGTGTTTAAGGTCACATATTTCTGCACAATGGCTAATCATGACCACAACAGTTTTACGGGTGGAGGAATCCGGGGTATCCAGAGAGAACCACTGAACAATGGTGAGTAACTGTCAGACTCCAGAACATACTAACTAAGCATAAGCAGTGTTAGCATTGGTTGAAGAAACGTGCACCATCGACATGCAGTATGCCTAAGTGCATGGTGCTGTGGCCCCATGTGAGCAATCAGGATTAAGTGCCTTACCTATGGACACAATGCCTTTACCCTTGGTGGGGATTGAACTGTTTGAAGTCCACTGAGCCACCACACTCACTGGGTATAAGGTTAAAGATCAATTTGAACACCAATGTTTCAACATTTCCTTCGTTGGGTCACATTACTTGGATTAACTCTTAACCTGTGGAGTAATGCTAAAATATTTTCATTTATTACTTTCCAAAGTGTGATTTACTGGGATTTTTTTATTATAAACGATAATTTCACAAGTGAATTATGCAATCAACAATTGTGTCATGCATCTGTGTGCACAAACGAAGACACTTTGCCGTGGATGTAATGGGGACTTCATTGTTTTTTGTTTTCTTAACCCTTTACCTAATATGAAAAGCAGATGATATTTGCAAAAAAATTTCTTGAATAGCTATTATTTTTATTTTTTGTCTCAAAAACATAGGTTATGACCCCTCATTGGAACAAGCTCAATGAGCTCATTCCAATGAGGGGTCAAAACCTATGTATTAGAGACAAAAAATGAAAAAATAATGAAAATTAATTGGCGATTTTTGAGAATAGCGATGGCCCTTACGTTAGTTAAAGGGTTAAATAATATAATTATCGTCAATAATGAAATGTCATAAACAGGTGAGGAACCATATTGTAAAGCACTTGTGCGCATTCGCGCACTCGTGTTTGTACAACGTCCCTCACCTCTCATGAATTATTTCACGTAACAAGTCCAGTCAAACGATTACTCTCTATTAAATCTAGTCATGGCTGTTTTTTATTGGCATGCAAGGAGTTAAAATTGACCTTCTACTTTCAATGACTTTCTCATTTCTATCTGGGTATTTTGAGATAGAGAAACTATAAGAGTTATTACTGATAAACACATCTGTGTCAGAAAACAAGTACTTTAACCCCTATCACTCTGATAGAGTAACAGAATTTTCAACAATCACTGTGTTTTTCTCTTGTTTAACAATGAATTTAACCAATTATAACTTGTTTGACAGAGCTCACTGAGCTCTGTCGAACAACGTATATTTCGGTTCAGTATCAAACTGCATTATGGGAAATATTTGCTGCTTAAACCTTTTCAATTTTGACATCAGAGTGCAGGGGGTTAATAAAGATACCAAATGCAGAACTATAGGATATAAGCAATCATGAAATTAAACAATTTGATGTTATCTATTTATTTATTGGTGTTGAAGGTCACATATTTCTGCACAATCGCTAATCGTTACCATAACATGGATATTAAGTCAAGTCCATTCAATTGTTTATACCCATGTTGAGATTATTATGACAGTAAAGTGAACTGGTTTGTCATATTCCGTCGAGTTGACGAGGTCAGATCGCCAGATCACATGAGACACCAAAGGCGATGAGTGTGATCTGGCAATCTGATATTGTCAACGAGATGGAATGTGACAAACCAGATTGCTTCACTGTCATAACGATATGACATTATGGAAATTTACCTTTCTCACAAGAAATCAATATGAAGGTAAATAACGTGCAATTGTAGATAGAACTACATTTATTTTCAGACAAACAACACTTGTAAAATTATGGGATTTCCCAAAATAGCATTTCAAAGTTTCCAAAGTTGACAGCATTCAGCATTTCATTCTTCTACATCAGAGTCAGATTCACACATTAAAATAACAATAAAGTAAGAAAACCAAGATATTTTATTGTGATTAATAGGGGTCAGTACATATTAAAACTGGTTAAGAACAATAATAGAAATTCACATTATTCGGTAGTGTTTATTTACACAAATGAAGCATACGTAGAAACGATCGGTAACCTGGGTGGACTTGATTGACATTCTCCAGTGCCATCCTCGTTCTGAGACAAACTATCTGATATAGAAATAGAAAACCACTCAGGTGATCTGGCGATCAGAATTCGATGGGTGAAAAACAAAGTATATCATTGACAGGTATATAATAAAAGAGCCTTATCATTATTTGTTGGGGTTTAACCCTTTACCCAACGCAGACGATATCAAAAATTATTATTTTAAATATCATTTTTTCAAATTTTTTAAAACATTTCAACAAAACCATATCATGTGACCCCTCGTTGGAACGAGCTCGATGAGCTCGTTCCAATGAGGGGTCACATGAAATGGTTTTGTTGAATTTTTTTGAAAAATAGTATTTTTTCAACTGCTGAATTTGCATATTACGCGGGCGGATGTGGCCGATTCGTTGGGTAAAGGGTTAAAGTCAGTTTCGATCCTTTATCGTGATACCAGCACTTTTCAACATAGCCAGGCTTGTGGCTTCTAGCACTAAGGTAGTCAACTCAAAAACAGTTAAGCAAGCACCTGCATTGATTGTAGATTGATCTGAGGCTTTATTGTATGCCAGTTTCCTGATCAATGTTGTCAAGTCACCCATAAAAAAGAACATAATCCAAGCCACCAATTTCGACAAGAAAAAACATGATGTGCAATGTTACACAAGGTGTATCATGTCATTGTATGGTGCAGTTCACAGTGCATTTTTATTGACTTCTCAATTTTTATTGTGCAGTAGATTTGATAATGATAGCACAACTCAATTCCATTCAGACATAGTGGGTACAAATTCAAATCATTAAAATTATCTTTATAAATCTTGACACATGTCAATGTTTTTTGTAGATTTTTTTCATCACCAGACCCTTCCATAAATGACTCTTCTGGGCAAAATGTATTAATTCTTTCAGTACAGTCAGTGATTAACTCCTTGCATACAGCTGGCAGATACTTCTGCCCTGGATACAAAATCCCTTGCCACCAAAATAAGTAAAATTTGGGCACATTTAACCAAATTTCTCCTCAGTAAATTGAATGAAGAAGTTTTCGACCAATGATTTGTTTTGAAAAATGTTGATGAATTTTTCATCAAATCTAGTCATGGCTACTTCAAAACAAGCATGACTAGATTTGATGGAAAATATTCTGAAAATACTCTGCAGGCTAAGAGTTAATTATCCAATAATGGAAATGTGTAGCCCTCTACCTGTATCACTTTCAGCATGAATGGCTATATCATGAATAACACAAGGATAAAGTCAAGCATACCCAAGTTTATAACTGCACTACCCACCAAGGCTTAAAATTCAAGCAAGAATCATACTCGATTCTCACATATGATTCTTGGAAGAAAAACAATGAGAATCAACTAGGATTCTCACAAAATTTTCAAAAGATTCTGAACATGTTCTGAACTCCTAACCCAGAGGGTATTTTAAGGATATTTTTTTATTAAATCTCATCATGGCTGCTGTAAAGCAGCCATGACTAGATTTGATGGAAAATTCATCAAAATATAATTTAAGAAATCAGTGGGAAAAAAATCCATTATATTTACAGGGGTGGGGGGATTCATTAAATGTACTCAAATATTACTTAATTCATTGTCAAGAGAAATTCCGTCTTGGGCAGGAATATCCACCAATGCAAGGATTTAACCCTTAAGCCCCCATATAGTCCCAAACCGCCACTTTTATATTGCATTGAAGCAGGTGCTCCCTTGTGTAATCTTTTTTATTACTCTTGTATGAAGACTGAATTTTCCCTGGCAGTGGTTCTACATCACTGCTGGCTGCCTGTATAGGCAGCCAGCAGTGATGTAGAACCACTGACAAGTCATCAATAACAATGTAAGCAGAAAAAGGCCATAAATACTTTAAAATTAATCTGAGGACTTAAGGGTTAAAGGTCTGGTGAATTCTTACTTTTTGCTCCCTCTTTATAAGGTAACACTGACTTCACCTGAAATCACCGCCAAGGTGCTGTAACTTTCATTAGCAAGACCACTTTAGAGGATTTCCACCCCAGGTGTTGCTTATCATGTCACCAGTAAAGTAGAAATTGTTTACCACAGTGGAATGTTACGCATCAAATGTATACCAAAACTTATGCGATGGCACACTTTCATCAGCACAGCCAAAAACTATTTCCATCAACAATGCATAAAAAATATCTCCACTAAAACAATTTTAAAATGTCAAAAAGCAGCAAATTCATCTGAAGAGTGGATTTTTTTACCTGCAGCCATACCACCCACACTGGAATGAATGTTAATTCTGCAAGACTTTGAACTGCAAAAATGGACTCGTCAATAAATTAAAAAGATGCCTTTTTTTAAAAAACCTTTTTTGATGGAAATTATTTTTAGGAAGATAAAAATCATAATCCTCAAATAACAGCATGCCCATACATTTCTATTATATAAGCAGGTGCCAGCTGTTCTCAACAACTGTTTGTGTTATCAAACTGGTTTTCTTTTTTAAATTTATTCAACTTTTACACTGCTTAGGCAGTACAAAGTAGATCTTTTGTTTTTGGAGCATTCAGGCCTGGCATTCTTTAGGAGTGCAGGAGTGTTGCACGCCTACTGTACGCCTAGAAAAAATTGAGAAGGGCAATTTTTTGCACTCCTTGATTTTCTGGAGAACCAGACCTGTTTCGGACTGCCTTTAAAATCTATTATCATTTCATCCCCTGAGTTCCAATGTGTTCTCTGTGCCAGTAGGCACAGAGAGCACATTGGAACTCAGGGGACGATTTGTCAATGTTGCACTGATTCGCAATAATTGATGACCCATTCTGTATCGCATTTCGATACATTTTGAGTGTAGAAGAGTCACATAAGAATTGAATGAAAGTATGCAACATTTTGAATAATGAAAAGATGTGAAGTGTGTGCCAATTTTTCAACTACGTAATAGCTTACACAAGTTTTTGCATTGAAAATTTCAGGTGCAGTTGCACTCCCATGCAATCTGAGGAGGGCAACTGTTTTGCACTCCTCAAGTTTTCAGATTGCCAGGCCTGAGCATTCTTTCTCAAACTTGATGCAGATGGGCTTTTTTGTTTATTCTTTGGATGCACAGCATAAATGACCATTTGAATGGGTCTGAGAAGCAAAGACTCCATATATTAAGGCTAAATAATTTTTAATGGACTTTTCAAATACTAATCTTTGCAGAAAAGTGTATCATCAAGGTATTAGCAGTTTGGGTATATTTATTTAAAAAAAATGTTTATTACTATTTACTGGAGATGGCATAAATTGTCAGACATATCTATCTTACGTAGGTCCTGGTTAATAGGGGAGAACCCTCAAGAACGGAATAGTCACATTCCCGGGTAAAAAATATTTGATTAGAAGTGTTCAATTACAATTAATTTGATTATTTTCATGTATTCTATGATAAAGTTTTACCTGAGAATTTAGTCTGGAACTTTGTCAAACAATATAAAGATTAAATGCTTATATTGGATGTTCTGAGACCAAATATTTCTGAAAATGTGCAGAATTCAGATTATCAGTGAATCTCAATCTGGACAAAATTCTCAGTTGACTTTCCTCTCCACCACACTGTTTAACCCTCATTGGCCTCGAGAGTTTTATATATTTTTGCGACACTTTGATTGTTTACATCCTGTGGCTTTGCTGCTGTTTTTTGGCAAGTCTTGGCTGCCTTTATAGGCAGCCAAGACTTGCCTAAAAACAACTACCAAGGTACTTAGAATGTAACTTGTGAGTTAAACCAAAAGCTGCATGTAGGGGCACCTGTTCTGTTGCAAAAAATGGGATCAAAGTCAGAATTCGGCTCTCAAGGGTAAAAAGAAATGTGATAAAATTGAATCTCAGCTGCTATTATCATTTTCCTTGATTCAGTTTTGATTTTCCAATATTTTATTTATGAAAAATCAACCCGCTGGTGTACAAGTGGTGATGAGATGGCGGTATTGGAATTTTGAGTTCGGTTTCAGTATTTTTAAAGAGATATACCTCAGTATCGGTTCGGTATCTTACTTGACTGAGATCTGCTGACAGTAGCAAAGGGGAATTCACACCAGGAAAATACTGAATAAACTGTTCTTGTATCATTCTACTATGGCGCTACAAATGCCACTGTCAGTGGGTTCAGCGGTGACTTTCTTTTACGAAAATCATATCTACAGTAATTTTATGATTTGTTCTATACACACCTTAGATTTTAAGGCCCATTTCAGGCATTTGCAATCTCAGAGCATGTGCCCTGACTATACCATCTTCAGAAGGTCCTGCTGACAATGGACAAAACACCTGGGCAGTGATTTACAGTCAACAGGCAGCAAAATTAAGACCTGACTAGAAATCACTTCTAAGCAACTGGATATACAAAGGCTGTAGTCTAGTGGGAATTCAGGACAACTGTCCAGGTTCTTAAGGCCCTGAAAAGCAATTCAGTCACTTCTTTCAAGAAAATAAACACTTCAACTGGTGTCAGCCTCAAAGAGGCCTTATATTTTGTGAGACAGTTTCGGTAGTCAATAATTTGGTTTGGTTTTTTGGTATCCCCATATCAGTATCAGTTTGGTTATTCGGTATGTTACCCATCTCTACAAGTGTGTTGCAATCATATCACAATCTGGTTGAAGTACAGGTGTACCAGTGAAGGAAAACATTTCTACCACAGAATACAAGCACTGTTCCTCCTCCCATTTTTTTCCACAGGGGATCTGATTTCTGTCCAGTACAGCACCCGAGTAAACTCGTCAATTGGCGTTTTGAGGTCCTTCTATCTGAGCAGTTAATCTGCATGTGAAAAAGGTGTGTGAATGAAGTAAATACCAGAAGAATTTTGAAAAATTAACATCTCAGTTGTTTAAACTCGAGTGGCTGCTATTTATTGTACAACTTGACACAAGTTGTACAATAAATCAATGTAAATATTAGGCTGACAAAATGTCAACATTTCACAGGCTCCTAAGATTGATTCTCACTAAAAATCAACACAAACAATTATGACAAACATTTTCTTCCATACATTATCTTTAGTTTCTTCACCTTAGTTAATACCCCAAACAGAGAACAATTGATGAATGAGTTTTAACCTTTCCTGCCTCACAAAATAAAATAGACAAATCCATCCAGTAGTAGGAATCACACTTTTCTGATTTTCCAGGTATCATTTCCATTGGATTTCTTACATCATTTGCACTTTGGATGCCAAGGTGTGAAGACAGACTAATTTGCACGCTCCAGTTTTTTGAACATGGAGTTTCCTTTGAAGATACAGAGACCCCTATCAGCTTTGAACATTTCTCACCCTCTTACTTGGAATCTCAGATCAGATTCGCACCTTTGACTCCAAAGTGTGAAGACAGATTGATTGACCGACTGCGATGGCAAATCTGGAAATCTCAATCAAGCTGAAGAATGCCCTGTCAGCTTTGGATGTGTCTTGTCCTCTAAACTGGACTCTCCAGATGAGAGACAAGAGTGTCCACCCGACTTTGGAATTTGAAGCGCAGGAGACACTACACCACCATCAGGGAGAGGAAGAACCTTTAGTGAGAGGATTCTCCCTCACACTGGTTCTCACCCAGTGGCTGGTTCATTGGAGAAGAGAAAGAAGAATCCAGCACCAGATGCAGGGATGCTCAGTGCCGGGAGGCATGGCTTGCGAAGAAAAGAGCAGGAACAGAGAAACAGGAGGTGGTGAGAGAGACTCCCATTGAATCACCTCACCTTCTCTTCCCATGCCAACCCCAACCCCTCTACTGGAGAAGTCGGAAGGCAGGGAAATGAAGGAGGTGGAGAGAAGACGGAGGTCACCCAAACCACATCTGAATCTCCAGCCTGCTTGGATCTAGCAAGCCAGAAAACACCACCAAATCACCCAATGCCTCTCTCTACAGCACCATCTCTTGCTTGGACCCCCATGCTAGAGAGGAAGATGAAGATCTAAGCAAGCTCGCCCACGAACTGGAACAACAGACTGTAGGAACAGAAGAGTCAACAGACAGCTCTCCCATTAAAACTGAGCAAACCATACAGTTCCAGGAAAGAACTCATTTCATGCTCCAAAAGAAGCTCAAAGAGACTAAGGATGTCCTAGACTCCCAACTGGCAGACCTAAGTAATAAAACAGACGAACTAAGGACCCAGGTCACCATGGCATGAAACCACGCTCTGCAACCAAAGATCATCACAGAACCATAACCCACACCATCAAAAGTCAAGGAATCTCCACCGCCGCCGCCAAAGAAAAAAAGGAAGAAGCAAAGGAAGAAAGAAGTGGGAAGTAAGTTAGCCGACAACCAAAGAACACTGTCAGATCACATCCACTTATGGGATGCACATCGCATACCCAAGTGAAGAATCTTTTGAAGAAAAGGTGAGAGTGTTCAACTGACAGTGGATTTTGTGACAAACGAAAACAAACATCCACCTCCTTTGGGGAGAGGTAGTACCTTTAGTGAGAGGACCTCTTCTCACACTGGTCCTCAACCAAAGGAGACAGGACCAACTATCAAGAAAAAGAAGAGTCTAATGACCAAGCACTGAGATGCCAGACGACAGCAAGATTTCCTGAAAACAAAGAAGAAAGAGAGTGTAGAAAAGAAGGCCACTACCATCTCCCCACCTCCAACACCAGTTACTCCCACCACCCCCATGCTTCACCTCATGGGGATAAACTGGAGGATGGAGATGTTATCAGTGCAGCGGAGGGGGAGACAGAAACTGGCTCTTCAAAGCCTCTTGTTCCAACTTCTCCCCTCCCTCTGAATCAAGAATCTTTGGTGGATGCCTCTCTCTGGCCCTCAACTGCTGCCTCGAAAACAGCATTGGATGCTTCCGTGAAACACACAAACAGGATGGAAAATTACATAAGGAGATGACAGAACAATTAGAAAGATTCTCTCATGAACTCCACCATGAATCTGGACAAATCTCCACACTCACCTCAGTCTCACCAATCATTAGTCCACCAAAATCACTGGCCAAGAAGACATAGCAAAATACAAAGAAATCATCAAAATGCCGCAAAAAAAAAACATCCCAGCACACCTTTGATGTGTTGAAAACATTCTTATTGGTACAGGAATGTCTGGTTCAAGGAACATTGGTACATCCCTTTGGTACAAGGAATAACTTGTACAAGAAAAATGGCCATGTTTGGAAGGGTAGAATAAAAGGTTCTTTATTTATTTGGGTTTAACGACACTTCCAAAATCAGGGTCATATCATGTCTGACAATTTTACACGTGGAGGAAGCCAGTGTATCTAGAAAGAACCATGTGACAGTATGCAATGAACCTTGTCATTCTTGAATAATTTTCGCATCCCTTTGTTCTTATTCACTAAGGGTAATCATTGGTCATTTATGCCTAGTCTTGTCATGTAATTAGTCCAGTTAATGACAGGTGCATAAGCGTGAAATTCGTCATTCTGATCTTTCAAAGTTTGATATAACTCTGCAATTTTACACCCGCCGCCAGACCTGTTAACCACTGAAGGTGACTGTCAGAGAGATTTTGAAGAGCTCTCAGTGAGATTTGGATGCTTTTCAGCGAGATTTTTGCGCATGGCCAATATTTTCCTTGTTATGCCTCCCACGGTCCCACCCAGACACCCCCCCCCCCCCCAACCCAAATGCATTATATTTCATTTTAATAATTTACTTTAATACTTTTAATGGTATTTGTCAGTAAAAGCATACAAATATGGATATCACTGGTCCAAGCCAACAATGACCCCCCCCCCCCCCCCCCCCCCCCCCCCCACACACACAAATGTGAGTGGATGCCTATCTAGCCTTTGCCTGTACCAACCCCCCCCAACACCCCGCTCAGTCCAGCCATTTTTCCTTGCTTATGCAAACCCATCCCAGTGCTTCGAAACATGGAGGCTGAAACATCTTGGGCCAAAACGTCCCACGACCAAAATGTTCAAGAACCAACACAAAGCATTCCTTCTTCGTTCATGCCATTTATTCATGCAAATTACAACTTCAGTGATTTATTTCACAAAGAATACGATTCCAAACTCAACTTACCTAATAAAATCGTTCGTAAATCTATATTTTTTCCAATTTATTCACAATTACCACGATACATTTCAGTCAATATTTCATCGGCAAATGATATTTTAAAAATGTTAAAACAACTGAAAATCAAATGTTTGCGGTATTTACTTCACACTTCAATCGCGCATAACTGGCATTCTGTTTTACCATCAAACACAATTTATATTGTGTCAAGTAAATGTGAATCTTTGATAAATTATCGTTTCCAACAAGTATTCTGCGTCATAAATTTATATATCATGACCAACATGACAACTTGTTTAATTTTCAAAATAGAACACAAGACTCGCCATTGTAACCGAGTCGAGATTTCAGAAATTTGTAAACAGTAAAATGTGATGGATTTCAGGACAACTATTTTGAAAAATGTTAAATTGGGAGAAAATAAGATGTGACCGTGAGAGTGCGAGTTGGTGCCTCAAACTGGGAGACTCACGGTGAAACCGGGAGAGTTAACAGGTCTGCCCACCACCTGTCCACGTTGTCCACCCAAATAGCTGGTATTTTTGTTATTCATCATATCACTGTTGATTTCTCAAGTTTGTATATAGCCATATTATATACCTAGGTTAGGGCATTGTTCAAGGAGCATTTTTGATGCACAATGGACTGGTGTCTTCCAGACAATGGACATTACCTCAGTGATTATACTGGAATTTACATGGACTTCTTAATAGCTAGTCGTTTCTTGCTGGTATACACATGTTATGTGTGCTTTCCTTCCACACAAGAGACTACATGTTAAAGGAGACAACTCGTATAGACTTCCTAAAAATAGCTAGTCTTTTCTAGCTGGTACACTACAGTCATCGTGGACAGGCAGTAATCCATGCGTGGGCAGTGTTGTCCACGAATGCGTTTACCAGGTAATAAAAAATAGTGATCAGCAAGGTTTAAATTAATGAAACATTGGGTTACATTTTTGATGATTATTCCTGTAATTAGTGTTTGCAATACAAACTTAATGCAACCGTGGAATACTTCCCACCCCGTGGAATGTGACCAGTCCATGACCGACGTACTGTAGATTATATATTTTATATACGTTTATGCTAATTCTTTGTTAAATTGTTAGCCTCAGCTACACTGCATTCTGTTACCTGAGGCAATAAATGAGGCAGTGTAGCCCGAATCAATCAATCATTTCTTAACCCTTTACCTAACGTAACGGCCAAAACCGGCCAGCGCTATTCTCAAAAATCGTCAATTAATTTTCAAAATATTTTCATTTTTTGTTTCAAAAACATAGGTTATGACCCCTCATTGGAACGAGCTCGTCGAGCTCGTTCCAACGAGGGGTCATAACCTATGTTTTTGAGACAAAAAATGAAAAAATTTAGTTATTCAAGAATTTTTTTTGCAAGTGTCGTCTGCTTTTCATGTTAGGTAAAGGGTTAACATATTTCAATTTACTTCCTGTATATGTTTCACAAAATTGAAAACCCACAAAATAAATTCACTTTCAGGAATGCATTCATGCACCTTAATGCAATCTGTACATGTTTTCTCTAAAGATATGTGAACTGGTCATGTACAAAAGCCCACCATCTTTTATTCTCACAAAATGTTTATTTGATTATTGTCAAGAGATTCTGAAAGTTTCCTTAACCCTTTACCAAACTAATTGGCCACATCAACCCACGTACTAGACAAATTCAGCAGTTGAAAAGAAAAATATTTTTAGAAATTTCAATAAAAACATATCAGGTGGCTCCTGATTGGAATGAGCTCGCCAAGCTCATTCCAATGAGGGGTCACATGATATGGTTTTGTTGAATTTTTTGGAAAATTTGAGAAAATAATACTTAAAATGATAAATTCTGATATCATTGGATGAAGGGTTAACCCTTTACCTAACGTAACGGCCAAAACCGGCCAGCGCGATTCTCAAAAATCGCCAATTAATTTTCATTATTTTGTTCATTTTTTGTCTCAAAAACATAGGTTATGACCCCTCATTGGAACGAGCTCGTCGAGCTCATTCCAACGAGGGGTCATAACCTATGTTTTTGAGACAAAAAATGAAAAAAAAATTAGTTATTCAAGAATTATTTTTGCAAGTGTCGTCTGCTTTTCAGGTTAGGTAAAGGGTTAAAGGCCTGGAGAATTCTATTTATTATTTGCTCCCTCATAATAAGGTAAAACCTTTGACTATGCAGTCATGTTGAATGATTCTAAGCTTGCTGCCTATGCAAGCAGCAAAGACTTCACTAAAAATCACTGCCGAGATACTTGTAATTTCAATCAATAAGGCCACCCAAAATCTGTATGTTGGAACATGTGTTCTACATGTAAGACAAGAAACTCAGCAAAACTGGAACTAGGCCCTTAAGGGTTAAACTCTACTAAATGTATAAGGCCTAAACAAGTTAAACACCGATTTCTCATGCCCTCCCACATGGTACTTTTGGCTACTGCATGCTATCTTTTTCTGCATGCTATCTTTTTATAACCAATGCAAACTTAAATGAAAGTGCCAATGACACTGCAGCTAAACTTGACTGTGTGAAAAGTGTTTGATGAAAAGGGTAATGTTCAATGTTTATGAAAGGATTATGAAATAAGACAAGAATTGTGATAATTGAGAATATGTTAATTTCTGTTCCCTACGTGCTATGTTTTCAATAAGAATAATTTGAGGTGTAGACTGCACTAAAGAATTGAGGCCTGAGCTGATATGGCCCTCACAAATGTAGGTTACGTGCATGTGTGGCTGTAACAGTTGACTGATCACAGCCAATATAGGATGTTCTCATCTAAACATTATACCGAGTCATCCTACCATTTTACAATCAAATCCCTTCATAAATGCAACCTGCAGACTGTGCTAAAGGAATCTAGGTAATGTGCCTGTGACCATCTCGGTTGACTGAAACTGAACAAAATAGGAAGTTCTCATCTAGACATTATACAGAGTCATCCCACCAAGTTACAATAAAATCCTTTCATCAATACGACCTGTAGACTGTGCTCAAGGTTTTCAGATTTCAGGCCTGCACAGTCATCATGGCTGACCGACTGCAACCAACGAGGGATGTTCTCATTTAGATATGACCTTGAATCTGCATATGAAATTTTGTGATGATTGGACAAGACCTACGGGGTGTAGCCTGTACTAAAGAAAATGTGAACAGACTCACACACTTCAGCCCACATAATGTCAATAGCTTATCTTGACTTTGTTAAGTTAAGCTAAAAAATAAAAATGCTAAGCCTTCTTGCACTCAAGGGATGAAATACACCACCAAAAATGCTATTTTGCAGATTATGAGACCTAAAACATAAAACAAACCAAGAATATGAACTTTTGATGGCAAAGAAATAATTACAAAAATAAAAAATAAAATAAAAAATCGCCTGCCCACATGCAATTTTACAAATGAAAGTGTCAATGACACTGTATCTCAACTTGACAAACTTAAAATTGGTAAGTTATAAATGAAATGGCAAAATTGAAGATCACTGGTACCAATGTTATTTGATGAAATTTCAACATAACAGC
The DNA here is from genome assembly GCA_031216915.1 of Pictodentalium vernedei. Taxonomy (NCBI): domain Eukaryota; kingdom Metazoa; phylum Mollusca; class Scaphopoda; order Dentaliida; family Dentaliidae; genus Pictodentalium; species Pictodentalium vernedei. The sequence continues at coordinate 347,683,234 of CM062290.1, forward strand.
ATTATGTGTGCACAACGTCAGAGTAATCCATGCATTTTTAAATGTAAACTGTAAGACTGGCTAAAGGAAGAATGTTGATACACAAATGCAGTATGTTCAGAGGTTATTGTAAATAGCAACTTTTTTCACAGAAATGAATGCTAATCAACAGCTCTTATCTAGAGTTCTTGACTAATGAGCACACCAAATTCAAAAACAATCCTATGATAAATGCAGCCTGTAGGTCATGTCAAAGAATGTTGATGCACAAATGCAATAAATTCAAAGATTGTTACTAACAGCAACAGTTTTTGATGGAAATGAAAAGAAAATCAATAGCTCCTATAAGCATGCAAAGTTTCAAAACAACCTGATAATGAATGTGTCCTCTGAGGCATGCCAAAGGAAGATGTTAATGCACAAGCAGAAGGTCATTGCTTTGTGGCAATGGTTTTGTTTTGTTTTGTTTTTTGTTTTGTTTTTTTTTTTTTTTTTTGGGGGGGGGGGGGTATGGAAATTCATAAATATACCCTACAGAGAGTGCAAAAGGGATAAGTTGATGCACAAATGCATTAAGTTCAAAGGCTGGTGATAACGACAATAACTTTTTATGGAAATTAAAAAATAGCTCACATCTAGAGGTCACCCCAAACAAACATACCAAGTTTCAAAGTGATCCGATCATAAATGTGCCCTGAAGGGTGTGTTAAAGGGAAATATTGAGGTCTGACTAAACTAAGTTCAAAGGTCAGCGGTAACAATTTTTGACAGAAAAGGAAGAAAATCGACAGCTCCCATATAGATGTCACCACACATAAGCACACCAAGTTTGCAAGCGATCCAATCTTAAATGTGCCCTGCGGGGTGTGTCAAATGGAAATACTGATGCTTAACTGCACTAAGTTTTTACTAAGTTCATCGAAGGTCATTGCTAGTGGCAACATTTTTTGACGGAAATCGAAGAAAATCAACAGCTCCCATCTAGAGGTAACCCCAAACAAGCATATAAAGTTTCAAACCTATCTGATCATAAATGTGCCCTGTAGGGCATGCCAAAGGAATATATTGATGCCTGACTAAACTTAGTTCAAATATCGTTGCCAGTGGCAACATATTTTGACGGACAGAATTGGAAGAAAATTGATAGCTCAAATGTAGAGGTCACCCCAAATAAGCATGCCAGGTTTCAAAGCAATCCGAACATAAATGTGCCCTGTAGGGTGTGCCAAAGGGAAGTATTGAGGTTTGACTAAACTAAGTTCTAAGAACGTTGGCCGCGGCAACATTTTTTGACGGAAATGGAAAAAAATTGATAGCTCCCATCTAGAGGTCACCCCAAATAAGCATATCAGGTATCAAAGCAATCCAATCATAAATGTGCCCTGTAAGGTGTGCCAAAGGGAAATATTGTGGTCTGACTAAACTAAGTTCCAAGAATGTTGGCCGCAGCAACATTTTTTGACGGAAATTGAAGAAAATCGATAGCTCCCATCTAGAGGTCACCCCAAACAAGCATGCCAGGTTTTAAAGCAATCCGACCATAAATGTGCCCTGTCGGGTGTGCTAAAGGAAAATATTGAGGTCTTCTGACTAAACTAAGTTCTAAGGACGTTGGCCGCGGCAACATTTTTTGATGGAAATGGAAAAAATTGATAGCTCCCATCTAGAGGTCACCCCAAACAAGCATACCAGGTTTCAAGGCAATCCAATCATAAATGTGCCCTGTAGGGTGTGGCAAAGGGAAATATTGTGGTCTGACTAAACTAAGTTCTAAGAACGTTGGTCGCGGAAACATTTTTTGACGGAAATTGAAGAAAATCGATAGCTCCCACCTAGAGGTCACCCTAAACAAGCATGCCAGGTTTTAAAGCAATCCAATCATAAATGTGCCCTATAGGGTGTGCCAAAGGAAAATATTGAGGTCTGACTAAACTAAGTTCTAAGAACATTGGCTGCGGCAACATTTTTTGATGGAAATTGAAGACTAGAGGTACTGTGATCAAGCTCACAAAGTGATACCCCCCCACGCCTGAAATATATGTTAGATTATCTCCCCTTGGAAATGTCAGAACGGAATTATATTGCTTCATGCACATCTTCATATGGAGTTCTTCCATTGTGTAAAGTTTCATGAAAATTCTTCAAACGGTTTAGGAGGAGTTGTGCTTATAAGGATGGACAGCGCCAGAAATGTATAAGTTAGATTATCTCCCCTTGGAAATGTCAGAACGGAATTATATTGCTTCATGCACATCTTCATATGGAGTTCTTCCATTGTGTAAAATTTCATGAAAATTCTTCGAACGGTTTAGGAGTAGTTGTGCTTATAAGGATGGACAGATGGACAGACGGATGGACAGGGTGATTCCTATATACCCCCCCCCCCCCCCCCCTTTGTTTGCAGGGGGTATAACAATCGATAGCTCCCATCTAGAGATCACCCCAAACAAGCATACCAAGTTTCAAAGCGATCTGATCATAAATATGACCTGTGAGGTGTGCCAAAGGAAATTGTGGACATATGTACAACCATGCGTACGTATGCCGATGGACGAGAAGTGATGGCAATAGCTCAGCTTGACTTTGTCAAGTTGAGCTAAAAATGGCCTGAGAACTAGAAGATCTACTTTGTGGGGCTTAAATATGAGGTTTGTTTTCAAAAAAATTTCCTTCTTCATTTAATTATGTAAAATCTGCAATGGCAATCAGCCAACTTATTGAGTTCTTTGTTCTTGTGATAATAAATAAATATGTATAAACATCAACATTTCTGCAATTTTGAATTAATTCAGTCCGTTTCAGTTTGCAGAACAAAACAAAACTGCAAACTAATTCTTTATCCCTGTCACTATGCATTACCTCATACAGAGTGCATACTCTCTAAATTTACGAAGATAATGTATTACTGCTGTCTGGATCAGAACAAAAACAAATGGGCCTTCAAAAACTAAAGACAATTTATCACTGTTCAGATAATTTGTTATAAATAATGCAGCAAGGTAAAAGTGGTATAAACTAAATGAGTTGAAATTTATTTAAATTCTATTTTAAATTAGAAAATTAGTTCTTCAAAAAAGGACATCGCATTGTTAAATTATGAAGTTGGAAACATTTTATTTCTGTAAATTTACTTGAAAGTGATCTGAAAAAAATGAAATGATGAATTAGATGAATTCAGTGATTTTCTACAGAGAGCAGAGGGTGGTTTTACATTCAGTCACTCTTAAGGTATGTCTATCCACATGAAATGAAAGTGTCAATGACACTGTAGCTCAACTTGTTAAGACATGTTCATGTATCGTATGTGACACAGCAATGACAAACATCTAGGTAATGACCTGATAACAAAGGTACATATAAAGTATTGTAACGGTCTGTACATAAATACTGACCGTAGCCTGTAACAAATGTATAGGTAAAGTATTGTAAAGGTGGGTGACAGTCAGATGCTAAACTAGAAAAGAAATCTTTGAGTCCCAGAGTGGGTATGACTGAACCCTAAAATATTTGTTCTCACAGCACAGTGATAACAAAGGCACCCCAAAACACACTCGTTCCTGTCCCAAGGTGAAAACAAAGGTACCCAAGAAGTTTTGTGAAGATCAGTTCATAAATACGAGCTGTATAGAAGTTTTGACAAAAAACTGATTGGTCCTAATTTTGGTACAAAATGGCCACTGGCAGTCATCTTGAATTTTGGACTGCACCCAGAAACACTCGTTCTCGTCCCAAGGTGATAACAAAGGTACCCAAGAAGTTTTGTGAAGATCGGTTCATAAATACAGCCTCTAGCCCGAACCGTATCGACATGTGCACTTACAGTGTATAAGTAGCACTGAATAAATCAGTTCATCTAATTTGCATAATTTCTGCATGAGAAAAAAACCCTGTACTATATGTGATGTATTCCATGTTACTAAACATTCATACAAAAATTTATTCAAATCAGAACTTTCATACAGAAGTTCTGTACAAAAGACTGATTGCACTAATTTTGGTACAAAATGTCTGCTGGTGGCCATCTTGAATTTCGGACCACACCCCAAAACACTCGTTCTCATCACACGATAACAAAGGTACCCCAGAAGTTTCGTAAAGATCGGTTCATAAATACGGCCTCTAGCCTGAGCCGTATAGAAGTTGTGACAAAAAACTGATTGGACCTAATTTTGGTACAAAATGGCCACTGGCAGCCATCTTGAATTTTGGACCACACCCAGAAACACTCGTTCTTGTCCCAAGGTGATAACAAAGGTACCCAAGACGTTTCGTGAAGATCGGTTCATAAATACAGATTCTAGCCCGAGCCGTATTGACTTGTGTACTTACTGTGTGCAAGTAGCACTGAAAAAAATCAAAGTTCATCTAATTTGCATAATTTCTGCACGAGAAAAAAACCTGTATTATATGTGATGTATCCCATGGTACTAAACATTCACACAAAAAAATTATTCAAATCAGCGCTTTCATATGGACGTTCTGTGCAAAAATCTGATTGCACCTAATTTTGTACAAAATGGCTGCCATCGGCCATCTTGAATTTCGTACCGGACCCAAGAACACTCGTTCACGTCCCACGGTGATACCAAAGGTACCCTTCAAGTTTCATAAAGATTGGTTCACAAATACGGCCTCTAGCCCAAGCCATATTGGAATTTGCACTTACAGTGCTGAAAGTAACACTAAATACATCAAAGTTAGTCTAATTTGCATAATTTATGCACGAGAAAAAAACCTGTATTGTATGTTATGTATCCCATGGTACTAAATATTCATACAAAAATTATTCAAATCAGCACTTTCATATGGAAGTTCTGTGCAAAAATCTGATTGTACCTAATTTTGTACAAAATGGCTGCCAGCGGCCAACTTGAATTTCGGATCGGACCCCAAAACACTCGTTCTCGTCCCACAGTCATAACAAAGGTACCCAAGAAGTTTTGTAAAGATCGGTTCATAAATACGGCCTCTAGCCCGAGCCGTATTGAATTGTTGACTTACAGACGGACGACTGGCCATGGCATAAGCTCAAATTTGGCTTTGCCAAAGTTGAGCTAAAAATTGAAAGGTAATTTTTACGGATAACTTTAGATGGGCATGGACGATTCTTTGATAAACATTTTAATACATGACCTTATTGTAAACTCAAAAGTAAGTGATAACACCTTCCACATCTAAGGCCACATTGTGACACAGGCCAATCATTCAAATGTACATTATCTGCATTATAAAGAATTGTCACCAGAGGAATTGCCTCTGTGGACTCTTTTACCTGAAAACAAAATATATTTACCACACAGGCTGTCAAAATATAACAGTGTGACATCCATGAGGGAGACATATTTCTATGGAGTTGGTTGTTCAACTTTTTTAGTAACAAGTCCAATCTCAGATGGCCATACTTTCAAGGCACATTTCTGGAATTTCTTGAATCAATCTTCTGATAAAATGTTACCTTATATGCTACTGAATATGGATGAACACAACCCAATCCAAGGAGAAGTGAAATATTTGCAGTAGAGAACACTGGCATATACCATGCAGGAAAAAACATCAACTTGGGGAATCATCTTCAAAAGGAGGGTGATGGTAATGGTGGTAGGGGATGAGTTTCTCTCTTGGAAATTTGTAGAAATCAGACATAATAACAGCTCTATAGATCTGAAATATTTAGGGTCACTGAGCTACAAAACCAGTTGAAATAAATTAAAGAAAAAATGCAAACAATGCCTGTCATATAATTTCTTTGTTGATATTTCTATGCCCAGACATCATTCCTTGGGATGCTGTCATTGAGAGCCTCCCAAGAAATGATGTAAGATATTGGGATTATTACTGGAGAAAAGTGGATGATGAAAAATTACTTTAGGTGGTGCTGAATGCATGAAAATTCCACATATAAAGCTCGTTTCTTTCTCCAGCAGCAGTTTTCGGAGTGTTTTTGTTTTAGGTGCAAAATTCCATCCCCTGCTGCCTTCCCTCTTGCCCCCCCCCCCCCCCCCCCCCCAGTGCCTCTTAATGACTTCAGGCCTGATGCAACAGTGTTTCATCTGCAAATGCATGTTTTTCTAGAAGTGATCACATCAAAACAAAACAAAATTCCCCAAACAATTCACCCCTTACATGCTGCTGGCGGATATTCCTACACTGGACAGGATTTCTTTGGCCACTGAAATAAGTATAGTTTTGACACATTTAATAAAATTTTACTTCAGTAAACTGAAGGGGATTTTTAACTTATGATTTGTGTTATATTTAGATGAATTTTTCACTGAATTTAGTCATGGCTGCTGTGAAGCAGCCATAATAAGATTCAATGAAAATATCTTGAAAATACTCCGAAGGTTAACTGGTAGAGTGCTAAATTATTTTTGATCACAAAAATGTGTTCATATGTCTTTACCTTGTTGCAATTTATGGGAGAGTGCCTATAGGCACTCTCCCATAAATTGCAACAAGGAAAATCCATACAGATAAAATAATTTCACTTAAAAGATAATATGAAGCATATCCACAAAATATGTAGCTTTAAGTTACGGTACCAGCACTTCAGAGTAAAGCCCAAATATGGGCTTCCAGCACTCTACCAGTTAAGAGATAATACATGGTTCTAATACACAGCCAAGATATGCATCTGGCAACCACACACAACTTTAGTGCAAGTAATATGCTTCAAACAATTTTCAAATTAGAAGCAGAAAAAGTGAAAATGAACAGAAGAAACTAGAAGCTGTGAATAGATCTGATGGTAGGTGTAATAAGGTCGTAATAATTAATATTGCCTCTAACTAAACACTTGGTGGTAGAATTGTTTGAAGCCTTCTTTCATACTGTGTTGTTGTATTAGACAGTGAGCAAAATTGTAACATTCCATTATTATCTGAAGGATCAGAGATTTGTGTTTACTCTCTCCACTCCAGAGGCTAATTTCCTAACCCATCATATTTATTTCCTTTCCAAATTTAACACTTTAAACACTAACAGACTATATAGTACTGTCTTATCCACTATTTTTTTTCTACTGGTGCCTTTCTATATTTAACACTATCAAAACTGACATTCTGTATTGTACTGTCTTATACACTTCTTTTTTTTTACTGGGGTTTAATGACACTTTTGACAGCTGGGGTCACCTCATGTCGGACATTTTTCCAGGTGAAGGAAGCTGGAGTACCCGGAGAGACCTACCAAGTAGTGGTGAACAACCATCAGATTTCCCAACATACTAACTCCACACAAGGAGGGTTAGCATTGGTTGAAGACAAGTGCACCACTGGAGGACAGTATGCCTTGGTACACAGCACCACTGAGCCCCCCACGTGGGCAATCGAGATGAAGTGCCTTGACTAAGGATACAAGGCAATTACCCCTGGTGGGGATCACACCGCAGACCTTTAGGTTTGAAATTTAATGCCGACACCACTGAGCCACCATGCTCCCATCTTATACACTACTTTATTACATATCTATTACTTTTCCTCCAGTTCTATATTTACAAATCCATATGGAACACATGTTCTATACAGATTTCCTATGACAGACTATTTTTTCCAGCCGACATCATTAAACCATCAAAAGAACTAAAAACTCAAGCCATTTTTGTAATCAGCCAATCCAAATGTTGCTTTCTGTCCTAGATTAATTCGGAAGCTGTGTTGACAGCTGATACATCAAATGACAATTGGAAAATGTTTTTGTTCGAATCCACCAAAATTAATGAAATTAAACTTATTCTATAAATGGGGAGTGATTTTATAACACTCAAGTTCTGACTTTGAAGTGAAAAGCTCTCAGATAATGGCAGCTAATTTCTTAAAAATATGAATAAATTAACCTATTTGGACACAATTTTCATTTATATTTTTCTGTTTATGTATCGATCTATCCCACATGTTTGTCAATCACACCTGAGTTTGTTTTTTTTTTATTTATTTCAAGCAGATGTCAGAACTGTAAAATTCTACAAATAAAACCAAATTTTTAAACTAATGGATTCTACTGTACGAGGAGAGTGGATTGTAACTAAATCACCCACAGAGTGGAGTTATCACCCAAACTATAACTACCAAATTTTATACAAATGGACAAAAACACAAGTAATGTTTCAGCCAATGGACCTCCGACCTTTAGGGATACGCAAATCATGGGCCACTGCATCCAACCTGTCGACATGTTCAAAGTAGCCTTAAAGGTATTGTGGGTCAGAAAAATTTTCCAAGTCAAAAGAGTGAAAAAGGGTCATAACTCTGGGAAAAATTATATTGGATGGAACCCGTTCCTTGTGCATATCCATTCCCCCATGCTTGTCTATCAGCATATCAAAGGAGATTCAAATCTGACTGATGGCTTTGAAATTACAATGCAAAACATTTGTATGGACAGGCAGACGGACAGATGGATGGAGGGCTTCACTAGATACTCCCGAAAACATCAGAGGTCAGGGGTATAATAAGCACTCATGCCATCGCAGAAGGATATAAACCTCAGGCTGTCCCTCTCATTCTATAGAATACATTTGTTGAGGGGGGGAGGGGGGGGGGGGGTTGGCTCAGTAATAATTTAATCCTACAGCTAAAAGGTCTGCAGGATTGAACACCATTGATCCTCTTGTCCAGTTAGGTGTTTATTGCATTACCTACTCATGGACCACAAATATTACATACATGCATTTCATGTTGAAAGGGTTTACCCATCTTACCTTGTTTTACCGAGTTCTCCAAGTTTTGTGTGTCAAGATATCCGAGGATATCTACTTTTATTGCACAGATAGTGATCATTCTATCATATCATGTGTTGTTTATGTATTATTGGTGTGTAACAGTACTTTTACCAGCCAGGGATGCATCATGTCAAGAGTTTTATGGATGGAGGAAGCAAAGTACCCAGAGAGAACCGCTATGTAGAAACATGCAACTGTCAGGCTCTCAAACTTGCTAACTCTGCACAAGTAAAGTTAACAGTTGTTGACAAGTGCCCCATCAATGTGTAGTGTGGCTTAGTACACAGTGCTATCATGAACCCATGTGGGCAATCAGCTTTAAGTGATCTTATACATGTATATGTAAATGAGCACATTAAATATATATTCCAGGAGCAGCCTTGCGATGTTGTTACAATAAAATTCTATTTCAATGCTTCAATACACCTATGCCAATAGTGATTATTTTTGGAGGGTAAGCACTCCCACAAACAATGCTTTGTTTTTAGAATGTAATTTGCGGTCTTATGGGAATAGTAATTTATTACATGCCTGTTCCAGGAAATCCTCAACAACAGAAACACTAAACCATGCGGAAAATGAAAATTTGTTCCGCACATATGTGCAGAACGGAAATCGTTAACAGACTATTTTTAAATAGAAGCAAACTTTCACTGGAATTTTCTACAAATTGTGCAACTCAATTACAAATTTAATCACTAGCGATCGCTGAAAATCGTCCCCTGAGTTCCAATGTGTTCCATGTGCCAGTAGGCACATAGAACACATTGGAACTCAGGGGACGAAATTGTAACAGGGGTCCCCTTCGCAAATTTGGTTGGCGATAAAATGTGTTGTTTTTGTTGATATTTGTCAAATGAATTGCTGAGTGTCCTTCTAATAATTGTTTTATAGACGTCAAGGCATGTAATAAACACAGAATGACACACGCATGTGAATGGGTTAATCGATATGGCACTTGTGCCATTGTGGAAGGATAAAACTTGAGGCCTGCAGACTCTCATTCTATCCTTACGCGCTAGCACTCGTGACATATCGATTAACCCATTCACACGTGTGTGTCGTTCTGTGCATTTGTTTCTTGATCAACTTGAGACATTTATCAGGTTTGAGATAAAGTGATAAATAAAATCTTCATAAACTTGTCCAGTATATTAGAACATGATCTTGCCAAAGACCTGACCCAGACGTATTTTAATGAACTTATTTTGTGTATTTCAACACAAGAGGCCCCAGGGGACCTTAATCGCTCACCTGACAAAGTGGTTCAAAGTACTTTGGATCACATTCAGTTAGTCATGGTTCATCAACACTACAGAGGAATGAAGACCTGAAATTATTCATAACTCTAGTTAGAGTCCATGCCAGATGATTATTAACATAGGTCTTCTGACTGCTTCCAATTTTATCAGCTGAAGACGAGCACTGCAAAACTTCCAAGGGTTGCTATGTCACTGCAGTCAAAGAACTCTCCCCCCTCCCCCAATAGAGAGCCCAAATATTAACCCACGGAGCTGATTTGAACAAACTTGAATCTGCCCCCCCACAGAGATGTTGTATATCAAACATGAAAGGATTCTGACTGGTAGATCTGAAGATTTTTTTTTTAAATTTACTCATATTAAAGATAATATGCATATGCATGTAACTATATGTGGGTGATGAACAAGTGTGTGTGAGTGGACATAACATGACTGGTTGTGTCGTGGCACTTATGTTAGAATGCTGACATAGTTATATTCCCTCATGTACTTCTGTTATTTCCTGTATATACATGTGTATTTGTGTGCCATATCTATTTTTTTGTGGTAGTGCAATAAAAATTATCTTATCTTATATTGCATTAAGTTAAACTTTGGGCTTGAATAGAGAGACCAAATATTAACCCAGGGACTCGATTTGAACAAACTTGAATCTGACACCCCTAGAGATGTTGTATACAAAATATCAAAAGATTCTAACTGATGGTTCTGGAGAAGAAGATTTTTAAAGAAATTTCATCATATTGCACTAAATTAAAATTACGACTTCCAAATATTAACCCAGGGACTCGATTTGAACAAACTTGAATCTGACACCCTCTCCCTGAGAGAGGTTGTATAACAAATATGAAAGCATTCTGACTGGTGGACCTGAAGAAAATTGTTAAAGAAACCAAACATTAACCCAGAGACTAGATTTGAAGAAACTTTAATCTGACCACCTCCCCCCCCCCCCCCCCCCCCCCCCTCCCAAGATTTTGTATACCAAATATCCAAAGATTCTAACTGGTGGTTGTGGAGATGATTTTAAAAAAAAACAATTTTTTTCGAATATATGGGTACTATCAGAGTTAGGGCCCTTATGGTGCCCCAACTGGGCATGGCAAACTTTATTTGAACAAACTTGAATTGACATATTGATAAGGAACATGCACACCAGATTTGGTCCAGTAGTTTCAGAGGAGAAGTCGATAATGTAAAGGACGACAGACAGATGGACGGCGAACGAAAAGTTATTAATAAATCTCCCCTTGAGCTTTGCTCAGGTGAGCTAATAAACTGGGGACTTGGTGAAAATCCTCTATTTAACCATTCTGTCTACATAAACAGCATGGAGTGTTTGGCCAATACTTTTTAGTGGCTCCAAGGAATCATTAGTTATTTACTTGTGTTTAAGGTCACCTCCAGCATCTGTGGTTCTATTATGACCAAAATGCAAGAATAAGTCATGTTTTACCAATCATTCAGACCTCTGCTGGGCACTTCAGAGGACTTCCATCCCAAGCATTGATTACCAGGAGCCAATACTATACAACTTTTACAATTTTTTTTTCTAGAATTGTAATTTCTACAATTCAGTAATTCATGCCAACATTTCGCAAAAATTTGCAAAAATTCAGATCGGGCCAGTTTTCGAACTAGCTTGAGATATTATTGCAAAAGACTTGTATGGCAAATATTAGTCATATTGAAGAATGTTTGTTCAAGTTATTGCGCTAACAAGCTCAAACTTCGTAAAAATTGATGAATTAAGCCCCATAACTCTGCAATGAAATATTGGCTGGTTTTTTAATTCACTTGTGATATTATTGCAAAAGACGTGTATGGCAAATATTAGTCAAATCGGAGATCGTTTGTTCCAAGTTATTACGATAACAAGCTCAAAATTCGTAAAAATTGATGATTTACGGCCCATAACTCTGTAAAGAACTTAGATGTCAGTCTTCCATGGAAGACGTGTGTCGCCTGGCGTTTCAGACAGAATTCTAAGTGAAAAAGGGGCATAACTCTGGAAAAAATACAGCGGATCAAAAAATAAAATAGGAGGTGCACAATGCCATTATGTGATAAAGAATCACTGAAAGTTTCATCAAAATCCATTCATAGGTTAAAGAGGAGTGGCGGATAAGAGAAAGTGTGACGCGGACAACGCAGGACGACGGGGGTATAACTCTGGAAAAAATACAGCGGATCAAAAAATAAAATAGGAGGTGCACAATGCCATTATGTGATAAAGAATCACTGAAAGTTTCATCAAAATCCATTCATAGGTTAAAGAGGAGTGGCGGATAAGAAAAAGTGTGACACGGACGACGCAGACGACGCAAGACGACAAAAGTAATCCCTATATGTCGTTCCCCACTTCATGGGGCGGCGACAGAAAAATCGGACGGAGCCAGTTTTTGAACTTGTTTAAGACCTGTATGGTAAATATTAGTCAAATCAGAGAATGTTTGTTATTGCGCTAACAGTGTGAGGACATCCCGGATGCCCAGATGCATGCCGATCGTCATCAAACCATTGCATTGGTCTTGGTTGTTATCACAGCTCAAACAAAAATACAACTGTAAAAGTTTTATAGTATTGGCCTATTTTACCAGTAACTGAACTTATCACAGCGACAAGCACTGCTCCACTTTCTGGGGTTAACACAGGGAACTCGTTTGTTAATAGTTTACTCATTTTTGCTTCCTTCTACATATTAAGAACATGTACTTTTATACATGTATGACCCCAATTAATCTTACCTGGAGCTGTATGTAATTATGTTAATCAAGAGACTGGTAAACAAGAAAACTCTTAATCAGAATTGAACACAAACCTGACATGTGAAATCACCAACACAGAATTTATTAGCCACATTATCTATATGGTGTTTCCAATGAACACCAAAACTACTTCAGGTTTTTACTTTGTAATTGGTATGAATAACATTAGTTAGTTCTGCACTGTAAACTATACACCATAAAATACAAGTCACTTTTGTAAAAACTTCAATTCATTATCAACCACTTGAAATCCTAGCCTGCTGTTTGTTCATGACTTCCCACACAGGAGAGGAAATCAGAATCAAGCACATGGCATACACAGACATCATGTTCATAAACAGTACCAGTACTTCACACTGTGAAGAAGTATGTTTGTAAAATGGCATCAGTTAAAACATAACCAAAAATTTATAAACTACTTTTCAGGGCCAAAGCTAACATGCCCTCCACACTTCTATGGAAATTGGGTATATTTAGTGATGTAACCCCATTAACTGGTAGAGTGCTGGAAGCCCATATTTGGGCTTTACTCTGAAGTGTCAGTACCAGCACTTAAAGGCTTCATATTTTGTGGATGTTGTTCATACCACCTGTGAAGTGAAATTATTTAGTCTGTTAAGATTTGCCTTGTTACAATTTATGGGAGAGTGCCTATTGGCACTCTCCCATAAATTGTAATTAGACAAACGTATCTGAACAAATTTTGATGACCAAAAATAATTCAGCACTCTACCAGTTAAGATGAATCCCAAGAAGACGAATTGGTAAAATATCCCAGCAAGATAATCCAAGCAAGACGATCCCAACAAGACGAATCCCAACCAGACATTTTGTTTCTCGATCAAATATGGGAGAAATATACTTTAAAAAGCATATGTACATTACAATGTATGCTACTTGAGGTATTTCAGGGTTTTATTTTTTTTTATGCATGTTTTGGGGTGTTTTTTTGATAAAAAAGATACAAAAACACTAGCAAATAGGGTCTTTTAACAAAGCGTGGTGCCTCTGTTAACTGGTAGTTTTTGGTTTTCAGAATTTTGTTCACATATTATGCCCCGTTACAATTAATGGGCACTCTCCCCATTAACTGTAACAGGGCAAATCCACTCAGACTTTATAATGTCACATCAAAAATTAATTCAAGGACATCCACAGAATATGAAGCTTTTAGCTCTGGTGGCCACACTTCCGGATAAAGCTCCAAAATGGGCTTCCAGCAATCAACAAGTTAATTGAAATCACTTTGTCCAAAAGTAAGCTGTGTAGCAGTTTATGATGGAAAACCTCAAAATAAATGGGTTATATAGTCATTTTAAATAAATTTGTCCTGTTGGGATGACCATTTTCAACATTCATCTTGTTGGGAATAAACCATATTCAGTGCTACTTAGAGTGATCTTGGGCATCCCAGGTAAAATAAGCTGTATGATCAGGCCTGTCATGATTAATTGAGAGTTGACTAATCATCAGAAACACTCATAATTGACTACAATTTCATAGTCGATGATCATAGGTTTTCATACTGATGAATTATTGGTTATTAATCTCCTCCCCATCATGCCCACAAGAAGTTTCAGAGGCTGTAGAATATCAAAATACATTTGTTTGTATATGTTATATTCTTGATGTTTATTATACATGTATTACTGTTACTCTTTTGGTGTTCAATACTATAACATGTAGCATACTTATTGAATAAATATTGTTTAACTGGTTGAGGGCTACATTATTTTTGGTGGTCTGAATTTATCAAAATTTGTTTTATTACAAATTATTGAAGAGTGCCCACAGGCACTCTTCAATAATTTGTGATAAAACAAGTTCATACAAATAAAATATTATTTGCATTCAACTGAATATGAAACATGAACATGGAAAATGTAAGCTTTTGCTCTAGTAACCTCACTTTTTTGAAAGCCCTGATAGTGGCTTCTTGCACTCAACAAGTTAAACTAAGTTAGAGGACCTGCATTAAATAGATCTAAAGTCACTGCCCAGAAACCAATTGTTTACGTTAGCCTGCCTAGACAACACCTGCTACTAGAGCTGGGAGGTAGGGCCTTGCAAAGCTTCAAGATTCAATTTGATTTTTAATCTTAAGTTGGTATTCGGTTTGATTCGAAATCGGTTGTTTGATTCGTCATCCTTCAAATCTTTCCACTGGAATTTCACTTGGTACCAGTTATCTTAGTTGTCTCACAAAATGTATAGCTCAGATAAATGATGTAATAATGCTGAAAATAAAGACTGAGTGTAATTTCCACTATACAGTGGAAACCTGTTAACTGAATAGCCTCTTTACCAATGAAAATTATTCAATTAAGAGGGGTATTCAATTAACAGGAGTTGTGTCACTTTCCTGTAGTCTAGAGATAAACTTAGCATTTATTCTAGTATATCTTGTTTATAGAGGAAATGCCTGTATGGGATGTACTGAGGCCAAATAGGTCTATAACCAAAGGGAAACTGAAGCGAGTCAGGGTAATTTCGCGACAGATTACAAGATTTTTTATTCAATTAACAGGATCCGAGTTTACTCTATAACATATATTCAATTAACAGGCCAAATTTGTATTGGAGGTAAATGGTTTTGTGTTGGGGAAATTATATTCAATTAACACGGTTATTCAGTTAAGAGATATACAATTAAGTGGGCTCCACTGTATCAACATAAAAAGTATCTGTACCCATGCAACCATCCATGCTAATTCCAGTTTCACTAGTCACTACCACTGCTGAAAGCAAATTTAAAGTTCTCAAGCAGAATTGATGATAAGCTCATGGTTGCTAGCATATTGACCTGTGCAGTGTCAAGCACAGAATTCTTGCACCCATTTCTGTTTTTGAACAAAAATCCTTACTGGGTAATATTCAAACTACATGATATATCATCAAGGCATGCCTTAGACAAAGGCATATATATGCCTTGATGATGTAGCTGGAATATTTTATCAGTCGGGACTTCAAGATGCCTGTATTCAATTTGAGTTTCGATTCGATTTTTAATAATAGACTCAATTCGATTTGAGATTCAATTAGAATCGAAAACATGTGATTCGCAGGGATCTACTGAGAGGTATTGATTTTTCAGATTAGGTTTTGGTTTGGTATGAGGAAAACATCTCGGTTTTGGTTCTGTTTTTCTATGTGTTTAGAACATATAGTAAATAAATAACACTTCTGGATCCTAAACTTGGAAAAAAATCAGCACTAGTTTGTATGATACCACTCATCACAAAAAAACTATGTATATCCATTGGTTTCAGTCTAACTTCTCTTTGCTCATTCTTAAGGGTTCCAGGAGAGCAGTTGTTAAACCTTGAGTCAGAAAAAAACATAGATTAGGCTGCACAAAGGAGATCCTCAATTTCTCAGGCCAAATTTTTGTGTAAAATTGCATGTGGGCGGGCTATTTTTTTTTTTAATTACTTCTTTGCCATCAAAAGTTCATGTTCTTGGTTTATTTTTTGTTTTAGGCCTCATAATTTACAGAATAGCATGGGTGGTGGTGCATTTCGTCCCCCGGCTGTAAGAAGGCTCTGCAATGCTAAAGCATTGCAAAGCCTTGTTGCACTCAAGGGACAAATTTATCAATTATATTAACTTCGGTAAAATATCAGACATGAACCATTTAATTTTTCATTTTTTGAAATCTGCATTGGTTAAAAATAGTGTTGAAACGATGAGTCGACTGGTTGAAGTCGATTCGATTTTCGGAAAAATCGACTCTGAAATCCGCCAGTCGACTAGTCGGGAAACTCAAAGATGAAGGCGTAAAATGCCAATAGCGGGGGTTAATGATTACAAACATCAGACGTTTCAGCTTCATGGTGGACCTATTTTAAGTTGTATTGAGAAGTGGATATCAATGCAATCATTGTCGTTTGTTGATGCCGATAATGTTGTTGCAACTTAGATTTCAGCAGCATTACAAGCACTGATTTCACCTAACCTAATCACTAGCACGCATTGAAGAAAAATACTTTGATGTACAACTTCAAAGATGCTGTTAATTCATGCAAGCGTTCTGTCCCTCACCCAAGTTGCCCACACTTTTCAAATCATATAAAAATAAAATACATGCCTCAAACACTCAGAAAGCTGCTCCATATTCTATGATATTACTGCACTTGTTTGGGTGCGAGTTGGCAAAGACGAGATATGAAGGTGAGGAAACTGTCCGTCACAAAATTTAACCTGGGAGTTTTTAATTAATTGCACCGGGCGAATGGCGGCACACTTCAAACATTTTACAAATTCACGAAACTTCTGTTTTAACATCATTGGGTACTTTTTCCACTGCACGGACAGAGGACTAGAAGGCACGCACTTCCCTGGTATCCTAATTTTTTTACTGAATGGTTAAAACTATAATATGCACGACATTTTAAAAAACTCAAAATACAAAAAAGAGAACAGCTACACTCATGACTTGGACAAGGAAACTTCATCAAACACCTGTCAAACGAGTCATTAAACGAAAGGGTTATCAACTTACATGTAACAGTCTCTTATCACCTAATTTACTGAGACAATTATGTTTTCAACGGAAAAGCCGACTAGTCGATTTTGAATCGATTACTCCTGTCGACTAGTCAACTTTGAAAAATAGGTAATCGTTTCAACACTAGTTATAAGAGCATGCTACAGCCTAAATGATAATGCTGGAGGGCCTGAGAAACAGATGTTTAACTTTTTTAGGTCTTATGGTTAGAAATGAATATAGTTTATCTAATCTATGTTGTGTTCTCATTGTCACATTTTCTCTCTTACTGACTCATTCGGTGGATGGCAATAAGGCAATAAGGGAGACAATGTGATAATGATAACATGCCTTATTGCCATCCACCGAATGAGTCAGTAAGGGAGACAATGTGATAATGATAACATGACATATTCTCCCCTTTGCCAGATAGACTAACTGGCTAGAGTCCATAGGGGCCACAAGTCCAGTTATTTGTTTTATTGGGGTCTAACAACACTTTCAACAGGCAGGGTCACCTCACGTCAGACAGTTTAACAAGAAGGGGATGCTGGAGTACCCAAAGAGAACCACTGAGCAATGGTGAGCAACTGTCAGACTCTCCAACATATTAACTCTACACAAGCAGGGTTAACATTGGTTGAAAACAAGTGCACCATCTCTGTGCAGTATGCCTTAGTACACAGTGCCCACATATGGGCAGTCTGAATGAAGAGCCTTGCCCAAGGACACAATGCAGTTATTTATTCCTGGTGGGATTGAACTGTGGAGCTTTCAGTTTGAAGTTCGATGCCGTAACCAATGAGCAACCAGGCTCTCACAAGTCCAGTTCCCTCCCACAGAGATAGTGTGATCAGTTCATGTACATAGTAAAAATGTTTGGCCATTTTTTTCTAGGTTTTGCTTCAGTTTTCCGGTTTGCTGCAAAAACCAGAACGAGACTAGAAAAGCAAAATCAACCTCCCAGCTCTACTGTCCACCTTCATCAAAATATTAGACAAGTTTGACTTGAGCTCTACCAATGAGAATTTTATATTTATTTCCATGCAGATAATAATAATCATCTGTGAAAATGGGTGAGGTAAAGATCTGAATTAGAAAGTTAAATTACTGTACCAAACATTTGCAATAAAACCAGAAAATAAGCAGACTGTCATCTGCAACATGAGGTCCCCAGAGGGTGAATTTAGTGATGCTACCTTGCACAGCAGGGTAGCATCACCAAATTTACCCTCTGTGAACCTCAATCTGAATCCGAGTTTCAAACCTAAACAAAAAGAGGAACCCAGAGGATAAATTGGACCACTGTATGGGATAGCATCAGCAAATTCACCCTCTGGGGGCCTCATTCTGCAAATGACAGACTGCTAATTTTCAGGCTTGTTTGCAATGCGCCAATACAATATCTAACATCTACTTGTGCAGGTGTTCTAAAAATGGAAGTGTAAAAGATCACTAGCTCAAGTCAAGTAATTATAAAATCTATTCCAGAAGAACTTCACACAGATCAAGAACATTTATAAGCAGCTGTACTAGCTGGTCTGACACTTAATTGTGTTATTATTTGGAAACATCACATACATTTGCTAATAATACAGGTAATACAAACATTCATGATGATAAATGACAAGTTTATTATGGTGGGGTTTCAACCCGATGACAGAAGATGAATGAGGCATATTATTTTCCTTTCCAAGTTATTATGACATATACAAAATTCATGGTAAACTTTTAAGTAAAGAAACTATCTGAATAAAAATCAATACAGTTCAGCCTACTTTAATGGATATCTCTTAATTGAATATCCCTGTTAATTGGGAGTGAGGTGGCTCAATAGTTATGGCATTGAACTTCAATCTGAGAGATCCACAGTTTAATCCCAGCTAGGGGATAACTGTGTTGTGTCCTTGGGCAAGGCACTTAATCCCAATTTCCCACATGGGGGCATGGTGGCGCTGTGTACTGAGGCATACTGCACATCAATGGAGCACCTGTCTTCAACCAATGCTAACCCTGCTTGTATGGAGTGGTGATTCTCTTCGGGTACTCTGGCTTTCTCCATCCTTAAAAAACTGTCTGACACGAGGTGATCCCAGCTGTTGAAAGGATCATTAAACTCCAATAAATGAATATCCCTGTTAACTGAATATAACTTCCAAATACAAAATCATTTACTAAACCTATTATTTATTTATTTATTATTGGTGTTTAAGGTCACATATTTCTGCACTGTTAATCATATAAAAATAAAATAAAAATTCTTGGTAATAAGTCGAGGAGTTAACAATCAGAAAATTACAGACTTATTTGGCCTCAGTATATCTGATACAGGCATTTATTCTATTTTATTATATGTTAAACAATACATTATCGAAAAAATTGAGGAAAGATAGAAATCGTATCCCTCACTGAGAAGATATTGAAATTTTCACTTTCCAGGTGTCAATCAAAATGGCAGATTTCAAAGCATCACTTCAAGGTGAATATGAGTCAAATTATCACGGGAAATGATCAATTTGTTCTAAAAACATATAATGAAAAGAAAATCTAATGTTCTTGAATGGATATTGATCATTTCCAGCAATAATTCAACATGTATTCACCTTGAATTGATGCATGAAACCCGCCAGCTGAATCAGATTGCAAGACACTACAGTACCTGTTCTGAGTATCGATCAAATCACTTCCACGTATCAATGTGCATCAGCCGTTTACTTTCGTGCATCAATTCAAGGATGAAATGAGTGGAATTATCGATAGGAATGATCAGATTCTTATCAAAAAAAGTGTATAATAAAAAGAAAATCTAGTTTTTTTGAGTGGATACATTGGATACCAAAAATTATCTCATTCGTGACAGAGACAAATGGTTATTTGTCTCGGTCACTCATAAGATAATTTTCGGTATCCACTCAAAAACACAAGATATCCCCTACACATCTTGTTTGATAGAGCTCTAGGAAAGCTCATAACCCAATTGAGTCCACAGGACACTTAAATTCCCCCTCTTTACTCTAAACCTATAAAACTGTATGAAGGCAAACTAAAGTAAAAACAGGGTCAACTGGGAGAAAATTTTATTTCTGAAAAGAATCACTCAAAATCCTTCAAAAATCATTTTAAAGCAAAAAGAGAAAAAATCAGCCAATGGATCCCCACCCCACCACCTTGTGCCTGTTAGGATATATTTTTTTTTAAGCCTAAAATCAATTAACAATATTCAAAACTCATTCAAGGCAAAGAAAAAAAACTGACCCAATAGAGACACCAACCACATACCACCACATCCCACTCCATCCCAAGAATCAATTGGGTGAAAATTATTTTTTTCATAAAAGCACTTGAAATTCTTAAAAACTAATTTTAAAGTCATAAAAGTTTCAAAAAAATATCTAAATGCACGCTCAAGTTATCATCTGTAAACCATAAAATATACAATTTTTCACAAAGCCATGGTGAATAACCGTAGAACAGAGAGTTTGAACACAACAAAATATGAACATGACCTGTATTTTGTCATTCCAGATGATGTGTGAAAGTTTTAAAAAAAAAGACGAAATGGATTCGCAAGCTAACTGGAGTCCTCGGTTCGAATCCCACTTGCGGCAAATGCGATGTGCCCTTGGGCAAGACACTTCACCCCCATTACCCATGTGGGGGCACAGCGACATTGTGTACTAAGACATACTGCACATCAATGGTGCACCTGTCTTCAACCAATGCTCACCCTGCTTGTGTGGAGTTAGTAAGTTGGGGAGCTGACAGTTGCTCGCCATTGCTTGGTGGTTCTCTCCAGCTTCCTCCACATGTAAAACTGTCGAGGTCATGATTAGCCATTGTGCAGAAATATGTGACCTTAAACACCAATAAATAAATACAATTATAATAATCCCTATGACCTGTGCATCATGAAACATCCCTTGCCATGATGCGATGATTGGAAGAGTGAAAGAATCATGATGCATTGAAACTGTGATGCATCGTTGCAGGCCTAATGGCTGCTAAGTTAACGAGTGGGGTAGATCAATCAATATTTTCAATGTGCAGCCCCAAGGCTGCATGTTGAAAATATTAATTGGTCTAACCCAAATAATAAACATGGACTCTTCCAATTGCTTCCAATGAACTGGCATGGAAGATGCCACCATGGTTAAAAAAAGGGTTACCCGCTGAGTATTTTCTAAATATGAAAAATAAACATGGACTCTTCCAATTGCTTCCATTGAACTGACATGGAAGATGCCACCATGGTTAAAAAGGGTTAACCCACTGAGTATTTTCTAAATATTTTTTATAACTAGATTTAATGAAAAATTCATCTAAATTTATCTCAAGGAAAAATTGGTGAAAAAATCCATTCAAATTACTGGAGAAAAATCTGATTAAATGTGCCCAAATTCTTCTTATTTCAGTGGCAAGAGAAATTCTATCCTAGGCAGGAATATCTGCCAGCAGCATGCAAGGAGTTACAACTTGGTGCATCTTTTGTTATGACAAGTAAAACTCTGAAATTTCCCATCACTGTGCCAAAAACACCCCCAATGGTGTATAGATATTTATTTACTAATTTATTGGTGTTTAAGGTCACATATTTCTTCACAATAGCTTATCATGACCAGAACATGGATATGAAGTCAAGTTTACCCAATTGTTTATACCCCTGTTGCCCATTTCATTCATTCATTCATTCATTCATTCATTCATTCATTCATTCATTCATTCATTCATTCATTCATTCATTCATTCATTCATTCATTCATTCATTCATTCATTTATTTATTTATTTATTTATTGGCATTTAAGGTCAATTTTAGCATTTTTTGCTATCTGATGACCACAACATAGGTATGCAGTCAAGTTTAGCCAATCGTTTATACCTATCCTGCCCACTTTAAAAGACTTCCAGCTCAGGTATTGATTCCATGTCCCTTTTTACCAGTAAAGCAGAATTTCTTTACCACAGTAAACAAGCACTGCTCTTCTTCCCTGGGTTCCCACAGGGATTCTGGACTGAAAAAGGAATTCAAAGAGTCATGTGAGCCCAGCTCCAGGATATTTGTTTCTTTATTGGGGTGTATGACACTTTCAATACCCAGGATCAAATTGATGTCGAGAGACCAGGATATTTCGTAGATATATAGAGGATATCTACACTGTTTTAGTGAATATCAGGATTTATCTGAGTGGGGACCTGAAAGTTTTATTTTTCACGAGTGCTTACTAAAACAGCATAGATTTTCTTTTTATTATATGCTACATGACATTTTACTGTGCAACATTCAGCCCAATTTGACTGCAAAGTTTCCAGGCAATAACAAAAAGCTGCTGATCGTTCCTTCAAGGCGACGTTCAAGGCGATGTTATTGCTGCAAAGAGTAACGTCATTTAGGAAGCTATTGAATCAAAGTGTCAATGATGAAAAGGATAATATTCAATGTTTATGAAAGGATTATGAAATACGAAAAGAATTGTGATAATTGAGAATATGTTAATTTCTGTTTCCTGTATGCTATGTTTTTAATAAAAATAATTTGAGATGTAGGCTGTACTAAAGAATTGAGGGGTGGGTTAATGTGGACCTTACAGTTAATGTATGTCAACAAAAGTTACCAAGTTACAGTGAAATTATTTCAAAACGAGTCATCCTATCAAGTTACAATGAAATCCCTTCATAAATATGGCCTGTGGACTGAGCTAAAGATTTTTGGGCTTCGGGCCTGTGTAGCCAACCACGGTTGACCCATCGCAACCAAAAGGGGACATCCTCATCTAGACATAAAACTGAATCATCCTACAAAGTTACAATGAAATCCCTTCATAAATACGGCCTGTAGTCTGTGGTAAAGGTTTTCAGGTTTTGGGCTCGGGCAGTCATCACGATTGAACAATCATGACCAAAAGGGGATATTTTTATCTAGACATTATCTGGAGTCACCCTTCCAAGTTACAATGAAATCCCTTCATAAATATGGTCTGTAGACTGTGTTAAAGGTTTTTTGGCTTCTGTATCCATCACAGTTGACCGATCATGACTAAAAGGGGACATTTTCATCTAGATATTATTTGGAGTCATCCTATTAAGTTACAAAGAAATCCCTCCATAAATCCGACTTTTAGACTGTGCCAAAGGTTTTAGGGTTTTGGGCTCGGGCAGCCATCACAGATGCCAGATCGTGATCAAATGGAGAAGTTCTCATCTGGACATCATACAGAGTCATCCTACCAAGTAACAATGAAATCCCTCTATATTAAATATGACCTGTAGACTGTGCTAAAAGTTTTTGGGTTTCGGGGCTTGGGCAGCCATCACGTTTGACAGATCATGACCAAAAGGGGACGTTCTCATCTAGACATTATACAGAGTCATCCTACCAAGTTACAATGAAATCCCTTCATAAATATGACCTGTAGACTGTGCTAAAGGTTTTTGGGTTTTAGGCTCGGGCAGCCATGATGGTTGACCGATCACGACCAAAAGGGGATGTTCTCATCCAGACATGACCTCAAACCTGCATATGAAATTTTGTGACGATCGGACAAGAACTAAGGGGTGGAGCCTGTGCTAAAGGAAAATGTGAACAGACTGACAGACTAACAGACTTTTGCACGCGTGATGGCAATAGCTTATCTTGACTTTGTTAAGTTAAGCAAAAAATTCATCGTGTGGATCTGAAATATTATTTTTCACTCACGCAATTATCATGAGATAATTCCAGATCTGACTAAAACAGAGTAGATTTTCTTTTTTATTATATGCTACAAGACACTTCATTGCACAAATTTCAGCCCAATTCGACAAGAAATGTGTACGTTTCAAAACATTAACAAAGATCAGCTGATCGTTCCTTCAAGGCGACACAATGCGGCGTAGCGTGATATCATTTAGGAAGCTACTGAGAAATATTTCTCGATATCTATCAAGGCGATATAGATATTGAGAAATATCTTTTAGATAATTTGCGATAATTCACAGGCAAGCATATAATAAATTTATTTATTTATTGGTGTTTAAGGTCATATATTTCTGCACAATGGCTAATCATGACCACATTTAGTAGATAATGTGGAGCCACGTGAAAATGGTTACCAAACAAGTCACATGACACCATTTCATGAGCTTTGTTGCTACATGTAGTTTTTATATTTGTAAAATAAGTTACAACAAATCATTTGGGAAATGCAACCCCAATCACTTTGTTTGACACCTTCAGTGGATTTTTTAATAAATGGATAAAACAGTTTAATTGATCCATTATGAGAAAAGCTAGAAAAATCACTTAATCCTGATCAGAACAGCATTTATTGTGAGGTTGCTGATTACTAATGGTATGGCTGACACTCAGTAGCCCTAAGAGAAAAATAATTATCACTGGCTGGTTTGGATTTCCAGCAAACATGATTTGCTTCTGGGCAGAATAATTTATAGCAAATTGTGGAGATAAATAAAGAAGACAGGAGAGAATTATTTGTGTAAAGAGGTTTATCAGTAAAAGATCAGTGCAATCCAGTAAGGCAAATGTTATTGGGAGTTAATAAATCTCTAACAGTACAGTTGAGACCAGATAACTCTTATAAATAGAGTATTGACTCTTAACTGGTTAGAATATGACTTGGCATATGACAGCACATCATTCTCTTCTTTGACTTCAAAGTGTGCAGACCTGCAAATTACCATGACAGCTAAACTGGAAATCTCAATTAAACTTCAGAAGGATCTGTCAATCCTGGACATCTCTTGTTCCATCAACTGGACTCTCCATATGATAGGCAAGAGCGTCCATTTGATGCTAGAATTTAACTAGAGGTACTGTGAGCAAACTCACAAAGTGATACCCTCCGCGCCTGAAATGTATAAGTTAGATTACCTCCCCTTGGAAATGTCAGAATGGAATTATATTGCTTCATTCATATGGAGTTCTTCCATTGTGTAAAGTTTCATGAAAACTCTTCAAACGGTTTAGGAGGAGTTGCGCTTATAAGGATGGACAGTCGTATAAATTAGATTATCTCCCCTTGGAAATGTCAGAACGGAATTATATTGCTTCATGCACATCTTCATATGGAGTTCTTCCATTGTGTAAAGTTTCATGAAAATTCTTCAAACGGTTTAGGAGGAGTTGCGCTTATAAGGATGGACAGATGGACGGACAGACAGACGGATGGACGGACAGGGTGATTCCTACATACCCCCCAAACTTTGTTTGCAGGGGGGGTATAATAATGCAGTAGAGGATATCACACCACCTTCCTCGGGGAGAGGCACCCGAGGGAGTCCGGAGGCTCTGGAAGGATAAAAAAGAAGAGCCCATCGACCAGACGCCGAGATGCCTGACAACTGGAATATTTCCTGAGAAGGAAGAAAGAAGAGAAGGCAGAGAAGACTGAGGAAACCACTACCATTTCTCTACCTCAAAGTCCTGTAACTTCCATCCACACCCCAGGCGTCTCCCCTCAGGGGAACAGCCTGGAGGATGGTGACATAATTAGTGAGGTGGAGATGGATACTGGATCTCCGAAGCCCTTTACTCCAATTTCTCCACCTCCTCCGGATCAGGACCTCATGAAAGTCTTGGAAAGCTTGAAAGAGAAAGGAAGTCGGAGATGCCACCAGAGAGGTAAAGGAAGGCACCGACAGATTGGAAGCATTTCTGGAAGAGCTCAACATCCAGAAAACTCCTGAACCAGCCAGGACTAAACCCTACCACCCAAATCTGTCCTCTAACATCAATAGCCCAACAACCATTATGGTCTCACCATCACAACCTCCACCACCAAAAAGAAAAACAAGAGACATGAACACTACTAAACAGCCAAAGAGGGGTTCAATTCACCAACCTGTTGAGTATTTTCAAGATATTTTTCATCAAATTTGATCATGGCTGCTTTGAAGTAGCTATTACTAGATTTGATGAAAAAATCATGAAAATTTAACCCAAGGAATCATTGGTGAAAAAATCCATTCAATTTACAGGGGGAAATTTAGTTTAAACAATATTTATTAAGACAAAAATAATCATGTAAATTTAGAACAGAGGCATGTTACATACACAGAAAATGGCCCAAAGGTACGGATAACTAATAACATCGATATTTGTGGATTTGACAGGAAGCTGAGAAGCTTATGTTAGTTGTCTCCAAAGGGAGGAAATTTGATTAAATGTGCTCAAATAAAACTTATTTCAGTAACAGGAGAAATCCTTCATGGGCAGGAAAATCCACCAGAAGCATGCAAGTTTAACACTATACTATACTGTGATCACATAAGTTGTCTCTCTCTCCATCAAATGATCTGGGTTGAAATTTCCAGACAAACAGAGACGATGGATGGATGGAGGGACGGATGGATGGATGGGTGGATGGATGGATGGATGGACAGATGGATGGATGGACAGATGGATGGATGGATGGATGGATGGATGGATGGATGGATGGATGGATGGATGGATGGATGGATGGATGGATGGACGGATGGACGGACAGATGGACAGATGGACAGACGGACAGATGGATGGATGGATGGATGGATGGATGGATGGATGGCCAGACAGACAGACAGACAGACAGACAGACAGACAGACAGACAGACAGACAGACAGACAGACAGACAGACAGACAGACAGACAGACAGACAGACAGACAGACAGACAGAGACCAAGCAACCAAAATTGTCAAATCAGATAGAGCTGATTTTTGCAATGAAAATAGCATTTAAGATTCAATAATTTGTGAATTTTTTTTCGGCAGCTAGTTGAGATTCCTTTGTGTTGTGGAGAGTTACTTTTTCGAGATCCATTTGCAACACACTTACATGAGTGTGTCAAACTTTTATAATTTGTACTATTAGCACAGTGGGAAGAGAACTTTGACCAGACTGTATCTCTAGTTGTTGCGATCTGGTCAAAATTTTTGGTTGCTCTACTTTTGTAATCAGAGTACTGCAGCAACACAGACAGAATGTGTATCCAGAAAGCCTCAATAACTTAACCCTTTGAACTCGGGTGGTATCTTCAATGCCAATTCAATGGCAGCAATTTGTAGAGTCCATAATCATTATTTGGGGTAGACCGATCAATATTTTCAACGTGCAGCCCTGAGGCTGCACACTGAAATTACTGATTAGTCTCCCCCATACATTTACTGAACAACCATCCTATTTAATGACGTTATGACATTATCATGTTCCTGACCAGAAAAGTGGCCACTCGGGTTCAAAGGGTTAAAAGTTCATCTTCATTTATCTGGCTGGATTAAACAAAAATAAAGCATGAATGAATTACCACAAGGAACTAATCAGGGTCATACACCTTGACAGAAAAAAAATTCCTGGATATTTTGTTGCATTTGATTGGAATGTTACAACAGGAACCTGTATACAGTGCCGCATAAAGCATTTCCACAACCATTATAGTCTTCCAGGCAGATTTATATAAGAGTATACTGTCCTTTTGGTGAAATGAGTATCATCTGCATTAGAAATGGTGCAGTCTTGCTGCACTAAAAGGTGTACTGTTTAATATATCAAAAGAAGTTATATGAACATGTTTGTAAGTAAAACTATTCCACTTTGTTTTGGAGGTAAAAACCATTCTCCCTCTGCTTTTTGTGAAGTATCATCTGAAATCACTTGAAGGGTAATCACAAGAAAATCTGTTTCAAACATCCTCAACATTAAACATGATGAAGTGACTTGTACACAATGAAAAATAAAAATGAAATTTCACCCTTCATAGCTTGGTTTTCAATGACTCAGTAAAATAACTCCTCCTAGTTCCAGGTTTCCAGACGTTGACTTTAAAAACAAAAATTCCATGACTTTTCAGGGTTTCCATGACCCACATGAATCCTACCTGATGTGATACTAATGACAGTTTCATGCCGTATTCTCTTTTATAAACAAATGAACATTGTTACGCATAGTGGACAGAGTGATTTGGTTCCTGCACGCCCAATGGGTGTTCATCTACCAATATAATTTGGAGGGATAGGGCTTATTGGTTGGACTTCGAATCAAAAGGTCAAAGGGTCATCGTACAGTACATGGCAAGTGTATTATCACTAAATCACCTGCAAGTGGAGATTCCACCCAAGCAATAATCACAAATTTGTTGGAAAGCATAACCTGCACAAGCAAAGTTTCAGCCAATGGACCTCTGGGTTAAACCCAGAGGTCCATTGGCTGAAACAATGCTTGTGTTTTCTGTCGATATGTATAAAATTTGAAAGTTATAGCTTGGGTGATAACTCCACTCTGTGGGTGATTTAGTTACAATCCACTCTCCACATACTGTATGTCCGTCAGCAAGACAATTAATCCAAAGTGCCTATGTAGGATTAGTGCGGTACATAATTGGTACAGTGTGCTATGGCATACAGTTAAAACTAGAAGTCCTGTCATGAAATGCGCACAAATAGTACGTCAATCTTCAAGTTAATCTACACGTTATGACCATAGTAAGGCTATCAAATTCTGTACATATGGCCTGTGCACAAGCAATGTTTCAGACAATGGACCTCAGGAAAACTCAGAGGTCCATTGGCAGAAACATTGCCTGTGTTTTCTATGAGTAACCAGGAGAACCTGCCGTGCTTTGGATGCCATTCAATATGGCAATTGCGTGCAATTCCTACACGCAATTAAGCCTTGATAAGCGCACACATGACAGGACTTCTAGTTTTAACTCTACAGCACACTGAGGGTACACATGCCTTCTACCAATGCTAACCCTGCTTTTGCGGACAAAGTCATGTGAAGAGTCTGACAGGCCAAAACATGTTTTAGTCTTTATGTTTAGTGCAGATTCTACTACATGCTGTAAAAGCTTCATTTTTCCACTCCAAGCTTTCAAAAAGTATTATACAAACTGTTTCCTCAACAGCTGTAACCTCCACAATTACCTAGTGAACAAGTGCTCTCTTTTATACCATTATTGATCCCTTGTTGCCATAATAATATTCAGGAAACAAGCCTGGCAGATCACTGCTGTAACACAGTACTTGCAGCACAATTATGCCATGCAAATACCATGTTTTACATTGCTAGCTTAACATCGCATCATTAAGAGCACGCTGATTAATTAATTATAACGGGTAAAGAATAAGTCTTCTACCATTGCTGAGTATTACAGACAGATAATGGAACGCTTCTAGCAGTGAACCTAAATATTGATTCAATAAGAAAACAAATCTTCACTGTTACAGAACGCTAACTACTATTAAAGCAAACTACATTCAATCAATGTCAGAAAATATGATCTAATTCTCATCATCCATAAAATCTAAGTTATCCACATGACAATGCCTGGCATCCAGAATAGTGCTGTAAATTCATTCCACATTATCTTTAGTCTACCTGACTTGACTTCTTTAATTTTGAATGAGTTATACAGTGGAGCCCACTTAACTGGATATCTCTTAACTGAATAACCCTGTTAACCCTTTACCTAACATGAAAAGCAGATGACACTCGCCAAAAAAATTCTTGAATAACTAATTTTTTCATTTTTTGTCGCAAAAACATAGGTTATGACCCCCTCATTGGAACGAGCTCGTTCCAATGAGGGGTCATAACCTATGATTTTGAGACAAAGATAAAAAATAATGAAAATGAATTGCCGATTTTTGAGAATAGAGCTGGCTGGTTTTGGCCATTACGTTGGGTAAAGGGTTACTGAATATAATTTCCAAACTCAAAACCATTACCATATCTCCAGTACAAATCTGACCTGTTAATTAAATATAGGTTATGGAGTAAACTCCTGTTAATTGAATAAACAATCCTGTTATCTGTCGAGAAATTACCCTGACTTGCACCAGTTTTCCATTGTTTATAGATCTATTTGGCCTCAGTATATCCAATACAGGCATTTAATCTATTCTATCTTGATACACAGAGCTCATGGAGCTCTTTCAAACAAGATATAATAGAATAAATGCTAAGTTTATCTCTAGAATACAGGAAAGTGACACAATCCCTGTTAATTGAATACCCCTGTTAACTGAATAGTTTTCATTGACAAAGTGGCTATTCAATTAACAGGGTTCCACTGTACTCACCCTTTAACTAGTAGAGTGCTAAATTATTTTTTGGTCATCAAAATTTGTTAATGTCTTTGATTGTTACAATTTATGCCTCATTTCCTCTAGTAGAAAAATGTTTGAGCCATTTGGCGTCTTGGGGAAAACAAACACCTCGATGACTTGGATTGACAAACCATATTAGATCAAAGACCTCAGTGTGACAATATAGCTAACACCACCAAAGTTGTTCTCAAAATGAAATCAACAATGTAATTAACATAAGATTGGTAAATGGTAGGCACATTCTGTCCTAACCCAGCTCACAATACAGGAACATTCTACAATGATAATATATGGTTTTGGGGTAAAATTGGACAGAGGAATACAGACACTGAAAAGAATAATAATCAATAACACTATCAAAAACTAACAGATCTGAGAACATTTTTTAATTATTTGATTTGGTTTAATAAATAGACAGAGTGCAATGTGTGTTTGAATTGGAGGGTGTTTTACATAACGAGTTGGAATGGTATAGTCATATTTCACGAGAGCCGTCATTCCAATGAGTTATGTAAAACACCCATCGCTTCAAACACACATCGCATTCTGTGTTTATTACACGTCCCATGCATTAAAATTCATTTAAATAAACAAATTTTTATTCCAATGTTTAAACCCAAAGGTGAAGAGTCCGTTTGTTTCATTTGTAGCTGTACTGATCAAAAGGATCGATAAAAAATCAAAACAACCTTTTGGGAACCATGCAGTCTAAATTGCATTCGTTATCTTTTCTACTGGGCCTGTTTGTTGAAATTCATATCACTGTTTCTCTTTGGCTGACATCCATTCAGGCCTAACCATTTGGTGGCTATTGTTAGTAAAAATATAAGTACAAATTTGGGAAGATTTGCGAAACAGCTGGGAGAAACTTTTTGAAAAGAAGTTTGAAGCATGTCAGGGTGTCCGAAGATTTGCTGAAATAAAGTTGATCAATTTAGATATAACGGGATCCGCAGACTGGGTTAATGTTGTGGTTGAAAATGCTGGGTTTTTTTTTAAATTGTCTCCTTTTTGGTTAACTAATTTTTTGTGAACCCACTTTATTTTGCGTTGGACGTTTTCATTTTCACTTATGTGACAGATGATCGATCAATAATTGTATAACGAAATTTGGAAACTTTTCAAAGCATAACTAATGACTCGACGGGAAAGGAACTTGTATGAACGGTGCTTGGAAAAACGGTGGCTTGCGCATCACCAGTTGAATACAGAAACATTTACGTCATAGCGACGATTCATTAAATACAAGGGTTTAAAGTTTAATGGATGTGTAATAAATAAAGAGGTTATTACTTGATTAGTTGCATATCAGCAACACACTAAATATTCACAACAATTCAAGCACTTATCATTGTAGCCAGAAGAGTGACTTTGGTTACTAAAGAGTTAATAAAACCTTATCAGTAATGTTATACATTTTATAATAAATAAGGATAATATTGTGGCAATCTGTCAAATCCTAACACTTTGTCAGCTCAATGAGTCACAATCCACTTGATGTAATGATTGGTGTACTATCTATTGTCAAACATCAATAGTTTGTCCAATCTACATTTTACAGACAAGTTAACCCCTTTACCCAATGCAGACAATATCAAAATTTATTATTTTAATTACCGTTTTAAAATTTTTTCCAAAAATCTCAACAAAACCATATCATGTGACCCCTTATTGAAATGGGCTCAACAAGCTTGATCCAATGATGGTCTCACATGATAAGGCTTTGTTAATTTTTTTGAAAAATTTATATTTTTTCAACTGCTTAATTTGTAAGTTATGCAGGCAGATGTGACTGATCTGTTAGGTAAAGGGTTAATGGGTTGCTTACATGGGTGCACGATGATGCTGTGTACTAAGACATACTGCACGTTGATGGTGTACATGTCTTCAATTGTTGTAACCCTGCTTGAGCGGAGCTTGAACAGAGTTAGAATGTTGAGGAGCTGAGTCATGATTTGCAATTGTGCATAAGTATGTGACCTTAAACACCAATAAATAAATATAAAGGGTTAATGGTGTGCAGAAAATTAGTAATTTACACTATATGTAATGTTAAATATGTATTATTTATTTATTTATGGTTTAATGACACGGTTTTACAGGTGGGGGAAGCCGGAGTACCCAGAGAGAACCACCGAGCAATGAGCAGCTGCCAGCTCCCCAACTTCGTAACTCTGCACTGCAGCACAGGCAGGATTAGATTGGTTGAAGACATGTGCAACATCGACGTGCAGTGCGATTTAGTACATGGCATCATCGTGCCCCTTGTGGATAATTGGGGTGAAGTGCCTTGCCCAAGGACACAATGCGGGAGTCTAAATTGATCGCTCAGACAGTCATTCATCCAAGGACTAACCAGGCTTGATGTTGCTTAACTTCGGTGATCGGACGAGAACCGGATACTGCAATGCCATCGCACCCTCTGTTAAGAATGTAAGAAAGCCAACTGTGCATTTAGAACTGAATGTTTATCAGAGGTATAAATTACAAGTACAAAACCTTTCAAAAGAATAAGCTTGTCATACACATGCGAAAATCATCAACATGTTATAGTGATCTGATGAACTCTGTACTCAGAGCAAGAATATAGAAGGGATTATACAATGGAAACCTGTTAATTGAATACTCACTTTGTCAGTTAACCTTTAAGGAAATGGAAATTTTTATACATTTTCACTGTACTTTGAAAGTCTACCTCCAGTGGCTTTGCAATTGTTTCTAGCCAAGTCTTGGCTGCCTACAGAGGCAGCCAAGACATGCCTAGAAACAACTGACAAGGTACTTAGAAAACAAGTTTTGGGTTTACCCAAACAATGCATGTTGGAATACCTGTTCCTTTGTATTAAAAAATTATCAAAGTCGGAATTAGGCCCTTAAGGGTTCAAATTATTCAATTAACAGTATAATTTCTAAATTCATCCATAATTTGTCCAATATATATATTTCAAGAATATATATATATATATGTTTCTTCATATATCTAGATTTCAACTACATAGCCCTGACATATTTTATCACTCATCATTCAAAAGTCACTCACTTATCATAATCATTCATAGTACTCATGTCATCTCCATAATAAATTGTCTTGTTTGGAATTGTCTTATCGCAGAATGTAACATTTTGTTAGTTATGAGCGAGCTTTAATAAAAGTTCCATTTGACAGGAATTGGGTAATTTCCCTGTCTTCTACTGATAAAATAAGCATTTATTCTATTATAGCCCTTCCCCAGAGCAAGAACAAAGGTGAGATTATACAGTGGAAACCTGTTAATTGATATAGCCACTTTGTATGTTAAAATTATTCAATTAACAGGAGCAGGCCTGAAAATAACATGCGAACGATCATTTATGTTACATAGTGGTTACGTCAATTGTAAAATATGCAACCACAGTGCAGGTTATTATAAAATTACACAGCATGAATTAACTTCCTAATCCTATATGTTTTGCCAATCAGTCATGACAATCTTTCGGAACAATCTAGACTCAAAGGTTGCACACTATATCCACATATAACTAAGAGTGGCAAGCCGTTTATATCTGAACAGATTTTCCATCAAAATAAATAGCAACAACTAACACATGATCTTGCCAAAGTGAGATCACGTAATAGTTGTTGCCATATAATTTGGCAGAAATTCTAACAAAATAAAACAACATGACTTGCACAGTAAAAACAGAGAAGTCAGAAAAGCATTACAACACTTTTTTCCAAAAGGTTCCACCATGTTATATACCATAACCTAAGTGAATCTGTTGATGAATTTGAGATACTGAGATCTTTCCAATAGTGTGTCACATACCAGCATCTATAAACTACTGCAGGGAGTTTTATATCAATACACTGTCTGCAAAGGAAAGGAGATTTGTCACCAGATTCCGCATTAGCGCTCATGACTTGGGGATAGAGCGTGGTCGCTGTCAAAAGCCTGTACCAATACCCAGGGAACAGAGACACTGCAAACAATGTAAGACAAATTCCGACAAAGAAGAACTACATGCTTTTTTGCCCGTTCCAAAA
This sequence comes from Pictodentalium vernedei, assembly GCA_031216915.1. Taxonomy (NCBI): domain Eukaryota; kingdom Metazoa; phylum Mollusca; class Scaphopoda; order Dentaliida; family Dentaliidae; genus Pictodentalium; species Pictodentalium vernedei. Next base: position 347,717,552 of record CM062290.1, read on the forward strand.
ACAGCGTTTTTCAAAATGAGCTTATGAACATTGTCAGCGAGTTCTGCACTACCACCTTCTCCTCAACTGGAAAGATTTGAGTTACTCTTTGCCTGTGAAGATGTTGAAGTTATTCACAAGGTTGGTCAGTTTAAGACTCATATCCGACCGCCCAGAAGTCAGTAGGCTAAAAAAGCTCAGTGGTCATGACAATGTATGCAGTTTCGAAAGCCTATCGTTCAATACCACTGGTGAAAACTACGGATTCTTTTTGATCATTTAATAAGTTTAGCTTATCAGTGGGACTCATATATTGTTTGCCCACTCACAGGAGTGACACAACAGTGAAGATTCATCTGTTTAATCTGTCACTTTGATAATATTTGTCATATGGTTGACCCAATGCTTGTTTTAATTGTTTGTGTGTTTTTATGTATGCCACACCATTTTGATCTTGGTCGTGCAATAAACTTTATCTTATCTTATAGATTTCATATGAAATTCTTTACTGAAATTGACCCGAGACAAGATTTACCGAGGCTCAGATAGATTTTAGTGAACAAGGTTCAGAAATTTCGTGTCAAATCATGATGAATTTGAGATTCTTTTATCACATAAAGCGTAATTTAACCTTTTAGCTAATATAACGACTTTAGCTAGCCAGCACTGTTCACAAAATTCAACATCCAAATTTTATTATTTTTTTTCAATTTTTGCCTCAAAAACATATAATAGCTTATGACCCATCATTGGAATGAGCTCAAAGAGCTTGATCCAAGGAAGGGTAAAAAACTTATGCAAAAAATGAAATTATTTAGTTATTCAGGAAATTTTTCTGCAAAAGTTGTCTGCTATTTGTATTAGCTAGACATTTAAACAGTTAACGGGTTGGGTGCTGGAAGCCCATATTTGGGCTGTACTCTGAAGTGCAGGTACCACAACCTGAAAGCTTCATATTCTATGGATGTGCTTCATATTATCCTTGAAGTGGAATTAATGAGTTTGTGTGGATTTGCCTTGTTACAATTAATGGGAAAGTGCCTCTTGGCACTCTCCCATGAATTGTAATAAGACATGTGAACAACTTTTCACGACCCAAAATAATTTAGCACTCTCCCAGTTAAGTAAGCCAAGATTTCATAAATAAAATACTGTAAAGTCAAGACCACATCCAGAAAAACAACTGAAAATATCTCTCTCAGATTCCAATGTTATTGTTTTCCTGTTTTGACAGGTGAGAGAGCATCTACAGTGTTGTGGGGATGAAAGCAGAGAGAGAGAATTTTTTGGGTGACCCGATATTTTGCACCATGACATTATGCAGTGCTATGCAAGTCATTTTGCTGCAGCAAAAAAATGTAACAACAAAATAAACAAAATATTGCATTTGGATACAAGGTGAATGGGTGGGTGACACATATAATATTTTTATTTTTGTTTTATCTTTAGCAAACTAAAAATTTTTATTTTTGCCTCATTAACAGGGCTTATGGTCCAAGTAGGCCCATAATACCATTTTTTTAGGCAAAATTGGAAATTGCAGTTAATGTTATGTTAAATGAACACAACGGGAAACATTGTTGTCAATAAATACAATAATCAACAGTACCAGGAAAAGCACATTTAGTCACTGTACCATCTTGATAATCAGTATAAAAATTCTAGAAAATACAAATAACATACTTTTAAATTTTACATAATTTTGAAATTCTGCGGAATTTTCTCATCACAGCATTTTTCACTGTGGCAAAATGACCTTCAGCATAGTGTCATGCTGTTTTATGTCAAGTGGCAAAATATCACAGGATACAGACTTGGTGCAATCCAGACAAAATTCTCTGTCTGCTCTTGTAAGCACAGTATCTGTGTGAAATGCATGAAAAACACGGATAAAAATCACCTGATACAAATTTAATTGAATATTCTGCCTTAAACTGTAAGTTATTATTATACTCTGTACAGCCCACATTTCAATCAATCACCAACAAAGATTCAGATTTCCAATGATTGATCATTCTCTTATGGGAAGGTTAATTATTTTAATGTTCAAAGGATCACCTATCTGCAACAACAAGTCAATACATTCTTTCTGAATTTTTTTTTAAATCATTAGAAAGATGGTATTTTCTACTCCAATAAAATCACCTTCTAACTTCCCAAGTGTGGGATCAATAAGCTCTGTGTATTGAAGTAGCAAAATTTTGTAGAGAAAATTACAAGATATGATAAAAATTATGGGATAAATGAACCCCAGGAATGCCAATTTTTTCAAGCTGGATTGTTTGGTAATCTTGGCAGAAGTTGAGACCTTTGTACTGATATGTTGCAGCCAATGTTTGCTTTTGCTGTCCTACTACCTGCCTATTAACCCTTTACCCATGCAGACAATAGCAAAATTTATTTTTTTTAAATAGTTTTTCAAATTTTTCAAGAAAAATTCAACAAAACCATTTCATATGACCCCTCATTGGAATGAGCTCAAAGAGCTCGTTCCAATGAGGGGTCATGTGATATGGTTTTGTTGAAATTTTTTGAATTTTTTTTTTTTTTTCAACTGCTGAATTTACATATTACCCGAATGGATGAAGCTGATTCGATCCATAAAGGGTTAAAATTTGTATGTCCTATCTGAGATACCTGTGAGATAGATCTCTCTCACCCAACTCCATGTCACCATCCTCATAGGAATATTTAACTAGAGGTACAGTGGGCAAGCTCACAAAGTGATACCGCCCATGCCTGTCAGAACAGAATTATATTGCTTCATGCACATCTTCATATGGAGTTCTTCCATTGTGTAAAGTTTCATGAAAATTCTTCAAACGGTTTAGGAGGAGCTGCGCTTATAAGGATGGACAGACGGACAGATGGACAGATGGACGGACAGACAGGGTGATTCCTATATATCCCCCCAAACTTTGTTTGCGGGGGGGTATAATGACTGCCGAACTATTTCATCATCGTCTCCATTTTGTAAACAAATGTGACAACCCATTTCATTTCAGTTGACACAGATATTACCTTGGGAGCACAGTGGCTCAGTAGTTATGGCATTGAACTTCAAACCAAGAGGTTCACGGTTCAATCCTGCCAGAGGTAACTGTGTTGCATCCCTGGGCAAGGCACTTAATTCCGATAGCCCATGTGGGGGCATGGTGGCACTGTGTACTAGGGCATAATGCACGTCGATGGTGCACCTGTCTTCAACCAATGCTAAAATCCTGCTTATGTTGGGGAGTCTGACAGTTGCTCGCCATTGCTCAGTGGTTCTCTCCAGGTACACCAGCTTCCTCCACCCGTAAAACTGTCCGACATGAGGTGACACTGGATGGCAAAAGTGTCATTAAACTCCAATAAATAACCCATCACTGTCGTAAGCTAATGAGGATTTTCATAGTGTGCACCTTTCCTTTTACATGGAACTGGTTTGACAAGATATCAAACACCCATCAATGGCATCTGTGCCACATTTCTCATCATTTTTAAAGAAAATTTTTTTGAGTTCTCACAAATTTAATTACCAAGAATCCACCATAAGAGAGAAGACAGAAACATTTGACCAAGTATGGCTCAATTTAATAGTAGTTTTAACACTTTATCTGCATAACGTGATGGAAATATCTGGCCAAGCTGGCAAATAAGCAGCCTGTCATGGTGAATGACAGGCACAAGTTATATGTTTGATGGGCACCAATTCATCGGAGCACTACTAAATGACCGGTGATTTATTTATATATTGGTGCTTGAGGTCACATATTTCTGCAAAATGGCTTTGCATGACTTGCATGGATATAAAGTCAAGGTCAGCCAATCGTTTGTACCCATGTTGCCCATTTTAGAGGACTTCCATCCCAAGCATTGGTGTCTGAGTCCTATTTTACCAGAAAAACTGACCATGTTTACCACAAAATAACCAGTCCAATTTCTTGAAACTCGAAAGTTTATACAATTTTAGAAAGCTATTTTTGACTTGTTATCATTTATTAGAAAGATCTGTTGTTGAAAAGATTTTGAATGGATCTACATGCAGCCACACAAATTAGATCTTCTGTTTCTCAGGCCATTTTTTGTAAAATTGCATGTGGGCGTGCAGTTTTATATTTTATTTTTGTAATTATTTCTTTGCTATCAAAAAGTTCATATTCTTGGTTTGTTTTATATTTTAGGCCTCATAATCTACACAATAGCATTGTGGTGGTGTATTTCAGCTCTTGAGTGCAAGAAAGCACTGTAAAGCCTTGTTGAACTCAAGGGACAAATTAATCAATTTTATTAGCTTGGGTAAAATATCAGGCATAAACCATTTTATTTTAATTTTTTTGAATTTTGATTGGTCATTAAAAGAGAGCATGCGGCAGCCAAAAGGACCATGCAGGAGGGCCTGAGAAACAGATTTTAAACCTTTTAAGCCTGAGCAAATGACAGGTGGATCATATACAATTACAAAATGCCTATTGTCATGAGCATACACAGATCTAACGACGAAAAAATGCACAGATTTCTCTGAATAACGGTATGCCACTCTATTGGATTGTAATCCTGGTGTCAGGTACTGAAGACAGGATAAGTTACAATGCTGTTGATACAAGGTCACCATGACATCCCTATCCAGCATCTCCATGGAATACATGAGTAAAAAGACAGTGGTAGCATTATTGGCCTTTTGACGTTTTGTCAAATTATGCAGTTTACGTACTGATTTTCGGAAAGTGAATTTTGATTAGTTTGAAGTCTTGGAATGCTACAGCTTATAATTCATGGTGTTTAACCCTTTACCCAACGCAGATGATATCAAAATTTATTATTTTAAATATCATTTTTTCAAATTTTCCAAATAATTTCAACAAAACCATATCATGTGACCCCTCATTGGAATGAGCTCGACGAGCTCGTTCCAACGAGGGGTCACATGATATGATTTTGTTGAAATTTTTGGAAACATAATATTTTTTCAACTGCTGAATTTGCATATTAAGTGGGCGGATGCGGGCGATTCGTTGGGTAAAGGGTTAATTCACATTTTCGTGTATGCATTGTATTATTTGCCCTATTTCCCCATGAACAGATTTTAACCCTTTACAAAACAATATATCAAAATTTGTTATTTTAATTTCTCCCCCAATTCTTAAACAAAATTCAACAAAACCATATCATATTACCCCTCACTGGAACTAGTTCGTTCCAATAAAGGGGCAACATGATATGGTTTTGTTGAATTTTCTTCCACTGCACAATTAATGTATTATGTGGCAGATGCAGCAAATCCATTAGGTAAGCTTGCTAGGTGGAACCGAGGGGTGCTGTTGTCAACTCGTAAATAGCAAAAATTGCACGTGCGATGACATGCAAGGGCGACGACTCACCTCAAAATCATAAATTCTTTGTGTGTTAACCCTTTACCTAAAATGAAAAGCAGAGGACACTTGCAAACAAAATTCTTGAATAACTAATTTTTTTAATATTTGTCTCAAAAACATAGGTTATGACCCCTCAATGGAAAGAGCTTGATGAGATCATTCCAAAGAGGGGTCATAACCTATGTTTTTGAGACAAAATTTTTTTTAAAATAATGAAAATTAATTGGCAATTTTTGTGAATAGTGCTGGCCGGTTTTGGCTGTTATGTTGGCTAAAGGGTTAAAATTATACTGAGTTTCTTGGAGTATTCAGTTAACAGGAATTGGATCATTGTCGTAGCTGTATTCAAGTGATCAAGATCAAGTGTGCATTTCTTCTAACTTGCTCGATAGAGCTCAATGAGATTATTATATAAAGTAAATGCTTATGCTGGATGTAATGAGGCTACATACGGAATTCAAAGTTGGAGAGGTCACAATTTTTTTATTCAATTAACATGAGTTTAGTCTAGAAGGCCAATGTGCTGGTAACAGGCCCAATTTTGTATTCAAGGTATGATAAATTGTCCAGTGTTTAGAAGTAATATGCAATTAATGGGTTATTCAATTAAGAAATTATGTAATTGAGTGGGCTCAAATGTACAACATTTTGCCCAAATCTGGTTCGACAATTTATTTATTTATTGATGTTTAAGGTAAAAAATTTCTACTTTATGGCAAACCATGACCACCATGGATATAAAGTCAAATCAAGTCCAGTCAATTGTTTATACCCATGTTGCCCATTTCTGAGGACTCCCACCCCAGGCATAAGTGACTGGGTCCTATTTTACCAGAAAAACAGAGCATGTTTACCACAGTAAACAAGCACTGCTTCACTTTCTAGGGTTGTAAAGGGGAGGTTTCAGCAAAGTTGTATCCAAACGGCTAATGAATAAAAAAAAGAAAGAAAAAGGTTGGTATCACTACCAAGTAATGTCTCAAAAAACTGTTTTTGACAGTTCATACATGAATGTGTAAGGCCACACAAAGTAGATGTTCTGTTTCTCAGGCAAAGTTTTGTAAAATTGCATGTGGGCGGGCTGTTTTTTATTTTATATTTTATTTTTGTAATTATTTCCTTGCCATCAGAAGTTCATATTCTTGGTTTATTTTATGTTTTAGGCCTCATAATCGACAGAATAGCAAAGGTGGTGGTGTATTTCGTCCCTTGGGTACAACAAGGCTTTGCAATGCTAAAGCATTGCAAAGTCTTGTTGCACTCAGGGGACAAATTTATCAATTTTATTAACTTGTGTAAAATATCAGACATAAACCATTTAATTTTTATTTTTTCAAGTTTGCAATGGTTATAAAAAGAGAGAATGCGGCAGCCAAAAGGACCATGCGGGAGGGCCTGAGAAACAGATTTTCAATTTTATTAAGCCAAAAACACGCTAATTTCAAGATCTGATCACTGGAGTGGACAGTAAGTAAGCCCATTAGATTCTCGCTTTTTTGTGGAAATTTTGCAGAAATTGGATTCTGGATTTCCAGTGAAATGCCTGTACACTGCCCATCAATGTAAGTTATAAGATACTACTAACAAGGATGTTTTCCCCTTCCCATCTCATTATGCAGAGAAAATTGAAATAAAAAAATTTCTGACTGAAATTTCCATTCTTTTATCAAGTAAAAATGTTTTGTTTCATAAACTAAGGTTTATAAAATTAATATAATTTACATCATTCTTTTTGAGATTGAAAAGACTAGGAATTCACATAAAAATGAGGTATGTAGAACAGCATATTGTCATATCAGAATATTGTTGTTGAGGCCTAACGCATATACCATGTACTGGTACTGTCCTGTTTGTTTATTTATTGGTGTTTAATGACACTTTTAACAGCCATGGTCAGAACATGTTTTATAGGTGGAGGAAGCTGGAGTACTTGGAGAGAACCACCAAGCTGTGGCATGCAACTGTCCAACTCTCCAACTTGGTAACTCTGCACAAGCCGAGTTTGGCAAGGGCACCATCGACATGCAGTACTCCTTAATACACAGTGCCACCATGCCCCCCTGGACAATCAGGATTAAGTGTCTTGCCCAAGAACACAATGCAGTCCCCACTGGTTAGAATCAAACAATCGACCTTTTAGAGTACAGTACAGTCACCATGGACTGGTCCTAATCAATGCATGGGCAGAGATGTCCACGCATACGTTTACCAGGTAATAAAAATCACCATCAACAAAATTTTAGTTAATGAAGCACCGGGTTGTACCGGTGCTTCATTAATTAAATTTTTGATGATCATTTTGATAATTAGTATTGGAAATCTATTATTGTGTCCGTGGAAATATAGCCCACCCATGGAAAGTGACTAGTCCACAGTGGCCGTACTTATAATACAGTAACAACTGCACTCCATGTTATGGTTTCGGCAGTACAATATCCTGGAACTACTCAGATACATAGCTATTTATGCATGGTACTGTATCATAACTTACTTCTGTTAACAAAGGCTGCCTGAACATACTTAAATCCTTTGTACTACCACACTCAATTGACTGTGAAATAAACCACACACCTTAAACTCATATTTACCACAGGAAACATTCAAGTACTGTGTAATGAGTCCACAAAAATATCCACCACAATCTTCTTCAACACAAATGAGTGGCAATGTTGTGATCTCTAGATCAGCTAATAGAAATATTTTAATGATCTCCAAACTACACAGCTATAAAAAATGTATCACTGATGGTAATAAAATCAATGACTGAGCACTCTGTTCTACAGAAAGCTGTAGATGAAAAAACCTGACTAAAAGTCACAATATCTCATCTATTCCAATCATTGATTACTATTAAAAGAACTGCCACTTTCTACATACCTTCCATTCCATTGCCCCATCAAAACCTGATAATATATTTTACAGGTTATACTGCTAATTGTGTTGATGAGGGTAATGAAAATGCCAGTTCACCAAAATACTACTGATTCAATGGAAAAGCAACTTGCAAGAGAAATTTGGTTACTCCTGTGGCTTTAACTGATGCGAGTGCAGGAAGCCCAAATTTGGGCTGCATTGTGATGAAGGCTTTGTATTCTGCTGATGAGTTTCATATCATTTTTTGTAACATTATTCCGTCTATGCAGATTTGCCTTGCTACGATTTATGGGAGAGTATAGGTACTCTCCCATAAATTGCAAAAAGGCAAAACATTTCATTTATTTATTGGTGTTTAACACCTTGCATGCTGCTGACAGATATTCCTGACCAGGACAGGAAATGTCTTGCCATTAAAATAAGTAAAAGTTTAGGATATTTAATTAACACAATTTTCACTTGTAAGTACTCAGGCTTCCTCCACCCATAAAATTGTCAAGGTCACAATTAGCCATTGTGCATAAGTATGTGACCTTAAACACCAATGAATAAATAAATAAATAAATACACCAGAGGTATAAAGTAAAGTTTAGCCAATCGTTTATACCTACTTTAGAGGACTTCCACCCAGGTGTGGGTTCCCAGTGCTATATTAGCATTAAAAGAGAACTTGTGTACCACAGTAAACAAGCAAGGCTCCACTCCCTGGTGTTCCCACATGGAAGGCAAATACATCAGTCAACCCTTTGACTAACTTGTTTCTTTGTTTACTGAAGTATTTATTTCTTTATTGGTGTTTAAGGTCACATATTTCTGCACAATGGCTAATCATGACCACAATGGTTTTACGGGTGGAGGAAGCCGGAGTACCCAAAGAGAACCACTGAGTAACAGCAAGCAACTGTCAGCTCCCCAACATACTAACTCCACACAAGCAGGGTTAGCATTGGTTGAAGATAAGTGCGGCAAACTAGAAAACCGAACCACAAAACCCAGCAAAAACCATCCAAAATGGGTTTACTGTGTTTGTGCATAAACTGATCAAACTATCTCACCAGGAGGAAACTGGCCAAGTGACTACTATGGACTCTCGTGACTTTGTCTACCTGGCGAATACATCGTATTATTATTGTCACAATTTCTCCCTTATTGACTCATCTTAACCTGATTTATGTTTTTTTCTGACTGAATATGCTTAGTATCTTATCCCTTAAAACGTAGAGGGGTGTTAGGCTGAATCCAATACAGACAGGGCATTTGTGGTGAGTGGTATCGTATTGTGGATTTTTTCCAAGTTTAGGATCCTGAAGTCTTATTTACTATCTGTTGGTAACACATGGACAAACTAAACCGAAACTGAGGTTTTTTTCCTTGAAACTAAAGCGAAACCGAATCCAGAAAATAGGCCGATGAAATCGTCAGATGTGTACCCATACGTGCAACTAGTAGAAAGCTGTATGACAGAGGGCCACCCCAGATGCCGACATTATGTACTCCATACATGGTATGGGTACATATAGAAATGGATTGCATGAGTGCCTAATTTGATGGATAAAGGGTTAATATCTCCGGATCAAATTATCAGATTTACCCAAAAGTATACAGCTCGGCACATCAGTAACCTGAACACAAATATAAAGTAACTTGACAATCCCAGCAATATTTTTCAAGTTATCGAATGCCAAAGGGATTGGAGGAATTTTCAATTTGAAGGATAAAGGGTTAATATCTCAGGATCAAATCATCAGATTTACACCAAAAACTATACAGCTCGGCAAATCAGTAACCTGAACAAAAATATAAACTAGACAATCCAAGCAATATTAATCAAGTTATCGAATGCCAAAGGGATTGGAGGAATTTTCAATTTGAAGGATAAAGGGTTAATATCTCCGGATCAAATTTTCAGATTTACACCAAAAACTATACAGCTCAGCACATCAGTAAACTGAACACAAATATAAAGTAACTTGACAATCCAAGCAATATTTTTCAAGTTATCGAATGCCAAAGGGATTGGAGGAATTTTCAATTTGAAGGATAAAGGGTTAATATCTCAGGATCAAAATAACAGATTTACACCAAAAACTATACAGCTCGGAACATCAGTAACCTGAAGGTTTATATAAAGTAGCATGACAACTGGACTGATATTTTTGAGTTATCGCATGCCAAAGGGATTGGAAGAATTCTCAATTTGAAGGATAAAGAATTAATATCTCGGGATCAAATTATCAGATTTACACCAAAAACTATACAGCTCGGCACATCAGTAACCTGAACACAAATATAAAGTAACTTGACAATCCAAGCAATATTTTTCAAGTTATCAAATGCCAAAGAAATGGATACGGACGCCGGACTCACAGACGGATTGACAAGGATGGATGAATGACGGATGGCCACCCCGGATGACGGGATTATGTGTACCATACATAGTATGGGTACACATAAAAATCACAACCGTCCAGTCCTACTTAAGAGTGCTGAAACTCATATAAAAATTTGTAAAAACTCAAGTTTTTAGCTTAACCCTTTACCCAACGAATCGCCCGCATCCGCCCGCGTAATATGCAAATTCAGCAGTTAAAAAAATATTATTTTTCAAAAAATTTAAACAAAACCATATCATGTGACCCCTCGTTGGAACGAGCTCGTTCCAACGAGGGGTCACATGATATGGTTTTGTTGAAATTTTTTGAAAAATTTGAAAAAATACTATTTAAAATAATAAATTTTGATATCGTCTGCGTTGGGTAAAGGGTTAATGAAGTATCATGACTATGGAATTCCTTGTATTGGATCACAAGTCGGAAAATCAAATTTTGTCATTTAATTATGAGCATTAGAAAAACTGTCACATTTCAGATAATTCAAAGGAAACTAAAATACTGGCGAGAAAACCAAAATTTGTACAGACATATGGAAAGACGCAGATGTGCAGACAGTCATATTTAACATTTGACATATTAGGGCTTCATCCGTAAGTACAGATACCACAATTTAAAGGTTTCATATTCTGCGGATGTGGTTCTCATTCTCTTTGAGTGTAATAAAATTTCATCTGTATGTATTTGCCTTGATGCAATTTATGGGAGAGTGCCAATATGCACTTTCTCATAAATTGTAACAAGGCAAAGGCATGTGAACAAATTTTAGTTAAGAATGAAAGTGTCAATGACCATGTAGCTCAACTTGTCAAGACAAAGACATGTACATGTATAGTATGTGACACAGCAATGACAAACATCTAGGTAATGACCTGATAACAAAGGTACATAAAAAGTATTGTAACGGTCTGTACATAAATACTGACCAATGCCCAGGGACCAGCCGTGAGGGCGACTAGGGCGATTATGTCGCCCTTCTAAGCCCAAAGTCGCCAAGAAAAATAGTCGGGGCGATTACAAGTCGCCCTCTAAAAATTGGCCAAAATGAGGAAAGGCTGAACTTAGTGATGCGAGGTTTACATGAAAACGATTATTTTCAAAAATCGAATGTGCTCGAGTGTGATAAATGGGCATTTTAATTCGTCAAATAAACGTCCATTTATTTGAAATCACACAACAATCAATTGTCCATTGTCACTTTTGATGGATTTTTTTATTTCTATTTTGTTGCATTTCAGTCGGAGCTTCAAGTGTTGAAACGAAAATAGATGACTTACGCGACTCAACAAAATCACCCAGTTTGAAAGTAGGTTACATCGCTTAGGATGCCGAAAATGTATACACAACGGACGTATTTTATAACACAGTATTTACATTTCATTTTGCTGACGACTGTTAACTGTTCGGCTGTCTATTCCCAGAAAAACACGAATGGAATTGAAACACATGAAAAAAAGCTTTCGTGATGACAAGAAAAGCTTTGTACAGGACACAAGTGTGCATGTGGACGATCTTGAAAAAGGGTCCTCCTAAACACCAGAATGACACGAAATAATGCGGAATGACACCGGAATGCCATAAAAATGATGCGGAATGACATTTCTTTTACAAAATACCCGACCCCAGAATGCATTTTGTTCATTAACTAACAAAGTACCTCCCAAGCAACCTTCTTACATCTGGTCCTGTTCACACTTTCAGACTTAGGAAATTATTAGCTCAGTAGACTTTGGTGAAAGGCAACCACAGGAGGGTGCTGGGTCATGAAGGAGAGGGTAGCAGTGGGGGATTTTCAGTCAATAATTACTTAGTGATTTTTTAACCTGGTACAGATGCATCAAAGACAACTGGACCTGGATTATTTGGACGTTAATGGAGGACCACAAATTGAAAATATGAAGGGGCGGCGGGGATGGTACATGAATATTCTTTATTTTCCCCACTTGCCTATGAAGTCTCCCTACATTTCTCTGCAGTCTCCCTATTTTTTCTGGAGGGAGACTTGAAGTCTCCCTAAAATTCCCCCCTAGGCTGGTCCCTGCCGTTGCCTGTAACAAATGTATAGGTTAAGTATTGTAAAGGTAGGTGACAGTCAGATGCTAAATTAGGAAAGAAATCTTTGAGTCCCAGAGTGGGTCTGACTGAACGCCAAAATATTTGTTCTCAGAGAACAGTGAAAACAAAGGCACCCTAAAACACACTCATTCATGTCCCAAGGTGAAAACAAAGGTATCCAAGAAGTTTTGTGAAGATCAGTTCATAAATACGAGCTGTATAGAACTTGTGACAAAAAACTGATTGGACCTAATTTCGGTACAAAATGGCCACTGGCAGCCATCTTGAATTTTGGACCTCACCCAGAAACACTCATTCTCGTCCCAAGGTGATAACAGAGGTACCCAAGAAGTTTCGTGAAGATCGGTTCATAAATACAGCCTCTACCCTGAGCCGTATTGACATGTGTGCTTACATTGTGTAAGTAGCACTGAATAAATCAAAGTTCATCTAATTTGCGTAATTTCTGCACGAAAAAAAACCCTTACAGTATGTGATGTATTCCATGTTACTAAACATTCATACAAAAATTTATGCAAATCAGAACTTTCATACAGAAGTTCTGTACAAAAGACTGATTGCACTAATTTTGGTACAAAATGGCTGCTGGTGACCATCTTGAATTTCGGACCACACCCAAAAACACTCGTTCTCATCCCACGGTGATAACAAAGGTACCCAAGAAGTTTCGTAAAGATTGGTTCATAAATATGGCCTCTAGTCTGAGCCGTATAGAAGTTGTGTACAAAAAACTGATTAGACCTAATTTCGGTACAAAATGGCCACTGGCAGCCATCTTGAATTTTAGACCGCACCCAGAAACACTCGTTCTCATCCCAAGGTGATAACAAAGGTACCCAAGACATTTTGTGAAGATCAGTTCATAAATACAGACTCTAGCCCGAGCCGTATTGACATGTGTACTTACTGTGTGTAAGTCGCACTGAAAAAATCAAAGTTCATCTAATTTGCATAATTTCTGCACGAGAAAAAAACCTGTATTATATGTGATGTATCCCATGATACTAAACATTCACACAAAAAATTATTCAAATCAGCACTTTCATATGGAAGTTCTGTGCAAAAATCTGATTGCACCTAATTTTGTACAAAATGGCTGCCATCGGCCATCTTGAATTTCAGACTGGACCCAAAAACACTCGTTCTCGTCCCACAGTGATACCAAAGGTACCCAAGAAGTTTCGTAAAGATCGGTTCATAAATACGGCCTCTAGCCCGAGCCGTATTGGCATTTGCACTTACAGTGCTGAAAGTAACACCAAAAAACATCAAAATTTGTCTAATTTGCACAATTTATGCACGAGAAAAAAACCCGTATTATATGTGATGTATCCCATGGTACTAAACATTCATACATAAAATTATTCAAATCAGAGCTTTCATATGGAAGTTCTGTACAAAAAACAGATTTCTGCATCGTCGGAACAAAATGGCGGCTGGCAACCATCTTGAATTTTGGACCGCACCCAAAAACACTCGTTCTCGTCCCACAGTCATAACAAAGGTACCCAAGAAATTTCGTAAACATCGGTTCATAAATACGGCCTCTAACCCGAGCCGTATCCAATTGTTGACGTACGGACAGACGGACGATGGGCCATGACAAAAACTCAAATTTGGCTTCGCCAAAGTTGAGCTAAATATGTACAATGCTTATCATCACTCATCCAAAATATGTATTTTTAACAAGAGCTTCGCAAAGCGTGCACTGCCCCCAACCCGTAGGCATGTTTGAAGTAGCCTTAAAGGTACTGTGGGACAGAAGAATTTTCTAAGTCGAAAGAATGAAAAAGGGCCATAACTCTGGGAAATATTATTGGACGAAACCTGTTCCTTGCGCATATCCACTCCCCCACCTATGCTTGTCTATAAGCATACCAAAAGATCCAGACTGATGTCTTTGAAATTACAATCCAAAATGCTTATACGGATAGATGGACTGACAGATGGATGGATGGATGGATGGATGGATGGATGGATGGATGGATGGATGGATGGATGGATGGATGGACAGGCAGAGGTCTTCACTAGATACCACCCCCCCCCCCCCAAATCCACCTTCGGAGGTCAGGGGCATAATAAGCAAGCAGTAAGCTGGGGTTTTATTTTGCAACTCTACTACTAAAGACTAGCACACAGCTCTAATACACAAGGTTGTTTTATTGGAAAAGCTACTCTTTGCCATGCAAAAACAAGGGAACAAAAGCCATTGCCAGAAGCAAAGTAGAAAGGAAAAAATTCTTTGTGCTCAACAATCATTCAATTTCAAAATTGATTCAGAAGCGAGAACCTTTAAAATGAGTGAAATGAATGTAAATTGTTGTCACTGGTGACTCCCACTTTGAAGTTCCCCAGTGATATCTGTCAAATGTCATTACAGTCTTTTGCCCAACACAGAGAGACAAATGATGTTGTTTAAAATCTCAAGTGATTTTTATCAGTGGTTATTTTCTGTTGTATGCATGTTGATTTACTCTGAACCACTGCCACCTACATGAAACTGTACACACCATGGAAGTCTTATACTGAATTTTACATGTTGCTCATGTAGATACAGGATTTACTGTTTGTTGGAAAAGGAAATCCATTATATTATTTCCTATAATTGAATGACACAAAATTCCATGATTTTCTACAACCAATACCATACCACTATGTAAACTTAATATCATGACAGTATGCAAAAACTAGAGATCAAACTGTCAATTTACATACATGAATATAGAGTACTTTTCTAATATGGATTCTAATTAATACAATATCCAAAGCAAATATTTTTTCCCCACACCAATCTATTTACCATAAATTCAACAGAAATTTTATTTGTTATTTATTAATTTATTTATTGGTGTTTAAGGTCAGTTTCAGCATCTATAGCTATATCATGACCACATAATAGGTGTGATGTCAAGTTTGGCCAATCTTTTATACCTGTGCTGCCCACTTTAGAGGACTTCCACTCCAGGCCCTGGTTCCGGTTCCTATTTTACCAGTAAAGCAGAACAACAGTAATCAAGCACTGCTACACTTCCCAGGGTTCCCACAGAAAAATTTCATTCTTAGCCATATATCTAAGGTCCCACAAAGTAGATCTTTTGTTTCTCGGGCCATCTTTTGTAAAAATGCATGGGGGGGGGGGGGGGGGGGGGGGGGAATTATTATAATTTTTATTTTTGTAATTATTTTGTTCATGTCTTGGTTTGTTTTATATTTTACACCTCATAATATACAGAATAGCATGGGTGGTGGTATATTTTGTCCCTTGAGTGCAAGAAGGCTTTGCAATGCTAAAGCATTGCAAAGCCATCTTGCATCTTGCACTCAAGGATCAAATTTATCAATTTTTATTAACTTGGGTAAAATATCAGACATAATCACCATTTAATTTTTATTTTTTCAAGTTTGGACTGGTTAAAAAGGATAGCATGTGGCTGCCAAAATGGCCATGCAGGAGGGCCTGAGAAACAGATTTTAAACTTTTTTTAGGCCTTAATGCGATAAATGCATACTTTATCACTAGATTACACAGAAAATGCTCAAATTCCCATAAACTGAATATGCCTCTCATTTGAGTTGTTTTCAAAGTGAAACAAAGCAAAGCAAACCAAGCATTAGCAATCATTCAGTTCTCAGACAGCTTGTGGTGCATGAACTGAAAGTTCTGGATTTCTTGTGTTCCTTTTTTAATAAATTATACCCAATGGGTAGTACTGATGGGTGGAATTTGAATTTTTAGTTCGGTATTAGTTTAGGTATTTTTTGCTAGGTATAAAGTGGTATTGGTTCAGTATTGAGTATCTGACTTGACTGAGACTTACTGTTAGAACAAAAGGTGAATTCACACCAGGAAAACACAGAATAAAATTTGTCACTGCCAGTGAGCACAACATTACAGTGTGGCCACCATGGACTGCTCACTTTCCATGGGTGCGCACAATAATATGAGATTCCAAACACTAATTATAGGAATAATCAACAAAATTTTAATTTATGAAGCACCAGGTGCAACCTGGTACTTCATTAATTACAATTTTTCTGATGATCATTTTTATTACCTGGTAAACGCATGTGTGGATATCACTGCCCACACAGGATTATGATCACACCACTGCAACTGTACTATAGCATTCTGCCTACTGCCCACACAGCATTATGATCACACCACTGCAACTGTACTATAGCATTCTGCCCACTGCCCACACTGCATTATGATCACACCACTGCAACTGTACTATAGCATTCTTTTGCCAACACAAATCGTATCTGCAGTAATTTTGTGACTTGTTCCAAACACACCTTAACCCTTTACCTAACATGAAAAGCAGACGACACTTGCAAAAAAAATTCTTGAATAACTAATTTTTTTCATTTTTTGTCTCAAAAACATAGGTTATGACCCCTCGTTGGAACGAGCTCAACGAGCTCGTTCCAACGAGGGGTCATAACCTATGTTTTTGAGACAAAAAATGAAAATATTTTGAAAATTAATTGGCGATTTTTGAGAATAGCGCTGGCCGGTTTTGGCCGTTACGTTGGGTAAAGGGTTAACCTTTAAAGTTCTATTTCAGGCTGTTGGGATCTCAGAGTTTTGCCCTTAATATATCATCATTGGGAGGTCTTGATGACAATAGACACATCACCTGGGCAGTGATTTCTAGTCAAGTCTTGACTGCCTGTTCAGCAACTGGGCATCTACAGATTGTAGTCTAGTAGGATTTCAGGACAAAATTTCCCAGGCCCTTAAGGGTTAATAAAACTGAAACGAAAATCAGTGGACTTCTTTCATGAAAACTTCAACTGCTATCAAGCCTGAACAGGGCTTCACAAATCACAAATGTAGGAAAATTTGAAAATTCAGATGGTTTTGGTATTGAATGATTGGTTCGGTTTGGGTTTTCAGTATCCCCATGATATCGGTATCGGTTCAGTTTTTCGGTATATTGCCCATCTCTAATGGGTGGGAATATCTCCTTTCCACATTTCAGTAGAAATCCAACTTCCCTTGTCCTGTATCTTTCACTTGACTATCATTACCCCTCCCCGGATGAATTTTTATTACATGCCTGTTCTATGAAATACCCATCTATAGCAACACTAAACCTTAATGAAAATTAAAAACTGTTCCACACCTATGTGCAGAACAGAAATTGTTGAGGGACTATCTTTGTAAAGAAGTAATATTTCACTGGAATTTTCTACAAATCGTGCACCGCAATTACAATGTGAATCGCTAGCAAGAGCTAAAAATCATCTTCCGAGTTCCAACGAGGCCTATGTGCCAGACTGAGGCACAATGGAACTCAGGAGACGAAATAGTGACACGGGTTCCCCTCGCAAATTTGGTTCGCGATAAAATGTATTCTTTTTGTTGATAGTTGTCAAATGAACTGCTGAGTGTCCTTCAAATAATTATTTTTATAGACGTGAATGCAAGTAATAAACACAGAATAACACGCTTGTGTGATTGGGTTGATCAATACAGCAATTGTGCCATTGCAGAAGGATAGAAATTGAGAGTCGAGGCCTGTGGCCTCTCATTCTATCCTTCCACGCTGGCACTCGTGCCATATTGATGAACCCATTTACACATGCATGGCGTTCTGTGTATATGTGCTCAGAAAACTGATATTTCCCATGTATGGAATTTGGAAACTTTAGAACTAAACAAAGCTTAGGCCTAAAAAAAATAAAAAATCTGTTTCTCAGGCCACCAACCATTGCCAAACCATAGGTCTTTTTTGTTGACACAACTCGACCAAAAACCCCGTTTCACTTTCTTTGTCAGATCACAATGGGACTGTGACACACTTACACCAGTAGGTAGGGAGCATGGTGGCTTAGTGGTTACAGCATTGGACTTCAAATAGAAAAGTCCACTGTTCGATTCTTTCCAGGGGTAACTGCGTTATGTCCTTGGGCAAGACACTTAATCCCAAATGCCCACGTGGGGCATGGAGGCACAGTGTACGAAGGCATTCAACAATGCTAACCCTGCTTGTCTGGAGTTAGTATGTTTTGTCACCTGACAGTTGGTCACTGCTGCACTGGTTTCCTCCACCCATAAAACTATCAGACATGAGGAGACCCTAGCTGTTGAAAGTGCCATTAAACCCCAAAAAATAAATAAATAAATAACACCAGTGAGTAGTCCCGATTTCATAAATAAAATACTCCAAAATCAAGACTGCATCCGGAAAACAAAATTAATGAACATACATTACAGTCACTGTGGAATGGCAGTAATCCATGCATGGGCAGTGATGTCCTCGCATGTGTTTACCAGGTAATAAAAAAAAAATCGTCAGCAAAATTTTAATTAATGAAACAACCAGGTAGTACACAGTGCATCAGTAATTAAATTTTTGATGATTATTCCTATAATTAGTGTTTGCAATCTAATATTATTGTGTACGTGGAAATACTGCCCACTCTGTGGAAAGTTACCAGTCCACAGCAACTGTACTGCAGCATCTCGGATTCAATGTTTTCGCATTTTTTTATTTTTGACAGTTGAGATTCTACAGTGTTGTGGGAGGGAAGCGAACTGAGAATTTTGAATGGGTAACGACCCAGTCGTGATCGAGCCAAATTCTGTTTACTTTTATGATAAAATTACTGCCATTTATTTCCACTCTTGACTGTACAGAAATTGCATCAGCTCATCCCTTCCTATCAGCTAGTTACAATAATAATGCTAGTTTTATTAAATGCAATCAGCCAATTTATTTTTACTGCAAATGTTTGTGGCTGGTTGATGGAAGAAAACATGTAATTAACATGGAGAAATTGGTTGAATGCATCTAAAATTAAGGAGTCATCAAAAACAAGAACCAATAAAAATTGTGGAGAAAATGAACATCCTTTTAAAAGCCTCTCCACACAACCTCACTCACTGAGCTCAATAAAAACTGCAAAAATTCTTGTACTGCTGAAAGTGTATTAACTTGTGGTTTTTATCATTCATGTAAGAAAACATACCAACACTAATCATCTACAAAAACAACCGAGTGATCACAATTCAGAAAAGTGGTCTTTTTGCAATCAGACAGTGATACAGTTACACCAGTGAGACTGATTTCATAAATAAAACGGGGATGCATGCACAAATCTGAGTAATTCAAAATTTTCTAGGACAAGGCCTAAAAAAGTTAAAATCTGTTTCTCAGGCCCTCCTGCATGGTCCTTTTGGCTGCCACATGCTCTCTTTTTATGACCAATGCAACCAAGTTAATGAAACTGATATATTTGTTCCTTAAGTGCAGCAAGAGGGGCAATGCAAAGTGTGTGTCACTGCCACAACCCGCCAAAAATTTAGTATGTCAAAAGAGTGAAAAAGTGCCATGACTCTGGAAATGAAAGTGTCAATGACACTGTAGCTCAACTTGTTAAGACATGTACATGTATAGTATGTGACACAGCAATGACAAACATCTAGGTAATGACCTGATAACAAAGGTACATATAAAGTATTGTAACGGTCTGTACATAAATACTGACCGTAGCCTGTAACAAATGTACAGGTAAAATATCGTAAAGTTGGGTGACAGTCAGATGCTAAACTAGAAAAGAAATCTTTGAGTCTCCAAGTGGGTCTGACTGAACCCCAAAATATTTGTTCTCATAGCACAGTGATAACAAAGGCACCCCAAAACACACTCATTCCTGTCCCAAGGTGATAACAAAGGTACCCAAGCAGTTTCATGAAGATCAGTTCATAAATACGAGCTATATAGAAGTTGTGACAAAAAACTGATTGAACCTAATTTGGGGTACAAAATGGCCCCTGGCAGCCATCTTGAATTTTGGACCGCACCCAAAAACACTTGTTCTCGTCCCAAGGTGATAACAAAGGTAACCAAGAAGTTTTGTGAAGATCGGTTCATAAATACAGCCTCTAGCCCGAGCCGTATTGAAATGTGCACTTACTCTGTACAAGTAGCACTGAATAAATCAAAGTTCATCTAATTTGCATAATTTCTGCACGAGAAAAAAATCTGTACTATATGTGATGTATTCCATGTTACTAAACATTCATACAAAAATTTATTAAAATCAGAACTTTCATACAGAAGTTCTGTACAAAAAACTGATTGCACTAATTTTGGTACAAAATGGCTACGGGTGGCCATCTTGAATTTCGGACCACACCCCAAAACACTCGTTCTCATCCTACGATGATAACAAAGGTACCCAAGAAGTTTCGTAGAGATCGGTTCATAAATACGGTCTCTAGCCTGAGCCGTATAGAAGTTGTGTACAAAAAACTGATTGCACCTAATTTTGGTACAAAATGGCCACTGGCAGCCATCGTGAATTTTGGACCGAACGCAGAAAAACTCCTTCTCATCACAAGGTGATAACAAAGGTACCCAAGAAGTTTCGTGAAGATCGGTTCATAAATACAGACTCTAGCCTGAGCCGTATTGACATGTGTACTTACTGTGTGTAAGTAGCACTGAAAAAATCAAAGTTCATCTAATTTGCATAATTTCTGCATGAGAAAAAAACCTGTATTATATGTGATGTATCCCATGGTAGTAAACATTCACACAAAAAAATATTCAAATGAGCACTTTCATGTGGAAGTTCTGCGCAAAAATGCGATTGCACCTAATTTTGTACAAAATGGCTGCCATCGGCTCTCTTGAATTTCGGACTGGACCCCAAAACACTTGTTCTCGTCCCACGGTAATACCAAAGGTACCCAAGAGGTTTTGTAAAGATCGATTCATAAATACGGGCTGTAGCCCGAGCCGTATCGGCATTTGCACTTACTGTGCTGAAAGTAATACTAAATACATCAAAGTTAGTCTAATTTGCATAATTTGCGCATGAGAAAAAAATCTGCATTATATGTGATGTTTCCCATGGTACTAAACATTCATACAAAAAATTATTCAAATCAGAGCTTTCACATGGAAGTTCTGCACAAAAATCTGATTGCACCTAATTTTGTATAAAATTTCCAAGATGCTCCATCGCAACACCATATATCATTCAAATCGGTGTAGCAGTGGCTGAGATACAAGGGAAAATGTTGGTACAGATGGACGAATGGACGGATGAACTGACGAACTAACATCCAGGTAGATATGTGGCTATCAATTATGTGGCTAAAGTACTTATGTGGCTGTAAGTACTTATGTGGCTTATATTTTTAAGTCACTTCTCAAATTGATGTGGCTTCTTTGTCCAACCAATAGTTATGTGGCTTATATTTTTATGTGGCTTTTCAAAATTATGTGGCCTTTCTTTTTTCTAACCAATGGCTATTTATGTATCCAATGTCCATTCATATTTTGTGTGGCTTATATTTTTAAATAGCTTCCAAGCTTTTATGTGGCTGGTCATATATTTTTAAGTGGCTTCCCAACTTTTAAGTGGCTGCCCCTATATAATTTTATGAGTCTTATATTTTTAAGTGGCTTCTCAACTTTTATGAGGCTGCCAATGGATGGATGTTACAACCTTTAATATCGCTAGCCATATAACAGAAATTAGCCACATAAATATCCATTTTTGCCAAATCCTAGCCACAAAATTAGTCAACTGTAAACACAGATGGATGGATGGATGGATGGATGGATGGATGGATGGATGGGATGGATGGGATGGATGGATGGATGGATGGATGGATGGATGGATGTCTCCACTAGATACCCCTTCGACTTTTTAAGTCAGGGGAGGGGGGGGGGGGGGGGACATAACAAGGATCTACACACTCTAACATATACACCAGCAGGTTGAGATTTCAAACATTGTGAAATCAAATTTGGTCAAGTAAAACAAATGAAAACAGCATCTTAGATTCAATGTTTCTGTTCTCAAATCCATTTTTGACAAGTGAGATTTTCGTGTTTAGGGAGGAAAGCAGATAGAGATCTTCAACTAGATCACAAACCAGTAATGATTCAGACAACATTCTCTGTTCGCTTTTGTAATCCCTGTATTGCATGTTATGAATGGATTAAATCTATCCAAAGAAAAATCTATTTGACAGTTGAGTTAATTTACAGACAGACCACAGAACAAAAGCTCATCCCAAATGACATTAACCCTTTACCTATCATGTAAAGACGACGACACTTGCAAAAAAAATTCCTGAATAACTAATTTTTTGTCTCAAAAACATAGGTTATGACCCCCCCATTCGAACAAGCTCGATGAGCTCATTCCAAAGAGAGGTCACAACATGTTTTTGAAACAAAAAATGAAAAAATAAGGAAAATTAATAAGCGATTTTTGTGAATAGCGCTGGTTGGTTTTGGCCATTACGTTTGGTAAAGGGTTAAAAAGTTTTCTTTTTATCCCAACAGACGTGGCAGAAGCTCTATAGAAGAGGAGGAGCACAAATATTTTAAAAAATGCTGCGGTTTGGCCTGAACGGGTAGGGGGGGAGGGAAGGGTAGACAAGTTATAATAGTATACTGATAAATGTTCAATTACCTCTCATTTGGGGGCGCGGTGGCTCAGTAGGTAGAGGTGCAGGCTGCAAGCCGAGAGGTCCTCGGTTCGAATCCTACCTGCGGCAACCGCATTGTGTCCTTGGGCAAGACACTTCACCCCCATTGCCCATGTGGA
Organism: Pictodentalium vernedei; assembly: GCA_031216915.1. Taxonomy (NCBI): domain Eukaryota; kingdom Metazoa; phylum Mollusca; class Scaphopoda; order Dentaliida; family Dentaliidae; genus Pictodentalium; species Pictodentalium vernedei. The sequence continues at coordinate 347,740,809 of CM062290.1, forward strand.
GGCACGGTGACGTCGTGTGCTAAGGAATACCACACATCGATGGTGCACTTGTCTTCAACCAATGCTAACCCTGCTTGTGTGGAGTTAGTATGTTGGGGTGTTGACAGTTGCTCGCCGTTGCTCGGTGGTTCTCTCCGGGTACTCCGGCTTCCACCCGTAAAACTGTCATGGTCATGATTAGCCATTGTGCAAAAATATGTGACCTTAAACCCCAATAAATAAATAAATAAATAAATTACCTCTCATTTAGATGAGGTAGTCACAGTGGGGACACGGTCCAGTTTATTTCTTCAACTCCTATCATCTCACAACTAGTGTTGAAACGATTAGTGAATTTCATAGTTGAGTAGTCACCAACCATTTGTCAATTGCAAGTTGATTAGTGGACCTGTCTCCATCCGCTCTACCAGTAACCATGGTTCTAATTCACAGCAGAATGTCGCGCAAGTCGCAAGCTTTTATTCAGTTCTCCTGTTGTCTCTCAGACATAAATATATCATTCATGTGCGGTTATAAACACAGCACTTTTTGCGAGAAAATTATTGCGAAAGGCTTGTTTCGCTCATTTTTGCATAACTCATAGACATGTGCAAACTGCCAAATTCGTATGTGGAAAACGTGATAGATGCGAATGGTAATTGCAAGTGGTCTCTGTAAGACTCCTTACCGCTTCTGGCCTATCTGGGCTTGGTCCAAGCCCAGGTGGGCCTGAGGAGGAAAGGAGTCTTACAGAGACTATAAGTGCTGGTAACCCATGACATTGAACAACTGTGACAGTTGAGATATTAAAAGCACCGCCACTGACATATGTTTCATTTAAGATCAGATCTTGATTATTATTATTTATTATTTATTGGTGTTTAAGGTCACATACTTATGCACAATGGCTAATCATGACCGTGACAGTTTGATGGGTGGAGGGAGCTGGAGTACCCAGAGAGAACCACCGAACAATGACGAGCAGCTGCCAGCTCCCCACCATCGTAACTCCACACTGCAGTATAGGCAGGGTTAGATTGGTTGAAGAAATGCGCACAATAGACGTGCAGTACGCCTTAGTACACGGTGTCATTGTCCCCCCCCCCCCCCACCCCCCCATGTGGACATTCGGGGTTAAATGTCTTGCCCAAGGACACAATGCGGGAGTCTGAATCGATCTCTCAGATGGTCACCCATCCGAGGACTAACCGGGCTCGATGTTGCTTAACTTCAGTGATTTGACGAGAACCGGTTACCGTGACACACCGTGCCTCCTTGATCACCCAGTCAATGATCGAGGCATGACAAGCCGGAACCATCAAAACAATAATGACTGGTGGATTGAGGAGGAAGCTGGTCAGACTAATCGATGGGCGATTTAGTAATCGTCTCCAGTTATTAATTGTGTTGACTACGACTAGCCTTTGGGTTGTGTAACCGCATCAAACATGTCCTTGAAAAAAGGTGTAGTGGTACATGTGTCCCCTGTGCCCACATGGTTCTGCCGTCGCTGTATCCCAAAATACCTAGTGATTCTTAAGTGGAAGGTGTTAGACAAGCTCATTCCCATGTGTTATTTGAGAATAAAAAATGCATTGACAAAACTTGTGCTACAACTTCTGTTCATCGTGCTTAACTGGTTGAGTAAGAGAACCCACTACCAGGCACGGCTCTATTGAAAAGTTCAGAAGGCCACTTTAGTGGCTTTACAATGTTTGCATGGGCTTGTTGTTTTCTTAGAAGAAAATTAATTTTTATATAAAATTGTTTTATTATAAATTATTGGAGAGTGCCAACAGGCATTTTCCAATAAATTGTAAAAAACAATTGTTCATTAACTGGTAGAGTGCTGAATTATTTTTGGTCATCAAAATTTGTTCACGTATATTTGCCTTGTTACAATTTCTGGGAGAGTGCCAATAGGCACTCTCCCATAAATTGTAACAATGCAAATCCCAACAGTCTAAATAATTTCACTTCAAAGGTGATATGAACAACATCCACAGAATATGAAGCCTTTAAGTTGTGGTATTGACACTTCAGAATAAAGCCCAAATATGGGCTTCCAGCACTCTACCAGTTAACAAAGTAATGCTAATGAACGCTTCCTTTCCTCACCTTTGAAAAATAATTTACCACTAAGTGTGTTAACAACTTCAGTTTCTAATTGCAGGGTAAAGAGTTGAGAGTGTCTGTATTGGATTTCTGCCATCATTTGGAATTCACTTTCTTCCTGTACTACAGTAATTTGATCCTATCAAATCACACTCAGATTAATAAAATAGGATCTTTGAGTTCTCTACCAAAATTACACTCTACTAAATTACAATACACTTTAGAAACACAAGTTAGATGCAGAGCACAATGATTTACATTTATTTGGCATGCATGCACGCCTATATATCCTTTCAGAGTCAACTGACTTGGGAAACCAAAAATGTGGAACCCTATATGTACTAATATAACAAATTTGCCATTACTTCTCATTTTCAATTTTCCTATCACATTTTTTTTACATAAACTGTTTCTATATTATGCAAGCATAATAGGCTGGCATAAATTTCTAAATTTATGGCATAATTCAGTATTTTGCAACCATGTTTACAAAAGATTCCAATGATGGGAGGGTGGGGTCACATATGGTTTTGTTGAAATTTTTTTTTAAATATATTTTTTTCGACTGCTTAATTTGCAAATTATGTGGGTGGTTGTGGTCAATTCGTGATGTAAAGGGTTATGGTGCACAAAAACGTATATTTATTTACTGGTGTTTAAGGTCACATATTTTTGCACACTGGCTAATCATGACCACAACATGAGTATCAACTCAAGACCAGGAGTGATCGTTAATAAGTCATGTTGCCCATTTTAGAGAGGGTTTGCATCTCCCAAACATTGGTGACTGGGTCCTATTTTACTGCAGTGAACAGGCACTGCTTCACTTCCTGGGGTTCCCGCAGGGAACAAAAACATATACCTTGATAAGAAATAAGGAATGTTGTAGATGCGTGAACATGATAACGTGCCTCTGAAATAAAGCGATATTTTTGAAAAATTTGAAAAAAAATTAAAATAAATTATTTTGATATTGTGAGCATTGTTGGATATTTATTTATTTATTCATTGGTGTTTAAGGTCACATACTTCTACATAATGGCTAATCATGATCACAACATGGAGATAAGTCATGGTCAGTCAATCATTTATACCCATGTTGCCTATATTAGAGTATTTGCACCCCAAGCATTAGTGACTGGGTCCTATTTTACCAGTGAAACAGAGCTTGTTTACCACAGTAAACAAGCACTGCTTCACTTCCCGGGATTCCCACGGGGGACATTGTTGGATAAAGGATTAACAAGTTGAAACAGTGAAAAGGGGCCATAACTCTGGAAACAATGTGAGGAAGAGGCTCACGCTACATAGGTATCATTCCGCCATAGTGCTCTACCACAACACCAAATATCATTCAAATTGGAGTAGCAGTGGCTGAGATACAAGGCAAAATGTTGGCACGGTTGAACAGATGGACTGACAAACAGACGGATGGAGGTCTCCACTAGACACCCCTTCGACTTTTCAAGTTGGGGGCATAATAAACCATTTGTAAGCCTGTGGGAACTGTTGTAATAAAGAGTTTCATGTTATATTTCCAAAGAAAAAAAACACCTTACAAAGCAATTTTTATGTATACAGCTGTGTGGATTAAAACATTTGTCAGGTCACCAATAAACATCTGCATTCTTACAAATTTGACCATTCACATTGTGTTTGACAGAGAGTAAGGAGGCTGGTGGAATGAGATGAAACCCTTTAAATTCTAAAATTTCATGGGCTAACAGACATTTGAAAGTAAGACGGTCCCTGGAAAGATGATTCCTCCCCCCCCCACCACCACCCCCCCCCCCCCCCCCCCCAACCAAAAAATCAAGAATAATGAGTGCAGACAGAAAAGCTCCCCAACTCAGAATTTTCTCCATTGTTCAATTTTTTAATTTATTTTTTGAAAGAGTTTAATTATTTGACAATTTGACATATTTTCTTAGGTTGAATATTTTTGCATGTTTCATTTTCAAATGAAAAAAAAAATATCTAAAATACAACTGTCATGTTACATAAATGAAGTTAAAAAACTTCACTTTTATTTTGTCCAACTCCCAGGAAATCTTATTTGTCCACACCATGGAGAGACTTTGTCCAGTGACCTTCTGTCCATGATCTTAATGATCAATGATGTAGTTAGCCAATCATTTACCTCAAAAACAAGGATTGTCAGTTTTTTGTTTGTCAACATATACCTCACGAGACCTGAAACAAAATGGTAAAAGGTTTACACAAGCTGTCATTGGTACAGTACGGCTGCTGTGGACTGGGCACTTTCCATGGATGGTCAATATTTCCATGGATACAATAATATTAGATACCAAACACTAATTATAGGAATAATTATCCAAAAATTTAATTAATGAAGCACTTGGTACAACTTGGTGCTGCATTAATTAAAATTCTGCTGATGATGATTTTTATTACCTGTTAACCCTTTATCTAACGAATTGCCCACATCTGCCCGCGTAATATGCAAATTGAGCAGTTGAAAAAATAAAATTTTTCGAAATATTTCAACAAAACCATATCATGTGACCCCTCATTGGAACGAGCTCAATGAGCTCGTTCCAATGAGGGGTCACATGATATGGTTTTGTTGAAATTTTTTGAAAAAATTTAAAAAATTATATTTCAAGTAATAGATTTTGATATCGTCTGCATTGGGTAATGAGTTAAATGCATGCGTGGACATCATCACTGCCCACACATGGATTACGACCAGCCCACAGTGACTACTGTATACAGTACAGCCTAACAAAGTATCCCATTAGGCAACACTATCTCCGTAACTGAATCAGATATATTGTCTTTATTATTATCAGATTACTCCTGCAATCTGGTAATAACACAATAATTGGGAATTATGAAGACAAGATTCTTGAACTTCATATGCTTTTGCCCCTTCGCCAGAAAAAAGTGTTTCCCAGAATGTTTTCCAGTAATTACTTCAAGTATTACAAGTATTTAGCAAAGTTTCTATTTCTTAATGCTGCCATATTGTGACAATACAGTGGAGCACACTTAATTGGATATCTCTTAACTGAATAACCCTGTTAATTGAATATAATTTCTCAACACAAATCCATTTACTATCTCCAGTACAAATTTGACCTGTTAATAGAATATATGTTATAGGGTCAACTCCTGTAAATTGAATAAAAATATTGTAACCTGTCGAGAAATTACCGTTACTCGCCCCAGTTTTCCTTTGTTTATGGCTCTATTTAGCCTCAGTATATCCAATACAGGCATTTAATCTATTATATCTTGTTTGACATTTGAGTACCTCAAATTGACATAAAATCTGATGGTAGAAGGAGTTTTATGAAAACAGTCAGTCGACATCAGTGTGGAGACAATCCATGTTTGTTCAAAAACAATTGATCTATACTTTCTCAATACCCTCAAGACTTAACTAATGTTTTTCTATACTCTTCTAGACCTTTTCCAACAAATATTTCCATATTTTTTACAAGCATTTGAAGACAGCGTAAGAAATCTGGTCTGATTAACAAAAAAAAATGGGTTGCCAACAAGCCTTTAGATTACCCCAATTTCACACCATTTTCAGGTGTGCTCAAATTAGAGAAGGTGTGAAGACAAAGAAAAGTATATACATTCTCTCTCCCTCTTCTACATTTGAGAATAATTTCCATCATAATGTAGCCATAGAAACACAAAGAAAGGCATTGCAATAAAACATAACAAGATAATAAGACAGTTATTTCTGGTTTTTATGTGCCAAAATAAATGGCCAAACAGTGTCCAAATTAACCCTTTACCTAACACGAAATGCAGGCAGTACTTGCAAACAAAATTATTAAATAAATTTTTTTTCTCCATTTTTTGCATCAAATGCATGTCTTATGATCCCTCATTGGGACGATCTCAACGCGCACGTTCCAATAAGGGTCATAAGCTATGTTTTTGAGACAAAAAATGAGTTATTCAAGAATTTTGTTTGCAAGTATCGTCTGGGTAAAGGCTTAAATGAATTTAAGGCAAACTTTTTCAGATTGCCTTCATTTCCAGTTGGTAGAGTCCTGTCTGAACAGTAGAACTGTCTTAGACTACAAATTAATTCCTAATGACACAAATAGGGAAAGTCTCACATGCTTGTAAGAAATATGGAATAGATGTATAGTGTTTTAAAATAAAAACTTTATTCTATGAGTAGGATGAAGAATGAAACCGACGAGCCTCTGGCGAGACTGTTTCATTCTTAACCTTTTGAACCCTGTGGACGGTTTGCCAAAAGGGAACATGATACATCATAATTTCATTAAATAGGATGGATGCCAATTGCATGTGTGTGGTAGACCAATCAATATTTTCAACGTGCAGCCTTGGGGCTGCACGTTGAAAATATTAATTGGTCTACCCCTAAATAATGAACATGGACTCTTCCAGTTGCTGTCATTGAACTGATATGGAAGATACCACCAGGGTTCAAAGGGTTAATACTATGAGTAGAAGCAATTTTTTACTTGAAAACACTATATGTTTATCCCATAAATCTTTTACAGGGCATTCGCAGCAAAATCGTGCTGTCACTCGCTACAAAACACAAGAAGTGAGAAGCACACTGGCCGAATTCGACCACCCAAGAAAAATTGCCCAAAATAAATATGGTGCAGTGATACATATCTGTCTGAAAGTAATTCCCCTACAAAAATTACCTTAACTTGCAAAAATACTGTATTAAATGAACAATGTGTAGTGTTTTCTACTGGCATTGTGTAATACTTTCAAAAAGGTTTAAAAACAACAATTGAACTGAGCAGACGACATGTGCATTTGTTTATTTGCACTTTCCTAATTTGGAAAATGAAACATCAATCATCACGCCCCCGCCTTTCACAATCAAACTTGTATGCTTTTCAACGCAGGGTTTCAATTGATTTAATTTGTGTTTTTTGTTAATTGTTGTTCATTTTATTGTTAGGCAGAGTTGAAATGTGTCATATATTCTAAAACTAAACATTTAAGCGATGGTCAGCGTTTGATAAACGTTGGTTCATTTTGTCTCCCACAAGCATAAAGCAGGTCACAACGACACAAATGTGGTAGAGGTCAGAGGTCAACAAGTCCGTCTCTACTATAGGAATAAATTCTTTCCGTGTTAAACCTATGGGGAAAATTTATCACCCTACTAGGTGAATAAAGCAAAAAGTTTTTCAAGGCTTGTATTGTTCAAATAAACGGCCATTTAAAATGAAATAAAATAAATAAACAGTATTTACTGATTTTTGCTTAATTTTATCGGAATTGAGAAGGTTAATTCTAATAATCCTAATTGTGTCCAATTGAACACTTGTGAGAAAGAGATGTTTCTCCACATAACAATGCATTACTGGATTTCCCAAAACATACCAAGTCATTAATTATTACCTTCTAAAATCCTCCCATTGTACAGTGTACAGCCTTATATTTCCCAATAGCACAGTTCTCTCAGCTGCCACTCAATATGAATAAACATTGGTGCATGCCAGTAAAATCCCACCAACACAATTGAAAATGTTATTTCTCTTCCAACACCAACAGAAAAATATCAACTGCAAATAATTTGTCTTAGCTGGATAAATATTCTCCTTGAAAAACTCCTAAAAAACATACCATCTACCATGAAAAACACATCCCACTGGTTTGTATTAGCCAGTTATGAGCTGACCCCTGACCTCTGACCTGACACCTACAATGTAGCTGGTAGGAGAGATCAATTTAGTCTAACATGCCTGAGAAAACATATATTATTGATAACATTAACACTGAGAAGGCATTTTAAGTGAGCCACTGGTTTTCAATCTCTATTTGATTTTTTCTCTCTACTTAATAATTCAACTACAGTTCAGGACAAATGAAATTCCACTTTTAGAACCAGAAACATGTGAATAAAACACTCTTCAAACCACTGAATAACAATTAGAGGTTATTACTTGGTTAGTTTCATATCGGGCGAGATATCAGCCCGAGGTAACTTCAGATCAGCCTGAGACCGAAGGTCGAATGCCGATCTGAAGTTACCTCGGGCTGATATCTCGGCTGATGTGAAACTAACCAAGTAATAAGGCCTAAAAATATAAAAATCTGTTTCTCAGGCCCTCCCGCATGGTCCTTTTGGCTGCCGCATGCTCTCTTTTTATAACCAATGTAATCTTTAAAAAAAAAAAAATTAAATAGTTTATGTCTGATATTTTACCCATGTTTGTCCCTTGAGTGCAAGAAGGCTTTGCAATGCCTTAGCATTGCAAAGCCTTCTTGCTCTCAAGGGATGAAATACACCACCACCCATGCTATTCCATAGATTATGAGGCCAAAAACATGAACTTTTGATGGCAAAGAAATAATTACAGAAATAAAAAAATAAAATAAAAAAACGCTCGTCCGCATGCAATTTTACAAATAATGGCCTGAGAAACAGAAGATGTACTTTGTATGGCCTAACCTCTTTCTTTATAAAACCGAAACAAATAATTACAAAATATTCTTAGATCTGTGACAGTTTTCTCGTTTCTCATTCTTTTCACAAAGTCTGAAGAGTGTCACAGATTCCTCATTTGGATAGCTGGACAACTCTTCTCTCACCAGACATGTTAAGATGATAAATTGGAAAATAGTGCGATTTCTGAGCAAAAATAGTGAGATTTTAATTTTTATATGGCTTGAAGAGTAAAATGTTTTTTTACTTTAATAGTGAGATTCTGTTAAAAGTCCCAATTTTTGGCCTTATTTAACAAAAATTTACTCGGAAAAATAGTTAGTCTCCCTCTAAAATAGTGAGACTTAACAGGTCTGTCTCTCACTTCCGAATTTCGGCAAGGACTCTGAATCTTCATTTCAAGTTCAAGTTTTTGTACAACTCTCCTTCTTTTTCTCCTCATCCACCTAATCCTTACTTATTTCCATCATTATTTCCTAACCATACAAAAACTACTTCCTATTGTCTGGTAACGCCAATTTTATGGATTACTTTCAACAAATAATGAACGAATTTGCAGTAAACAAAAATGGCTGTGCCTCGCAATGCATCAAGAAGAACTCTGACCTGGTTCATATCAGCTGAGATCGGAGTCATATCAGCCAACTTTGATAACGTGCATAAAATCTAATATATTTATTTATTTATTGGTGTTTAAGGTCACATACTTATGCACAATGGTTAATCATGACCATGACAGTTTTACGGGTGAAGGAAGGCAGAGTACCCGGAGAGAACCACCGAGCAACAACGAGCAGCTGCCAGCTCCCCAACATCGTAACTCTGACTGCAGTGCAGGCAGGATTAGATTGGCTGAAGACATGCACACCATCGACGTGCAGTACGCCTTAGTACACAGCGTCATCATGCCCCCATGTGGGTTAAGTGCCTTGCCCAAGGACACAAGGCGGGAGTCCGAATCGATCGCTCAGATGGTCACCCATCCGAGGACTAACTTCGGTGATTGGTCGAGAACCGGTTACCGCAACGTCACCATGCTCCCATAAAATCTAATAAAAAATCAATATTAATACCTTGATAATACAGTGAAGATCATTTAATTGAAGGTCTATTAATTGAATTATTCTGTTAATTGCATATAACTTCCAAATACCAAACCAATTACATTACTTTCAGTACTAATTTGACCTGTTAACCCTCTACACATTGATGTCAAAAAGAGAGTGTCGTAGCTCAGTGGTTATGGCATTCGACTTTAAACTAAAAGGTCCATGGTTCAGTATTCACCAGGGGTAACTGCATTGTGTCCTTAAGCAAGGCACTTAATCCCAACTGCCTATGTGGGGGAACATTGGCGCTGTGTACTAAGGCATACTGCACATTAGTGGTGCTCTTGTCTTCAACCAATGCTAACCCAGCTTGTGTGGAGTTATTATTTATTTATTTATTTATTTATTTATTTATTTATTGATGTTTAAGGTCACATATTTATGCACAATGGCTAATCATGACCGTGACAGTTTTACGGGTGGAGGAAGCCGGAGTACCCGGAGAGAACCACCGAGCAACGACGAGCAGCTGCCAGCTCCCCAACATCGTAACTCCGCACTGCAGCACAGGCAGGGTTAGATTGATTGAAGACATGCATACCCTCGATGTGCAGTACGCCTTAGTACACGGCGTCATTGTGCCCCCACGCGGGCAATGGAGATTAAGTGTCTTGCCCAAGGACACAACGCGGTTGCCGCAGGTGGGATTCGAACCGAGGACCTCTCGGATTGCAGCCTGCACCTCTACCTACTGAGCCACTGCACTCTCTGTGGAGTTATGTTCGGGAGTTTGAAAAATGCTCGCCGATGCCCATAAGAACCCCAAATATTAACCGAACTCAGGGACTTTACTTGGAAAAAAATAAAAATTGCCACACCCCCCTACCCCCCTCCAACCGCCAATTAAGTTGTATACCAAATATCAAAAGATACTGACTGGTGGTTCAGGAGAAGAGTTTGAGAATATTACCAATTTAACACAAAATTTGCCCCCCCCCCTTCCTTTCACCATAGGGAACATAGATATCAACCCAGGGACTAGATTTGGATAAACTGAATATGAACCCTCTAAGGATGCTGTATACCAAATATCAAAAGAAGAAGATTTTTAAAGTTTATTCCTCATATCGGACTAATTTAAAATTTGGGCTCTAATAGGGTGCTCAAATATTAACCTCGAGACTTTTAACAAACGTGAATCTGACTCCCCTAAGGGTGGTGTATACCATGTATCAAAAGATTCTAATTGGGGGTTTGTGAGAAGAAAATGTTTAAAGAATACTCCTCATATTGCACAAAGTAAAAATGTGGGCTCCAATAGGGAGCCCAAATATTAATCAAATGCCTTGATTAGAACCAAACTTGAATCTGCCCCGCCTGCCCCTGGCATTTTTATTACATACAATAACAGAATTTATTAAAATCTGATGTTAAAAGTGTTATTGAACAAACAATGAAATTTAGCACAAAATTAAACAAACAAAGGACAATTTATGTGAAATAACCATGTTTTTTTTTTAACTTGTCCAATGGAATGTTAATATTTAGCAGTCCATTAAAAACTATTGGAATTTGAAGTCTTCTGTTCAAGTTCTTGCATAAACAATGAAATTTTACAGCTAAATATTACGTCCAAGTAGGTTTTTCACCTTCAAGCATTTTTCCTGTGGGCAATTTAAAAGCCTTCATTGTGCGTCCTGCCGGCAGTTTTCAGTTAACTGCATCTGTAACATTGAATAATGATTTCAAAGGTTTCTGCATAAGATTCGGCAATAGGTTGATTACTTTGACCTTTTGTTTTGAGCAATTCAAGCATCTGTTAGAAGTGTCTCCATATAAATATACATATGCATAAAAAATAAACAGAGTAGATAGAGATGGGTGGTATTGGAATTTTTATTTCTGTATCGGTTTTCGTTCTTTTAGGGGTACATCATGGTTTTGGTTTGGTATTCAGTATCTGACTTGACTGAGGTTTGCTAATAATAATAATGGGGAATTCACATCAGGAAAATACAGAGTAAGTTGTTCTTGTATCATTCTCCACAGCACCACAAATGCCACTGCCAATGAACTCAACATTGGCATTCTTTTGCTAACTTAAATCATACCTACAGTAATTTTGTGACTAGTTCCAAACACCTTAACCTTCAACGGCCAACTTCAGGCTTTTGCGATCTCAGAACATGTGCCATTAGCATGCCATCCTTGGGTGGATCAGCTGACAATAGAAAAATAACCTGAGCAGTGATTTCTAGCCAAGTCTTGGCTACTTTAACAGGCAGCCAAGACTTCACTTGAATTCACTGTTAAGAAACTGGACATGCACAGGTTGTAGTCTAGTGGGAATTCACAACAATATCCCAGGCCCTAAAGAGTTAATAAAACAGAGAAAAAACCTGTAAAAAAAAAAAATGAAACTGGACATGCACAGGTTGTAGTCTAGTGGAATTCACGACAATATCCCAGGCCCTAAGAGTTAATAAAACTGAAAAAAACCCTGTAACTTCCTTCATGAAAATGAGCTCATCAACTCTACTGAACCTCAACAAGGCCTAAAAAGAAGCACAAGTAGGAAATATGAAAATTCAAACAATTTAGCTATCAATGATCTGTTCAGTTTGGTTTTTCAATATCTCCATTATTTCAGTATCAGTTCATTTTTTGGGTATATTGCTCATCTCTTAATACAGAGTACTGAAAGAAAGTCTGAACCTTGACAGGTGGAAGGTTACAGCCAGTGGCTGAATCTGGTGGAATACACATAAACTTGGCAGACAGTTAACTTTTCTTGAAAATAATTAACACCTTGTTTTCTTTGAAGTGCTTCATATTTCTTTGGAAGCAAATGTTATTTTGTACAGGTAGATTTATTTGTTTTATTACAGTTTGTTGGTTTGTGTATTGGAGTTGAATGACACTTTCAAAAGTCAGGGTAATATGTCTTCAAGTTTTATGAGTAGAGGAAGTCAATGTACCTGGAGAGAACCACTGAGCAATGGTGAGTATCTGTCCGACTCTCTAACTTACTAACCGGTCTCTTGAGCAGGGTGAGCATTGGCTAATGGCAAGTGTACACCTTTGCTTCCACACAGGCATTTACGTTAACCCTTAAGTCCTCAGATTAATTTTAAAGTATTTATGGCCTTTTTCTGTTTACATAGTTATTGATGACTTGGCAGTGTTTCTACATCACTGCTGGCTGCCTATACAGGCAGCCAGCAGTGATGTAGAACCACTGCCAGGGAAAATTCAGTCTACACACAAGAGTAATAAAAAGATTACACAAGGGAGCACCTGCTTCAATGCAATATAAAAGTGGCGGTTTGGGGCTATATGGGGGCTTAAGGGTTAAAGGACACAACATCAGGATCAAACCATCAACCTTTCGATCTCAAGTCTCAAGCGCTGACAGTGAGCCACCATATCCATTTTATTAGTTTATTGGAGAGTGCCTTTACAGGTACTGTAACATTTTTTAACAAAAACAATGTTCCTTTGCAATTTCTAGGTGCCAAATTCATCTAATACTTCACAAGTTTAAGAATGTCTTTCTCATTTGCTGTACTGCATGAACAGTAACTCTTAACCCTTTACCCAATGCAGACTAGATCAAAATTTATTATTTTCAATATCATTTTATTACATTTTTCAAAAAATTTCAACAAAACCATATCATGTGACCCCTCATTGGAATGAGCTCGACGAGCTCGTTCCAAAGAGGGGAGGGGTAACATGATATGATTTTGTTGGAATTTTTTGAAAAGTAGCATTTTTTCAGCTGCTGAATTTGCATATTATGCGGATGGATGTGGCCGATTCATTGGGTAAAGGGTTAAGGGCCTGGACAACTGTCCTGAATTCACACCTGACCATAGCTTGTATACGTCAAATGGTTTAACAGCCTGTTAAGCCAGCCAAGACTTTAATAGGAATCACTGCCTATGTAATTTGTTTATTGTCAGAAAGACCTACTCATGATGAAATGTTAAGGGCACCTGTTCTGAGGTTGTAAAAGTTGAAAATAGGCCTTTAAGAATTAACTAATTGAGTGTTAGAAGGCATGTCTGGGTTCCACTAAAAAGTGCAAGTGCCTCAATTAAAGGGCTTCATATACTCTGGGTGAGCTTCATATCATCATTGGTGTAAAACACTTTTGTCCATGTGGATTTGGCTTGTCACAATTTATTGGCAAGTGCAATAAATTGTTAACAGCAGGGGTGGCGGAACCTTTTACGTTTTGCCGGGCCACATTTTTTTGTATGCATATATTTTAACACAACCAATGACTGGTGAAACAAGAGGTGGGTCCAGAGAATCCCCCATATTTTCGCCAACTATGTTTCTCTCGTACTGGTTCAGTTTTGATGGATTTCGGATCATTTTTTGCAGTAAGTGGCAGCAAACGCTAAAATGTATACAGTCTGTTAAAAAATCGGTTAGGCCAAAAAAAATTAATAGTGTGGTTGGGGTTACATGCTCAAAAAAATTAGGGTCGGTAAGTAGGGTTTCATCAAATCTAGTCATGGTTGCATCACAGCAGAATATGGTGGGTCTGTCAACAACAGGGTTAAATATTCGAGATTGCCTGCATCTGAAAGAGAATTCATAGCTGTGAAATATTATAGTACAGAGTTCCAAGCATATACAAGCCATATAGTCATTGGATAATCTCTTGGAATTTAAGTTAATTTCTTTTGGGCAAGTAAGCTCTTCATGCACAGTAAACGAAATGTATCCTCATGAGAAATGGGCCACATGCAAGAAAAATAGGGGTTGGTGGCCAGTACTTCCATCATATTTAAAATATTTTGGAGTTTAGATTAGAAAGCATCAGAGGATCCAAGATATTGAGAGGGAGGTACAGTATTGGAAACAGTCGAATACTGATGAAATAAGGGTGATAGGTCATCAAGAATTAAGTATATGATTGAGGGCGGCACGCCTAGGCTGCAAAGTCAGCTTGAATACAAGTTTGAGACAAAATAAGAGCAGCCATGTAGATTAACAAGAGGCCCCAGGGAGCCTGAGGGTGCGCACCTGACATGGTAGCCTAAATATCAACCCAGAGAATTGATTTCAACAAGTTGCATCTGCCCCTCCTAATATCCAAAGATTCTGACCAGTGGATCTGAAAAAAAAAAGATTTTTAAAGAATATTTCTCATACTGAACTAAGTAATAATTCGGGCTCCCACAGGGAGCCCAAATATGAACCCAGGGACTTGGCCTGAACAAACTTGAATCTCACCTCCATAAGGATGCTGTATACCAAATATCAAAAGATTCTGACTTGTGGATGTGAAGAAGATTTTTGAAGAATATTCCTCATATTGAACGAAGTTATAATTCGGGCTCCCACAGAAAGCCCAAATATCAACACAGGGACTTGGCTTGAACAAACTTGAATCTCACCCTCCAAAGGATGCTGCATACCAAATATCAAAACATTCCGACTGCTGGATCTGAAGAAGATTTTTTTAAGAAAATTACTCATTTTGAACTAAGTAATAATTTGGGTTCCCACAGATGAACCCAGGGACTTGGCTTGAACAAACTTGAATCTCACCCCCCCCCCCCCCCCCCCCCCCCCCCCCCTAAGGATGCTGCATACCAAATATCAAAACATTCCAACTGCTGGATCTGAAGAAGATGATTTTTAAAGAAAATTCCTGATTTTTGAACGAAGTTACATTCGAGCTCCCACAGTGAGCCCATATATGAACCCAGGGACTTGGCTTGAACAAACTTGAATCTCACCCCTCTAGGGATGCTGCATACCAAATATCAAAACATTCCAACTGCTGGATCTGAAGAAGAAGATTTTTAAAGAAAATTCCTCATTTTGAACTAAGTTATAATTCAGGCTCCCAAAGTGAGCCCAAATATGAACCCAAGTACTTGGCTTGAACAAATTTGAATCTCACCCCTAAGGATGCTGCATACCAAATATCAAAAGATTCTGATTGGTAGACCTGAAGAAGATTTTTAAAGAATATTCCTCATACTGCACTAATTTAAACATTTGGGCTCCCATAGAGAGCCCAAATATGGACCCATGGATTTGATTTCAATAAACATATGAAAAAATCTTCCAAAGATGCTATATGTGAAATTTGAAAGCTTTTGGAGCAGTGGTTTGAGAGAAAAGTAGTCTTTAAACGTTTTTCCCATTACCACAGTGTTAAAAAATGCACTCAGCACTTTTTCAAACGTCCCGAAGAAGTACCTCATGATAAAACCGATAGCAATTTTTTTTACCTTTCCATTCTGTTGGTTCTAAGAAAGCTTCACACCACATAAGAATTCTCAGTGACGGGTAGTTTTGGAGATATGGGTGTTTGAAATTTTTTCTATTTTTAGCCCCTGTGGTTCCCATTGGGCAACAGTAAAAAAAATTTTGGCATAAATTAAGTACTTATGACCCAATAAGCCCTCATATCAAATTTGGTTCAAATCAGCCACTCGGTTTGGAAAATAGAAATTTTGGGTGGGGCGAAATTCTTGCCCCTCCCATAACGAAGGCAAATATAGCTCCTCGAACTTCTCTTGAACAAATCTGAGTCCACACCTCAAAGGAAGCTGCACACCAAATATGAAGTCTCTGCTACTTCTGGTTCATGAGAAGATTTTTTAAGATTTAAGCACACTTTTTGGGCGTGGCCCTACCGAGGGGCAAGGCAACTTGATTTGAACAAAATCAAAATGCGATTTCATAACAAACTATTTTCTCAAATTTCAATTAAATTGGTTCTGCGGTTTTGGAGGAGAAGACGCAAACACCATGTTCATGGACGACGGACAATGGACGGTGAGTCAGGTGAGCTAAAAAGTCTGCTAGGATTATTGCCAAGGTGCAACAAGCATGGCAGGTGTTTGACAAAAGTCTAACTGAAGTTATAGAGTTAATTAAGTCGGTTCATAAGTGAAGAGAAAATTGATCGGAAGGAGAAAGTATTCAAAACATATAATAGTGTGAATACCAAGGACTATAATATTATAATTCTGGGGGCTGACCCAAGCAAACAAGTTTGCAGATATACAGCTAATACCGTGGATAGAAACTGTAAGTTATCTCACAGAGGAGCATGTGCATCAGAACAGTGAGGACTAGGGAGAAAATATAAGGCCGAAGTCAAAGCAGATCCACGAGAAAACACGGAGGCCACAGGATCGGCACGAAGATTCCATTCAGCTTCCCAAGTATACTGACATTTACGAAACTGTGAGTAAGAGGGAGAAATAAACATAGACATTCGCAGAATTAATTCATTATTACAAACTGTATTGATAAGGTATTAACTCTTAACCCGCTGGTTATTTTCTAAATATTTTTTATCAAATCTAGTCATGGCTGCTATAAAGCATCCATGACTAGATTTGATGCAAAATTCATCAAAATGTATCTACGGGAATCAATGGTGGAAAACTTCATACAATTTACAGAGGTAAAATTTGCTTAAATGTGCCCAAACTATACTTAATTCAGTGGCAAGAGAAAGCCTTCCTGGGCAGGAATATCCGCCAGCAGCATGCAAGGAGTTAAATAAATTGTTTTTCTGTATGCGTGGGTGTGTCATTACACAGCCTGAAGCCATCAGGATCAAACTGTCGGAAAACAGTACCTCAAGAAAATAAATCTATAATATAACACTTGAAGAGCAAAGACTACAATTCTGTTCCAGTAAGGTTGACTCCACAGGGGTGAATCTTACTATGGACGACATTCTACCCTTCCATTTCAAATCGTAAAGATCGGTGGCCAATTATATCTCTTGAAATATCGTTGCTAGCTGACAGGGTTAAATGGTAGAGTGCTGAATTAGTTTTGCTTGGCAAAACTTGATCATGTGTCTTTGCCTTGTTACATTTTATGGGAGAGTGCCTACAGGCACTCTCCCATAAATTGTAAAAAGGCAAATCCATACAAACTAAATTAATTTATTTATTGGTGTTTAAGGTCACATATTTCTGCACATGCAATGGCTTATCATGACCACAACATGGAGATATAGTCAAGTTCAGTCAATCATTTATGCCCCATGTTGCCCATTTCAGAGAACTTCCACCCCAAGCATTGGTGACTGGGTCATATTTTACCAGTGAAAAAGAGCTTGTTTACCACAGTAAACAAACACTGCTTCACTTCACGGGGTTAGCACAGGGGATACAGACTAAATATTTTCACTTCAAAGATAATACAAAGCACAACCGGAGAATATAAAGCTTTCAAGTGGCAGCACCTGCACTTCAAAGTAAAGCCTAAATATGGGCTTCCAACACTCTACCAGTTAAGAGTTAAAGCCGTGAGTTTTGAATCTCCAGTCTTGATCAAGCATCTGTATTGTATGTAAGGATAATGGAAAAGCCTGGAGTTTGAGTTTCATTGAGTGCAAACTTGTGACATTATGATGGTTATTATTGTGTGATTTACAAGTGTGTTATCTGTCAGTTGATATAATAGACAGACTCTCTGTAGACTGGATAACTGTAGTGTTCTCTCTGCACATGTTGATAGTTTATGATTACAACAGCTATGCTTAATGACTTAGATAAAGACTATAAAATGTTGATCATGTGAATTGAGAATATCTTTACATACTATGTAGATATTGCCGAAAGTATTTACTGGTTATTCATGTCCCAGTTTGATGCATTTCAAAGCAGATAAACCACTTACTCAAGGCCTTTTTTATCATTTTTTTTATCAAAGAAATTTATCAGATGGAGCCATCTTTGTACTGATAACAAACTCATAAAAAACTGTTCAATTCTAACAAGAGTCATGTTTTTCTTTAGAAAGAAGATTTGTTAAAGTAAATATTATTCATTGGTTGGCAAAGATGTTGTATTGATTTGGATAACAAAAATGATCTGGTTCTGGTTACCTGACTAATCCTGTTTTTTATTTTATTTTTTGTCTAAAAAATCAAGCTCATCACCCCTATTTGATTCAAGCTCAATGAGCTCATTCCAAAAAGAGATTATAACCTGCTTTTGAGCCCAAAATTTCTATAATAAAATATGAATGAATTTTGTGGGGAATGCTACCGGTCAGTAACACCAACAAAGAAATTTGTTTCCTAAAAATCACAGGAAAAAAGCACTGATCCACTTACTGTGGTTCTCATGAGGATGGACCACTAGGAAGGATATATCATACAATTTCACTTATCATGCAATTCAAGCTTCTCAAGAGAAGCAGAGTAAAGTGCCTTGTGCAGGTGTCTCTTACCATATTCAAAGTTACAAGCTTCCAAACACAGGTACAGTGGCATACAGGTGGGCAGGGGGGTTTGGTGGGGATGAGCACATCCCTCTAAAAATTCTACCTTCACCCCTCACCCCCCACCCCAACCCAAACATTGGCCCAATGCAATCTCCACACAACATATGATCCAAAAAATGAAAAGGTTCCAATTGAGAGCCCAAATATTAACCCAGAGACTTGATTTGAACAAAATTAGGTCTGACCTCCCAAAGGATGCTGTATACCAAACACCGAAAGATTCTGACCAGTAGATATGAAGAAGATTTTTAAAGATTATTCCCCATATTTCACTAAGTTAAAAATTGGACCCCCATAGCAAGCCCAAATGTTAACTGAGGGACTTGTTTTGAATAAACTTGAATCTAACACCTGTAAGGATACTGTATATCATATATTAAAAGATTCTAACTAGTGTTTCTGGAGAAGAGTTTTAAAGATTATTCCTCATATTGGACCAAGTTAAAATTTGGGTTCCAACAGCAAGCCCAAATATTAACCCAGGGACTTGATTTGAACAAAATTAGATCTAACCTCTCTAAGGATGCTGTATACCAAAAATCAAAAGATTCTGACTGGTGAATCTGAAGGAGATTTTTAAAGATTATCCCCCATATTGCATTAAGTTAAAATTCAGACCCCCATAAGAAGCCCAAATATTAACTGAGGGACTTTATTTGAACAATCTCGAATTTGACCCTCATAACAATGATGTATACCAAAGATTTAAAGATTCTGACTGGTGGTTCCAAAGAAGATTTTTAAAGATTATTCCCCACATTGCACTAAGTTAAAGTTTGGGCTCCTGTATTGAGCCCAATTATGAACCAAGGGACTTTTTTTTAACAACCTTGTATGGATGCTGTATACCAAATATCAAAAGATTCTGATCAGTGGTTCTGGAGAAGAAAATTTTTAAAATTTATGCTGACTCTGCAATTTTTCGATTCCCCCCCCTATCCCCTCCCCCCTCCCCCCTCCCCCCACTACAGAACACACAGACACACACAATCAATGGCAATTTTTTTCTCCATTCCTTTTTAATGGTCCTAAGGATGCTTCATACCAAATAACAGTTCTCTGTTCCGTGTGGTTTGGGAAATGTAGGAGTTTGAAAATATTTCTATTTTTAGCTCCTGGGGTTCTCTCAGGGACACAGGAAAATATATTTTTGTATGAATCAAGTACTTATCACAACAAGAGGGATGTTACATCCCAACGCTCACCTACATTCGTGCTTGATAATGTCGTTCCAATGTAACATGCCTAATATTTAGTTAATATAAATCATTAACTAGGCATCAAATGATTAATGTGGTTTATGTGATGGCTTTGGAAAGTCTGTATTTCTGCATTATTATATATCAATTCAACATAGAATCATTGGATATAAAAGAATTTTTTTCTTTTAGAAATGTTTATGATTAAGAATATGAATTGTGAGGCCAGATATTAAATCATAAATAAGAATTAGGAAAGGCTTTCATAAATCACTGAAATTTTAATTGAAGTACATTCATTGGTTAAAGAGGAGTTGAGTTCGTTCAAGACAGTGACTATAAGTCCCAACAAAAATACATCACATCAACAACTAAAATAAGCCTTAATGTTACTAGTAACAAGTATGAGAAAGCATTAAATAAAAAAAAAAAGTTGAAAAATTTTTTTTTTAAAGAAAGTGAAGAAAAATCCCAAAAATCCCCCTCAAATTCCACAAATATGCATGTAATAAGGGCACAACGTTACCGCAATGTAGTTCAGTAACCCATGCGTACAATATCAATTGCCTGGAAAGACACATAGAAACAGAACTCACCTTAACACCTCACCTTAACACAAACTTTTAGAACTTAAAATTGAGTAAGTCAGAGAAAAACGTGAACATTGTGACTGAAAAAAAGAAAAGAAATCAGTTAAATTTCTGCATACAGTAGGGTTAATACCTACAGTTGTTATTGAAATTAGAAAATAAACAGTAATGAGAGGTGAAGGCACCACAATCTGCACAAAAGCTGACTTTAACGCAAATTCTTACAACACCTAAAGGCTAATTCTTACAAGTTTTGGCAGAAAATCAGCCTCAAATTCCTCAAATATGCATGTAATGAGGGTTAAATATTACTGCAATGGAGTTCAGTAACCCAAGTGTAGAATATTAATCGCCTGGAAAGACACATAGAAACACAACTCACCGAAACACAAAGTTTACAAAGTTTTACAACTTAAAATTTACTAAGTCCGAGAAAAACATGAAAATTTTGACTGAAAAAAAAGAAAATTTCCGTTAAATTTCTGCATACAGTAGGGTTAATACCTACAGTTGTTATTGAAATATGAAAATCAACAGTAATGAGAAGTTAAAGCAGCACAATCTGCACAAAAGCTGACTTTAACGCAAATTCTTACAACACCTAAACGCAAATTCTTACAACTTTTGGCAGAAAATTTTAGGTGAAATTTGGAAAAAAAGTCGTATTATCAGGATTAAATACTGTTCTGATAGTCCCCTACAACCTACATATGCAATATCAAAGGCCTGAGCCCACTGATCTTTGAGAACTCACCTTAACACCTCACCTTAACACAAACTTTTAGAACTTAAAATTTACTAAGTCCGAGAATAACATGAAAATTTTGACTGAAAAAAAAGAAAATTTCTGTTAAATTTCTACATACAGTCGGGTTAATACTTACAGTTGTTATTGAAATATGAAAATCAACAGTAATGAGAAGTTGAAGCACCACAATCTGCACAAAAGCTGACTTTAACGCAAATTCTTACAACACCTAAACGCTAATTCTTACAACAAGTTTTGGCACAAAATCAGCCTCAAATTCCTCAAATATACATGTAATGAGGATTAAATATTACTGCAATGGAGTTCAGTAACCCAAGTATAGAATATTAATTGCTTGGAAGGACACATAGAAACACAACTCACCTAAACACAAAGTTTACAAAGTTTTACAACTTAAAATTTACTAAGTCCGAGAAAAACATGAAAATTTTGAGTGAAAAAAAAGAAAATTTTCGTTAAATTTCTGCATACAGTAGGGTTAATACCTACAGTTGTTATTGAAATATGAAAATCAACAGTAAAGAGAAGTTAAAGCAGCACAATCTGCAAAAAAGCTGACTTTAACACAAATTCTTACAACACCTAAACGCAAATTCTTACAAGTTTTGGCAGAAAATTTTAGGTGAAATTTGGAAAAAAGTCGTAGTATCAGGGTTAAATACTGTTCTGATAGTCCCCTACAACCTACATATGCAATATCAAAGGCCTGGGCCCACTGATGTTTGAGAAATTAACCTTAACATTAAATCTTAAAATATTGGACACGCCGGACGCTGACGCCGACGCTGACGCCCAAGGTTATGACAATAGCTCACCACATCTTACAGATGTAGGTGAGCTAAAAATAATATCACATACCAAATTTGGTTCAAATCAAACCATCGGTTCAGAAAATAGAAATCTTGCTCCTCCAATTATAAAGACAAATATTGCTCCACAAACTTCGTTTGAACAAACTTGATTCTACACCTCAAAAGGAAGCTCCACACTAAATATCAAGTCATTGTTCCCACTGGTTCATGAAAAGAAGATTTAAAAAAAATTGGCGGGCATTTTCTCCCACCCCCTACCTACAGGGCTGGGAAAGTTGATTTCAACAAAAACCAAATGCGATGTTAGAACAAGCAACAGTTACCTCAAATTTAATTGAAATGAGTTCTGAAGTTTTGGAGAAGGTGCAAACACCCTGTTCACGGACAATGGACGGTAGACGGTGAGTGATCACTACAGCTCATCCTGACTTTCAGTCATGTGAGCTAAAAAAAAAACTGGCTAGAGCACCCTGTATTATAGAATCCTGGCCATGCACCACACAGGCCTGTACAAATTGGTCAAACAATTATTTACCAACCGTTCAGCTAAAAAGAAATAGGCAACCCAGTTTTCATTCACCTACATTTCAAGATCTTAAGACAAATATCTTTACTTGAAGTGCTATTGTATTCATTTGTTACATCTCCCAAAACCATGATTTATTTATTTATTGGTATTAAAGGTCACATTTTTCTACACAATGGCTAATTGTGACTGTAACATGCACATAAAGTCAAGTTTAATCAATCATTTATACTCATGTTGCCCATTTTAGAGGACTTCCACCCTAAGCATTGGTGACTGGGTCCTATTTTACTGGTAAAACAAGGCTTGCTTACCACAATAAGCAAACATTGCTTCACTTCCTAGGGTGAGGGGGTGGATGGTGCAGACCCATGATATAGTTTATAATGATGATAAAACTTTGAAGTTTGGCCATAGCCTTCCTTATTTGCCTTGCTTTATGTATTCACGAGATTGGCAACGCTGTCCTGTTTGAGAATTGCATGTAGTTTACCCTTTGATCTCGGATGGTATCAACCACACCAGTATAGTGTCATCATCTGGCAGAGTCAATATTGGTTACTTTGGATAAGACTAATCAAGATTTTCAATGTGCAGCCTAAGGGCTGCATGTAAAAAATCTTGATTAGTCTATCCAGGCCTGTCATTCTGAGGAGGGCGATTGAACCAGATCCTTACAGCCCGCCTGAAATTTTGCTGAGGAAAGCAAGTTACTGCCCTCCTCAACAGCCTGATTCTGAGGATTTTGGTATGTACCAGCCTGCTTGACTGGGCTCGTGCCTGCCTGAATATAGATCAAGGAAAGCTAGCAACTGCCTCCTTTGATTTTCAAAAGGATAGGCCTGTAGACTACCCCACAAATTCACTGTCCAACTATCTACTTTATGAATTCTGTTTCCATTATGACCCTGGACCGGAAAAGCAGTCTTTAGGTTCAAAGGGTTAATATTTTGGAAATTTCTGAAGTCTTGTGTGTTCATCACAATTTAATACAATCAGTGAGTTATAAGTAGAAATATGTCTCAGATGAGCAATTTTGTAGCCACAATATTTGTGCTTCCAACAGTTCATCATAATCTTACTGACTGATGCATCTCCATTTGATTACAGAAGGCACTATTGCATCTAATATTTTTCTGAATGTTATTTAATACATCCACACATCAGGAGCAGTGCCTGGAAAAAGAAGAATCACATAAGATAATTGCATGGGTAACTTGTATCTGCAGACTTGAAACTTCTAACAGCCAAGTTCAGGGGTATATCAGGCATGAAGTTTTCATGAAAATAATTGTTCCGTTTCTGTGCAGGTTCCATTAAGCCAAAATCACGGAAATGGAAAACAGGTTCCCACAAATTTTTTAGCATTTCGCTTTTCATCAAGGGGCACTTAAAACACAAGTTTTCTGCCAAGACTAAATAAAATTGTCTTATTTATCATTAATGAAACAGCAAAATGATTCGTAACAGTAACAACGGTGGGCTTGTTTTGACAATCTCAGTTGATTCAGATTGTTGAGCATGCATGTTGCCAACAGTTTCCGATTCTTAATTACAAAATTCGAATGCACCCAATTTCAGTGTGTTTGACAACAGAACCATGTGAAGCCAAACACATGGAACTGTATCATTGAAAAACAATAACAAATTTACATTTTATTGCAGAAATCAACGATGAGGAGAAAATTTCTTTGCTAAAATGCAAAATATGTTCTTCCAGTTGCACAGCATTCCATGCAGAATTGAGGAGAAGAGGTGTGTTCAAGCTTTATTTGTATACAAGGTTAACAGATATTTTGTCCTCCCAATGAATTCAATATCGTTACCTTCTTAAATAGGATGTTTCGTACTTTGGATGATTCACACCTTCCGAATCAGAATGCACAAAGAATTTTTATTCAATTATTTTTTTATTTGTTCAACTTTAAAGTAAAAAAACGAAGTAATTATTTTTTGTCCTACAGTTATGATTGTTTTTTTTTTTATCTTTTTCACTTTCCAGTAATGTTGTACACATTCATCTGAGTCATCATGGCCTAAGTTCAACTGCTGCAAATTATAAAAAAAAAAAAAAATAAACACAAATGAAAAAACACAAATGAAAATACAGATAATTTGTTTTCACTTTTTTATTTCATGACATGCTTTGACCCTCTCATCTACAGCAATCCACTTATATTCTAGATCCTTCTTAAACATTTGCGGGTCTTAAACTGAAAACCAGGATAAGAAAATGGGTACAGATTAAATAAGAAATAAAAATAGGTTCCTTGATAGTTCTTGTTGGAACCCAAAAGTAAGTTCTGTTCAAATGCAAGGTTCCGCGGATTTCTGAAATCTGCATGCCTGTAAATCAGCCAAGGATGGCTATGTGTCAAGTAAGGCAGAGATCAGGAGACTCCGGACAAAATCTTGGTGCTTAATTAATATCAGTATCATTCTGCTTTCTGTAGTTTACAAAATCTGAAAGAGAGTTCCCTGAAAAAATGGGATGCCTGCAGAAAAGTTCAGGTCACCTTTTTGGGGTTGCCTTAATTTCCAATTTATATATGGGTGAATCAGAAGTCTGATGCAGTAAGCAATGGGCACTGTGACCACAAAGTACACTCTGCACTTGAGTTAACCATTTACCTAACGAATCGCCTGCATCCGCCTGCATAATATGCAAATTCAGCAGTTGAAAAAATATTATTTTAAAAAATTTTTTAACAAAACCATATCATGTGACCCCTCATTGGAACGAGCTCATCGAGCTCGTTCCAACGAGGGTTCACATGATATGGTTTTGTTGAAATTTTTTTTTAAATTTAAAAAAAATGATATTTAAAATAATAAATTTTGATATCGTCTGCATTGGGTAAAGGGTTAAACAGAGAGATGTCAACAGCCAATCTATTAGTTTGATCCCATCTGACATTAGAAAGAAATTTGAGTTGAAATGGTTAATAACTTCTTTTTTTTTTTTTGCTACAGTCCATTGGAGTGTGCCTGTAGGCACTCTCCAATGAACTGTAACAAAACAAATTCATATAAATTTAACCTCCATCATACTGATGCTAAAATATCAAAATTTCAAGCCACTACTTTTCCCATAATGCATCTAGGACTTTAACCAATTCAATCTTGTTCAAAAGAGCTCACTGAGCTCGTTAAACAAGATTGAGTGTTAAATTCCTAGATGCATTATGGGAAATAAGTACTAATTGAAATTTTAGTATTTTGACATCAGCATTAGAGGTTAAAATGAAGAGGTGCTGCTGCCAAAAAAGTGAAGCCTCTATTGTTCTAACAGCAAAATTTTCAAGAGCCCCCACAGTGGCTTCAAACATTGAGGATACAAAGTGAACTGTCCAAAAGTAATTTTTTTTCTTTTTCAGCTTTTCAGAACAAACAATATGGGTGGGGACGTAAAATGGTTGTCCCCTATGTGGAGAGAGACACACTCCATACAGGCTAAACATCCTGCTGTCGTATTCGAAAAGAGCGAGGACATGAAGTTGCCGCCACGAAGGTCATCCAACACACATGCTCCATTGGGCCAAGGAGAGGAGTTAATATAAGTTGCATAACTTATTTGCCAATCCTTGTAAAACAAATAAGATTAAAAAATTTAAAAAAATACTAATATGGCACATCAACAGAATGCGCTCAACTCAAGTTGTAAGAGAACAGAAAAACAAAATACTGTTGGAACAATGTTGTGAATTTAAATGGTTTGGTGTGGTTATGGTATAATTATCAAATCAGATGAATATGCATGTAACACCATCTTGCCAACTGTTCTTCTGTTAATTCCCATTTCTCAAACAAGTATACATCATACTCTATAATTCATCAGACAATAAATAGAATTCAATCTGGACAGATCAGGTTCTGCAAAAACCTTTTAATATCTGCATATCTCATTTATCTTATACCTTCTCTGAACAAAACCGCCTTAGAGGCAAATAATTGATCAAACAAACATGCAAACAGAACGTGTACACACGATCTCTTAGCCGTGTTTAAGTAAATACAAAACATCAATAATTCAAACCCGGCTTCCTCTTGACGGCATTGTCAACACAAAGAACCGATACAATTATTATATTATTACGATTTCATTCACGTTCGCTTGTCAAATGTCAGAAATGGTTTCAGTCAAACCTGTGTGCTAGCTGAGTGTTTTATGAACAAACAGCCAAATACCTCTCAAGACAACAATAAAATCAATCTAGCAATCATTAGCCCCTTTCCCCACTTTGACCATTGTAATTTCATGGTGAATGGGTTTTGCTACCACTTTCATGTTCACCCTTTCTGACTTTCCTGTAAAAGGAAAAAGGTGGAAAAAGAAACAGACTGATTGAGTGACAACTGACCAAAGGATTGATGCGGGTGTACAATTCAACCCTAAATTTACACAACATGAGAAGAAAACACGACTAAAATACTTTTTCCCAAAATGTAAAACTGTTTATTTTTTGCTTCTAGCTTATAACCCCTCAATTAACTGTTTCAGTGCTAGAAGCCACTTTCATGGCTCTACTGAAAAGTGCTGAAAGCCACTTTAAACAAGCTATTAATTGAAAATAGAATATGTTTTCATTTTTGGAATTCACTTTAAAAACAATTTCCACAAGGATGTATAAGTATTTCCATTAGTTCATTGAATCCTGCACTCTGTGTAACATGCAACCAACTAACTCTGCACATTTTTACAGTCTTAGTGAGTGTATATTTTCATACAGTGTGTGATTTAGAAGTTAACAAATTTTTTTATAACCAGAAGGTGACTAACCCTGTGCAATGCACAGGGTTAGTCACACTTTCTGGTTATAAAACATGTCACTACTGAGTAACTGATCCTGCACATTGCACAGCCTTAGTTATTTATTTATTTTTTTTATTTATTTATTTATTTATTTATTTATTTATTTATTAGGGTTTAATGACACATTAACAGCAAGGGTCATATCATGTCGGTGGCAGTTTTATGGGTGGAGGAAGCCAGAGTACCCGGAGAGAACCACCGAGTAACGACGAGCAGCTGTCAGCTCTCTAACATCGTAACTCTGAACTCTGCACCATGGCACAGGCAGGGTTAGATTGGTTGAAGACATGCACACCATCGACATGCAGTACGCCTTAGTACACAGCGTCATCGTGCCCCCATGTAGGCAATCACACACAGCCTCTATGTAAATCTATCTATATAAATTCTTTAACCAACTTAATGGCTCAAACCAGCCAGTGCTATTCTCACAATGCATTCAAACTCAGCTTACAATCTCTCAATGGAATGGATTATGGAAAGTTTTTTTTTTAGTGAATTCCAAAAATGAAAATGTATTCTATATTCAATTAATAGCTTGTTTTTAGTGGCTTTACACTGTTTGCATCAGCTAGTTGTTTTCTTTGGAGTAGAAAACAAATGTTTATTTAAGGAATGATCGTTTCTTTTTGTTTATTTCTTGAGTTATGAACCCCAAAAAACAAAGTCCAAACTGTGTAAATGGGCATAGCCCATTTACACAGTTTGGACTTTGTTTTTGGGGGGTTCATAACTCAAGAAATAAACAAAAAGAAACGATCATTCCTTATAATTAAACATTTGCGACCCAAATAAATAAATAGTGTTAGTCATCCTCTACTTCAGCGAACAAACACTTAAAAACTAAAACTGGTAGACATATTATTTTTCTGGCATAAAAGAGGGCGCATATTATTGAAATGCAGGTAGCAATTGACACACTTTCCAAGTCAAATGCACTTATGTTATTAAATTTTTTATTGGCCAATGAATTACGTAATGCAAAGAAAACGTCATAAGCCACGCCTCCCTCAAAGTTCATTCAACTGTTCACTTCACGTAAAAGTTACGTTCCGTGGTAGGTGGAAGTAGGCCATCAGTATTACATTGTATTTTGGTTTTGACCGTTTTCCGAGAACTGAAAAACACAGTTTGCAAAAGTGGAGTTAGATATAAAGCCAGATGACATGAAAGTAGTTGAATTCAATGTCAAAATTGCCGTATTCGTCGTGACCAGCCAATGTTTACAATCGATTTGGGTAAAACGATGAACGCAGATGATCACCCAGTGTGTGTAAAAATTGAAATGTCAAATAAATACAGTTGAGAAGAAAAAGAAAAATTGACCCACCACGGTCATTTAAATATTTTATAAATTTCATGGTGATAAATTAGTAATATAAATTTATTTTTCTTTTTCACATTTAGAACGTGCCAGTGTTCTAACCTCTACTGATTTGACACCATGTTGCAACTCCGAAGACTGGTATTTTTGGAGGCAGACCTAATTGTGTTTTTTTCAGTTCATTGAGTTATGAAAAGAAAAAACAGAATCGTGTGAGCCAATCGTTTTATCTGAAAACGCATGTACCGAAAAAAAAGTTTAATTATATAAAATTGTCTTGATATAATTTATTGAAGAGTGCCAACAGGCACTCTCCAACAAATTGTAACAAAACAATAATCATTGTTCATGAACAAAATCTTTCGAAACTAAGGCTTCCCATGCTGGTTATATGGCATCTTTGAAAAAAATACTCAAGTTTCAAATAACCTTTGAAAAATAATTTAGCACTCAACCTGTTAAATGGGCTCAATCAGCTCATTCCAAAGAGGTTACATATCTTCATTTCTGAGGCATGTTATCATGTTCATGCATCCACAACAATCAAGGTATACTTTCTGTGCCATGGGAGGTGGTAGCTCGATAAAAATGGAGGGTCACAAATTTACAATGCCACCATGGTTTAACCCAGTGTGAGAAAGGTTACAATCACATATCGGTAAATGTTCTATAACTCGCTACAGTCTCTCGTTTAGATGAATATGAAGCTGAATGGTCACTGTCTTGTCCGTTTCTTTTACTTCAACCATCTTCCAACTCGAAGGCTGGCCGAATCTGGGATTCTTTGGTTAAATATTGTACACGTCTGCATGCGCCCATTTTAACTCAATGTCTAACTGCAAAACATAGGTGTGGAAAAAAAAGTGGAAGGGCCTGTGCCCCCTTGGTTCTGCTATCTCTGTTTTGTGAACCTTAAATTCAAAATATCAAGAGAATGATTGACCAATCAATTACTCAACATTTTTGGACAAATTTTTATATGTAATGTTACTGTTTTCATTCATACGAATGAGAAATGGTCCAGAAAATTAATTTTGCAAATGAGTTTGACGTTTGGATTTATCAATGTTTTCATTGTAACAAGTTTTCTACTACCTGGAAACACTGAATGTTGTTTGTACCAGTTGTCACGTAACATTTACCACTTAAACAAAACAAAGCTGACTTTTTCCTGTGACCTTTGACCTTATGGTTACAGACTGGAAAATCAAAAAGGTTTGGTCCCTCCTATGGGGATACTGATCTATAAATCTGGTGAAGATGTCACATAAAACAATTTACCACTCGGAAATCAATTATTGACAATGTTCTTTTCAAACTAACTGTCCTGCAAACTTCATTGTTGCATCTACTGACTCCAAACTGGAAAGGGATCTTCTTTTTCAAGTTCAATAATTTTGGTAAATTTGGTTCAGCTCTGATAAATAATATTTTTATCACCCAGAAACCAAAAAAGGTAATTTCAGCAACAGTGACCTTAACTATTGGATGACAAACCTAAAAATCGATAAAGTTCTTCACCTTCAATGAGGGTACCAACCCAATATTTGGTGAACATGCATTTTGTGGAACAAAGTTATTGCCTGGAAACCAATTTTGGATCATTAGAGTTGTGGCATGTGGGGGCATGGTGGCGCTGAGTTCTAAGGCGTAGTGCACATCGATGGCAAATTCACCCTCTGGGGACCCCATTTTGCTAATGACAGGTTGCTTATATTCAGGCTTGCTTGTGGAGTTAGTACATTGGGGAGTCTGACAGTTGCTTGAAGTTGATCAGTGGTTCTCTCTGGATACTCTGGCTTCCTCCACCCATAAAACTTCTCACATGAGATGACTCTGGCTGTTCAGAGTGTCCCCAATAAATAATTAAATAAATATAGAAACAATTCTGGGACTTTCAACTGCATAGTTTCAAATTACAAAATTGATAGGATTCTTCCTATTCCATATGGGTGTGTAATCTTTTAATCTGATCAACATGTGATTAAAACAAAAGTTTAAATCCATAAGAAATCATTGTCTATATTACAGACGTTACTGTTAAAATAACAACAAAGGTGCTAATTTATTTATTTATTTATTTATTTATTTATTTATTTATTTATTTATTTATTTATTGGTGTTTAAGGTCACATACTTATGCACAATGGCTAATCATGACCGTGACAGTTTTACGGGTGGAGGAAGCCGGAGTACCCGGAGAGAACCACCGAGCAACGACGAGCAGCTGTCAGCTCTCCAACATCGTAACTCTGAACTCTGCACCGCAGCACAGGCAGGGTTAGATTGGTTGAAGACATGCGCACCATCGACGTGCAGTATGCCTCAGTACACAGCGTCATCGTGCCCCCATGTAGGCAATCGGGGTGAAGTGTCTTGCCCAAGGACACAAGGTGCTAATTAGCAAAGCTTTTAGCCAACAGCCTTCTTCAGTGCTATTTGTCAAAAGACATAGATAATATTTTCATATACAGTAGAGTCCACTTAATTAGATGTCTCTTAACTGAAAACCTTGTTAACTGAATATAATTTCCCAACACAAAACCACTTACCTTACCTCCAGTACAAATTTGACCTGTTAACTGAATATAGGTTATAGAGGAAATTCCTGTTAACTGAATAAAAAATCTTATCCCGTTATTCTTTGTTTATAGACTTATTTGTCCTTAGTGCATCCAATACAGGCATTTAATCTGCTATATCTTGTTTGACAGAGCTCATGGAGCTCTGTCAAACAAGGTATAATGGAATAACTGCTAAGTTTATCTCCAGAATACAGGAAACTACAATCCTTGTTAACTGAATACTCCTGTTAATTGAATAATTTTCATTGGCAAAGTGGCTATTCAATTAACAGAGTTCCACAGTAGTAGAACATCGAAAAAACAAGGTTCCTCTTGTTTTGCAGATGTCATCTTCATGCACACAAGGGACAATTTGCAAATAAACTGACATTTTGCACATATTTGTGTTTGTCATTATCAATAAGTATTTTAATCATATTAGATGTACTATTTTCATTTTTCAATGAACATTTTGTCTACATTTTGTTCAGTTTTTGTACTTTTGTATTTTTATGGGAACTTAATTTTATTATGAATTAGATATGGAGTATTCGATGTAAATATTGTGAAACATAGGTTCAGTTTGTTTACTTCAATATTTGATTAAATAATTAAGTGATCTATTCAGTAACCTGACTTACTAAAGTGAAATGAACTATAAGTCATAACATTTGATCAAGCCAATAGAGAATTAATTGACAGTTCCCCATAACCCCAGTGCATTTCGGTACTCATATCAAGAAAGTGAGGCAAACGGGATGTTCCCAATTATACAAGGTGAGCAAGTTCCACAAAATTTTCAGTGAAGACCACTTAATTGGATATCTCTCAGTTGAATAACCATGTTAACTGAATAACTTTCAAACACAAAACCATTTTCCATACCTTTAGTACAAATTTGACCTGTTTGTTAATGCGTGTATGTTGAGTAAACTCCTGTTAACTGAATAAAAAAATCTTGTAATATGCCAAGAAATAACCCTGATAATAACCAAATTTTCCTTGTTCATTGACTCATTTAGCCTCTGTACCTCCATATATGGGCATTTATTTATTGGGAGTTTTAACGACACTTTTGGCAGCCAGGGTCACCTCGTGTTGGACAGTTTATGGGTGGAGAAAGCTGGAGAGCCCAAAGAAAACCACTGAGCAACGGAAAGCAACTGTCAGCCTCTCCAACGTAATAACTCAATACAAGCAAGGTTAATATTGGGTAAAGACATGTGCACATCGACGTGCATTATGCCTTAGTACATAGCACCACCATGCCTCCACGTGGACAATTGGGATTAAGTGCCTTGCCCAAGGACACAATGCAGTTACCACTGACAGGGATCAAACCATGGACCTCTCGGTTTGAATTTCAATAACGTAACCACTGAGCAACAGCACTCCTCATTTGGTCTATTGTATCTTGTTGACAGAGCTCCATGAGCTCTGTCAACAAGATATAATAGAATAAATGCTATTTGTCTCAAAAATACAGGAAAGTGACAAAATACTTGAATACTCCTGTTAACTGAATAATTCACAGTGGCAAAGTGGCTTTTTCAATTAACAGGGCTCCACTGTATCAATGTCATGCACTGACCAAACAGACCTGAAATTTAAATTCTACACAACTCTGCTGACTGCACTGTATATATGCTAGTGTTTGATTTCTTAATGTCAGGACTCAACCACAAAACTTCCTTGGCTTGCCAAAAACCCCAGCCTCAATCAAACTGAGTGCATTTGAGCCATATCTGGTTGTCTGATATGTCGCTGGTTGCAACTTAAGGCAAAATCTAGATGAACTGAACTTCCTGTGGGCAATGCACCAAAAATGGGAAATACATGAAGTAACCCAGCAACAATTCCACTATCTGATACAAGGGATAAGGAGGCTGCTACAGATAGGCATCCATGTTGATGGTGGCAACAATCAACAAAATTGATGGGAGTCAGTTTTCTTCCAATTGCAATCTGATCTTGGAATTTTATAACCAGACTGTAGGTCGATCTTTAGAGTGAATCATTTTATGGCTCTGGTACCTGGAATAACTTTCTGAAGTTGACATCATCTAATTTGCTTAGTGTGTACAGAGTTTTC
This sequence comes from Pictodentalium vernedei, assembly GCA_031216915.1. Classification (NCBI taxonomy): domain Eukaryota; kingdom Metazoa; phylum Mollusca; class Scaphopoda; order Dentaliida; family Dentaliidae; genus Pictodentalium; species Pictodentalium vernedei. The sequence continues at coordinate 347,774,359 of CM062290.1, forward strand.
TTAAGAATTCTATCCATGTGAAACAGTGTTTCACTATTTTAGCTGAACCCCATACAAATTTGGTAACAGAATAAATTAAAAGATTATGTCAAGTCTTCAGCTAAAAAAGTTCCACCAGTTTTAATTTTATAATTTTGACATAGTTTTACAGGAAGTGTCAGGGGTACGATTAAGCAAATGTCAGTTTAAAATATGAATAATGCCTTCCACAAACAGATATTCAAATATCCAATTCTGGTATATGTTTCAGCTATGGCTCTATAAAGGTCACATAAACAGGCCCACAAATGGATGGAAACAGATGGATGTAAAAAAACCCTGTTTTTAACTTACAATCAACAGATTTTTCCCCTGATGTACACCAAAATGTCTTGGCTGATACAGTGGAGCCCACTTAATTGGATATCTCTTAACTGACTAACCTGTTAATTGAATATAATTTCCCAACACAAAATCATTTACCATACCTCCAGAACAAATTTGACTTATTAATTGAATAAAACCTCTTGTAACCTGTTGAGGAAATTACCCTGACTCGCCCCAGTTTTCCTTTGTTTATAGACCTATATGGCTCCAGCACATCCAATACATGCATTTAATCTATTATATCTTGTTTGACAGAGCTCATGGAGCTCTGTCAAACAAGATATAATAGAATAAATGCTAAGTTTATCTTTAGAATATAGGAATGTGAGTCAATCCCTGTTAATTGAATACTCCTGTTAACTGAATAATTTTTATTGGCAAAGTGGCTATTCAATTAACAGGGTTCAACTGTACCACTTTGTATCAGCCACAAAATCTTCTGTGAGCAAGTGTGTTATTATTGGATTCAGAAAGAGAACATCTGAACCAACACTCAGTGAAAACTGATTACACATGTCACACTCTCTATTTTGATAAAAGTAATTACATGACAAATAAATCACCAACTCAGCAAAATAAATTAAACTAGATCAATTTGTGCCATGACCATATTTTTATGTAGGCCTAGCATGCGTTAAAGCTAAAAAAAATAAAACAAAGAAACACACAGCTGAAACACTGCTAAAAACTGGGTTTCCAAGATGGGAAGATAAATTTGTCATCACCACTATGTATTGATTGAGAAACTTGTATCAAGCCTTTACAGAGTTCCTATTACATATCATGACTCGCCCTAAAAGGCTCGCTGCGATACATAATATAAACACTATCTCAGCTTGATACAAGTTTCTCCATCAACACATAGTGGTGATAAAATAAACTATCTCTGCCAACATGTAGGGTATATGGAGATTTAATATCTGGATGGCAGTTTTTAAACACCGAGCCACAGGCGAGGTTTTTAAATGAGACATCCAGGTATTAAATCTCCATATACCATACATGTCGGTGGAGATAACGTTTTTGTCCTGTTTGAAACACAATAGAAACGTAGTGGAAATAAATTTTTGGATGTGTTTCTCACGCTCCACAATCAGTTGGACTAAATTCGTGAATAATTGTGTTGTGTTTACAAATGCAGAAGACAACGGATTGAGTTACATCCTTTGCATTATTGAGGAAATGAGTCAACAGTATTTTGTTGATAGATTTGCTCTTATTTTATTTTTCTCAAGTTGTTTGATTTAATTATTCGACTATTTAATTTATAACAGCAAAATATGATAGAACTGTCAAAAATCTGATGATATTTTGCTTTTTAGGTTCAATTTTTATATCGAGGTGAGCAAAAGCAAAAAGCCTTCATTTAAATCATATACCCCTAATGTTTCGCATTCCTTTATACCCTGGATGTTGCACAGTCTCATATACATATATCTTGGATGTTGGGTGTACCCTTTGCCATGGCTATTTGTCCTTGGCATTCTGACCAATCAGAAGACAGAATTTATTGGGATACAGGAACAAATATGTATATACCTCACAACTTTGTTGGGCAAGTGTAAGTATAATATCAGAAAGTGCTTAACTCTCTATACATTATTGTAAAAATACTGAAATTTCAAGCAGAAATTTTTACCTCAACTCCTTGCATGTTGCTGGTGGATATTCCTGCCCAGGCCAGGATTTCTCTATCTACTGAAATAAGTGTAAGTTGGGAACATTTAATCAAATTTTCCCCCTGTAAATTGCATGGAGTTTTTCAACAATGATTCCTGGAGTTAAATTTAGATGAATTTTTCATCAAATCTGCTCATGGCTGCTTCATAGCAGCCATGACCAGATTTGAAGAAAAATATTTGGAAAATACTCAGGGGGTTAAGAGTTAATGTAACTAGGAAATAAAACAAAATGAAAGTGTCAATGACACTGTAGCTTAACTTGTGTGTTGTGTTTGATGAAAAGAATAATGTTCAATGTTTATGAAAGGATTATGAAATAAGACAAGAATTGTGATAATTGGGAATATGTTCATTTCTGTTCCCTGCATGCTATGTTTTTGATAAAAATAATATGAGGTGTACACTGTATTAAAGAGATGAGGGGTGGGTTAATATGACCTCACAGTTAATGTATGTGGCCCTCACAGTTAACGTATGTCAACGAAAGTTACCAAGTTACAGTGAAATTATTCCAAAACGAGTCATCCTATCAAGTTACATTGAAATCCCTTCATAAATATGGCCTGTAGACTGTGCTCAAGGTTTTCGGGCTTCAGGCTTGAGAAGCCATGATGGTAGACTGATTGCAACTAAAAGGGGACATCCTCATCTCAACATTATACTGAGTCATTCTACCAAGTTACAATGAAATCCCTTCACAAATATAAACTGTAGTCTGTTCTAAAGTTTTTCAGGTTTTGGGCTTGGGAAGCCATCATGGTTGAATGATCGTGACCAAAAGGGGACGTTGTCACCTGGGCATAATCTGGAGTGATCCTGCGAAGTTACAATGAAATCCCTTCATATATATGACCTGCAGACTGTGCTCAAGGTATTCGGGCCCCTGAAGCCATCACAGTTGACCAAACACAACCAAAAGGGGATGTCATCATCTAGGCATTATATGGAGTCAACCTAACAAGTTACAATGAAATCCTTCCATAAATATGACCTATAGACTATATGCTGAAGGTTTTGGGGTTTTGGGCAGCCAGCAAGGCTGAATGATCGCGACCAAAAGGGGACGTTCTCATCTAGACATTATTTGGAGTCATCCTACCAAGTTACAATGAAATCCCTTCATAAATACGACCTCTAGCTCATGCTAAAGGTTTTTGGGCTTCGGGCCCCTGTAGCCGTCACAGTTGCCCAATTGCATCCAAAAGGAGACGTTTTCATCTAGACATTATATGAAGTCAACCTACCAGGTTACAATGAAATCCCTCCATAAATGTGACCTGTAGACTGTGCTAAAGGTTTTGGGGTTTTGGGCTCGGGCAGTCGTCACGGTTGACAGATCTTGCCCAAATGGGGAAATTCTCATCTAGACATCATACGGAGTCATCCTACCAAGTTACAATGAAATCCCTCCATATTAAACATGACCTGCAGACTGTGCTAAAAGTTTTTGGGTTTCGGGGTTGGGCAGCCATCACGGTTGACAGATCATGACCAAAAGGGGACATTCTCATCTAGGCATTATACAGAGGCATCCTACCAAGTTACAATGAAATCTCTTCATAAATACAACCTATAGACTGTGCTAATGGTTTTCGGGTTTTGGGCTCGGGCAGCCATACCGATAGACCGATCATGACCAAAAGGGGACGTTCTAATCTAGACATGACCCCAAAACTGCATATGAAATTTCGTGACGATCAGACAAGAACTGTGGGGTGTAGCCTGAGCTAAAGGAAAATGTGAACAGACTCACAGACTAACAGACTTCCGCACGCGTTATGGCAATAGCTTATCTTGACTCTGTCAAGTTAAGCTAAAAATTAGCTTGGTCAAACAAGATTTAATTAGTTAAATTCCTAGTGCATTATGGGAAAAAGTTGCAGTTTGAAATTTGAACATTTCACCATCAGTGTTGAGGGGGTTAACAACACCATCATTCATATGTCCACAATGGCTGATAACAATCCAGATTCTTTTTACTTGATTAAACTTCTGTAAAGTGTAAGAAGAAAATGATAGATGACTTCAAACCCCACAGCAGCAATAAGCTAGGAGCTGTGGTGTCAGTAATTATTCTCACAGAGCACAATGCAAAGAGATGAGGATCAGAGTAAAACGAGTTGAAAAGGTTCTCAATGAGTTTATAGGCAAATCAATATGCCTGCCAGCCTTTCAGAAAATTACTACCTAATCTGAACTCACAATAAAAGGGGAATATCATCGAGGCTCCAAATAGGAAAATAATTCACATCAATAGACATTAACTTAAAATTAGATTTTAGTGTATCAGTTTGTGTCTGGTAAGGAAGCATATGATATTTAGGATTATTATTATTATTTGGAGATGAAAGCAAGAAATGCAAGATATTTGTCACCGAGGAAAACAAATTTTAGCGTTTAACTTATAATTTCTGGTTCTTACAAGATTTAACCACAACTTATGAAGCTATATAATGACATTTACGGACAGAGAAATTTTGACATCAGTGTGAAGAAGGTTAAAAGACTTAACTGACCTCAATCCATCCAGTTATACAGATTCCATGTTTATCAGATAAAACAGCTCAATTATCCTAAGAAAGTTAAGAATCTGTTTATTTGGCCCGCCCATATGGTCATTTTGGCTACCACATGCTCTCTTTTTATAACCAATGCAAGCTCAAAAAAAAAAAAAAAATTAAATGGTTTATGTGTAATATTTTACCCAAGTTAATAAAATTTATAAATTTGTCCCTTGAGTGCAACAAGGTTTTGCAATGCTAAAGCACTGTTGCACTCAAGGGACAAAATACACCACCACCCATGCTATTCTGTAGATTATGAAGTCTAAAACATAAAATACTTTTCTTCTCACCACACCTGGTCATTTTCCTTATTCTTCTCTTGTCAAATTCGTGTCACTGTACCCAGCTGCCTATGTATGTTATGTTTTGTATTTATTTGTATGCTGTCATGTATCACTTGCAGATATTTACAACAATAAATATTATTATTATCATAACCAAGAATATGAACTTTTGATGGCAAAGAAATAATTACAAAAATCACATGCACTTTTACAAAAAATGGCCTGAGAAACAGAAGACCTACTTTGTGGGACCTTACGGCTGTTGCATCATAGAAAGGTGATAGAGCTGGGAGGTTTTTCAGTTTTCCAGTTCAATTCCGTTTTTTGTGGCAAACCGGCTAACTGCCAGACCCAGCAAAAACAGATCAAACAGTTTTACAGTTTTACTTTTTGTTTGTTCGTTCATAAATTTATCAAAGCATCTTACTGGGAGGGAACTGGATTAGTGGATCCTCATCACTTAGTCTAACGAGTAAAGGGGCGAATGCATCATGTTCTCATTATCACGTTTCTCCCTTATTGACTCGTCCACAGGACGAGTCAATAAAGGAGAAAATGTGATATTGAGAACACAACACAGAATGGATGAACTTTATTCATTTGTTACCCATATTTGTTTTTTTCTGACTCATTAGGCTAAGCAACTGATCCTCTAGAAATCCTTAAGAATGATCAAAGAAAATTTAACCTGAACCCAATGGGGATACTTACAGACAGAGTGGTGTAGCGAGTGGTGTCATACAAACTATCGCAGGTTTATTTTCCAAGTTGCAGAGCCTGAAATGTTGTTTTCTAAATGTTCTTAACACACAAGAAAAACTGAACTGAAAACGAAACTGAAAAATTAAAATTAAAACAATTCTAAAAGGCAACATGCAATGCCCTGTTTCAGTAAATGAAACCATGCACTGTTTCTGTTTACAAGCCATATTAAGTATTTATTTATTTATTGGTATTTGAGGTCACATATTTTTGCACAATCGCTAATTGTGACCAAAACATGCTTATAAAGTCAAGTCCAGCTAATCGTTTATACTCATGTTGCCCATTTTAGAGGACTTACACCCCACGCATTGTTACAGGGTCCTGTTTTGTCAGTAAACCTAAGCATTTTTACCACAGTAAACAAGAGCACTGCCAGGCGTGGCTAAATACACCTGTTAGCCATTTTGAATTATACCAACTTTGGTTGAGATCTAATAATCCAAACTGGAGTTATCGGTCAGAAACCAAAAATGTTAATAGCCAGCCAAATTCTAAGTCGAATAAGGATCGTAACTCATGTAAAAATAATTGGACAGAACCCACATTTGAACTTGGCCTGTACTATTAGCTGGGTAATACACATACCAACATTTTGTTGAGATCAAATAATCCAAACTGGAGTTATCGATCAGAAACCAAAAATGTTAACAGACGGTCAAATTCTAAGTCAAAAAAGGGCCATAACTCTTATAAAAATAATTGGACAGAACCCACATTTGAACTTGGCCTGTAATACTAGCTGGGTAATACACATGCAAAGTTTGGTTGAGATCAAACAAGAGGGGCAACGTAAAGCGTATGCCAATGTGACAACCCGCCAAAAATCTCCTAAGTCGAAAGTGAAAAAGGGTCATAACTCTGGAAAAAATGTGTGGAGGAAATTCACGCTACACAGGTATTGTTCCCCCATTATCTTCTATCACAACACCAAATATCATTCAAATTGGAGTAGCAGTGGCTGAGAAACAAGGAAAAATGTGGGCAGATGCATGGATGAATGGACAGACAGACTGATGAACAGACAGATGAACGGATGGACGAACGGAGGTCTCCACTAGATACCGCTTCGACTTTTCAAGTGGGGGGGCATAATAATCCAAACTCAAATTATCTGTGGGAAACCAATTGTTTATGGATAGACAGACAGATTGATTGACAGGCAGGCAGGCAGGCAGACAGACAGACAGACATAATACGACCGTTTTTACAAATGGCATATAAAAAACTCTGCTACACTTCCTAGGGTTCCCACAAGGAAAGCCGTATCAAGTAAATGACATGACCTCAAACCTGCACATGAAATTTAGTGATGATTGGACAAGAACCTGTGCGAAAGAAAATGTGAACAGACTCACAGACTAACATGCTCACAGACTAATAGACTCACAGACTTCCGTACGCGTGATGCCAATAGCTTATCTTGACTTAGTCAAGTTAAGCTAAAAAATAAAAGGGACAATAACAGAACATTACACAAAATGACAAGAAGCAAGAGCCCATGGACTTTTTATTTCTAAAGGCACCGGTCAACTGATGAAACAAAAAAATAAGAAACAAAATACCCAGGGGGTATTTTCTCTCAGATTTTTAGTTACAAAAAATGACCGTTGATGATAGCCTGTGTTAATTACATTTTAACAATTCAGCGGATTTGTCTGCTGTAAAACAGGAATCTGCAGCTGGGCACTTTTGAAAAATACCATTCGATATTAGTATTTGGGTGAATATATTATGTTATTTATTTACTTATTGGGGCTTAATGACTCTTTTGACAGCCAAGGTCACCTCGTGTCTGACAGTTTCCAGGTGGAGGAACCTGGAGTATCCAGAGAGAACCACCAAGCAATGGCAAGCAACTGTCAGACTCCCCAACGTACTAACTCCACACAAGCAGGGTTAGCATTGGTTGAAACTGAAATTTCAACTTCACTCAGCTCTATTCAGCATCTTTCGATCTATGAGCCTCTTTTGACACAGGCATTATATGAATTTGGAAAAGTCGCGATTCATTTTCTGGCAAGCCAGAATTGATGTGCAAACTGCATTAATTTTGAGGAACGAGGGCTTATATTTCAACGAGAATCCAGGAATCGATTCATGTAAAGATTCGCACAACAAAAAAAGCGAGAATCCATATGGATTCTTGCTGCACCTCTGCTAGGATTCGTGTGAAAAGAATTGAGTCAATTTAACCCTTTACCTAACATAGACAGAGTGGCAGCAAATTAACCAATAGAAGACTAACATGGCCTGAAATATCCTGACACTTTTGTCAATAAAATTGTACAAATATGGCTGCCACTGGAACCGGCTCAATGAGCCGGTTCCAATGACATCCATATTTGTAAGGTTTTATTGGTAAATATTGTTTATCTTTTTAAAAAATTCAGTTGATGTTTTAAAAATTAAAAAGCTGTGCTGGGAAAAAGGTTAACATGTGTTATCAGTATACTACAGAAGTTCAACCATGTTGGCCTCTTGGGATCCTGGGACACTCAGAGCAGGTATGGATTCTTGCAACCATTTTCAGGAGGATTCAAATGGATTCTCCCAAATTTAGATGAAATATGAACCTGAGGAACTATTTGTGGTAATTAAACAATTGAAAGCAATCCCTGGTTTTTCTAAATTAACATCATGTACAGGGGTCTGTCTAGGTGGTCAGAGATCACCAGTTGTTCTTCAAGCTGGCAGACATGCTCAAGTTATCAGAAGATCCATCATGATAAACAGAAGTATTCTCATTTATACAAGAGGATAATTATGATAAATACTGCAGCTTTCACAACATAATCTTTGATAATTACACTTTTATTCAGGTCAACAGAGTTAAATATCCACATCAGTAGCTTCCTATTTGTTTATTTATAAATTCTTCAATCTGATGAGAACCACATGGGAGATTGTACTGGTTGCAGCAGGAAAGTGTTGCACTATCCAATTACTGTTGAGACAATGTGAATGATGTTGGACTTTCTCTGGTGCTGAAGGAAAGCTTGATGCACATCCATCATCCATCATCTATCACTTTTGTTTATCTCAGTGGTGATGAAGCATAATTTTAACAAGACCATTATTTGACTTCTTATAATAAACATATATTAATCCTAGACTTACTTTCCCTTCAAACAGAACAATTTTACAGCTTAGTGAAGAAAGGTATTTTCCATGTCAGTTTTATGACAGGAATTGGAATAATCCTTTTTTAGGCCTCACAAAGTATATCTTCTGTTTCTCAGGCCATTTGTTTTGTAAAATTGCATGTGGCAGGCATTTTTTTATTTATTTTTTATTTTTGTAATTATTTCTTTGCCATTAAAAGTTCACGTCTTGGTTTGTTTTATGTTTTAGGCCTCATAATCGACAAAATAGCATGGGTGGTGGTGTATTACATCCCTTGAGTGCATGGGTGGTGGTGTATTACATCCCTTGAGCCCAAGTCTTGTTGCACTCAAGGGACAATTTTATTGACTTGGGTAAAACATCTGATATCAACCATTTAATTTTTATTTTTTTAAGTTTGCAATTGGTTGTAAAAAGAGAGCATGCGGCAGCCAAACGCACCATGCGGGAGGGTATGAGAAACAGATTTTTAATGTTTTTAAGCCTCAACCTGTTAAGTTCTACAAGCCTCAGTCTTGGCTCTATCCAAAAGTGCTGAAAGCTATTTTAGTGGTTTTACACTGTAGATTGTTCTTTGCTCAGCAGCAGAAAAAATATTTATATAAAACTATTTTGTTACAATTTACTGGAGTGGCAACTCTCCAATTTATTTATTGATTGATATTTAAGGTCACATATTTCTGCACAGTGGCTAATCGTGACCTCCAACATGGATTATTTATTTATTGGTGTTTTTAAGGTCACATACTTATGCACAGTGGCTAATCGTGACCGTGACAGTTTGATGGGTGGAGGAAGCTGGAGTACCCAGAGAGAACCACCGAGCAACGACAAGCAGCTGTCAGCTCTCCAACATCGTAACTCTGCACCGCGACACACCTGGCAGGGTTACATTGGTTGAATACATGCACACCATCGACGTGCAGTACGCCTTAGTACATAGCGTCATCGTGCCCCCATGTAGGCAATCAGGGTTAAGTGCTTTGCCCAAGGACACAATGTGGGATCCCAACATGGATATATATATAGTCAAGTCCATCCAGTCGTTTATGCCCATGTTACCCATTTTAGAGGACTTCCACCCCAGGCATTGGTGACCGAGTCCTATTTTATCAGTAAAACAGAGCATGTTTACCACAGTAAACAAGCATACTGCCTCACTACCCGGGGTTCCCACTGGGAATTTCATTTGTTAACCCTCTGCAATCAAATTATCTAAATTTCAAGCTGGAAGTTTTTCCTCCTCTACTTCAACTTGAAAATTCATGGATTCATTCTTGTTTGATAGCGCTCTTGAGCTCTGTCAAAGAGGACCTAATTGGTGGCAGTGTGACAATAATGAAAGAGTGAAGTGAAAAGGTGACCAAAGTCCAAACACCAGCGACAAGGATAGGAAACCAGTGACAACAGCGAATGTGGGCCCTCAAGTGACTAAAAAACTGTGTGGGTGGGGTGTGAATAATGTTTTGTTTTTCTGATTCATTGGATTTCATGCAAGTCACAAATTACCATATTTATTTTTATATATGTGTATTAAAATTGTTGTTTTCAGTGAACCCCTGTTGATTTATACTTTTCAAGGAAAAGTCATTGACCCCTTCAGAATAAGTATCACCCCAACAGAAATGAAACAGGTTGGTTCATCACGGTGAGACATACGTTCATACACAGATTCAGGCGACAGTCTTTGAGTTTTGGCTGACCATGCAGCGTGATCCCCCAGCAACGACAAAGCCCGGTTTCCGACTGTGAAGAACATATGATGCAACTGGAATGCAATTCAGGAGCTTTTTAACAACACATTCCATCTGTGAATAAAGAATTTTCAAAACCAAACCATGGCTGCTTCACCATAAAGCAGCCATAACTTGCTTTTTGTGAGAAATAACATGGACATGTTTGTTTCAAGTTAGCACTACAGTTCTATTTCTTGCCTGCCAGAACATAAATGGGGGATTTGTGATGAATCCTCTGTCGATAATGGATAAATGAAAATTTCAAATGTACTTTCCATTCCACTTTTACCATCTATGGCTATATCATGACCACAGAAAATGCACAAGTCAATCATTTATACCTACATTTCATACTTTAGATGTCTTCCATGCAGGCATTGGAAATCATGCAGGTTCTATTTTACAAGTTAAAAAGATTGTGTTTTAGACAATGAACAAGCACTACTCTATTTCGCAAATGGTTCCAGAAAAAAGAGTCAACTCGTCCCCTAAGTTCCAATGTGTTCTATGTGCCTGCTGGCACATAGAACACATTGGAACTCTGGGGACGAACTGTTGAGTGCTGGAAGCCCAAATTTGGGCTTTACTATGAAGTGCGGCTACTGCAACTTAAAAGCTTCATATTCTGTGGATGTGCTTCATATTAACTTCAAAGTGAAATTATCAGGTATTTATTTATTGAGGTTTAATGACACTTTTGACAGTCTGGGTCACCTTGTGTCTGACAGTTTTACTGGTGGAGGAAGCCGGAGTACCCGAGAGAACCACCGAGCAGCGGTGAGAAATTGTCAGACTCCCCAATGTACTAACTCCACACAAGCAGGGTTAGCATTGGTTGAAGACAAGTGCACTATCGATGAGCAGCACGTCTTAGTCACAGCACCACCATGCCCCCAAGTGGGCAATTGGGATGAAGTGCCTTTCCCAAGGACACAAGTTACCCCTGGTTAGGATTTAACTGTTGACCTTTCAGTTTGAAATCCAATGCTGTAACCACTGAGCCACAGCACTGCATCTGGTCTATATCAATTTACTTTGTTACTATCCATAGGAGAGTGCCTCCTATAAACCGTGACAAGCCAAAGATATGTGAACAAATTTCGCTAACAAAAATGAAATTTAGCTCTCAACTAGTTATGGAAGTTATTTTCATGAGCACTGTTACAGTAATATGCCACACAGTTCAGCTTGATGAATAAGCTGGGCTTTAGTTTTGAGACAGATAAGAAATTGAAATGGTAATGACATTTTGCAAGCCTTTTACAAAACTGAAATGCCATGGGTAATCTAATTTGAACATCACAATGAGCTTTATTACACTGCCCTCAAATCAACTATAAACTTCACACTGACTTCTTGAATTAATCATCAACAAATTGTTAATTTTCAAGCTAACATATATTATTTACTTAAACAGAATAGAAATTAATTCAGAGTTGTCCAATAGGAATGCTTATTAAAAGACATGGTAGGTAGGTATAGTATTGCATGAATAGAGGCAACATGGGTATGCACATTAAGTATACAAAGGTATATTAATATTCTCACTTGTAGAAACTTGTATAGTGTCTTCTATAAGCTATAATTAACAAATTACCTCCTACATAGAGATAAAAAGCAGTCCATGTACCACACAAAGTAACAGCTTATATAAAAGTTAATAATTTACAAGCTATCAAGTGTTATATACTTAATCTTTACTTCATGCATTTCAATAAAATATGTTTCAACTTGTAAATATTATTTTAACACACACATATAAAATGTTTCTTTGGTAGAATTTCATTGTCGATAGAGATGTAGTGTGTGTGAGATGGCCAAATGAGATAAAATATATTTATCAAAATGCTCATTCTTAAGGTGGAAGTTGAATCAGATAAAATATATTGATTAACCCCTTTACCTAATGAATCATCCGCATCCGCCCGCGTAATTTGCAAATTGAGCAGTTGAAAAAAAAAAAAAAATTTCCAAATGTGTCAACAAAACCATATCATGTGGACCCTCATTGGAACGATCTCATCGAGCTCATTCCAATGAGGGGGGCACATGATATGGTTTTGTTGACTTTTTTAGAAACTTTTAAAATATAGTAATTAAAATAATAAATTTTGATATTGTCTGCATTTTTCAAGGGTTAATCCTTTACCTAACGAATGAGGAAAAATATTTCTATCCACTTTAGAGTGGTTGCACCTTGACCTATAATGCTTATACGAGCTCATTGTATCAAAACCATGTTACCACAGTATTTTCTGTTTCATTACAATACTGATCAGAGTTGAAGCCCAGGGGGTGATTGCAGTGGAAAAATTAAAAACTGGGTGGGTGGGGGGGGGGGGGGGGGGGAAGGGGTGGTTAGGATAAGGATAAGTGTCCATGCCTGTAATTCAGGTCTGAATGCTTGGGGATGGGAAATACCGGAAAGTAACAGTGACAGTATCTCTACTTTGGGTACCTTTTGTTTCTGTTTCTGTTTCTGTAGAAACCCTTCCAAGAAGTTTATATCTTGCTCTCATATAAAAAAAATTCACATGGTTATCTTGTTCATGTTTCACTTTCAGATCATTTTAATAAATACAATTTTAGAAAACCATGTGGTGTTGGTTTCAATTATTTTTGTTTTGCACAGCTTATTCAAATTCGGAACCGGATGTTGCGTAAGTATGTCAAACCTCAAACCATCCTTAGGAAATATCTGGTTGTTCCCTTTGGTGGAGTATAATTGAATAAATAAATGAAGACTGTCTCTTACACATCTTTTTATTTTTTGAAAGAATACTGCATCATTAACTGGGTGATGTCATTTGTGTGTAAAGCACACTATAGTATATCCCTGCATTTGAATTATTGATTATTGGTTAATGCTTGATACAGACATTATTATATAAATCCGAAACCTTTATGCACATCTCGATACCTTACCTAAACATATGAACACACTTTCAATGTTTTGAATTGAACCTCCAAGGAACCTTTCGCAGGAAACTGATTCTCTAATGACAAATGTGTCGCTATGGGTACCACATGGTGCCGAATCAAAAATCCGAAACCTTTGTGCACATCTAGAGACCCTACCTGAACATATGAAACACACTTTAAGCATTTCGATTTAAAACCCCTAGGAGCCTTTTGCTGGAAACTGATTCTCTTATCGACAAAAGTGGTGCTACAGACAACATCTGGGGCCGAATTAAAAATCCAAAACTTTTATGCGCATCTAGACATCCTACTGGAATGTATGAACACACTTTCAAAGTTTCAAATTAAAACCCCTGGGAGCCTTTAGCCAGAAACTGATTCTCTAACAGAAAAGCGGCACTATGGAATCAAAAATCAGAAACCTTTATGCACATCTAGACAACCTACCAGAACATATGAACCCACTTTCAATGTTTTGAATTAAAACCCCTAGGAGCCTTCATCCAGAAACTGATTTTCTAACAATGAAAGTGGTTTCGCTGAAACCACTTGTGGCCAAATCAAAATTCTGATACCTTTATGGACATCAACAGATGCTGCCGGGACACCTTGGCAAAGTTTAAAGGTTTTGAATTAAAGATCCTAGGAGCCTTTCAATGGAAACCGATTTTCAAACAATAACAATAAAAGTGGTTCTACATATGCTACCTGAACACCTCAGCCTAGTTTGAATTACGTACTATTGGTGATATGAAGTTCAGACGAAGTGCCTCAGCTGAATTTGACAGCTCACCCAAACTTATATATTTATTATTATTTATTGGTGTTTAAGGTCACGTACTTCTGCACAATGGCTAATCATGAACACAACATGGAGATAAAATCAAGGTCAGTCAATCATTTATACCCAATGTTGCCTATTTTAGAGGACTCACAACCCAAGCATTAGTGACTGGGTCCTATTTTACCAATGAAACAGAGCTTGTTTACCACAGTAAACAAGCACTACATCACTTCCCGGGGTCCTTGCAGGGGGTGCAAAGTGTTAAGTACCAGTATTGGAGGTACTGAGGCCAAACTGGTCTATAAACAAGAGGATCTAGGTGATTGTCAGGGTAATTTTTTAACATATTACGAGTTTTTAAATTCAATTAACAGGATTTTACTCTATATCCTACATGCTATCAACAAGTCAAATTTGTACTGAAGGTATGGTAAATGGTTCTGTGTTATATTCAGATATCCAGTTAAGTGGGCTTCACTTTATTTCATTTATGGAACCTAGAACCACTGATTTGAGGGTGATGTGACAAAATTGTAAGATTATGAGAGAGAGGTCACCTTTGCAACCAAATAACTATATATACCCAGATACTGTATGTTATTGTAACAAGAGGCCCCAAGGGTCCTGAGGGCGCTCACCTGACATGGTAGCCTAAATATCAACCCAGAGAATTGATTTCAACAATTTGCATCTGCTCCTCCTAAGAAAAGCTTATACCAAATATCCAAAGATTCCCACAGGGAGCCCAAATATTAACCCAGGAACTTGGCTTAACAAACTTGAATCCTCCCCCCCCCCCCTCCCCTCAAAGGATGCTGCACACCAAATATCAAAACATTCCGACTGCTGGATCTGAAGAAGAAGATTTTTAAAGAAAAGTTACAATTCGAGCTCCCACAGTGAGTCCAAATATGGACCTAGGGACATGGCTTGAACAAACTTGAATCTCACACCCTAAGGATGCTGCATACCAAATATCAAAACATTCCGACTGCTGGATCCGAAGAAGATTTTTAAAGAAAATTCCTCATTTTGAACTAAGTTATAATTCGGGCTACCACATTGAGCCCAAATATGAACCCAGGGACTTGGCTTGAACAAACTTGAATCTCACCCCCCTAAGCATGGTGCATACCCAATATCAAAAGATTCTGCCTGCTGGATCTTGAGAAGAAGATTTTCAAAGAAATTTGCCTGAAATGCATTAAGTTCAAATTTGGGCTCCAATACTGAGCCCAAATATAAACCCAGGGGGCCGATTTGAACAAACTTGAATCAGATCCACCCCACAATGTTGCATACCAAATATCAAAAGATTCCACCTGCTGGATCTGGAGAAGAAGATTTTTTAAGAAATTTGCCCTAAATGCACTAAGTTTGAATTCTGGCTTCTATAGTCAGCCCAAATACGAATCCAGGGGGCCGATTTGAACAAACTTGAATCAGATCCACCCCACAATGTTGCATACCAAATATCAAAAGATTCTGCCTGCTGGATCTGGAGAAGATTTTTGAAGAAATTTGCCTGAAATGCTCTAAGTTTGAATTTGAGCTTGTATAATGAGCCCAAATATGAATCTAGGAAGCCGATTTGAACAAACTTGAATCAGACCACCCCACCCCACAATGTTGTATCCTAAATATCAAAAGATTCTGCCTGCTGGATCTGGAGAAGATTTTTTAATAAATTTGCCTGAAATGCACTAAGTTCGAATTTGGGCTTCTATAGTAAGCCCAAATATGAATCCAGGGGGCTGATTTGAACAAACTTGAATCAGATCCACCCTGCAATGTTGCATACCAAATATCAAAAGATTCTGCCTGCTGGATCTGGAGAAGAAGATTTTTGAAGAAATTTGCCTGAAATGCACTAAGTTCGAATTCGAGCTTCTATAGTGAGCCCAAATATGAATCTAGGGAGCCGATTTGAACAAACTTGAATCAGATCCACCCCATAATGTTGCATACCAAATATCAAAAGATTCTGCCTGCTGGATTTGGAGAAGAAGATTTTTTAAGAAATTTGCCTGAAATGCACTAAGTTCGAATTCGGGCTTCTATAGTGAGCCTAAATATGAATCCAGGTGGCCGATTTTAACAAACTTGAATCAGATCCACCCCACAATGTTGCATACCAAATATCAAAAGATTCTGCCTGCTGGATCTGGAGAAGATTTTTGAAGAAATTTGCCTGAAATGCACTAAGTTCGAATTCGAGCTTCTATAGTGAGCCCAAATATGAACCCTGGGAGCTGATTTGAACAAACTTGAATCAGATCCACCCTACAATGTTGCATACCAAATATCAAAAGATTCTGCCTGCTGAATCTGGAGAAGAAGATTTTTTAATGTTTTTCCCATTGCCAACAGTGTTAAAAAGTGCTGACTCAGCAATTTTTCAAAGTCCTGAAAAAAGTACCTTGTGATCAAACGGATAAGGATTTTTTTTTAACCATTCTATTCTACTGGATAAAAGTAAGCTTTATACAAAATACGAATTCTCTGTGCCGTGTTGTTTTGGAGATATGGCAGTTTTAAGGTTTTTCCTATTTTTAGCTCCCGAGGTTCCCACGGGGCAATGAGAAAAAAAATTTTTGCATCAATCAACTACTTATGGCCCATTATCATCTCATATCAAATTTGGTTCAAATCGACCTCACGGTACAGAAAATAGAAATTTTAGGCGTAGCCAAAAATTTTGCCCCTCCCATAACGAAGGCAAATAATGCCCGGCAAACTTCTCTTGAACAAACTTGATTCTACACCTCAAAAGGAAGCTGCATACCAAATATGAAGTCTCTGCTACTGCTGGTTCATGAGAAGAAGATTTTCAAAGATTTTGGAGCCACTTGGGGGCGTGGTCCCACCCAGGAGGAGGTGCAACTTCATTTGAACAAATCTGAATTGACATTAGGTAATAAACATTTACCCAACATTTGAAAAATATTGGGCCAGTGGTTTCTCTGGAGAAGTTGGTTTTGTAAAGTTTACGCCCAACGACGACGGACGACGGACAGAAAGCGATCAGTAAAGCTGACCTTGAGCTTTGCTCAGGTGAGCTAAAAATGAAAGAAGTTATGTTGTGACAAGATGAAGGGCACCAGATCCATGGAGAGATGGTGACAGCAATTCATTTGCAGCTGATTCCCTTTGGAAAATCAATCTACAAGTACATCATCTGAATTATTCTTAGAGAGGTGCAATATATCTATTTTTCTCAAGTATTTCATTCCTCGTGCAACTAGTTTTACAATGGAATCTACTCTTCAGTCCTTTACCAATTGCAGTTAACCCTTTATCTAACACGAAAAGCAGATGACACTTGCAAAAAAAATTCTTCACTAATTAATTTTCTTCATTTTTTGTCTCAGAAACATAGGTTATGACCCCCTCATTGAAACAAGCTCAACGAGCTCGTTCGAAAGAGGGGTCATAACCTATGTTTTTGAGACAAAAGATGAAAAAAATAATGAAAATTAAGCAGCGATTTTTGTGAATAGTGCTGGCTGGTTTTGGCTGTTATGTTGGATAAAGGGTTGCAGTTAATAAGGGAGACAACAGTACCTTTACTTTATATTTATTTATCTAACCCTTTACGCAATGTAACGGCCAAAACCGTCCAGCCCTATTCTAAAAAATCGCTAATTAATTTTCATTATTTTTTCATTTTTTTGTCTCAAAAACATAGGTTATGACCCTCGTTGGATCATTCCAACAAGGGGTCATCACCTATGCTTTTTAGAAAAAAATGAAAAAAATTAGCTATTCAAGAATTTTTTTTGCAAGTGTTGTCTGCTTTCCATGTTATGTAAAGGATTAACATATTTGGGGAGCATGGTGGCTCAGTGGTAGACTGTTGGACTTCTATGTTAGAGGTCCGAGTTCAATCCTCATCTGGGACGACCTGTGTTGTCTGTGTTGTGTACTTGGGCAAGGCACTTTATCCCAGTTACCTACACGGGTGCATGTTGGCGCAGTGTCAGTTTACAAGTGTCATACTGCACGTCGATGGTGCACATGTCTTCAACCGCTGTAACCCTGTTTGAGCGGAGCTTGAACAGAGTTACAATGTTGAGGAGCTGGCAGTCGATGCTCGGTGGTTCTCTCCGGGTACTCCAGCTTCCTCCACCTGTAAAACTTTCACGGTCACAATTAGCCACTGTGCATAAGTATGTGACGTTAAACACCAATAAATAAAGAAATTTAACATATTTTATTTATGTCAAGGTAAATCAGGATTGATGAACAGGACTTTGTCTATATTAACATCTTTCCCTCACACAGACATAGTTTACAATTTTTACCACACATGTTCAAGGAGCCAGTTTATACTTTATATAATGGTCATGTCTGGCCCACACTGTTCACAAAATAGCCATTTTCATATTTTATAATATGTACTTACTAATTTTTTGCCTTCATATCAGAGTTTATGTAACAAAACAACCAGCACGAGGGGTAACTGATAATTATATTTATTGAATAACTTTGGCAAAATATTTCTGGCAGGCTCATCCGCACAATTTTTCAAACTCAATCAGATATCAATTTGTAAGGTTTCAAAAATTAATAAAAGCCACTGAGGCCAAGATTTGTTGATAAGCATTCTAATTGGTTGAGCCTACATCCTTACACTCCAACTACCTGTTATGAGGCTTTCCTTGCTAGCCTGCACTAGAATGACAGTGGTGATTCTATCACAGGCCTTCATAAATAAGCTAGCATGCAGGTAGTAACAGTTACATGTTATTTGGGAGGCTGAATCACATCCTGGATCTCTTGTAAGGACCAGGATGCAAGTCGACCTGACCGCTAAATGTAACAAGCTTGCTGCAATTGGGGATCATAACCTATGTTTTGGGAGACAAAATATGAAAATATTCTATTCTTCCAGGTTCAAGAAAACTGATGTCCTGAACTGGGCAGTTATAAAGCCCCAGAAAACCAATGGTTTTCTGAGGCTTTATGTCTTCCTGGTTCAGGGTACAAGTTATGCATTCAATTTTTGTTTGAGTGGGGACTGAGATTAGGAAATCTGGAGTTAACATTTATGTGTTTATTTACTGGAGTTTAACGACACTTTTGACAGCCAGGATCACCTCATGTCAGACAGTTTTATGGGTGGAGAAAGCCGGAGTACCCGGAGAGTACTCAGAGAGAACCACCGAGCAACGGTGAGCAACTGTTAGACTCACCAGTCTACTATCACGATTATATCAGGATTATGTGCCTTGCCCAAAGACAACGCAGTAGCCCCTGGCGGGGAACGAACTGTGAATCTCTCGGTTTGGGTTTAACTCTCTATCCAACGTAATGGCCAACACCCGCCAATGCTATTCACAAAAATCATCATTCAATGTTCATTATTTTTTCATTAATTGTCTCAAAAACATAGATTATGACCCCTCATT
The DNA here is from genome assembly GCA_031216915.1 of Pictodentalium vernedei. Lineage (NCBI taxonomy): Eukaryota > Metazoa > Mollusca > Scaphopoda > Dentaliida > Dentaliidae > Pictodentalium > Pictodentalium vernedei. The sequence goes on from CM062290.1 coordinate 347,793,996, forward strand.
CCATTGAGGGGTCATAAGCTATGTTTTTGATGCCAAAAAATGAAATAAATTTAGTTATTCAAGAATTTTGTTTACAAGTGTCATCTGCCTTTCATGTTAGGTAAAGGGTTAAGAATTCGGAAAAATCATGCCACAATTGTAATGGGGAAAGGGTCCCATAAACAGCCCTGTAGAGGCCCAAAATAATCCCTGAGTTTGATAGGTAAATTTAATTTTTTTTCTGAATAACTGACAATAATGCAAACAAAGATTGTTGAACTGTATGGTACTTCATAGTTCATGGACTGAAATAATTTCATGTTAAGAACCAAATAGATAGAGAAACAGATTTTGCGAGCCTGAAGAAATGGAAAAAAAATCAATGATATGAACAGATCCTAGATCAATAAATGTTCTTTGAGAATGAGATGCTTTAACCTCCTGACACACAATAGACTTGAACATTATTTTCATTTGCCTATCTATAACTTGAGTGGTTTGTATCTTGAGAGAACTGCTTTTCTCACAAAACTATTCAATGATTCTAACACATGGATAAACATGTAATGAATGAAATTAGTTCAAAAAGAAGTTCACACTTTCACTTAGCATCTGTGTTTTTGATTATGAGATTTTCTTACAATATTTCTTCTGCAGTGTCTTTATTTTTCTCTTCCTGACAATTCTAAACATATAATTTGACTTTATTTTTAACTGGTTGAGTGCTTGTGCTAGGATCAAGGCTTTCAAAAACATTTTGGTACCAGAGCAAAAGCCAACATTTTCCTAGCTCATGTTCCATATTCAGTCAAACACAAATAATATTTTGTTTATATACATTTGTTTTATTACAAATTAATGGAGAGTGCCTGTTGGTACTTCCAATAATTTGTAATAAAACAAATTTTTTAGGAAAAAATTTAGATCACCAAAACAAGAGGCCTGCACTGCAAAGTGCTGCTAATGCCCCCGACCGCAAAAATTCTTCCAAGTCGAAAGAGTGAAAAAGGGTCATAACTCAGGAAAAAAATGTGTGGAAGAAACTCATACTATACAGGTATCGTTCCCCCGTGATGCTCTATCACATCAAATATCATTCCAATTGGAGCAGCAGTGGCTGAGATACAAGGGAAAATGTTGATCCAGATGGATGAAGGCATGGATGAATGGACGGACAGATGTCTCCACTATATACCCCTTCCCTTCAAGTTTTCAAGTCGGGGGCATAATAAGCAAGCTGGCCCTCAACCAGTTAAGTGTAAGATGAGATTGTTTTTAATTGTGTTCAACGTCACACTCTGACATCACCTACATCCTTTTTTTGTAGCTTAAAAGTTTGAATTTCATATTTAACCCTTTGAACGCCAGCGGCCACTTTTCCGACAAGGAACAGGATACATCATAACGTTATTATATAGGATGGCTGTTCAATAAATGTGTGGGGTAGACCAATCAATATTTTCAATGTGCAGCCCAAAGGCAGCACATTGAAAATATTGATTGGTCTACCCCAAATAATGAATATGGAATATGATGTAAAACTGTCGAGGTCATGATTAGCCATTGTGCAGAAATATGTGACCTTAAACACCAATAAATAAATAAATAAATACAATTAATAATCCCTATGACCTGAGCATCATGAAACATCCCTTGCCATGATGCAATGATTGGAAGAGTGAAAGAATCATGATGCATTGAAACTGTGATGCATCGTTGCTGGCCTAATGGCTGCTAAGTTAAAGAGTGGGGTAGATCAATCAATATTTTCAATGTGCAGCCCCAAGGCTGCATGTTGAAAATATTAATTGGTCTAACCCAAATAATAAACATGGACTCTTCCAATTGCTGTCTTTGAACTGTCGTGGAAGATAGCACGAGAGTTCAAAGGGTTAAAGGTAGCTTGAAATGAAGATGAAAAGGGGATATGATTCTGTGAACTGCCAAGGCAACAAGAAATGACTCAATGACAGAATTTGATGCTTTGTGATGTCCAGACATCACTTTAGGCTACAGCATCATTTTTCATGATAGAAAGTTGAAACTTCACATTTTAAGGATGTTTGTAAGTTTTCATTACACAAAACTGAAAGGTGTGGGAGGAGTTGATTTCACCCTTTGTGTACCCTTGTACAGAAAGATATTTATCTATTTATTTATTAACCCTTTTCCCAACAAATCGGCCACATCCGCCCGCGTAATATGAAAATTCAGCAGTTGAAAAATATTATTTGCCAAAAACTTTCAACAAAACCATATCATGTGGCCCCTCGTTGGAACGAGCTCGTTCCAACGAGGCTTCACATGATATGGTTTTGTTGAAATTTTTTGAAAAATTTGAAAAAATATTTAAAATAAAATATTTTGATATCGTCTGCGTTGGGTAAAGGGTTAACATATTTTTTAATGGGTGTTGAAGGTCACTTTCAGCATCTTTGGCTATAACATCATTGCAACATAGGTATGAAGTCAAGTTTAGCCAATTATTTATACCTATGATGCCAATTTAGAGGACATCCATCCCAGGCATTGGTTCCAGGTCCTAATTTACCCATATTGCAGAACTTGTTTACCACAGTAAACTAGAATTGCACCACTCCCAGGTTTCCCAGAAGAATGAATTAAAGTTTCATTAACCAAAAGTAAGTGTAGGAGTTGATTTCACCAGAAGGGTGCACTCCTTCATAAAAATTCTTAATTTTCGAAGTCAATCAAGGGCAGTAATTACTTATTTATTTATTGGAGTTTAACAACATTTTTGACAGCCAGGGTCACCTCGTGTCTGAGAGTTTTATGGGTGGGGGAAGCCAGAGAACCACAGAGCACCAATATGTCCACATTGTGACTGAATTAATGGTGCATTGTTGCACTGTGTGTCAATACATCTTGAAAGGTTTAAGCACATATATTTTTCTTAATCAAATCAATGGCACATGTTTTATAGATATTTGACCGCTTATCTGCATACTGGTTATAGGAACATTTGCTATTGAACTGAATGTGAAAAATCTTGTAAACCACAAACAAGAGATAAGAAATAATCTTAACATTTTAACAGAAGCTCTGCTCTACTTCCAGGGAAGTGTTGATAAATTTATTGTATGCTAAATGATAGATTATCAATTGTATCCCCCCACTGTGAAGATATAGAAATTTTCACTTTCGTGGTAGCAATCAAAATGGCGGCTTTCAAAGCATTACTTCAAGGTGAATACAAGTCAAATTATCACTGGAAATGATCAATTTGTTCTAAAAACGTATAATGAAAAGAAAATCTAGTGTTTTTCAGTGGATACCGATCATTTCTAGCAATAATTCAAGACCTATTCACCTTGAATTGATGCATGAAACCTGCCAGTTGAATCAGATCACAAGACCATACCTGTTCCGAGTATCAATCAAATCACCTCCACATATCAATGTGCATCAATTGTTTACTTTCATGCATCAATTCAAGGTTGAAACGAGTGGAATTATCGACAGGAATGATCAGATTCTTATAAAAAGCATATAATAAAAAGAAAATCTAGTGTTTTTGAGTGGATATGGAAAATTATCTCATTCGAGACTAAGACAAATGGTTATTTTCGCTTGTGCAAGCACTCACGAAAAATAAACATTTGTCTCGGTCACTCATGAGGTATCTACTCAAAAACACAAGATATCCTCTATTTAGGGGCACGGTGGCATCACGGTGACCGGTTCTCGTCAGATCACCAAAGTTAAGCAACGTCGAGCGCGGTTAGTAGTTGGATGGGTGACCATTTCAGAGACTGATTCGCACTCCCCGATTGCCTACATGGGGGCACGATGATTCTGTGTACTAAGGCATACTGCATGTCGATGATGTGCATGTCTTCAACCAAACTAACCCTGCCTGTGCCGCGGCACTGAGTTCAGAGTTTCGATGTTGGAGAGCTGACAGCTGCTAGTCATTGCTTGGTGGTTCTCTCCGGGTACTCCGGCTTCCTCCACCCGTAAAACTGTCACGGTCATGATTAGCCATTGTGCATAAGTATATGACCTTAAACACCAATAAATAAATAAATATCCTCTATTTATTTGACTTTAAACCCAAACACTAGTTTCCTGGTCCTAATATATCAGTGTATCAGGGACCAATACTATAAAACTTTTAGAATTGTATTTTCCTGAACTGCATTTTTTACAGTGAATATAAGTGACGGAAATGAATTACATGTATTAGCATTTCAAAAGATATGGCAATTTGCCAACAGGGAAATTGCCACATCTTTGAAATTGCTTATGGTTCATTTCAGTTACTTATTACCATAAATAGAAAATACAATTCTGAAAAATACAACTATAAATGTTTTCTAGTATTGGCCCTAGAACTTGTCTACAACTGTAAACTGACACTGCTCTACCTTCAAAATTTTCTATGAGGACAATGCCCTTGTAAAACAGAACCTGCCTTCTACAGTAAACAAGCACTGCTTCACTTCCAGGGATTCCCAAGGCAATAGTAAGGGGTTATTCATTTAAAAGGATTCCATAGTACTTTGATGATCAAACTATTTCTATTTTTATACACAATCAATGTTATCAGTTTGGAACAGATTTTTCATACCATCAATATGTACAATGCAACCACACTTATTCACCCTCTTAAATAAGATTTCTACAATCTTCTTCCGTTTATATGTAGCTGAGTATTGATAAATAGTCAAACAAATCAATGATGTGCGGGATCAGACATTTTCATCTTTAAGTCTAAATTGTCCTCATGCACCCAAGGTAATTATCAAGAAAGGACAGTATCTGTTGGAGATTAGCCACAAAGAAACCTTTAAAAGTATGTTATCTATGTGAGAAGAAAGGTTGATGATCATATGTACAAGATTTGCTTTTTGCAGCTCATAGTCTGGAAATAGCAAACCCTATGCAATGTGATGCATAAATATTAAAATTTCAACAAGCAAATTGTTCCCATAATGCAACTGCAAATTTAGCCCTTTCAATCTTGTTTGACAGAGCTCAGTGAGCTCTGTCAAAAAGATTGAATTGTTTAAATTCCGAGTTGCATTATAGAAAAAACTGGCTGCTTGAAATTTTGTTTTTTCAACATTTGTGTACGGGGGTTAAATATGTCAGTGCAGAATCTGGCCTTTATATTAGTTGAAATTCATGGAGCATAGTACTTTACATAACTTTATGGCCAACAAGAGCTATTGCTGGAGGCAATATATACCCCAACTGCTGAGCAGGACAGATGAAGCGTAAATAAATTAAAAACAAAGTAAGGAATGTAACACTGTTGAAAATATGTGAGCAACTTTTTTATAACATGTTCAAGAGCAGCTTGTCATAAGGATCCTCTCACCAAATTTCATAGAAATCCAGTCATTCAAAGCTGAGATATCGCTGCGGACAGAAAAAAACTCTGAAAAATTGACAAAGTATGCACTGTAACTCCGCTGAAAAGAAGCAACTTTTTTATAACATGTGCATGAGTGGCTTGTCACAAGGATCCGGCTTACCAAATTTCATTGAAATCCATCCACTCACTGCTAAGATATTGCTGCAGACGTAAAAAAATAATTAAAAATTCACAAAGTAAGGAGTGTAACTTTGGTGAAAATTTGCTGGCAACCATTTTATACCATGTGCAGGAGTGGCTGTTCACAGGGATTCCTCATACCAAATTTCATTTAAATACATTGATGCACTGCTAAGATATCACTGTGGATGGCCGAACAGATGGATGGATGATGGATGGCTGGATGGACAGAGAACAGATGGATGGATGATGGATGGCTGGATGGACAGATGGAAGGATGGATGTATGGATGAACAAATGGATGAATGGATGGAGACAGACTGACAGACAGATGAATGGATGGACAGATGGACAGAAGATGGATGCATGGATGGATGAACACATGCAATCCAGTATATCAACCCATTCTCTTTGAGAGTGGTGTGCAAGGGAATTTAAGCCAGCAGATGATATTCACAAAAAAGGGTCCTTCAAATTTTTTTTTATTTTTAAAATTTTTGCCACAAAAACATAGCTCATGACCCCTCATTCAAAAGGACTCATCAAGCTTTTTCCTATGAGGGTGACATAATCCAGTTTTTTGAGACTGATAATGAAAAGCCAGAAAACATTGAACCACCTTTACCATATAAGCAGACATTAACACTGCAAATGTTAGGTAAGGTAATTGTAGTTGGTGCCAAGATACTGGTACTGCCTACAAGAACTTCCAGGACAAATGAAACTGGCAAAAAGTTGAACAAAATAATGACAGCCAACTATGACAAGAACTTGCAACATCTGCATTGTAAAAGAGCATCAAACAAGAGATTACACTATAGATGCTGGTATACACCCATGTGTGTCATTGTAAATTTCTTTGAAATCCATCCATTCCCTGCTGAGATATTACTGCAGACAGAAAATATCATGAAATTTTGCAAAGTAGGAGCCGTAACTCTGTTGAAAAAATGCAAGCAACTTTTTATAACATTTACAGTGAAATACATCGACTTACTATGTGTGTCTAATTTGAGGACATGTACTGAGAGCACATATTAAGCCACACAGTTTTTTTTAAACATGTTCACTTGTGAATCTAGCCACAGATGCCAATTAGACACACAATGTTCTTTTAGGTGAATTGCTGGGAGTGCAGTGACTCAGTGGGCAGAGGTGCAGGCTGCAAGCCAAGAGGTCCTCGGTTCGAATCCCACCTGTGGCAACCGCGTTGTGTCCTTGGGCAAGACACTTCATCTCCATTGCCCGTGTGGGGGCACGATGACGCCGTGTACTAAGGCGTACTGCACGTCGATGGTATGCATGTCTTCAACCACTCTAACCCTGCCTGTGCTGAAGTGCGGAGTTACGATGTTGGAGAGCTGGCAGCTGCTCGTCGTTGCTCGGTGGTTCTCTCCGGGTGCTCCGGCTTCCTCCACCCGTAAAACTGTCACGGTCATGATTAGCCATTGTGCATAAATATGTGACCTTAAACATCAATAAATAAATAAATAAATTTAGGTGAATTGCTAGCCACATAATGTATCTCTTGTGAGAATGGATGGATGGATGGATTATTTATTTATTTGTTGTTGTTTAAGGTCACATACTTTTGCACAATGGCTAATCATGACCACAACATGGAGATAAAGTCAAGGTCAGTCAATCGTTTATACCCCATGTTGCCTATTTTAGAGGACTCGCACCCCAAGCATTAGTGACTGGGTCCTATTTTACCAGTGAAACAGGGCTTGTTTACCACAGTAAACAAGCACTGTTTCACTTCCCGGGGTTCCCACGGGGAAGGATGGATGGATGGATGGACACATTTAATGCAGTACACCCCCTTCCCCTCATATAATTATGATACAAAGTATCTCCGTGCAGATGCAGGATGAATAACTGGTGACTAATTTTATTGGAAAGTGTGAAATATTACGAAAATGAAAGTGTCAATGACACTGTAGCTCAGCTTGACAAACTTGATCTTGGTAAGTTATAAATGAAATGGCAAAATTGAAGATCATTGGGACCAATGTCAGTTTTTTTGCCAGTGGCAACATTTTTTGACAGAAACCGAAGAAAATCGATAGCTCCCATCTAGAGGCCTCCCCAAACAAGCATGCCAGGTTTCAAAGCAATCCGATCATAAATGTGCCCTGTAGGGTGTACAAAAGGGAAATATTGTGGTCTGACTAGACTAAATTCTAAGAACGTTGGCTGTGGCAACATTTTTTGACGGAAATGGAAGAAAATCGATAGCTCCCATCTAGAGGTCACCGTAAATAAGCATACCAGGTTTCAAAGCAATCTAATCATAAATGAGCCCTGTAGGGTGAGCCAAAGGGAAATATTGTGGTCTGACTAAACTAAGTTCTAAGAATGTTGGCTGCGGCAACATTTTTTGATGGAAATTGAAGAAAATCAATAGCTCCCATCTAGAGGTCACCCCAAACAAGCTTGAAAGGTTTCAAAGCAATCCGATTATAAATGTACCCTGTAGGGTGTGCCAAAGGAAAATATTGAGTCTTCTGACTAAACTAAGTTCTAAGAACGTTGGCCACGGCAACATTTTTTGACAGAAATTGAAGAAAATCGATAGCTCCCATCTAGAGGTCTCCCCAAACAAGCATACCAGGTTTCAAAGCAATCTGATCATAAATGGGCCCTGTAGGGTGTGCCAAAGGGAAGTATTGAGGTCTGACTGAACTAAGTTCTACGAACGTTGGCCGTGGCAACATTTTTTGCCGGAAATTGAAGAAAATCGATAGCTCCCATCTAGAGGTCACCCTAAATAAGCATACCAGGTTTCAAAGCAATCAAATCATAAATGTGCCCTGTAGGGTGTGCCAAAGGGAAATATTGTGGTTTGACTAAACTAAGTTCTAAGAACGTTGGTCGCGGCAACATTTTTTGACAGAAATTGAAGAAAATCGATAGCTCCCATCTAGAGGTCACCCCAAACAAGCATGCCAGGTTTCAAAGCAATCTGATCATAAATGTACCCTGTAGGGTGTGCCAAAGGGAAATATTGAGTCTTCTGACTAAACTAAGTTCTAAGAACGTTGGCCGCGGCAACATTTTTTGACAGAAATTGAAGAAAATCGATAGCTCCCATCTAGAGGTCTCCCCAAACAAGCATACCAGGTTTCAAAGCAATCTGATCGTAAATGTACCCTGTAGGGTGTGCCAAAGGGAAATATTGAGGTCTGACTAAACTAAGTTCTACGAACGTTGGCCGTGGCAACATTTTTTGCCAAAAATTGAAGAAAATCGATAGCTCCCATCTAGAGGTCACCCTAAATAAGCCTATCAGGTTTCAAAGCAATCAAATCATAAATGTGCCCTGTAGGGTGTGCCAAAGGGAAATATTGTGGTTTGACTAAACTAAGTTCTAAGAACGTTGGCCGCGGCAACATTTTTTGACGGAAATTGAAGAAAATCGATAGCTCCCATCCAGATGTCACCCCAAACAAGCATAAGAAGTTTCAAAGCAATCTGATCATAAATGCGACCTGTGAGGTGTGCCAAAGGAAATTGTGGATGTACATACTAACGTACTAACATACTAACGTACGTACGTACGTACCCCTACGGACGAGAAGTGATGGCAATAGCTCAGCTTGTCTTTGTCAAGTTGAGCTAAAAATTTGTGCTTCGCTGGAACTTGTTACAATTAGTTCCACAAAAATAGTGAGTGCACTCCATTAACAGTGCCAAAATATTCCAGAACTTTTATTGGATGTTCCAGAGGAAAACAAAAGAACTATTCTGTAGCCATTTATAGTATTGATGCACCCTTGTTTTGGTTAATTTCCCTATTGGGGGGATTTATTTATTTATTTATTTATTTATTTATTTATTTATTTATTTATTTACTTATTTATTTATTGGTGTTTAAGGTCACAAATTTTTGTACATGGCTAATCATGACCACAACATGAGTATCAACTCAAGACCAGGGGGTGAGCATTAATAAGCCATGTTGTCCATTTTAGAGAGGGTTTGCACCTCCCAAGCATTGGTGACTGGGTCCTATGTTACCAGTAAAACAGAGCCTGTTTACCGGAGTGAACAGGCACTGCTTCACTTCCCACGGTTCCCGCTGGGATATTGGGGGAAGAGTTTATCTAAATTTACCTGAGAAATGAGTGCCTGATAGGGTCTCCAGTGATGAACCGATAATCAGAATTGGCAATCAGAACTGGCCGATTATGGGGCATCGGCCTATTATGACAACAGGCAGTTAAAAACCGGCAGTTTCCGGTTATTCTATATTTAACACTGGCTATTCAAAATCTCTTTGGTGTCTGGCCATTTCAATAAGGTTTCCCCATTAAAATTGTGTTTACTGCACAGCAAAATATTTAGGGATTTGCAGAGCAGAGATATTGCAGAATTTACCATCAGCAGTCGGTACGAAATGATGTTCCAGATCGCCACCATTTCCTGGCTGATCGTAGTCACTGGCCTTCAATCATTCATGGTGCTGTACAACTACAACATAGTATTGGGTATATGTATAAATAAAATGTGTTCAGTCAGTAGTCTGTAGTACTTCATGATGCAAGCATCACAATTCAATAAGAAATTAAAATTTGAGAAAAAAATAAAAAACACTCTTTTTTCAATGATAGATGATTGTTACACAACATGTATTTTAAGTCGCATGATTGTCACAAACACGTTTTCAGTTTGTCAAATTCATTTTTCAATTCAGTTACCTCCCTTGATGTTTCTCTCCAATGTTGACTGCAGAGTACATGTAAACACTGGAGAAACACATGTCGCGAGTATATCTCTAAACTAAGTGTGACACAACACACATAATTAAGACACAAAGTATGTGTGCTCAGTATATTCCTGGTTAATACAGCCAAGTGTATTGTAGTCTTAGACAAAATCATATTAACACTATGTACCGGAATAAACACAATCTTCAAGAGAACAATGATTTTATCATTAATAACGATCTTCTCCCCCACCCCAACATCCAAAAATGCAAATATTATTTTCGCTAATATTGCCCAGTACTAAACATGCATACTCTGAGAACTTATCTGGTATTAAGATTTCGTGCTTGGTGATTTATCAACGAAATTCTGTAGTATAACAGGTAACAACAAATTTTCTTCTGTGTCCTATTTCAAACATCGGAATCGGCTTTGGAATCGGCAATGGAATTGGCATACTCGGCAGAAAAATAATCAGTAACCGGTTCATAGCAAGTTTTGATAATCGGTTCATCACAAAGGGTCTCCAAATTCTAAAAGCTGACCGACATTGACTTCAATCAGAATAGTTTGCCCAGTTTTCTCTCCGCAATGCATATGACCTGTTGTGGATAGATAGATGGTTGTAACTCTCAGACTATTTTTGTCTATTCCAAGATGTTTCCAATGGTTTCAATTACCATGAGGACGACAAGTTCATTCTAATAATCTTTCAGGAAAAGTGCAAAATGAACAGATTTGTTTGGTGTGTTATGTGTAGACCTGTTCAAATTTGGCCATTTAAGCCTTTACCCATTGTAACGACCAAAACCGGCCAGCACTGTTCACAAATATCACCATTCAATTTTCATTATGTCTTCATTTTTCTTTTGTCACAAAACATAGCTTATGACACTTCATTGGAACGAGCTCGTTTAGCTCATTCCAATAATGGGTCATAATCTACATCATGATAGGTAATGGGTTAAACACTGTAGTATATACTGCTGCAAATGTCTTTTACCAATAAGTGTAGTTATGCTTCTTGTTCGATCACAACCCCATAAAGTGGAGTACAGTTAAAACTAGAAGTCCTGTCACGAATAGTGCGCTTATGTAGGCTTAATTGCGCGTTGGAATTGCGCGCAATTGCCATATCGAATGGCATCCAAGGCACGGCAGGTTCTCCTGGTTATTCATAGCAAACACATGCAATGTTTCTGCCAATGGACCTCCGGGTCACCCGGAGGTCCATTGGCTGAAACATTGCTTGTGCACAGGCCATATGTACAGAATTTGATAGCTTTACTTGGGCCATAACGCGCACATTAACGCGCATATCAACGTGCTATTTTTGCGCATTTCATGACAGGACTTCTAGTTTTAACTGTAGTCCTCTTACCAATGATTTCTTGATGTCAAATTTAGTTGAATTTCCAGCAAATTAAGTCAATGCCGCTTTGAAGCAGCCATTACTTGATTCTATGAGAAATTTATAAAAAAAAACATGGCAGTAGACATATTAAGCTGATAAATTGTAAAATAGTTAGATTCCTGAGCAAAATAGTGAGATTTTAATTTTTATATGGCTCAAAGAGGAAAATATATCGACTTTAATAGTAAGATTCTGTTTAAAATCCCAGTTTCAAGCTCGTTTAACGGACATTTATTATGGAAAATAGTGAGTCTCCCAATGAAATATTGAGACTTAATATATCAGCATGGCAGGCTCAGAGTTTGTAGGTATTTTAAATAGTGAAAGGGTGAATAACAGAGACTTCTTGGAAAAACAACTTGCACAAGAGTCACCAGCTTAACACACAAAGCATTACTTCTTTTATTTTCAAAGAGCCACTCTTTTCTATAACAACATCAACTGTATATGCTTTACATACTCAAATGCTGAAAGATGACTGACAGAAACACCCCAGAACAAAATTAATCAAACATCTCAGGGACTTTTTTCCCGTCACCAACATACTCGAAAATATAGGCATTCACATCAAAATGACATTCAATGTATTAGAAATGACAAACATATAGTTACAAGAGTAATTACCTCTGCCACGACTCTCATTGAACTGAGGATTTCTGTCCTAGATGAATACAAACAGTAGACAGCTCAGGAGATTTATAAATTCTCATGTATAGTCTGTAGAATTGATGGCCATAAAGAACTAACCTTCCATCACTAGCAATCGCTGATCAATAGACAATATTATTACAGACATGAAATCAACTCAGTGGATACATAGATCTCACAATCTGTGATGCAAAAAATACTGATCGATAAACTACACTGCAAGCATGTAACTTAAACACTAATATACTCAAGTTCACAAGCCACCAGTTTTCTTGTTTATTTGGGTTTAACAACACTTTTAATAACCAGGGTCACAGAGTGTCAGATAGTTTTACATGTGGACTAAGCCAGAGTACCTGGAGAGATGGCCCCTGCGAGTCGATCAACAAACTTGAGTCGAATTCGAGTCGAAAATAAAACCATGAATATAAAAATAGAATATGAAAAAAAACCTTACTAATAAATGTCTTGGTATACATACAATTGTACATTTAATACAGACTAAATTGTCAAAGCAATGCAAGGAATTGACCATGAGCCTCTAGCACACATCATCTTTCATAAAGCGTGTGAAAATAAAGATTTATGCACTATGCAGTATGCACCGGTGACTGATCACCGTTCCCGTTTCCTCAAAAGAATCTAAAGAAGATTTTTAAAGGTTATACCCCATATTCCATGGGGAGCCCAAATATTGACCCAGGGATTTGATTTGACAAAACATGAATCTACCCCCCCCCCCCCCTATCCCCCCCCCCCTCCCCGAGATGCTGTATATCAAATATGAAAAGATTCTTCTGACTGGTGGATCTGGAGAAGATTTTAGAAGAAATTCTCTCATATTGCACTAAGTTCAACTTTGGGCTCCAATAAAGAGCCCCAATATCAACCCAGGGATCTGATTTGAACAAAACTGAATCTGACCCCCCTAGAGATGTTGTATATCAAATATCAAAAGAATCGGACTGTTAGATATGAAAAAGAAGATTTTTAAGATCATTCCCCATATTGCACTAAGTTAATATTTGGGCTCCCATAAGAGGCCCAAATATTAACCCAGGGTCTCAATTTGAACAAACTTGAATCTGCAACCCCTCCCCCCAAGATGTTGTATACCAAATATCAAAAGAATCAGACTGTTGGATCTGAAGAAGAAGATTGTTAAAGCTTATTCCCCATATTGCCCTAAGTTAAATATTCGGGCTCCTGTACTGGGCCCAAATATTAACCGATGGGTTTAATTTGAACACAACTGGATTTGATTTACTGTGTACCAAGATTCTGATTGGCGGTTCTGGAGTAGTTTTTTTAAATTTTGAGCCCTCGTGGAGTGGCAGCTTTATTTGAACAAACTTGAATTGAAATATGAAGAGGAACATGTTTCTCAAATTTGGTTCAATTCGCCCTAGAAGTTTATGAGGAAAAGTTGATAATGTAAAGTTCATGCTGGATTGATGGATGGACGGAGGTGGGCACTGGATGGCAGACAGAAAGTGATCACTAAAGCTCCACTTGAGCTTCGCTTAGCTGAGCTAAAAAATCAGAAACAAGAAAATAGAGCAATGGAAAGTGTTGAATACCCCCACCCCCTCACCCTTCTGCATATGCTCCGCTCTGGAGTGGTGGCATTCCTTAAGATGGCATAAATGTGTGCTATTTTGAATAAACAAACATGCAGACTAATTCAGTTCAATTCACCCTGCATATCCATTGAACATGGGCAATATAAAATTATTCAATTTTTCTGGTGACATTCAACAATGAAAGTGTCAATGATACCATAGCTCAACTTGACAAACTTGAACTTGGTATGTTATAAGTGAAATGGCAAAATTGAAGATCATTGGTACCAATGTTATTTGGTGAAAATTCAACATAACAGCCTTGTGTGCACACAATCCATGCATTTTTTAAATGTAAACTGTAAGACTGGCTAAAGAAAGAATGTTGATACACAAATGCATTAAGTTCAGAGGTTATTGTAAACGGCAACTTTTTTCACAGAAATGAATGCTAATCAATAGCTCTTATCTATAGGTCTCGCCTAATGAGCACACCAAGTTCAAAAACAATCATACAATAAATGTAGGCCATGTCAAAGAAGAATGTTGATGCACAAAACCTTGAACCTTGAACAAAACCAAGGCCACGCATGAATCTACATTAAGCAATCAATCTCCATATGATCCATTGTCAATCCTTGAGCACCTCGGTAGTGACTAAAATAGTCCAAGCATCATGCCTTTTCTTCAGTTAATCATAACATACAAAGTGGAGCTCCCCTATGGAGCGCCTTGATATACAACTATGTGGATTAATCTTAGTTATACACCTCTAGAGGGTGCTTAATAAACATGGCTTCTTATAAAATTAACTTGAAATTATGTTTCTATTTTTAGCACACATTGAGTCCCACGATAGCTAGGATTAATTTTTTTTTCATTTAAATCAAATATCTGTTTCCCACTTATGCTGCAAATCAAATTTTGTTAAAATTGGACTAAGACTTCTGCAAATCAAATTTTGTTAAAATTGGACTAAGAGTTCTGAGTAGTGAACTAGAGATGTTATACACCAAATATGAAAGGATCTGAAGAAGAAAGATATTTAAAGAAACTTTCTAATATTGCACTAAGTTAAAATTTTGGGCTACCATAGGAACCCAGGGACCCAATTTGAACAAAACTGAATCCGCCCCCCATAGAGATGTATTACACCAAATGTGAAAGCATTCTGACTGGTGGATCTGAAGAAGATTTTTTACAGATTATCCCCAGAATTACACTACCTGGTGGTGGGATGCCTTCACCTGGAGCTTTTTCTGGATGAGACAGTGAAGGACGCTGAGAAGGATATGGAATAGGCAATCACCAGTTCCTAACCTCGTCCCACTGTTCAACCCATTTAGTTGACCCCATCCTCGGAGATGTCAAAGGATGTGGAGCGATCCTTCAAGACCGAGGCAGAAATGGAAGTTTCTTTTTCCTCAGCTTCCACTCCTCACTCATTGCTTCCCCATTCAAGCTGCTGACCCATTTAGGCATGGACCGTCTCCATCAGAGAAGTTCGCATACATGCAATACCAAGAAGAAATTAGGGAAATGCTGGACAAGGCCAAGAAAGAAATATCCGGGATCCACAGAGAGTCAAAAATATACAACAAAAGACTTGCTAAGATACCAGAGCACACAAAACCACCGCCAAACATCACTACTGCCACTGCTAGGTCTAAGAACAAGGCCAGAAAGAAAACTCTTGCTGGTGATATGTATGTAGATTAACTCGTTTCGTCATAAATGATCTCTTGATTGATCTGGGGAAGGATGGGATGTGCTCAGCCATCTGGTTTCTTCTTGCTGGTATTAGACAAATACTTGGAAATATCCCTCTTCTATATAACATTGTACAATTATGTCCTTGTCTTGATATTATTACAGATTATTCATTCATCTCAGTCCTCTCATAATTAACTCTGTAATTACATGTTCTTGCTTCCGAATAACTGTTTCTGGATAACTTGTTCACCTTTAAACATGTGAAGGAGTCACCAGGTCTGTAAATCAACAAGTCTATAGGCTTATGGGATGACTGTTAGCAGTGTTCAGTTGGAGTTCAGGATTAGTGGGAGATGACAAGTAGACAGCCTTCAGCCACTATACCATCTTCTGACAGTGTAAATCAATTGTAAATTAATAATACAGTAGAATCCTCTTAATTGAATATCCATTTTGCCAGTGAAAATTATTCAATTAACAGGAGTCTACAATTAACAGGGATTTGGTCAGTTTCCTGTGTTCTGGAAGTAAACTGAGCATTTATTCTATTATATCTTGTTTGACAGAGCTCATAGAGCTCTGTCAAACAAGATATAATAGAATAAATGCCTGTACTGGATGTAGTGAGGCCAAAAAGGTTGATAAATAAGGGGAATTTGGTGCGTGTCACAGTAATTTTTTCGACATATTACAAAAATTTATATACAATTAACAGGAGTTTACTCTACAACCCATATGCAATTAACAGATCAAATTTGTACTGAAGGTATGGTAAATGGTTTTGTGTTTGAAAATTATATTCAATTAACAGGGATATACAATTAAGAGATATCCAATTAAGTGGGCTCCACTGTATTTATATCACATTGTAACTGAATTTGATTTATAACATTAAATAGCATCATGTATTTATAATGTCAAACAAATCTATCTAGCTAAAGTCCACACCAACAATGTTTGGGTACTACCACTTCTTCTCCTCCTCTACCTAAGTTGGACATTGTTAGAAAAAAATCATAATAAAATTGTCAAAAGATTCAAAAGGGGGTATTCTGCCCCAATATCACCCCAGCGTGCCTTTGGAGCATGCAAACCATGTCTTTATAGTGTTATACATGCAACTTGTTTTCTAATGCTGTACTTCTAAGAATTATCTTTGTGTTATCATCATTACATCATTTTAAATACCCAGACAGTAATAAGATACCATGCAAAATAACCATTATTTCAATTTCTTTATGATGATTGTAAAAATATTCTGACTGTGTTACATGAATTATTGATGTCTAAATCCATAGTACCTTTGACTGCTTCATACATCAGCTGAAACCCATAATAACTTTTATCTTATACAGACTCTCTACTGACCCATTCCAATATGAATGGAATTCCAGTAGGAGTTATTTCTCTGTCAGAGAGAAACAAACAGACATGGCTCTTTGTATCTCAGTGCAATGTGTCCATGCAACTGATTCAAGTGTCCCTTTATGAAGACCATCCACCATTACATTTAACCCCAGCACTCTGGTTGTGCAACAAAATTTTCTCCAAACACTTTGTTTACCTCTTGTTTAACTATGAATTTAACCAAATATATCTTGTTTGATAGAGCTCACTGAGCTCTGTCAAACAAGGTATAGTTGGTTGAATATATAAAACTGGATTATGGGAAATATTTGCTGTTGAAAACTTTGCCATTTTGACATCAGAATGCTAGGGGTTAACCATTTCAATTTATTTATTTATTTATTTATTTATTTATTGGTGTTTAAGGTCACATACTTATGCACAATGGCTAATCGTGACCGAGACAGTTTTACGGGTGGAGGAAGCCGGAGTACCCGGAGAGAACCACCAAGCAACGACGAGCAGCTGTCAGCTCTCCAACATCGTAACTCTGAACTCTGCATCGCAGTACAGGCAGGGTTAGATTGGTTGAAAACATGTGCACCATCAACGTGCAGTACGCCTCAGTACACAGCATCATCATGCGGGCAATCGGGGTGAAGTGTCTTGCCCAAGGACACAACGCCGTTGCCGCAGGTGGGATTCGAACCGAGGACCTCTCGGCTTGCAGCCTGCACCTCTACCAAATGAGCCACCGCGCCCCCACCATTTCAATGACATTGTCCTTTTGACAACTGTGATACAGGAGCCTTTACTGTAGAATGGCAGCTGATACAGAGTTTTGTTTTTCTATACAAGTGTTTGAGATACACAAATTATCACAACAGTCAGTTGATTTGGGTTGTCAGATTCCATCAAGTTGACTAGACCAGATCAAAGAAGCAGTAGGTGTTGTGTTTGATCTGGCTGATCTGGTCCCATCAAGCTGGAATGTTTGTTTTTTTATTTGGGTTTAACAACACTTTCCGGGTCACATCATGTCTCCAAGCAAGGCTCAGTGTTTTTAAAATTACGTAGTTATGGGATATTACAAGTAACTATGGTTAGACATATCAAAGGTTAATAATCCAACTGTTCATACACCTCATTATACAGTGCAATTTAGTGCTCAAACGACTAGTGAATTCCAAAGTCGACTAGTCAATACCCAAAAGTCAAGTCGACTTCGACTAGTCATTGGTGATAACTTGTCTCCTTATAACAGTGTTGGTGTTCCGGTAGAGTGCTGAAGGTCCAAATTTGGCTTCACTTGGGCATTCATATACAGCAACTTACTGGAACATTATTCTGTTAATGTGCTTCTAATTATGCTAAGAGTGAAATTATATAGTCTTATTTAATTTGCCTTGTTGCAATTTATGGGAGAGTGCCTATAGGCACTCTCCCATAAATTGCAACAAGGCAAATTAATAACATATCCTGATAGCCCAAAATAATTCAGCACTCTACTAGTACCAGTTAAAACAAACTACTGTCACTACTATTACAGTTAAAACTAGAAGTCCTGTCCCAAACTGTGAGCTTTTCTAGGCTCAATTGCGAGTGTGAATTGTGAGCAAATGCCATATCGAATGGCATCTAAAGCACAGCAGGTTCTCCTGGTTACTCATCACAAACACAGGCAATGTTTAGGCCAATGGACCTCCGGGTTACCCGGAGTCCATTGGCAGAAACTTGCTTGTGCACAGCCCACGTGTACAGAATTTGATAACCTTACTATGGTTATAATGTATAGATTAACGTGCATATTGACGTGCTATTTGCACGCATTTCATGTCAGGACTTCTAGTTTTAACTGTAGATGGCAACAGATGTATACACTGATTGCCCAATATTGCTGTTCAAACTGTCTGACAGTGGCACAGAAGGGATACTATTTACCTAAAAGCTTGAACTACTCCGACTAGTAGACTGCACAATTGAGTCAACTACTGGTTTGCCCAGAGTCGACATCGACCAGTCGACTAATCGTTTGAGTACTAGTGCAATTTAAACTCGATTTGTACCACTTTAAAAATGAACGACACTCAACTAAAAATAAAAATCTTTGACTTTAGCAACAGTCAACGGTTAGTCAAATATTTGAAAAACCAGCCCTAGAGGGGTTTTGAACTATTCCAAGACATTCTCAAGTAGAGCTCACAGACCAAATCTGGTAACAATTGGATATTATTTGTTGACAC
The DNA here is from genome assembly GCA_031216915.1 of Pictodentalium vernedei. Taxonomy (NCBI): domain Eukaryota; kingdom Metazoa; phylum Mollusca; class Scaphopoda; order Dentaliida; family Dentaliidae; genus Pictodentalium; species Pictodentalium vernedei. The sequence continues at coordinate 347,813,135 of CM062290.1, forward strand.
TATCATGCTAGCATCATCCGTCAAGTTTGAAAAATCCAAGCATAGCTCCTAAAAAATTCGGGCAAGACTGGTTTTTGAACTCAACCAAGACATTCTCAAGTCGAACTCACACACTAAATTTGGTAACAATTGGATAAGGTTTGTTCAAGTTATCGTGCTTACACAATCCGCAAGTCAGAAATTAGCCACTGATAATCCTTACCCTAACTATACTGACCCTAAACCTATATGGTCATCTCCTATTTTAGTCCACTTCAGGATGGAGATCTTGTTTCTCGGTATGTTAAATTTACAGCATGAAAAGGATTCAAATAACTAATAAATATGATAGTGTTGGATGTTATAAACAGTTATTTCTTGGGAACATGATATGGAATGAAAATAAATACAGAAAAATGGAGAAGACCAGGTATTTTTCAAATAAATTACAGTCCCCTATTCTTAATCTTTAACGATATTTGATCAAGAATTTTTCCACTTTTTCTTTATTTTTGTCACTTCTCCTGGACCTCCTTAAGTGATGTCAGATATAAGTGTTATCAATGAAAGAAGACAGATACAATTTTTTTTGCAGTTAATGTATAAGTGATATAAACTAGAAAATTTACTGTACAATAAAATAACTCTAAAGCAATGTGTAAGAATAAATGTCAGTTCTCCTGGAAACTATATTACTGCAAATGAACTGCGATAACTTGTATTTGATATGAAAGCCAGACAAATCTAACCTCAACAACACTCCCTTATATTTAGGAAACTTATGTTTACACTATAGTTTCAAGACGACAATTGCACACATTTTATGGAAAAATAGTTTTCAATCCATAATAAAGCAAAAAACATCATAATACAGCATAAGCCTTTGTGCAACAGTAAATACCATCAGTAATAACAAACTTATTGAATAGACAAGAATGTTTTCACAAGTCTAACATTACTTGAAGGCTGATGCATGTAAACAGGAGGCAACACACTGCTTGGTTTGTTTTACATGTTCTGAAACAAAACTATCAAGCTAACAGATGGTATTCCAGTATGATTTGATCTCTTTATTCTTCTCACAAACTATATGGACCATACCAAATGTATTTGGCAAGAACAGAATTTATTGCAAATAATTCCCATTTTTTGAGCATGTTCCATGAACAGTTCTGCTATTTAGTTTACTCTCAACTCTCCATGTTTTCATATTTTCATTAACCGTTTGAAGTCTGCAGATTTTTCAAGAATTTCCACTTCACCACAGCCTGTAAGATTTGGCAGCAATTTCTAGTCAATTCTTGGCTGCCTGTTGAGGCAGCCAAGAAATGACTAGAAACGACTGCCTACATGATTAAAAAATTGCCTAGCACGCTTCCTTCCGACTGGATGTTACAGCAGAAGCTCGAAGACTTTACAGTTCCATCATCAGAACAGGTACTCTGCCAGTGTGATTCAAAAATTACCTGGCACACTTCATTTAGACTGTGTGTTGGAACAAATGCTGTGAGATTATACAGTTCAACATCAGAGGGAGCACCGTTGGCTCAGTGGTTATGGCACTGAACTTCAAAACAAATGGTTCATGGTTCAATCCCAACCTGGGGTAACTGCAATGTGTCCATGGGTAAGACACTTAACCCTTTACCCAACGTACTGGCCAAAACCAGCCAGTGCTATTCTCAAAAATCGCCAATTAATTTTCATTATTTTTTTCATTTTTTGTCTCAAAAACATAGGTTATGACCCCTCGTTGGAATGAGCTCATCGAGCACATTCCAATGAGGGGTCATAACCTATGTTTTTGAGACAAAAAATGAAAAAAATTAGTTATTCAAGAATTATTTTTGCAAGTGTCGTCTGCTTTTCATGTTAGGTAAAGGGTTAATTGCCCTCATGGTGGTGCTAAGTGCTAAGATGTATATAGTGAAATAATATTAAAAGAAACAAAATTAGATGAATACATTTAAAAATTTAGGTTGGGGGGGGGTGTGCGGGGGGGGGGGGGGGGGTGGAAGATAACCAGGAGGGGCGGGAGATATTCTAGGATATCTTCCCACCCAAGGGAAAGATGTCCAGGGGGGATAATATCCTGCTACACCGGACTCGCAAGTTTTTAATAAAATGTCACCAGAAGTAGTGGCAAACCATTTTTTCTGTGAATTTCTTTTTTGTAAAGGAAAGTTAAAACTGTTATAATTTACTGCAAAGTAACAAGGGACACTTACAATTCATCTATTGTGTTTAAGTCACTCTCAGCATCTAAGGCAATATCAAGGCAGCAACACAAGTATAAAGTCAATCTAATCTTTTATACTTATGCTGCCCGCTTTTGGAGGACTTAATCCCCACATTAGGCCCTATTTTATAAGAAAGGCAGAACTCATTTACCACAGTAAACAAGTACTGCTTCACTTAACCAGGGTTTCCATATGGGACTTGCACATGAAATAAAATTTTTCAGCTAAAATTTGGTCTTCAGTACAGAATGTATCCAGCAGTCTGTAACTGATCGCCAAAAGTAACACAATGACCAACTTCACCCCAAAATATTTGTTTTGTATGTGTTCTATAGTTTTTTCCTTATTTTAACCCTTCGAACACTGGTGGAATCAACCATGTCAGTTCAATGACATCAATTGGAAGAGTCTATTTTTGTCATTTGGGGGTAGACCAAGTAATATTTTCAATGTGTAGGCATCAGGCTGCACGTTGAATATATTGATTGGTCTATCCTACACATTAACCCTTTACCCAACGCAGACGATTTCAAAATTTATTATTTTTAAATAACATTTTTTAAATTTTTTCAAAAAATTTCAACAAAACCATATCATGTGACCCTTCTCGTTCCAAGCTCGTTCCAAAGAAGGGTCATATGATATGGTTTTGTTGAAATTTAAAAAAAAATGAAAGTGTCAATGACACTGTAGCTCAACTTGTCAAGACAAAGACATGTACACGTATAGTATGTGACACAGCAATGACAAACATCTAGGTAATGACCTGATAACAAAGGTACATATAAAGTATTGTAACAGTCTGTACATAAATACTGACCGCTGCCTGTAACAAATGTATAGGTAAAGTATTGTAAAGGTGGGTGACAGTCAGATGCTAAACTAGAAAAAAATCTTTTGAGTCCCAGAGTGGGTCTGACTGAACCCCAAAATATTTGTTCTAACAAAGGCACCCCAAAACACACTCGTTCCTGTCCCAGGGTGAAAACAAAAGTACCCAAGAAGTTTTGTGAAGATCAGTTCATAAACACAAACTGTATAGAACTTGTGACAAAAAACTGATTGGACCTAATTTCGGTACAAAATGGCCACTGGCAGCCATCTTGAATTTTGGACCGTACCCAGAAACACTCATTCTCATCCCAAGGTGATAACAAAGGTACCCAAGAAGTTTTGTGAAGATCGGTTCATAAATACAGCCTCTACCCTGAGCTGTATTGACATGTGTGCTTACATTGTGTAAGTAGCACTGAATTAATCAAAGTTCATCTAATTTGCATAATTTGTGCACGAAAAAAAAACCCTTACAATATGTGAAGTATTCCATGTTACTAAACATTCATACAAAAATTTATTCAAATCAGAACTTTCATACAGAAGTTCTGTACAAAAGACTGATTGCACTAATTTTGGTACAAAATGGCTGCTGGTGGCCATCTTGAATTCTGGACCACACCCAAAAACACTCGCTCTCATCCCACGGTGATAACAAAGGTACCCAAGAAGTTTCGTAAAGATTGGTTCATAAATATGGCATCTAGTCTGAGCTGTATAGAAGTTGTGTACAAAAAACTGATTAGACCTAATTTCGGTACAAAATGGCCACTGGCAGCCATCTTGAATTTTAGACCGCACCCAGAAACACTCGTTCGCATCCCAAGGTGATAACAAAGGTACCCAAGACATTTTGTGAAGATCAGTTCATAAATACAGACTCTAGCCTGAGCCGTATTGACATGTGTACTTACTGTGTGTAAGTCGCACTGAAAAAATCAAAGTTCATCTAATTTGCATAATTTCTGCACGAGAAAAAAACCTGTATTATATGTGTTGTATCCAATGATACTAAACATTCACACACAAAATTATTCAAATCAGCGCTTTCATATGGAAGTTCTGTGCAAAAATCTGATTGCACCTAATTTTGTACAAAATGGCTGCCATCGACAATCTTGAATTTCGGACCGGACCCAAAAACACTCGTTCTCGTCCCACGGTGATACCAAAGGTACCCAAGAAGTTTCGTAAAGATCGGTTCATAAATACGGCCTCTAGCCCGAGCCGTATTGGCATTTGCACTTACAGTGCTGAAAGTAACTCCAAAAAACATCAAAATTAGTCTAATTTGCACAATTTACGCACGAGAAAAAAACCCGTATTATATGTGATGTATCCCATGGTACTAAACATTCATACAAAAAATTATTCAAATCAGAGCTTTCATATGGAAGTTCTGTACAAAAAACAGATTTCTGCATCGTCGGTACAAAATGGCGGCTGGCAGCCATCTTGAATTTTGGACCGCACCCAAAAACACTTGTTCTCGTCCCACGGTCATAACAAAGGTACCCAAGAAGTTTCGTAAAGATCGGTTCATAAATACGGCCTCTAGCCCGAGCCGTATCCAATTGTTGACGTACGGACTGACGGACAAATAGACGGATGGACAGACGGACGATGGACAACGGGCCATGACAAAAGCTCAAATTTGGCTTCGCCAAAGTTGAGCTAATAATATTTTTTCACCGGCTGAATCTGCATATTACGCAGACGGATGCGACCGATTCGTTGGGTAAAGGGTTAACTTATCAACTATCCTACTTAATTAAATTATGGCATATTATGTTCCTGGGTCAAAAAAGTGGCCGCACGTTTTTAAAGGGTTAAAGAAAAACAGTTAACCCTCTGCTTACTCAGGTCAAAATACCCCAAATTTCAAGTCACAAATTGTTGTAATAATTCAACTAGGAATTTAAACAAACCAGTCCTGTTTGACAGATGTCAATGAGCTCTGTAAAACAGGACTGAATTAGTTAAATTTTTAGTTGGATTATTGGATAAAATTTTTGCTTGAAATTTTAAAATTATGACAGTATGAGGTTAATGATCCTCTTACCTTATTCCAAAGAAGACATCAGCAAATTTTTAAATACAGTTCTTATCTGAGAAGGGTATGGGAGGAAAATAACAAATGATCATTCTTTAACCCCTTACCTAATGTAATGGCCAAAACCTGCCAGTGTTATTCACAAAAAATGCCATTCACTTTTCATTACTTTATTCATTGTTAGCCTCAAAAACATAGCTTATGACCCAGCACTGGAATGAGCTCATTGAGCTCATTCCAATGAGATGTCATAAGTTATGTTTTTGATGCAAAAAATTAGTTATTCAATAATTTTGTTTGCAAATGTTGTCTACATTTCACGTTAAGTAAAGAGTTAGCAAAAAAAAAAGTTAACCATTTATCTGCAGGGATGCGGCAGGAAATCTCCGAATGGGACATCACACAGGTGGAGGGTGAAGAAAGGGGCTTGCCCCATCCTGCCTAGGAAAATTTTGCTTTTTGGAGGCATTAAAATGCATTCTGGTGCTTTCTCAGTGATTACCAGCTGGAAATTCTGTCTGGAGAATTCAAATTTTTAATAAGAAAATACATTGAAATTGAACAAAAAACCCTTGCCTTTCTAACCCAATCAGCATAAAATATATTGGTCCCTAGCAGGGCTGCCATGACAGGAATGTTCCCCGACAAAAGTATTCCAGTTTTGACTTTACGTGCTAAATCTTCTTAGTGCAAGTGCCAAGTCGTCCAGACAAGGTGTTGAATTACTGGTGCCGAATCATCTAAGTGTTAAGTCAACCAGTGGCCGAATCATCCAGTATTCCATATTTACTGGTCGAGAATCACTTATATCTCATCATTTGAACTCTCTCACAAATGAGTAATAAAGCATGACAAACCTTGCGAATTAAATCACTAAGAATACACTTCGTTCGTCCTTTTTCCCAATTTGTTTTGGGAAGAATTTTCCCAATGTCAACAGTCACCTCCTTCTCGATCCAAAACCAGTTCCATTTGTTTTTTTGCTGTACCTCCATGGTCTATCTTGAGGGCCACATTGTCTTCTTGGCAGGATATAATTTTAAACATTGTTTGTAAAAATAAATGACCAATTTATCACAAAAGAAAACTTCACGGGAATGAACTCACACTACAGAAAGACAGGTCAAGACAAACCTTTGTTTTCATTGGATGACCAATCAAATCATTTCATTTAGAACAAGGTTATACATAAGTGACAGAAGCAGAGACGGAACAATTGCTGTGGAAATGCAGTATTTATTTATTGATGTTTTAAGGTCACATATTTATGCACAATGGCTAATCATGACCGTGACAGTTTTACGGGTGGAGGAAGCTGGAATACCCGGAGAGAACCACCGAGCAACGACGAGCAGCTGCCAACTCCCCAACATCGTAACTCCGCACTGCAGCACAGGCAGGGTTAGATTGGTTGAAGACATTCCTACCATCGACATGCAGTACGCCTTAGTACACGGCGTCATCATGCCCTCACATGGGCAATGGGGGTGAAGTGTCTTGCCCAAGGACACAACGCGGTTACCGCAGGTGGGATTCAAACCGAGGACCTCTCGGCTTACAGCCTGCACCTCTACCTACTGAGCCACCGCGCCCCATGGAAATGCAGTAAATCTGCGAATTTAGCGGTCCAAAATAATTCTGTTTTTGAGACAAAAAATGAAAAAATTTATGAAAATTAATTGGCGATTTTTGAGAATAGCGCTGGCAGTTTTTGGCCGTTACGTTGGGTAAAGGGTTAATCCCTTTATCCAACACAAACTGCAGACATTTGCGAAAATATTTCTTTAATAATTTTCAACTTTTGAACATCTGTTAATTTTTGACAGCCCTACACAGACTGAATAAAACAAATATGACCTACCAGAGAAGCAAACAAAATTCCTACTTGACAGATGTCTAATAATTCAGGGCAAAAACAAAAGGAAAATACTCACCATTTTCATAATTTCTGTCTTGTACTAAGGACTGCTGCACAATATCTGGTACCTCTGATAAACGATAAAACCACTTAACAGTAGCAACTAATGTGTCTCTCTTATTCTGTAAATAGAAAAAGCAAATATCACTGATCATTTGTGCTGAAATAGGGACTTCTATCGCTGGTTAACATTTTTTTGCGACTATTCTGTTACCGATTAACAGCCTTTGTGAAAAAACCCACAAAATGTAACTTGTGCAAATCTTGCATAAAGTACTCTGGCCTGTTGCTCAGAAAAAAGGTCAAAAATGAAATGCTCAGATATTCAAAAACATCTTGTTCAAGTGCCATCTTCAAGCAAGCCAGAAAATAAGCAGACTGTCATCTGCAAAATGAGGTCCTCAGAGGGTGAATTTAGTGATACTACCCTGCACAGCAGGGTAGCATCACTAAATTTACCTTCTGTGAACCTCAATCTGAATAGGGTCTCAAAACTAAACAGAAAGAGGTACCCAGAGGATAAATTGGCCGACTGGGATAGCATCATCAAATTCACCCTCTGGGGACCTCATTCTGCAAATGTCAGACTGCTTATTTTCAGGCCTGTCTTCAAGCCATGCTACAGTACAGTCGCCATGGGCTGGTCGTAATCCATGTGGGCAGTGAATTATTCTGTAATTAAATTTTTGATGATTATTCCTATAATTAGTGTTTGGAATCTAATATTATTACTTCCATGGAAATATTGCCCACCAGTGGAAAGTGACCAGTCCACAGCGGACATACTGTACATATAACCAAATATCGTCCAATATACTTAACAGGAACGTCTTCACGAGTACTGCCCCAAACTATCAAAGTGACCAGTCCACGGCGGCCGTACTGTACATCATGTATCAGGGGCCTCTGATACAAACTCTGTACCTTGCAACTGTTGTATACAAGTGTGTATACAAATGTTACGGTTTATGTTTCTGTTTTTAGAACATTACACTCTTTCAAAAGGCATTTGTGAGAGATCGTATATGTTTCTATATATGAATTTATATTTCTGAATCAGAATCAATGGAATCTGACAAGTTGAAACAACACTCCGTTCATAGTGTATAGTCTTTTTTGAGTGCCATCTTTTGTAAGTGTAATTTTCAAGCCATGTTAGGAACAGAGCTTGTTTGTTTGCTTATTGTGGTTTATTGATACTTTCAAAAGTCACTTTCAACTTCTTTATCTAACAATCAAATCCATTTTGGCTTGAAAACCATGAGAAATGGTACGTATCACATAATGTGTTCCGATTCTGTATCATATGGACGCCTCATTCTGATTCCATATCATATAGATGACTCTTTTCCGGGAATGCAACAGGCTATCATAACAGAGTGCATGAATACAGTCTATGTGTGTTTCAACGAAAACAAAACAAAATTCCTTACAATTAGCGACTGTACTATTAATAGCAAATGACCCCCCTCTCCCACAATAAATCGAAACTGCACAATTAAATATTGCACACTTGTAAATTCAAGCGTATCAGCATAGGAAGTGACATTTGGAGTGAACAATTTTACAACACAAATTTGAAAATTTGTGGTGACCGCGTTACTCATTGTTTGTTAAAGTGCACAACAACACTGTTCCATAAAATATGGGTCTTTTAAAACCTTTTGCCGCCCAACATTATGTCCCAAAACTGTATTAATAATTTATGGTTTAATCTGTTTATGTGACAGAATTGTTAGATAAATGAATTATCATGATAATGTGCATGTCCTGTAATTTGCATCAGATTCTAGGTGGTGTCCAGAATGAGATCCCAACTTGCCGGCAAAGCCGGCTCGTTGAGATCCCATTCTGGACACCACCTCGAATCTGATACAAATCACAGGACATGCACATTATCATGATAATCTGTATGTATCAGAGTTTTACAAGAAAAGGAAACCGGAGTATTCAGAGAACCACAAAGCAATGGTGAGTAGATCTTCAGATTCTCCAACTTATTAACCCGGTGGGGCACGGTGGCTCAGGAGGTAGGTGCAGGCTGCAAGCAGAGAGGTCCTCAGTTTGAATCCCACCTGCAGCAACCACATTGTGTCCTTGGGCAAGACTCTTCACCCCCACTGCTCACGTGAGGCATGGTGGCGTTGTGTACTAAGGCATACTGCACGTTGATGGTGCACTTGTCTTCAACCTTGCTTGTGTGGAGTTAGTATGTTGGGGAGCCAGACAGTTGCTTGGTGGTTCTCTCCAGGTACTCCAGCTTCCCCTACCCCTAAAACTGTCTGACATGAGGTGATCCTGGATGTCGGAAGTGACGTTAAACCCTAATAAATGAATAAATACTAACGGTCGCATTGTATATTACGGCGTAGGACACAGCTTTCAACTAATGCGTTAGCATTAGTTGAAGGCTGTGTCCTACGCCATAATATACAATGCGACCGTGCTCCCACAGAGGGAATCAGGGTGAAATGTCTGGACTAATGACACAAGGCAAACAATGTGTGTCAGAATCAAGCCCTGTTGACCTTTTGATCTCAAGTCCATTGTGCTAACCAATGAGTACTGCACTCCCTATCATAATAGTAAAGCAGAACTTTTCTACCACTGTCAAACCCGGTTAACTGAGTAGCCATTTTGCCCATGAAAAATATTCAATTAACAGAAGTTTTCAAATTAAAGGAATGGGAAAGCTCAAGAAGCTATGTCAAACAAGACATAATAGATTAAATAAATGTACAGAGGTCAAACAGGTCTCTATGCATGGGACATTCAGTAGTTGTAAGGATATTTTGACAGATAACATTTTTTATTCAATTGACAGGAGTTTACTTGATAAACTATATTCAATCAACAGGTCAAATTTGTATTGAAGGTATGGAAAATTGTTTGCAGTTTAATAGTTGTATTTTAACAGGGTTATTCAATTAAGAGATGTCCAATTAAGGGGGCTCCACTGTATTGAAAACAGTTCTGCTCCACTTTCCAGAAGGTGAAAGAGAGACTATCAAATGAACATATATGTACTTCAGCAAAAAGAAACTCTCAAATATATTTTATGCTGATTTATACCTACACCAAACATTATTTGCATAAAAAGTTTTATTTTGAAATTTTTAAAATTCTTAGATAAACCTTGTGAGCATTTTTTCTAACAAAGATTGCCTCAAAGAGCTTGATATTTAGGCAAGAAAAGTCAAAAATGAAAAGAGATCTTTCTCTAATCCCATTAAGCCACAGGCCAGGTTGGTAGTTTGAATCTGATCAAGACACTCCCGCTGCAACAATTAAATAAAATTCAATGAGATTGAGGGCGTTCCAATTGTTAACCCGCTTCATGCCGAGGTTGAAATATCCAAAAGTCAAACTGCAAAGATTCTTCTGCTTTCTATGAGAAAGGCTTCGGGGCTCATGCCATTCGGAGGGGAAAAAACATACAAAGACTAAGAAATGTTATATTCGAATTGAGCAGAGAACATTAAGAACAATATCTATGCAACTGCATGTATACTACATGTACAAGTAAATTTTATAACAAACAGTCTTATGCTAAAAAAGAACTGGTCATTAGAATTAAGAGACTTTGTTAGGCAAGCAATTTAAATTTAATATACAACTGGTGTCCTGGACTGGGTGATCATAAGGCCTTAGAAAACCACTGAGGCTTAACGGCTACCCAGTTATGGGCACCAGTTGGCATTAATTTTTGTTTAAGTGGGGACTGAGATTGGGAAATCTGGGGTTGGGAATTGGAAAATGAAAGTGTCAATGACACTGTAGCTCAACATGTTTAAGACATGTACATGTATAGTATGTGACACAGCAATGACAAACATCTAGGTAATGACCTGATAACAAAGGTACATGTAAAGTATTGTAACGGTCTGTACATAAATGCTGACCGTAGCCTGTAACAAATATATAGGTAAAGTATTGTAAAGGTGGGGTGACACGCTAAACTGGAAAAGAAATCTTTGAATCCCAGAGTGGGTCTGACTGAACCCAAAAATATTTGTTCTCATAGCACAGTGATAACAAAGGCACCCAAAAACACTCGTTCCTGTCACAAGGTGATAACAAAGGTACCCCAAGAAGTTTCATGAAGATCGGTTCATAAATACAGACTCTAGCCCGAGCCGTATTGACATGTGTACTTACTGTGTATAAGTAGCACTGAACAAATCAAAGTTCATCTAATTTGCAAAATTTCTGCACGAGAAAAAAACCCCATATTATATGTGATGTATTCCATGTTACTAAACATTCCTACAAAAAATTATTAATTTATTCAAATCAGAACTGTCATACAAAAGTTTTGTACAAACAAGAGGCCCCAGGGGGCCGGAGGGCACTCACCTGACATGGTTACCTATATATCAACCCAGAGAATTGATTTCAACAAGTTGCATCTGCTCCTCCTAAGAAAAGCTTATACCAAATATCCAAAGATTCTGACCAGTGGATCTAAAAAAAATGATTTTTAAAGAATATTCCTCATATTGAACTAAGTTATAATTTGGGCTCCCCCAGGGAGCCCATATATGAACCCAGGGCCTTGGCTTTAACAAACTTGAATCTCACCTCCCTAAGGATGCTGCACACCAAATATCAAAACATTCCGCCTGCTGGATCTAAGAAGAAGATTTTTAAAGAAAATTCCTCATTTTGAACTAAGTTATAATTCGGGCTCCCATAGTGAGCCCAAATATGAACCGAGGCACTTGGCTTGAACAAACTTGAATCTCAGCCCCCTAAGGTTGCTGCATGCCAAATATCAAAACATTCCAACTGCTGAATCTGAAGAAGATTTTTAAAGAAAAATTCCTCGTATTGACCAAGTTATAATTCAGGCTGCAGGGAGCCCAAATATGGACACAGGGTTTTGGCTTTAACAAACTTGAATCTGCCCCCCCCCCCCCCCCCACCCCCACCACCCCCCAAGGATGCTACACACCACATATCAAAACATTCCGACTGCTGGATCTGAAGAAGAAGATTTTTTAAGAAAATTCCTCATTTCAAACTAAGTTACAATTCAAGCTCCCACAGCAGGCCACAAAATTTCACGGGAACGATCGTTTCGTTCGCGGGATGGTTACGCAAATCGAAAAACCCGCGAAAGATGTTTCGTTCACGCAAAAAATATGACGTGAACGAAATTTTATAGTCCGAATTTTTTGTTGTTCATTGATGTGTCAGTGTGCCGTGGTACCCTGATCGCCAGATAAGAAATACAACAAATGAGTATGAAGTAGAAGTGGTAGTTTGTCCTGTTGCTTGAACTTATATAGTACTGTATTTTCCTCGTGCGATTCTAAACACAACATTTCAACATTTATTTTCACGGACATTATGTAAGCATAGTAACCGACAGCATGAAAGCACGAAACATATCAACCATTGTGGGTTTTTCCGTGGTTGTGTTCTATTTGATACTGGTGTAGATTCAGCATGCTTTCCCTTCATTAATGTTGCGTGCGAATTCGCCCCAGTTTTTTTTTTCTTCATATCTTATGGATCAAACAAAGGGATGTAGAGGTTGAGATTGAAGACACTAATTTTAGAATTTGGACTTAAATAGTATTTGCAGTGGCGTTGATATAGAAATGCAGAAAAATATTCAAGGAAAAACTTAATCTAACGTTAAACATTTATGTGGGCCAAAATGGCATGGGCCTGGAACACCTATGGTTGTTTCACTAATAGACTTCAATTTTTTGGTAAACACGCATGCACTGGTGTTTCTTTTATTTTTTTATGAATGGCGCAGTGATCTGTCAATATTTTCTCAGCCCCCAATCTTACATCCATTGATGTTTATCAGCGAAAGAATCTTATACTGACTCAAGCCTTCCTTTGCTGACATTGACAACACCAGCCGCTGATATTGTCGATGTCAGCAAAGGAAGGCTTGAGTCACATGTAATATTCATTGATTGCGGAATGGCTTCTACGTCACTATTCATTATTGCTCTAATTTATTACAATGAATACTAATCCCTTTAAATACTTTGTTTCTTAATGGTTTTACCATATTGGAATAAGCGTGAACCTGTACACCTTATGTCAACCACTGAATATTTCATCTCATATCTTGTTTTAATCACGTAACCTTTTGCGTAACCAATTGGTTGCGCAAAAATAATTAACATGAACGAAACAATGGGTTACGCAAGCCCAAAACACACAAACGAAAAATGGGTTCCGTAAATTTTTGAAATTTCATGGCCTGCACAGTGAGCCCAAATATGGACCTAGGGACAAATCTGAATCTCACCCTCCTAAGGATACTGCATACCAAATATCAAAACATTCCGACTGCTGGATCTGAAGAAGAAGATTTTTAAAGAAAATTCCTCATTTTGGATTAAGTTATCATTCAGGCTCCCACAGTGAGCCCAAATATGGACCTAGGGACATGGCTTAAACAAAATTGAATCTCACCCCCCTAAGGATGCTGCATACCAAATATCAAAACATTCCGACTGCTGGATCTGAAGAAGATTTTTAAAGAAAATTCGTCATTTTGAACTAAGTTATAATTCGGGCGCCCACAGTGAGACCAAATATGAACCCAGGGACTTGGCTTGAACAAAATTGAATCTCAACCCCCCTAAGCATGGTGCATACCCAATATCAAAAGATTCTGCCTGCTGGATCTTGAGAAGAAGATTTTCAAAGAAATTTGCCTGAAATGCACGAAGTTCAAATTTGGGCTCCTATACTGGTGAGCTCAAATATAAACCCAGGGGGCCGATTTGAACAAACTTGAATCAGATCCACCCCACAATATTGCATACCAAATATCAATAGATTCTGCCTGCTGGATCTGGAGAAGATTTTTTAAGAAATTTGCCTAAAATGCACGAAGTTCGAATTCGGGCTTCTATACTGAGCCCAAATATGAATCCAGGGGCCGATTTGAACAAACTTGAATCAGATCCACCCCACAATGTTGCATACCAAATATCAAAAGATTCTGCCTGCTAGATCTGGAGAAGAAGATTTTTAAAGAAATTTGCCTGAAATGCACTAAGTTCCAATTCAAGCTTCTATAGTGAGCCCAAATATGAATCCAGGGGGCCAATTTGAACAAACTTGAATCAGATCCACCCCTCAATGTTGCATACCAAATATCAAAAGATTCTGCCTGCTGGATCTGGAGAAGAAGATTTTTTAATGTTTTTCCCATTGCCTACAGTGTTGAAAAGTGCTGACTCAGCACTTTTTCAAAGTCCCGAAACTGAACCCTATGATAAAACCGATGGCAATTTTCTTTTACCAATCCTTTCTGTTGGTCCTAAGAAAGCTTCACACCATATAAAAATTCTCGGTGCCGTGCAGTTTTGGAGATATGGGCGTTTTAATTTTTTTCTATTTTTAGCTCCTGCAGTTCCCACGGGGCTGCAGGAAAAAAATTTTTGGCATAAATCAAGTACTTATAACCCAATAATACCTCATATTAAATTTGGTTCAAATCAGCCTCTGGGTTCAGAAAATAAAATTTTGGGCGGGGCAAAAATTCTTGCCCCTCTCAGAACAAAGGTAAATATTGCCCGTCAAACTTCTCTTGAACAAACTTGAGTCTACACCTCAAATGGAAGCTGCATACCAAATATCAAGTCTCTGCTATGGCTGGTTCATGAGAAGATTTTTTAAAATTTTGTGCATTTTGGCCCCACCCCACGCCACAATATGAGCAGAAATCCAATTTGAAGAAAAACCCAAATGGCCCTATATAACCACTACTTACATCAAATTTAATTAAAATGTGGCCAGTGGTTTAGGAGAAAGAGGCTCAAACACCACCTTCACGCAGGACGACAGATGACAGACGACGGACGGATGGACGGACAGACAGATGACGGACGGATAGACGGACGGAGAGACGAAGAGTGATAAGAAAAGCTCACCCTGACTTTCAGTCAGGTGAGCTAAAAACTGATTTCACAAATTTTGGTACAAAATGGCTGCTGGACCTCACCCAAAAACACTGGTTCTCGTCCCACGGTGATAACAAAGGTACCCAAGAAGTTTTGTAAAGATTGGTTCATAAATACGGCCTCTAGCCTGAGCTGTATAGAAGTTGTGTACAAACAAGAGGCCCCAAGGGGCCTTTAATCGCTCACCTGACAAAGTAGTTCAAAGAAGTATTTGGGATCAAAATTAGCTAGCCATGGAGGGGGTGGTGGATTCATACGGGTAAAACTGTTTTTGCAAAATATCAAAAGATTTTTATTGGTGAAACCGAAGATGAATTTTTGAGAATATTCCTCATAATGCACTAAGTTAAAATTTGGGCTCCCATAGAGAGCCCAAATATGACCCCAGGGACTCAATTTGAACAAACTTGAATCTGACCTCCCTAGAGATGTTGTACACCAAATATGAAAGAATTCTGACTGATAGATCTGAAGAAGATTTTTAAAAAATACTCCTCGTATTGCACTAAGTCAAAATTTGGGCTCCCATAGGTAATCCAAATATTAAAACAGCGACTCAATTTTAACAAACTTGAATCTGATCCCCACAGAGATGTTCTATACCGAATATGAAGGCATTCTAGCTGTTGCATCTGAAGAAGATTTTTAAAGAATAGTCATCATATTGCACTAAGTTCAAATTCAGGCTCCTATGGGGAGCCCAAATATGACCCCAAGAACTCGATTTGAACAAACTTGAATCTGTCCTCCAAAGAGATGTTGTGTTTACAAATAGAAAAGAATTCTCAATGATGGATCTGAAGATGATTTTAAAGATTAATCCTCATATTGCACCAAGTTAAAATTCGGGCTCTCATAGGGAGCCCAAATATGAACCCAGGGTCTCGATTTGAACAAACTTGAATCTGACACCTCTAGAGATGTTGTATACCAAATATGAAAGAATTCTGCCTGGTGGATCTGAAGAAGAAGATTTTTAAAGAATAATCCTCATATTGCATTAAGTTAAAATTCGGGCTTCCATAGGGAGCCCAAATATGAACCCAGGGACTCAATTTGAACAAACCTGAATCTGATCCCCCTAGAGATGTTGTATACCAAATATGAAAGAATTCTGCCTTGTGGATCTGAAGAAGAAGATTTTTAAGGAATAATCCTCATATTGCACTAAGTTAAAATTCGGGCTCCCATATGGAGCCCAAATATGAACCCAGGGACTCGATTTGAACAAACCTGAATCTGATCCCCTTAGAGATGTTGTATACCAAATATGAAAGAATTCTGCCTGGTGGATCTGAAGAAGAAGATTTTTAAAGAATAATCCTCATATTGCACCAAGTTAAAATTCGGGCTCCCATAGGGAGCCCAAATATGAACCCAGGGACTCGATTTGAACAAACTTGAATCTGACCCCCCTAGAGATGTTGTATACCAAATATGAAAGAATTCTGCCTGGTGGATCTGAAGAAGAAGATTTTTTTTGATTTTGGAAAGAAGTTCATGGGTGCTATCAGAGTTATGCCCCCTGTGGGGGGCGTGGCAACTTTATTTGAACAAAGTTGAACTGATATATGATAGGGAACATGCACAGCAAATTTTGTTGAATTTGGTCCAGTAGTTTGTGAGAAGTCGATAATGTAAAGTTTAAGACGGACAGACGGATGGACGACGGACAGAAAGTGATTAGTAAAGCTCCCCTTGAGCTTCGCTTAGGTGAGCTAAAAACTGATTGGACGTAATTTCGGTACAAAATGGCCACTGGCAGCCATCTTGAATTTTGGACCGCACCCATAAACACTCGTTCTCATCCCAAGGTGATAACAAAGATACCCAAAAAGTTTTGTGAAGATCGGTTCAGAATTACAGACTCTAGCCCGAGGCGTATTGACATGTGCACTGACTGTGTATTGGTAGCACTGAATAAATCAAATTTCATCTAATTTGCATAATTTCTGCATGAGAAAAAAACCTGTATTATATGTGATGTATTCCATGTTACTAAACATTCATACAAAAATTTATTCAAATCAGAACTTTCATACAGAAGTTCTGTACAAAAAACTGATTGCACTAACTAAAGTACAAAATGGCTGCTGGGGGCCATCTTGAATTTCAGACCACACCCAAAAACACTCATTCTCGTCCCACAGTGATAACAAAGGTACCCAAGAAGTTTCGTAGAGATCGGTTCATAAATACGGCATCTAGCCCGAGCCGTATTGGCATTTGCACTTTCAGTGCTGAAAGTAACACTAAATAAATCAAAGTTAGTCTAATTTGCATAATTTACGCACGAGAAAAAACCCCATATTATATGTGATGTATCCCATGGTACTAAACATTCATACAAAACATTATTCAAATCAGAGCTTTCATATGGAAGTTCTGCGCAAAAATCTGATTGCACCTAATTTTGTACAAAATGGCTTCCAGCGGCCATCTTGAATTTCGGACCGGACCCCAAAACATTCGTTCTCGTCCTACGGTGATAACAAAGGTACCCAATAAGTTTCGTAAAGATCGGTTCATAAATATGGCTTCTAGCCCGAGTCGTATTGAATTTTTGACGGACAGACAGACAGATGGACAGATGGCCAGATGGACGACGGACGACTGGCCATGGCATAAGCTCAAATTTGACTTACGTCAAAGTTGAGCTAAAAATCATGCCCAAATGTCATTGGAAAAGGATTTTATACCCGAAAGAATCCCTGTTTTCCATAATGCAGCTAGAAATTTAAACAATCCAGTCTTGATTAACAGACCACTGTCAAACAAGACTGAATTGGTTAAATTCCTAGTAGCATAATGGGAAAATTTTGCTGCTCGAATTTTTGTTATTTTTTTTTACCTTTGCGTCCAGAGGGTTAAGGGCACTTTTAACCCTTTACCAACGTACCGGCCAAAACCGGTCAGCGCTATTCAAAAAAATTGCCAATTAATTAGGCTTTCCCAAACCCAGTTTGGGAAAGGCTCTTGTTATTCTTCTTTTTCAAAATTTTTCTTCCAATACCGCCCAGCTCTACTGGCTGGTTCATGATCTGATCAAACTTTGCAGTCTACTTTTCTCCCAATCAAGCAGCAGAATTTTACATCTAAACAAGAGCACCGCCTAGCGGGTCATTGTACGCCCGTTTTGTATTTTTGAAGGGTTGGGGCAAGGATGGGGGTGAGGGTGAAAATTGTTTGGACCAACCCCATATTCGAACTTGACCTGTATTTTGTTGTGATTAAACAACATACCAAGTTTGGAACCAATCGGAAAACAAATATTAAAAGTTTTCATCCAGAAACCAAATATTTGATGCATTCTATGTCCAACAAGGGCCATAATTCAGGGGAACTTCGAAGTTCGAACTGACCCCATATTCGAACTTGACCTGTCTTTTGTTTTGATTAAACAACACACCAAGTTTAGGAGTCAATCGAAAAAAAAATACTAAAGTTATCATCTGGAAACCAAATGTTGACGAACAGACAGACCGATGGATGGACAAATGGATGGACCAATGACAGACAGACAGACTGATTCCATAATTCGATGGTTTTTCAACAGGCGTATAAAAAATCAGTCAGGCCATACTAAAGTTATAATCCGGAAAACACAAAATGCCCAAATTCAAGAGGAATAACTCTGGAAAGGTTCATGTGATTTTGGCCGAAAGTGAACTTGAGCTGTCCTTTGTGGTCATAAACAAAATCTGAGAATTTGAAACAAATTAGTCAAGGCAAACTAAAGTTATCATCCAGAAACCACATAATTCACAAATTTGCAATCATTCAAGGGGAATAACTATGGAACGGTACATGTGATTAAGGCCAAAGGTGAACTTGAGCTGTGCTTTGAGGTCAAAAACAAAATCTGAGAATTTGAAAAAAATCGGTCAAGGCAAACTAAAGTTATCATCCGGAAACCACAAAATCCACAAATTTGCAATCATTTAAGGGGAATAACTCTGGAAAGGTATATGCGATTGTGGTCAAAAGTGAACTTGAGCTGTATTTTGTGGTCAAACACAAAAAACTGAAAATTAGAAATAAATCGGTCAAGGTAAACTAAAGTTATTGTCCGGAAACGAGAAGTTGATCTAAATTCCCATAAATAATGGGGCCATAACTCTACTGCAAATGGGCCGCTAGAAACGGAAATCGAACCTATCCTGTATTTTGTCATACTAAATCCACATGCCAAATTAACTCAGCTCAACCATTACAACTAAAGTTATCATCCGGAAACGAAATGTGTCCATGGACAGACAGACAGACAGACGGGTGGAGAGGACCATTCACATAATACGTCCCGTTTTTCAAACGGGCGTATAAAAACAACATCTGAAAAATTTGGTGTCAATCTGTCAAGGCGTTCAGCTTTAAATGAACGGAAACCAATTTTTTTTTTCAAAAATTGTGGTTTTCAAAGGGCCATAACTCTGCAGCAGATGGACTGAGAAACACCAATATCGAACTTGACCTGTTTTTTATTGCTACAAACAACATCTGAAAGTTTGATGTCGATCCATGAAGGCGTTCGACTTTAAATGAAGGGAAACCAAATTTTTTCGAAAGATTGTGTTTTCAAAGGGCCATAACTCTGCAGCGGATGGACTGAGAAACACCAATATCGAACTTGGCCTGTATTTCATTGCTAAAAACAACATCTGAAAAATTTGGTGTCAATCCGTCAAGGCGTTCAGCTTTAAATGAACGGAAACCAATTTCTTTATAAAAATTGTGTTTTCAAAGGGCCATAACTCTGCAGCGGATGGACTGAGAAACACCAATATCGAACTTGACCTGTATTGTATTGTTAAAAATAACTTCTGAAAGTCTGATGTCGATCCGTCAAGGCGTTCGACTTTAAATGACGGAAACCAAATTGTTTACGGACAGACAGACGGACGGACAGACAGACTGATAACATAATACATCCCGTTTTTATAAACGGGTGTATAAAAACTCTCTCAAAACAACAAGAGCTCATTCTAATCAAGGATTCTACATATGTTGTGAAAAATGAAAATTTTTGGTTATTTAAAAAAATGTTTGCAAGTGTCCTGGCTGCCTGAGTCATGTTTAGTAGAGGGTAAAGGCAAATGACACTTGACTTCTGAATAACAGCTCGGTTACACAACTTTTTCTCATGACCATTATCAAAGCCTCAATATCAGACCACCTTCTGTACAACATCAAAGGCATTTTAGGCATCTAGGAGTCAAAAAAAAAAAAATGAAAACCACAATAATTGTCACTTGAAATGGCATGGACTGACATCAATTATACTGATTCAAATCATGGTTTGAGCAGTCACTATAGTACACAGTAAAATATCAAGTAGATATAATAAACACACTTCAGCAATCATGCAAAAAGTGTGACTGGAACAAGCACTCATTTATTAAATTATTGGTGCTTAAGGTCACATATGCTAATCATGACTGTAACATGGAGATCAAGTCAAGTTTAGTCAATTGTTTATACCCATGTTGCCCATTTTAGAGGACTTCCACCCCAAACATTGGTGACTGTGTCCTATTTTACCAGTAAAACAGAGCTTGTTTACTACAGGAAATAAAAACAAAAGCAACGCGAAGCGTGGCATATGCCCCCTCCAGCAATACCATGGATAGCATTATGCCATCAAAAGCATGACATGTGCCTGCAGCAATCTGTACTAATATAAACAAGCAGGTAAAAATTATTTCAATCCAATGTATGATGACAGAGCTTAGAGCAGCAAATAAGTTGGACGGACACATTTTTCAATCATCCCCTAAGTTAAACAAGGGCAAAATAACACTGTAAATGCTCATGCGAAGATATTAATTCTACTGTAGGATCCGTTCCCCCATGCTGAGGAACAAGCATGGTAAAAATTATTTGAATTCAACGTATGATGACAGAGCCAGAGCAGCAAATATATTGGACAGACACATTTTTCAATTATTTTTCAATAATAATCCCCTAAGTCAAACAAGGGAAAATAACTCTGTAAATGTTTACGCGACGATGTTAGGATCCATTCCCCCATGTTGACAGACAAGCATGGCAAAAATTATTTGAATCTGACAAATAATGACCGTGCTAGAGCAGCAAATATGTTGGACAGACACATTTGCGTTACGCACGAATGTACGAATGTATGCAGCTCTCCACTATAGATACCCCCCTCCAACCAAGTCAGGGGCATAACAAGCACTGCCTCACTTCCCGGGGTTCCTAATGGGGATTGGAATGGAATTTTATTATTTTTTCAATTATTCCGTTGAAAACATAGTTTATGACTCCTCACTGGAACGAGCTCATTGAGCTCGTTCCATTGAGGGGTCCTCAGCTATGTTTTTGACATGAAATAAATGAAAACTTTTTAGTTACTAAAGTGCTAAATTATTTTTCAAAGGTGACTTTGCAACATGAGTATTTTTTTCAAAGATACAATGCTGTCAGCAAGGGGAGGCTTAGTTTAGCAAGATTTTGTTCAATAATTGTTTTGTTACTGTTTATTGGAGAGTGCTGTTGACACTCTCCAATAAATTGTAATGAAACAATTTTATATGAAATGTCTTCATCTACAACTGCACTAACAAGTTAATGCACACAGTGTAAAGCCACCAAAGTGGCTTTCAACACTTTTCAGTAGAACCCTGATAGTAGCTAGTGGCTTCTAGCACTCTACCAGTCAAGACATTTTTTTTTTTTTGCAAGTGATGTTTGCTGTGCTAGGAAAGGGTTGAGGTCACTCTCAGCATCTGTCAAGTTTAGCCAATTGTTTACACCCATTTTAGTGACTTTCACCCCAGTCATCAGTTACCAATTGTCCAATTCCAATTTTTTTTTTTTCTTTTTTATTAACGACACATTAACAGCCAGAGACATATCATGTCGGTGACAGTTTTATGGGTGGAGGAAGCCGGAGTACCAGGAGAGAACCACCGAGCAACGATGAGCAGCTGTCAGCTCTACAACATCGTAACTCTGAACTCTGCACTGTGGCACAGGCAGGGTTAGATTGGTTGAAGACATGCACACCATCAATGTGCAGTACGCCTTAGTATACAGCTTCATCATGCCCCCATGTAGGTAATCAGGGTTAAGTGCCTTGCCCAAGGACACAATGCGGGAGCATGAATCAGTCGGTGAAATGGTCACCCCATCCAACTACTAACGTCCAATTCCAATTCACTGAATGAATACTTGCTTTTTCTTTCCATATTTTCTATATAATTTTACATGTGTGAGTGAAGGTTTGTTTTTCTCAATGATAAGAATCCAGAAAATAAATGTTCAAAAGTTCATGTTCTTGTTCCATTTCCTTTATTTTCATTGATGGGAGTGGGGGGGGGGGGGGGGGGGGGGGGGGTATCCAGGGCGGAGGAGATTTTCAAGGATATCTCCTATGGGTAAGATATCCGGGGGGGGGGGGGGGGGGGTTATCATAGCACACTGATCCTATTTTACCAGCATAACTTTTCCACTACAGTCCAAAAGCACTATTTAACATTCCAGTGTTCCCCTGGGGTGACAAAAATGACTAGGAGTTTTTCCCTATCACATGAAAGTCAATCTGACACTGACATATGTGAGATATTCAGTTGCTTGGATTCCTGCTTCTAATTTATGAATATTTTGTGTACATCCATTATTAGGATGTTTTTGTGCTACAAATTCTGCAAGTGTGCTTGTAATTACAAAAGTATCATGCAAGAAAGCAATCACTCACTTTTGAGTGCAAGCCCTTGTAATTGTATCTTAACACTTCACTCAGCGGAAATTTACAAATCTATGAAATCTGTACAACAAAATGAGAAAAAACAACCAATTATCTTGGGGTTTGCATTTTTTTTTTTAATCATTTACCACCTCACAAAATCTGGCTAGAGCATTTTTTCAAAGAAAGTGTCAATCACACTGTAGCTTAACTTGACTGTGTGTAGTGTTTGATGAAAAGGATATTGTTCAATGTTTATGAAAGGATTATGAAATAAGACAAGAATTGTGATAACTGAGAATATGTTAATTTATGTTCCCTACATGATACGTTTTCAATAAGAACAAGAGGGGGGGGGGGGGGAGGGGGGCATGCCCCTGGACATACCCCATGGCACATACCACCAAACAATGACAAGAGTAGAAATAAACCATGATACTGTGAAAGCCTTTCCCCATAAACTATCTTCATTTCAAATTGCATTGAGATTCGATAATCCAAACAAGGTGAACAGACAAAAAATTGGCTATTTTACGAGGCAGACAGCAAAATTATCATCTTTGTTTTACAGCAAAACATTAATTTACCGCCAACTGAGCCCACTCAGCAACAAATCTTTAAGTGTTCACAAACCCATTTTATAAGAGGCCCCAAGGAGCCTTAATCGCTCACTGGCCAAAGTGGTTCAAAGTATTTGGGGGGTCACATTCAGTTAGACATGGTTCATCAACACTACAAAGGAACAAAGTCATGAGAGACAAATTTTATGGAACTAGGGCTATGGCTTGAACAAACTTGAATCTTACCCCCTAAGGATGCTGCATACCAAATATCAAAAGCATTCATCTGCTGGATCTGAAGAAGAAGATTTTTAAAGAAAATTCCTCATTTTGAACTAAATTATCATTCGGGCTCCCACATTGAGCCCAAATATGAACCCAGGGACATGGCTTGAACAAACTTGAATCCCACTAAGGATGCTGCATGCCAAATATCAAAACATTCCGACTGCTGAACCTGAAGAAGATTTTTAAAGAAAAATTCCTCATATTGGACTAATTTACAATTCAGGCTCCCATAGGGAGCCCAAATATGGACCAAGGGACTTGGCTTTAACAAACTTGAATCCCCCCCCACCCCCCCCCCCCCCCACCCCCCCCCACCCCCCGCCCCCCCCCCCCCCCCCCCCCCACCAAAGGATGCTACACACCACATATCAAAACATTCCGACTGCAGGATCTGAAGAATATTTTTAAGAAAATTCCTCAATTCGAACTAAGTTACAATTTAAGCTCCCACAGTGAGCCCAAATATGCACCTAGGGACATGGCTTGAATGAACTTGAATCTCACCCCCTAAGGATGCTGCATACCAAATATCGAAACATTCTGACTGCTGGATCTGAAGAAGAAGATTTTTAAAGAAAATTCCTCATTTTGAACTAAGTTATACTTCAGGCTACCACAGTGAGCCCAAATACGAACCCAGGGACTTGGCTTGAACAAACTTGAATCTCATCCCCCTAACCATACTGCATACCCAATATCAAAAGATTCTGCCTGCTGGATCTGGAGAAGAAGATTTTTTAAGAAATTTGCCTGAAATGCACTAAGTTCGAATTCTGGCTTCAAAACTGAGCCCAAATGTGAATCCAGGGGCCGATTTGAACAAACTTGAATCAGATCCACCCCACAATGTTGCATACTAAATATCAAAAGATTCTGCCCACTGGTTCTGGAGAAGAAGATTTTTTAATAATTTTTTCTATAATTCATACGGTGCCTATCAGAATTATGCCGCACTACATAGCCCCACAAGGGACGTGACCATTTCATTTGAACAAACATGAAATTGCCATAGTAGTAATGAACATTCACATGAAGTTTTCGTGAAAAATCGGACCAGTGGTTTCAGAGAAGTAGTTTGAAAAATGTTCATGATGACGGATGGCAAGTGATAAGTTGAGCTCCCTTCGGTAAAGCCTAAAAACCTCAAAACACTGAAGTAACTCCACAGAGTCAGTCAGGTAATTTTAAGAGCATGCTAATAATAAGCATGGAATATGCACCACACCCCCTCCCCCCCCCCCCCCCCCCCCCCCACACACACACACACACACTCTTCTCTAAGATGGGCATATTTTCAACATTAGGCATACACACATGATGGGTTTATTGTCTTTGTTTTACAGCAGAGAGGACATCCAACCCAGTTGAAATTGTGAACACCCCAATAGTTTGTCAATCAGACCATCGACATGGGAGATGTGAAATTATTGTCTTGGTTTCACAGCAAAAATTAATCCCCCCCAACCCACCAGTAACTGTAATGGCCAGAAACACCCGTTACTGAAGTCTTGTGACGAATGGACCATCGACATAAGAGACAGAGAACAAAGACATAATGCTACATGTGGGGAGGTGATTAGCATGTATTTTCTTTGTTTTACTGCAGGGAGATAACCCATTTGAAAGCCTTTCCAATAAACAATCTTCATTCCAAATGTCATTGAAATCTGATAACCCCAAACCTGAAATATGAGGCGAACAGACAAATAATTGGCTATTTTTCTATATTCAAAGGGCCATAACTCACAGAAAAAATATTTTCAACAGCAAAACGGCTGATGCTCCTTAAAGATCTCTTGATAGTGAACATCTGTGTGACATTTCATCGAAATCTGAGCAGTAATGTTCAAGTTATAATGCGAACAGACATCAGAGTGTGGATGGATAGATGGATGGCTGGACGCACACATGCATGCATGCATGCACACTCGCACGCATGCATGCACGCGTGCACACACACACACCCCACACACAGTTGGACTCAAGGACAGACTTATGGATGGGACACACACGGACAGGCGCAATCCTGTATACCCCACTTTTAAAAAAAAAAAAGAGTTGTGGTATAATAATTTAAGGTGTAGACTGTACTAAAGAACTGAGGCCTGGGTTGATGTGGCCCCCTCACAGCGTATGTCAACCAAAGTTACCAAGTTACAGTAAAATCATTCAAAAATGAGTCATCCCTACCTAGTTGCAATGAAATCCCTTCATAAATATGACTTGTAGACTTTGCAAAAGGAATCAGCCATGTTAAGTTGTTGAAAAATGCCCGCTCAGGATCACAGATCCAATGTCGAGTTGTGACCTTGACCTTTGACCCTGGCGAGTCCAAGGTCAATAGGGTTCTTCCTCGCACCAAGGCCAACACACCTATGAAGTTCATGACTCTAGGTTGAACCACCACTCATCCACCAAGTTCACATCCGACCAATTGTTGCAATATACTATGTTCAAGGTCACTGTGACCTTGACCTTGACCTGGTGAGTCCAAGATCAATAGGGTTCTTCCTCGCACCAAGGCCAACACACCTATAAAGTTTCATGGCTCTAGGTTGAACCACTATCAAGTTATCATCCAGAAACCAATTGTTGTGATATACTATGTTCAAGGTCACGGTGACCTTGACCTTTGACCTGGTGAGTCCAACATCAATAGGGTTCTTCCTCGCACCAAGGCCAACACACCTATAAAGTTTCATGACTCTAGGTTGAACCACTATCAAGTTATCATCCAGAAACCAATTGTTGCGATATACTATGTTCAAGGTCACTGTGACCTTGACCTTTGACCTGGTGAGTCCAAGATCAATAGGGTTCTTCCTCGCACCAAGGCCAACACACCTATAAAGTTTCATGACTCTAGGTTGAACCACTATCAAGTTATCATCCGGAAACCAATTGTTGCGATATACTATGTTAAAGGGTCACTGTGACCTTGACCTTTGACGTAGCGAGTCCAAAATCAATAGGGTTCTTCCCCTCACCAAGGCCAATCTACCTATGAAGTTTCATGAATGTGAGTTGAACCATTATCAAGTTATCATCCAGAAACCAATTGTTTAAGATTTACTATGTTCAAGGTCACTGTGACCTTGACCTTCGACGTAGCATGTCCAAAATCAATAGGGTTCTTCCTCCCACCAAGACCAACCTGCGTATGAAGTTTAATGAATGTGAGTTGAACCACTATCAAGCTATCATCCGGAAACCAATTGTTTACGCCCGCCCCGCCCGCCCGCCATTCACCAAACTATAAGTCGAGTTTGACTTCGTCACAACTCGACTAAAAATTCAAAATAGTGAGATTTTTTACGCGGCGAAGCTTGTTTTTCCATACAAGACAAAAACTGTAATGCTCCTCATCATCCCCCCCCCCCACCTCATCCATTACTTTTAGAAATCCTACTCAAAAAATAGATAAAATATTGGCAATGTTGCGGGAACATATGCACAGTTTCATCAAACTGATTGATAAAAATTAGGTGGGAAAAAATTTGCATAAAATAAATTCCACCCCCTCCCACAGACACACCCAATCACCCCCCCCCCCCCCCACCTCCATAAACATACCATAAATTCAAGTCAGAAAAAAATGAGGGGGGAACACACCCCACCCCACCAAATTTAAAAATAATTTGTTTGATTTCCTGCTCTCAGTACAAGTACAGTGCCTTCAGTTCTGAGACCACCCTCCTCCTCCACCCCCCCCCCCCCACCCCCCCCCTTCACTGGCATGGTCCATCAGGATTTCAGACCATGGCTCCACAACTGGAAAGAAAGATTAGGTGCTTTATGAAGATGCAAAAATTTACAAAACAAGAGGCCCCAGGGGGCCTGAGGGCGATCACCTGACATGGTAGCCTAAATATCAACCCAGAGAATTGATTTCCACAAGTTGCATCTGCTCCTCCTAAGAAAAGCTGAAACCAAATATCCAAATATTCTGACCAGTGGATCTAAAAAAAGATTTTTAAAGAATATTCCTCATACTGAACTAAGTCATAATTCGGGCTCCCACAGGGAGCCCATATATGAACCCAGGGACTTGGCTTTAACAAACCTGAATCTCACACCCCTAAGGATTTTGCACACCAAATATCAAAACATTCCAACTGCTGGATCTGAAGAAGAAGATTTTTAATGAAAATTCCTCATTTTGAACCAAGTTACAATTCGAGCTCCCACAATCAGCCCAAATATGGACCTAGGGACATGGCTTGAACAAACTTGAATCTTACCCCCCTAAGGATGCTGCATAAAAAATATCAAAAGCATTCATCTGCTGGATCTGAAGATTTTTAAAGAAAATTCCTCATTTTGAACTAAGTTGTCATTCAGGCTCCCATAGTGAGCCCAAATATGAACCAAGGGACTTGGCTTGAACAAACTTGAATCTCAGCCCCCTAAGGTTGCTCCATGCCAAATATCAAAACATTCCAACTGCTGAATCTGAAGAAGAAGATTTTTAAAGAAAAATTCCTCATATTGACTAAGTTATAATTTGGGCTCCCACAGGGAGCCCAAATATGGACCCATGGACTTGGCTTTAACAAACTTGAATCTCCCCCCCCCCCCCCCCCCCCCCCCCCCCCCCAAGGATGCTACTCACCACATATCAAACCATTCCGACTGCTGGATCTGAAGAAGAAGATTTTTTAAGAAAATTCCTCACTTCGAACAAAGTTACAATGCAAGCTCCCACAGTGAGCCCAAATATGGACCTAGGGACATGGCTTGAACAAATTTGAGTCTCACCCCCTTAAGGATGCTGCATACCAAATATCACAAGATTCTGCCTGCTGGATCTTGAGAAGAAGATTTTCAAAGAAATTTGCCTGAAATGCACTAAGTTCGAATTTGGGCTTCTATAGTGAGCCCAAATATGAATCCAGGTGGCCGATTTGAACAAACTGGAATCAGATCCACCCCACAATGTTGCATACCAAATATCAAAAGATTCTGCCTGCAGGATCTGGAGAAGAAGATTTTTGAAGAAATTTGCCTGAAATGCACTAAGTTCGAATTCGAGCTTCTATAGTGAGCCCAAATATGAATCTAGGGAGCCGATTTGAACAAAATAGAATCAGATCCACCCCACAATGTTGCATACCAAATATCAAAAGATTCTGCCTGCTGGATCTGGAGAAGAAGATTTTTTAAGAAATTTGCCTGAAAAGCACTAAGTTCAAATTTGGGCTCCTATACTGAGCCCAAATATAAACCCAGGGAGCCGATTTGAACAA
The DNA here is from genome assembly GCA_031216915.1 of Pictodentalium vernedei. Taxonomy (NCBI): domain Eukaryota; kingdom Metazoa; phylum Mollusca; class Scaphopoda; order Dentaliida; family Dentaliidae; genus Pictodentalium; species Pictodentalium vernedei. The sequence goes on from CM062290.1 coordinate 347,841,901, forward strand.
ACTTGAATCAGATCCACCCCCAATGTTGCATACCCAATATCAAAAGATTCTGCCTGCTGGATCTTGAGAAGAAGATTTTCAAAGAAATTTGCCAAAATGCACTAAGTTCAAATTTGGGCTCCTATACTGAGCCCAAATATAAACCCAAGGGGCCGATTTGAACAAACTTGAATCAGATCCACCCCACAATGTTGCATACCAAATATCAAAAGATTCTGCCTGCTGGATCTTGAGAAGAAGATTTTCAAAGAAATTTGCCTGAAATGCAGTAAGTTCAAATTTGGGCTCCTATACTGAGCCCAAATATACACCCAGGGGGCCGATTTGAACAAACTTGAATCAGATCCACCCCACAATGTTGCATACCAAATAGCAAAACATTCTGCCTGCTGGATCTGGAGAAGAAGATTTTTTAAGAAATTTGCCTGAAATGCACTAAGTTCGAAATCAGGCTCCTATACTGAGCCCAAATATGAACCCAGGGGGCCGATTTGAACAAACTTGAATCAGATCCACCCTCCAATGTTGCATACCAAATATCAAAAGATTCTGCCTGCTGGATCTGGAGAAGAAGATTTTTTAATGTTTTTCCCATTGCCTACAGTGTTAAAAAGTGCTGACTCAGCACTTTTTCAAAGTCCCGAAACTGTACCCTATGATAAAACCGATGGCAATTTTTTTTTACCAATTCTTTCTGTTGGTCCTAAGCAAGCTTCACACCAAATAAAAATTCTCGGTGCCGTGCAGTTTTGGAGATATGGGCGTTTTAATTTTTTTCTATTTTTAGCTCCTACGGTTCCCATGGGGCTACGGGAAAAAAAAAATCAGCATAAATTAGGTACTTATGACCCAATAAGCCCTCACATAAAATTTGGTTCAAATCAGCCTCTCGGTTTGGAAAATAGAAATTTTGGGCGGGGCCAAAAATTTTGCCCCTCCCATAACGACGCCAAGTATAGCCCCACAGACTTCTCTTGAACAAATCTGAGTCTACACCTCAAAAGGAAGCTGCACACCAAATATCAAGTCTCTGCTACTGCTGGTTCATGAGAAGAAGATTTTTTAAGATTTCAGCACACTTTTTGGGTGTGGCCCTACCCACGGGCGAGGCAACTTGATTTGAACAAAATCAAATTGCGATGTCATAACAAACTATTATCTCAAATATCAATTAAATTGGTTCAGCGGTTTGGGAGGAGAAGATGCAAACACCATGTTCACGGACGACGGACGACGGACGGTGAGTGATCACTATAGCTCTCCTGACTGAAAGTCTGGTGAGCTAAAAAGCTACATTTTAGCAAAAATCAGTCCCTTAGCTTTACCATGGTTTGGGGGGGGGGGGGGGGGGGGATAACATGCAATTATTGTGCTTATTTTGGCAATTAGACATCACTGCAAGAAACACCAAAATCTGTCCCATTTTTTATGATTCCCGCTTCAAATGCCAGTGAAATAAAAGAAACACATCACAAATCATATTTTTGTGATTTTGTTAACTTTTTGTTAACTTTTATTGAATTAAGATGTGGAATACGAATCATTTTTGTTTTTACTCCAATATTTTCATGAATATCTCTCCTAATTTCAACTATGGAGGTTCTTTTTTCACCTAATTATTTTTTTTTCACTATTTTCAGTTATTCTTTCACACATCTGAATTATCTACAACCCAGGCAAGTGTAAGGCAATTTGTCTGAAATACTTTTTCTATCTTCCATGTTCTACTCAGCTTATTTATAGTAGTTTTTTTTTTTTTGTATTAGGGTTTAAGGACACATTAACAGCCAGAGTCATATCATGTCGGTGACAGTTTTATAGGTGGGGGTAGCCGGAGTACCCAGAGAGAAACACCGAGCAACGACGAGCAGCTGTCAGCTCTCCAACATCGTAACTCTGAACTCTGCACTGCAGCACAGGCATCATCGTGCCCCCATTTATAGTAGTTAGTACAGTAAACTGAAAACTTGAGACTCAAGTTTGCAAACAAAACATGGGGTCTCAAAATCATGAGAATTTGTCCCCTGATCGTGAGGTCGGGAGATGGCATAAAAAAATCGGGCGCCTCCTGCCAAAATTGTTAAACTTAACATGTCTGCACGTGACAGTCTGGTGGTCATGGTTGACAGATCATGACCAAAATAGGACAGTCTGATCTTGATATCATACCAAGATATCCTACCAAATTATAATGAAATCCCTTCATAAAAACAACCTGCAGACAGCGCTAAAGGAATCTAGGTCACATGCCCAAGTGGTGGTAACAGCTGACTAATTGTGACCAAAATAGGACAGTCTTATTTGGACATCATACTGAGTTATCCTTCCAAGTTACAATGAAATCACTTCATAACTATGAACTGTAGATTGTGCTAAACAAATCTGGGTCATGTGACTGTGCGGCCATCACACTTGACCGATCACGGCCAAAATAGGACGTTCTCATCTCGACATTATACCGTGTCATCCTACCGATTTACAATGAAATCCCTTCCTAAAAGCAAGCTGTAGACTGTGCAAAAAGAATCTAGGTAACATATCCCTACGGCCATCATGGTTGACTGAACCCAACCAAAATAGGACATTCTCATATGGACATTATACCGAGGCATCCTACTGAGTTACAATGAAATCCCTTCATAAATACAACCTGCAGACTGTGCTAAAGGTTTTGGGGCTTCAGGCATGCGCAGCCATCACCGTTGACCGGTCGCGACCAAAGGGGAGCAGTCTCATCAAGACATGACCTCAAACCTGCATATGAAATTTTATGATTATTGGACAAGACCTACAGGGTGTAGCCTGTGCTAAACAAAATGTGAACAGACTCAAGAAACTACCGCACACGAGATGGCAATAACTTATCTTGACTTTGTCAAGTTAGGCTAAAAATCAACATTCAAAATATTTTTCTACATTTATTTATTAGGGTTTAATGACAATTTAACAGCCAAGGTCATACCATGTTGGTGACAGTTTTATGGGTGGAGGAAGCCGGAGTACCCAGAGAGAACCACCAAGCAATGATGAGCAGCTGTCAGCTCCCCAATATCGTAACTCTGCACTACAGCACAGGCAGGGTTAGATTGGTTGAAGACATGTGCACATCGACATGCAGTATGCCTTAGTACACGGCGTCATCGTGCCCCCATGAGGACAATTCAGGTTAAGTGCCTTGCCCAAGGACACAACACGGGAGTTTGAATCGATCGCTCAGACGGTCACCCATCCAAGGATTAACCGGGCTTGACATTGCTTAACTTCAGTGATCTGACGAGAACCGGTTACCGCAACGCCACCATGCCCCCATATTTTTCTACAATTTTTGCTTCCAACACTTTGCTTATGATCCCACATTGAGCTTGTTCATATGAGAGTCAGAAGCTAAGGGAGATTAAGAACATTTCTTTTAGTGGGGGGTGGGGGGGGGGAGCATTCTTTTTATTGAACTGGCCAAAGGCATAAACCAAGAATAACTTACCTCAAGTTCATTGTTAATAAGGGTCTCAAAAAAAATATTAATGACTTTAATCACTGAGCTCTGTTAACAAAGATTGAATTGGTTAAATGCGTAGCTGCATTATAAGAAAAGCTGCTGCATGAAATATTGGTATTTTTTACATCATTGTGCAGAGGATTAAAGGGAGAAAACGACATAGCCTCTGCTAGATATTAGATCCACCAGGGTGCTACCCAGGCACCTCTGAGCCCAGGTAGGCTTGGGTGAAGCACAATCATTTAGAGACTAATAATAAGAGTACAATGCACAATATGATAAAGTTGTGGATTAAGAAGTAAAAAAGTTAAAAAATTGTTTCTCAGGACCTCCCATATGGTCCTTTTGGCTGCCACACTCTCTTTTTATAACCAATGCAAACTTAAAAAAATAAAAATTAAATGGTTTATATCTGATATTTTACCCAAGTTAATAAATTGAGAAATTTGTCTCTTGAGTGCAACAAGGCTTTGCATTGCTTTAGCCTTCTTGCACTCAAGGGACCGAAAAACACCACCACCCATGCTATTCTGTAGATTATGAGGCATAAAATAAACCACGGACATGAGCTGTTGATGGCAAAGAAATAATTACAAAAAATAAAAAAATAAAATAAACAAACACCTGCCCACATGCAATTTTACAAAAAAATGAACTGACAAACAGATCTAATTTGTTGAGCCTAATTTATTTGTGTTGGATGTCACTTTAAGCCTCTATGTAAACTAATTATTAGGTTATGTTTAGCTAACCATTTAAACTTATGATGCCCACTGTAGAGGACTTCTGCTCCAGCATTGGTTACCATCTTCCATTTAATCACTAAAACTGAACTTGTTTACTACAGTAAACAAAGGGCAATACTAAACATGGGCCACTGCCCCCAACCTGTAGGCATGTTCGCAGTAGCCTTAAAACATAAAAATAGGCCGATGAAATCGTCAGATGTGTACCCATACGCGCCACCACGGATGCCGACATTATGTACACCATACAAGGTATGGGTACATATAGAAATGGATTGGAGGAGTGTCTAATTTGATGGATAAAGGGTTAATATCTCCAGATCAAATTATCAGATTTACATAAAAAACTATACAGCACAGCACATCAGTAACCTGAATAAATATATAAAGTAACATGACAATCGGACTGATATTTTTTGAGTTATCTCATGCCAAGGGATTGGAGGAATTTTCAATTTGAAGGATAAAGGGTTAATATCTCCGGATCAAATTATCAAATTAACACCAAAAACTATACAGCTCAGCACATAAGTAACCTGAACACAATTATAAAGAAACTTGACAATCCAAGCAATATTTTTCAAGTTATCAAATGCCAAAGGGATTGGAGGAATTTTCAATTTGAAGGATAAAGGGTTAATATCTCAGGATTAAAATAACAGATTTACACAAAAAACTATACAGCTCGGCACATCAGTAACCTGAACACAAATATGAAGTAACTTGACAATCCAAGCAATATTTTTCAAGTTATCGAATGCCAAAGGGATTGGAGGAATTTTCAATTTGAAGGATAAAGGGTTAATATCTCAGGATTAAATTATCAGATTTACACCAAAAACTGTACAGCTTGGCACATCAGTAACCTGAACACAAATATAAAGTAACTTGACAATCCAAGCAATATTTTTCAAGTTATCGAATGCCAAAGGGATTGGAGGAATTTTCAATTTGAAGGATAAAGGGTTAATATCTCAGGATCAAAATAACAGATTTACATCAAAAACTATACAGCTCGGCACATCAGTAACCTGAACACAAATATAAAGTAACTTGACAATCCAAGTAATATTTTTCAAGTTATCGAATGCCAAAGGGATTGGAGGAATTTTCAATTTGAAGGATAAAGGGTTAATATCTCGGGATCAAATCATCAGATTTACACCAAAAACTATACAGCTCGGTACATCAGTAACCTGAACATAAATATAAAGTAACTAGACAATCCAAGCAATATTTTTCAAGTTATCGAATGCCAAAGGGATTGGAGGAATTTTCAATTTGAAGGATAAAGGGTTAATATCTCGGGATCAAATCATCCGATTTACACCAAAGACTATACAGTTCGGCACATCAGTAACCTGAACACAAATATAAAGTAACTTGACAATCCAGTAATATTTTTCAAGTTATCGAATGCCAAAGGGATTGGAGGAATTTTCAATTTGAAGGATAAAGGGTTAATATCTCGGGATCAAATCATCAGATTTACACCAAAAACTATACAGCTCGGCACATCAGTAACCTGAACACAAATGTAAAGTAACTTGACAATCCAAGCAATATTTTTCAAGTTATCGAATGCCAAAGAAATGGATAGGGACGCCGGACGGACGGATGGATGGACGGACAGATGGACGGACAAAGGATGGACGAACGACGGATGGTCACCCCGGATGCTGGCATTATATGTACCATACATAGTATGGGTACACATAAAAATTGTTTAAGTTGAAAGAGGGAAAAAGAGCTATAACTCTGGGAAAAATTATTGGACGGAACCCTCCATTCCTTCTGCATATCTATTCCCCCATGCAGGTATATCAGCTTAGCAAAGGAGATCCACATCCAACTGATGGCTTTGAAATTACAATGCAAAACGTTTGTACGGACCAACAGATGGATGGATGGATGGATGGATGGATGGATGGATGTCCATCCATGGATGGATGGATGGATGGATGGATTGATATGGATGGATGGATGGATGGATGGATGGATGGATGGATGGATGGATGGATGGATGGATGGATGGATGCATGCATGTTCTTACACATTCTTACTTGTGGGGTTTTTCCCCATGTTAAACCCGAACCCCACAAGGTCAAAAAATTAAAACCACAGTGCAAAAAACCCCACAAGTGGCCACTGTACTAACCCAAACCCACAACTACCGCTGACCCTAAATTGTAAACATCACAATGTACCTCTGTTAAGCCTGGACAGACAGATGGGTGGACAGACAGACAGATGGATGGACAGACAGATGAACAGGCAGATAGAATGATGGATGGAGGTCTTCACTACATATCCCCAAACCCTCCTTTGCAGGTCGGGGGCATAACAAGCACTGCTCCACATCCCACGGAGGGTTCCACTGTTATGCAATATCTCCACACTGCAGAACCAAACCATGTAAAAGTCACATCCAGCATTCTAAAAACACATCATTTGATATTTTAATCCAAGAAACTCATTGTAGAGAATACAATGGGATAAAATGTGTGAATACTCTATGAAAAAGGCTGCAGAGCGACTGGGGGATGAAGTATAAGTGGGGATTCTGGTAGAGCTGGGCGGTATTGAAATTTCAAGTTCGGTTTTGGTATTGGTATTTTTAGAATGCTTTACTGCAGTATCAGTACGGTATTCAGTACAGAAATTTTGAGAATGCTTTACCGAGTTGGTATTCGGTATCAACAGCATAAAGAACTCACACCAATACAAATATTGAATATTATTTTTTATATACTTCCCAGCTGCAAATCGCTGTTTTACAGCAGACAAAGTGACCGAATTGTCAAAATGTTGGAAGTGAGACAGACAATCAACAGCGATGATTTGATGTAACAAAAAAGCTGGGTATTTTCTCTCAGTATTTTTGATATATCAGATAACCTGTGGTGACTACCGCTATAAATCTGGGGGCTCTTTCTGGCAAGCATTTGAGTAATGTTCTGTTGTTTGTTCTTTTATTTTTTAACAAATGACTGGAATATTTTCAATACCGAAAATATCGGTAGTCTGAGATTCCCTCAGTATGGCAAATCGGTACTGACTCGATACAGATACCAAACAGTATTTATGGTATACCACCCTGGTACCCTCAAGAAAATTGTGTAAAAAAAATGTACCTGAGAAGAAATCTGGGTGATCTTAGGGGATTAGATGACCACCGGCACCAATCTGGCGCTGTCCACAAATTTTCTAAAATCGCCCAGATCGCACAGTAGTCCTACATTGTGTACTGGGACAAACTCAGTTTAACTGGTAGAATGCTGAAAGCCCATATTTGAGCTTTATTCTGAAGTGCAGGTGCCACAACTTAATGGCTTCACATTCTGTGGATGTTTTTCATATTATTTTTCAATTGTAATTATTTAGTCTGTGAGGATTTGCCTTGTAATAATCTCCCATAAATTGTAACAAGGCAAAGAGATGCAGACAAATTTGGATGACCATCAATAAATTAGCACTCTACCAGTTAAGTAGTAACTACTGCAAACCCGCCACAGTAATCGCCAACTTAAAAGTTAGTTCTTTGTTATTAAAAGATGACAAGTTAAATAACAAGTAATTGAGCTCATTTTGTTTGGGCTCCACCAAGTTGATCTTCTGTTTCTCAGGACATTTTTCATAAAATTGCATGTAGATGGGCAGTTTTTTATTTTATTTTTTATTTTTGTAAAATTTTTGTAATTATTTCTTTGCAATCAAAAATTCATGTTTTGGGTTTGTTTTTTTGTTTTAGACCTCATAATCTACAGAATAGCATCGATGGTGGTGTATTTCGTCCCTTGCGAGCAAAAAGACTTGGCAAAGAGAACAATTTATCAATTTTATTAACTTGGGTAAAATATCAGACATAAACCATTTAATTTTTATTTTTTTTAAGTTTGCATTGGTTATAAAGAGGGCAAGCAGCAGCCAAAAGGACCATGCAAGAGGGCCTGAGGAACAGATTTTTTAACTTTTTTAGGCACTACTATTTTTAAATATTGTGAGCAAAGTTGGCCTGCTAAAGTAACCTTAGCCTCTCTGGCTCTGCTGCCTTTGTAAAAAAAAAAAAAAATTCCCATAATTTTTTTCCAATTGTGGCACATGAATACTGCTTAACCCGAAGGATAAAGCAATCTTTAAAATCAACAGTGGATGGGTAAGTTTTTCTAATGAGGGAATCAAATATCAATTCCCTTCTCATGAGGTAATAAGAGACAGATTAAATTCTCTCCTCAGTGAAAACGAAATATTGATGTTACTCATCAAGGAATTTATTGGCTGCAAGTAATGTGTATTACAGATGATGCGAGAGTGGATCAAATTGGATACAATCTTTCATTCACTCTTGCAAAATGACACTTGATATCTAGTTTCCACTTAACATAGATATGACAGATAATGATCACTGTTACCAGTAAATGGGAGTTAGTTATTTATTTATAAAGGTTTAACGACACTTTAACAGCCATAGTCATATCACGTCGGTGACAGTTTTGAGTGGAAGAAACCGGAGTACCCGGAGAGAACCACTGAGCAATGACGAGCAGCTGCCAGCTCCCCAACATCGTAACTCCGCACTGCAGCACAGGTAGGGTTAGATTGGTTGAAGACATGCTCACAATCGACGTGCAGTATGGCTTAATTTAAATTCAATCTTGTTGGACAATAGCTCATTGCTTCTGCACACAGATCAAAACAACATTTTGTGCAACAATTTTTTGGTATAATGCAACATGGCATTTAACCCACAAAGAAAAATTTTCCAACTTTGGTCAATTTTTACTGCATTCGAACAGGTTTTCCAACTTGCTGTGTTCGCGTAAACTTGCAAGGTACACTCAAAGGACATTGGCAGTTGTTTCTAGGCAAGTCTTGGCTGCCTATGTAGGCAGCCAAGACTTGTGTAGACTCAACTGCAAAGTAACAAAGCATTAAATGTCACAGTGTGGCAAAAAGGTATGAAATATCTCTAGGACACTAAGGGTTAACCAATTCAAGTTTGACATTGCACCTGCACACTCTGGTCAAAATATTAAAACTTTGCTCAGCAATTTTTTCCAAAAATGCAATTGACTATTTAACTAATTCCGTTTTGTTTGTCAGAGCTCAATGAGCAAATTTGGCAGTTGAAATTTCAGTATTTTTACATCAGTGTATGGAGGGTTAACATAATTTTCTGAAATGGAAAAGAAGGATGACAAGAGATGGGTCAGCAAAATAAAAACCCAACAGTCTCAAATTGTAAAGTAAATGTAGGTCCTAATTAATTGATATTGCACTTGAGATAAAAAAAAACAAAACTATCAAGTTTCATAAAAAATTCAAACACCAAACCATTTAACATACTTTTATGACAAAGTAGGCCCATTAATTGCATATATGTTACAGAGTTGAATTTAAAAAAAACTATTATTAGACACAAAAACAAGAGGCCCCAGGGGGCCTGGGGCGCTCACCTGACACGGCAGTCTAAATATCAAACCAGGGACTTGACTAAAATAAGCTGCATACGCCCCTCCTAAGAAAAGCACATACCAACTACATGAAGTGATTGTGCCCACACAATACACAGGATTTTCCTTCTATTTTCAGTTCCTGCACTTTTACGTCCCAAAATTGAGATAAATGCATAAAAAACAGATTTTTTTTTATTTTTGCTCGGAAATTTTCAAAGAACCAAAGAAAATATTTTCAGACTAAAATTTTTGTTCTTCTTCTTAAAATTGACCAAAATGCATAAAAAAACAAAAAAATCAATTTCCGGACCCCAAATTTTCAGTGCAAAAAAAAATTTTTTTTTTGTCTTAAAACTGACCAAAATGTATAAAAAACAAAAAAACTCATTTCCAGATTATTGTGCAAAATTTCTAAGTCCGGACCGGGACCCCAAATTTTCAGCCTAAATATGAACCAAGGGATTTGGCTTGAACAAAACTTGAATCTCACCTCCCTAAGCATGCTGCATACCAAATATCAAAAGGTTCTTATTGGTAGATCTGAAGAAGAAGATTTTTAAAGAATATTCCTCATACTGTACTAATTTAAACATTTGAGCTCCCATAAAGAGCCCAAATATGGACCCAGGGAATTGATTTCAATAAACATGTGAAACAATCTTCCAAAGATGTTATACGTAAAATATGAAAGCTTTTGGAGCAGTGGTTTGGAAGCAAACGATTCTTTAATTTTTTCCCATTGCCCACAGTGTTAAAAAATGCTGACTTTGCATTTTTTTCAATGTCCCGAAAAAGTACCTTATGACAAAACCGATGACAATTTTTTTTACCAATCCTTTCCGTTGGTCCCAAGGAAGCCTCACACCAAATAAAAATTCTCAGTGCAGTGCAGTTTTGGAGATATGGACGTTTTTGTTTTTTTCTATTTTTGGCTCCTGAGGTTCCCACGGGGCTGCATGAAAAAATGTTTGGGCATAAATCAAGTATTTATAACCCAATAATACCTCATATTAAATTTGGTTCAAATTGGCCTATCAGTTCAGAAAATAGAAATTCTGGGCGGGGCAAAAATTCTTGCCCCTCCCAGAACAAAGGCAAATATTGCCCGTCAAACTTCTCTTGAACAAATTTGAGTCTACACCTCAAATGGAAGCTGCATACCAAATATCAAGTCACTGCTATGGCTGGTTCATGAGGAGAAGATTTTTAAAAATTTTGTGCATTTTGGCACCACCCCCCTCCTCAATATGAGCAGAAACCCAATTTGAAGAAAAACCCAAATGCCCCTATATAACCACTACTCGTGTGAATTTTCACTGAACTGCAGCCAGTGGCTTGGGAGAAAATGACCCAAACACCACCTTCACGACATACGACAGACAACGGACGCCAGACGGTCTGTCGGACAACAGACAAAAAGTGATCAGAAAAGCTCACTCTGACATTCAGTCAGGTGAGCTAAAAATTATCTAAATATCCCACAAATGTCCCAGATGAATTGACAACTTTAATTTTAGTACTCCCATATTTATTTATTGGTGTTTAAGGTCACTTTCAGCATCTACAGCAATATCATGGCTGCATCATTGGTATACATATGCTGCCTCTGAGGACTTTTTGCCTTTTATTATCAACTCAAGTTTTGGGCTGCACACACAATTCATGATTACTAAGGTCAGACTCTTAAGATCTATTTACAATCTATTCATAGCCAGGCCTGAAAATAAGCTGTCTGACATTTGCAGAATGAGGTCCACAGAGAGTAAATTTGATGATGCTATCCCATACAGTTGGCCAATTTATCCTCTGGGTACCTCTTTCTGTTTAGTTTTGAGACCCTGATTCAGATTGAGGTTCACAGAGGGTAAATTTAGTGAAGTTACCCTGCTGTGCAAGGTAGCATCACTAAATTCACCCTCTGGGGGACCTCATTTTGCAGATGACATATTTTGTGGCTTATTCATAGCTTATTAATTTATTGGGGTTTAATAACACTTTTAAAAGAAAGGTCACCTCAGAAAGGGTTGGAATATCTCGCAAGCAGGGTGAATGTCTGGGCAAATTGTGACCCAAAAATACTACTCAAAGTTTGCAAGCACCAGGTTCATCCAACTACCTGTTTTACATTTTAGTTGAAATATTGTAATGAAAAGTGTATATATTTTTTATTTAATTATATCTTTAATGATTTAAGTACAGAAATTAAGATTTTATTTGTGTTTGACATTATTTTTTAGCTTTGAATACAGTAACCATGGAAAATGGATATTTTTGGTAAAAGAGGAAATTTTTCAATATGCCAAAAAGTTGACGGAGCGAACTGCTATGACTTCAATGTAGAGTATGAGACCCATCACTGTTAATTAGAGCTTGACAACACCTTCTCGTGTTCCCAATCAGGTTCGTGGTGATCCTTTGTGGGATACTGTTCCATTCTTGGACCAGCATGGCACCAAGCTCCCAGCACTTCTTGGTTGGACTGGACGGGCTGAAATTGCAAGCTGCAACTCATTCCAGACATGTTCGATTGGATTGAGGTCAGGGTATCTTGCTGGCCAGTCCATACGCTCAATCCTGTCCCTCTGTCGGTACTCCCCGACAGCAGGGGCAACATGAGGACAGGCCTTATCGACCATCAGAATGAATCTATCACCCACTGCACCTGCATACAATCTGACATGGACATCCAGGATCTCATCAATATACCGTTGTGCAGTCAATGTACCGCCTTCAAGGACACAGAGCGCTGTACGTCCATCCCAGCTGATGCCACCCCAGACCATGAATGACCATCCACAATAGCGGTCATGCTCAGCAATGTTGGCTGCATGGAAACACTCTCCTGGTCTTCTCCATATCCTAGAACACCTATCTGTGTGGTCTTGGCAGTACCTTGAGTCATCTGTACAAAGGACAGGTCGCCAATCTTCTCTGGTCCATCCAACGTGATCCATGGCCCATTCATATCATGCCTGGCGGTGGTTCTGGGACAGCGGAATGCAAATACATGGTCGTCTCAATCGGAGACCACCTTCGTACAACCTTGCCTGGATAGTCTGCGTCGAAACATTTACCCCGGATGCATTCTGAAGGTCACTGCGAAGCTGGCTTGCTGTGGCAAAATGGTTCTTACGAGATAGAATGATCAAAAAACAGTCTTCAGCTGCAGATGTTGCCCTGTCTCTGCCACCACCATGCCGTCTTACTGGTGTGCCATACTGCTGAAATCTTGCCCAGGCTGTGGTGATCATCGTATGGTGCACACCAAGGGCTTCACCAACCTGACGATGGGTAGCCCCTTGCTCCACCATCCCTTCAGCCTGCCACATTTCTGCTTCAGACAAATGTCTTCTTACATTTGCCATATTCAATCATTAAATCACAAGGGTTTGTGTTGAAATGAAGACTGAATGCCCTACACATGTCATGTACATGTAGACAGTACACGAAAACATCATGAAAATCAAGGGGTACATGCTTTCCATGACTGTCATGAAACGTCTGCCTGTCAAGAGAGCTAATGTAAACACTGGGGACCATCTCAATACATTCCTCAATTATATCCACCAAAAATATCGCAAATATGTCACAAGCAAATTTCACAATGATGTGTCAAATATTTGGTGCTTAGCAAACTTTGAGTAGTATATAAACTGTATTCTTCTGCTTTGATTACAGATCAAGTAGACAACTGAATAAAAAAAATGAGTGGATATTTGGGCTAAATAAACAAGGGCTATGCACAGCATGGGCCACAGCCCCCGACCCGTAGGCATGTTCGAAGTAGCCTTAAAGGTATTGTGGCACAGACAAATTTTCTAAGTCAAAAGAGTGAAAATGGGCCATAACTCTGGGAAAAGTTATTGGACGGAACCCGATCCTTGTGCATATCCATTCAACAGTGGCTTTGAAATATGTGTATGCCCACTTTTTGTAATAAAACAAATTTTAAATAGAAAATTCAGTCCATCAAAAATAATTTAGCCCTCAACCAGTTAAGAAATTTCATCGAAATCGGTTCAATAAAGTAGGAGTTGTGCACACAAGAATCTCATTTGAAAATCCATAATAAATCTAAGTTCAGGGGGAGATAACCTCGTTAAAATTGTCACAGATGAACCATTTTAGAATATGCGCATGTTCACTTGATAGTCATAATGTTTGAGACGTTGGATCGAAATTGGTTAAAAAATGTAAGAGTAGTTGCTTATACAAGAATATTCAGACAGATAGACAGACGAATGTACAGGGCGTTAATATAGCCCCACTTCTCTGAAGTGGAGGTATAATAAGGGTATGGAAAGGCCATGAAACACCGATTAATCAATTAACCAATGATCAACGTCTTGACCGATCCAAAAAGTAATTGACCAATAAACCATTACTTTTGAACTACTGTATTATATGGGTTAAGAAAGAAGCAAACTTGCTCCAAAACAGGTAAACATTGTCACACTGACTCACATCAATTATTTGAGACAGAGTAAAGCATGCAAGTTACGTGCTGACATACTTGTTCACTTGCATGCTCATTATACTGTATCAATAGCTGGAAATGATCATTCTGAACCTTTTACCCAATGCAGGTAGAAGACGATACTTCATGAATTACTAAAAATTTTCAATTATTGTCTCAAAAACATAGATTATGACCCCTCATTGGAACAAGCTCAAGGAGCTCATTCCAATGAGGGGTCATAAGTTTTTGAGACAGAAATTGAAAAAATAATACAACTTTGAATCAAGATTATATTTTTGTATAAAGCACTGGCTGGATGTGTCTGTTGCTTTGGGTAAAGGGTTAATGCAGTAAATCATCAATGGTATGGCAATTATTCAGCTACCTATTAGGGCAAGTTATTAATTGGTTAACCAAGGTTAATCCATGCGATTAATTGATCAAGAGAACCCTTTAACTGTTTCAGCTCTAGAGCAGCACTGATAATCGGAAAAGGGGATTCTCATAATGTTTTTTAATAGCTCATAGTTTTGAATTTAACTCTACCCTAGAATGTTGGAAGCTGTTTTGTGGATATAGGAAGCTTCCTGTCAGACATGAATTACCACCATATCTTCCCAATCCACTCAATAATTGTAATGCCTCTCAAATCTGGCTAACCTATCAGTATTTATTGATCCTATTACAGGAGTACAAGTAACAGCCTTTCATTGTATTGATACATGGAGAATTATAGATTTCAATCATGTTTACAGATTCTAGCTGCCAATAAGGTCACTACACACAAGGGAGACTGAAGAAGAGGAAACTTGGTGGCTACAGTTGTATACAACATTTGAGCTGATCTTGATGACAGTTACCAACTCCTCATATTATAACACATAGTCACAAACAACATTGCACAATTAAAAAATTTAATTTTATGGTTTTTTTTCAAGTTTGCATTGTTCATAAAAAGGGAGAATGCAGCAGCCAAAATGACCAAGCAAGAGGGCATAAGAAACAGATATTTATCTTTCTTTAGGCCTTAAAACTTCATTCTTTAGGATTTGACATATCTTTTCTGTTAACATATTTTTTTTATTCTATGTTCTGTAAGTTTATTTTTATTTACTGTAAATGGGCGCATATAACTTGGGACAATTCTTGGACAATTAATGCTGCATTCAATTCTCAAAATATGCAACTGACCTGGGAAACCAAAAAAAAAAAAATGAAACTCTATATACACTGGATCCACTAATATGCAGAGTTCGTTATTACTTCTCATTTTCATTTTTACTATTATATTTTTTCACATAAACCGTTTCTGTATTGCGTAAACATAATAAGCTACCATAAATATTTCTGAATTTATGGCCTACTTCAGTATTTTGCAACCACGTCTGTAAAACATTCAAATCCAGGAATCCCATCGACATTTTTAGAAGACAAGGCAATGTCACTTGGGTTGGTTGCTTTTACCAAGTCACAGTGCTCTCATAATGAAACTGTCAATGACACTGAAGCTCAACTTGACCAAAAAGGGACTGAACTAAATAGGAAGTGCTGGTAATGCCAAATCATTCGCTCAAGTTTCTACAGAAGAGACATCACACCAAAGCTATAAATTAAATCGGAAAAAGATTGGGTGAGGGATGCGGTCTGTAGGGTGTGCTGATGGAATTGTTGACAATTTATATGCCAAATCCAAAATGGCCACTGGGGACCCTATTTTTTAACGAAATTCAGAAAAATTTGATAGCTCCCATCTTGACATCACACCAAACCTACGTATGAAATTTGAATATTATTTATATTTATTTAATGGTGTTTAAGGTCACACATTTCTGCACAATGGCTAATCATGACCTTGACAGTTTTACAGGTGGTGGAAGCCAGAGTACCCGGAGAGAACCACTGAGCAATGGCAAGCAACATATGATATTTGAAAAAGATCACCTAAGAGATGTGGCATGTAAGGTGTGCTAATGGAATTGTTAACAAATATATAAGTCAAATCCAAGATGGCTACCAGCAGCCATGTTTTCTAACAAAATTCAGAAATTTGATAGCTCCCATCTACACATTACACAAAAGCCACATATGAAATTTGAAACTGATCAGATGAGAGATGTGGCCAGTAGGATGTGCTAAAGTAATTGTGGGTAGACAGGGGGACGTATGAACTTACGGACATATGGACATACAGATCGATGACGGATTGCTACCCATCCCAATAGCTCATACTTTACGTTGTCAAGTTGAGCTAAGAATGCAGGATCCAGAAGAAGTACAGATAAATAGAATCTATTTGATGTAATAAATTTGCCCGTTTGCCAAAAATTCAAATTGGGATGTTCTGCGACGTAACCTCAGTTGCCCCAGATGACGATGTATATTTTACATTTTTTTCAATATTGAACATGATTTCAATTTACACCGATATTCTCCTTTATACAGCTGAACCCTGTTAATTGCATAGACACTTGTCAGAGAAAATTATTCAATTAACAGGAGTATTCAATTAAGAGGGATTTGTCACTGTGCTGTATACTTGAGATAAACTGAGTATTCTATTATATCATGTTTGACAGAGCTCATGGAGCTCTGTCAAACAAGATATAATAGATTCAAAGCCTGTAGTGGATGTACTGAGGCCAGGTATGTCTATCAATAAGTAGAATTTGGTCATTTTCAGGGTATTTCCAGAACATATTGCAAGATTTTTTATTCAATTAACAGGAGTTTACTCTATAACTCATATGCATTTAACAGGGCAAATTTGCACTGAATGTATGGTAAATGGTTTGGTGTTTGGAAATTATATTCAATTAACAGGGTTCTTCAATTAAGAGATATACAAGTGGGCTTCACTGTATCTCTAAATAATGTTTATGAGGAATAAGAGTCAAAGTTCAAGAATGAGACTTGGAACTCCACCGATTAATTAAAAAGCAAATATAACCTCAGAGGTATTTTGACCATGAAAATCCAATTTTCACAATTAGAAAACTGTTTCCTTGATTATGTCAAGAAATTAAATCTTTGAGGATAGTAGGTTGATAGATACTCCATTAGAAAGGGGACAATGGCTAATCATGACCACAACATGGATATAAAGTGAAGTCCAGCCAATCATTTATACCCATGTTGCCTACTTTAGAGGAATTACACCCCAGGCATTGGTGATCAGGTCCAATTTTACCAGTAAAATCGTTTATCACAGTAAACAAGCAATGCTTCACTTCCTGGGGTTTCCATGGTGAGGACAATAAAATTACAAACTAACTGACAATAAAGCCAACCATGGTTTGCCCCATATTCTTACATGGTTCCCAAACTATAACATTAGTTTCACTGACCTATTCATTCCCTTGCACTGCCCTTATTATTTTCCACCAGTTGAACCTTGTAAATCCAAAATGAAAACAGTCTTTCATCCCTATTTTCCCAAAGGGTCATGTACTAGGAAATATTATCAACTGCAGGGATTTTTGAGTGTCTACAGGGGGTGAATATGGGACCCTTCCCCAGTGACATTTGGGCTTAATTTTTCGTAATTCTCAACCCCAGATTTCCCAATCTCAGTCTCCACTTGAAGAAAAATTTAATGCACAATTGGTGTCCTGAACTGAGTGGTCATAGGGCCTCAGAAAAACTTTTTTTCTGAGGCCCTATGACCACCCAGTTCAGGACACCAATTGTGCAGTAAATTTAAATTGCTTACCTAACAAAGCTTAGAAAGTGTCTGCATTCAAAGGCAAATGACAAGTTCTTCTTTTATACTGCATGTATAAGAACAGCTTAATAAAGACTCCACAGACTTGGGTGAACATGATTCTATTCGACTTTTTGTTATAAAACTTCCTTGTAGTATACATGCCATTGCTCAGGTATCGGTCTTAATGTTCTCTACCCAAGTTGAATGTAAAATGTCTCTGTACACTTTTTCCCCTTCAAAACAAATACCCAATCAGAGTTCCCATGATGCAAATTTTCTCAATGGCATTGGCCCCGGACTCTTTCCCAAAGAAGGCTGAAGAATCCCTGCCACTGTAAATGGACAAATTTAGTTTATATTAATTTTGTTGGAAGAATGTATTGTATAGCAGTTTGAATGGGTTACTTTTTGTTCTACAATAAAATAAACCCCTTCATAACTTTTTTCATGAAACATTTTTTGCCAAAAGTCCACAAAAAAAATTCTTGAATAACTAAAAAGTTTAATTTTTTGTCTCACAAATATAGCACAGGTTATTAAAAAAAGAATTCTTGTTTCTCAGAGACCTCGTTTGTCAATGAAAATGTGCATTTGTGAATCATCACTTTTTTACCTTTAACGAAATTATTTTGCACTCATCTTGTTCGACAAAGCTCACTGAGCTCTGTCAAACAAGATATAGTTAGTTAAATATGCAACTACATCATGAGAAATGTTTTGTCGTGAAAACATTATTTTTTTTACATAATTCTACAAGGGGTCAACTTTTAATTCACTTTCAGGGATGTTTTATGGATTAACAAAAAGTGGGGAAAAAAAGCCTCCTTCCCTCGTCATAAAATTGAGGGGAAAATGTCTTGAGAAACAAGATTTTGACTTTATAGGCCTTGTGACACCTCAGTGGAGATTTTTTGTGAAGAGCACCGTTATAACTGTTACGTTTAACTCTTAACCTGCTGAGTATCTTCATGATATTATTTCATCAAATCTAGTTGTGGCTGCTGTGCAGCAGCCATGACTAGATTTGATGAAAAATCAATCCAAATGTAAAATAAGAAATCATTGGTGAAAAAATCCATTCAATTTACAGGGTAAAAATTTTATCATATGTGCCCACATTATACTTATTTCGGAGACAAGAGAAACCCTGTGCTGGGCAGGAATATCCCTCAACAGCATGGAAAGAGTTAATAAAGGAGTACAGAACCCAAACTAAAATTTCACCTAGAAATCAGGTAAAAGAATTCAAGAAAACTGATTATATTAGAAACGGTTTCAGTTCAGAGATGATGAATGGCAAAACATATTTCTTATATTGATCAGATAATTATGAAGAAAGTAACATGTTAATTGACAAAGGGAGCACACTCTTACTTCATGTATACATACAGACCAGATAATTAACAGAACATTGGACCTGAGGCGTTTCATTTTATGGTTCATTAACTTGTACATTACAAAGCTCTCTCACTGGAGGGAAAAACTGTAATGGAGTACTTGAAGAATGTTCAACTTAATCATCACAATAGACCATCTCAACAGGGTGGTATCATAATTATTCATTTATATCATAATCACCATCAAATAGCTCATTATAGAAAATGTCATTCACAAAACGTCTAGTATGGGAATGACGTCAGAAGTCAACGTCAATGTGGTAACATTGTTAGATGGTTTCGGAAAGAGTATTGAATTAATCTTTGCTTATTTTTCATTAACTGTCTATCTACAACATATATCAGACAACATTTGCATAAAACTTCCTGAATAACCTGGAATAACTAAATATTTTAATTTTTTCTCGAAAATATGGCTTGACACCTAATGCAACGGGCTCGACGAGCAGATTCCAATTCCAATGAGGTTTCATAAGCTATGTTTTTGAGACAAAAATTTAAAAAAAAACCAAGGGGCCCCAAAGGGTCTTAATTACTCACCTGATAAAATTGTTTAAAGAAAGATTTAAGGTCACATGTTAATATAGTTTATCTAAATTAGATAGAGGTGTGGGGGTGGGGTGGGGAAGAAAGGACTGTTGGGTGAACTGTTTTTTCTTTTTTTTTGCATAAAATGACTCAAACCCTTCAAAACTCACTTTGATCCCACCCCCCACTCCCACTCCCCCCCCACCCTCCCCACAAGTGGTAAAGGGGGTTTGTTTTGCATAAAATCACTCAAAAATCCTCCAAATCTAGTTCTCATGCAAAAAACCCGAAAGATTTTGAGCAAAAGACTGTCCTCCCTAACCCGAGCCTTAAGAGGACTAATGGAACCCCATTTGAATAAACGTTAATCTTATGTACTCACATTTACAGCTAACTAAAGTGTACCAGCTCTGCTATACGTTGGCACAGTTCATTTAAACAAGTAGTAAATTCTACATTGGGTTCTGTGTTAAATTTCAGACCTTTCTGTTCTCAACCAAAATCAGTCAAGCCTAACACTTTGAACAAACTTTAATCTTGGAGTTTTTATAATACAAAAGACCAAACATCAAAAGATACTGCCTGGTTGACCTGAAGGAGATCTTTCAAGAATATTCCTCATGCTTTACTAAGTTAAAATTCAGGTTCCAATAGGGAGCCCAAATATGAGCCGAGGTATTTGATTTGAACAAACTTGAATATCACTATACTAAAGCTATCAATACTATGTAACAAAAGAATCTGACTCATGAATAAGAATAGTCCTTATGTTGCACCAAGTTAAAAGTTGTAAACCCACAGGAAGCTCAAATATGACCCAAAAGACTTGATCTGAACAAACTTAAATCTGAACCTCCTAAAGTTGCTGCATATCAAAAATCAAAAGATTTGGACTGATGGATCTGAAGGAGGAGATTTTTAAAGGAATTTTCCCCATATTACACTAAGTTAAAATTTAGGTTACCATGGGAAGTCCAAATATGAACCCAGGGACTTGATTTGAACAAACTGGAAACTGCCCACACTAGGGATACTGCAAACCAAGTATCAAAAGATTCTGACTGGTAGATCTGAAGAAGGTTTTTAAAGAATATTCAACACAATGCACTAAATTAAAATTTCGGCTCCCACAAGGAGCTCAAATATGATCCCAGGAACTTGATTAGATTCAAGTTGAATCAGAACATCCTTAGGACACTGCATATCAAATATCAAAAGATTCTGACTGGTAGATCTGAAGATGAAGGTTTTTAAAGAATATTCCTCAAAATGCAATAAGTTGAAGTTCTGAGTTCCAACAGGGAATCCAAATAACATCTCAGGAACTTGATTTGAATAAATTTGAATCTTACCCTACTTAGGGTGCTAAATACACAAGATCAAAAGATTTTGACTGATGGATCTGAAAAAGATTTTTAAAGAATATTTCTCGGGCCAGGGAGCCCAAATATCACTCCAGGGACTTGATTTGAACAAATTTCAAGCTCACCCTCCTAAAGATGCAGTACAGGGAATCTCAAGAGATTTTGACTGGTAGATCTGAAGAAGATGATTCTTAAATACATTTCCATATATTGCACAAAGTTAAAATTCTGGGTTCCCATAGGGAGTATAAATATCAACCCAGGGACTTGTTTCGTATACCAAGTATCAAAACATTGAGATAGGTAGTTCTGGAGAAGTCGATAATGTAAAGTTCAAACTGGATGAACAGATGGACCATGGACAGAGAGTGATCACTTAAGCTCCCCTTGAGCTTCACTCAGGTGAGCTAATAATAAAATTTGGATGGCGATTTTTGTGAATTAGCTGAAAGTTTAAATTACACATTATATGAAAAAAGAATCTCAAATTCATCACCATTTGACATGATATTTTGGAAATTTATTCACTAAAATCAATCTGAGCCTCGGTAAACCTCAGCTCAGATCGATTTTAGTGAATTGGGAACAGAAATTCCCTTTGAAATTGCAACTCATTACAGATCTTCTATTTATCTATTTTTTATGATTTAATGACATTTCAGCAGCTGCGGCTATTATGATCAACAGCGAAAGTTTACAATTAAATTCAGTTATATCATTTTTATTGTTCGGAAAATGGAATTGTCTCAACTTCATTAAGCCCTTGATAAGCTGTTTACTTACTGGCGTTAGCTTAAGGGCCTGGAGATTTTTATATATTTTTGCTATACTTTGAAAGTCTACCTCCACTGGCTTTTCAGTTGTTTCTAGTCAAGTCTTGGCTGCCTACAGACAAATGACAATGTACTTTGAAAACAAAGTTTTTAGTTTACCCAAACAATGCATGTTAAGGCACCTCTTCCTTTGCATTAAAAAGTTATCAAAGTCAGATTCAGGCCCCTAAGGGTTAAGCTAACAGTCAGCATCTACAGCTATATCATGATAGAAAAATAGGTACGACGTAAAGTTATCCAGTAGGTTTATGAGTGGGCAAGTAACAAATGTTTGAAAACAGCTAAAGGCAGGACCTTTTCTAGGAGTTTTATGTCATTTGTTGATTGTAATGAAATAAATAAGGTTATGGAGATCTGGACCTCTGAATATTACAGTAGCTGAACATTATATTACTTGTTTAGTGGATACAGCATTTGTTTTTAAATTATACCCATGTGAAGTAGAATTTTATTTTTTTCACCATTTCTGTTGAAATTTGTAAACAGAACTAGACCTGTTCGTAAGCACAGCTAATGAAATACCCTCACAATGTGCAGGCCAACCCAAAACAAAGATTGCTATCAAGACGATTTTTTTAAAATAAGTTAGCACATTATATAGGTGCTTCATTTTGATACTCAGAGAAGGAAAGGAAAATAAAGTGTAACCATACAGTGACACAAAAAGATACCCCCGCTTATTTAACAACGCAAGCTTGACTATAGGTGACAGAGTTTTTTGGTATATACAAATACTAAGTCCATAAAGGGCAATGACTCTGGCAATAAAATCTCAAACGACACCTGCATTTCACTATGGGTACACAGCAATAGGATACACTTGCATACCATATAACAAGTCACTCAACCAAGTACTTTACAAGTAATTCATGATTGAATTTTGGGATGGATGGACAGACGGACGGTACGACGGACAGGCAATGACTTTGGCAATAAAATCTCGAATGACACCTGCATTTCACTATAGGTATACAGCAATAGGATACACTTGCTTACCAAATAGCAAGTCACTCAACCAAGTACTTACCAAGTTATTCATGATTGAATTTTGGGACGGACAGATGGATGGACATTCTTACATGTTCTTACTTGTGTTTTTTTTCCCCATGTTAAACCTTAACCCCAGAAGGTGAAAAAATTAACCCCACAGTGCAAAAAAATAACCCCACAAGTGGCCACTGTACTAACCTAACCCCACAACTACCATTGACCCTAAATTGTAAACCCCACAATGTACCTCTGCTAAGCCTGGACGGACAGACTGATGGATGGGTGGACAGAACTTGTACTGTGGGTAGACATCAATAAGATAGAGTTGCACATCAAATATGAAGTCATGCCATTGAGTACTCTGAAAGTTATTCAAGAATTAATTTCAAGGCAGACAAATTCTAAGTCCATAAAGGGCAATGACTCAGGCAATAAAATCTCAAACGACACCTGCATTTCACTATGGGTATACAGCAGTAAGATACACTTGCATACCAAATATCAAGTCACTCAACCAAGTACTTTACAAGTAATTCATGATTGAATTTTGGGATGGATAGACAGATGGACTGATGGACAGATGGATGGACAGATGGACAAGGCGATTCCCATATACCCCTGGTGGGGGTATAATAAAAATTCAGTCCTTGGAACCATAAAAGTGCCAACTGCAATATGCTTAAGCACTGAAGATTGCCCTTCTATGCATCAAAGTATGAAATTAAAAGATAAAACAATTTATGAAACATAGAAACCATTTTCAACTGTGGGTCAAGTTTTCCATAAGCTTTGCTTTCTGCATACAATACTGCAGAATGTGGCCTGTCCAAAAAGAACAAGTAAAAGAAAAGCATCATTATTTTTCATGATTCACTGCAAAATTTGCAAAATTTTCTTTATGAATGTTTTGTTAACCACTGTAAATGTGTTATGATCCCACAAAGATAACTTGTGCCAAGTTTGGTGGGGGTTTAGCCCAGTGGTTCTGAAGAAGAAGACTGATAAGCAAAGCTAATGGACAATGGATTTATTTATTTATTGGTGTTTAAGGTCACATACTTATGCACAATGGCTAATCGTGACCGTGACAGTTTTACAGGTGGAGGAAGCCAGAGTACCCTGAGAGAACCACAAAGCATAGATGAGCAACTGTCAGCTCAACATTCTAACTCTGTTCAAGCTCTGCTCAAGCAGGGTTACAGTGGTTGAAGACATGTGCACCATCAACGTGCAGTACGGCTTAGTACACGGCATCACAGCAATTTGCAAGTTGAAAATTACAATTTACAGGAATGCATCGAATTCAGTGAATGAATACTTTGACACATTTGTGTTTATAATGTCATATTTTGTGTATAGGTAATAAAATTACTCACAGGATCAAACCTGGACTGGAACCAGGTTTATCAATGTTTCCATTAACACTATCAATGTGAACTTTGAATTTATTAATATTAATGAGCTGTTCAATGACAATGAAAACTTGTGTAAGCTCGCCTCCCCCCTCCCCTCATTTTGGTACCAGTTTAAAAAATGACAATGACATCCAGTGATCTTAAAACTGGACCTTTTTTTTTTCATCACTTTGAATATTTTTTTACAAATATGATCCCAGAAATTTAATAATGAATTCAAATAAACATAATATTTGTATCTTCTTAATCCTCTAATATCTGATTTTTCTAGCCAGTTTGATCACACCACTTGCCGGGTGGGGGAAATTCATACACATGGTGGAGAAAGAGAGTCAAAGAGGAAGACAAGACTGCACAACAAAAACCCATTCTGACATGAATAATGTCCACTTACATAAGCATTAATCACAAACACACCACTGGCATATCTATAAACATTTAACCCTTTACCTAACAACTCAGCCACATCTTCCCACGTAATATGCAAAATCAGCAGCTTAAAAAATATTATTTTTCAAAAAATTTCAACAAAACCATATCATGTGACCCCTCTTTGGAATGAGCTCGTCGAGATCATTCCAATGAGGGCTCACATGATATGGTTTTGTTGATTTTTTTTTTTTTAATTTTAAAAAATGATATTTAAAATAATAAATTTTAATATCGTCTGCATTGGGTAAAGGGTTAAAATACAATAACTCATAAGAAGAACAACATAGTGGGGAACAAAACACACTCCATAACACTTAACAGCTATATTAATTAATATTCATGAACAAATAAAACTGAAGGCTGCAGTGATGAATTGTGGGATATTGTCTTTCTAGAAAAGGTCATGGCACTCAGTTGCTTTCCCTTGTTTTAGATGTCCATACCTTGTGATTCTAAATCAAACGACAAGTAATTTAGAGGTCAGTTTTTCATGGGAAAAAAGTGTGACTTCTACACCGGCAGGTACTGATATCCCATCAATATTTGGAGATTGTTTATCACTGTTAAATGTTCAGTATCATTAAGAGATCCGTATCCATGAGATTGTCAAAACATAAGTAAGAAGAACTAAACATTTAAGCAAAATCAGAATTTTTTACCAAAAACTGTCCAAATTTTAGAATGAATAAGATGGTTAACAAGGCGCAATGCCACTGGTATTCCCCGCCGAGAAGTGATTTACTAACCGGAAATCATAAAAATTGAAATTTTCTAAGTTGAAAAAGTCGGAAAAGGCCCATAACGCCAGAAAAAATGATTGGACAAAAACCCATTACTTATGAATATTCTTCCCCCTATCATGGCCCAAAGATCATTCAAATCCTAAATGCACTGACCAAGATACAGAGGTCAATGTTGTTACAGACAAACCCCACTGCTAGATCCCCCACAAACTTCATTTTGGCGGGGTTATTATAATAATTAAAATACTGATTTCAAAATTCTGAATTTTACTGATTTTTAAAGCGAGCATGTGGCAGCCAAAATGACCATGCAGGAAGGTCTGAGAAACAGATTAACATTTTTAGGACAATATTGTGTCTTGTGACCAGGTCATATTTGCATAAAAAAACAACACTGTTGCTATAATACTGGCTCCAGTAAACTGTCATAATATACATACATTTCACTTCACTCAACTGGGAAGGCTAAAATCCTGATTTGAATGGGCTCCATAAACTGCCAAAGCAAAATCTATTTTCGCTGATGCAACATCAATTTGCCTCTGCCATTTTTTGGCTGAGGTAAATTTTCCTAATTGACAGGGCTGCCATTCCATACCTGCCCCCCCCCCCCTCCCCCATCCTTGGATCTATTGAGCTGACCTTGTTTCAAACGGGTGTGAGAAAATTTTGACACTGAAAAAAGCAATTTCCTGGCTTCTAGAGATGAAATATATTTCAAAATTAAGTTGAAGGTTTATCTTTCCCACCATTCAAAAAGCAATCTTAAACTGAGATTAATGAACATGTACTCTAACTTAAAACTTTTGTATTGAGATTTCTGCTGTCTGTTATTAACAAAATATAAAACTTCTACAGGGAAAGTAATGTAAATGTTCACCTTTTATGGGTTTTGACCCTTTGCCAGAATAGCATTTGCTATTATTCCCTTCATCAGTTTTGAACATCCAACCAAAATAATTTTTTTGAGTAAAAAAAATGTAAACGAGCATGTAATTTGGGCACATTATCGTAATTTGGGCTCATCCTTTACCATTTTGGGTGGATTTTTTCATTTACTAACTGGATCTTGCAAGTTCAGTGAGGTATCTGCCATTTGTATGTAAGATTGTGTTGCCACCAGATCACTGGTGATCCGATGAACAAAAAAGATTTCACAATCACAATACTATACTGCTCAGTGATTAGAGCATTAGACTTTAACCCTTTACCCAACTTAACGGCCAAAACTGGCCAGCGCTATTCTCAAATATAGCCAATTAATTTTTAAAATATTTTCATTTTTTGTCTCAAAAACATAGGTTATGACCCCTCATTGGAACGAGCTCGTCGAGCTGGTTCCAACGCGTCGAGCTGGTTCCAACGGGGGGTCATAACCTATGTTTTTGAGACAAAAAATGAAAAAAATTAGTTATTCAAGAATTTTTTTTGCAAGTGTCGTCTGCTTTTCACGTTAGGTAAAGGGTTAAAATGAAATGTCTATGGTTTGATCCTGATCAGCGAGACAGTTGAAACTAGAAGTCCTGTCACAACTAGAGGTACTGTGAGCAAGCTCACAAAGTGATACCCACCGCGCCTCAGTTGTAGCCTTTTTGGTACATTAAAATGTATAAGTTAGATTATCTCCCCTTGGAAATGTCAGAACGGAATTATATTGCTTCATGCACATCTTCATATGGAGTTCTTTCATTGTGTAAAGTTTCAGGAAAATTCTTCAAACGGTTTAGGAGGAGTTGCGCTTATATGAATGGACAGATGGACAGACGGAAAGACGGACATATAGGGTGATTCCTATATACCCCCCCCCCCCCCAAACTTTGTTTGCGGGGGGTATAATTAGCGTAGAAAATGCTTGTTAGTTAATGAACACCTTACTGCAGCAGAATGAAGTAGTCTGAAATACACAAGAGCATTTGTGCTGTGCAAAGCAAAATATAATGCACTATTGGGGAGGTCAATAGTGAAATCACGAACTGAACCGAGCAAACAGAAAGAAAATATTGAGATTACAGTATGTGGAGGGTTTATTACTAAATGGCAGTATAAAAACATGTATCCCATTAGAGGTTAGAAATAATGTTAATGGTGTCTATTTACTAGTATAGAATTGTTGGGCACAATGTTGTTCTACAGGAGTTGAATTACGCTAATGTTGCAGTTTGAATATGATAGGGACAAAACGTGCATTTACTCAGCGCGCTATTACTTCAAAATAGTGCACAATAGTGACAGGACTTCTGGTTTCAACTTTACCAGCATGGAGTCCTTGGGCAAGACACTTAATTCTGACTTCCTATGTGGGGGCATGGTGGCACTGTGTACTAAGGCGTACTACTTGTCAATGGTGCACTTGCTTTTAACTGCTGCTAACACCACTTGTGCAGTTTATGAGGCCTAAAAAAGTTAAAAATCTGTTTCTCAGGCACTTCTTCATGATCCTTTTGACTGCCACATGCTCTCTTTTTATAACCATTGCAAACTTAAAAATTAAAATTAAATGGTTTATATCTGATATTTTACCCAAGTTCATAAAATTGAAATCAGGGGACGAAATACACCACCACCCATGCTATTCTGTTCATAATGAGGCCTTAAACATAAAACAGACCTAAAACATGAACTTTTGACGGCCAAGAAATAATTACAAAAATAAAAAATAAAATAAAAAAATGCTGTCTGCCCACTTGCATGCAATTTTACAAAACAGAACATCTACTTGTGGGGCCAAAATTGGAGAGTTTAACAGTTGTTCACCACCACTCAGTGGTTCTCTTCAGGTACTCTGACTTAATCCACCCGTAAAACTGTTCAACACAATGTGACCCTGGCTGTTGAAAATGGTACACACCAATAAATAAACTATACTTCTAAATAACATCTGGTCCACTTTGCAGTGGTACAAACAAGGTCACTTTCTGCACAAAACGAAATGTGCCTGGTTGCTTAGCATGCCAACAAATGTTATTAATTGGCCTGAAGTGATACAGTACTTTCATGTTTTGAATCAAAAAAGTGACATTATGTTATGAGTGTATACAGAGATGAAAGCTATGCATATTTCAACTTCACTGATAATGGGTTTATGTGCAGACAAAATATTTCCCCAACATTACACACATTTAACTTACAATCTCGTGTATTCAACTATATAAACTTACAACTTTAATTTCTTTGATCACACCAATGTAATAAGGCAAATCCGGTTGACTGTTCTCTACAAAAACAGCATCTGAAAAAATAAGTTGAAAGATACTTGCTATTTCTAATATTACTTTATATTTATTGGTATTTAAGGTCACTTTCAACATCTGCAGCTACATGATCACCACAATAAACAAGAGGCCAAAGGGGGACGTGAGGCACTCATCTGACAAAGTAGTTTAACTGGTTGAGGGCTAGATTATTTTTGGTTGTCTGAATTTGTCATCCAAAATTTGTTCTATTACAAATTATTGGAGAGTGCCTACAGGCACTCTCCAGCAATTTGTTATAGAACATATTTATATAAACAAAATATTATGGCTCTGGTACCCTCATTTTTTTTTTTTTTTGAAAGCCCTGATAGTGGCTTCTAGCACTCAACCAGTTATTTATTTATTTATTGGTGTTTAAGGTCACATACTTATGTACAATGGCTAATCGTGACCGTGACAGTTTTACAGGTGGAGGAAGACGGAGAAACCCAGAGAAAACCACCAAGCATCGACGAGCAACTGTTAGCTCAACATTCTAACTCTGTTCTAGCTCCACTCAAGCAGGGTTACGGCGGTTGAAGACATGTGTGCCATTGACGTGCAGTATGCCTTACTACACGGCGTCATCGTGGCCCCATGTAGGCAGCCGGGTTAAAGTTCCTTGCCCAAAGACACAATGCAGGTCGTCCCGGATGGGGACTCAACCAGTTAAAGATGGATTTAATTAGCATTTATGGCCAGTTAACACTACAGAGGAAAGAAATCATTTAATTATTTATAACTCTGTTGTCCATGTCAGATGGGTTTGTTTAGCATTGGGATGCAACAACAGAATTAATGCCCAGATTTCCATTAATGCAAAACTAGGAAGCCCAAGCATCAACCTAGGGTTTTAACTTGAACTAAAATCTGACCCATCACCCTCTAACCTTAGGATGCCATGCAGCAAATATCAATAGATTCTGAATGATGGATCTAAAAAAAGGAGATTTTTTTTTAAACATTATTTGTCATATTACAAGTTAAAATCCCCTCCCCCCCACCCCAACATAGAGGGTTTAAATATGAATCCTGGGACTTTATTTGAACAAACTTGAAATTGCTACCCCATCCCTCACCTACCATGTTGTATACCAAATATCAAAAGTTAAAATCTGGGTGCCCATAGGGAAAACAAATATCAGCCCTAGGACTTTTATTTGAACAAATTGAATCTGACCCCTTTTAAGGATGATGTGTATCAAATATCAAAAGTTTCTGACTAGTATACCTCAAAAATCAAATTTTTAAAGATTATTTCTCCTAAGGGACTAAGTTGAAATACAGGCTACAATAGGGGGCCCAAATATTAACACAGGGACTTGATTTTTACAAACTTCAATCTGACTCCCCTTAGGATGTTGTATACCATATATAGGATTCTGATTGGGGATTCAAGAGAATTAGATTTTTAAAGAATATTTACTTATTTATTGGTGTTTAAGGTCACATATTTCAGCACAATGGCTAATCAGGACTGTAACATGGATATAAAGTCATGTCCAGCCAATCGTTTATACCCATGTTGCCCATTTTAGAGGACTTCCACCCCAAACACTGATTACCGGGTTCTATTTTACCAGTAAAACAGAGGTAGTTGGTCACATTAAGCAAGCACTGCTTCACTTCCCATGGTTCCAAGAGGAAGAAGGAATTCAAATGATGTGCGAATAAACATTTACATTTTTGTTGCAAAGTTCACACTGCCCTTAACTGAAGGCGTGCTGGAAGCCCATATTTTAGCTTGACTCGGAAGTACAGGTATCGCAACCTGAAGGCTTCATATTCATTTGACGTGCTTCGTATTATCTTATTTAATAATTTAACCTATATGAATTTGCCATGTTACAATTTAAGGGAGAGTGCCTATTGGCACTCTCCCATAAATTTTAACAAAGCAAAGACATGTGAACAAATTTTTATGATCAAAAAGAATTCACCACTCTATCAGTTGCAGAAGCAAGTGCATGGGCCGGTTTCCACTCTGTTAGTGTTTTAAGTATAAAATCCCTGTGTGCATACCTGACATGCCCTGTTATATAACATCAGTGCATTTCTCACACTTTCAATAGCTGAACTTGTGACACATGTCATTATGCGAGACATAAGAGCAGTGGGTAGCCCACTCAAGTATCGATGAATATCGACTTTTCCAGAGCAGAACAGAAAAGCCTACAAATTTTCAATAAAAAGAAATTGTTATCTAGCAGACTGCATATGTTTACTCTACAGACTATTGTGTGGACAACTTTATCATTCACAATCTTTATACACAATACAGATAACCATGATTTTGTTAAAATTCCTCATTAAATCAAGTTATGACTGTGGTTAATCTTAATTTTCAAAAACACTTGAGTAAATTTATATTTTTTAAAATACAAATGCACTCAAAACTAAGGTTTATGACTTCATGTGAAATTAAAACGGAACTTCCTAATAATTTTCAACAAATCAAGACTCAAACTCGTCAAGTAAAATTTTTCCTCAGAAATAAAAACAACTAAGACTTGATGCAAAATTCAAAAACAGATAAGCTGAGGGAACATTCATAAAAGAAATAATCCCACAAGACCTATTTGACAAAGGAAGTCCCGCAATATAGGCCTAAAAAGGTTAATCTGTTTCTCTGGCAGTTCTGCATGGTCATTTTGACTGCCAAATGCCCTTTTTTGTTAGTAATGCAAACTTCAAAAAAATAAAATTGGTTTATTACCGATAAATTACCAAAGTTAATAAAATTTCTACGCCACTGCCCATGTTATTCTGTAGATTATGAGGGGTAAAAGATAAAACAGGCCAGTCCATGAGATGTGTGTCATTGATCTAAAAACAACTGGATTTCTGGAATGTCAGCGGTAACATTTATTTATTTATTTATTTATTTATTTATTTATTTATCTATTTATTTTTTATTTCTTTATTTATTTATTTATTTATTTATTTATTTATTTATTTATTTATTTATTTATTAGTGTTTAAGGTCACATATTTTTGCACAATGGCTAATCATGACCACAACATGAGTATCAACTCAGGACCAGGGGTGAGTGTTAATAAGCCATGTTGCCCATTTTAGAGAGGGTTTGTACCTCCCAAGCATTGGTGACTGGGTCCTATTTTACCAGTAAAACAGAGCCTGTTTACCGCAATAAACAGGCATTGCTTCACTTCTCGGGGTTTCCGCGGGGAGGTCAGCGGTAACAAAAACATTGCAATTCAGTCTGCCCCATCCCACAAAGATGGCGTCAATCAATGTTTTCAGGTGTGTGTCACTGATTTCAAAACAATTGTATTGCTGGAAGGTCAGCAGCAACAAAAAACATCACAATTCAGGCTGCCCCATCCCACACCCTACAAAGATGGTGTCAAGTCAATCAATGTTTTTATTACATGACTGTTCTATGAAATCCCCATCTACGGCAACACTAAACCATGGGGAAAATAAAAATCCGTTCCGCACATTTGGGCAGAACAGAAATAGATGATGGACTATGTTTATAAAGAAGCGAAATTTCACTGGAAATTTCAACAAATCGTGCACCCCAATTATAATTTGAATCACTGGCGATGGCTAAAAATCATCCCCTGAGTTCCAATGTGTTCTAGTAGGCACATAGAACACATTGGAACTCGGGGGACGAGATACCAAAGTGGGTTCCCCTCGCAAATTTGGTTGTTGATAGAATGTATTCTTTTTTTGTTGATAGTTGTCAAATGAATTGCTGAGTGTCCTTCTAATAATTGTTTTTATACACATGAAGGCATGTAATAAACACAGAATGACACGTGTGTGTGTGAATGGGTTAATCGATATGGCACTTATGCCATTGCGGAAGGATAAAACTCAATGCCTGCAGCCTTTCATTCTATCCTTCTGCACTGGCACTCCTGCCATATCGATTAACCCATTCACACATGCATGTCATTCTGTGTATTTAGGTTGTCATTGATCTCTATACGATTGGATTACTGGAATGTCGGCATCAGCAAAAGACATGGCTACTCCGACTGCTCCTTCCCCCACCCCACAAAGATGGCGTCGAGTCAATCAACGTGGAAATTCTTCTCATCAATGATGTTAGCCACAACATAGCAGCCTTCACTTCATCGAATGTCATGGTGCTTACCAAACACGAAAGCTAGTTACTCCATATCAACTTTCCAATCTCTGCACTTATTGTTTGTCAATAACTAAAATATGTTAAAATATTCAGTTTCATCGCCTAAAAGGAACTATCAGCAGTTTTTTGTTATTGTCTTGAAACTGTTTGCAGTCCAATTGGGCTAAATATTGCACATTAAAATGTCAAGGAGCATATAATAAAAATAAAATCTACGCTGTTTTAGTGAATATCGGGCATTATCTCATGAGTGTGGACCTGAAAGTTTTATTTTTTGCGAGCGCTTGTGCGAGTGAAAAATAATACTTTCAGGTCCACACGAATGAGATAATTCCTGATATTCAATAAAACAGCGTAGATATCGTCTGTATATTCAATTTGTATAGCCATGACAAATGTGTACATCATCAACATATTCATTTAAAGAGCTAGGTGGTTTTTTTTGGTGTGGGGGGGGGGGGGGTCCAGTTCTGTTTCAGTTGTTGCAGCAAAGCAGAAAACTGAACCACAAGACACAGCAAAAAACAGTCAAATGGTTTTTCTGTGTTTGTGCATGTGCAACTAATCAACCTAAAAAATAGTCAAATGGTTTTGCTGTGTTTGTGCATGTGCAACTGATCAACCTAAAAAATAGTCAAATGGTTTTTCTGTGTTTGTGCATGTGCAACTGATCATTGCATTGCAAAGCCTTGTTCCACTTAAGGGACAAAATGCACCGAAACCCATTCTATTCTGTAGATTATGAGGCCTAAAGCATAAAATGTGGCTTTGTTGAAATTTTTTGAAAAATTTGAAAAAATGATATTTAAAATAATAAATTTTGATATCGTCTGCGTTGGGTGAAGGGTTATGGTCACATACTTATACACAATGGCTAATCGTGACCGTGACAGTTTTACGGGTGGAGGAAGCTGGATTACCCAGAGAGAACACTAAGCAACGACGAGCAGCTGTCAGCTCTCCAACATCGTAACTCTGAACTCTGCACCGTGATACAGGCAGGGTTAGATTGGTTGAAGACATGCGCACCATCAACGTGCGGTATGCCTTAGTACACAGCGTCATCGTGCCCCCATGTAGGCAATCAGGTTTAAGTGCCTTGCCCAAGGACACAATGCGGGAGCTCGAATCAGTCGCTGAAATTGTCACCCATAAAACTACTAACCACGCTCGATGCTGCTTAACTTCGGTGATCTGTCGACAACCGGTTACCGAGATGCCACAGAGCCCCGGACGAACAGATGGATGGACGAATGGATGGACCCCATGCTAGATCCTCCACAAACTTCATTTTGGTGAGGGATAAAAAGTGGTCGGGATTGTGAGGTGTTGGTAAATAGAAATCTTTGAGAAACATTTTTTTATTGGGCCTTGTTTATTAACAGCAATCCACCCCACCCCTCAGATGGTAGTGGTTGATACACTTTTCTGTATGTGATCAATGAGTGTTTCAGCAATCCAGTTGTATAGAGATCGATGGTGTGTGTACATGAGAAGCATCAGGCAAATTCATGTCATGGTCGAGTAAACATGGGTCACACATCCCCAATATCTAAAGATAGTTACATTTCTTGTTAAATGTTTGACAGTTAAATAAAATTTGTTGAGAATTGTGTGCCATAATTATTGGTACAGAACCAAGTATGCTTCTGGCAATGATCAACATAGCATACAATTTATTTTTCCTCTTTTGGGGTTTATATTGGATTTCTATTCGAATTTTATTTTCAATTAGAGGAGTCACCTGAATGGAATTGGGCTTAAAAGTATTCAGTTTAACAAATCTCTGCAAAGAGATATGCAGAAGTATTTATAATGTTTTCAATTAACTTAAATAATTGTGCAGGTGTTTCAAGAATTTTTTCATGGTACCTTCTGTGTGATAAAACTGAGAGGTTTCTGTTGAATTGTATCACAGCTGGAAATTATTATGAGTGTTCTCAAAAGTATGACTAGCAGCCACTGTAGTAACTTCACACAGCATGAATTTATAAGTTTTATAGATGGTCAGAATTCTCTCCTGTTCATAACATTTCTTACTTTGAATGCAGGGGTACTTATTTATTTATTTATTTATTTATTTATATTTATTTATTTATTGGTGTTTTTGGTCACATATTTCTGCACAATGGCTAATCATGACCACAATCGTTTTACGGCTGGAGGAAGCCAGAGTACCCACAGAGAATCACCGAGCAATGGTGAGCAACTGTCAGTTCCCCAACATACTAACTCCACAAAAGCAGGGTTAGCATTGGTTGAAGACAAGTGCACCATCGGCGAGCAGTATGCCTAAGTACACAATGCCACCGTGCCCCGACGTGAGCAATTGGGGTGAAATGTCTTGCCCAAGGACACAACGCGGTTGCTGCAGCTGGTATTCGAACTGAGGACCTCTCGGCTTGCAGCCTGCAACTCTACCTAGTGAACCACCATGCCTCCTGCAGGGGTACTGTGATCACAAAATTGGGCAGAGAATTTTGACAAGATTGTGACTGGATTGCAAATCTGGTCAAACCTCTGTCCGTTTTTCTCACCCTTTATAGTCGAAAAAAAAACCCCATCTCTGGTCAACTATTTTTGTTGTTTTTGACGGTTCAGTCTTAACCCTTCACCCAACATAATGGCCAAAACCGGCCAGCCCTATTCACATAAATTGCCATTTAATTTTCATCATTTTTTCATGTTTTGCCTCAAAAACATAGCTTATGGCCCCTCATTGGAACAAGCTCATTGAGCTCGTTCCAATGAGGGGTCATAAACTATGTTTTTGATGCCAAAAATGAAAAAAATTAGTTATTCAATAATTTTGTTTGCAAGTGTCGTCTACTTTTCATGTTAGGTAAAGAGTTAATTCTAAATTATTTTGTTAACCCTTTACCAAACAAATCAGCCTCACCCACCCATGTAATTTTCAAATTGGGCAGCTGGAAAAAAAAAAACTCATTCCAATAAGGAGTCACATTCTATATGGTTTTGTTGAAATTTCTTTGAAAAGTTTGAAAAAAAATAAGTAAAAAAATGTTCATACCGTGCGCAAAGCAACAATTCTATCACAATACCATTGAGGTAGAGAATACTTTTGTGATCACAGTACTCTACCAGAATAAGCTCTCATAAAAGGAAGAAATTAATTCTGATAACCAGAAACTTATGATTCACCCATACATGGCAAAGGAACTAGAGATGGGTGGTACAGTGGAGCCCACTTAATTGGATATCTCTTAATTGTATATCCCTGTTAATTGAATATAATTTCCCAACACAAAACCATTTTCCATACCTCCAGTACAAATTTGACCTGTTAACTGAATATAGGTTATAGAGTAAACTCCTGTTAATTGAATAAAAAATCTTGTAACCTGTCGAGAAATTACCCTGACTCTCCCCAGTTTTCCTTTGTTTATAGACCTATTTGGCCTCAGTACATTCAATACAGGCATTTAATTTATTATACCTTTTTTGACAGAGCTCATGGAGCTCTGTCAAACAAGATATAATAGAATAAATGCCAAGTTTATCTCTTAAGTACAGGAAAGTGACAATCCCTGTTAAATAAATACTCCTGTTAATTGAATAATTTTCATTGGCAAAGTGGCTATTCAATTAACAGGGTTCCACTGTATTGGAATTTTGAGTTCGGTATTGGTTTCAGTGTTTTTAAGAGGGCATACTGTGGTATCAATTCGGTATTCAGTATCTGACTTAGTGTTCAACTGATTACCAAAAATGGCCGCTAACCGATTACAGGTTTTTTAAGCTCACAATCAGCCGATTTCAATGCCGATTCTGATTGTAATGCTGTGCACTACTAGACAAGTTGAGGCTCGCAAAGAACTACATTAAATTGAACATATTTTACAGTGTTTACAGTCGGTTCACTACTAGATAAGTCAAGACTCGAAAAAACTACATTAAACTAAACATATTTCACACAGGCCTGGCATTCTGAATATTTAGGGGGGCTAAAAATCGCTCTCCTGAAATGATCTAGGAGAGCCAATGGCTCTCCTAATTTTTTTTGGACATGGAAGGCAGTTGGATATATCATTTGAATGCAGTTAAACACTGTGACCAGACATGCTCTACTCACAAAGTTGCATTGCGTAATTTGGGTAGTTGTAATACATGTTACTTTGAAAGTTACTCAATACTGTGTTGATGTTGTCGGTCCCGACAACTCACAACTGTCACAAGCCAGTCATGGTTCAACTTCATCCCCTTCAAGTTCATCCCATCAGATAAATTTTGAATTTCAGTTCATTGCACCTGAGCCAGCAGTACAGTACATAACATACGTATATGTCTGTGTATACGTCACACTTTTTTACCTGAAATGTTGTGTCAAAATCGGGGGTGCATCTTATACATGGGTACGACTTGTTTCAAGAGAATTTCCAGGGCACTGACTTCTTCGGACAAACGTTGTTCCTACCATTTGTCAACTGTATAACAGACAGTACAATCATGTGGTTTTGACTGAGTGCAGATTCACCAAAATTATTTTCTTTTCATTTTATTTCAGTTTAAATTCTTCAGAAAATAAATTGTCAATAAAATATTATGTGTGTTTTCTGTTACTTTTATCCATAAATAATAACAAAGAAGTATTCTATTTAGTCGTTGTTATTCAATCGGCCCATGTGATTACAATTACATCAGTGTGTGTACCGGAAATCAACAGGTTTGTGGGGCCAACATGGATGAAACCATAAAAAATACAAAATCATCAAAATAACAACGAAAAAATAAATAAAAACACATTAAATGTATGCCAGCAATACCTGGAGAGAAGTATTTATATATTCCATGAACTCCAATTCACTGATGTGTAATGTCCGGTTATAAATTATGCACACGAGCACCAGGTAAAGTTAGTTTCAATAGCACCAACAATGCTTAAGTGGGACAACAATTTGAAAACAATTTGCGCTGTAACCTGCGCATTTGTTGTATTTTTATTCGTTTTTCCGGAACGTTCTTATGTTCTGGAAAAACCAACTAAATCACAACAACTGTGCAGGTTACGGCGCAAATGGTGCTCTGATTCTGAAACTATGAAGTTTCAGTCACAAACGAGCGTTGGATTTTCTTGACAGGGATGAAGATATTGGGGTGATAAACAAACAGCGAAAAACAAATAAATGCGAGTATTTTTTAATAATAATTTTCCTTTATTCTTTTATCTTATTCGCAACGTGGTAACACGTGAAAACTTACCTATTTCCATTGCATCCCAAACTGCCCCAAATTGGCAAAACGTAACTTGCAACTAATTCTTTTGACTGCATATATTTAATGAAAGTGTCAATGACACTGCAGCTTAACTTGTGTGTTGTGTTTGATGAAAAGGATAATGTTCAATGTTTATGAAAGGATTATGAAATAAGACAAGAATTGTGATAATTGGGAATATGTTCATTTCTGTTCCCTGTATGCTATGTTTATGCTAAAAATAATATGAGGTGTACACTGTACTAAAGATCTGAGAGGTGGGTTAATATGACCTCACAGTTAATATATGTGGCCCTCACAGTTAACGTATATCAACAAAAGTTACCAAGTTACAGTGAAATTATTCCAAAACGAGTCATCCTATCAAGTTACATTAAAATCCCTTCATAAATATGGCCTGTAGACTGTGCTAAAGGTTTTCGGGCTCCGGGCCCCTGTAGCGGTCAGTTTCCCAATTGCGTCCAAAGGGGACGTTCTCATCTAGACATTATATGAAGTCAACCTACCAAGTTACAATGAAATTCCTTAATAAATATGACCTGTAGACTGTGCTAAAGGTTTTTGGGCTTTAGGCTCTGGCAGCTATCATGGTTGAATGGTTGCAACCAAAAGGGGACATTCTCATCTGGGCATCATCTGGAGTGATCCTACAAAGTTACAATGAAATCCCTTCATAAATATGACCTGTAGACTGTGCTCAAGGTTTTTGGGCTTCGGGCCCCTGAAGCCGTCATAGCTGACCAATCACGACCAAAAGGGGATGTCATCATCTAGGCATTATATGGAGTCAAACTTACGGGTTACAATGAAGTCCTCCCATAAATATGACCAATAGACTATGCTAAAGGTTTTGGGGTTTTGGGTTCGGGCAGCCATCAAGGCTGAATGATCGTGACCAAAAGGGGACGTTCTCATCTAGACATTATTTAGAGTCATCCTACCAAGGTACAATGAAATCCCTTCATAAATATCACCTGTAGACTGTGTTAAAGATTTTCGGCTTTGGGCCCCTGTAGCCAACACAGTTGCCTAATGGTGTCCTAAAGGGACTGTTCTCATCTAGACATTACATGAAGTCAACCTACCAAGTTACAATGAAATCCCTTCATAAATATGATCTGAAGACTGTGCTAAAGGGTTTTGGGCTTTAGGCTTGGGCAGCCATCATGGTTGAATGATCGCAACCAAAAGGGGACATTCTCATCTGGGCATCATCTGGAGTGATCCTATGAAGTTACAATGAAATCCCTTCATAAATATGACCTGTAGACTGTGCTCAAGATTTTTGGGCTTCAGGCACCTGTAGCCATCATAGTTGACCAACCACGACCAAAAGGGGATGTCATCATCTAGGCATTATATGGAGTCAACCTAACAAGTTACAATTAAATCCTTCCATAAATATGACCTACAGACATGCTAAAGGTTTTTGGGCTCGGGCAGCCATCAAGGCTGAATGATCGTGACCAAAACGGGCCGTTCTCACCTGGACACTATTTGGAGTCATCTTACCAAGCTACAACGAAATCCCTTCATAATTATGACCTGTAGACTATGCTAAAGGTTTTCGGGCTTTGGGCCCCTGAAGCCGTCACAGTTGCCCAATCGTGTCCAAAAGGGGACGTTCTCATCTAGACATTATATGAAGTCAACCTACCAGGTTACAATGAAATCCCTTCATAAATATGACCTGTAGACTGTGCTAAAGGTTTTCAGGCTTCGGGCTCAGGCAGCCATCATGGTTGAATGATCGCAACCAAAGAGGACAATCTCATCTGGGCATCATCTGGAGTGATCCTAAGAAGTTACAATGAAATCTCTTCATAAATATGACCTGTAGACTGTGCTCAAGGTTTTTGGGCTTCGGGCACTTGTAGCCATCACAGCAGACCAATCACTACCAAAAGGGGATGTGATCATCTAGGCATTATATGGAGTCAACCTAATAGGTTACAATGAAATCCTTCCATAAATATGACCTTTTACCTATGCTGAAGGTTTTGGGGCTCGGGCACCCACCAAGGCTGAATGATCGCAATCAAAAGGGGACGTTCTCATCTAGACATTACTTGGAGTCATCCTACCAAGTTACAATGAAATCCCCTCATAAATATGACCTGTAGACTGTGCTAAAGGTTTTCGGGCTTCGGGCACCTTTAGCCGTCACAGTGGCCCAATCATGTCCAAAAGGGGACGTTCTCATCTAGACATTAAATGAAGTCAACCTACCAAGTTACAATGAAATCCCTTCATAAATATGACCTGTAGACTGTGCTAAAGGTTTGTGGGCTTCGGGCTTGGGCAGCCATCATGGGTGAATGATCGCAACCATAGGGGACAATCTCATCTGGGCATCATCTGGAGTGATCCTAAGAAGTAACAATGAAATCCCTTCATAAATATGACCTGTAGACTGTGCTCAAGGTTTTCGGGCTTCGGGCACTTGTAGCCATCACAACTGACCAATCACAACCGAAAGGGGATGTCATCATCTAGGCATTATATGGAGTCAACCTAATAGGTTACAATGAAATCCTTCCATAAATATGACCTTTTGCCTATGCTAAAGGTTTTTGGGCTCGGGCACCCATCAAGGCTGCATGATCACGATCAAAATGGGACGTTCTCATCTAGACATTATTTGGAGTCATCCTACCAAGTTACAATGAAATCCCTTCATAAATATGACCTCTAGACTGTGCTAAAGGTTTTCGGGCTTCGGGCTCCTGTAGCCGTCACAGTTGCCCAATCACGTCCAAAAGGGGACTTTCTCATCTAGATATTGTATGAAGTCAACCCACCAAGTTACAATGAAATTCCTCAATAAATATGACCTGTAGACTGTGCTAAAGGTTTTCGGGTTTGGGGCTCGGGCAGTCATCCCGGTTGGCAAATCATGCCCAAATGGGGAAATTCTCATCTAGACATCATAAGGAGTCATCCTCCCAAGTTACAATGAAATCCCTCCACATTAAACATGACCTGCAGACTGTGCTAAAAGTTTTTGGGTTTCGGGCTTGGGCAGCCATCACGGTTGATAGATCATGCCCAAAAGGGGACGTTCTCATCTAGGCATTATACAGAGGCATCCTACCAAGTTACAATGAAATCCCTTCATAAATACGACCTGTAGACTGTGCTAATGGTTTTCGGGTTTTGGGCTCGGGCAGCCATACCGGTTGCCCGAACGCGACCAAAAGGGGAAGTTCTCATCTAGACATGACCCCAAACCTGCATATGAAATTTCGTGACGATCAGACAAGAACTGCGGGGTGTAGCCCGTGCTAAAGGAAAATGTGAACAGACGTCACAGACTAACAGACTTCCGCACGCGTGATGGCAATAGCTTATCTTGACTATGTCAAGTTAAGCTAAAAATGGGGGTGCGACTTATACATGAGCTTTAGGCAAAAGGGAGGAATTCCAAGTGTGAGTTTGGGGTGCGACTTATACATGGGGGCGACTCATACACGGACATATACAGGTACCTATCTTTGTGTATCCAAGGGAGCAAATTTTGCAGACCTTAATGGTTCTAGGCACACGTTAAGGTGAGCAAAAAAATTGCGCGCCTGAAAATGCCAGGCATGTTCACAGTGTTAAACTATGTTCACTCAGGTCCAGCAAAATTACCAGTCATGCAAACTTGGGCGGTAAACGTGGCTCTCAGAGCCACGTTTACCACCCAAGTGAGTGCAACTGGTAATTTTTACTGTGACCTGAGTCAATGGAGTGCAACCTTCGCTTTTCTGGTATGAACTGGCGATTGCCGCAAGTACGCTCAATTGTAAGCTTTGCATGTCGTTTAACTTGTATATCTCGTGAAGGGGCATCTAGAGAGATTAAGAATACACATTGTGGTAGTTTTTCAACTTTATTGAATGGTATCATTGACATCATTTTACATTAACAATTGAACAATTGCAGAAGATAATAAAAGGCGGTTTACAAATCATCACAAAATGCTTGGCAACAATCGGTTGAACTGATGTTCCAGGAGCCGTCGCCATTGTCATCCAATTGCCCACAATCGGCCGATTGTGGTGGCTGGTTCCAATCATCAGTTGAACACTAATCTGACTTGATTTGAGATTTGCTGAAAGGGGAATTCAGGTCAGGAAAATACAGAATAAGTTGTTTTTGTATCATTCTACCATAGCGCCACAAATACCACCACAAATGAGCTCAACAATGGCATTCTTTTCCCAACACAAATCATATCTACAGTAATTTTATGACTTATTCCAGACAAATCTTAACCTTTAAAGGCCTATTTCAGGCTTTTGTAATTTCAGAGCATGTGCCCTTAACATACCATTATTAAGAGGTCCTGCTGATAAGACACATCACCTGGGCAGTGCTTTCTAGTTAAGTGTTGGCTGCCTGTTAAGGCTGCCAAAACTTGACTAGAAATCACTGTTTTTCTTTTATGTTTTATTGGGGATTAATGACACTTTCAACAGCCAGGATCACCTCATGTCGGACAGTTTTACAGGAAGAAGAAGCTGGAGTACCCTGAGAGAACCACTGAGCAGTGGTGAGCAACTGTCAGACTCCCCAACATACTAACTCCACTAACTAACTAACAAGCAGGGTTAGCATTGGTTGAAGACAAGTGTGCATCAATGTGCAGTATTACTCAGAGCTACTGTGCCGCACGTGGGCAATCAGGATTAAGCACCTTGCCCAAGGACACAAAGCAGTTACCCCTGGCAGGGGTATGAGCCTTTCGTATTGAAGTCCATGCCAGGGGTGTGAGCCTTTCGTATTGAAGTCCATGTCAGGGGTGTGAGCCTTTCGTACTGAAGTCCATGCCAGGGGTGTGAGCCTTTTGTATTGAAGTCCATGCCAGGGGTGTGAGCCTTTCGTATTGAAGTCCATACCAGGGGTGTGAGCCTTTCGCCTTGAAGTCCAATGACGAAGCCACTGAGCCACAATGCTTCTGACTAGAAATCACTGCTAAGCAACTGGACATGTACAAATTGTAGTTTAGTTGGAATTCAGAACAATTGTCCAGGCCCTTTAAGGTTAACAAATCAGAAAAAACAAGACTAACAGTGTTCGCCCGGCCGCAGATGGCCCCGAACTATGACCTTGATCTGTGACCTTGACCTCTATGGAACAAAAAAAAATTTTGTGTGTGACACATCGTCTCCCCATAAGCAACATGTTTGCCAAGTTTCAAGCATCTTAAGAGTTATGGAGCAGACACAAAAATCTTCTTGGCGGACAGACAAATGGACAGAAATGACAAACACAATATATAAAAATTTTCGGGGGCATAAAAATCAATCACTTCTTTCATGCAAATGAACCCTTCAGCTGCTATCAAGCCTCAACAGGGTCTAAAAAGTAGTGAATGTTGGAAAATTTGAAAATTCAGACAGTTTTGAAATTTAATGATTGGTATCAGTTTGTTTTTTCAGTAGATTGACCATCTCTACCAGGGACAAGGTTTTGACATCAATACATCATCTCAGATCCTCCTCAGTCTGGAAGTGATTAGTCTGTCTTACAATATCACCAGTAAAGAATGCCAACTCATCATTTTAACAAAGAATTATTTCACTGAATGCAAACAAAAACAAACTTGTCAAAAAACTGATTTGCTGGATTAAAATCAAAGTCATTATCATTGAAGTTTCCATTTCAGTTAAGCAGAGAACAATTGATTTCCGAGTGTGCCTGATGTTGTTATGTAAATCATTTAGCT
Organism: Pictodentalium vernedei; assembly: GCA_031216915.1. Taxonomy (NCBI): domain Eukaryota; kingdom Metazoa; phylum Mollusca; class Scaphopoda; order Dentaliida; family Dentaliidae; genus Pictodentalium; species Pictodentalium vernedei. The sequence goes on from CM062290.1 coordinate 347,885,768, forward strand.
TTACTGACCTAATCAGTATTACCAAAAACAGTAACCTTAACATTAACCGTTTTCCCGACATAATGGCCAAAACCGGCCAGCGTTGCTTGCAAAAATCACCATTCAATTTTCATTATTTTTTTCATTTTTTCTCTCAAAAACTTAGCTTATGGACCCTCATTGGAACAAGCTCATTTAGCTTGTTCCTATGAGGAGTCATAAGCTATGTTTTTGGCCTGTGACCCCCTCATTGCAATGAGCTAATTGAGCTCATTCCAATGAGGGATAACATAATATGGCTTTGTAGAAATTTTCATAAAAAATATTTTTTCTTGAAATGCTCAATTGGAATATTATGCAGATGGATGCCGACATTTCATCAGGTAGAGGGTTAATGAGAGAAACTCATGAAGTTATTAAGTTAGGCTGCAGTATTCTAAGTTGCTCTGACACTGGTAAACATATCAGTATCATTCTGCCTTTCTCTTGCTTGAAGAATCAGAAAAATGCTACGGTAACTCTTTCTCCAGTTACCTTAATTTCTAATGTCTACAGGCCTATCAAGCACTGGGGTATTTGTGCCTGAATAACTTATTACTTCTAAGATTTTAAACTAAAAAATATTTTCCGAAATTTGCAATGCATGGTCCCTTAAAATAAAATTTCACCGCATCTTGATCTATAGTTACGAGATGTCAATTCTGTGGCATAAAAACTCAGGGCAAAGCCTATCATTAAAATGTAACTAATGTTACAGGTTAGACTAAAAAAATTGATTCTCAGGCATTGCCACATTGAATGAAAGTGCCAATGACACTGTAGATAACATGTCTGTACATTATGTTTAATGAAAAGGATAATGTTAAAAGTTTATGAAAGGATTATGAAATAAGACAAGAATTGTGATAATTGGGAATACATTAATTTCTGTTCCCTGTTTGCTATGTTTTCAATAAAAATAATATGAGGTGTAGACTGTACTAAAGAATTGAGGGGTGGGTTAATGTGGCCCTCACAGTTAATGTATGTGGCCCTCACAGTTAATGTATATCAACAAAAGTTACCAAGTTGCAGAAAAATTATTCCAAAACGAGTCATCCTATCAAGTTACAATGAAATCCCTTCATAAATATGGCCTGCAGACTGTGCTAAAGGTTTTGGGGCTTCGGGCCTGTGTAGCCATCATGGTGGACTGATCAAATAAGAATTCTCAGTAGTTTTGGAGATATAGGTGTTTTAATTTTTTTCTATTTTTAGCTCCTGCGGTTCCCATGAAGCGACAGGAAAAAAATTTTGCATAAATTAAGTACTTATGACCCAATAAGCCCACATATAAAATTTGGTTCAAATTTGCCTCTCGGTTTGGAATATAGAAATTTTGGGCTTGGCAAAAATTCTTGCCCCTCCCAGAACAAAGGCAAATATTTCCCGTCAAACTTCTCTTGAACAAATTTGAGTCCACACCTCAAATGGAAGCTGCATACCAAATATCAAGTATCTGGTACGGCTGGTTCATGAGAAGATGATTTTTAAAAATTTTGTGCATTTTGGCCCCCTCTGCAATATGAGCAGAAACCCAATTTGAAGAAAAACCCAATTTGAAGAAAAACCCAATTTGAAGAAAAACCCAAATGCCCCTATATAACCGCTACTCATGTGAATTTTCATTGAACTGCAGCCAGTGGCTTGGGAGAAAATGACCCAAACACCACCTTCACGAAGTACGATGGACAAAAAGTGATCAGAAAAGCAGTCAGGTGAGCTAATAATCCAGTCATTCCAAAAGTTGGAATGGACGCTAAAATGAAACAAACTAAAAACTAGAGCAGTTGAAAAAATGGCTACTACTGCGACCTTGGATATATCACAACCCTGCCAAACATACCACAGTGGAGCCCACTTAATCGGATATCTCTTAACTGAATAACCCTGTTAATTGAATATAATTTCCCAGCAAAAACCATTTACCATACCTCCAGCACAAATTTGACCTGTTTATTGAATAAAGGTTATAGAGTAATCTCCTGTTAATTGAATAAAAAATCTTGTAACCTGTTGAGAAATTACCCTGACTCTCCCCAGTTTTCCTTTGTTTATAGACCTATTTGGCCTCAGTACATCCAATAAAGGCAATTAATCTATTATATCTTGTTTGACAAAGCTCATGAAGCTCTGTCAAACAAAATATATTAGAATAAATGCAAAGTTTATCTCTAGAATACAGGAAAGTGATGCAATTCCTGTTAATTGAATACTCCTGGTAATTGAATAAATTACCCAACACTTTGTGTTTCTGAATTTTATAAAAAATTAACCAACTTACTTACCATCAGGTTTGTAAGTAACTCCATTCCCTTTGCATACAAATAACAGTATTGTGTCTCCCTTCAAGGTTAGAGTTCCAGGACTTGGGTGTCCAGGCTTACGACCATTTGGTGCAGGCATTGTCACTACCCCACAGCTACCGGTGTTCATCTTTATCTCTCTTTTAATAACCTTGCTCTTTCCTTCTTTTTTCTCTCCATCATTTGGCACTACACAACTCTCGATGTCTTTTTCTTGTTTAATAGACTTAAGATTCACATCTCCAGAACAATTTTCTCTCATGAATGGAAGTACAGATTCCATTTTCATTCAGTTACTCCTGCAGAGAACATGATAGACAAAATTCATCCATTAACTTACACACATTTTTAAAAAGTTCTATTAGGCCTAAAAAAGTAAATCTCTGTTTCTCATGCCTTCCCACGTGGTCATTTTGGCTGCCGCATACTCTTTTTATAACCGATACAAACTTTAAAAAAAATAAAAATTAAATGGTTTATGTCTGATTTTTTACAAAAGTTAATAAAATTGATAAATTTGTCCCTGGTGTGCAAAAAGGCTTAGAAATGCTTTTAGCATTACAAAGCCTTCCTGTACTCAAGGAACGAAATGCACCACCACCCATGCTATTCTGAAAATTATGAGGCCTAAAACATAAAACAAAGCAAGAACATGAACTTTGGATGACAAAGAAATACATATAATAACAAAAATATAAAATAAAATAATAAAAAAAAGCCCGCCCAGATGCAATTTTACAAAAAATGGCCTGAGAAACAGAAGGTCTACTTTGTGGGGCCTTAACTGGTTGAGTGCTAGAAGCCACTATCATGGCTCTACTGAAAAGTGCTGAAAGCCACTATAGTGGTTTTACACTGTGTGCATAAGCTGGTCATTTGTGGAGTAACAGGAAATAAATAGTTGTTATAAATTGTTTTGTTACCATTTATTGGAGAGTGCCAATAGGCACTCTCCAATAAATAGTAACAGAACAATTATTTATGAACACAATGTTGATGAATTAAGACTATCCTTGCCAGTAGAATTGTATCTTTGACAAAAATACTCACGTTTCAAATAACCTTTGAAAAATAATTTAGCTCTCTACCAGTTAAGTGAGACAAAAAAAAACTTTCATTAGTTTATTCACTGACTACAGACATCATAGGAGTAAGCAACTTTGATTCATTAGAGGAAACAGACCCAGTGGGATGGAGAGTCTCTCTCTGTCAGAATAAACATTAATTTTTTATTTACTCTCACAACCTTGCAAACAATCCCTAACCCCCTTACCACCTATCCAACCCAGTGCTATACATGGTTGAGCCCAATTAATTGTTCATCTCTCAATTGAATAACCTAACCCTGTTAACTGAACATAACTTCCAAACAAACAATCATTTACAATACCTTCAGTACAAATTTGCAATGTTATTTGCAACAGGGTATAGAGTAAACCCATGTTAATTCAATAAACCAGAGGCTCAAGTGAGCCTAAAATCCACACCTGGATCAAGTTGTCTAGAAGGAGATCAAAATGGACCTGGGGGGGGGGGGCAAAAGAGAAATGAGAGTATTTAAGCATAAAGGAATCAGAAAGATGGAGGCAAAATGGAAGTGTCACACTGTACAGTCATGTGTATTGCAATGACCATCACCAAAAATAATTGAAAAAGGATGTCTGTTTTCCAATGACTCCCACCCCCCTCCTGGCACATATCCTAAAATTAGGCTTAAAATTATGTTGAAAAACAACAAAAGAAATTCCCTCTGAACAAACCTGCTAGGCTGCTTAGAATTTGGGTTTGAAAGTGGATGAAATATTTTTTAGTCTTGAAAGCCTATAGGTGGGTGAAGAAATGGAGTGGAATGGCAGTTAACCCTTTACCCAATGCAGACGATATAAAAATTTATTATTTAAATAGAAGTTTTTAAAATTTTTCTAAAATTTTAACAAAAACATATCATGTGACTCCTCATTGGAATGAGCTCATCGAGCTCGTTCCAACGAGGAGTCACATGATATGGTTTTGTTGAAATAGTTTTGAAAAATAATATTTTTTCAACTACTAAATTTGCATATTACACAGGCGGATGCGGCCGATTCGTTGGGTAAAGGGTTAACAAGGATATGATTAAGATATCTTCTGTTTTTGACAAATTAGGACTTTCTGTTGTGTGTGCTTTAGGGCTGTCTCGATTATTCAATTAATCGACTAACAGTCGACTGTTGCAGTAGTCAATGGTTTTTATTTTTAGTCGATCGTCGTTCATTTTTAAAGTGGTACAAGTCGGATTAAAATTGTGCTGTATAATGAGATAAATTAACAGATTGTTAACCTTTGAAATGTCTCGCCATAGTTACTTGTAATGTCCCATGGCCTTCGTTTTCCGCATTATTGTGAAATTACGTAATTTTGAAAACATGAAGCCTTGCAATTTGATGAATTCCTGTTCTCTGTAGTATTAACCCCCTGCACACCGATGTCAAAATATCTAAATTTCAGGCAGAAAAACTTTCCCATAATGCAACTAGCTATTTAACCAATTCAATCTCGTTTGACAGAGCTCAATGAGCTCTGTCAAACGAGATTGAATTGGTTAAATTTCTAGATGCATTATGGAAAAAAACAGCTTCCTGAAATTTCGGTATTTTGACATCAGAGTGAAGGGGGTTAAACAGTACCCTTTGATCAGTACCAAAGAGTATCATTCAAACGGTGTATCTTTTAATAATTGCAGTTTGGGAAGTCACTGCAGAGTAAATAGAATCTTCGCGGTCTTGTACACTCGAACAACACTCTTTGGAATAATTGTAACTGCAAAAGTGAGAAAATTGTCACAGCGGTAACTTCACTTGTAGTACTAAGTTGTAACTTGTGTTGAAGTGGAGGGGGTTTTATATTCGGAATTTCTGAATATTAGTTACAGAAAAGAAACATTTGTACAAATGTTCTTCTGTTTAAATTCTTCAAATATTTAGATATTCCGGTGATTCTATTTTATCTCAATGCAGAAAGGTACATATTCAAACATCGTCAGTTTTATATTTATTTTGTAAGTATATTAGAGATTGTTGAATTCACGGGAAACGACTATTAATCGACTAACCATTGACTAATGTAGGGCTGAAACGGTTGGCTCATTTTTAAAACTGACTAACCGAGAGCTATAAACGGATAATATCCAGTTATCCATGGCCATTATTTCACCGAATATGGGATCAAAACTATAAGAAATGGAAAGCAGTGTTCTCAAACTATTGCGTAGTGTGTATACAAACGAACATTGTCGAGTATTCGTTTGTATACACACTACGCAATAGTTTCTGTGATTACTCAGTTCTCACGGAAACTGCCGATCATTAACGAAGTCTTGAATGCCAAAGTCAAATATTTCTCAATATATACAACGCGGCATCAAGGTGTAATCTATCAGAAAGGAGACGTGGCAGATTTACTATGTTTTAAACGTGGAATGACGATCACTATCGATATTTCGGATAACCGGTTGACGAAAATTTGTTTTCTTCCAAAATAAGATTCTGCCTGGTCAATCTGAATGAAATTATCTTGGAAGAATATTCCCCATAGTGCATTAAGTTAAAATTTGGGCTCCACAGGGAGTCATAATGTGAACACAGGGACTTGATTCAAACAAATCTGAAACTGCACCCCCCACTTCCCCCCCCCCCCCCTCCTCCTCCCACTAAGGATGATGTATACCAAATATCAAAAGAATGGTGGATCTGACTGAATACTGGTAAGATTTTTAGAGAATATTCCTCATACTGAACTAAGTAGAAATTCAAGCACCCATAAGAATCCCAAATTTGAACGAGACTCAATTTGAACAAACTTGAAATGTCTTGACTAGGGGGTATAGGCGAAAACGGCACCATGCAAAAACGGCACCAATTCTTGTTGGCAAAAATGGCACCAACTGGCAAAAATGGCACCAAGTGTGGCTGGCGAAAATGGCACCAAATTGGCAATAACAGCACCAAGTGCGGCTGGCAAAAATGGCACCAAGTGTGGCTGGCGAAAACGAAACCAAACGAAGAACAACACTGTGATACATGGTCAAATATTTAATTTTCCTCGGATCATCGTTTTGATTTTTTTTAGCTTTTCTCACATAGATACAATAGTATCGAATATGAACGCAATATATTACACATTTGGCCACGAGTTATTCTCATCAATGCAATATACAACTACAACATTTACACATTTATACAAAGACAGTGCTAGCCTGATGAAAATCCGTGTGGAGGGGCCAGTTGAGCTAGCACATAGCCACTTGCTTTTTTTTGGGGGGGGGGGGGGGGGAGACTAAAATAATTTTTCACATTTTAATATATTTTTATTTACAGTCAGTCAATCGTGGTACACCAATACTGGCTACAGTGGTCAATGTAAAGATATTCTAGTATTACCATTTCGTTTTGCAAATGTACCAACCACATCATATGGATTTTCGAGTAATAAATTACCCCTTTCAGATGATAAATATATGACCCCTAAGTCTGACAATCTTTGGTTGACTATTTTGTTTCTCAGATAATTTTTTACATATTCGAGAGTCGAAAAACTGCGTTCACATTACGTGGACGACACTGGTAGGGTGAGTGCCAGCTTAACTGCTTTTTGTCAATTTGGAGTGTTGAGCAGGGAATAATTGTCTTTTCAAGTACCGGTACCAGACATTCTTGTTTGAAATCATTCCAGTCAGTATTAACTGTGGGTATGGGTCGTTTGCAAATGGTACCGACACAGTCAGCGCATCACTAAAACAAACGAGTTCTTTTACATGCACGTTATCCCTCTTCAGAATTTCCACAAACAATTTATGGACACGTGAACGGGACATAAACATATATAAACTTTCAGCTAGGGCTTCACCTGCTGGTTTAACACTTCTGCACACAGCAAAGAAAACCAGGTTTAATCGAAGTGCATAACAATGAACAGAGAAAGCATTGAGAAACTGCTCCCTCAAACAGGTATGAACACCAAATAGGTGTTCTGACATAACACTTGCGCCACCATCATAACACTGTGCAACAACAAAATTAACGCTCCTTAAACCAAGTGATTTTATTTCTCTCACAATTTGTTGGGTAACAGCTTTGGCGTTTAGTTTGTCTCAAATTGTCTGCCCCCTGAAATTGGAGAAATTCCTCTTTTACGACATGAATATAATGTGAGATCAAATAGCTTCACACTCCAAAGGCACTCTGGGGAGGTTTGAGGCAAGCCCCTTTTGACTCTTCGACGATTTGAAATAATTAGTTGAGGCTTTTTCACAGATGCCGACCATGACAGGAAGCTGCAGAGGAGGAAAGGCCAAGGGAGGAGGCTTTAGTGCTCTTATTGTGATCTGGTTGAGGTGTCAACATCCCTCGGTGAGGACCAGTGTGAGAGGGGACCCTCACGACAAAGGTGCTACCTCTCCCCGAGACTGATGTGGTGTCTTTATCGGGTAAGTATAATCTGCCACTTGTTAAATATTATTTCTGAGGCCTTCATTGGCAAGTGTAGTCTGCCTCTGACAATTGTCAAAGAGGTTGAGCTGGCTTCTGCTGAAAGGCTTCTTTCACAGGAGTCAACCGAGACATGTACAAAACCAACGGCCCTTTTTGGAGTCTACTCAAAGAAAGACTCAAACTTTGGGGGCAGGCCTTCATGTTAACCTGTTTGGCAGGGGCCTGAATGCGCTCTAGTAGCGTTTATAAAAAAACAAGAGGCCCCAAGGGGCCTGAGGGCACTCACCTGACATGGTAGCCTAAATTTATATCAACCCAGAGAATTGATTTCAACAAGTTGCATCTGCTCCTCCTAAGAAAAGCTTATACCAAATATCCAAAGATTCTGACCAGTGGATCTAAAAAAAAAAAGATTTTTAAAGAATATATCTCATATTGAACTAAGTTATAATTCAGGCTCCCACAGTGAGCCCAAATATGAACCCAGGGACTTGGCTTTAACAAACTTGAATCTCCCCCCCCCCCCCCCCCCCCCCCCAAGGATGCTGCACACCAAATATCAAAACATTCCGACTGCTGGATCTGAAGGAGAAGATTTTTGAAGAAAATTCCTCATTTTGAACTAAGTTATAATAAGTTATAATTTGGGCTACCACAGTGAGCCCAAATATGAACCCAGGGACTTGGCTTGAACAAACTTGAATCTCACCCCCCTAAGCATGGTGCATACCCAATATCAGAAGATTCTGCCTGCTGGATCTTGAGAAGAAGATTTTCAAAGAAATTTGCCTGAAATGCACTAAGTTCAAATTTGGGCTTCTATACTGAGCCCAAATATAAACTCAGGGGGCCGATTTGAACAAACTTGAATCAGATCCACCCCACAATGTTGCATACCAAATATCAAAAGATTCTGCCTGCTGGATCTGGAGAAGAAGATTTTTTAAGAAATAAGCCTGAAATGCACTAAGTTCAAATTTGGGCTCCTATACTGAGCCCAAATATAAACCCAGGGGGCTGATTTGAACGAACTTGAATCAGATCCACCCCACAATGTTGCTTACCAAATATGAAAAGATTCTGAAGCTGGATCTGGAGAAGAAGATTTTTTAAGAAATTTGCCTGAAATGCACTAAGTTCGAATTTGAGCTTCTATAGTGAGCCCAAATATGAATCTAGGAAGCCGATTTGAACACACTTGAATCAGATCCACCCCACAATGTTGCATACCAAATATCAAAAGATTCTGCATGCTGGATCTGGAGAAGAAGATTTTTTAATAAATTTGCCCGAAATGCACTAAGTCCGAATTCGGGCTTCTATATTAAGCCCAAATATGAATCCAGGGGGCCGATTTGAACAAACTTGAATCAGATCCACCCCGCAATGTTGCATACCAAATATGAAAAGATTCTGCCTGCTGGATCTGGAGAAGAAGATTTTTTAAGAAATTTGCCTGAAATGCACTAAGTTCGAATTCGAGCTTCTATAGTGAGCACAAATATGAATCTAGGAAGCCGAATTGAACAAACTTGAATCAGATCCACCCCCACAATGTTGCATACCACATATCAAAAGATTCTGCCTGCCGGATCTGGAGACGATGATTTTTTAAGAAATTTGCCTGAAATGCACTAAGTTCGAATTTGAGCTTCTATAGTGAGCCCAAATATGAATCTAGGAAGCCGATTTGAACAAATCTGCATCAGATCCATCCCACAATGTTGCATACCAAATATCAAAAGATTCTGCCTGCTGGATCTGGAGAAGAAAATTTTTGAAGAAATTTGCCTGAAATGCACTAAGTTCGAATTCGAGCTTCTATAGTGAGCCCAAATATGAATCTAGGAAGCCGATTTGAACAAACTTGAATCAGATCCACCCTACAATGTTGCATACCAAATATGAAAAGATTCTGCCTGCTGGATCTGGAGAAGATTTTTTAAGAAATTTGCATGAAATGCACCAAGTTGAAATTCGAGCTTCTATAGTGAGCCCAAATATGAATCTAGGAAGCCGATTTGAACAAACTTGAATCAGATCCACCCCACAATGTTGCATACCAAATATCAAAAGATTCTGCCTGCTGGATCTGGAGAAGAAGATTTTTTAAGAAATTTGCCTAAATGCACTAAGTTCGAAATCGTGCTCCTATACTGAGCCCAAATATGAACCCAGGGAGCCGATTTGAACAAACTTGAATCAGATCCACCCTACAATGTTGCATACCAAATATCAAAAGATTTTGCCTGCTGGATCTGGAGAAGAAGATTTTTTAAGAAATTTGCCTGAAATGCACTAAGTTCGAAATCGGGCTCCTATACTGAGCCCAAATATTAACCCAGGGGGCCGATTTGAACAAACTTGAATCAGATCCACCCCACAATGTTGCTTACCAAATATGAAAAGATTCTGCCTGCTGGATCTGGAGAAGAAGATTTTTTAAAAAATTTGTCTGAAATGCACTAAGTTCGAATTCGAGCTTCTATAGTAAGCCCAAATATGAATCCAGGGGGCCGATTTGAACAAACTTGAATCAGATCTACCCCACAATGTTGCATACCAAATATCAAAAGATTCTGCCTGCCGGATCTGGAGAAGAAGATTTTTGAAGAAATTTGCCTGAAATGCACTAAGTTCGAATTCGAGCGCCTATAGTGAGCCCAAATATGAATCTAGGGAGACGATTTGAACAAACTTGAATCAGATCCACCCTACAATGTTGCATACCAAATATCAAAAGATTCTGCCTGCTGGATCTGGAGAAAAAGATTTTCAAAGAAATTTGCCTGAAATGCAGTAAGTTCAAATTTGGGCTCCTATACTGAGCCCAAATATAAACCCAGGGGGCTGATTTGAACAAACTTGAATCAGATCCACCCCCACAATGTTGCATACCAAATATCAAAAGATTCTGCCTGCTGGATCTGGAGAAGAAGATTTTTTAAGAAATTTGCCTGAAATGCACTAAGTTCGAAATCGGGCTCCTATACTGAGCCCAAATATGAACCCAGGGGGCCGATTTGAACAAACTTGAATCAGATCCACCCTACAATGTTGCATACCAAATATCAAAAGATTCTGCCTGCTGGATCTGGAGAAGAAGATTTTTTAATGTTTTTCCCATTGCCTACAGTGTTAAAAAGTGCTGACTCAGCACTTTTTCAAAGTCCCGAAACTGTACCCTATGATAAAACCGATGGCAATTTTTTTTTACCAATCCTTTCTGTTGGTCCTAAGGAAGCTGCACACCAAATAAAAATTCTCAGTGCCGTGCAGTTTTGGAGAAATGGGCATTTTAAATGTTTTCTATTTTTAGCTCCTGCGGTTCCCACGGGGCTGCGGGAAATTTTTTTCTTGCATAAATCAAGTACTCATGACCCAATAAGCCCTCACATAAAATTTGGTTCAAATCAGCCTCTCGGTTTGAAAAATATAAATTTTGGGCGGGGCAAAAAATTTTGACCCTCCCATGACAACGCCAAGTATAGCCCCACAAACTTCTCTTGAACAAATCTGAGTCTACACCTCAAAAGGAAGCTGCACACCAAATATCAAGTCTCTGCTACTGCTGGTTCATAAGAAGAAGATTTACAAAGATTTAGGTGCCCCTTGCGGGCGTGCACACCACCCAGGAGAAGGGGCAACTTCATTTGAACAAATCTGAATTGGCATTAGGTAATAAACATTTAGCCAACATTTGAATAAAATTGGGCTAGTGGTTTAGGAGGAGAAGTCGATAATGTAAAGTTAACGCCGGACGGACGACGACGGATGACGGACGCCGGACAGAAAGTGATTAGTAAAGCTCCCCTTGAGCTTCGCTCAGGTGAGCTAAAAATGACAGACACTAGGCACACAACAAATATTACAACTTACATTGGATTAGCATTGTGTGAGCGGTATGCATGCAAAAAATTCCCTGCATCATATTTCCATGACTGAAGCTTCGCAGGGCCCTTCATCCAACACAGGTGTTGGTTACAGGGTCATATGATCACAGAAAAACAAAATCTGTCAATCACAGAGCATAAACACTGCGTTAAACCCCAGGGTTCCCAGAATTTTAAAGAAATTAAAGATATTTACACTACAGAATATGCTTATTAGCATCCATGTCCATCTTGGTAAAATTGGTGTTCTTTGTATTCAGGCACCTCTGTTTTTATCAGTCTGTGCTCTTTCCAAGTATAAAGCATGAGTTGGCATACTGACCCACATTTTGTTTGAAGCATGCACAATGATTCTCTAGGATTCTCTTTGAGTTTCTTTCATACAAATCTCCAACACTTTGTCAGTTTACTTTGCTGTGATTTAATCAACTGAAAAAAAGCCAATTACAGTACAGTCAGTGTGGGCTGGTCATAATCCACATCTGGGCAGTGACGTACCAGGTAATAAAAAATCATCATCGGCAAAATTTTAATTAATGAAGCACCGGGTAGTACCCGGTGCTTCATTAATTAAATTTTTGGCGATTATTCGTATAATTAGTGTTTACAATCTAATATTAATGCGTCTGTGAAAATACTGACCAGCCCATGGAAAGCGACCAGTCCACAACGGTCATACTATACAATGTGGTTAACATGTGGAAAATAATTTTAGTAAGGAAAGAACTTAAAAATGAACAGAAAAATAGCAGAGAATTTCAAATAAAAATGTTAATAATCAAATAGAAACCATAACTGTTTTCGTTTCCTTTAACACTCCTCCCCCCCCCCCCCCCCACCCCCCCACCCCCCAAACACACAGACCCCAAAAACTCAAATTTCAACAGCAACTTTTTGCCATAATGCAATGAAGAAATTAACCAATTCAATCTTGTTTGACAAATCTTATTCAGTTCTAACAAACAAAACTGGATTTCTAGTTGAATTAAGGGAAAATATAAATATTAAAGTTTAAATTTTGTCATTTTGTCATCAGGGTGCAGAGGGTTAAACAGTGAGATGTCAGTTAGAGGTGTCTTAAAGCTATTTCAGGGTAGACATCCACAGCATCTGGATGTAGAAATGACAGAGCTTGAGAGATTGAATTTTAGGCATAAGGGGGAATTCTGTTATGGGCCCCAGGTCCTTTGATAGTGTCTTGCTCATGGTTTTGAACTTATGGTCCTAGTCTCTTAGAATGAGAAGGGGTTACCAGGAACATGGCACATGTTGGCAATTTTTGCAATCCAAATTTGGAAAAATTCTTGCACTCTCGAATCAGCATAAATTTTCCAAATTTGAAGTACAAAAGTCACTACAAATTCTACAAATTTTTTCTACAAGGAATTTAACCAATTCAGTCTGGCATGACAGAGCTCATTGATCTCTGTCCAACAAGACTGAATTGATTAAATACCGAGTTGTAGATTTATTTATTTATTTATTTATTTATTTATTTATTTATTTATTTATTTATTGGTGTTAAAGGTCACATATTTCTGCACAATGGCTAATCATGACCACAACATGAGTATCAACTCAAGACCAGGGGTGAGCTTTAATAAGCTACGTTGCCCATTTTAGAGAGAGTTTGCACCTCCCAAGCATTGGTGACTGGGACCTATTTTACCAGTAAAACAAAGCCTGTTTACCGCAGTGAACAGGCACTGCTTCACTTCCCAGTGTACCTGCTGGGATTTATTTATTTTATTTATTTATTTATTGGTGTTTAACCCTTTACCCAATGTAACGGCCAAAACCGGCCAGCGCTATTCACAAAAATCACCAATTAATTTTTATTACTTTTTCATTTTTTGTCTCAAAAACATAGGTTATGACCCCTCTTTGGAACAAGCTTGTTGAGCTCGTTCCAATGAGGGGTCATAACCTATATAGAGTTTGGAGACAAAAAATGACAAAAATTAGTTATTCAAGAATTTTGTTTGCAAAGTGTCGTCTGCTTTTCATGCTAGGTAAAGAGTTATGGTTATTTTCAGCATCTTTGGCTCTATTATGACTGCAACACAGGTATGAAGTGAAGTTTAGACAGAGTTGTGGATAGGAAAGGGATGATTAGTCAAGAGCACTCTCTGGAGGCCCTTCGATTGCTTTCACAAGACCTCTTTTAGACCACAATATGATTTTAAATGCAAGGCCTGTCAATACCATATTTAAAAGACTTCAAGATTTATGCTTGGTCTTTACATTTATATAATTTCTCATGCAGATTTATCATATCACAATGTATTGTAGAATGCTTAAAGCATGACAAATTCATAAATGCAAATTGTGACTTAATTTGTGTAAATCTCCACAAGATGAATGAGCTGTAATAAATATTTAAGATAGGCCTGGCACTGAACAATTGTGCATGAATATAATATGGTTTGTTGGTGGTTAATGTCACATATTGATGCACCATGGCTAATCGTGACACAACGTGGAGATGAGGTCAAGTGTAGTCAATCGTTGATCTACATGTTGCCCATTTTAGAGGACTTTCACCCCAAGCATTGGTGACTGGGTCCTATTTTACTAGTAAAGCGGAACTGGTTTACCACAGTAAACAAGTGCTGCTTACTTCCCGGGGTTCCCACGGGAATATAATATGGTGGGCATTCAAAAGTTTAAACTACTTTTAATAACTTGATTCGATGAAAAACAAGACCACAGCCTAACAGCTACCTGGGCATCACCCGCCTCTTGTATATCACTTGGTGTGTGACCTGGACGTGTTGATGTGCATTCTGACCTCTATCTGTGATCTTGTCCTTGGATCAATCATGACCTTCATATGTGCAACACTGCCTTACGCTGGTATATACACTGTGCAAGCTTCATTGCGATATTTCTATACACTGTGCAAGCTTCATTGCGATATTTCTTTTCATTAAAAAGTTATGGCCTGTACAGTCACTGTACTGGACTGGTCATAATCCATGCGTGGGCAGTGATGTCCATGCATGCATTTAAAAGATTATAATGAAAGTGTCAATGACATTGTAGCTTAACTTGTGTGTTGTGTTTGATGAAAAGCATAATGTTCATTGTTTATGAAAGGATTATGAAATAAGACAAGAATTGTGATAATTGGAAATATGTTCATTTCTGTTCCCTGTATGCTATGTTTTTGATAAAAATAATATGAGGTGTACACTGTACTAAAGAGCTGAGGGGGTGGGATAATATGGCCTTACAGTTAATGTATGTGGCCCTCACAATTAACGTATATCAACAAAAGTTACCAAGTTACAGTGAAATTATTCCAAAACGAGTCATCCTATCAAGTTACAATGAAATCCCTTCAAAAATATGGCCTGTAGACCGTGCTAAAGTTTTTCGGGCCTCGGGCCCCTGTAGCCGTCAGCTTCCCAATTGCGTCCAAAGGGGACATTCTCATCTATACATTATATGAAGTCAACCGACCAAGTTACAATGAAATCCCTTCATAAATATGACCTGTAGCCTGTGCTAAAGGTTTTGGGGTTTTGGGCTCGGGCAGCCATCAAGGCTGAATGATCGCGACCAAAAGGGGACGTTCTCATCTAGACATTATTTGGAGTCATCCTACCAAGGTACAATGAAATCCCTTCATAAATATCACCTGTAGACAGTGCTAAAGGTTTTCGGGCTTCAGGCCCCTGTAGACGTCACAGTTGCCTAATGGTGTCCAAAAGGGGCTGTTCTCATGTAGACATTATATGAAGTCAAACCTACCAATGAAATCCCTTCATAAATTTGACCTGTAGACTGTGCTAAAGGTATTCAGGCTTCGGGCTCGGGCAGCCATAATGGTTGAATGATCGCAACCACAAGGGGACATTCTCATCTGGGCATCATCTGGAGTGATCCTATGAAGTTACAATGAAATCCCTTCATAAATATGACCTGCAGACTGTGCTCAAGATGTTCGGGCTTCGGGCACCCGTATCCATCACAGTTGACCAATTACGATGTCATCATCTAGACATTATATGGAGTCAACCTAACAAGTTACAATGAAATCCTTCCATAAATACGACCTATAGACTATGCTAAAGGTCTTTGGGCTCGGGCAGCCATCAAGACTGAATGATCACAACCAAAAGGGGATGTTCTCATCTAGACATTATTTGGAGTCATCCTACCAAGCTACAATGAAATCCCTTCATAATTATGACCTGTAGACTGTTCTAAAAGTTTTCTGGCTTAGGGCCCCTGTAGCCATCACAGTTGCCCAGTCCCCTGTCCAAAAGGGGACGTTCTCATCTAGACATTATATGAAGTCAACTCAACTTACCAAGTTACAATGAAACCCTTCATAAATATGACTTACATGTAGACTGTGCTAAAGGTTTTCGGGCTTCGGGCTCGGGCAGCCATCATGGTTGAATGATCACAACCAAAGGGGACAATCTGATCTGGGCATCATCTGGAGCAATCCTACGGAGTTACACTGAAATCCCTTTATAAATATGATCGGTAGAATGTGCTCAAGGTTTTCAGGCTTTGGGCACCTGTAGCCATCACAGTTGACCAATCATGACCAAAAGGGGATGTCATAACCTAGGCACTATATGGAGTCAACCTAATAGGTTACAATGAAATCCTTCCATAAATATGACCTTTTGCCTATGCTAAAGGTTTTTGGGCTCAGGCACCCATCAAGGCTGACTGATCACGATCAAAATGGAACATTCTCATCTAGACATTATTTGGAGTCATCCTACCAAGTTACAATGAAATCCCTTCATAAATATGACCTGTAGATTATGCTAAAGGTTTTCGGGCTTAGGCCCCTGTAGCCGTCACAGTTGCCCAATCAGGACCAAAAGGGGACTTTCTCATCAAGACATTATATGAAGTCAAACCACCAAGTTACAATGAAATTCCTCAACAAATATGACCTGTAGACTGTGCTAAATGTTTTCGGGTTTTGGGCTCGAGCAGTCGTCACGGTTGGCAGATCATGTCCAAATGGGGAAACTCTCATCTAGACATCATAAGGAGTCATCCTACCAAGTTACAATGAAATCCCTCCATATTAAACATGACCAGCAGACTGTGATAAAAGTTTTTGGGTTTCGGGATTGGGCAGCCATCACGGTTGACAGATCATGCCCAAAAGGGGACGTTCTCATCTAGGCATTATACAAAGGCATCCTACCAAGTTACAATGAAATCCCTTTATAAATACGACCTGTAGACTGTGCTAATGGTTTTGGGGTTCTGGGCTCGGGCAGCCATATCGGTTGACCAATCGCGGCCAAAAGGGGACGTTCTCATCTAGACATGATCCCAAACCTGGCCCATATGTTGTGTAAGCTTCATTGTGATATCTCCTTCCACTAAAAGGTTATGGCCTGGATACGAAAAAGTTATTTTTTTTTGTCTTAAAACTGACCGAAACGCATAAAAAACAAAAAAAAAAATTCCGGATTTTAGTCCAAAATTTCTAATTCCGGAACTGGGCCCCAAATTTTCAGCCTAAATATGAACCCAGGGACTTGGCTTGAACAAACTTGAATCTGCCCCCCCCCCCCCCCCCCCCCCCCAAGGATGCTGCATACCAAATATCAAAAGATTCTTATTGATAGATCTGAAGAAGAAGATTTTTAAAGAATATTCCTCATACTGCACTAATTTAAAAATATGGGCTCCCATGGAGAGCCCAAATATGGACCCAGGCAATTGATTTCAATAAACATGTGAAACAATCTTCCAAAGATGTTTTATGTGAAATTTGAAAGCTTTTGGAGCAGTGGTTTGGGAGAAAAGTAGTCTTGCATGTTTTTCCCATTACCCATAGTGTTAAAAAATGCTGACTCAGCACTTTTTCAAAGTCCCCAAAAAGTATCCCTTGATAAAACCGATAGCAATTTTTTTTTTTACCATTCCATTCTGTTGGTCCTAAGGAAGCTTCACAACAAATAAGAATTCTCAGTGCCGTGTAGTTTTGGAGATATGGGCGTTTTTAATTTCTTTCTATTTTTAGCTCCTGAGGTTCCCATGGGGCGATGGGAAAAAATGTTTTTGCATAAATTAAGTACTTATGACCCAATAAGCCCTCATAGCAAATTTGGTCCATATCTGCCTCTCGGTTTGGAAAATAGAAATTTTGGGAGGGGCAAATATTCTTGCCCCTACCATTACGATGCCAAATATAGCCCCACAAACTTCTCTTGAACAAATCTGAGTCTACACCCCAAAAGGAAGCTGCATACCAAATATCAAGTCTCTGCTTCTGCTGGTTCATGAGAAGAAGATTTTTTAAGATTTCAGCACACTTTTTGGGTGTGGCCCAACCAATGGGCGAGGCAACTTGATTTGAACAAAATCAAATTGCGGTGTCATAACAAACTATTATCTCGAATATCAATTAAATTGGTTCAGCGGTTTGGGAGGAGAAGATGCAAACACCATGTTCACGGACGACGGACGGTGAGTGATCACTATAGCTCTACTGACTGAAAGTCAGGTGAGCTAATAAGAGAAAAAAGCTCCCTCCTCCCCTCAGCCCCACGCCCTTCCCGACACACTCACCATCTCTATTCCAGAACACAATTGAAATTGTACAGCACCCTGTACTTTCTAAACAAGCATGAGGGAGAAATGATAGGCATCATCATTTTTGGGCATCATCGTTTACAAATGAAGTTTCAAGAAAAATGGATAGTTTTATGTGAACATGTTTCTTGCAATATCAGTATAAAATACAGTTGGGATTAACTCCTTGCATGCTGCTGGTAGATATTTCTGCCCAGGATACAAAATTCCTTACCACTGAAATAAGTAAAATTTGGGCACATGTAACCAAATTTCTCTCCTGTAAATTGAATAAAAATTTCGACCAATAATTTCTTTAGATTAATGTTCATGAATTTTTCATCAAATCATGTCATGGCTGCATCACAGCAGTCATGACTAGATCTGATTAAAAGTATTTCAAAAATACTCAATGGGTTAAGAGTTAACTGCCCGCACGCTGTTGTCAAAGCATCAATATTTCAAGCTGTAAATTTTTCCCATAGTGCAGACAGTGCAAATGACAATTTCACCAATTCAGTCTTCTTTGACATAGCTCATTGGTATCTCCGGCAACACCCATGTTGAAAACCCTTTCCAACAGTGTATTACAGAACAGAAAAAGATAGATCAATATACAGAACTGCACGTACGTTTGAATGGGTTAATAATTATCACACGAGACTGCTTTGGCCCAGAATATCATGAGAGCCAAAGGCTCTATGTCAAAGAAGACTGAATTGGTGAAATTCCCATTCACTGATTAGTGTCAATTGGTTTCGACTAATTGAATGATGTAAATATTAAACAAGAGGCCCCAAGGGGCCTTAATCGCTCACCGGCCAAAGTGGTTCAAAGAATTGTTTGGGGTCACATTCAGTTAGACATGGTTCATCAACACTACAAAGGAATGAAGCCATGTAAAGGCAAATTTTATGGAAATGGATCTGAACAAACCTGAACCTAACATGCTCCCCCTGCCCCACCCCAACCCTGCCCATAGAGAGCCCAAATAATAAGCCAGGGACTCAAATTGAACAAACTTGAATCTGATCCCTCTTGAGATGTAACAAATGTATATACAAATAAAAGGCCGCTCGGCCACATGTCCCCCCAAAAAACAAGTCGAAAAAGGGGCATAACTCTAGTAAAAATAATCAGCCCGAACCCATATTCGATCTTGACCTGTATTATTACCCCAGAAAGTCACATACCAAAATTCTTTCCGATCAAATAATCCTAACTGGAGTTATCATCCGGACACTGCAAATCTTGAAATTTCTAAGTCGAAAAAGGGGTATAACTCTAATAAAAATAATCGGGCCGAACCCATATTCAGAACTTGACCTGTGGTTTGGGCTAAGAAGGTCACATACCAAAATTGGTTCCAATCAAATGATCCAAACTGGAGTTATCATGGGGACACCAAGTGGGACGGACGCAGATGGATGGATGGACGGACGGACGGATGGACAGACGGATGGATACTGCTGATTTCTATAGTCCCTCAAAAAATTTTTCGGGGGACAAATATGAAAGAATTCTGACAGGTGGATCTGAACAAGGAGGTTTTTAAAGAAATGTCCTCACATTGCATTAAGTTAAACTTTGAGCTCAAATAGGGAGCCAAAATATTAACCCAGGGACCCGATTTGAACAAACTTAAATCCGACCCACCTAGAGATGTTGTATACCAAATATGAAAGGATTCTAATTGGTGGATCTGAAGAAGAAGACTTTTAAAAGAAATTTCCTCATATTGCACTAAGTTAAAATTCAGGCTCCCATTGGAAGCCAAATATCAACCCATAGACCAGATTTGAACAAACTTGAATCGGACCCTCCTAGAGATGTTGTATACCAAATATGAAAACATTCTGAGTACAGGGTCCAAAGAAGAGGATTTTTAAAAAAAAATTCCTATATTGCACTAAGTTGATATTCGGGCAAATGTAACCCAGGTAAGCAATTTGAATAAACCTGAAACTGACCCACCTCAAAATGTTGTATACCAAATATGAATGCATTCTGACTGGTAAATCTGAAGAAGATTTTTAACGGGGGGAGGAAGCCGGAGTATCCGGAGAGAACCACCGAGCAATAGCGAGCAACTGTCAGCTCCCCAACATACTAACTCCACACAAGCAGGGTTAGCATTGGTTGAAGGCAAGTGCACCATCGACGTGCAGTACGCCTTAGTACACAACACCACCGTGACTCCACGTGGGCAATGGGGGGTGAAGTGTCTTGCCCAAGGACTCAACGCGATTGCCGCAGGTGGGATTCAAACCGAGGACCTCTCGGCTTAACACAATGCCAGTATAACTTGACATAATTATTGTGTCTGGGAGAAAACAAATTCTGAGGCAAAACGGTATGTCAAAGATAGACTTAGGCTTTTATTTATTTATTGGTGTTTAAGGTCACATACTTATGCACAATGGCTAATCGTAACAGTGACAGTTTTACAGGTGGAGGAAACCTGAGTATGCCGAGAGAAACACCGAGCATCAACGAGCAACTGTCAGCTCCTCAACATTTTAACTCTGTTCAAGCTCCGCTCAAGCAGGATTACAGTGGTTGAAGACATGTGCACCTTTGACGTGCAGTGCACCTTAGTACACGGTGCCATCATGTCCCCATGTAGGCAACCGGGATAAAGTGCCTTGCCCAAGGACACAACGCGGGTCGTTCCAGACAGGGATCAAACTCAGGACCTCTAGCACAGAAGTCAAACAGTCTACCACTGAGCTACTGAGCTCCTACTTGAGCTTTTACCCCTTTACCAAACAAATCGGCTGCATCCACACACTTAATTTACAAACTGAGCAGCTGATAAAGAATAATCTTTCAAATAAGACTAACAGTGACTGCCTGGCCACGGATGCCCAGGAACTAACAGTGACCGCCCGACCAGGGATGCCCCCCCGAACTATAGCCAAATGGCCTATAAAACTGGAATGAAAAGTTTTATGTTGAATTTGGTGCTCACTATTGTCCATAAGGTTTCAAATTTAATAAAGTACATCTGAACATTCCAGCCAAAAGCTGTACTGACCTTATTTCCAAAAGGTCAATATAGCCTCTAAGTTGGAACTTTCTCAACAGAACCATACACATAAGGATGTCACTTGAATTGGCATACAGAACACATCAAAATAAAGTTGTAGAATAAGGCCACACAAAGAAGATATTCTGTTTCTCAGGCCATTATTTGTAAAATTGCATGCGGGCGAGCGGTTTTTCATTATTTTTTTTTAGTTCTGTAATTATTTCTTTGCCATCAAAAGTTCATGTTCTTGGTTTATGTTTTCGGCCTCATAATCAATGGAATCGCATGGGTGGTGGTGTATTTCGTCCCTTGAGAGCAAGAAGGCTTTGCAATGCTGAAGCATTGCAAAGCCTTCTTTCACTCAAGGGACAAATTTATGAATTTTTTAAACTTGAGTAAAATATCAGACACAAACCATTTAATTTTTTTTTTTTTTTAAATTTACATTGGTTATAAAAAGAGAGCATGCGGCAGCCAAAAGGACCATGCAGGAGGGCCTGAGAAACAGATTTTTAATTTTTTTAGGCCTAACGGCTATAAACTACGTATCTTTTCCTACAATACAACATTAAGACCAGAAACTAACATCATTGTCTGGAAAGCTCTCACAGAGAGCTATCCAGAAAATGATGTCAGATTCGGGTCCTATCAGAGCACAAGCAGCAGTATATTTAGTTTATTGCTGTTATGTTTCAACTTATTTTAACTTGTACCGTTATGTGCAAGTTCTTTTGACAACAATATCTCATCATATCTGAATGGTTTTATTGGAAAATAGAGATGACATTTTTCTCCCAATTAGTGGAATTTATTTTTTTTTGTTTTTTTTTTTTAAACTTTCTTGGATAAAGGGTTAACTGATATAGATTAACCTTTTAAACAATAAAACCCTGCACACAGGGATTGTAAATGACGAAAGCAGGTGAGCAGACAACAACTTTGTCAGCCAAGCATTATAAAATTATGGCTCCGGGCAAACAAATAGTCTGAGGGAATTAAGTTTTTCGATTCCTGTGACCTTGACCTTTGTCACTGAAGCATGGTGTTGCTGTGCAAAAGACCTTCCATTGGTCTTTACCCTTGGGTAAAGTTTCATTGAAATCCACAAAAGTATTAGAGTTATGGCTCTGGACAAACAAATAAAAAAGTTGGCCCGATGGATGGACAGAGGGATGTCTGACAGATGGATGGACAACACAGATTTAAGAAGCCCCTATCGGGGCATAAAAATTACAGTAACACATCCTGTGAACCCTCATTAGAATGAGCATGTCGAGCTCACTCCAATGAAGGTGTTGCATGATCTAGTTTCAGTTAAATTTGTTTAAAAAAATGATTAAAAACAAGGATCATGCATCACCGATGCAGAGTCGAGTTTTTTACGCATTTGTAGGGTTTGTCATTATAAGCAAATCAAATCCATTGATATTTGTTCAAGTTATCCTTCATTAACTCTTCGCATGCTGCTGGCGGATATTCCTGCCCAGCACAAGATTTCTCCTGTCATTGAAATAAGTATAATTTGGGAACCTTTAATCATATTTTCCCCTGTAAATTTAATGGATTTTTTCATCCAGTGATTTCTTGTGTTATGTTTAGATTAATTTTTCATCAAATCTAGTCATGGCTGCTTCAAAGTTATCCCACCCTCTCCACCCTCAAACCCCCCCCCCCCCCCCACTCCCCCTCCATGTGCATTGGGTGTATTGATACTACGTGTATTTGGTAAAGGCTGAAGGGCTAATGAAACACAAATATTCCGATGTGGGATGAACTATGGTTTGGAAAGTGGGAATGAAAAATAAAAAGCTGAATGACCAAGTCTTAGTATTGAGATAGGAGTTTTGGCAGAAGCACAAGTAAGGGTTTAACAAAAATAGAAATCAGCGGTACATGAATATATTTAAAGAAAAAGCTCAGTGTGTTTTCAAATGAGATATAATGCAGACTATTTTATTTACTTCTGAGGATGAACAAAACAGCTAATGTGTCAGAATAGTTTCTTAAAGAGCACAGATAATTAAAACTTTTAACAATGAATATCTTCAGGCCTCAAGATATTTTATTATAAAGGGTATTATGAACCAAAGAACCCAGCTGAGTATTCACATTTGATTCATATTTCAGACTGTTATTTTTCTTGGTGTGAAAGTACAATATTATGATCTGCCCATCCTCCATTCTACCTCCTCCTGTCAGTGAAAAATACAATGATCACACAAAGGATAATACAATTGAAAACATCAATATTGAAGCTACTACATGTATAGTAGATGTTGTAAGTTTCATAATAAATAGTTGCATGAAATAATTATCAGTCTGTTATCTCCATCAAATAAATTGTTCTTATACTATTAAATGATGAAGATGTTTATATATTTCGCTACACTTTCACAGTCTACATTCTTTGGCTTTGCAGTTGTGTCTTGGAAAGTCTTGGCTGCCTATGTAGGCAGCCAAGACTTGTCTAGAAACAACTGACGGGGTTCTTGGGATGTAACTCTCAAGCGTATCTAAAAACTGCCTGTTGAGGCATCTGTCTTGTTGCAGTAATAAGTGATGAAAGTCAAAATTGGACCATCAACAGTTAAAGAAGAATTAAACAAGAGCAATGCTAACGTGTGTGCTAATGCCCCCGAAGGTAGCCAAGTCGTACTCACATGTGGATAATCAGACAACAGCTTCACTGCTGCTACATTGCAGAACAACACTACATTGCAGAACAACAGTAAGGAATGGCAAAGTGCCAATAAAATTATTATTACTTATATTTTGTTAATATGTTTTGTAACAACAGACAACAGCTTCACTGCTGCTACATTGCAGAACAGAACTAAGGAGTCAGTAAATAGAGAAAAAGTTATAAAAATAATTGCAGTTGACTTGAATGGTGCCATATTGAATAATAACTGAAAGAGGCAAAAATAGGAATAGTACATACCTTTGTTAAAAATTCTCAAACCAGTGAAAAAGTGGAACTGGTCTTGCATCTTTTCCAAGTGAAAAAGGGGGCATAACTGCATCAAAAATTGCCGAGTCAAACCTCAAATTGAAATCGACCTGTACTTTGACATGAGTAATCAGCATATAAAATTTGAAACTCATCGGTTCAGCCACACAATTTTATTGGTAGGAAACAAAAAAATCATCAATTTTCAAAGTAAATAAGGGACATAACTCCTATAAGATTTGTCGGACGAAACCCTAGGTACAAGGGCATCCATTCCCCCAAGCTGCCCTATCACCACACCAAAGAACATTAAAATCCGACATCTGATGTTCGAGTTATAATACAAAATGTTCGTACGGACGGATGGAAAAAGTAAATAAGGGACATAACTCCTGTAAGATTTGTCGAACGAAACCATAGGTACAAGGGCATCCGTTCCCCCAAGCTTCCCTATCACCATACCAAAGAACATTAAAATCCGACAACTGATGTTCGAGTTATAATACAAAATGTTCGTACAGACGGATGGACGAACGGAGACCTCCACTATATACCCCTCGAAAAAAAATTTTTTGTCTAGAGAAACTAAGAATATTGAGAGCCAAGTTTACTGCCTAAGTGTGCACGACTGGTAATTTTACTGCAACTTGAGTCACTGGAGTGCAACCTTCACTTTTCTGCTATGAACTGTCACAAGTACGCTCAATTGTAAGCTATACATGTCATTTAACTTGTATATCCTGTAAAGGGGTGTCTAGAGAAATTAAGAATACACTTTGTGGTGGTTTTTCAACTTCCTTGAATTGTATCATTGGCATCATTTTACATTAACAATTGAACAATAGCAGAAGATAATAAGATGTGGTTAATGAATCATCACAAATAAATGCTTGGCAACAATCGGTTCAACTGATGTTCCAGGAGCCGTTGCTGTTGTCATCAGATTGCCCACAATCGGCTGATTGGGGTGGCTGATTCTGATCATCAGTTGAACACTAATCATTTGCAAAATTGAAAAACTTTTCTTGTGATAAAACTTTTATAACTGGTCAAATTAAAAAACAATAATGCATGAGCTATATTGGTTATTTCTCTTCAACCCTTTACCCAATGCACATGATATCAAATTTGTTATATTAATTTTTTTTTTTTCAAGAGAATTCAACAAAACCATATCATGTGACCCTTCATTGGAATGAGCCTGACAAGCTTGTTCCAATGAAGGGGTCACGATGTAGTCTTGTACTCATGTTGAACATTTTTTTTTTTAAATTTCAACTGCTCAATTTGTAAATTATGCGGGTAAATACATCCAATTTGTCAGGTAAAGGGTTAATGGAGCATATACATGTACCCAGATGTGAAAATTGTGGTAAATCTATCATTTTCCTTCCAATACATCCAGAAAACTGTTTCTAAATTTGAGCAATACGATTAATTTATCTGAAACCAGTAACAGGTGGCTAGAAGATATTCGAAGGGGTGGGGGGGGGGGGGGGAGGAGGGGAGGGCCTGATGGATGATGCACTGTTATTCATTTTTTGTGGTATATCGGTTATTTTTCTTCCAATACTACCAGAAAACTGTTTTCTAAATTTGAGGAATCAGATTAATTGATTTGCAACCACCACAAAATTTCAGGTGGCTGGAAGATATTGAGGGGGGAGGGAGACATTAATGGATGATACATTTATATATTTTTTTCACTCTCAGCATCTATGACTGTATTATGGCCACAACACAAGTATAATGGCAAGTGTATACCTATGCTTTCCAGTTCAGAGGACTTCCAACCCAGGAATTGGTCACAGTGTCAATTTCACCAGTAAAAAAGAATCATTTACCAGAGGAAACAAACACTGCTTCACTTCCTGTGATTCCCTTGGCGAAGATAAACTGTTACACTGGGATACAGTTGTTTCAAGTGTGCTGAACATGTAGCTACATGTATTATAGCTGTTCTCCAGTCCTCTCCACCTAAAACAATAGCAATTAAAATGTCCTTTTTCTTTTAACACTGGAATGTAAAATGAACAGTAAAAAACACCAGAATAATCATTCCTCTTCCAAAATTCACAGTGAATTGCAGGACTCGTACAAAGTACAAAGTATCTTTTGTTTATGTTATTGTCCCCATAATTTTTCAACAAAATGAAATATTTTTTTCAAAAAGGAATGGAAAATGCAAATTCTTGTTGAAAAAATACACCTAATGGACCTCAACCCTGCCAACCTACACCTTGGGATCTATTTATTATTTATTGGTGTTTAAGGTCAAATATTTCTGCACAATGGCTAATCATGACCATGACAGTTTTACGGGTGGAGGAAGCCAGAGTATCTGGAGAGAACCACCAAGTAATGGCGAGCAACTGTCAGCTCCCCAACATACAAACTCCACACAAGCAGGGTTAGCATGGGTTGAAGACAAGTGGACCATCAACGTGCAGTATGCCTTTGTACACAATGTCACTGTGCCCCCACTTAGGCGATGGGGGTGAATTGTCTTTGCCCAAGGACACAACGCAGTTGCCACAGGTGGAAGTTGAACAGAGGACCTCTCAGCTTGCAGCCTGCACCTCTACCTTCTGTGCCACTGTGCCCACCCCATGGGATCAACAGGGTGAATATTTTTTCTGCATAAAATCACTTGAAATCGCACAACACTCATTTTACAGGAAAAGAAAAAAAAATCACCAAATGCCTTCCTGCACCTCCCAACATCCAAAAATGATTATTCATCTATTTATTAGGCTTTCCCAAACCCAGTTTGGGAAAGACTCTTGTTATTCTTCTTTTTCAAAATTTTTCTTCTCTATTTTTTTTTTCTTTTTCTTTTTTTTTTTCCTCCTCGAATTTTGTCTGCTCAAAAACAAGCTGTACGATTTTAACCAAATTTGGCATACTTCTGCAGTGTCATAAAATCTAGTGAAATGCAGTGTCATCATGTCTGAGAAAATGCGTATTTTCAAAATATTCTGCCAAAACCGTCAAAATTTCACCATTTTTCGAATGTCTCAAAATTGTTTCCAGTTATTCAGCTCAAATTTTCCACACATTTAGAGCATAATATGATACACCACAATCACCACTAAAATCTTTCAACATTAACCCCCATTGGCCAAAAATGACATGAATATAGATTTGTTCTTCAAAATTGACCAACTTCAAGGGCAAATTTCTCTAATTGCAAGGTTGTTGTAACAATTATTTTGGTATGGGTAGATGCAACAATGATTGCAGAAGAAATTTGCTGTTTACTTTTTAATCTCAGATTTAACCCTCAAGCACATTGAGGGCGAGAATAAGAGTACCGTTTGAAAATGCCAAAATTAGCCAACTTTGGTTGCTTTTTCTATCATTTTGGAAAGGGTTAATTTCAAACTCTTTTCATGTACATATTCACAATTGACTACCGAGCATATTTGCTGTTGTTAGTTTGTTGTAAAGTTTAACCCTATCCCATTCTGGTTGCATAAAAGTAGGTACAGTCCAAAAAAACTCAATGTTTTCAGAATTCGGTAAGTTTAGGTGACAATTTACTCCATTTTTAATTGATTGAGCTCTGAATGTTTTCTATAGCTGCATGCAGCAGTCCAAGTATGACAAATTTTGTTCTATATGTTATTATTAAAAGTTTAACCCTCGGCAAAATTGAGACTTCCCATAAGGGTACTGTCGGAATAATTGTTATTTTCGCCAACTTTTAGATGCAATTTCTCAGCACTGGAGCCATATTTTCTCAAAACCTTTTCCCTGAGAAGATAGGGCATTCATCCAAGAACAATTTTGCTACTATATGTTTTATTCCAAGTTTGAACCCTCACCCAGTTTTCAGGCCTTGATTTGGAGTACCCTCAACTTGAACATGTTAATTCAAATACCAAGATTCAAGATTAGTCCATGTCTCTTTTCAGACACTCAGTCTGTGATTGGTGTTCACACATTTAGAGCATAATATGATACACTAAAATCACCACACAAATATTTCAAAACTAACCCCTATTGGCCACAAATGATATGAATACAGCATTTTATCTTCGAGATTGACCAACTTCACGAGCTAATTTCTCTAATTGCAATGTTGTTGTAACAATTATTTTTGTATGCATAGATGCAACAATGCTTGCAGACGAAAGTTCCTGTTTAGTTTTTAATCACATGTTTAACCCTCAAGCACAATGAGGGTAAGAGTTCCATTCAAAAATGCTAAAAGTAGCTGACTTCGGTTACATTTTCCTGTCATTTTGGAAATGGATAATTTCAAACACTTTGCTTTGCTATATGTAGTCTGCATTTTCACATTGGAAAGTTGGGAAAGCCCGTAATTTGTCCAACAAATTACAATTTCCTAGTTTATTTATTGGTGTTTAAGGTCACATATTCCCTGCACAAGGGCTATGATGACCACAACATGGAGATAAACTTTAAAAGTAAGTTTACTCAATCGTTTATACAAATGTTGTCCATTTTAGAGGACTTCCACCACAAACACTGGTGACTGGGTGCTATTTTAACAGTAAAACAGAGCTTGTTTACCACAGTAAACAAGCACTTCGTCACTTCCAGGGGTTCCCATGGGGATCCAAAAATGATTACGAAGCCCTAAATTACTCAGTGCGAACTGTATCCATTGTAAAATAGATCACATTAAACTAGAGGTACTGTGAGCAAGCTCACAAAGTGATACCCCCCATGCCTCAGTTGTTGCGCTTACGAGGACACAACGATATGATGTAGCAATTGAAATGTAAAAGTTAGATTATCTCCCCTTGGAAATGTCAGAACGGAATTATACTGCTTCATGTACATCTTCATATGGAGTTCTTCCATTGTGTAAAGTTTCATGAAAATTCTTCAAACGGTTTAGGAGAAGTTGCGTTAGTAAGGATGGACAGATGGACGGATGGACGGACGGACAAAGTGATTCCTATATACCCCCCCCCCCCTCCCCAAACTTTGTTTGCGGGGGGTATAAAAAAGAGGTCCCCATAGAGCTTTAAACCAAGGATTCTTCTGCATTCTTAGGGAAATTTGCAACACAGGGCCTCCAAGTGGGAATTTGTTTTGGAGGGGAAGAAACACAGACAAAATTTACATTCAAATTGAACAAAGAACATTTAGACCAATACCTAAGCAACTGCATTATACTACAAATAAATTTTATAAAAAAAAGTCACATGGCATCAAGTTCACCCCAGTTGTTGTAGTCTCTATTAAACTCTTCTTCTAGTATTAAAGAAGCACTGCATTTGAATTCAGACACTTCCTAAGCTTTGTTAAGTAAGCAATTTCAATTTATTGCACAATTGGGTTCTGTACTGGGTGGTCATAAGGCCTCAGAAAACAAAAGATTTTCTGAGGCCTTATGACCACCCAGTTCAGGACACAAATTGTGCAATGAATTTTCTTTTGAGTGGGAACAGAGATTGGGAAATTTGAGGCTGGGAAGAGGGAAAAATCCTCCCTAAATGCCAATGGAAAAGGGTCCCATATTCAACACCTTTGCAAAAGGATCCCTGCTGAAGCACTGACCAACAACTGATTCTTCAGAGACAAGATTTGTAATCACTGTAATTTATTTTATTTATTGGGGTTTAATGACACTTTTGACATCCAGGGTCACCTCGTGTCAGACAGTTTTACAGGTGGAGGAAGCCAGAGAACCTGGAGAAAACCACCAAGCCATGGCGAGCAACTGTCTGACTCCCAACATACTAACTCCACACATGCAGAGTTAGCATTGGTTGAAGACAAGTCCACCATCAACGTGCAGTAAGCCTTAGTACACATTGCCACCATGCCTCCTTTAGGGCAATCAGGATTAAGTGCCATGCACAAGGACACAATGCAACCATGTTCCCAATCACTATATTGCCTGTGAAGAGGAATCCAGGAATTCAAATTTGTTCAAACAAGTATGTCATTCATTTTTGTAGTATTCAGAAACATAATGCCTGGATTTCCAGTTCACCCAGTTATGCTAAAAAGGGCCTTTTTCATAGAACTCGAATTTTAAATCTCTTATTTTCCAGGGGTAGGGAATAGGGAAAAATCATGTCTAAATGGTGTTTAAGGTCACATATTTCTGCACAATGGCTAATCATGCCTGGAACATGGAAATAAAGTCAAGTTTAGTCAAGCGTTTATATCCATGTTCCCCCATTTTAGAGGACTCCCCCCCCCCCCCCCCCCAAGTATTTGGTCATTTCCCAGGATTCCTACTGCAGGCTTGGCAATTTCAGGAGAGCAATTTTTTAGCTCTCCTTACTGCCCTCCTGAAAAATTAAGGAGAGCGAAAAATTGCCCTCCTAAATATTTTGGTCTGGGATGATTGAGATTACATGTATTATGCTCACATTAAATTTTTGTTGTAAGGCAAAAATGTAATTTAACTTCGAAGTCATCTAACAT
Organism: Pictodentalium vernedei; assembly: GCA_031216915.1. Taxonomy (NCBI): domain Eukaryota; kingdom Metazoa; phylum Mollusca; class Scaphopoda; order Dentaliida; family Dentaliidae; genus Pictodentalium; species Pictodentalium vernedei. Next base: position 347,916,412 of record CM062290.1, read on the forward strand.
CACGTAATTTCATTTTGAAATTGGTTTTGTGGTAAAAGGTAATGGCTGCCTGCAACTGTGTTTGGGTATGTACAAAGTACATACCCAAACACAGTTGCAATCATTTGAAGCAAAATGGGTCACGCAATATTTTTTTTCTGTCAGTTTCAACAACTGACATCACAGTTTGAAGGGTTATTTATTCAAGGAATATTGACACTATAATATACTACCATTACTACTATCCTATCACTTAAAGCATGTGCACCAGGATGTGACTGCAGATTCAAGCAGACCTGTTGTCCAAGAAAGTCATACGTCTACCATCACCACCTTCAACCCCTCCCCCCCCCCCCCCCCAAACTTGGGCACACACACAGGTCTTGTCAAGTGTGTGTTCGGTTGTTGAGTGAGACATCTAGATGTCTAAGAGATTTCGCAGTGATGTAATAGTCTGTTGGTTTCAGTTTCAATGAGTTCGTTCAACTGGATACTTAAAATGCTGTGTAAAGCAAATTGCTCTCCTAAGCTGATTGAGGAGAGTGATTTTTTGCCCTCCTGCATTTCTCAGAATGCCAGGCCTGCCTACTGGGTTCAAACTCCCATGTTCCAAAATAAACATGCAAAAAAGTCTTCATCCAGGTAACCCAAATGCCTCCCTACAGCTCCCTAATGCAGTTGGGAGGGGGTGGGGGCATTTGAAGAAATGTTAACCAATGTAGGACCAACTAAATTTTACCACAATTGGCCCCATCACTTGCAGACAGAATTCATTTAGAAATCAAATGTAAATTACCCATAGGGTTCTATGAATCTATGTAGAATTTTGCATCCGTCTGATGCTCCTAACATCAGTCAACCATTCTGCAAAGAAACTTTAAACTTGCATTAACACAATGCTATTACCAAACATCAATTCTATCTGATGGACTGAAGAAAATCTTTGAAGAATATTCCTTATGCTGCAAGTTAAAATCCGAGTTGCCATTGAGAGCCCATACATGAATCCAGGAACTTGATTTCAACAAATTTGAATTGATCCCCACCCCACCCCTCCCTCCCCCTCCAACATGGTTGTATACAAAATATCAAAAAATTCTGATTGATGGATATGAAGATTTTTAAAGAAAATTCCTCATATTGCACCAAGTTCAAATTCAGGCTCCCATGGGGAGCCCAAATATCAATCCAGGTAGTTGTTTTGAACAACAGCGAATTGAATTTTATTTCCCTAAGGATGCTGAATACCAGATATCAAAAGATTCTGAGCAGTGGATCTGACAAAGAAGTTTTTAAAAGAATTTTCCTCACATTGCACTAAGTTAAACTTAGAGTTCTTATAAGGAGCCTAATTATGATCCCATTGACTTGATTTGAACACACTTGAATCTGACACTTCCAACGATGCTGTACATCATATATCCAAAGATTTAGACAGGTGAATCTGATTAAAAAGATTTTTAAAGAATATTCCGCATACAGCACTGCGTTAAAATTTGGGCTCCCATAAGGAACCCAACAATGAACCTAGGGATTTGATTTGAACCAACCTGAAGTTGTATATCAAATATCAAAAGATTCTGAATGGTGGACCTGAAGATATTTTATAACCCTTTACCTAACATGAAAACCAGACAACACTTGCAAATAAAATTCTTGAAGCACTAATTTTTTTTATTTTTTGCGTCAAAAAAAATAGCTTATGACCCCTCATTAGAACGAGTCCACTCAGCCCATTCCCTTGAGGGGTCATAAGTTATGTTTTTGTGGCAAAAAAATGAAAAAGTAATAAAAATTGAATGGAGAATTTGTGAATAGTACTGGCCGGTTTTGGCCGTTACATTGGGTAAAGGGTTAAAGAATATTCTTCATATTGCATTCCTGAAAGTCTGCCGTCACATCCATATAAAAACTGTAAGAAAGCCAAATAATATGTCTAAGATATCCAGGAACAAATCTCTAACATCAGGTCAGTTGAATTGACAACAGCTTGAATGCATGAAAAAAGTATTGCAACTCCTTTTCTTCAAGGGTGCTAACTACGGATTTAGTGTGACAGAATAAGGTGTGGTGTGCGAAAATACATCCCTTGTGTAAGGAATTTTAGTCGGAAAAGATTCAAAGTGGCCATGAATCAATTGCTCAGCAGGTTAAGGGGTGAGGGTAATTCTGAGCATCTCTAGCTATACCATGAACCGAACTCAGCAAAAAAGTTAAGTTCAATAAATCATTACACTAATACTACCCATTTTAGTTGAACCACTCTGCAGGCATTGGTTACATGGTCTAATCTATTTATTTATTTATTTATTTATTTATTTGGGTTTAACAACACTTTTGACAGCCAGGGTCACCTCGTATCAGACAGTTTTATGGGTGGCTGAAGCCGGAGTACCAAGAGAGAACCACCGAGCAATGGCAAGTAACTGTCAGACTCCCCAATATACTAACTCCACAAAAGCTGGGCTAGCATTGGTTAACCCTTTACCCAACGAATCGCTTGCATCCGCCCGCGTAATATGCAAATTCAGCAGCTGAAAAAATATTCCTTTTCGAAAAATTTCAACAAAACCATATCATGTGACCCCTCTTTGGAACGAGCTCGTCGAGCTCGTTCCAAAGAGGGGTCACATTATATGGTTTTGTTGAAATTTTTTTTTGAAATTTAAAAAATGATATTTAAAATAATAAATTTTGAAATTGTCTGCGTTGGGTAAAGGGTTAACCCTTTACCTAACGAATCGCATACATCCGCCCGCGTAATATGCAAATTGAGCAGTTGAAAAAATTAAATTTTTCAAAATATTTTAACAAAATCATGTGACCCCTCATTGGAACGAGCTCATTGAGCTCATTCCAATGAGGGGTCACATGATATGGTTTTGTTGAAATCTTTTTAAAAATTTAAAAAAATTATTTTTAAAATACTAAATTTTGATATCGTCTGCGTTGGGTAAAGGGTTAAAGACAAGTGCACAATGACGTGCAGTATGCCTTAGTACACAACACCACCATGCCCTCACATGGGCAATCGGGACACAATGTTGTTACCCCTGGTGAGGATCGAAACATGGACGTTTTGGTTTGAAGTCCAATGCCTAACCACTGAACCACCATGCTCCCACCTGGTCAAATCAGACAAGCAAAGAACTTCAGAACTGACTGCCACAGTAAATAAGAATTGCACCACTTCCTGGAGTTTCCATGGGGAATCCTGCAAAATGCAAAATTTGCATGAAGAACAAAAAGAACTCTGATGATTTAATAAATTAGTTTTGTTTCTGAATGAATGATAAATTAATCAGTCAATCAATGTGAGGATGAAAGGACAGGCAGATGAACGAATGAATGAATGAATGTTCTTTGTTCATCACATAAAGTAATGGCAGCTGCAATATGTCTTTAATAAATAAATAAATAAATAAATTTTCTTGAATCCATCCCTCCTGCTGAAAATTAACCCTTTGCACACTGATATCAAAATATCAAATTCAACCTGCAATTTTTTCCCAAAATGTATCTTGAAATTTAACCAATTGAATTGTTTCACAGAAGTCACTCAAACATAACTGAGCTGGACAAATTTCTAGTCGCAGTAGGGGAAAATTTGTTACTTGAAATACCAATTTTGACATCAGATTGCAGAGGGTTAATTCAACAACACACAATTTGTCAATAAATTCAAGAAAAACAGAAAAATGGATCGGAGGACATTTGTCATAAAATTCTTTTCTGTCAGGAGATTTAACTGGTAGAGTGCTGAACTATATTTGGTTCTCAAAATTTGCTCACTTGTCTTTGGACTTGTCACAGTTTATGGGAGAATGCCAAAAGGCATTCTCCCACAAACTGTGACTAGCGAAATACACATAGATTTTATAATTTCACTTCAAAGATAATATGAAGCACATCCATAGAATATGAAGCCTTTTAAGTTGCAGGTTCTTGGCAAGGCACTTATTTATTTATTTATTTATTTATTTATTTATTTATTGGTGATTAAGGTCACATACTTATGCACAATGGCTAATCATGACCATGACAGTTTTATAGGTGGAGGAAGCTGGAGTACCCGGAGGGAACCACCAAGCAACGACGAGCAGCTGCCAGCTCCCCCAACATCGTAACTCTGCACTGCAGCACAGGCAGGGTTAGATTGGTTGAATACATGCGCACCATTCACGTGCAGTACGCCTTAGTACACGGCGTCATCGTGCCCCCATGTGGGTTAAGTGCTTTGCCCAAGGACACAATGCGGGAGTCCAAATCGATCGCTTAAATGGTCACCCATCCGAGGACTAACCAGGCTCGACGTTGCTTAACTTCAGTGATCTGACGAGAACCGGTTACTGCAATGCCACCACGCCCCCTTGGGCAAGGCACTTAACACCGATTGTCCACATGGGGGCACAATGACGCTGTGTACAAAGGCGTACTGCATGTCGATGGTGTGCATGTCTTCAACCAACTTAACCCTGCCTGTGCTGCAGTGCAGAGTTACAATGTTGGGGAGCTGGCAGCTTCTCGTCGTTGCTCGGTGGTTCTCTCCGGGTACTCCGGCTTCCTCCACCTGTAAAAATGTCACCGATACAATATAACCTTGGCTGTTAAAGTGTCATTAAACCTTAATAAATAAATAATTTAACTTGCAGAATAATAATTCTGCACATCAAAATAAAGACCAAATATGGGCTTCCAGCACTCTACCAGTTAATATAGTATTTGTTTTACATGAAAACAGACTGATCTGTGAATAAAGAAATAGCAGTGACAGATACCACAAATTTTCAATTACTTTTTTATTTACTGAAGAATTAGTGAATGGGTTAAATGTATCATAAAAACTGTATAGACCTCTTAACAGCAAGGGTTAACAAGACACTATAGTAAAACACACAAATTTAATTGTGGTAACAAACCTCTCTATCCATTCAAGTCTTTAAAAAAAAATGGTCGACAGAATGTCCTCAGTGGCAGAAATTCTTCAAATCAATTATAAATCATAGAAATTTTCACTTTTATGAAATATTCCATGCTGCAAAATCTTCAAACACTGTGTATTAAATATTCCTAGTGATTCAAGTTTGAAAGAATACCTCCTTAATTTAGAATTCAGATCACGATCATGCTTGATGCAATAAATCCAAAACACAAACTGTAATAACTTAACAAAGATCACCAATTTTTCTGCAGATTATGATAACGAACCGAGGGTTTCCCTCAATATCATGTAACACACTCTAATTCCTAAAACCAGTACAGTGCGCTTAGTGACACATCCTCATACAAGTAATTTTAAACCAGAGAAAAACATTCAGAAACCCAGTCCTGTCAATAGAATTTATCACACATTTTCTCCCCATGTGTTCCTTTAAAATGCTGAAGCAGTTCAATTACACCGCTATCAGTGGGCAGGGTGACACTTCACGTTTATCAATGGAATAAAATCAATTGTGAAATTGCCATTGTTTGCTCACACTGACCAAAAGCTGCTCCTTTCATCTTGTTTGAAGGAGGATATGGTTGAGTAGTTTTTAAGTTGAAAAAAATTTCTTCACTGATTAAGAATAGGGATGGTGCTTGGAGGCAGTGGAATTTTACAGCTACTTTCAAATTCTGTGTACACACCAATTGTATTGTACAGTGCTCATTGAAATGAGTGGAGAGTAAACTTGTCTGTATGTTCATTAGTAGAGAAGGTCACTTTCAGCATCACTGGCTATACCATAATGGAAACATCAGGGATTCTTCAACCCTCTTTGGGAGAAGGTCTGGAGCCTGTGCAATTGGGAAAATTTGCAACATGAAGGCTCCAATTGTGAATTTGTTTGCAAGAAAACACACACTCAAAGAATTAGAAATGTTACCTTCATACTGAATCAAGAACATTAATACACACACTGAGTACTAAATGATGTATTGTGGGGGGAGTAGTATGTTTTTTAACAAACAGTCGCATGAAATAATGATCAGTTTCTGTAATCTTTATTAAACTAGAGATGGTCTGTCACCTGGTATACCCCCACCGTGGCATACCACCTCGTGCGGGTGACTGAAAAGGGGTATTCAATTTTTCTAAGTAAAAAATAAATCCAATATGGCCACCAATCGGCCATCTTGAAACTGAGCTGGAAAAAAATTATGTATTGCACTTTCCCTCATCATGTTGATCATTTTCGTGAAGAGTCATGAAAATGCGGCTATAACTGTGGAAGTAGTTCGCTCCAGGAGTTTACATAAAAAAAATCCAATATGGCCACCAGTCGGCCATCTTGAAACCAAGCGGGAAAAAAATTATGTCACGTGCTTCCCCTCATCATGTTGATCATTTTTGTGAAGTTTCATGAAAATGCGAATAAAACTGTGGAAGTAGTTCGCTCCACAAGTTTACATGTGCAATGGACCGACGACGACCGACGGACAAGTTGACTCCTATACCCCCCCCCCCCCCCATAACTTCGTTTTGTGGAGGTATAATAAATTGTTCTTATTCTATAAAATAATGAAGATATTTATGCATTTTGCTGCACTTCGACAGTCTACATTCTGTGGCTTTGCAGTTGTGTGTAGGCAAGTCCTGGCTGCCTACATAGGCAGCCAAGACTTGCCAAGAAACAATTGACAAGGTTCTTGGGATGTAACTTGCAAATGCATCTGAACTCTGCCTGTTGAGGTATCTGTGTTGTTGCAGTAAAAGAGATTGCAGTCAAAATTAGACCTTCAAGAGTTAAAGAAGAATTAAATTTTTATTTGAATGAGGACTGAGATTGGGAAATTTTGGCTTTCAATTGGGAAAAATTAGGCCAAAATGCCACTGGGAAAGGGTTCCATATTCGGCCCATGTGGACACCCAAAAGAATCCCTGCAACATAAGTATAAAGTCAACTTTAACCAACTGTTTATTCAGTAAAAGGCTTACAAAAGTGGAGAGGGAATTTCGACCAGATTGTTAGTGGGTCACAATCTGGTCAAAATTCTGTCAACTTTTCTGCCCACAACACTGAAGAATCTCTACTGTAGAAAAAAAAACTTCAGAAACATTGCATCTCAGATACTATTTGCATTCATTTTGTTTTTTGATGATCCAGTATTGATTTTGCAATTTATTTATTGGGATTTAATGACATTTTCAACAGCCAGTCACCTTGTGCCTGACATTTAACGGGTGAGGAACCCCGGAGTACCCAGACACAGAACCACCGAGCAACAGCAAGCAACTGTCAGATTCCCCAATGTACTAACTACACACAACACAGGGTCAGCATTGGTTGAAGATAAGTGCAACATCGAAGTGCAATATGCCTTAATACACAGCGCCACCGTGCCCCCACGTGGACAATCAGGATTAAGTGCTTTGCCGAAGGACACAATGCAGTTACACCCTGGCGGGGGTCAAACTGTGGACCTCGCAGCTTGAAGTCCAATTATGTAACTCCTGCACCACCACGCACCCTTGATTTTGCAATACAGTGGGACCCTGTTAATTGAATAGGTGCTTTGTCAGTGAAAAACATTCAATTAACAGGAGTGTTCAATTAACATGAATTTGTTTATTATGAGTTATCTCTGCCAACATGTATGGTACATGGAGATTTAATACCTGGATGTCAGTTTTTAAACACCGAGCCACGGGTGAGGTGTTTAAATGATACATCCAGGTATTAAATCTCCACATACCATATATGTTGGCAGAGATAACGTTTTTGTCCCATTTGAAACACAATAGAAATATGGTGGAAACAAATTTGTGGATGCATTTCTCATGTTCTGCAATCAGTTGGACCAAACTCATGAATACTGGAACGACTATAATTTTAATCTAAAAATAACTCTTGAAATGAAAGAGTCAATGACTCTGTAGCTCAACTTGGATATGACAGGAATTAGCACTTGCTGTGACAAAGACAACTGAATAATGAATATGACAGGAATTAGTATTTGTTTTGGCCCAGTCAACAATAATGAAAGAATTACAAGGTGACTGTAATGGACTACAGATTAAGACCAATCATTGTAGATTATTATTTTTGTGTGGAAATTTTCAGTCCCAAACAAAATATTTTCAGACTAAAATTTTTTCTTCTTCTTCTTAAAATTGACCAAAATGCATCAAAACACAAAAAACTAATTTCCGGATTTTGGTCCAAAATTTTCTAAGTCCCACCCGGACCCCAAATTTTCAGTGTAAAAAAAATTTTTTTTTTTTGTCTTAAAATTGACCAAAACGCATAAAAAACCAAAAAACTAATTTCCGGATTTTGGTTCAAAACTTTCTAAGTCCCAGCCGGACCCCTAATTTACATAATTTATTCACGAGAAAAACTCTGTATTATATGTAATGTATCCCATAGTACTAAACATTCATACAAAAATTTATTCAAATCAGATCTTTCATTTGGAAGTTCTGCGCAAAAATCTGATTGCACTTAATTTTGAACAAAATGGCTGCTAGCGGCCATCTTGAATTTCAGACTGGACCCCAAAACACTCCTTCTCGTCCCACAGTGATAACAAAGGTACCCAAGAAGTTTCGTGAAGATCGGTTCATAAATACAGCCTCTATCCCGAGCCGTATTGGGATTTGCACTCACAGTGCTGAAAGTAACACTAAATAAATCAAAGTTAGCCTAATTTGCATAATTTACGCACAAGAAAAAAACCTGTAATATATGTAATGTATCCCATGGTACTAAACATTCATACAAAAAATTATTCAAATCAGAGCTTTCATATGGAAGTTCTGTACAAAAAACAGATTTCGGCATCGTCGGTACAAAATGGCTGCTGGCAGCCATCTGGAATTTGGGACTGCACCCAAAAACACTCGTTCTCGCCCCACGGTCATAACAAAGGTACCCAAGAAGTTTCGTAAAGATTGGTTCATAAATACGGCCTCTAGCCCGAGCCATAGCAACTTGGCACTTACAGCTCTGAAAGTAACACTAAATAAATCAAAGTTAGTCTAATTTGCATAATTTAAGCACGAGAAAAAAACCTGTATTATATGTGATGTATCCCATGGTACTAAACATTTATACAAAACTTTATTCAAATCAGAACTTTCATACAGAAGTTCTGTACAAAAAACTGATTTTTCCATCATCGGTACAAAATGGCCGCTGGCAGCCATCTTGAATTTCGGACCACACCTAAAAACACTCGTTCCCGTCCCAGGGTCATAACAAAGGTACACAAGAAGTTTCGTAAAGATCGGTTCATAAATACGACCTCTAGCCCGAGCCATAGCCAATTGTTGACGTACGGACAGACGGACGGACGGATGGACGGACGGATGGATGGACAGATGTTCGACGGACGGCGGGCCATGACAATAGCTCAAATTTGACTTCGTCAAAGTTGAGCTAAAAATGGATAATGCAGATTGGGGCTATTTTGATGACAGATTTGCTCTTATTTTATTTTTCTCAAGTTGTTTGATTTAGGTATTCGACTGTTTAATTTATAACAACAAAATATGATCGAATTGTCAGAAATCTGGTGATATTTAAGACTATTTTCAGGTTTGGGGTTTGATTTTTATATCGAGGCGAGCAAAGGGAAAAACCTTTACCCAACCGTAACAAGTTCAAACAATGGCTTCAAATGTGTTATGATTGTCTCACCAGTTTTCAAACCTATTCAAGACATAGTTAAGAAAGTCTCACATACCAAATATTGACTAAATCAATTGATATTTATTTGTTCAAGTTATCACCCTAAAGAGCTGAAAACAGGCAAAAATTACCTCATTAAGGGCCATTACTCTGCTTAGTATGGGCTGAACAATACCAATTTTCAAACATTGTTAAGAAAGTCTCACATACCAAATACTGACCAAATCCATTTTATTTATTTTTATTGGTGTTTAAGGTCACATATTTATGCACAATGGCTAATCATGACCTCGACAGTTTTATGGGTGGAGGAAGCCGGAGTACCCGGAGAGAACCACCAAGCAATGGCGAGCAACTGTCAGCTCCCCAACATACTAACTCCACACAAGCAGGGTTAGCTTTGGTTGAAGACAGGTGCACCATCGACATGCAGTATGCCTTAGTACACAGCGTCGCCGTGCCCCCACCAAATCCATTGATATTAAGTTATCGCACCAATGAGCTGTAAACAGCTAAAAAGTAATTAAGAGTCATAACTCTGCTCAGTATGGCTGAACCATACCAGTTTTCAAATCCATTCAAGACATTGTCAACCCTTTATTCAATGAAACGTCCACATCTGCCCGCGTAATATGCAAATGCAGAAGCTGAAAAAATATTATTTTTCAAAAAAATTCAGCAAAACCATATCACATGACCCCTCTTTGGAACGAGCTGATCGAGCTCGTTCCAATACCGAGCCACATGATATGGTTTTGTTGACATTTTTTGAAAAATTTTAAAAAAAGGTATTTAAAATAATAAATTTTGATATTGTCTGCATTGGGTAAAGGGTTAAGAAAGTCTCACATAGTAAGTAAAGTATCACTGTAGACAAGGACTTGTCTAGAGTACATTTATGATGAATCACATTATTTTTGTTCAATTATTAAGATTACGCTTTAACCTGTATGCAAATAACAAGTAAAATTTGTACCGATGTTATGGTAAATGGGTTGGTGTTTGGAAGTTGTATCGAATTAACCCTTTATATAACATCAAAAGCAGATGACACTTGCAAACAAAAACTTAAACAAAAATAATTTTTTTTGCATTTCTTTGTGTCAAAAACATAGCTAATGACCTTCAAAAAGTTTGTTCCAATGAGGGGTCATACGCTATGTTTTGGACGCAAACAATGAAAAAATAATTAAAATTGAATGGCAATTTTTGTGAATAGTGCTGGCCAGTTTTGGCTGTTACGTTGGGTAAAGGGTTGACAGGTTTATTCAATTAAGAGATATCCAATTAAGTGGGATCCAATGAAAATATAAATGTGTCACCAATATTGCAGTCCTATCATGATCTAGTAAGAAAAATAAAATCTTTTGTGATCTGAGTACTGTATCTCTGCTGCGTAATTTTAAGAATACACAAGAAGAAGAGTCAAACATGTTTTTCCCCATTACCCACAGTAATGTTACCCACAGTGTTAAAAAATGCTGACTCAGCACTTTTGCAAAGTCCTGGAAAAGTACCCTATGATAAAACCGATGGCAATTTTTTTTGGACCATTCCTTTCTGCTGTTCCTCAGGAAGCTTTGCACGAAATAAAAATTCTCAGTGTCGTATAGTTTTGAAGATATGGGTGTTTTAAATTTTTTCTATTTTTAGGTCCTGCAGTTCCCATGGAGCGACAGGAAAAAAATTTTTTGTATAAATTAAGTATTTATGACCCAATAAGCCCTCATATCAAATTTGGTTCAAATCGGCTTCTCAGTTCGGAAATTAAAAATTCTGTACAATTCAGGCTCCCACAGTGAGCCCAAATATGAACCCAAGGACATGGCTTGAACAAACTTTAATCTTGCCCTCCAAAGGATGCTGCATACCAAAGTATCAAAACATTCCGACTGCTGGATCTGAAGAAGATTTTTAAAGAATATTCCTCATACTGAACTAAGTTATAATTCGGGCACCCACAGGGAGCCCAAATAGGAACTTGGCTTGAACAAATTTGAATCTCACCCCCTAAGGATGCTGCATACCAAATATCAAAAGATTCTGATTGGTGGATCTGAAGAAGATTTTTAAAGAATATTCCTCATACTGCACTAATTTAACCATTTGGGCTCCCACAGAGAGCCCAAATATGGACCCAGGGATTTGATTTCAATAAACATGTGAAACAATGTCCCAAAGTTGTTTTTTGTGAAATTTGAAAGTTTTTGGAGCAGAGGTTTGGGAGAAGAGCAGTCTTAAATGTTTTTCCCATTACCCACGGTGTCAAAAAATGCTGACTCAGCACTTTTTCAAAGTCCTGAAAAAGTACTCTATGATACAACCGATAGCAATTCTTTTGGACCATTCCATTCTGTTGGTCCTAAGGAAGCTTCCCACCAAATAAGAATTGTCAGTGCCATGTAGTTTTGGAGATTTGGCCGTTTTACATTTTTTCTATTTTTAGCTCCTGCAGTTCCCATGGGGCAGCGGGAAAATTTGGGGGGGGGGGGGGGCATAAATTACGTGCTTATGACCCAATAAGCCCTCATCACATTGGGTTCAAATCAGCCTCTCGTGTTTGGAAAATAGAAATTTGGGGGGGGGGGGGGGGGTGAAAATTCTTGCCCCTCCCATAATGACGACAAATATATCTCCTCAAACTTCTCTTGGACAAATCTGAGTCTACACCTCAAAAGGAAGCTGCACACCAAATATCAGGTCTCTGCTACTGCTAGTTCATGAGAAGAAGATTTTTTAAGATTTAAGCACACTTTTTGGGTGTGGCCCTACCGAGGGGCGAGGCAACTTGATTTGAACAAAATCAAAATGCGATTTCAAAACAAACTATTATCTCAAATTTCACTTAAATCAGTTCAGCGGTTTTGGAGGAGAAGATGCAAACACCATGTTCACGGACAACTGCTGATGGATGACAGATGGTGAGTGATCACTATAGCTCCCTTGACTGAAAGTCAGGCGAGCTAAAAATACGGTAATTCGTACTGTGTTGGATAAGTCAAACATCTGAAGGAAACCAAAATTTTAAGACGCTGAATGAAAGAAATATGTAATCAACTTTAGAATTGGCTCATAACTATTGAGTGGATTGACTAACATGGACAACCGACCAATCGAAAATCTACCCATCTGGCTCGACCGGAATTTAAAATGATTCAATTTCAATTACCACAAAACTCAACTCAGAAATTTTATTGTCCGCTCCCTAGAAACATTTCACTTTTAGTCCTCCGCCATCCCCATTCTAAATCTGAAGTGACAATAAGAAGTCAAGGAGTATGAGGGTGCCAAATTTCAAGTGGGTTGGTTCAGTGATGAACACTACAGGATGCCTGACTGAAAAAAAGGAAGTAAAAAAACACGCTAGAAATTGCAAAAAGTCACCAACAATACTTCTTTTGTCAATAAGGGGTTAGAAACAGTGTTTCGACAAAGGTTCAATGTTAATTGTTAGAGAGTGGTAATGTGACATTGTTCTTTTTCAATAAAACACTGTAGGTTATCAACTATATAAAAGGCAGCATTTAATTAGATAAATATTTCATGCTGTCTGATTAAATACTGCCTTTTGTAAAGACTCGCAACCCACTTAGCCCAGTGGATTAACACTAATTAGTTGATTAACCTGTAATTATTCAAGTGCAACAACAGGTATGCCTGTTCACTCTTCAAATAACTGCCAGTTCATTTTTTTAAAACTTGATAAACATGCAAGTATCGACTATTTGTGCCCCCTTCCCTAAGTAGAACGTGAAAATTGTTTATGCTTGCCACTCCATTTTGCAGCAAAGGTAACATAAATGCATTCAACATTATTATTCAATCACCAGGGATTTATTTCATGAGCCACATGCATCTATCTTCACGCTTAGCACATAATTCATCAATTTGTCATTTACATACATCTAATATATTTACATATATTGGTCTGTGGTCTCAGTCTAAATCCAACAATTTCAATTAATGGGAGATCAGTCAGGATGCACTAGCACGAATTTATGGATGAAATATATTTACATATACATTCATGACTGTATTATATTTGTTACTTAACTGTTAGAGTGCTAAATTATTTTTGGTCATCAAAATTTATTCACTTGCTTCTGCCTTATTACAATTTATGGGAGAGTGCTTATAGGCACTCTCTCATAAATTGAAACACTGCAATTCCTGCTACACAAATCATATTACTTTGAATATAATTTGAAGCACATCCACCAAATATGAAGTCTTTATTTAAGTGGTGGTACCTGCACTTCAAAGTAAAGCCCAAATATGGGCTTCCAGCACACTACCAGTTAAAAGTATAGAAAATCCTTCTTAATTGGATATTTCTAAACTGAATAATCAGACCTTAAAATTCATCCTGATTTACGAGAATCAGTTTTGATTTTCGCAAACTTCTGCTGTGAGAATCTATTTTTAGTTCTTAAATTCGAGAGTTCTGTTATATCCTCGTGAATGTAACCAGCACATATATCATAGTTAAACTCAAACCTCATATCAATATACAGTGGAACCCTGTTAATTGAATAGCCACTTTGACAATGAAATTTATTCAATTAATAGGAGTATTCAATTAACAGGGATTGTGTCACTTTCCTGTATTCTAGAGATAAACTTGGCATTTATTCTACTATATCTTGTTTGGCAGAGCTCCATGAGATATAATAGATTAATTCTCTTATTGGATGTACTGAGGTCAAACAGGTCTATAAACAAAGGAAAACTGGGAGAGACAGGGTAATTTCTCGACAGGTTACAAGATTTTTTATTCAATTAACAGGAGTTTACTCTATAACCTATATTCAATTAACAGGTCAAATTTGTACTGGGGGTACGGTAAATGGTTTTGTGTTAGGAAGTTGTATTCAATTAACAGGGTTATTGAGTTAAGAGATATCCAATTAAGTGGGCCCCTCTGTATTTACTGGAGTTTAACCCCTGTCGACCTAGTTCAAATTTTGAACAAAAACATTTCCTATCACTATTATTTGGAAATGAGACATAAAGTAACTAGAGTGATGTCACGCATGCAGCCCGACTGTCCCAGCAATGGCAATGCTTAGACAAAAAATAGTCGGAGCTATTTTTGTTAATCGTTTACCTAATAAATCCGCCATATCTGCACTCGTGATATACAAAATTTGCTATTCAAATTTTATTTTTTAATTTCTCTACTCCAAAACATACTTCATGACCTATTAATGGAACAAGCTTGATGAGCTTGTTCCAATAAGGACTAATAAGCCATGGTTAGAAGTAAATGAAAGTGTCAATGACACTGTAGCTCAACTTGTCAAGACAACGACATGTACATGTATAGGATGTGACACAGCAATGACAAACATCTAGGTAATGACCTGATAACAAAGGTACATATAAAGTATTGTAATGGTCTGTACATAAACACTGACCGTTGCCTGTAACAAATGTATAGGTAAAGTATTGTAAAGGTGGGTGACAGTCAGATGCTAAACTAGAAAAGAAATCTTTGAGTCCCAGAGTGGGTCTGACTGAACCCCAAAATATTTGTTCTCATAGCACAGTGATAACAAAGGCACCCCAAAACACACTCGTTCCTGTCCCAAGGTGAAAACAAAGGTACCCAAGAAGTTTCGTGAAGATCAGTTCACAAATATGAGCTGTGTAGAAGTTATGACAAAAAACTGACTGAACCTAATTTCGGTACAAAATGGCCACTGGCAGCCATCTTGAATTTTGGACCGCACCCAGAAACACTTGTTCTCGTCCCAAGGTGATAACAAAGGAACCCAAGAAGTTTTGTGAAGATCGGTTCATAAATACAGCCTCTAGCCCGAGCTGTATTGACATGTGTACTTACAATGTATAAGTAGCACTGAATAAATCAAAGTTCATCTAATTTGCATAATTTCTGCACGAGAAAAAAAAACGTACTATATGTGATGTATTCCATGTTACTAAACATTCATACAAAAATTTATTCAAATCAGAACTTTCATACAGAAGTTCTGTACAAAAGACTGATTGCACTAATTTTGGTACAAAATGGCTGCTGGTGGCCATCTTGAATTTCGGACCACATCCAAAAACACTCGTTCTCATCCCACTGTGATAACACAGGTACCCAAGAAGTTTCGTAAAGATCGGTTCATAAATATGGCCTCTAGCCCGAGCCGTATAGAAGTTGTGTACAAAAAACTGATTAGACCTAATTTCGGTACAAAATGGCCACTGGCAGCCATCTTGAATTTTGGACCGCACTCAGAAACACTCGTTCTCATCCCAAGGTGATAACAAAGGTACCCAAGACGTTTCGTGAAGATCGGTTCATAAATACAGACTCTAGCCAGAGCCGTATTGACATGTGTACTTACTGTGTGTAAGTAGCACTGAAAAAATCAAAGTTCATCTAATTTGCATAATTTCTGCACGAGAAAAAAACCCGTATTATATGTGATGTATCCCATGGTACTAAACATTCACACAAAAAATTATTCAAATCAGCGCTTTCATATGGAAGTTCTGTGCAAAAATCTGACTGCACCAAATTTTGTACAAAATGGCTGCCATCGGCCATCTTGAATTTCGGACCGGACCCAAAAACACTCGTTCTCGTCCCATGGTGATAACAAAGGTACCCAAGAAGTTTCGTAAAGATCAGTTCATAAATACGGCCTCTAGCCCGAGCCGTATTGGCATTTGCACTTACAGTGCTGAAAGTAACACCAAAAAACATCAAAGTTAGTCTAATTTGCATAATTTATGCACGAGAAAAAAACCTGTATTATATGTGATGTATCCCATGGTACTAAACATTCATACAAAAAATTATTCAAATCAGAGCTTTCATATGGAAGTTCTGTACAAAAAACAGATTTCTGCATCATCGGTACAAAATGGTGGCTGGCAGCCATCTTGAATTTCGGACCGCACCCAAAAACACTCGTTCTCATCCCACGGTCATAAAAAAGGTACCCAAGAAGTTTTGTGAAGATCGGTTCATAAATACGGCCTCTAGCCCGAGCTGTATCCAATTGTTGACGGACAGACGGACGACTGGCCATGGCATAAGCTCAAATTTGGCTTCGCCAAAGTTGAGCTAAAAATGAAAAAAATCTGATGTTTCAGAAAAATAATTTGTACTGTTGGCTTCAACTTGTGTTAGGTAAAGGATTAAAGATGCAGTACATAAAGCAATGTTGGGCTATAGGAGTCAATTTTCTTCTCATGTGTGTGTGTGTGTGTGTGTGTGTGTCCGGTGGGGGATGGGGGGGGGGGGTGGTTGTGGTGGTGTGTTATAGTAGTTAATTTTTGTTTGTTTGCATTTAGTAACTCCAAATCCTTCAAAATATTTGGTATGCAGTGGTGGTGTGTTATAATACTCTATTTTTATTTGTTTGCATTTAATAACTCCCAATCCTTCAAAATGCATTTTTGGAAAAAATGCCTAAACGACTGTCGGGGGCTGGGGAGGGGGGGGGGGGGGCGGGGGATTGTAAACAGTCAGGCTAAAAATGCATTTTGTACCAAAGAAAAAATATTGCTTAAATGGCCCTGGGTGAGGAGAAGGTGGGTTGTTAGGGGAGTCCATTTTTTTCTGCATGTGGTCATTCTAAATCCTTCAGAATGCATTTTGAGCAAAGCAAAAAAAAAATGCCTAACTGGCACCGAAGGGGGGGGGGGGGTGGAGGGGTGGGATGGGGGGGTTGTGGAACCTATATTCAAACCTGGCCTGTATTACTAGCTGGAAAATACACATATCAACTTTGGTTGAAATCAAATAATCCAAACTGGAGTTATCGGTCGGAAACCAATTGTTTACAGACAGATGGATGGACTGACGGATGGACGGACCGACGGATGGACGGACGAAAGTCATGACTATAGACCAGACTGTAAACAGTCAGGCTAAACATGCATTTTGTACCAAAGAAAAAATATTGCTTAAATGGCCCTGGGTGAGGAGGAGGTGGGGAGGGGGGTGTTAGGGGAGTCCATTTTTTTTTTCGCATGTGGTCAGTCTAAATCCTTCAGAATGCATTTTGATCAAAGAGAAAAAAAAATGCCTAGGGGGAGGGGGGGGGGGGGGGAGGTTGTCTGGGTTTTTAACCACAAACTTTAAGCAAAACAGTAAAAATGCATTTTTGACGAAAGAAAAAAAAAGTGCCTAATTGGCCGGGGTGGGGGAGGGGGGGGGGGGGGGGTTACATGAGTTTAAAAATGTAGTGACTGTAAATAGTTCAAAATGCATATTGGAGGAAAGAAAAAAAAATGCCTAATTCACGGGGGCTGGGCAGGACAATAACTTCAACAATTTTCCTTGGATAATTGTGGTCATCAAACTTGACCTAGAGACATGTACTGAAAAGATCTGAAATCCATTAACTTTTGTTTAAGTTATGGTATAAAGAAAGTTCGGACAGACTGATGGATGGATGGGTGGATGGATGGATGGATGGATGGATGGATGGATGGACAGATGGATGGACTGACAGATAGATGGGAGGAGCAAGCTCTGTGCTATATCCCTCCCTTGTGGGTGGGGAAAAAAAGTAACAAAGTATGTGGTAAAAGTCTAATTTGAAATTTAGAGAAACTAAGTTCGAAAAGCGTTGTGAAAAGATTTAAATTAATGCCAATATTATTTGAAACCACTGTGTACAGCTTCAGTAGACCTTGCCTGAAATGAAAAAAAGAAATGACGTTGTAACCGAGTGTTTGGAGAATGAAAGGTAGAACCTTGAAAAGCAGAACTTTATACCGAAACTTTAAGCTGGAAATAATAAGTAAAATTGATTGGCAAAAAAAGGGTTAAATATTTCCTAAAACCAATAAAAGAAATCATTGATGTAAATGGAATCATTAAGTTGTATTGAACATGCAAGAATTAGAGTAAGAAAGTATGTGGCAAAGACTAATTTCAAATACAAAGAAAGCAAGTCTGAAAACATGTTTAAAAGGGGTTAAAATCATGCCGATATTAATGAAAATCACTGTAGAAATGTTCAGTAGATAGTAGCCACTGTCCCAAATAAGAAACAGTGACATTCCACTAAACTGTTTGAAGAATTAAAGGTGTAATTTTAAAACACCCCCCACCCCCCAAAAAAATACTTTAACCAAAAATTTTAACCTGGAAGTTGTAAGTTAAATTTCCATACAAAAAAGGGTTAAATATTTCCCAAAATAACATGAAACATATAAAAAAACATAATGAGAATGATACAACCAATAGTAATATTAATTTAAAAGAAAAAAACAAAAAAACTTTATGGTTGACTAAAAAACTTTAACCACAAACTTTAACCAAAACTCCAAATGTTAACAGACGGACAGAGGAAAGTCATGACTAAACAGGGGGAAAAAAAACAAAAACATTTGAATCGTCAATAAAAAACTTTAACCACAAACTTTAACCAAAACTCTAAATGTTAAGAGACAGACAGATGGACAAAAGTCATGACTATAGCCGTCACTGTAAACAGTCGGGCTAAGAATGCAATCACTATAATTGAAAGAATGAATTTATTCGCAGAAAAACATTATAGAACAACTTTTTCAGATGCTGGATAATATTAAATATAAATACACTGAGTTATTCAAACTGACTTTAGTTCAATACTTTCAATTTGTTTTCTGCAGGGAGGTGACAAAGACAGCCGGCTGTGTTAGTGTAGCCCACCTTAAAATAAAAAAAAGAGAAAAAAAAACTATTAGGTCTAAAAAAAATAAAAATCTGTTTCTCAGGCCCTCCCGCATGGTCCTTTTGTCTGCCGCATGCTCTCTTTTTATAACCTATCCAAACCTAAAAAAAATCAAAATCGAATGGATTATGTCTGATATTGTACCCAAGTTAATAAAATTGTCCCTTGAGTGCAAGAAGGCTTTGGAATGCTTTAGTATTGCAAAGCCTTCTTGCGCTCAAGGGACGTAATACACCACCACCCTTAGCTATTCTGTTGATTATGGGGCCTAAAACTTAAAACAAACCAAGAACATGAACTTTGTAATGGCAAAGAAATAATTACAAAAATAAAAAATTAAATAAAAAACCGCACGCACGCATGCAATTTTACAAAAAATGGCCTGAGAAACAGAGGATCTACTTTGTGAGGCCTTATTAATTTTAACCAAAAATGCAGGACATCACTATTATTCAGCCATCACTATTATGAGGCAGGTGAGAGTATATGCATATATAGGCCTATATATGCAGCCAAGACTTCACTAGACACCACTGCCATGGTACTGCAATTCCATCAGTTAGACCACCAGAAGCCTGTTTATCAGAACATGTGTTCTACAAGTACATGTATGAGAAACTCGCCAAAACTGAAGGTTTCTTAAAGGTTAAACTTTCTCAAAAAATGTTTGCCTTTTACTATGGCATGTATAAATGGTGCACTCACAGGGGTATAACAGTACTCTGAAATTCAAAATATTTAACCTTTTGGCCAATGCAGACAATATCAAAATTTATTATTTTAAATATCATTTTTTTAAATTTTTCAAAAATTTCAACAAAACCATATCATGTGACCCCTCATTGGAACCAGCTCAACGAGCTCGTTCCAAAGAGGGGGCACATGATATGGTTTTGTTGAAATGTTTTCAAAAATAATCTTTTTTCAGCTCCTGAATTTGCATATTACACGGGTGGATGTGGCCGATTCGTTGGGTAAAGGGTTAAGAAATGAAAACTGATTCTCGCAACAGACGTTTGTGAGAATCGAAACTGATTCTCATGAATCACGACAGGTTTTAAGGCCTGTCTACTCATATGTGGATGCAGTGGGCATCCTCTGAGCTGAGTTAGTCGTATAAGATTAAGTCTGAAAGGCAAATAATGCCTGATTATGAATTTAATTTTGTTTGTTGCATTGTTTTGTATTAACAAGTAGTTCTTTCACATATTTTACAATGGAAGTAACCGCCATGCAATCTAAATGGCTATTCGTGGATTATTTCCAAGCATGTTCCTGCTATTAAATAACAGATCCCATTACAGAAGTACATGTAAACCTAAATTCATGTGAGAATCAGAATCGATTCTCGCAAATGATTCTTGCAAGGAAAACAATGAGAATCAACATTGATTCTTGCAAAATGGTCCTTTGATATTCGTCAAAGATTCTAATGTTTCCTAAATGGCCTGGAGAATTCTACACATTTTCTGCACCCACATAATAAGGTAACTCACTGACGCAGCCAAGACTTCACTAGACACCAATAACAAGGTATTGTAACTTCCATCAGCAAGACCACCAAAAGCTAGTATGTTGAAACATGTTTTTTACATATATATACAAGACAAAAAACTCACAAAAATTGGAACTAGGCCCTTAACCCTTAACTGGTAGAGTGCTACATTATTTTTGATTATCCAAATTTGTCCACGTCTCTTTGCCTTGTTACAATTTATGGGAGAGTGCCTAGTGGCACTCTCCCATAAATTGTAACAAGGTAAATCCTCACAGACTAAATAATTTCAATTCAAAAATTATATGACGCATATCCATAGAATATGAAGCCATTAAGTTGCAGCACCTGCACTTCAGAATAAAGCCCAAATATGGGCTTCCACCACTCTACCAGTAAAAGGCATGGAGATTTTTCAAACATTTTTGCCACACTGTGACATTTAATGCTCTGTGACTTTGCAGTTGTGCCTATATAGACAGCCAAGACTTGCCTAGAAACAACTCACAGTGTACTTGGAGTGTACCTTGCAAGTTTACCTAAACACAGCAAGTTAGAGCACCTGTTCTAATCCAGTACAAATTTACCAAAGTCGGAAACTGGCCCTTAGGGGTTAAGTGTTAAACAGCAGTAAATATAAAAATATAACGATTGTTTTTAATTAGGGATTATAGACTGTTTGCAGACATAAGGAAAAGGGTATAATAGTAGTAGTGTTCAACCGATGATCAGAACCAGCCACCACAATCAGACACTTGTAGGCAATCGGATGACAGCGTCAGCGGCTACTGGAATATTGGTTCAACTGATTGTTGCCAAGCATTTGGTGATGATTCATTAACCACCTTTTATAATCTTCTGCAATTGTTCAATTGTTAATGTAAAATGCTGTCAATAATACCATCCAATAAAGTTGTGAAACAACCACAATGTGTATTCGTAATCTCTCTAGACGCCCCTTTACGTGATATACAAGTCAAACGACATGTAAAGCTTACAACTGAGCATACTTCCGGCAATTGCCAGTTCACACCGGAAAACTGAAGTTTCCACTCCATTGACTCCAGCTGCAGTAAAATTACCAGTCGCTCACTCTTGGGCGGTACACGTGACTCTGAGAGCCACGTGTACCACCTAAGTGTGCGCATCTGGTAATTTTACTGCGAACTGAGTCAACAAAGTTTAAAACTGTGAAATATGTTCAATTTAATGTACTTCTTTCAAGCGTCAACTCATCTAGTAGTGCACGGTATTACAATTGAAATCAGCATTGGAATCTGCCGATTGTGAGCTCAAATAACTGGTAACCGGTCTGCAGCATTTTTGGTAATCGGTTGTACACTAAATAGTACTCTCAAATTCTAAATTGAGAACTGAAAATTGATTCTTGCAAATCAGGACACATTTTAAGGCCTTCTACATGTACAGAGGGGCAGAAATTGAAAAATAAAAACATTCTGATCCCTTTAAACCTTCTATTACATGTATTTTTTCCCCAACTGTAAAAGAGAAAATATTTATCAAAGTATTAACTGTGTTATTGTTATCATATTGAGTCATGGGTAAAGACCAATATTCAATCTTGGGAATACACAAGGGATTGGTGTGAGAACACAGCTCTCGCTATTGGCAATCAGTCTCTTTGTAAAAGTGACAGCCGATATTTTTTACTCTAATGTTAATCTCCTTGTCTCCATCCTTTAGTTCACAATTAAAAAGCACTCCAATTAGCTGGAAGATAATTTATTCTTTTTAAAAGGAATTAAAGCTTTCACTGTTGAAATTGTTAACTGATAAATCCTCACCGTTCAGAAAACAAAACTCAATGTTCCAAATATTCATGCAAAAAAAGTACTACTGGTACTGGATGTTTCTTAATTTTTGTTTCATGCAACCAAAATTATTCACTCCCTCCAAGTGCATTGAGTTTGTCACTGTATTTTTTCAAGTTTCTCTACCATCATAAATACAAAGTTCTTGGATATGTTTATGTTTATTGATCTTTAACTCCTTACCTGCCCAAAACAAAAAATATTATTATCCGGTCAAGTCCTGCTACTGGCTCTGGATACCACTAGGGGTGCCACGAAGCATCAAGTTTTCAATGCATCACAATTCATTCCTGCCGATTCAATTCACAATTCATCCATCAGAATGATTCAATGCATCATTTGCAGCCCTACTCCTGTACTAATATTGAATACAATAACTAAAAGATTTTTAGATAGGTCTGAAAAAGTAGAGCCTCCCAAAAATTATGCAAACTCTCTCTCTCTCAGCCTGTCTGTCCCTGTTTGTCTGTCTCTCTCTCTGTCTTGCTCTCCTCTCTTGAGAGAGAGTAGAGGAGAGAGAGAGAGAGAGAGAGAGAGCGAGCGAGAGGAGAGCATAGAGACAGCGAGAGAGAGAGAGAGCAAGAGAGAGCTGTGTTTATGTTGCAATATACCCTGGACATCCACAGGATTCTCCTCACTCAAAATCTTCTGTGGTTTTATTTGCATTGCGATGCACATTACATGAGGAAAAAAATATGATTCACATCGCATTGTGAGCATCCGCATCGTTGTGGCCCTAGTTATCACCAAAATAAACTTTTATAAATAGACCTAGTCCTCTCTGAAATTACTTCTTTATGTCTTACTGTTTTCATTTTTCTCTAAATCAAGTCATGACTGCTGTAAAGCAGCTCTGACTTGATTTTATGAGAAATTCAAGAAAATTAATACACAGAGGGCTTACAGTATGTGGAGAGTGGATTGTAACTAAATCACCCGTGGAGTGGAGTTGTGACCCAAGCTATAACTTTCAAATAGTGTACATATCGACAAAAAACACAGAGGTCCATTGGCTGAAACTTTGCTTGTGTTGCTTATGCTTTGCAACAAATTTGCAATTATTGATTGGGTGGAATCTCCACTCTGTGGGTGATTTAGTGATAATACACTCTCCACATACTGTATATTTCATCTAAATTTGGGAGAATCCATTAGGATTCTCGCGAAGATGGTAGCCAAAATCTGTATCTGCTACGAGTGTCCCCAGGATCCCATGAGGCCACCATGGTTGAACACCTGTTGTATACTGATAACACATGTTAACCCTTTACTCAACACAACTTTTTAATTTTTAAAACAAACTGAACTGGATAATTTTTTTAACATTAATCAATGTTTACCTATAAAACCTTACAAATATGGATGTCACTGGAATCGGCTCATTGAGCCGGTTCCAATGACAGCCATATTTGTACAATTTTATTGTACAAAATGTCAGGATATTTCAAGCCATGTTAGCCTTGTATTGGTTAATTTGCTGCCACTACATGTATGTTAGGTAAAGGGTTAAATTGACTCAATTATTTCAATGTGAATCCTAGCAGAGGTGTAGCTAGAATGTTTGTGTGAATCGATTCTTGGATTCTCGTCGAAATAAAGTCCTGCTCAAAAGGTTAACCTTCCACACGGTGCACACTGATGTTGGAATATCAAAAATTTTAATCAGCATAATCTCTGTAATTCAACTAGAAATTTAACCAATCTAATATTGTTTGAAAGAGCTAAATCAGCTCTGTACAACAACAATGAATTGGTTAAATTTTCACTTGCATTTTAGCTAAAATCTATAGCTTGAAAGTTTGAGATTTTAACATCAGTGTGCAGAGATTTTGATACCATGTCACTTTCAGCATTTATATATTTATTGGTGTTTATGGTTACTTTCTGTATATTTATTTATTTATTTATTGGTTCTTACAATCACTTTCAGCATTTCTATTTATTTATTTATTGGTGTTACAGTCAGTTTTAGCATAATTGTTCATTTATTGGTATTTATGGTCACTTTCAGAACATATATTTATTTATCGGTGTCCACAGTCAATTTCAGCATATTTATTTATTGAACCCTTTAACCAACGAATCAGCCACATCCGCTCGATGATATTTCAAATAATAAATTTTTATTTTGTCTGCATTGGGTAAAGGGTTAATGGTGTTTATGATCACTTTCAGAATAATTATTAATTTAGTATCAATTTGTAATCAATTTGTTTTGAGCGTTACGGTAAATAATTCATCGAGAGATGGGACGTGAGTAAATCACGAGGGCGTAGCCCACGTGATTTACGAAACAGTCCCGTCTCGAGATGAATTATTTACCGTAACGCTCAAAACAAATTGATTACTCTA
This sequence comes from Pictodentalium vernedei, assembly GCA_031216915.1. NCBI lineage: Eukaryota > Metazoa > Mollusca > Scaphopoda > Dentaliida > Dentaliidae > Pictodentalium > Pictodentalium vernedei. Next base: position 347,941,373 of record CM062290.1, read on the forward strand.
TTTATTACATGACATTTGGAATAAAGAGGTCTTTTACTATAATAATTCAACCCAAACTATTGTCAGATATAATCCAATTTAGGGTAAACACGGAAACATTTCTAAAATTAGCAGGAAGGAAATGCAAAATAGTCCTGTCTCAAGGTGAATTATATACCGTAACTTGCCGTAAGAATGGGTCACTCTCTTTAGTAAATGACATTTTAGACCAAAATGTCTTTCATTAAAAATAATTCAACACAAAATATTCGCAAATGCAACTCTGAAATACTTCTGAAATTAGAGTGTATGAATACATCACTTTCTGTGTCAAATCTTCGATTGGAAATGGCCCAGCTTTATTTTTGTGACTTTCGTTTGATATTTTACTATTTTATGTGGCGTTCCAGTCGCATTTGGGGAATGGCATTCAGCCATAAGATAAAACATTTCTATTTGGATTTTGTCAACTGTGCTAACGAACCTGTTCATAAAGGAAAGAAAGGATTTTTAAAAATATTCAGAAGGAAAATTCATTTTAATTAACTGATGTGGAACTGGAAAACAACACATCAACAAATCGGTGGGGGCGTGGCTTTTTACATCAGTCGTTCCTAAAGTTTCTATTGAAGTGACATAATTCACTCGTGACATTACCACTTTTTAATCAACATTAAATTCAATGAAAAACGAACTGAGGAATGTAATAAATTTATTTACTGATGTTTTTGGACTCTTTCAGCAACTGTTGCTGTATCATGACCGCAACAGAGGTATGAAGTCAACCTTAGTCAACAGTTTATACCTACTCTGCACATTTTAGAGGTATTCTGCCCCAGGCAATGGTTCCAGGTTCTATTTTACCAGTGAAGCAGAACTTGTTTACCACAGTAAACAAACACTGTTCCACTTCCAGGGGTTCCCATTGTGAATTTCAGCATAAATTTACAATACTGAGAGTGAATTATTACTGAAATATGGTGTGTGGGGGAGGGGCAGAGCAGACATTCTCTATTCTGAGAAGACCCCAAGAAGCAGTAGTCTGACGTTCAACTCATAGACCACCAGTTACTTGTGTTTCATTCTTAGAAATACTAACTGTCATATGGATGGAAAATCCTCCCTGCTACCAGTATGCCTTCGAATTAACCTCGAGCTGATATCAAAGGCTGATATGAAACTAACCAAACTAGATATCACGGAGATGGAATCCACCTCTGCGGGCCCTGCAGCAACTAACCGATGTTAGGTATAAACTGATGTGAACCGTAATACTAAAATATTTCAAGCAATAAGTAAAATCTGATTAAAATCCCTTCCCGGACACAAACTTGTTAGAAAAAAACCCCAAATTCTGAATAATTTGACCTTGAGATCAAACTTCAAGGTCAAAGCATGGCAACCATGGTATACGACACGTCGTCTTGAGATAATCGACCCACATACCAAATATCAAAACCCTATCTATTAAGTGAAAAAAGTTACAGCCCGGACACGAACTTGTCAGAAAAAAAAAAAATCTGAATAATTTGACCTTGAGGTCAAACTTCAAGGTCAAAGCATGGCAACCTTGGTACGCAACACGTCGTCTTGAGATAATCTATCCTCATACCAAATATCAAAACCCTATCTATTAAGGGAAAAAAGTTACAGCCTGGACACGAACTTGTCAGAAAAGAACCCCGAATTCGGAATAATTTGACCTTGAGGTCAAAGTTCAAGGTCAAAGCATGGCAACCGTGGTACGTGACACATCGTCTTGAGATTATCTACCCACATACCAAATATCAAAACCCTATCTATTAAGGGAAAAAAGTTACAGCCCGGACACGAACTTGTCAGAAAAGAACCCCGAATTCTGAATAATCTGACCTTGAGGTCAGAGTTCAAGGTCAAAGCCTGGCAACCTTGGTACGCGACACATCGTCTTGAGATAATATACCCATTTGTCAAATATCAAAACCTTATCTATTAAGAGAGAAAGATTACACCCCGGACGGATGGACACACGGACAGAGCGATCACTATAGGGCGTCCGCCTCACGTCAGGGCCCTAATAAGTACCTCTTAAGTACAGCCTTACACTTATCATGCTTAAAAAATTAGAAAAGCAGTTTCATGAAAAGGATTACCAGAAAAGGAGAACAAGGTTAACTCTTTTGGAGATCGGCTTCATTTTTAATTTGAACATACAGGTCAGATGTCATCGGCTGTCTCATCAATGAAGTAAAAAAAAAATTGAAATATTCTTGCATTTATCCTACACCATAATTTAACAGTAGCTGTGGATAAGCTGTAATTAATGTAGATTACATAACCTTTTGTAATAAATGGGTCGTATTTGTAGTACAAGCTATGCACTGATCATATAAAAAAAATGCTGTCCAATTTTAGTGAACATTAATACAATTAGCACATCGGTGAACTTAACTCTTAACCCACTGAGTGAAGTAGCCATGACATGATTTGATGAACATTTTATCTGAATTTAACTCAAGAAATTATTGGTCAAAAAGTCCATTCAATTTACAGGGAGGAAAATTGGTTAACCGTTTACCTATCATGAAAAGCAGACAACACTTGCAAACAAACTTCTTGAATAACTAATTTTTTTCATTTTTCTTCTCAAAAACATAGGTTATGACCCCTTTTTGGAATGAGCTTGTCGAGCTCAATCCAAAGAGGGGGTCATAACCTATGTTTTTGAGACAAAAAATGACTAAAATAATGAAAATTAACTGGCGATTTTTGTGAATAGCGCTGGCCGGTTTTGGCCATTACGTTGGGTAAAGGGATAATTGTGCACAAATTACACCACATAATTCAGTGGCAAGAGATTTTGCATACTGGGCAGGAATATACGTCAGCAGCCTGCAAGGAGTTAAAAAGCTGACAAAATTCGGAAGCTGCAGTTTCAGAATTTATCCCCATGTATGTCACAGATAGGTAAGGCAGCAAATCAGTGTCACTTGTATTTTTATCCATTTTTTCCTGCGAATTTAAACAACTTTTCGACAAAGAATTTCTCGAGTTCACTTTTCAAGAATTTCCTATCAAATCCATTGATGCCATAAAATGTATAGCAAGATAAAAGTTTTCCCTCTAATCTTGTTGTGACTGCTCTGAAGCAGCCATGTGTGAGTGATCAGAGTTGTGGACAGTGTATAAATTATCTGAAAGAAGCTGCAACTCTCATTATGTGACCTGGAAATTTGTGGAAATGTGATGTTTATTCACAAAATCAGAGGACCTAAAATGTAACTCGGCAGACAATTTATTTCTATCAATCTACATGAAAATTATCTGAACTCTTGTCCGTGTGATACATTTCTGGGTAGCCATGACTGGATCTGAAGAAAACCTTTAAAAAATATTCAATGATTATGGGTTAAAAATATTAGTTCTTTGCATGCTGCTGGCGGATATCCATGCCCAGCATAGGGTATCGCTTGAGACTGAAATAAGTATAAGTGGGGCACATTTACAGTACATGGAGAGTGTATTATCACTAAATCACCCGCAGAGTGGAGATTCCACCGGAGCAATAACTGCAAACTTATTGCAAAGCATAACCAGCACAAGCAATGTTTCAGCCAATGGACCTCCGGGTTAAACCCGGAGGTCAATTGGCTGAAACATTGCTTGTGTTTTTTGTCGATATGTATAAAAATTGAAAGTAAAAGCTTGGGTGATAACTCTACTCCGTGGGTGATTTCGTTATAATCCACTCTCCACGTACTGTAATCGTATTTGCTCCACGTAAATTGAATGGATTTTTTTCACCAATGATTTATGTTACATTTATATTAATTTTTCATCAAATCTAGTCATGGCTGATTTATACCAGCCATGACTAGATTTGATGAAAAATATCCAGAAAATACTCAGCAGGTTAAGAGTTAAAAATGCTTCTTGTCTTGATCGTTTTTCAATTGTCATTTTACGAGCGACAAACATTCTCAATCGATCGCTTGTCTGATTTGTCATTATCACAAGTCACCATCGAAATTAGGTTAGTTTAAACAAGCAATTATTTAACTGAGTTTACTGTGAACAGGATAATTAGTCGTCAAAATATCTCCCATATTACAACCAGGTTTATTAATTATAGAGTGTCGAAACCTAGAAAGGCCCGAATCTAGAAACTTACCATCATCCTTACTGGCGAGAAAGAGATAGAATATGTTGGGTGAGAAATGGCCTTTGTTTTCCGTCGACAGCAACCGTGTTTTACGCCAGCCACTAAGTGTGCTGATTTGATCAGGTCAGTCCTAAGTGAAGCTGCTTTGAGTGGTTTTTTTTGTCTTCTAGCTTCACAACACACCAGACTTTTGTGTAAGCATGTATTAGGAGGGGCACGTTAAAATATAACGATGAAACCACTGCATTTTGTCAACGCTTTCAACCTGGCCATGCTTCCTGTTCCAGGCCAAAATTGACTGACCAATCACACAACCCATCTCAAACGAGCCGCATGTCCAAATCATGATGTCGTGTGTAAATTGCCGAACATTTAATTATCTTGACAGATTGCACTTTGTGTTATAGCCTACCCGGAGACGTGGTGGGGATGGGGAGGGGGCAAGTATCCCCAGCCCTTTTTTCCAGTGGCTGGAGATTTTTTTATGTCCAGGTAGGGGCCAGAGCCTAACAAAACAGAAACCATATTCAACCCACCAGGCTGCAGTGTTCTCGTGTCCTCTTCTCCGAAAAATAACGGAAACCCCAACATAAAAAGGTGAGGCCCAAATAGGTCGAAATGAAATTATTCCAGAGAGGACAAGCAGCCATATTCACTAATTCAGACAATACAAACCAAACCATCATAATTATTCTTTACCTTCTCAAACCGACGGAGATCAAGTTTTGCGTTGCGACGAGGTGGTAGCAGATGGGGACTTGAAGATCCAATGGCTATTTTTTTTGCAGACGATATGGTGCTAGTGTCAGAAAGCGAAGAGGGACTAGCGAAAATGCTGGGAATTGTTAAGAAATATGGGAACAAATGGAGACTCGAACTAAATGAAAGCAAAAACAAAGTTATACCCGTAAAGTGGACCCTACTCGAAGGTGGAGGGTGGAGGAGTTCTGTATTCCGGAAGGTAGCAGTTCTTAGTGTAGGAGAGACAGGTGACTACGAGTATCTGGAGATAAATATAAACGTCACAGGAAGAGGCATCTACCGAAGCCACACAAACATACTGATTCTGAAGGGGAGGGGGTGGGGGGGGGGGGGGGGCGAAATCCTTTACCAAATGAAACTTATAGGGAGAAACAGTTTCAATAAGGTTTTCGAGGGGAAAACCATTTGGGGAATGGTGGGTCTGCCAAAAAAACATATGGTACGGAAGTGGTACCCCTAAACCAAACGGCTGTAAAGAACTTGGAAGCCCCACAGAACGACGCAGGCCGATGGATAACGGGGCCGAGTAATGCCGCAGCTCTAGGAGCAGTCAGAAGTGAGCTTGGTGGATAAGGATCAATGACAGGATACATTTACTGAAACTCGGTTATCTTAATTATTTGGTAAATCTCCCCGACATCCGATGATGTAAAGTAATGTTCTAGAGTATTTTCAACTCAAATACCAAGACAGGGTGGATGGTCCAAGTGAGGGAGTTAATAGAGAACTACTCATTGGAGATCGCGGACCTAGACGTAGGGGCAACCCAGGGTAAAAAATCGCCAGGGAAAGAGTGATGGAAGATGGTAACCTTAATTGGCGATGGGGTCAAATCAAAGAGGTCTTTGGGTGGCCTGCGGGATAAAGATAAGCCTGGTTTTGAAGAGTACCTTGATGGCACCTTTGGGGGTCACTGTTGTTGAAGCTGAGGTCGCGGTCCTGGGAGCTGAGGGGAAAATTGGGGAAAACAGTGAAAAAGAGTGCCAGGTGTGTAATTTAGGCGTGGTGGAGAACCGGAAACACTTTCTTCTAGAATGCTCAAAACCCCAATCTAAAAGAATAAAAGAATAAGATTCTCTGGGAGTATAATGAGGAAGTGGGATGGGAGAATGAAGGATATGTGGTCAGTGAGTCACTCTAAGGAAAGGATTAATATTCTAATCGGAGAGATTGGGAAGAATGGGGCAAGGGATGTCATCAAGCAGTTTGACTCCGAGTGCTGGGAGGAGAGAAGAAGCGTGGGAATAGGGAGGCAGTTGGGGGCACAGGGGTAACCAAGGCCTTCTCACCCGAGAACCGCGACAAATCAGCGGCCGGCCAAAGTGTTATTATTATTAGCGTCTATATGAGCGTTGAGGCCAAATTATAACAGGGTTGGTCAAATAGACCTATGAGAGGGGTTCCGTCCCTAATATCGCCCATTTGGCTTAGTCACAGTGTTAACACAAAAAGAACAATAATCTGATTACGATAAAAAAACACTCGTTAAATGTATTTATTTATTGCTCTTTAAGGTCACCTTCAGCATCAAAAGCATGACCGCAACATTTTGGTATGATGTCAAGTTCAGTAAATAGTTAATACATATGCTGCCAAGTTTATGGGGCCTCCACCTAGGCGAACGTTCGAGATTAAATTCGGTTTCGAATTTTTTCAGTAATTCGATTCGATTTGAAACCATCTCGATTATTCGAAAAAATCGAATCTCAGGGAGTTTTTTTTATTTCATGCATTTTTATTGTCGTCTTTCTGAAGATTTTGCATTTTTCTAAGGAACGAGACTGACCGTGTATAGAGCCTAAGTAGATGAGACAAATTTAGTAGGAAAATTCCTTAAAATGCCATAGATTAAATTAGATTAGATTAGATTTTAATGACAATTTACACCCACGAGGGGGCCGATGTCATATCAACAATAAAAAAGTAATATAATAATATAAATGAGTAACAAGGTGTAACAAATTAATAACACTAGGCCTACATCATATGTTATTTGTATGTGATGACTTTTTTTCCGGAGAAGCACCTTTCCATGTTTCAGATGATTCCACATAAGTCGGATTTTTCATTTCTTATAATAAAGACACATTATTCTTTGTCCTTTAACCCTTTACTCAACGTACCGTCAAAACCGGCCAGCGCTATTCACAAAAATCACCATCCAATTTTCATTATTTTTTCACTTTTTGTCTCAAAAACATAGCTTATGATGCCCCCCCCCCCCCCCCCCCCATTGGAACAGAGGGTTCCAATGAGGGTCATAAGCCAAAATACACCAAAAATGAAAAAAAATTAGTTATTCAAGAATTTTATTTGCAAGTGTCGTAGGTAAAGGGTTAAACGATTAAATTACACCTCCATCGATTGAATTTGTTCAAAATATAACTTGGAATCATCTTTATATGTTTTACATTTCATTATAAAGGTTTCTTCTGATTCTACCACATTATTATCACAATTCTTGCATATTCGTTGTTCATATGGAACATTGGGGAACTGATATCTCCCTATTTCTATTTTCTAGCTTATGATTGCTGATTCTTAGTTTACTGACGATGGTCCGTAGACTAGAATTTTTAACCCTTTACCTAACCTGAAAAGCAGACGACACTTGCAAAAAAAATTCTTGAATAACTATTTTTTTTTCATTTTTTTGTCTCAAAAACATAGGTTATGACCCCTCATTGGAACGAGCTCGACGACCTCGTTCCAATGAGGGGTCATAACCTATGTTTTTGAGACCAAAAATGAAAAAATAATGAAAATTAATTGGCGATTTTTGAGAATAGCGCTGGCCGGTTTTGGCCGTTACGTTGGGTAAAGGGTTAACTGAGATCAAGTAAGGCTCTGAATCGTACTTATCTTTGAATGTGAGATATGTTCTCAATTTGTTCATTCCCCCTTTCTTCGCATCATCGAACATTTCTGTCTGGAACATTGAGATGTGATCCTTTTTTGGAGTATATTGAATAACATTTAACTTTTCTAATGACAAAGGATCTTTTAGCACCCCATTAAATTTCTGTTCACCTAGCCTTTCAGGTCATTTTTCAATGATTGTAGAATCACTTACAATGTCTGCTCTGAGCGATTTGGCGACAGATCATTGAGTTCAGCTATTCTGTTGATATGTCGAATAGTATTCATTATTCCATCATGAATTAAAAGGAATCTACCAAGTTCTGCACGTGAAGCATCATCGCATCATTCGCACCTCTGACTTCAGAGTGTGAAGACCTGAACAATAACAACATGGGAGCACTGGAAGTACCGGCAAGACTACAGAACACAATATCAGCTCTAGGCGTCTCCCGTCCCATCACCTGGACTATCCAGGAGAAGGGCGAGAGCGTCTATCTGACCCTGGAATTCACCACGGAAGAGAAGATCACCCCCCCCCCCCCCAAAGGGTAGAGGTAGTACCTTTAGTGAGAGGATCCCCTCTCACACTGGTCCTCACCCAAAGGGGTCTGGAGGCCCTGAAAAGAGAAAGAAACCGAGAAGAAAGAGCTCGTCCACCAAGCGGAGGGATGCCGGACGCTTGGAGGCATTTTTGAAAAAGAAAAAAGAGAACGGTGAGGAAAAGTAAGAGCCAGAGGCGGATACCACTTTCCCTCCCACTCCCACAGCCCCATCCTACTGTCGGCTCCCCAGCCGGTGTTGTCGGATGTGGAAGAGTCTGTGGAGACTGAGGTGGAAATGGAAGCTGCCCCTCGCCTCTTCCTGATCCCCACTCGCCTCTTCCTTCGGAGCCTAAATGCCAGGACGCGGACAACTGGCTGGAGAATATCATACAGGAAAATAAGATACAAGGGGACCTTCACAGGAAAGAGATGGACAGGAAATACCAACTATTCCTCCAACAAGTAGAAGAAACCAGAAAACTAATAGACGCCCAACAACAGCAAGATCCTCAGCCATCAAATACGACCACTCCAGATTCGGCCAGGACCAGACCATACAAACCTCATCAATCACCATCAGGCAGTCCACCTACTACGCCGACTGCCACTGTCTCTCCTTCCAAACCTTCACCTCTAAATAAGAAGCATAAAAGACACAAGCGCCGCCAAGTACCCACAACTTCTCCTCCTTTACCACGGCCAGACATAACAAAATTCCACAGCTACAGTGGGTCGAAAGGGGCTTGCCCTAAACCGTCCCTGCGCGCCATCTGTGCGCGAAACCTTTCAGTCCTCCTCTGCACGTGAAGCATAATAAGATGAAGCAATAACGGAGATCGCGTTGCGTCGAGTTTGAACACATATCACACTTTGAGGTTACAATACAGTGTTTTTTTTCCATTGACGACAGTACTAATATTTCCTCCTCTCCCCATCTCATCAAGCTGATTTGGGCAAAAACAACCATCTATCCATTTAGTTTATCATCTCATGAAAAAAAGATACTGAAAGAAAATATAGGTCGCCATGTGGATTTTGCCTTAAAATTTGGAGCTTCCTGTACTCCGTCCAGTTTCGCAATGAATGAAATAGACATATTTTTACTCTCCCCCACCCAATCTTAATCTTCTCTCACCCATTTCAGAAGTCAATAGTCACCAATATTTTATATATTTTCCAAAACATGCACTTTAAAATTTTATTCACACTTACAAGATCAGTTCATTTTCCACCAATCGGATAATTCCAGGAACTTTTATCCTCTATTAAACTTGCAAACCACTAGAGGCGGTGTTTGCATGAAAACACTGTGTTGTAACCTTGAGTGGAACAAGGCGCCACCTGCAATGCTTTTAGGGATGATTTAATGGATTTTTTCGTCCACCTTGATCAGTGGCGTATCCGGGGGGGGGGGGGTGGCATCCCCCCCCCAATTTCAGAAATGCCCCCACCCACCAACCCACCCACCCAGGTGATGTGGCCTAATTATTGATGCCTTTCACAACTTATAAATTATGGACACAAACGGACCCAGAGTCAAGGAAATTGCGGTTTTTCTGTCTCGAATTTCAAAATTTACCCGGGGAGCCCCCTTCCCCTCCAACGAGAGGAAGTGTCCCCCTGTTGTACTCGCCCCATCTCGTCGCTACGAGACTCGGATGATGCTGTGCATCCTATTCTGTGTACCCTCCGCCCCAAGTAGTCCAGCGATCTGAACCTAGCACCCCCTCCCCTAGATATTAATGTTGCTCCCCCTCCCTAACTTTGATATTCTGGCGACGCACCTGACCTTGGTTAAACCTAGTCAATTCTCGCTTGAATCAAGCCCCATCGCTAAAATAACTGCGGGGTGAGCTGTCACCACTTGTAGGCCTATATTAAGAACAGCAAATGTCAAAATTTATTTTGGTTGTGATACATTCAAAGCGATAGCTTCGAGTAATTTGAAAGTCAGTGTACCAAAACCCATCCCAAACGGTTCTAATATTAAAGAAAGAACATTGTACATCGGGCTCATGCACTGGTGGATACCGATATATCGACACGGAAAACTGTTGGTTGCGTCAGGGGAGGGGGGGGGGGGGGGGTCGCACCCAAAATTTGCGGGACGTTATGTGGGGAGGGTGGGTCTCAAATTATGCAATTTTTCATAATTTTCTGCACTATATTATTATTTATGTTCCAAACCGCTGAGATAATGCTGTAAATCAACCCTGACAGGTTAACTGCAACACCAGGAGTCTTTATAAGTGTTAATATGAGGTGAAATTTGTGCAGATGTGACAATTAATACATGCTGGTGGAGGGGTAGGTGTCTGGTTATCAGTGTAGAAAATATGCCGGACAATATTTTTGGAAAAATGCTTTATAATGCAAAAGACACAACATGAATTAATGTAAAAATGTGCTAGTATCAGCTAATATTCTATTCACTTCAGGGCTTCGCTTATTCACTCGAATATTAACCCTTTACCCAACGTAACGGCCAAAACCGGCCAGCGCTATTCTCAAAAATCGCCAATTAATTTTCAAAATATTTTCATTTTTTGTCTCAAAAACATAGGTTATGACCCCTCGTTGGAACGAGCTCGTCGAGCTCGTTCCAACGAGGGGTCATAACCTATGTTTTTGAGACAAAAAATGAAAAAAATTAGTTATTCAAGAATTTTTTTTGCATGTGTCGTCTGCTTTTCATGTTAGGTAACGGGTTAAAAGATATTATTTGAGAATAGTTTCTGTTGTTTACTCATTATCGATTTAGTATTATGATGGAGAAGGAGTGATAGTGAATTGATTGTGACATCATTTTCAACTGATTTTTAACTGATAATTAGGCAAAAATAAACAAAAAATTAATAAACCATACTAACAAGGTAAGTACCTGGCGTCACTAAAGGAATCAATCATGCAGACAACTGCCAGCATCAGGTAAAAAATAAATGGATCAGAATGGATTGAATGTTTTGTCATTTTTAGCTTACTCCTATGGTACAAATCAGTGGAATAATTTAAACATATTTTATTTATGTCAAATTAGGGGAATGGAGTTGGGCATATCTCAGGCCATCATTCATACTTTCATGGACATTGAGCTGTTCTGGATGAGTTTCTTAAGATTTCTGAAGACTCATTTTGCAAACAGGAAATGAAACTAACCTTTCTCGGTAATAAAAAGTTGTAACAAGTACCTGGAATCAGTGGCGGAATCAAACTAATCAGCGAACAAAACTTTCCATACCTATTATGATGCTTGTCAAAGCAATTCGTAATTTCAATGGGAAAGCGGGGGTGGCTTGTCTGAAAATGTCAGTAGAAAAATTGCACAAGGTGGTGGGTGGGTGTAAAAAGGGCTAAACCGAAAATGGGACACGACGTCTGCAGATTTTCTACTGCCCACCCCCCCCCCCCCACCCCTCGGTTGCGTTTTGAATTAACGGCCAAAATGACCAGCGCTGTTCTTAAAAATTGCCAATTAATTTTCATTATTTTTTTCATTTTTTGTCTCAAAAACATTGGTTATGACCCCTCGTTGGAACGAGCTCGTGGAGCTCGTTCCAATGAGGATCATAACCTATGTTTTTGAGACAAAAATGAAAAAATTAGTTATTCAAGACTTTTGTTTGCAAGTGTCGTCTGCTTTTCATGTTAGGTAAAGGGTTAACTGCTCAACCTTACAGAAACAAGTAATAAATCCATTTGCTTGTTCTTGCCGTTTGTGGTGGGAAATAGTCAAACGAGTACGCATACTGATACTGAGTACACATGAGAAATAGATACTACTAGTAACAGGCAGGCTCGTAACTACAGACAAATATTGGGGGGGGGGGGGGGGGGTATCACCATTCGGCCCTACTGTCAGCGCATATTGCCATGCATATATGTCACCTTTTCAAGTGCTTTCAACAGTACATATCATATGATATCAGGTGCCCTGTAGGGTGGTAGGGCGCTCCACACAGGAAGATAAATGAATATATTCTAAATAGAATTGTTGAATTTACCAGGACACCCTAGCCTCCTTTTGCATGGGCAGCAGGGCATATGAACTGGGATGGAAGTTGTACAAGACCATGATATATCAGGTGCCCAGCGTGCCCCAGCTGTTCAGCTCCATTCTGTTAGGCAGGGCAACATTCTGGCAAATAATTCTTTGGCATGGCAGTAGTTGCCTGGGCCGCGGACCCTGGTAACCGGGTAACCTGCCCTACTCGCTGCCCTGCGAGCAGAAGATCTGAATATTTTGAGGGTGTAACAACCCCTCCAGAATTTACGCCCCTGGTAACAGGGGCGGCGGAAGCTGGGTAAAAGTGGAGGGAAACACATTTACAATGCAACCATGGTTCGACCCAAATGTGAGAAAGGTTACAATCGTATATCGGTAAATGTATATCACGACTCGCTTTTGTCTCTCGTTTAGATGAATATGCCGCTGTGTGGTCACTGTCCTGTCCGTTTCGTCTACTTTAACCATATTCCAACCCGAAGGCTAGCCTTCGGGTTGGAATATGGTTGAAGTATAGACGAAACGGACCGAAGCGACCGAAAGTGGGATTCTTTGGCTAAATATCTTTTGGATTTGCAAACAATGTTATAGGAATGCATGTATATTGACACGTTTACATGCGCTCATTTTAACTCTGTGTAACTGCGAAACATATCTGTGGAAAAAAGTGGAGGGACACGTGCCTCCTGGCTCCGCCAGCTCAGACTAGTAACATAACCGTAGTGTCGTAACAACTGGAAAGTTAATTCGATTCGAGATTCGATCCGATTTCGAACATTTTGCCCGATTCAATTCGAGCGAAATATCGCAATTCGCCGGGCCCTACCTCCACCCAGACGTTGGTTCCGGGTCCCGTTTTCCCAGTATTTAACAGAACTTGTTTATCGCAATAAACAAGCATTGCTTCACCACTTCCCGTTGTTCCCAACTTCCTGCGGGGGCCCGTTAATTACCCGGACCCATGAACTTACTTGCAACATAACATGGCAAGCACACACTGAAGGCTATGAAGACAAGACAAATATATTCAGACAATTTCTTGTTAACCCTTTCAACTCTAATGATATCTTCCATGTCAATTCAATGACATCAACTGGAAAGACCATATTCCTTTTGGGGAGTAGCCCAGTGAATTTGTTCAACGTGCAGCAATATTGATTGTCCTCTCGAGACTGAAAGGGTGAACGGGAGAATGTGTGGCGTGGGAAGGGGGGGGGGGGGGGGGTAATTTCCCGTCGTTAATCTATAGGAAAGCCAAGAGCGTTCCGAACGCCAAGAGCGTTCCGACCCAGGTCATCAAGTAACACGACCCCGTGTCTCTACTTTGTGGAATTTTTGTTTAAGAATATTATTATTTTGACATATTGATGTATAGTTTTCCCTAAATTCTACTTAACCCTTTACCTAAAATGAAAAGCAGACGACACATGCAAATAAAATTATTGAATAACTAACTTTTAGCATTTTTTGCGTAAAAAACATAGCTTATGACCCCTCATTGGAACGAGCTCAACGGGCTCGTTCCAGTGAAGGGTCATAAGCTATGATTTTGAGGCAAAAAATGAAAATTGAATGGCAATTTTTGTCAATAGCGCTGACCAGTTTTGACCGTTACGTTGGGTAAAGGGTTAACTAGAGGAATCAGCAATGAAGGAAAAATAGGCTACCCTTGCGCAACCAAGTACCTTCCCTGTTTATATAATGACAAAGAATGCGGAGAAAATGTTTCAGCTTAAATGTCAATGGCTGTAATTTCTTAAAAGGTTGCCTCAAGTTACTCCATGCACATTTACCAGCATCACTCTACCGGTGTATATCAAATTTTGTTCAAATTCACAGAGAACCGAATATGATTATCCAATAACAAGGTCTTTGAGGCTAAGTGTCAAGGGTCATAACATAAATATGGAAAACGGACAGTTACACCACATGTACATCTAATTGAGAACTGCAGGTGAACGGGACGGCGGGTTAAAAAAAACACCCCAAAACAATGAGATTAACACCATACGGGGCCGGGCATACCATGTTCGCATGATCCTTTAAATTGGGGATAGTAATTGGAAGGAGTAGGTAAAAATATTTGACATATTATCAACAATCGTTGACGAGCTCACATCGTAGTGTCGCCTGAACCATGAACATACCCGGATGTGGGATGTCGGCCTACACATGTAGGACACAGACGCTTGGTGTGCCTTTTCACATGCGCGCCGCTCGGTCCCATGTTCGGATGTCAATTATTATTTTAAACGAAGGTTCCTATGTGCAACCTCACACTTTAAGCAAATCTGTATGTATCAAGTATTGTTGTGATGAGAGAGAGTTTGAAGATTGGAGAGCACTGTCATAATGAAAATGAAATATGCAATGCGGTGTACGAATTTGCTGATTACCGACATCGACGTAAGTAGTATGTGCTGTGGTTTTCACCTCATATTTGGATGACCCCCGGTGGATGGCCCTCGGAAGTGACGTCATGTCACGTGACTCAGTGGCGCCGTGTTATGACGTCTTTGTTCTATTTATTCTGACTTCTCTAAACATGTTTATGTTCTATTGTACACATTACATGTAACACAAAATCACAGGCTGGATGTGCCAATATATGCTTATGTGAAAAGGCACAATTCCTTTTTGGAAAACGCCTGTCCTTTCGGCACCCCTTTACCTGAAATGAGGCTAAGAGTCGTATGTGCGAGTCACTTGATCGAGCAATTGCTCTAAAGCACATTTGCTCGATGGGATTCGAGTCGTTCGAGCAGTATGTGCGAGTCGTTCGAGGTAAGACGGAATCCCACTTATGGAATCCCTTTTATTGGAATCCCTTTTGGAATCCCTTTTTGGAAAACGCCTGGCCTTCGGCACACGTTTTTCCTGAAACGAGGCTAAGTGTCGTATGTGCGAGTCACTCGATCGAGCAATTGCTCCAAAGCACATTTGCTCGATGGGATTCGAGTCGTTCGAGCAGTATGTGCGAGTCACTCGAGGTTAGACGGAATCGCACTTATGGACTCACTTTTGAAATTCCTTTTTAGGATATATCTGTGGTTATAGGTATCCTCAAATACCCGTATGTGCCTATGTGCAAGCGCACAATTTCTCACATTGTGCCTTTTCACATTAGCACGTATCGGCACATTCAGCATGTGCCTATGTGCTAGTTCACAAAGTGTCAACATTGTGCCTTTTCACATAAGCACATATCGACACATTCAGCATGTGCCTATGTGCAAGTGCACAATGTGTCACATTGTGCCTTTTCACATAAGCACATATTGGCACATCCAGCATGTGCTTTTGTGCTACATGCAATGTGTACAATAGAACATAAACATGTTGGGTCACATAGCAACCACGTGCTACCATAGAAACCAAGATGGCTGCCTCTACTATACAAAATGGACGACGGAAACACGTATCACCATAACAACACGCGCTGCGCGTGCGCACTAACACTGCATATCACTATGGGGATGACGTCACCAAATGGCCGCTTACGTGGTTACCATGACAACACAACATGGCGCTACTGGGTCACGTGACATGACGTCACTTCCGAGGTCATTCCCCTCGGACCGTTAATAAACCGTAACGCCCTCCAGACTCATGTTATTGGTATATTCACATTAAAATTCCAGTATATTTCTTGATTAAAGGACAAGTGTGCTGATTAAACTATTGTCTTGCATTTATTTTGAGGTTACTTGAATGTCCTTCCCAAAAGATGGTAATAATAGAAATAACATGACTTTCTTGGACATTACGGTTCTATTATTATCACTTCAGTGGGCGTTCTCGAGTATATTAATTGAGTTTAGCGGGGAGGTAAAGATCAGTAATCCATGTCATGCAACCGGAAGCGAACGGCGGGCGTTAATGAAACCAAAATTCATTAATAGCCCGCCGCCCGCTTCCTGTCATGATAAAAAATAGTAATAACATGATTTTGTCGGGCCTTGGGGACTGAATAACAACCCTCGGGCTTATTAACGGCCCTCGACTTCTTCTCGGATCGGTAATAAACCCTCGGGCTGTTCTTCAGTGGTCCGTTTATAAACCGTAACCCTCCATACTAATGCTATTGTTATATTAGCGGCCAAATTTTCTCCGGGTGACCCCCCTCCCCCCCCCCCCCCCCCCCGCGAGGTATGATTAGCAACCCTCTGTCGGTTATAAGACCTCGGGCTGTTAATAATTTCTGACCGTCAATGAACAGTAATGCCCTTGAAAATCTTGTAATTGTTATATTAGCCTATGTTCAAAAGGCAAAGGACTCGAATCATTATAAATTCTGAGTGCATCCAAAAAAGGTAGAAAAAAGGTGTGATTCGCGCCCATCGTCTGCTTACTATTAATATTTGAAATTTAATTATTATGTCATTGGTTTGCAGAAATATTAATGCAGATTTGGTTGCATGCCGAAAGGTGGTTGTCCAAATATATTCGAGCCGAAAAATACATTCTTGAGACAAGGGGAATTACTCTTTATTTCGCACATTCTTGCACAAGCAAACAAAAAGACAAACCCACAACATGGAGATCGAAAGTGGTAGAAGGGACGTAACTCAAAACCCGGAGTCGATATTTTCTCAGGATGGCTTCCTCTATTCCTTGTGCATGAACATTCTTTGAAAATTAATCTTCTCTCAACCACTAGGGCCTATTATAAAGTATAAGTAGGCCTTTAATTCTTTACCCAACGTAACGGAAAAAAACCGACCAGCGCCATTCTCAAAAATCGCCAGTTAATTTTCATTTTTTGTCTCGAAAACATAGGTTATGACCCCTCCCCTCGCTGGAACGAGCTCGTTCCAACGAGGGGTCATAACTTATGTTTTTGAGACGTTTACCGCCCAAGTGTGCGCGACTGATAATTTTACATGACTTTTAACTTATATATCCCGTAAAGGGGCGTCTAGAGAGATTAAGAATACACACTGTGGTTGTTTCTCAACTTTGTTGAATGGTATCATTGACATCATTTTACATTAACAATTGAACAGTTGCAGAATATAATAAAATGCGGTTAATGAATAGTCACAAAATGCTTGTCAATAACCGGTTAATTGAACCGATGTTCCAGGAGCCGTTGCCGTTGTCATCCGATTGCCCACAGTCGGCCGATTGTGGTGGCCGGTTCCGATTATCGGCTGAACACTAGATAATAGGGGTGGCCTTGCCATTTTGTGTGTGTGTGTGGGGGGGGGGGGGGCATGATATTTGGAAGGCCGTTTGGGGGAGGTCGCCCCCATTCCAGTCCTAACCAGGACTCTCGGATCGTTACTCCCTCATGCCCACTTCCCCGAAGGGAAGTGGAAGACGTGGGAACGACCGGAGGGTCCTAGTCTATAAGAGCGAATCTGAGGCAGTTGTAGCGTGTTAGCCCTACGTTGGAGACCATTTTGGGATTCTGTGTATATGTAAAAGTTACATCTGGTCAATGGTCGGGGGGGGGGGGGGCAGCGAAAATGTAAAGCGCCAAGCCCACAGCCAAGAACATTAAGAACTGATTTGCTTAACAATATTAATTTTATAGGCAGTGAATTACAGGCCGGAACAATATCGCAATTTGTTGGTTATTAAATTCATTTATCTAAAAACTTATGAGACGTTACGGTCTCATTTTGGTAATTCGTATGATTTTGTCCACCAGGTGGCTTCATGCTATTTTCTCTCAACAGATTGTACAATACACAGATTTTTGCAACCTTTTGGTGCCAATAGCGATCAAATCGACGTGGATCCATCTCACACACAATGCGTGAGGAAGAAGATTAAATTTACTATGGTACTAATTTTCACGATATTTGCTGAACAGAAAAAGAACTTTCTGAAACTTTACTCTTATTCGATTAGCAGACTTCACCAAACCTTCTTTACGTCACAAATATAGTTCGGGGACAGAGAGATTACAATCAAATTATTTTTTCGATTATATACAATTGTGAGGACTGCAATGTATGTTGATGTGAATATATTTTTTGTTTTCAAACATAATTTCCCAGTTTTTTGTTTTGCTCATCGATTACATAGAGAGTAATCGCTTGACTGGACTGGTTACGTGAAATAATTCATGAGAGGTGAGGGACGTTGTACAAACACGAGTGTGGAATGCGCACGAGTGTTTTACAGTTTTGTCCCTCGACTCGAATGAATTATTTCACGTAACCAGTCCAGTCAAGCGATTACTCTGTTTAGTACATTTCATTATTAACGATACTTATATCGTTTAACCCTTTACCTAACGTAACGGCCAGCGCTATTCTCAAAATCGCCAATTAATGTTCATTATTTTTTCACTTTTTTGTCTCTAAAACATAGGTTATGACCCCTCATTGGAACGAGCTCGTCGAGCTCGTTCCAATGAGGGGTCATAACCTATGTTTTTGAGACAAAAAATGAAAATAATAGCTATTCAAGAATTTTTTTGCAAGTGTCGTCTGCTTTTCATATTATGTAAAGGGTTAAAAGAAACCAAAAAACAATGAAGTCCCCATTACACCCACGGCAAAGCGTCTTCGTTTGCGCGCACGGATACATGACACAATTGTTGATTGCATAATTCACTTGTGAAGTTATCGTTTATAATCAAACCCGGAAATCCCAGTAAATCACACTTTGGAAAGTTATAAAACCAAACAATAGTAGTTCGAATCGATGGCGTATTAATCCATTGCTGATACTTTCGTAACTTTCTACAGTTTGCGGATTCAGAATTGCTTGTGGGGACTGTATCTCGCAATTATTACATTGTCAGTTATATATTTTCCAACGAATGCATCGTCGATTATATATCGTATCACCTCGCGGATTCGAAAACAGCAATGAAATATTTGCAGATTTCAGATCTTTGGAAATTAAATCGTTTCTCCACTTGGCCCAAAAATTACGTGATCAAAACAAGCATGTCTTCCCAACAAAATCTGTATTTCGTGGTCGTCCACTTTCCTATGAGAGTTTTCAACACGTCAGTGATGAAATGATTGAATATGCTTTCTCCGAGTATGGAGTGTGGTGTCTTTTATTTAACTCAGACATTAGAATTACCGATCTATTCCTTGTTATTCTTGTCTGTTACTTATGCGGCTGGCAATTTCTTTGTCATCAAAAGCAAAAAAAAAAAAATGTTTTTTTTAAAAGTGGGTAAATTCAAATTTTTCGTATAATATGTTGCTATTCACCACTTTAATCCGTATTTAGGGCATTGTTGAAATTTTCAAAAATGTCAAAAAATTGTCCAAAAGTTTTGTTGGACGACCCCTTAAGCTCTGCTCAGTAAGCTAATAAGGTATCTGATTAATAAGCGGTGAAAGGTTACTTTAATCAATATATCTAGCAAACTTGCAGTGACATGATTCATTTATTGTATTATTGTAAGTGAAAGTAAAAACAATATATATTTATCTTTTACACCCGGCCAATTTGGCCTATATATCACGATAAAGTATACAATACGTCGCATTCTCGCTTTATCTATGACACGCGCCAACACTCACCCACCCACCCATCAGGGTTCAGAAAATGAAAACAATTTTTCGGCGGCATATTAAAAGAAAAAAAACGTTTCAGTAGGAAATGTACGTGCCAGTGCGATTTTTTAACCTCAAACGCACGCACGCACGCACGCACGCACGCACGCACGCACGTATCTCTTTTTCTCTCCCACGCATCCCCACTCTGTACATATGCCCATTTACACACACACACACATACATGTAGTGACTTGAATCTTTTATTGTATTATATATAACATTTGTGTCTTGTGACGTCTTCCCCATAGTGACACGTGGTGTTAGTGCGCATGTGCAGCGCGTGTTGTTAGGGTGATACGTGTTTCCATCGTCCATTTTGTATACTGGAGGCCGCCATCTTGGTTTCTATGGTAGCACGTAGGTGCTATGTTACTCAAAGGCCTACAGCAAGACAGGGATATGTTCAAAGGGTGTGTTCGATTGAATTGGAGTATCAGGAATTACCACAAACAACCCGACAATTCCTCCAAATCACCAAAATCATCCCAAATCACCGACATCGACTTTATTTACTACGGGTTTCCCATTTTATCGCCTTAGCACGTAGTACTATAGTACCAAAGGGGCACAGGGGGTCTGTTCGATTGAACTAGAGTATATCTAATTACTCAAATAGACCCGACCACCCTTACAAACTACCAAAATCTACACCAAACCACCCAAAACGGACATGTGAAGCCCCATTTCGGGCATATAAAAATAACATGTAATGCTATAGGACCGAGATATCTCCTGGGGGTATGTTCTATTGAATAGGCGTACAGGACCTGATTTTCCCAGAATCCCATTTTCAATGCCTATTGCATATGTTTCTCTAACACTAACAGTCTATCTAATCCAAGCTATCTCTGGTTCTCTCGTCCAAGTCTTATAATCATCAGTGCTTGATTTCCCATAATCTGTATGCAGAGTTATCTCCCGTGTGTACTATAATAATAATATAATAACACTTTGGCCAGCCGCTGATTTGTCGCGGTTCTCGGACGAGAAGGCCATGGTTACCCCTGTACTCCCAACTGCCTCCCTGTTCGCACGCTTCTCCTCTCCTCCCAACACTCGGAGACGAACTGCTTGATGATATCCCTTGTCCCATTCTTCCCAATCTCTCCGATTAGCATATTAACCCTCTCCTTTGAGTCTCCCCTAACCACATGTCCTTCATTCTCCCATGCCACTTCCCCATTATACTCGCAGTGAATCTCATTCTTTTAGACTGATACTTTGGGCTTCTAGAAGAAAGTGTTCCAGGGTCTCCACCATGTCCAAGTTACACATCTGGCACTCCCTTTCACCGTCTTTCCCAATTTTTCCCTTCAGCTCCAGGGATCGCGACCTCAGCTTGAACAAAAGTGACCCCCAAAGGTGCCATCAAGGTACTCTTCAAAACCTGGCTTCTCTTTATCACGCAGGCCACCCAAAGACATCTCTGATTTGACCCCCTCTCGCCAATTACGGTTACAATCCTCCATGACCCTTTCTCTGACGATTTTTTTACCCTGGTTTGCCCCAGCGTCCAGGTCCAAGATCTCCAATGAGTAGTTCTCCAGTAGCTCCCTCACTTGGACCATCCACCCCGTTTTGATATTTGAGTTGAAAATTCTCAGGAACATTACTTTACACCATCGGTTTCGGGGAGATTTACCAGATAATTAAGATAACCGAGCTTCAACAGGTCTATCCTGTCCTTGATCCTCATCCACCCAAGCTCACCCCTGATTGCTTCTAGCGCTGCGGCATTACTCGACCCCGTTATCCATCGGCCTGCATCGTTCTGCAGGATTTCCAAGCTCTTTACGGCTGTCTGGTTTAGGGGTACCACTTCCGTACCGTATGTTATACTTGGCTGCCCCACCATTTCCCAAATGGTTTTCCCCACGAAAACCTTATTGAAACTGTTTCTCCCTATAAGTTTCATTTGGTTAAGGATTCGCTTCCCCTTCAGAATCAATTTATTTGTGTGGTTCCGGTAGATGCCTCTTCCTGTAATGTTTATATTTACCCCCAAATACTCGTAATCACCTGTCTCTCCCACACTGAGAAGTTTGCTGCTCCCTTCCGGAATGCAGAACTCACCCACTCTCCACCTTCGAGTGGGGTCCACTTTGCGGCCCACAGGTATAACTTTGCTCCTGCTTTCATTAAGTTCGAGTCTCCATTTGCTCCCATATTTCCCAACAATTCCCAGCATTTTCGTTAGCCCCTCTTCGCTTTCTGACACTAGAACCATATCGTCTGCAAAAATAGCCCTGGGATCTTCAAGTCCCCAACTGCTACCCCCTCCTCGCTACGCAGGAGTTCATCTCCTAAACCTTTGATGTACAATGCAAACAGGATCGGCGAAAGGATACACCCCTGTTTTAGGCCTATCTCCATAGGCACACGTTTCGTTGTAATGTTTCCCAGGCTAAGTTCACTCTGTACATCTTTATATAATGCTTTCATAATTCCAACAAACTCGCCTCCTAAGCCCATAGCCTCCTGATTGCGCCACATACCTTCCCTCCATACTCTATCGTATGCCTTTTTGATATCCAAAAAGGCCATAAACATCTTTTTCTTTTTTCCTTTCGCGGATTCTATCATTTGGGATAGTGTGAAAAGATGGTCAGTAACCCTCCTTCCCTTCCTGAAGCCATTCTGGATTTCTCCCCAAAACCCCTTCTCCTCAATCACCTCCTCTAGTCTCCCAGACAGGACTTTACAGAAAACCTTTCCAATGTTGCTACTGACAGAGATCCCTCGATAGTTATCCAAAACGTCTTTTTCCCCCTTTTTGTGAATAAATGTCACTTTGCTTTCTCTCCACTCCTTTGGGACCTCTTGATTTTCTATGGCTAGATTGAATAGGGCAGTTAGGCTTTCCACGAGTTCCTCTCCCCCTTTTTTGATAAACTCGTTAGGAATTTATCCACTCCTCCCGCTTTTCCATCCCTTAATTTTGATTGCACCTTTCGCACCTCCTCCGTTTTAATTTCGCTGCACACGAAGCTCGATAGGTTTTCCTCGACCTGATTCGGACACTCTGGTGGGTTCCCCATGCCCCATCGCTTATCGTTTACCTTTTCCCAGTGCTTGACTAGTTCTGATGCGACTTGATCTTGCTCGTCTGTAACTATGCCATCTACTTTAATACTCTGTGGGTTACTTCCTTTGTTACGTTTATTCACCCATTTCCAAAATACGTTCGAACTCGACCCCCCTGTCGTTCTTATCGTCCCAATAAGACTGCTATTTCGTACTCTCCGATTATCGTCTTTAATCTTATTTACTTTATTTCGTGCTTGGTGGTATTCTTCCTTAGCAGCTGTGGCCTCATTGCTTTCCGCCCCCTTAAGTTTTCTACTTCTGTATGCAGCACATTTAGCTTTTCTTCCCTTTATGGCCCTTTTCAGTTCTTCGTTCACTCTGTACCCAAGTTCCCGTGTTGGCGCCCTGACCTTTCCTACACTTTCCTTTCCTGCCTCCACCAGGCTCGCAACTATGACGTCGGCCATCTTCTGGACACTGCCCCTCTTGGGTACGGTTGCAAGCTTTGGTTTCAGTTTTTCATTGAACTTCGCCCAGTCAGCATCTTTTTTGAGTTCCCAAATCTCCTTAGAGCTTCCTTTGCTTTTTACTAGAGTTTTGGCCCTGATCGTCACTGTAATCAAGTTGTGATCACTATCCACCTCCATTTTACCCTCATCATCCACTTCTACCCCTATCACCTCCCTCCATAAATTAATATCTGTGAGGATGTAGTCGATTATTGATATTCTGTTGTTCCTCTCCCAGGACCATTTCCCCTTACATCTCGCGTCCCTGTTCCGAATCTTCAGACCGAGCTCGTTTGTGAAGTTCAACAGCTTCCTTCCATTCCTGTTGACTTTATTGTCCCCACCCTCTATGCCTTCTTCATCATTACCTATGTGGCCATTAAAGTCACCCATCAGAATTATACCGAGCCCCTTGTTTTGTAATTCGGTGATATTGGACCTTAGTGTTGAGTATATCGAATCATTTCATTCGGATTTGCTTCCTTCCACCGCACAATACACAACCCCAAGGGCAATACTTTTGTTTTTCAGACTGATCCTTACCCATCCAATTTCTTTCGATACTTCAGCCGGGGTGCTGATGTTTTCCAGGTCTGTGATCAGCGATGGTTTAAAATCCTCTTTAATGTACATGCCTACCCCTCCCCCTTTTTTCTGGCCTTCCGTTCGCCCTACACCTATCCATACGTACCCCCTTACTTGGTCTCCCCGTTCCCCGTGTCGTACCCACGTTTCGCTTAAGCCCATGACGTCAAACTCCTCTGCCCCAATCAATGTAGCAATTTCACTTACTTTCCGGTGGAGACCCTGAATGTTGCTATAACCCACTTTCAGGATGTCAAGGTTCATTGGCTTCCGCCTACTGGTCCCATTATCATCTAGGCCCTGTATGTTTGTATATCCTACTTTGTGTACCTGTGCTTTCCTTGGGAAGCTCTCCTATTGATTTGGTTTTTTTGTCCCTTTTCCTTACCCCCCTTGTCCCATTTTTTACACCTATGGTTCGTGACACATTTTCTGTGATTATTCCCCCCTTCACTGACCCCCCCCCCCTCCCCTCCCTATACCAAAAAAGGCTCCACCACCTGCAACATATTTCTTCCTAAAACCTCTGTACCCCTTGGGCTAAGATGGAGACCATCCCTTCCATATAGGTCATTTCTGCCCCAAAACGATCCCTAATTGTCTACAAAGGGTATCCCAAGTTCTTTACAATACTCCCCTAATTCCTCGTTGGTCCCAATGATCCGCGAATTACGCTCGCCCCCACCATCTAGTACTGGGAGAAGGCCCGAAACCACTACCTGAGCATTCTTGGCATTCAGTTGAGTTATTAAGTCCTTGTAAGTCTCAATAAGCTGATCTGATTTTCTCTCCCTGATGTTGTTGGTCCCCACGTGTACAACAACCACTGGGTCTGGGCCTGACCCCTTTACTAATCCACCCACTCTGTCCCTTAGGTCCTCCACCCTAGCCCCTGGAAAGCACAAATTGGTCCTGTTGACACTGTCGGGCCCACACACCACCATATCCAACCCCCGCACTATACTACTCCCTGCAACCACCAACTGCCTCTTCCTGTCCTTTCCTGTCCTCTTTCCCGTCCTACTACCCCTACTACCCCTGTTACCACCTCTGTCCCCACTGGGCCGGCTCGCAATCTTGCACTTCGCCACACTAACCCCATGCCTACCTCCACCTCTTCAGACCCAACCTGCTACTCAGAATTCTCGAAATTACCTAACACACTGAATCTATTTTGGACACTGCACCCCACCTTCTGCCCACTCCCACTACAAGCCACCTTGTCCTCGTTTACCACCTTCCTAACCTTCCCTCTGACTCCTGCCCTGACAGACTCCACATGGTCATCGCTATCTCCCTCACTATCCGATTCTAAAAGAATACGCCTTTTCGCCCCCCGACTCACACTACTAGCCTGGGAATTTGACACTCTAGCCCCTACTTCTCCTCTACCCTCAACCCGACACACCTTCATATTCCCCAAAGACCCACTATCCACGTCAAAAGTCCGCTTCCTACTACCCACCACCTTCCATCCCCCATCGAATGCCACCCTAACTGGGGTAACACCAGACTTTCCTGCCCTCCCCAGTTTCCCCCTCACCACCTGCACCTCTTCCTCCAACTTTACATATGCCTCTAGCAGCTGCATTAGCTCTACGCAGATGGCACACATCCCCAACTCCCCCAGCTCACACCCATCCACATACACCATATGGCAGTGCCTACACACATCCGACCGCTGGCCGTCCGTTGGTAACTCACTAGCAGTAGCACCCCATGTGCTGGCCTCAACCACTCCCCCCACCTGCACACCTATACTAACCGTCTCTGCCCTGCTGGTCTGAACCTCTCGCGTCACGAAACACTTACCATCCATAGCCAAAATTAGAATGAAAAGCTTGAATTTTAAAAAGCGATCGAACTCGTAAACAAACAAACAAACAAAAAAAACCCACCGAAAATGACCCGCGCGAAGATAGGGAACACGCCACCGATATCCGATAAAGAAACTAAACAAAACACTAATATCACTATCTTTTATTAAAAATCACATCTATACAGCCCTAAAACAATATATATATATATCTACAGAACACCTGGAAGAAAAATATAGATACTTGAGCTAACTTTTGACAACTGAATCGAAATACTCCCTGTTGGTTTGGATATGGACACTACCATAAACCCCCATACAAACCCCCATACCATTCCCAAAACCAATAAGCTATCGAGCAGTTACTAGTAAGTCATTGCTCAAACGACTCGAAGCAGATCGAGCAAATGAGCTTTAGAGCAATTGCTCGTTCGAGTGCCTCGCACATATTGCTCGAACGACTCGAATCTCACCGAGCAAATCAACTAACGAGCAATTGCTCGTTCGAGTGACTCGCACACACTGCTCGACGACTCATTTCAGAAAAAGGGGATTCCATAGCCCCAGGCGTTTTCAAAAAGGGGATTCCACAAATGGGATTCCAAAAAAGGGATTCCAGAAGTGGGATTCCGTCTTCTGTCGGTTGACTCGCACATATTGCTCGAATGACTCGAATCCCATCGAGCAAATGAGCTAACGAGCAATTGCTCATTCGAGTGACTCGCACATACTGCTCGACGACTCATCTGAGAAAAAAGGGATTCCACAGCCACAGGCGTTTTCGAAAATGGGATTCCTATCCGACTCCATAAATGGGACTTGAATCCCATCGAGCAAATGAGCTAACGAGCAATTGCTCATTCGAGTGACTCGCACATACCGATCGACGACTCATCTGAGAAGAAAGGGATTCCACAGCCACAGGTGTTTTCGAAAATGGGATTCCTATCCGACTCCATAAAATGCGATTCCGTGTTTTAACATCAACACTCGAGGGTATTCCCCTTCCCTATTAGAATAATTTTGTTTTTTGGGTTGTAGTTTAAAAATTCATTCAATTCAAAATAGTTCAAAAGGGTTTTAATTATATATACCTTCATTTACGTTATGGTAAAAAAATATAGTTCACTCAGTTCAAAGGGGTTTACACTGGGTTATATTTAGAGGTCATAGTTAAAAACTGTATTGGCTTCAAAGGGTTCTTTCAAATTTTGTTCAGTTCAAGAGGGCTAACATTGGGTTATATATGAGGGTTATAGTTCATTCAGTTGAAAACTTTGTTATGTTGACTTTGATCTTGGTTGTGTTCAATCAGATCAGTTCGATTTTCTTCAATTTATTCTGTTCACTTCGATCTTGGCTGTGTTGGATCTTTGTTCACTTTTTATGGTCAATTCACTTCGATAACTTCATTGGGTCAGTTCGATATTCTTCAATTTGTTATGTTCACTTCGATCTTGGTTGCGTTGGATCTTCGTTCACTATTTTATGTTCATTTCACTTCGCCAACTCCATTGTGTCAATTTACTTCGATCTTGGTTGTGTTCGATCAATCCAACTAGTTCGATCTTCGTTCACTTTGTTATGTTGTCTTCCCTTCGATCTTGGTTGTCAGTTGTATCTGTTCGGGTTCTTGTAATAATAATTGGGTGTTATCAATCCCTTTCCATACCCCCGAGTGTTGATGTTAAAACACGGAGTCCCTTTTTATGGAGTAGGATGGAATCCCATTTTACGGAATCCCTTTTTCGAAAACGCCTGTGTCTGTGGAATCCCTTTTTTCTCAAATGAGTCGTCGAGCAGTATATACGAGTCACTCGAACGAGCAATTGCTCGTTAGCTCATTGGCTCGATGGGATTCGAGTCGTTCAATCAATAGGCGCGAGTCACTCGAACGATCAATTGCTCTAAAGCTCATTTGCTCGATCTGCTTCGAGTCGTTCGAGCAATGACTTACTAGTAACTGCTCGATAGCTTATTGGCTTTGGGAATGATATGGGAGATAAATCTGCATACAGATTATGGGAAATCAAGCACTGATGATTATAAGACTTGGACGAGAGAACCAGAGATACTTTGGACTGGATAGACTGTTAGTGTTAGAGAAACATATGCAATAGGCATTGAAAATTTGATTCTGGGAAAATCAGGTCCTGTACGCCTATTCAATAGAACATACCCCCAGGAGATATCTCGGTCCTATAGCATTACGTGTTATTATTGTATGCCCAAAATGGGGCTTCACATGTCCGTTTTGGGTGGTTTGGTGTAGATTTTGGTGGTTTGTAAGGGTGGTCGGGTCTATTTGGGTAATTAGATATACTCTAGCTCAATCGAACACAGCCCCTGTGACCCTTTGGTACTATAGTACTACGTGCTAAGGCGATAAAATGGGGAATCCGTAGTAAATAAAGTCAATGTCGGTGATTTGGGGTGGATTTTGGTGATTTGGAGGAATTGTCGGGTTGTTTGTGGTAATTCCCGATACTCCGATTCAATCGAACACACCCTCTGAACCTACCCCTGTCTTGTTGTAGGTCTTTGGGTAACATAGCAACTACGTGCTACCATAGAAACCAAGATGGCGGTCTCCAGCATACAAAATGGACGACGGAAAAACGTTTCACCCTAACAACACGCACTGCGCATGCGCACTAACACCACGTATCACTATGGGGATGACGTCACAAGATGGCCGCTCACGCGGGGTACCATGACAACACAACATGGCGCCACTGGGTCACGTGACATGACGTCACTTCAGGGGACCGGCACCGGGTTCCGGCAACCTTTCCCTGTTGGGGAACATACACTACTACTATTGTTAAATGTTTATTATGCCCCGTTTATTATGCCCCTGACTTGAAAAGTCGAAGGGGTATCTAGTGGAGACCTCCGCCCGTCTGTTTGTTCGTTTTGCCGTTCGTTCGTCCGTCTGTACCAACATTTTCCCTTTATCTCAGCCACTGCTACTCCGATTTGAATGATATTTGGTGTTGTGATAGAGCATTATGGGGGAACGATATCTGTATAGCGTGACTTTCTTCCACACATTTTTTCCAGCGTTATGACACTTTTGCAGTCTTTCGACTTAGATTTTTTTTTACGATGCAAGCCTCTTGTTGCTGTTAGACATTTGGAATACCAGATTCACAAATGAATTGTTGTCATCTTTAATTTGTCTCTGAGTCACCAGTTTAATACCAGAATTACACGGCAGATACCGACGTTTATTACACATGGATAACGGATATACACGGTATGTACATGCTGGTTTTTTTCGCTTTACGATGTAAAAATTGGAAATAATGAGGATCAAAAGAAATGTTTGCCTAACGGTAGTTGGTCTCAAAATGGCGGTAGCTGTGCGAGTAGAACACAATTTCGCCGTTTGTTGGTGCCAGATTGGTAAATTATTCGCACTTTCAGTTTGTGGTAAATTCCGATTTGCGAAGTTTCATACCCAACGTTTCATTGTTTTTTCAGTGTTAATATAACAATAACTTGAGTTTGGAGGGCGTTACGGTTTATTAACGGCCCAAGAGGAATGAATAACAGCCCAAGGGTTATCAAAGGCCCGAGACGAAGTCCCTGAAGGCTATTAATAAACCGGAACGCCCGATAAAATCATGTTATTACTATTATTACCATGACCTGAAACGGGCGGTGGGCCGTTAATGGATTTTATTTTCATTAACGGCCCGTTGCCCGCTTCCGGTTGAAATATGTCATAAATTACTGAGTTTCACCGCCCCGCTAAACTCCATTAATATACTAGGGAACGCCCGCTAAA
The DNA here is from genome assembly GCA_031216915.1 of Pictodentalium vernedei. Classification (NCBI taxonomy): domain Eukaryota; kingdom Metazoa; phylum Mollusca; class Scaphopoda; order Dentaliida; family Dentaliidae; genus Pictodentalium; species Pictodentalium vernedei. Next base: position 347,970,927 of record CM062290.1, read on the forward strand.
GTGGTAATAATAGTTTATAATATATATTTTATTGAATATGTTAAATTCTGATAATACGACTAATGTCTGTGCTTTCAGTAGCCACCGTCCGAAAATTGTAAGAAAAGAATTTCTAAATAAATATGAGAATATGAAACTGTTTTATTAGGGAATTAGCAGAAGGGGTATAAATACTGGAGCGTGTGTAGAGAGGCACACTCTACGTAAAGTTCTTTCATCCGACAGAGTACTATAGTTGGCGTGTTCAAAGATTTCCGAATACGCACAAAACTGTCGCAGATGGTTGCTAGTATGGTGATATAGTTGTCAGACGATCCTTTGAAATTTAGCCAGAGAAATCTTCAACATCTTGGTAAAAAAAATGGGGGTGGGGTGTAGTCTGCCACGCCTTTCATCACGGCATTGCCGACTGTCGTGGCAAATTTCGGTGACTGTAGACACCACCTCCCCACCCAACTCCCCTGCCTCGCCTGAACAACTTCTCCGAGACCGAAAAACATAGCTATATACTCTAAAATCAGTTGGGATAAAAATGAACCCACCTCAACTAGGTTGAGTGAATATGAACCCAATTGGGTTCATATTCACTCAACCCAGTTGATTTGGGTTGATTTTTAACCCGACTGATTTTAGAGTGTGTGTGCCTAACAACCACCTTGCAAATTCATGTCATGATCGAACAAACATGCATGGGTCACCCCTTCAATATTTTCTTATGGAACTTACGCCCCTGGTCACACCAAAACACTGACAAGTTTCAGTATTGACTCCGCATCTTAAAGCAATAACGATGGATATCTCATGACATAACAGATTTGTTCAAGCATTTTTGCGTCTTTATCTAATTTAAAAATTGATCCCTCACTCCCTAATGTATGTTTTACCCAAACCTATCCACGTCAAAGTGGTATTGATGGGTCTGAATATTATTCTGCCCAATCATGTAAATGGCGATCAGGTTAAGTCTTTGCAATTTGTCAAGTCTAGACAAAAATCCCTGGAGCAGCAAATGAATTTTTCAAAATTGGTTACCATGGTTGGACCGCTGTAATGTGAAAATTGTACAGCACTGGAATAAAAAAAATGAGGGTAATGAAAAGCCACAGTATTCAATAACCATTGTTGTGCCTAATATTCCATTCATGAATGATAGATGGGAATAAATCACCTTTTCTGTTTTCCATTGTAGAGTAGGTATGGTGGTCTTGCGAGAATAAGTTAGTTAGCATGATCAATCGCCAGATTTGATTGATTTATGCGGCGAATGGGTAATTATATTTACCCGTTTTATTTAATTTTTCTGCTGGCTCTACTGTAAAATGGCCATTACTACTGACATATTGAACAGTTTCGTGCCAGAGCACACCACGAGGAACCAAATAATTGATATTGTAATTCGGCACGAATATTACGCCTTTACGCAAATGGTAAATATATATTATCTCCATTATGTACAGAAGTAGTTGGGGATGTGGAGATCGTCCCTTCAGGGGGAGGGGGAGGGCTAGTGTGGAACATAGGATGTGTCGTCACAGTCACGTGACGCAGTTATGTCAAGCCTGGTTGTCATGGTAGCCCGCGTGGGTGGTTATCTTGTGACGTCATCCGCATAGTGATACATGGTCTTAGTGCACATGCATAGCGCGTATTGTTAGAGTGACACGTGTTTCCGTCGTTCATTTTGTATACTGGTGACCGCATCTTGGCTTCTATGGTAGCACGTGGTTGCTATGTGACCCAATGGACCACAACAGGACGGGGGTATGTTCAGAGGGTGTCTTCTATTGAATAGTAGTTTTCTGGTTCGGATTTCTCGGATACTTCGTAGAATTAGCCAAACAGACCCAACAATCCCTCCGAATCACCAAAATAAAAAAATACCGAAATGGATTCGGATTTCCCGGAGAATCCTCCTTTTTCAAATAATAGGTGCATTCCTTTGTATAAGAGTAACTTTATTGTTTCGGATTCCAGCAGAATCACCGTTTTTTGTGTGCATATTCCGATCTACTCTGCGGCTTATTCTTCTATTCCTGACAGGTTTTGTACCTAGTATTGATGCACCCATCTTCACCCAATGGTAACCCTGCTCGTGTGGAGTTATTACATTGGAGAGTCTGACAGTTGCTTACCGTTGCTCCGTGGTTCTCCTTGGGTACCCCGGCTTCCTCCACCCGTAAAACTGTCCAACACGAGGTGACCCTGGCTGTCGAAAGTGTAGTTGAACTCCAATAAATAAATAAATAAAAATAAAATAATCATAAAAAATTTAATTAATGAATCACCGGGTACAACTCGGTCCTTCATTAATTAACATTTTACTGACAATGATTTTTATTACCTGATAAACGCATGCGTAGACACCACTTCCCACGAGTGGATTACGACCGGTCCACGGCGACTTTACTGTTGAAGTTGGGGAACCCATGCATCACGACTATACTGGGTGTTTATGTCCACAAATAAATTTCCAAGAGCTCTGCGACTGGGCACTACATTCCGGCTGTCTAATATTCCAGCCACTTCATAAAGGGATGCTTTCGATGAAGACATGCTTTGATGATGTATGTAGTTGGAATATTTTATCAGCCGGGACTTTGGTAATCACAGTCGGGAGTATAAACAAACTGATAAAAAAAAACCCTGATCGCTTTTATTATGGGGTCCGATATTGGGGCCCTCATTTTAACATTTTGAGTATATACCTTTCAAAAGTCTTCATTTCATAAAACGCCACTCCAAACTGCTTTCATATTTGACAAGCAACATTTGCTGAAGATGATTTATAAGTTTGTTAAAATCACATTGCTGTGGTTATATTAAGGGGTATCACGGGGCTCTTAGATTATAACATTGTGAGTAATGGGGAAAACATTAAAAAAAAACTTTTGTTCCAAATCATTGCTTCAAAGGCTTCCAACTTTGACATGTAACGTATTAATAAGGTCGCTTTACGAGTTTGTTTCAATCAAGCCCCTCAGGTCATATTTAGGGATTGCATGTGACCCCCGTTTAACACTGTGAATAGAAAACATTAAATGATTGCGCCAAAACTTCTATGTTTAAGACATATCTCTGTAGAGAACATTTATATGTTTGTATAGAACAAAATTTTGAGGGTCTATTTAGGAGAGTCATGCGGCCACCAATTTTAACATTGTGGATGATGGTGGAAAGCATCGAATAGAGGATCTCTAACTCGTCCCTGTTTGTATCGATATTTACAAAACTCGTTCAATAAAATAGGTCTGGACCGAGCTTTAGCGAGGACCAGACCTAATTTACTGAAGGAGTATTGTAAATTTCGATTTTAACTTGGGACGAGTTGAAGATTCTATTTATGATATGATCCAAAAACCCCACAAAAGAAACTTAAATGGAATGAAAAACAAGTAGAAGCTTATATAAAGGTTGCGATTACGTTACAACTTAAGATGCGTTGTTTGTTCGCAGTGTCCGCGCCAGGAATTAGTCCCTCATAAAGAAAAGACTGTGAAGTATTTAACGACACAAATTTAATGAAATAATTTTCAAGTAAACTACAATTACTGGCATAAACAACAAATGTTTATCATCTCTCGTCTCCCGAAGTTTGAATCTACAATTATTCTCCGGCATTTGATGAGCATTACTATTTTTAATGAATGTAATTAAGAACCGGAAGAAGCGTCAGATCATATAATATAAAATCTTAAAAAACTGTACTGACGTCATTCAATGTTAGTCATTGGTATATGGTTTGATCATCCCACGCCTAAAAGCAATCTCCACGCAACGATTTCTCCCTTTCAGTGGATACATCTCTGCCAGAAGTTTCCGAATCTGCAAGAATCTTGCAGATTGGGCATCGTGCTGTACGGGTTCATAAATTCAAATCAGTCCGATTTTTAATTAAACAGGTTTTATTACCTGAGAAGGAATTTTCAAAAATACTGTTTGAATCAATGAGAAATTGGGGAAAGTGAAATAAATATAATCCGAGTAAGAATACACCGACAATCACGTGATATTTGTAAACAAATAAACGCACGTGTCATCTAATTCTCAGACAATCGGCATGGAGTTTGATGAAGCACTGCAACGTAGTGTGCAATTGTTAAACTAAGTAACTTGAGCTTCATTTGAACATTTTCTTTTCTGCACCGTGGGTTACTTAACTTAAAAATAGCCGCAATACTCGTCAGCAAGCACGAGAAACACTTCACCGGCGACGATTTTGTTGGTGTTTGTGGTGCCATGTTTATGAACTGAACGTCTGCGTTACCTGTTTGGTTTGGATTGGGGGAAACCGTGAATCTAAATTTAGACGTAAAAAGTTCAGTAACTTCTGGCAGAGGTGTATCCGCTGCAAGGGAGAAACCGTTGTGTGGAGATTGGCCTAAAAGGTGGATATAGACAGAACGGCATTCGCGTTCGAACTGTCATTTATTATCGCACGAGATCGATTTGGGCGGAGGGATAATATTGAACTCGAAGCCGAAGAGCGGTGAAAAATAAAAGTTCGAACGCGTATGCTGTTTATTGCACGCATATAGTTTACTAAAAAAATTATTAATCGATTTTGGCGAAGGGATAATATTGAACTCGAAGCCTTTGGCTTGGTTAGACGTTTGTTTATAATATTATCCCTCCGCCAAAATCGATCGAGTGCGGTAAAAAATGACAGTTCGAACGCGTATGTTTTTCTGTATTTATTGCACGCCTACAATTTACAAAACAAAGATTTTTTAAAAACACAAATTATTGCCAAAAATAACCCAAACGTAAAAACAAGAAATAGTTAAATAGTCGATACATGGGATCCGTATTGTTCAAGGACAATACAAAAAACAATTATTATTAGGTTCGGTTTTTGCAGAAAAAGCGTGTATTTTATGAAAATAAAAGCATAGGCGTGCAATAAAGTTGTATATCCAACAGCTAACTGTTGGATATATTTACATCTATTGAACTATCCAACAACAAAAAGGTTGTAAGTAGGATAAATAAGTCGATGATGCAATATTAGCGAGAGAAAGAATCCCGTCTCGGGCTTAACGCGGCCCTCGTCTGGGGAGCTTTCGCTCGTCTATCTCTCGTCTATCCAACATCAACTCATCAACTTATTTATCCTCAACATCTCCAACATTAGAGTTTCAATATTTGACATATAACACCTTTGTAAGGAATATTTACAAGCTTTTTTCAAACGGGCCGTGAGAACATTAAAACAAACTTCTTCTCTTAAATCACTGTGCTATATAAACGCTTCAATGTTTCACATAAAATACCTTTGCATAGAACAAGTCCTCGGAGTCATGTTAACCGTTTACCTAACCTGAAAAGCAGACGACACTTGCAAAAATAATTCTTGAATAACTAATTTTTTTCATTTTTTGTCTCAAAAACATAGGTTATGACCCCTCGTTGGAACGAGCTCGACGAGCTCGTTCCAACGAGGGGTCATAACCTATGTTTTTGAGACAAAAAATGAAAAAAATAATCAAAATTAATTGGGGATTTTTGAGAATAGCGCTGGCCGGTTTTTGCCGTTACGTTAGGTAAAGGGTTAAGGAATGTCATAGGGCACCCAGCCTCAAACTGGATAATGGAGGACAAAACATTAACAAATCTTGTTTATCCTGAACTACTGCTTCAAATGCTTTCATGTTTGGCATATAAGATTTTATAATAACTGGTTAGACATTTGTTAAAAATACGGTAAAAATACACTCACTGTCCCCTTAGTCTTGACGTTAGAAGCTCTTCTCTCGACTCGCTTCATTAAATGTGTCTATATTTGAACCCGAGGTATTTGTAAAGCATGTTTACAAGTTATTAAAATATGGTCCACGTTGTGAAAAATGTGAAATGGGAAACATTGAAAAAGAATACTCCCAAATTATATATTTAAATAAATTATTTCATGTTTGAAAAATAATATCTTAAAAATGACCATTTGCAGTTTGTAGAAATATATCAACTGAAGACATTCTGAGGGATGTTAAGCCCTCGACCCTCCCACCACATTCTAATTCTAACATGGGTGGTAATATAGGAGCATTAAGAAAAATCACCTTCTTACAAACTCGAGCAATTTAACATCTTAACGACTTGTAAATAATAAAGGACTGATGATGTTTTAACATCTTTAACTGGTAGAGTACTGGAAGGCCATATTTGGACTTCTTCCTGGAGTGCAGGTACCATCATCTAAAGACTTCATGTTCTGTGAATGTGGTTCATATTACCTGTGTCGCGTACTGTGGCGGGGATGCAGTGTTCGAATAAAACCGGAGGTTAGGATATGTTTATGCCAACATCGCCTCCTTGCCTCCAGTGTCTGACTTGTGTCAACCCTTTCAATTATCATATGTGCAAAATCATAGTACCTGATAACCCTGCTGTTCAGATTTCTATACCTGTTCTTTATATGGAAATGACAGGAAGACAGGCAGTTTGGTTATGTCCTTTCCACGCAGTATATATTTTCTGTTTTTCTCCCGTTACTGTATTTATAATTAATTGTTTGTTATTTATATGCTGCAGATAAACGTTTCTTCTTCTCCTGCATATTCTGTGAATGTGCTTCATATTATCTTTGAAGTGACATTATTTAGTCTAACAGGATTTGTTTTGTTACAATTGATGGGAGAGAGTGCCCATAGGCACTCATAAATTATAACAAGACAAAGACATGCGAACAAATCTTGACGACCAAATAATTTAGCCCTGCGCCGTTAAATATTTATTTATTGGTGTTTAAGGTCACATACTTATGTACAATTGCTAATCGTGACCGTGGCAGTTTTACAGGTGGAGGAAGATGGAGTACCCGGAGAGAACCACCGAGCATAGACGAGCAACTGTCAGCTCCTCAACATTCGAACTCTGTCCAAGCTCCACTCAAGCAGGATTACAGCGGTTGAAGACATATGCACCATAGACGTGCAGTACGCCTTAATACACGGCGTCATCATGTCACCATGTAGGCAACCTGGATAAAGTGCCATGCCCAAGGACACAACACGGGTCGTCCCGGACAAGGATCGAACTCGGGACCTCTAGCGACGAAGTCCAACAGTCTACCACTGAGCCACCGTGCTCCCTGTACAGTTAAATCCCTTGATGATAAATCGATGACCTTTCACCAGTTTAATTCCTCCTGCCATTGGGGTCTCTTGTTTGCCTTGTGAGACTAAATCGTTCGTTTTGCTCTTATATTAAGATAATATACTTTAACATACCGTTCGTTGGTTAATTATTGTCTTGTTTCCATGTTTATTATCATTTATCTTCACATGTGACATATGATGAGAGTCTCTTCACACTCTGAGCGACGCCATGGTTAAGCACAATATACAGATATATTTTGCAAATGGAGGGGCAATTGGCTCAATCCGCCTCCTCGTGGACAGTTTTTAAATATTCAAAGGTTCGCTCAGGAGGGATGGGGTGGGTGAAAATAATCACGTCGAACGGTAGAACTTTTTGAGATCATAGGTATGTACTATCGACGGTCGCAGTGAACATTGTTTTAATCTTTCTGGAAAAGGCTATCACTTGTCACACCCTAACTCTTTATCCAACCCGAATAGCAGACGACACACATGAACAGAATTTTTAAAAAATTAAAAATCTTAATTTTTGCCTGAAAACACAGTTTATGACCCCTCACTGGAACGAGCTCAATGAACAGAAACTGATTTTAGGTTCAAGATTACAGTGACTTTTATCTTTTGCACAAAGTAATTCAAATTAGGGGTTCTGCTCTCACTATCCCCAACAAACGTATGAAGGCTGGTTCCAATCGGTAGCGCCAACCTTTTAAAAGATAGAGGAAACAATCTTTGTCTCCAAACGGACAGACGAACGGACAGCACTACGACTATTGCCGTCGAAATTATTTTTGTTAGATGGAAATGTACAATTTGGCCTTGTGACCTGGACTTTTGTCCTATTAATCAACAAATGCAGACCTAATCTGAGGACCACATGACCAAACTTTGTATCAAGTGTGACCACAATTGCTTCAACTTGACCTTTGACCTATTGATCTTGAATGGAATGGTAGTCAGATCATTTCAAGACCAACTTGTGTGCCAAATATGGACGCTCTTTCTTTTCGTGTGGACGCACATTATACAATCAAACAATCAAATAGCCGATGTCTATTGCGTCATCCAATTCACAATGGCTTGAATTCTTTGATGATGTTTTTCGCCTTGACATAAAATATTCAAAAGGTATTTTCGAGAATATTGATGCAAAAGCCATAAATGTTTTTCTTTTACGTTTTCATTGGGGAACACTACTGACCTTTGAGTTATAGATCGGTAAATAAAAAATTGATTAGAGCACCCTTAGGCCAACTCCCGCGCCAAGCAATCACTTCATTTATCGCTGGTGAATAATCCTACGGACAAACAAATATAAATTAGAATTAAATATACACAAATTATACAAATTAAATGAAGACTGTGGTGTATAGAATACGAAAAATATATTGTCATTCAATTGGTTTTTGAAAGTCTGCTACCGTATTCGCACCAGAACTGATAATAAAATGCCCCCACATGCCTCTGCTTGGGACATCATACTGATATTCTACAATTCACACCCGTTCATTCATCTCCACAACACGTCGGATGTAGTAAGCTGGTAAATTAGACGGGCGGGCGGGCGGACTAAGCTAGACCTAAGCATTATATTCAAAGCTATATGTGGTAAGCAATACAATGCGCTGTATTTATTTACTTCTTAGAAGCCTGAGATCTACCTATCAGCAAGCAGTGTTCACACTGGCCGAAATATGTTGGTGCCAAATGGATTTTTTGTTCAGTGGCAATTGAATGTTTTTGGTGCCAAATGAACGATTCAAGTGCAAAATGGAATCGAATTGTAAATGGAAAACAAATAGCGATGTACCATCCTTTGAGTGCAACAAGGCGCCATCTGCAATGCTAAGGCATTGCAGATGGCGCCTTGTTGCACTCAAAGTACGATATATTAATTTAGTATTGCCTGGTTCTTTCAATTATTTTAGATTTAAAAACCCTCACAAATGATAAAAATCTAGATAATAAAAAACTAAAACTAATAAATAAATAAATAAATAAATAAATAAATAAATAAATAAATAAATAAATAAATTAATTAATTAATTAATTAATTAATTAATTAAATAAATAAATAAATAAAAGACTATTATTAACGGTTACAAAATACTTTTATGGGTTATTATTTACTCACTGTTTATTAACTCCAAATAACCAAGAAGCAAGTAATTTATTATCTTCCAAATGGTCTACAAAAACAAGATTAAGCAAGATAAAAAAGATTAAGTAACGAAGAAAGTAGATTAAAAAGCTATTATTACTGGTGTTGCCTATAGATTTACTTCACAAACGTGTCTACTGTCTACCCTGTGTCCCCAGACAATGATTTTATCGAAAGTGACGCACTGGAATAATAAACCACAATGCCTTCGAGACCTACCAAACGAATATTTTGTTGCCAAAGTTTAGTGCCAAACTAATTTTTTTAGTGCACTTCACACCAATAACACCAGACAGCATGAACACTATTAACAAGTGACTGTTTTTGTGAACTTTAATTGTGATAATAGGAAAGCAAAGAGATGGTGTTAGTATTCTCTCCAATCCGAGAATCCCATTCCAAATACAGTTTCTCGTCAATGTTGTATATGATCGTGATGCGATATAAACCTCAAATGATTTGTAAACTTAGGACCAGATATGTCACTTTTATTAACTCGAACGCGCGTTTTGTTATTTCCTGCCCCCCTCTCCACCCCCACCCCCTCCCCGCCCATGGCAGCACAGTTAACTCGTAGCACGATCGATAAGACGGCATTTTACAAATGGTCAGTTCTCTAATGATATTGTCAACCATCCGATAATGTTTTATAGGCATTATTTTAACCCTTAGAAACCGAACGGCGGCTTTTCTGACCCAGAAGCATGATACGTCATGATTTCATTAAGTAGGATGCCTGCTATTATAAGTTACAGGACGTTCAGGTGGCGGATACGGTATCTTATTATGCCAGCTAATGAAACTCGCCAATCACAGCCCCTGAATAGTGGGACGGTACTGAGCCGTATTGGGTCACCTGCATCCCGAGGTGACCTAATACGAAACTCGTATTAGGTCAGTACCGCCATTTTGTTTCGACGTGGAAATTCCTCACCTCGCGGTGCTTTTATATCCATATTGAAGAAATTGCAGTACAATCAAACGTCCCTCCGTGTCTATATGTCTCATTTTCTCTCGTTTTATAATAAATTTATTGTGAAATTTATTTTCTAAATGTAAATTTAATTATTTGAAGTGAGAAATACTACTGTATTCGATCTACCGATAACGGATAAGTCGGTATGGCCCTAACTTGACATAGGGTGTAAGCTTATTGAGGCTAACACACAACAGTTTGGGTACGGTGTTCGCCTCGATATTTTAAAAGCTTTAGAAAAAATATATAACCCATAAATGCGTTGTTAGAAAGTTGAAAAATATATATAGTGTGAATAAATAAACTGAGAAAATAAAATTGTCTTATCCCGGGAATAGATTAATTTCATTTTTTCTCGTTGAGCTCATTCTGTAGTCTCTGTTGTGGTAAATGCTAAAATGGATAACGTCGCTTCGAAAATGGATAAAATATAAATAGCGACTGCACTATAATGAAATTGTTAGAAAAGAAGGAAAAGATGCGAGATACATTTATTTTATTCGAATTCTATAAAATCGGACGTTTCGGACATTTTCTGCACACTCAAGACAAAATGACAGTACGAAGAAAAGTGTCTGTCTCTGTTGTCTGTGTTGTCAAGGAAATTATACACAAACAGGGAGACAACTGTGCACGTTTGTTACAACTTACATAGCGTTTTGCACCAGTTTTGAAAATGTGCCGGCGTTCAAATTTGTTTGTTATTTTGTTTTCGCTGGCATAATAAATACGTTACAGGACGTTCAGGTGGCGGATACGGTATCATATGAGGCTCGGCAAAAACAATATTGGACTCGGCGTACCGCCTCGTCCAATATTGTTTTCACCTCGCCTCATATGATACCGTATCCGCCACCTGAACGTCCTGTAACTTATAATATGAGGCGAGGTGAAAACAATATTGGACGAGGCGGTACGCCGAGTCCAATATTGTTTTTGCCGAGCCTCATATGACACCGTATCCGCCACCTGAACGTCCTGTATGGTATTTATTATGCCAGAGAAAACAAAATAACAGTCAAATTTGAACGCCGGCACATTTTCAAAACTGGTGCAAAACGCTATGTAAGTTGTAACAAACGTACACAGTTGTCTCCCTGTTTGTGTATAATTTCCTTGACAACACAGACAACAGCGATAGACGCTTTTCTTCGTACTGTCACTTTGTCTTGAGTGTGCAGAAAATGTCCGAATCGTCCGATTTTATAGAATTCGAACAAAATAAATGTATCTCGCATCTTTTCCTTCATAGCTGTGATTCATTTCTTACAATTTCCTTATAGTGCAGTCGCTATTTTTAGGAGAGAGAAATGAGACATTTCGACACGGAGGGACGTTTGATTGATCCGTTATCGGGAGATCGAATACAGTACTTAGTATTTCTCACTTCAAATAATTAAATTTACATTTAGAAAATAAATTTCACAATAAATTTATTATAAGACGAGAGAAAATGAGACATATAGACAGGGAGGGACGTTTGATTGTACTGCAATTTCTTCAATATGGATATAAAAGCACCGCGAGGTGAGGAATTTCCACGTCGAAACAAAATGGCGGTACTGACCTAATACGAATTTCGTATTAGGTCACCTCGGGCTGCAGGTGACCCAATACGGCTCAGTACCGTCCCACTATTCGGGGGCTGTGATTGGCGAATTTCATTAGCTGGCATAATAAGTGAATGTGTGGGGTAGACCAATTAATATTTTCAACGTGCAGCTCCACGGCTGCACGTTGAAAATTTTAATGGGTCTACCCCAAAATAATGAATGTTGACTCTTTCATTTACTTTCATTGAACTGAAGATACTACCAGGGTTCAAAGGATTAAATATAATCCGCCACTTTGCGTTAACTCTTTCAAAAAACCATCCCTGTAAATTGTTGCATACAAATATGGTCATTGATGAGCAAATGACCCAACAAACCCCAGACTGGTACTGATAACCCACACCTGTAGATCTGTAGGATTAAGGCATTACTGTAGCTACCTACTCATACAAAATACTAATCCATATTCCTGTAGAGGACACTGTATAAGAGTATAACAGGATGATACCACTGCGAGAGTCTGGAATGGAAGAATAACTCTAACAAGGCAAGCAAATAGGATTTTATTTATTGCACATAAAAAATGATCAAGGCTCTAGGTATAGCAACTGTTTCTTGTCCACAGTGGACCACCTGACACTTGCCTCGAAACAACTGCTAAATTTATGCGAATTTCCTTGCGCACCATTCTCTGAACTCCGAGGGCACCTTCTGTACAACATATAGGATTAAGAAATGAATAAGAGCTTGATGATTACTATTATTATTCTGCTGTTACTATGACGGGGGTGTCCGCCACCTGTAGTTTTTCTCTGGGATCAGTTATCAATTTACGATTAAGTCCTCTTCCATGTAAACATAATTTTATTTGCTGCCTTCTGCTGGATTGCAATGAACTCAGTACAAGTAGGATTTATTACATAACTACCCAAATAGCACATCAGTATCGTCGTTGTAGTGATCATCATATTTGGATCTCCGGAAAGGGAGTGTCAACTTTTCTAAATTCATATCATGCCTGTCTCAAACGAGGCTCAAGTGACGTCACTGATGTCCGAGCGTTTTCGAGGAGTCAATTTTACAAATGTGAAGAAAAGACTAACGAGCGTTTTCCCGCTAAACATTCTAGTTAAACGTAACAAAATTTCCTTTTTTTGTGTACACGTCACGTGTCGTGTTCAGTTTTTAAACATCCACTGTTATATATTACTACATATATATGATATATAATTTATTACAACAGTCAATTAATCTAGGTTTTCATATTTCCTCTCGTTTACGAGACCAGATCAGTCGGATCAAACACCACTGACTGCTAAATAAGCCGTATTTATCAGTATTTAGAGTAGGCGTATACATTCTAAAATCAGTTGGGTTGAAAATCAACCTATATTAACTGGGTTGAGTGAGTTTGAACCCGAATGGGTTCATATTCACTCAACCCAGTTGATTTGGGCTGATTTTAAACCCAACTGATTTTAGAGTAGTCTTAAGTTCATTATACCCATCTTTTTTTCATTTTCACGTGGAAAAGAAATGCATGCAGCCAATAAATGTTTTACAGACATAGTTATAAATGTACGTGTTACGTGGCGTGGTTTCTGTTCTTACCCAACACACTCGTTATAAAGGGAGAGTGGGAAAGAAGTATACGGCAAATGCAAATTCGTGTATCAGAATGTTGAGTTCTTATGTTAAGCTCTTTATTGCGAGTCTTTCCAATGTCTTTTATAATGTTCAAACCTTGACTTTACTGCCACCATCCATAAAGTTTCCCTGTGGGATCGGTGAAATGGTGCACTGCGGGCACGTATCGACATGCGATAGGGGGTGGGGCGTGCCCCCCCCCCCCCAATAACTATCATCATTTGCAATAGTTGGAAATTCGAAGGTATAAAGTCAAATAGGTGGAAATTCAAAGTACCTTTCAGACTTTTCTGACCAGCCAGTTTGAGTGGGGAGGGGCAAAGGTGGTTTGTTTGAATCTAATATTGATGAATTCTTTTTAAAGACTTGCCCTGAGTTTTCATATGTTATTTGTCTCGTCTGTAGTCCAATCCTATAGTGCTGCTTTGATAATGCACTAAAAAGTGATATTGTGCATGGTCCTGACTTCTACTTCTGCAGTCAGGTTAAAAAGGTTAAATTCGCAGTATGAGCACTCAGTTACTCAAAACAAGCCATTTCAGTCCATCGAGAGGGAGATACTCCCACTCGACCGCTTCCCCGTCACGGGGCTGCAGTCCTCGGGTCATGCCTACGGCCTGGCGTGCTGAAACCAACCCCAACCCCAATTAGAAAACTAACTGATCACCCCCCCCCCCCCTTATTGGAGACCCTCTAGTTACGTCCCTGTGGAACAGTTGCTGTTTACTGTGTTAAACAAGTTCAGTTTTATAGGCACAGTACGTGGAGAGTGTATTATCACTAAATCACCCACCGAGTGGAGATTTCACCCAAGCAATAATTGCAAATTTGTTGCGAAGCATAACCAGCACAAGCAAAGCTTCAGCCAATGGACCTCCGGGTTAAACCCGGAGGTCCATTGGCTGAAACTGTGCTTGTGCTTTTAGTCGATATGTACAAAATTTGAAAGTTATATCTTGGGTGATAACTCCACTCCGCGGGTGATTTAGTTACAATCCACCCTCCACGTACTGTATATGGCGCGGTACCAACGCCTTGGGTGGAATTCTCAGAATGCATCTCACGGGTTAAGAAATTAAAACTTTTTCCCTTGGGAGGTCCTCCGGCGTCCCCGCCCCACCATCTAGAGGGAGATACCTCCACTCGAATTTTCCCCCAAGACGGGGCTACAGTCCTCAGGACATGCCTACGGGATGTTGTGCTGGAACCCCAGCCCCAGTTAGAAGTCTAACTGATCCTTTCCAACTAAAAACACTCTAGCTACATCCGTGTAAAACAAGTTCAGGTTCACTGGTACATGACACGGTACCAACGCTTTAGACGAAAGCCGTCTAAAGCGGCCCGCACAGGTATCAATGACTGGCTCAGTCTGACTTCACTTTGTGCTGTGATCAAATATCCCTGAAGTTATTAGCGTCCTCTAAAATTCGTTCAAAAAACACTCACAACAGCATCACTATCGCATCATCATTTCTAATGGGATTCTATGAACCAGACTTGAGCGCACAGATCGACTCTGGTTTTATCCAAATCGAATTCAATAATAAAACCCCAAGAGACACACCGTTACCGTCTCGACAACACTATCAAACAGGTCCATCGTTCTTTTTGACAGGTATAATCGGTAAACTTCATGGAATTGTTCCCATTCAGTGATTCAAAATTCCGATATCTATCCACATCACCTGCTGCTTTATTGGAAAAAGATCTCCCGCTAATATAATAGCTTTAACTCTTTACGCAACGCAGACGATATCAAAATATATTATTTTAAATATCATGCTTTGAAATTTTTCAAAAATATTTCAACAAAATCATATCCTGTGACCCCTCGTTGGAACGAGCTCGTCGAGCTCGTTCCAACGAGGGTTCACATGATATGGTTTTGTTGAAATTTTTTGAAAAATAATATTTTTTCAGCTGCTGAATTTGCATATTACGCGGGCGGATGAGGCCGATTCGTTGGGTAAAGGGTTAACCATTCGGTACAAGTAACGACAATATCCTGCCTCGTTAAAAAAATAACTCATGCGCATGTCATTGGTCATGCGATGGGGGCAGAAAGTATGCCCTGCATGTGGAAGAACAAGCGAAGCAACAAACAGAAATGGAAAAAAAATTAAACAGCTTTGTTGACTTCAGCATAATGGCAATACCCCAAATGGGGAATTTTATCTCTTTAAATTATCATGAAAAATGAACTTTAAAAAGCAGTTTCATGTAAATTTACAGATGTAAATTGCTGCCGGGCAATAAATTCGCTCTGTTCTCGCCTTCTGTTAATGCGCGGAGGTTAGCACATTCCAGACAATTTAGTTGCAAGTCACCTGACATGGATCACAGCTGTTCTGGGACCGACAAAAATACCGTGGCTAATTTTTAAGACAGAGTGCATCTTGTTGTAAACGTGGTAAGGAAGTCTCCAACTGCGAGTGTGCCCTCCTCCACGGATATACTTATATACTATCTCTATATGAGTGGAGTTATCACCCAAGCTATAACTTTCAAATTTTGTACATATCGACAAAACACAAGCAATGTTTCATCCAATAGACCTCCGGGATTAACCCGGAGTTCCATTGGCTGAAACTTTGCTTGTACTGGTTATGCTTTGCAACAAATATGCAATTATTGCTTTGGAGGAATCTCCACCCTGCGGGTGATTTAGTAATAATACACTCTCCACGTACTGTATGTGTAAATGTTATGTGTCATTGTACTGGTATGGAAAACAGTAAATAAATAGATAATAAATAAATAATAAATAAATAATAAATAAATAATAAATAAATAAATAATAAATAAATAAATTGGTTCAATCCTTTGTCTCAAGCAAGGGAAATATTCTGCCTCATTGACAAAGATATCCTGCTAACCCCGTACCTAATAAATCGGCAGTGTCCTTCCGCGCAATCTACAAATTGGCCAGATGACAAAAAAAACCGAAAATCTTTCAACAAAACTTATCAGGTGATCCCTCATTGTAAAGCGCTCGACGAGCGCGTTCCAGTAATGGGGGTCACATGATATTGGTTTGCTGGAATTTTTTGAAAAATGTCAAAATAAAAATAACAAATTTTGATATCGCGTGTAGTGGGTAAAGTGTTAACCCTTTATCTCGAGTAACGTTAATATCCCATCCATGCTATTTACAAAAATCACCATTCAGAGTTCATTATGTTTTCAATTGGTGCGTCTTGTGATGTCCTCTTATTGAAATGAGCTCCTTGAGACCGTTTCAATTAGTAGTCATATGCTTTGTTCGAAAGCAATAATTAAATTTTTTTTTATTTATTTCAAAACCATTTTTGTCGTGTCGTGTCGTGCTCCGAAAATCTGTGGTTCGGGAATTTTTTCTGTTACTAGGAGTTGCTGGTGGTATATTGCATTTTGTGATACTGCAAAGAAAAATGTCGATCTGTGATTGGCCACCCCACTTTGCCAGGGTACATAGAGCTATATTCGGGTTGTTACCGGGGTACATAAAATCACACGACGCAGTCAATGGGGAGAAATCCCTTTCAAAACTGAACCGGGAAGATAATTACCATAAATAAACTTACAAGTGATTTGAAATGTACAGAAATATGTACAACTGAAAAGATTTACGAACCACACAACCTGCAATTAGTGCTAACTATCACAAAGAATAAATATAACACGGCAGCTGAAACGTTTCGTGAATATTGGAGTAATAAAAGGTCAGACACCATATTTTGTACCGAAGTAAAGTGCCCCTGTGTCTAGTCTAAGCTCTGGAAGCCCAGACAGCACAGGGAGTTTGAAAGGTAAATGTAAATACGGTAATTAGATGTGTGAAAATAACATTAATTGTCGATGAATACCTGCTTTATTAATGAATTTATCTATGCACTGAATACAATGCTGGTTTTACTATAGGCGAACTCATTCACACCAGAATATTGTTTATAAAATTTGGACCCACCCAACGGACCTCTGTTTGACCACTAGCTAGCACCTGTGATGCTAGGGAACACTTTGGGGCTCGGTTACACTTTGAACATTATTCAGCAGAGCGTGGTGATAAATGTGCCTATATTACGCCTTTTCTTGGCTTAGAAGTCCGGAACCTATTACATCTTTCCAGTGTGACAAAGTCGATATACAGGTCTTTGCGATGGTGCACAGACCCATGTACCTTGTCAGAATTTTATTTATTACCCTTGTAACATTATGCAAGCTTCCTGGGTGGTCAATAACCAATGCACCCAGTACGGTTCATTCAACCCTAACGGGGTGTACGAAGTTCAACGAGGTGTATGAGAATATCACGTGACAGCTAAAAGGGGTGTACAAACATTCTGTGGTACACTACGCCGATTTCCCTTTTACCCATCGCCTCAAACATTTTCGCCAGTAATAATATAATTAAGACTCACAAACAATATGAGAACAATATTGTTTCTTGAGAATATTCCGAAAACTTGAAATGAATTATGAGTACATATCCCCAATGTCCGATTTTAATGTCGAGAAGAGGGATTCTGTTGTGGTATTTCTATTCTTCAGGTCCTTTGTGGTTTGAGAAGAATGAATGAAAGGTTTTAGCGCGCCGAAGGCGCGCAGGGACGACGTGAAATTCACAAATCCCTTGCGACCCGGTTAACCCTAATTTATTTCACTTGGATCACATAGGCCTAGCTTTCCTATTGCCTCAAATGGGGTCTGAGGGGGTATGCACGCGGTTAGAATTCCCGGCAGTTTACGTTGGAGTGATAGATTGTCAATACCCAATCCCTCAACGCCACTAAGACTATTAGAGAGTGGGTTCTATTCGGTTCCAGCTCGGCGATGGTAGAGGTTTGAGTCCCACCATGGAGGCGAGCCAGAATATAATGAGGTCTTCAAACAATGTCCCAATACTTTTTTCGGTAGAATCACTAACCTCCTAAACTGTTGTCTCTCTAGTGGATACTTCCCAAAATGTTGGAAAGTAGCTACAGGAGTCATGATACCCGACAAGGACTTGAGTAACCCAGCTAATTGCCGCCCAATCAGCCTACTCAGCTGTATTGGAAAAAAGTTTCGAACGGATTCTCACGACTAGACTCCGCAGCTATCTCGAATCAATCAGCCTTTTCAATAAGTGGCAAAGGGCCTACAAAAGCCAAAGAGAGGGAATCGAGCATGTTTATAGACTGGTAGATTATATGAAAACGGCGTCCAGTCAAAATGAAATAGGAACCGCGCTATTACTCGACGTAGAAAAAAGCGTTTGACTCTGTCTGGCACAATGGCATGAGATACAAACTAGCTAAAATGGGGCTACCTACCAAAATTCTAAGGATCATATCATCATTTTTATCTGATCGAAAAATCAAAGTGAGGGTCAACCGCGAGATGTCAGACAAGGAAAAACTCGAAGCGGGCCCTCCACAGGGTTCAGTCCTCAGTCCGCTTCTATTTATAATATATGTGAATGACATTGACAAAGTAGGGAAGAACCATGTTGAACTATCTCAATTCTCAGACGACAAAGGAATGTGGACGGCCAGTAAGTCTCGAAACATAATACAAAACCGCCTGCAGGATACCATCCGTGACCTGCAAGACTGGTGCGCTCTGTGGCGCATCAAGCTGAATGCCGCGGAAACATAAAGAATCACATTCTATAAAAAGCAAAGGAAAAAAGCTGTCCCTAATATTGAGCTTAAGCTTTATGACCACAAACTTGAAGCAAGTAATGAGGCAAAGTTTCTGGGATTCACCCTGGATAGCAGTCTCAATCTAAACAATCATGTAAACTCAATCATTGTCAAAGCCACTAAACGCATCAATTTCCTGAAAATGATAAGAGGTAAAAATTGGGGAGCCAATAATGAAGTTCTCCTCAAGCTTTACAAATCATATATACGCCCAGTACTAGAGTATGGGACCATAATAACGAGTGACCTGAATAAAACCAACATTGAAAAACTACAACGGGTCCAAAATCATGCCTTGCGCGTGGCTCTGCGCAGGCCCACGTGGACATCGATAAAACAACTTCACGAGATAGCAAAAATAGACACTATAGCAATGCGCTTAAAAGATCTTCAAAGCAAAACTCTGAATAGACTTCAAGACAGCGAATTAATAATTGAACTCAATGCGCATCGCGACCTCAATAGGAAAACTAAACAATTTGGGGCGTATCCATCGAAAGGGTTAAAGACTACATCATTGCGTTGGGGTGAGCCAGGCACTAGGTGACAAAAATTCAGAACTTGCTGCGGGTGACACGATACGCACGAAAACTTGCCTCTGTTACCAGTGGGAGTTGCAAACAGCGAGGAAAATCTCCACCTGCTGCCAGGCCTCCCCTCCCCGAGATATTAATTTCGGGGAAATAATGCTGGCTTCCCCATCCACATGTCACTGGTCGTCACGGACGGAACAGTCGTAAATTAAAAACCGAATTGCTCTAATTTCCAGCTCTCTATCTTTTCTACCTCCTCTATCTCATCAGACACACGAGCAAAACTGAATGACAAACAATGAGGGATTGAAACAATCCTCATGCAAAGATGTGCAGAAAACCTAAATAAGACCAAGGCAAGGATTGAAACAATCTTGCCAGCAAACAACCCTCTTATGGGCCTTTTTTTATTTATTTAGTGTTTTTTTTTGGAGGGGGTGGGGGTGGCGGGGGGGGGGGGGGAGGTCATTTGGAATTCCCGAAGGATAACCAGATACCTCATAATCACATACGGCATCCTATCTCCCATGAGGCTTGATGGATGACTCCCGGTTTTTCAAAACTAAACTGCTGGAGCTTTCTCCACTCCTTTTTTGTAACCGCTATAGTCATATACCGGGGCCGCTACCAAACCGGCGTTGCTGTTTGGTTTTCTTTTCTCTTTTTCCCTTAAATTTGCCATCGCACAAAATTATATTCTGACTCGCCACCATGGTGGAAATCAAACCTCTACCACCGCCAAGCTGAAACCGAATAAAGCCCACTCTCTAATAGTCTCAGTGGCGTTGAGGGATTGATTATTGACAATATATCACTCCAACGTAACCTGCCGGAAATTCTAATCGCGTGCATACCACCTCAGACCCCATGTTAGGCAAAAGGAAGCTAGGCATGTGTGATGCAAATGAAATAAAATAAGGTTAACTGGGTCGCAAGAGATTGGTAAATCCTACATCGTCCCTGTGCGCCTTCGGCGCGCTAAATCCTTTCATTCATTCATTCATAATCATCATCATTCAGCAGAATCAAAAATCATGACAGAGGCCCAGTTAAATGTGAAGTTTTTACCCAATAGAGTAGGAGGGAAAAAAATTAGCGTACGAAGGTTTCATCTACAGATTCAATAGAAATTACAAAGAAAAGTAAGTTATTTTTCATATAATGCTTTTAAAATAATTTTTACAGAAAACGTAGCGGGGGAGGGGGGGGGGGGGGGGCAGCGGCAGCGGCAACGGAAGTTAAGGGGATTGGTTAGTTTTATTTTAGGGCGGGGGGGGGGGGGGCATTTGAATTTTAGTTTAATGGTGGTGGGGTGTTTGAGTGTCTTTATTTCAGAGGGAGCGGCAAGTTAAGGGGTCTGGGTAGCTTTAGTTTAAGGGGGGGGGGGGGGGCGTGTTCATTATTTTTTATTTATTATGTAACAATGTTATGAAATATTAATTTTTTTTTCTATCTTTCACAGAACATACTGGGAACTTTAAAAGACATTCAAAATGAAAATGAACTTAGTGCTATACAGAAGGACGCTGGTGGAAAATTTAGGAAAAGGTGTAAAAAATACATGAATGTAGACATACGGTTAACAACTTTAAAACTCAGATACATGGATGGAGTGATCAACTTAATGTCGTATATTGATTCTGTTTCAGAATTGCTTCATTTAGACTAAATATTCTGCATCATTTCCATTGTAATTATATGACTTATTTATAATATAACTTCCTTAAGAAGTTTGTTAACCCTATACCCAACGTAACTACGTCATGCTCAAAAATTTATTCCTTGTGTATAATTCTGTATGAATCAATACCAGTTAACCATTGTAACCATTTTAAACGATTATAATAGTTAAAATAAAATTATTCGAAATGACAGACTAGTTCGTTTTTCTTCAACAACACAGTCCACGAGCAACCGATTTATCCCTTTACCCAACGCAGACGATATCAAAATTTATTATTTTAAATATCATTTTTTTTCGACGAGCTCGTTCCAACGAGGGGTCACATGATATGGTTTTGTTGAAATTTTTTGAAAAATAATATTTTTTCAACTGCTGACTTTGCATATTACGCGGGCGGATGCGGGCGATTCGTTAGGTAGAGGGTATAGAGTACAAATTCCCCCACCAGATTGAAACAGACAATACGGATTGGCCTACTGTTCTCTTGTATAAACACTCCTGATCTTCTTAATTAGTTTTCGACGTTCCGGGAAATAGCCATATATTTGTGATAATCTTTCTCACGGGCTAAATATGAAGCTTAAAGATAGGTATATGACGGACCCCGAAAACATATTTATCACTTAAACAGACCCGCAAAATAATTCATGCGCTGCTAATTAATCATGAAATTTAATGGCCATAAATAGCGCATCTGTTGAACACCACACGAACTGTCTGATAAGGTATTAAAGGAGTGAAGACCAGTGGTCTCGTACAGACATTATCAAGGTAATTATGTCCAATTAATAGGTAATTGTCTTAAAAACAGTAAATCGCACATGTTCTGGACCTATACCCATATTGCGTATCTGGTCTGTCACCGAATGTCAGGATATACCGAAAATGCGAGACTTTCAAAGAAACTTAAAGGCGAATATTAAATTAAGATAGATCTATGCGACCAAGTTCAAGAGAAGCAATTAAGATGAGAATTAATGTACTGGCGATCGAATAAAAAGTCGGTGGGTTCTCGAAAAAATCATTCCAGTCTCAAGGCGTGTAAGACCGTGGGTCGTAGAGAAGCAATTAAGATGAGAATTAATGTACTGGCGATCGAATAAAAAGTCGGAGGGTTCTCGAAAAAATCATTCCAGTCTCAATGCGTGTAAGACCGTGGGTCGTAGACGAGGAGCTGGGATGTCCCATGCTATAGGTTGAGTGAGGTGCCGCATCGGTGCGAAGGTATAGGCACGTCGTAATGTAAGGGAAGCCACAAAGCTCATATTTCGAGTAGGAACAGCCGCGGTCCAAGTCGGTGGCCATAAATGAGAGTAGAATTAGAAGTAGAAAGTACGAAATCTGGGAGCTCACGAATGTTGGCATTTAGGGAGACGGCACTACCTGATGTAGAAGGCAAGCCATACATAGATAGAGTAGGCTTTGCCTGTATGAACAATGTTCTGAGACAAACAGAGGGGAGCACTTATCCCCATAAGTGGCGACTGCTTAAGTGAAACGCGTCCAGTTAAGTGACGATACATTAGTGTGCGCGCAGCGGTAATGGTAGAGTGACATTCTGTAACATGTTAGTGGAAAGGCATCCAATAAAGTGACAATACGTTATTGGCCATGTCATGTCAGTGATATAGTGAAGTTCCAGTTGTATGAAAAGGCGACCAGAGTCCAAAGACACTACATTGAGCCGAGAGGACCAAACACCAGCGACAAGGAAGAAGCAACCAGTGGACAACAGAGAACGCGGGCCCGCAAAGTGACTCAAAAACTGTGTTGGTGGGGCGTGATTGATGTTTGTACTTTATTCATTGGATTTTATGTAAGTTTCAATTTACTATATTTTTTAATATGTTAAAATTGTTAATTTCAGTGAACCCCTGTTGATTTATGTTTTTTGAGGAAAAGTAATTGACCCCGTTAGAACAAGAACTACCCCAACAAAAACGAAACGGGCGGGTTCATCACGGTGAGACATACGTTAACGCAAGGATTCAGCCTACACTCTTTGAGTTTTGGCTGAATACGCGGCGTGAATCTAGCACAGTCAAAGCCCGGTTTCCGACAATATGAATTATCTCTTCAGTGCAACCTATTAAAGCACTTGTACAAGTTTGAATAGAGTGTCCCTGATTCTCCATGACACACAACGCACCACTGTGTGAAATAAAATAAGAACGCGTCATTTTCCAAGGTTCTTAAATTGAAGTCTCCCAAATGTTTGAGTTCAATCGAAGGGAAATAACTCCAAATCGTTCTTGTTCAATAATAAAGAAAGATATGTTTCTTTCGGTTTCTGTAATTATTACTTTTATCAATGTTTGGAATACCTTTTGGTGATCATGTAATAAAACAAAACTCGATACACTGAATGGGGCAGGGTAATAAATTCGTCACACGGTGTTTCAGCAGGGTGTATGGGACTGTACTACAGTACAGTCGCCATGGACTCGTCGTAATCCCGTGTGGGCAATGATGTCTATGCATGTGTTTTCCAAGTAATAAAATATCACCAGCAGCAATATTTTAATTAACGAAGCACCGGTACAACCCGGTGCTTCATTAATTAAATTTTTGGTGATTATTCCTATAATTAGTGTTTGCAATCTAATAATAATAATAATAATAACACTTCGGCCGGCCGCTGATTTGTGTCAGTTTTCATATGAGAAGGCCTGGGTTATCCCTGATCTCCAAACTCTCTCCATATTTCCACCCTTCTTCTCACCTTCCAACACTCGGGAGACAAGCTGCATATTATTGCGTCCGTGGAAATACTGCTCACCCCGTGGAATGTGACCAGTCCACGGCGGCCGTACTGTACACTTCTGATATTCAGCCTCAGGCAATACGGATCTCAGAAGTGTAGTACAATCCCGTACACCCTGCTGACACACCTTACAACACTGGGCTGTGTACTCTTTTAAAGATTTGTATAACTTATAACTTATAATGTCTGTGGGATAAGCTCGACTCTTATTCAACTAACCCATCTAATCTATTTAACATCTGGAAACCCAAATAATTATGAATTAAATCTAGTCGGTTGGTGTAGTAGTTGACATTTTCAAGTTTGCTGTACAGTGGTTGGTGCAGAATTAATGATTGGCGCTGTAGTCATAGTGATTGTGTTGTAGGAGTTGATAGTGTTGACGTGGTTGATTGTATAGTTGGGTTTTGTGTAGTTGTTGTTGGTATAGTAATTATTGGTGTAGTAACTGTAGAATTTTTGATATGATAAACATGACAGCATCAACCCCACAATTGATGCTGACAGAGAGTGTGTTCGAACACTCTCTGTCAGCATTAATTGTGGGGTTGATGGTGTCACCGCGTACCGTTCCATCGGGTGGGGACGTAAAATGGCTGTCTTCCATGCGCAGAGAGACCAACTCCGTGCAGACTGAAGGTCCCTTCGTAGTATTCGAGAAGAGCGAGGCTACGAAGGTTATCCCACACACCCGCGCCACTCGGTCAAGGAGAGGCGCTAATATTTGCATAACTTGCTCGCCAATCCTTATAAAACAAATAAGCTTAAAACAATCAACATAAACATACCCTATGATATGGAGTTGGAAAAGCTGGATCGGAGAATATATTTGATGAGGAAACTGCAACGGATCTGGGGAAGTCTTACAATAAATCCTACTCTTAACGAGTTCACTGGAAACGAGCTGCAGGGTGTAAATAAAATTATGTTTAAATGAACATACAGGATACGTATCGTTATTGGGTGGATACACTCTAAAGTCAGTTGGGGTAAAAATCGAACCAAATCAACAGAGTTAAGTGAATTGAGCCCAGTTGGGTTCATATTTACTTAACCCAACTGATTTTAGAGTGTACCATAATTATTTAATGATTGACCAGCAGGTGAAACACAAATTTTCAACGTGCAACCGCTTTGCGACCATTTGCAGTTCACAACAATCAACTTCTCTTAAAGGTTTTCTGTGTTCCCCAATGTTGCATGTATCCAGTGAGACCTATTCAAAAGAGTCTGTCCCTAATGTCATTGCTTGCACTATATTTATACACATGCTCCGGCTCTCGGTCTCCGAAAAATTGCTGGTGGTGGCGTGCGTTTCTATGTGCCTGTGTGTGTGTGGGAGGGGCAACGGCCATAATTGAACATACTACAGGTTGCTCGCAGAAAAGACCTATCCAACAGAGTCTGCCCCTAATATCATTGCTTGTGCTATATTTACACACATTCTCCGACTCTCGGTGTTGGGGTGCGTATGTATGGGAGAGGGGCTAAGAAACATAACTGAACTTACCGTAGGTCGTCCGTTGAAAATGTAATTTCATTTGGTAGTTATTCATCACATAGTTGGGGGTAAAGGTGGCTCGGGAAGTGGAGGTGCAGGCCACAAGCCGAGAAGTCCTCGATTCGAATCCCACCTGCGGCAACCGCGTTGTGTCCATGGGCAAGACACTTTATCCCCATTGCCCACGTGAGGGCCGGCGGCGTGGTGTTCTAAGGCGTACTGCACGTCGATGGTGCACCTATCTTCAACCAGTGCTAACACTGCTTGTGTGGAGTTAGTATGTTAGGGGAGCTGACAGTTGCTCGCCATTGCTCGGTGGTTCTCTCCGGGTACACTGGCTTCCTCCACCTGTAAAACTCTCGTTGTCATGACTAGCCATTGTGCAAAAATATGTGACCAATAAATAAATAAATAAATAAATAAATAAATAAATAAATAAATAAATAAATATCGAACCACACAAAAAACAGGTTTTCATTTTTTACATGTGTTGCCTATTCTAAAAAACCTTTACATTTTAATCCCAAATTAACAGGGGAGGTCGGAATTTTTTGCGAGACATTATGATGGATTTTTTGCATCGCCATTTATACCACCCACCCACCCACCCACCCACCCTTTTTTGCATTTTTTTCCATCGAGATTTAGACACTCACCCTCAAAACAATTGAGTTTCTGGACTTGTTGCTCAAATACAGTTTCTGACATCTGAAAAACAACTGGACTGTGATTCCTGCCTATCCCTTTGGCGGTTCCTATTCTTTAAGACCAGATTAAATTTACTCTATAAAAATGGCAGCATGTGTTGCAGTGGGATATGTGGAAAAAAACTATTTTCCGCTTAAAACCCTTTACCCAACGAATCGGCCGCATTCGCCCTCGTAATAGTATTTTTCAAAAAAATTTCAACAAAACCATATCATGTGACCCCTCGTTGGAACGAGCTCGTTCCAACGAGAGGTCACATGATATGGTTTTGTTGAAATTTTTTGAAAAATTTCAAAAAATGATATTTAAAATAATAAATTTTGATATCATCCGCGTTGGGTAAAGGGTTAATGGTAGCCTTCTGCTGGCCCATCTTATTTTAATTCCACAGCCCAGTAGTGCTGAATAATGACATTTTCTGAACCGTTTGGTTGTTAAGTAAATTCACTTCCCTCCATATCATGATTGATAATTATCAATCAGAACTGATTATGACCCATCATTTATGTATTCATGTAAGACAGGCATTTATAACAGGTGTTGTTGAGTGCCTTTGTGTTAACTATTTTAATCCTCATTCGATTGTGATAGCCACGAAGAAGATGCCGTGAATATGCAGATAAGAACAGTTTGAACCATCCTACATGAACCAGTGATTATAAATATTCTCTTGTTCATATAGGATCAAAGATTACCTCTTGTGGGCCTTGTTATGTTGTGTTTTTGTTTATTTTTACTGATTTTATGGGATTTTGCCTGTTTTTGTTTTTAATAAATATTACAAAACGTTATTGATTAATATCTATATATATTTACAAGCCTTTAACCTGGTCCTTATGCTTAAAATGAAATAACAGTCTAAGTTGTTTGGTCCTAATTTTTGAATCTGACCTTTTTCAAGTTAGTTGAGGCAATTTAAACAATTAAGAATGTTCTCTTGGACAAAACCAAGGCAAATTCCCGCATCATCCTGAAAAATCTAACCCGAAACATAAAAAAATGAATGAAGTAAAAATGTTGGCAAAATATTTCCTCTCCGATATTGGTACCCCCCCCCCCCCCATGGGATGACTCATTGCAACTAATTTTTCTTGAAATATTAACACACAGGCACACAGGGGATAGACTACCATGATGGTGGATTCATTATTGCCGTTTTGATCACATGCAATAATAAATAACAAATATGATCAAATAGATTTGAAAATTTGCACAATCCAGAAAAAAGTGTTCGCATGGCTCAGGTATCCACCCACCCCTACCTTATATATAGCAAAAAGTGTCGCCTCGCCCCACACACCCCTCCCTGAAATGAATGCGAAGAAAGTGCTTCGAAAGCAACAAACATTTTAGTAGAAGAGGCAAAGTCAGAAAAATTGTTTTGATGGCATCTTCGTGTTAATGACAAGGTAGTGCTACCATCCAACTCTCCGATGAATAGGCTAACTATGAACGATCTACTTATATGCCCATCTGGATTTTTATCTTCAAGGTCATTTCAAGATCACCAACGACCAGAAATGCCAATTTAAGGGGTATTTTCAGATATCGGCTTACAGTTTGTCCCATTTTCACACATTTTCACATCATTTGATATTGTTGGAGGACATTAGTGATAAAGAAGATGATTCATTGAACAAAGCTTGTATCCAACTCAAGAAAAAACACTTCAAATGCGGACATCTTGGCCGCTTTCTCCATATTCTCAATGCTTTTGCCGTTGTGTTATTTTTGGATTGCATACCTTTCTCAAACTGACTCATTACCCGTGGAATGTAATATCGCTAAACTTATACCATGCAGAAAAAATATCCCGGATAGATCTACAAAACGCTTGAGAGATATGATAACTATAAACATATCGGAAGTTATTGTGATGATTTGACGGTAACATGGTCTGAGGTTTGCGACTCGGAGCTTATGTTCAACTGAGACACGAAAACGTATATGTTCCAATAAGACCCTACCTATAGCCCAAAACTCCCATTGTGAAATGAACAAGGTAGCTTGAATGGACAAGGCAACTGTAACGATAGCATATTTGGTAAATAAACATCTCCTGTACCCCACGATGTCACTGGACAACAAAAAACCAATAACTTAGATAAAGGTCTAAGTTACTCTATCCTAGTTCAAATCATGAACAAATTCATGATTTGGACGGAGATGGAATTAGTAGGTTGCGGGTACACATTCATTTAAGAATTGAATGCAATTTTTATAATCTTTATTGGAGTATGAACGTGTGGGAATGGGTACAAATTATGTATGAATCCCGAAGGGATTCATACAATTTGTACCCATTCCCACACGTTCATACTCCAATAAAGATTATAAAAAATGCATTCAATTCTTATAATTACATTCCGTAACTGTTTAAACTACTTTTTACCAAACAACAAAGCAGAAAGACGAAATAAAACATGTACGAACGTACGAGGCGAAAAACCACCCTCACACAAAAGACAAAGCGCACAACTCTGATTTTAATTTTCACAACTTTAGAAATGGAAAAGAATATTTTAGTAACGGGCTTTATGCCACAGTTGGGAAATGTCACCAAAGAAACAGCAGCGGAGTTGATCGCTGCGAGAGGTGCTAAAAGTTAAAAACCCACCCAAACACCGCCCGAATTACATTCTGTCAACTGCGCTCTACTGTAAATGCGGGTCAAAGTTCGACCAAATGTATTCATTGGAAAATGAATTACATTTGGTCATGACGTTTTCACCCAGCTGACTAATGGGAATTGAGTATTTGGACCCAAAACGTATAACTACATAAACAATGTAATTATACAATGATCACTGGCCTCGAAAAAATACGATTTTGTAGCAGAATGCACTTTGAATCTCCTCCGATTGTTATCATCTTATCAAATATTTCATTTGGTGACGTCAGACGTTAACATATTCCATTGAAGCTGTAAACATAGAAACAAATTAAGCGAGCTCTCGTACATTCAGAGGTTGAGGATTTTAGTCTTAATGGAACATAGCAATATAATCAGAGTAGAAGTCCGTTGTCCACATGCATGTTTTCTCGCAATCCCACATATGGATTTGTAAAGCACTCTACTGCATCACACCTCTCTAAACCTTAGCCACCAATGTAGCTCGCTATGTGACTACTATAATACTGGTTCATATGAGCCTACTCCGATGTATTGAAGAGGAGAAGCGACGGCCTAAGCACTTTATCTACCCCACGCAAAGGCGGACCGTTCTGAGTCATCACCCTAGAACATCTTAAACCATGTGCCGAGCTTGGTCGCGTGATCGGTGAAACAAGATTATAGTGATAATGAAATAGTCAGTGAAGTTGATCATTTAATCAATGCCTTGAATTGCGAAAGCATACACTTTAAAATCAGTTGAACACAATTGGGTTCAGATTCATTCAGCCCAATTGATTGTAGTGTTCAACCGATTATCGGAATCGGCCACCCCAATCAGCCGATTGTTGGAAATCGGATGACAACAGCAACGGCTCCTGGAACATCGCTTCAACTGATTGTTGCCAAGCATTTTTGTGATGATTCATTAACCACATTTTATTATCTTCTGCAATTGTTCAATTGCTAATGTAAAATTATGTCAATGATACCATTCAATAAAGTTGAAAAACCACCACAATGTGTATTCTTAATCTCTCTAGATGCCCCTTTACGAGATATACAAGTTAAACGACATGTAAAGCTTACAATTGAGCGTACTTGCGGCAATCGCCAGTTCATACCGGAAAAAGTGAAGGTTGCAGTCCATTGACCCAGGTCACAGTAAAGTGACCCTTCGCGCGCACTTGGGCGGTACACGTGGCTCTGCGAGCCACGTATACTGCTCAAGTATGCGCGTCTGGCCGTTTTACTGCGACCTGAGCCAACGACGTTTAACACTGTGAAATATGTTCAATTCAATATAGTTCTTTCAAGCCTCGACTCGTCCAGTAGTGCACAGTATTACAATCGGAATCCGCTTTGGAATCGGCCGAGTGTGAGCTCAAATAGCCGGTAATCGGTCAGCGGCCATTTTTGGTAATCGGTTGAACACCAGTTGATTGGGATTAATTTCTAACCCTTCGGATTTTAGTGAGTAACTTTATTGGCGATATCCTCGCAACTGTTCAACAGAAAAAGAAGAAAGAAAGGAATGGAGTAAAACGGGTCACTCCGTCTCAGTGATGTAGAACGAGGTTGAATACTCTCGAATCAAGTGATGCATGGTCACAAGGTATAGTCCAGCCAAGGAATGTTAGTGTCCAGTTAATTTGCACAGTTCTCAATATCACAGCCACACGCCATGATGTAATAGAATCCTTTATTCAAGCAGCTAACCTTGCCAATGCACATCTAGGCGGGAGCTTTGAGCATCTGGTAGTGTCATCCACATTGCAGTCTACTGAATAGTATCCTGGGGATGATTCGCGACGATGGTTTCTCGGTCAGCGTGCAACCAAATTCCCGTCTGAATTACGTGCTCTGATGATTTTTAAAAGAAAAGAATCCAATTTTGGCGTCAATTTTTCAAGCAAGCTCTTTTGTACCGTTCATGAACAAGAAGATTCAACATTTGTCGATATTTCTTGATGATGCACCGCACAATTTATGAACAAATCTTTCAGCTCCCGTTGAGTCCTCTCCCCGACTGACATCACTTTGGTCGTCGGGTTCATTCATATTCACATCACGGCATATCTTTTTCACAAACCCACAAAACAACGAAACAATGTCGCATCCAGTTATGGCATGAAATCCAATCAAGCTTTCCCTCAAGTCTTTGATAGGTTCTTTGTCGAAACATTCACAGTGAAATCTGCATCTGGCATACCCGAACATCATCCAAATCTCCTCTACTCATTCTAAGAGATGGTATGTCATCATTACCAGAATATCAGTGTCGTTACTCTCATCTAGCAGTTCTGTTAACCGCATGGCAAAGTTTCAGTTGCATGCAGGATGGGTCGAGTGTCGGCGTTCTCGTGGTTAGCATGTAGAGTGAGATCATCGCGTCAAGACAACGTGACGATGTGTTGTCAGTCGCATCGTCGAAGCTGCACGAGGCCACCATCCCCTATTATTCCAGAACCACAATTCCCAGTTCATATTCGACATTCGTTATCAATCGATTTTATCGGTTAATAACTAATGTCAAATAAGAAACTGGGCATAAGTAACGGTTGTTACATGCCCTAAAAAGAGTTATTCGTAAATTGATAATCGATACTGGAGAAAAACTATACCCCGCCATAATAGGCCAAAGCCGAGATGAATGATCATTGGTACACATTTTTCATTTCTTAATCCAAATGCATTTGTCACCTTCCACAATCAATAGCTTTTGTATTAAATGACAGTCAATTATTTCCACTCATTTGCAATTATAGCGTGCGGATTGTGTATCAAATTACGACACTGACACCATCTGCAAACATGAAGTTTCGCCTCGCATAGATTTTTACTGTTACCAAATGCTGCATCAACCCACATGAGACTTTTCAATCAGAGTCTGCCCCTAACATCACTGCGTTCACTATGCTTACACATATTCTCCTTCGGCCGGGGTTTCCATAAAACTGGTGGTGGTTGTGTGTGTGTGTGTGGGGGGGGGGGGGGGGGGGGGGGTAACGAACATAATCGACACCAAAGCTGCAATGTTGTGTTTAAATGTTAATAGAGCCGTTTCCCGCCAAATTCGACTTGAACAAATTGAGAATATATTTCAACTAACCATTACGCTGGTGGATTAAGTTCGGGAACAAACACTTCCCTCACATTTCACCTCTCAATAGCCAATGAACAATTCACTCGAGACCACTGAAGTAGCAACCGGAAAAAACAGGCTGGTGGGCGCGCGGCAGTCAGACAGGCAGGCAGGCTGGCAGGCAAGCAGGCGGGCGTACGGCCGGCTTTCAAGTGGGCGGACAGGCAGGCAGGCAGGCAGGCAGGCAGGCAGGCAGGCATCATAGTAGTTTGCAGTGTCAGCATTTTCCTCTGGAAAAAACTATAACTAACATTAAAAGGTATGTTATTCCAGTAACAATAATATATGCATCGCCAGCCGTAACCTCCCTAGAGAAAAATCTAGTACGAGTCAAACCATAACTGCTTTGGATTTTGATGCATCACTGTCACATTTTATATGCCCCACGTGACACAGAACCCAAACCAATAAAAATACACTAAAAACGTTGTTGACAAGGTTAACTGATGGAGCAATCAGCAGATTAAAACTAATCTTTTTATCTGTTTTAATGATGAATAAACAAACCTACAGTTAATGATGTGGTGAAAGGCATTTGTCAGCCAGCGCAAAAAGGCTTCTGGGTGCAGTATTTATTTATAATTTATTTAATAACTTTATCGACACATTCAACAGCCAGGGACATGTCGTGTTGGACAGTTTTATGGGTGGGGGAGGCCAGAATACCCGTAGAGTAATCGCCGGACTCTCCAACTTAATAACTTCGAACACGGATTAACTGCAGTTGAAGGGAGAGCTGTGGCTCATTGGTTAGGGAATTGGACTTCAAAACAAAAGCTTTACTGCCCAACACGTGGTCACACTGGCTGTCGAAAGAGACGTTAAACCCCAATAAATAAATATAACTGCAGTTAAAGGTATGTGAACCATCGACGTACAGTATGCCTTGGCACTTTTGGTCACCGCGCCTCCACTCGGAGAATTAGGATGAAGCTTCTTGTCCAGAGGCACAACGCAGAAGACGCGGGTCAGGATCGAACCTACGACCTTTCGTCTTATGCTCTTTCCATGGGCCACCACACTCCTTGGTAAACTAATTAATATTATTAACCTGAAGCCTTCTGGCTGTAAGGTTAAAAATATTAATTGGTCTACTTTTGGTGATTCAGAGTAGCGATGTTTACTTTTCTGCCAAAGGGTGGGAAGCAAGACTCAACGGCGCCTTTAGTTTGGGTATGGTTTGGATTTTTCTTTCTCGGCGGCTGACTCGATGTTTTCTTTTTCACTCCCGTTCCGTCTTCTCATCGATGCACTTATTTATGTCTTAACCCGAATATATTTGTCAATAGTTGCTTTTGGCAATGTACAACATTCACTCACTTTAACCCATTTATAATTATCTCATGATTTTACCTTATTCCGAACGGTTCATACCATTTGAAATTGAACGCCTCTATTGGGTTTTGGGGACGTGACAACTAGTACTTATTCCCAGTTCCTTATTCCACATTCGTTATCAACCGATAAAATCGGTTGTCACGTTCGTACATGCTTTCACTGTTAATGAATCGCCAAATGGGACGAACCGTCAGATTCTGCGCCTGATACCAATATCTACATCATTTTAACACGTCTTCCACTCTCCGACAAATTGGTGGTGATGGGAGGTGGTAATGAGTTTACTTGATGCCAGGTAGAGTTGCAGTGTTGTGATTAAGCGTGAAGAAAGTTGCTCTTTCTGCAACACAACAGGCCTTAAAGTAGTTTTTATTTAGTTATGACCCCTTTGGGTTTCGATGTCAAATGCTAACGGATACATTACTCTTTTTTAATTAAACATCTGCATACAAAATGACGCGTTGTTTGTCATGGTTCAAGCTGAACAGGAGATTCATAAGGCCGTACTATTTGTAGAAAACTTAGAACTGTCTGGGTCAGACTGTCCATTTGTCAGTTTCATGCGTTTGTTTTAACCTCACTTTCACTTCATCGAACGTTATTTTTCTCTTGTCCACAAACATTGTGTATTTTGATAAGCTGAAGTGAGATGAAGATCTTCACAGCTTTACTAGACAAACAGACAGTTACTAATAATCGTTTGCTGTATCCGCATTTTCGCTCGAAATCTATGATAGGAAGAGTTCTTCTTTTGGTAATATCAGGTATGTTATTCCAGCAATCAGGCAATGTCAGTTTTCATCGCCAGTCGTAACCTCCTTGGAGAAACATCTAGTATGAGACAGACCATAACCGATTTTGACACCTAAGGTGCTATATTAGTAAGAGAAATTTGTTTACCTTGAAATTCCCATCTCTGATATTCCGTAAATTCAAATTAAGGTGCTATATAAGTAAGTGAAATTTGTTTACCACCTCTGATATTCTATAAATTCAATTTATATATAAAAAATTTATACAGCAAAGTGAAGGTTCTGATGTGTAGAACATGAAAAATGTATGCAATCAACTCACAGAGTTAACTACAGGCACCAATGGTTCCTGGAAGTCTGCTACCGCATTCGTACTAGAACTGATAATAAAATAATATTTCCAGAGAACAACTCGTGGCCAAATGTGCTGCAGATATCCAAGAAGAAAGCTTGGCATTCAAAATATTTAACGATGTAGCGACTGGACTGCGTTTGGTGTAAGGACAACGCTGTCTTCATTTTTTTTTTATTGAAGATGCGTTCCATGACGGACGGTCATGCGCATATCACGTGATACCAGGAATTTTCATCGAAAAACAATCGTTTAATTCTAAGAAATTCAAACAGCTGTAATAATACCTTACAAGTAATATGGCATCTCCTCATAATAATAGTATGTAGTATTGAGGCGATCTTTCTCATTATTTGATTTTAAATGGCATTGTATATCAGTAGTATTGAATGTGGTTTTGAGGACTCATTTGGGGGATCTCATCGGGGATCTCATGTGACCTCATAGTCACGTGTCCTAGTGACGCCATATTGTGCTGTCATGGTAACCCGCGTGAGCGGCCATCTTGTTACGCCATCCCCTTAGTGATACGCGGTGTTAGTGCGCATGCGCAGCGAGTGTTGTTAGGATGATATGTGTTTCCGTCGTCCATTTTGTATACTGGAGGCCGCCATCTTGGTTTCTATGGTAGCACGTGGTTGCTATGTTACCCAAAAGCCTACAAGACGGGGGTATGTTCGGAGGGTGTATTCGACTGAATAGAAGTAAATCTAATTACCACAAACAACCCGACAATCCCTCCAAATCACTAAAATCCACCCCCAAACTACCGAAATTGACTTTATTTAGTACGGATTCCCCCAGAATCCTTTTTAGGGCCGCCATACCATGGTTCCGAGAGGCCCCCAGGTACCGAGAAGTCCCCAGGGGTAAGTTCGATTGAACTAGAGTAGTTTTTCTTGTTCGAATTTCCCCAAAATCCCTTTTTATGACTTCTTTGTTCTATTTATTCTGACTTCCCTAAACATGTTTATGTTCTATTTTACACATTACAGGTAGCACATAGGCACATGTTCGATCTGCCAATATGTGCTTATGTGAAAAGGCACAATGTGACACCATGTGCACATAGGCACATGCTGGATGTGAGCAATGTGCTTATGTGAAAAGGCACAATGTGACACATTCTGCACTAGCACACAGGTACATACGGGTATTTGAGGATACCTATGGCCTATTATTGTATTATTTGAGAATACCTATTGAGGATACCTTCTGAAGAATCCCTTTTTTGTCGCATGTGCTGATGTGAAAATGCACAATGTGACACATTGTGCACTAGCACATAGGCACATGCTGGGTGTCCTGATATGTGCTTATGTGAAAATGCACAATGTGACACAATGTGCACTAGCACATAGGTACATGCTTTATGTGCCGATATGTGCTTATGTGAAAAAGCACAATGTGACACATTGCGCACTAGCACATAGGCACATACGGGTATTTGAGGATACCTATGGCCTGGTATTGTATTATTTGAGGATACCTATCGAGAATACCTTCTGGAGAATCCCTTTTTTTCTCGCATGTGCTTATGTGAAAATGCACAATGTGACTCATTGTGCACTAGCACATAGGCACATACGGGTATTATATAGTTCCTATATGGCTCCTAGCACTTATATGGCTCCTATACAACATCTAGACCACCCATCATCTCCGAAGCTCCAAACCCACAACATGTCTATGGCCTATCTGTCCTATCATAAGCTTCTACAGCAGTCTTGTGCCATTGCGACCTTGTACCAGTACTACTGGCTATACTATCATCCATTAATATTGACTTGTGACAGTACTTCCCAGCTATAACTTCGCTCAAGCCTTCCTTAAAAATGTTTAATCAGATTACTTCATTCCCCCAACATGTAGCATTTTATACAGCGTTCAATCTAAATTACCTATAGACCGGCTCAAAAAGAGATTCCGTAAATGGGATTCTTATCCGACTCCGTAAAATGTGGATTCCGAGTTTTTCCATAAATTATCGATAAATCTGCTCCCACTACGAATTACAACACGCTCAATCACGATTAGGCATAAAACTATCCGATACGATGTGATCCTTACCCCAATAACTACTTTATCTCTTGGATGGCTGTATGGTGAGAGAACGATTCTGTTTTTGCCTTAGTACTGGGCTCTTTTACCAACGAAAGTGATGTTAAATATGCTTTTTGTTCATTTCCCAAGTCTATTGACAGTCCTGGTACTACCTGTTCTCTCTCAAAAGAGGGTGAGACCGACTTCACACAGAAAGGGTGATCATACGTGACCAGGCTTAAAAAGTAATCGGAACACCATTGTGGTGACATGAATACTTTTGAATGTGGGCAATGGGTCTATCTTTATATTATTTAGGTGGCCCTAAAAAGGGCCTTGGGCTACAATCTATGATCGATGCCCAACTTTACTCTTTACAGGAAACCTCTGGAGATTGCCCAGCATCCTTTTTTGGTAATTTTCATAGGACTGGGTCCTAAAAACCCAGTCCCTCCATCCATTTCTTAAGTTCGACATAACTGAATAGTGGTTCATTTGAACCACCATTCTGTATATCTTTCCCTTATCTCAGTCGGCAGGCGATCCATAGCGATCAAGGTAGTCCGACGAACGCTTCCAGTGTTATTTTATAAACTCACGACGGACGTCTCATAAAGCCTTTGTTTACTTGCGAGTAACGAAGCAGAATTTTTTTTCAGTTCCAGGCATTTGTGTTTCATCGTTGACACTAAATGTATTGGCATTTCATTATTTGTTAATGCTTTTTAATAAATAATATATCAAAATAATCCCAAGAAAACACTCTTTTCAACAATATTACTATTGTGTTACTAACCATATTTCTATGTCAGTTGCATGCAATTATTTTAAACGTTAAATGTCTTGGAAATACTAATTGTCACTTCAACAGCTTTCAGCCATTTCTCGTGTAAAACCTGCTTTTATTTCTTGTATTGATATGAACGCGCAGTCGTTATAAAAGATTTAACATACACTAATCACACACAAATCCACAAATCATTGTATACGTGAAACATTTGCAACGGAGGGGGGGGGGGGGGGGGGGAACAGACAAAACTCTTCAACGTTATTCTCCTATGTCAGACGCTGGCTATGTTGGGTAGACTAAAACATTGAGAATGTGTGGCGGAACTCAGTGTCCGGAATCTATCATAATAAACAATTACTCTCAGTTATACAACAAACCATGTCATTATGTTGTGTTATACACGTTAATACTAACATAGAAAGTTTCTTTAATACCCCAGATAATTTATATAAAAACACGGAATCCAAATTTTACGGAGTCGGATAAGAATCCCATTTACGGAATCTCTTATATAGCCAGTCTATAGATAATTTACATTGAAGGCTGTATAAAATGGTACATGTTGGGGGGGGGGGGGGGATGAAGCAATCTGATTGGACATTTGGAAGTAGTGTTACAAGTCAATATTAATGGATGATAGTATAGCCATTAGTACTGGTACGAGATCGCAATGGCACAAGACTGCTGTAGAAGCTCATGATAGGGCAGATAGACCATAGACAAGCAGTGGGTTTGGAACTTTCGAGATGATGGGTGGTCTAGATGTTGTATAGGAGTGGTATAGCAGTCATATAGGAGCTAGGAGCCATATAGGAAATATATAACACCCGTATGTCACATTGTGCAGTTTCACAGAAGCACATGCGACAAAAAAGGGATTCTCTAGAAGGTATCCTCGATAGGAATCCTCAAATAATACAATACCAGGCCATAGGTATCCTCAAGTACCCGTATGTGCCTATGTGCTAGTGCACAATGTGTCACATTGTGCCTTTTCACATAAGCACATATCGGCACATAAAGCATGTGTCTATGTGCTAGTACACATTGTGTCACATTGTGCATTTTCACATAAGCACATATCGGGACACACCCAGCATGTGCCTATGTGCTAGGGCACAATGTGTCATATTGTGCATTTTCACATAAGCACATGCGACAAAAATGGGTCTCTCCAGAAGGTATTCTCAATAAGTATCCTCAAATAATACAATAACAGGCCATGGGTATCCTCAAATGTCCGTATGCACCTGTGTGCTAGTGCAGAATGTGCCACATTGTGCCTTTTCACATAAGCACATATCGGCGCATTCAGCATGTGCCTATGTACACATTGTGTCACATTGTGCCTTTTCACATAAGCACATATTGGCAGATCCAACATGTGCCTATTTGCTACCTGTCATGTGTACAATAGAACATAAACATGTTTTGCGAAGTCAGAATAAATAGAACAAAGAAGTCATAAAAAGGGATTTTTGGGGAATCACCACAAGAAAAACTACTCTAGTTCAATCGAACTTACCCCTGAGGGCCTTCTCGGTACTTCTCGGTACCTGAGGGCCTCTCGGAACCATGGTATGCCGGTCTTAAAAAGGATTCTTGGGGAATCCGTACTAAATAAAGTCAATTTCGGTAGTTTGGGTGGATTTTGGTGATTTGGAGGGATTTGGAGGGATTGTCGGGTTGTTTGTGGTAGTTGAATTACTCCTATTCAATCAAACACACCCTCCAAACATACCCCCGTCTTGTAGGCTTTTGGGTAACATAGCAACCACGTGCTACCATAGAAACCAAGATGGCGGCCTCCAGTATACAAAATGGACGTATCATCCCTACAACACGCGGAGCGCATGCGCACTAGCACCACGTATCACTATGGGGATGACGTCACAAGATGGCCGCTCACGCGGGTTATCATGACAACACAACATGGCGTCACTAGGTCACATGACTATGACGTCACATGAGATCCCCTGATGAGATCCCCCAAACGAGTCCTCAAAACCACATTACTACTTATATCGATGCTTTTTCTACCCTATGACCTTGACCGAAAATGTAAACAAACAGAAAACGAAAACAAAGCCGATAGTTTTGGAATTTACCACCAATGCGTTTTAAAGATTTTTGATGTCATAGCTTTGTTCTTGGATATCTGACGCACATTTGTCCACGAATTGTTCGCATAAAATATTATTTTATTATAAGTTCTGGTACGAATACAGCCCTCCAGGAATCATTGGTGCATACTGTAAAACCTATGAATTGATAGCATATATTGTTCGTGTATAATTTGTGTATATTTAATACGGATTTATGAAATGTCAGAGGTGGGAATTTCGAAGTGAACAAATTTCCCTTACTTATATAGCACCTTATTTCTACACAAATTATATCAAAATGAGGGTTGTGGTGTATAGAACACGCAAAATATATGTGATCTACTCACCAATGGTTCCTGGAAGTCTTCTAACGTATTCGTACCAGAACGCATAATAAAATAATATTTCAAGCGAACAACTCGTGGCCAAACGTGCTTCAGATATATTAAGAACAACACCAGAACCGGGCATCAAAATTCTTTAAAGCGCAGCGACAGAGCTACATGGAGGTGGGGATAAATTCCAAAACTCTCGGCATTGTTTTCGTTTGTTTACATTTTCAGTCAAGGGTATTGGTCCGAAAAAGCATCGATATACAATGCCGTCAAACATCGAATTGTGAGAAAGATCGCCATAATACTACACACTATTATTATGTGGAGACTACACAGCTGCCACATTACTTACAAAGCATCAGGACACCCGTTGGAATTTCTTAGAATTACGCGGTTGTTTTTCAATGAAAATTCGTGGTGTCTCGTGATATGCGCATGTCCATCGGCCATTGAACCCATTTTCAATAAAAAATGCGGACAGTGTTGTCCTTACTAAAAATGCAGTCCGGTCGCTGCATCGCTAAGTAGTATTTTGAATGTTTCACTTTGTTCTTGGATATCTGAAGCACATTTGGCCACGAGTTGTTCTTTGGAAATATTATTTTATTATCAGT
Organism: Pictodentalium vernedei; assembly: GCA_031216915.1. Taxonomy (NCBI): domain Eukaryota; kingdom Metazoa; phylum Mollusca; class Scaphopoda; order Dentaliida; family Dentaliidae; genus Pictodentalium; species Pictodentalium vernedei. Next base: position 348,011,305 of record CM062290.1, read on the forward strand.
TCTTGTGCGAATACGGTAGCAGGCTTCCAGTAACTATTGGGGTCAGCTGTCAACTTTGTGAGTTGAAGCATATATTTTTCGTGTTCGATACATGACAACCTTCCTTTTGAGGTTTTATGTGTTTATATTTAATTTGAATTGACGGAATACCAGAGGTGGAAATTTCAAGGTAAACAAATTTCCCTTACCGAAATAGCACCTTAACCCTTTACCTAACGAATCGTCCGCATCCGCCTGCGTAATTTGTAAATTGAGCAGTTGGAAAAAAATAAATGTTTCAAAATATTTCAACAAAACTATATCATGTGACCCCTCATTGGAACGAGCTCATCGAGCTCGTTCCAATGAGGGGTCACATGATATGGTTTTGTTGAATTTTTTTGGAAAATTTAACAAAAATAGTAATTAAAATAATAAATTTTGATATTCTCTACGTTGGGTAAAGGGTTAAGCATCAAAATCAGTTGTGGCATGACTCATACTAGATGTTTCTCCAAGGAGGTTACGACTGGCGATGGAAAACCGCCATTGCTGGAATAACATACCTGATACTACCAAAGGAAGAACACTTCCTATCATAGATTTCGAGCGAAAATTCTGAAAATTACTAAATAGCGCTTTAATGCCATATTGTCACGTTTTATTGCCCGCTGTGCTGCAGAATCAAAATAAATAACAAAATACTTTGCAAGTGGTTGCGCGTTGACAGTCAGTGATAAAATAATGGCGTCGGCTCAGTGAACTGAAACCACCAGAGGTTTCAAGAACACTGGCAGATCAATAAACGAACGACAAAACCTGTCAGTAGCGCGAGTGTCCCCCCTATAACTTTGTGAAAATTCAGAGCCAGGGTCGTAACTAACACAAATTTGAGGGTGGGGATTGTGGGACGTCGGTGCCCGACGGCTCTGTCATATCGCACAACTATTTGGAACATAACTAATTGCTTTTATCAAAGACTTTTTCGCTACAAACATACTTTCCATTAATAAAATACTTACATGACAGGGAATTTATTAGAGTTTTATGACAGTGCTGTTAATTACACACCAGCTAGGTAGGATGTCAGACCACCTAGGTGCTTTCAACAGGTCGTGGTCATAAAAATCATTTGTTATTAGTTACTCTCTCCCTAATGTGCAATTCTACCGATATACTTAGTTCGGCATTTATTGCCCATTGTCTAATCTGCATGCTAAAATCAGTTGAGCCAAAAACCCAATATCAACTGGGTTGAGTAAATATGAACCAATTGGTTTCATATTCACTCAACACAGTTGATTAATATTGATTTTAACCCAATTGATTTTTATAGTGTGCATATTTCTGTCGGTCAAGCAAGAGATTAGCCCAACTGAGTACTCAAACGCGTGTGTATATTTTTGTCAGGCAAGCAAAGACGTCTGCCCAACTTGGTATTTCATTATTTCTAGCCCAACCTCTGCCCGACGAAATCCATGATCGGGAGATTTTTTTTCGGTGGGGGGGGGGGGGGGGGGTGTCACGCCCCCAGATGTTACGCCACTGCTGAGAGCTATACGTTGATTGAGTACACTAACCCCAAAAGGAAAGCTTGGGATAAGGCAACGTATTTGCGAACAAGTGCAGCCTCGACATCCAGCAAAATATGTGATAGTGTGAAGTCAGGCGAGCCAATTTATTTCAGATATGCTCAATTCGAGAGATGTAGCTGTTGCCAAGAGAGTCCATGGACAGCAATGCAAAAGTTTGAACTATCCTGTTGGATCGCGGATCGGCGAAGATGCTGACGAAGCGAACGAATAACATTTCCTCGTCCATCCCCATTAATCCGGTCTGAAACCCTGCGTCGGGGGACATAAACTGGCTGCGTGTTAAAACACTAAAGTAGTCTTCATTATAAACGAGCTATTCCAATGCAAGTCAAAAATCAACATAGACGATGCCACAATACAAAATCTCGAATTAGAAAGTTAAATGCGTTTATTACGCAAATAGCCGGCACCGCCGAATATACTATTAGTATTTTGTATCTTTACATTTTAGGCAGTAACAATTGTCACCGTAAAGTTCACAGTGATAGGACGCGCAGCTGATCGCCAGTATCAGTATCTGTCTGTCTGTATCTTACGGATACGTCATACAGTCACTGTTGGGCCAAAACATGAGTGAAGAGAGAGCGGGTCTGTCTTGATGATCTGCTGGGACAAATTTGAAGCCCTCCATTGTGCAAGCTGCGCCAGCTTTCGTCCAGGTGGTTCCAATCGATTGTTGTGTTACATTTAGGGTTGGCACAACAAAGAACGAATGTTTGTATTGGTCCGCTTTACAAGCTGGCACAGTTACGGATCTACTATTGTTTCTTACTGAAGATAATACGATGTTGATGACTATATAATTGCCATTTTTTGGCCCGATCTGTCTATTTCTGGGACTTCGTGAATTTATCTGGGGGCAGTGCTGGTATTAGTCTCTCAATCGCTTTATAGAAGAATGTAAGGCGCTGTTTCTGCATTGTTGATGTGAGTAGTATGTCTCGGGCTTTTGAGGGGCAGGTTGGATGACCTCGGTGGATGACCTCGGAAGTGACGTCATGTCACGTGACGTAGTGGCGCCATGTTGTGTTGTTATGGTAACCCGCGTGAGCGGCCATGTTGTGACGTCATCTCCATAGTGATACGTGGTGTGAGTGTGCATGCGCAGCGCGTGTTGTTAGGGTGATACGTGTTTCCGTCGTCCATTTTGTATACTGGAGGCCGCCATCTTGGTTTCTATGGTAGCACGTGATTGCTATGTTACCCAATTGTTCTGCAATAAGACGGGGTATGTTCGGAGGGTGTGTTCCTTTGTAGAAGAGTAAATCTAATTACCACAAACAACCCGACAATCCATCCAAATCACCAAAATCCACCCGAACTTTTACTATTTCGAATTCTTCCAGAATTCTCTGCTTCTATCTATATATGTAATAGTTTTCCTCTACCTAGGCATGTTCCTTTGTTCCAGAGTATACTCCAGAAGCGTAGAAGAGCATATTAGTTGGAACAGTTTACCTTATTATTACTATATTTAGCAATTTCTGGTCTATTCTTGTTAGTTCTGACCCTATTCCAAGTACTCTTGTTGTTTCATTTATCTAGATAATAACTAACCAATCAGATTGCTTGATTTCCCATAACCTGTATACAGAGTTATCTCCCCTGTGTATAATAAAAGCCTATATCCAATGGCCATATCCCATGGAATCCCTTTTTTGAAAACACCTGTGGCTATGGAATCCCTTTTTTGTCATATGTGCTTATGTGAAAAAGCACAATGTGACACAATGTGCCCTAGCACAAAGGCACATGCTTTATGTGCCGATATGTGCTTATGTGAAAAGGCACAATGTGACACAATGTGCCCTAACACATAGGCACATACGGGTATTTGATGATACCTATGTCCTGGTATTGTATTATTCGAGGATATCTACTAGAGAATCCCTTTTTTGTCATATGTGCTTATGTGAAAAAGCACAATGTGACACAATGTGCCCTAGCACAAAGGCACATGCTTTATGTGCTTATATGTGCTTATGTGAAAAGGCACAATGTGACACAATGTGTCCTAGCACATAGTCACATACGGGTATTTTAGGATACCTGGTATTATATTATTTGAGGATACTAGTTGGACTTTACATCCGGGTACTTCATGCTACATCCGGGTACTTCTGTTGGGAAAGGTATAAAAGGGGTGTTGGTACGCAAATAAATTCATTTGTGTCTTGACCGTCGTCGAGTGAAGACATGTTACCAGTTCGATGCAGATACTGTTCCAAGTTCTTTTCAAGATCGGATAATGCTCGAAGACACGAAAAGGACCATCGTCGGCTCCACTGCAGATATTGTACTAAGTTGTTCGCACAGCCATACAATAGGAAGAGACATGAAGAACATAACTGCCCAAGAAAAAGAGAAGAGGAGAGAGATACTGGACTGACTGACCAGAATAAAGCACTTTTAGAATTTTTACGGGATGCTGACAAGGAGGAAATCGATGCCGTTCTACGCGCTGCTGATGAAGATTTGATTACCTGTTTATGCAAATGTGCTACCAACATTCTCGAAGATAAGATACCACTGAATTTAGCTGAATTTGATGACCTGCGAAAATACGAACATGTATTGAAGCTGCTAACAGATGATGGAATTTTTCCAGATATCAAAAGATGTATACTACGAAAGAGTTGCTTTCTCTCAGCGCTTATCAACCCAGTCCTAGCTCTGAAAAAAGTATAAAAGGAGTGTTGGAGTGAAAATAAATTCATTTGTTCTACGACCACGAAAGAGTACAGTCATGAAAGTCCATTGCTGCAGATATTGTGATAAAGAGTTCTCCAGGAGCTTCACACGTAAGAGACATGAAGAGGATTACTGTTCCATGAAGAAATCGGAAACATCGAGCAACACTACAAGATTAGAAAGAAATTTAGATACACTGCGCATCCTATCTGATGCGAATCGATATGAAACCAAGACTATGCTGAAGATGGCCAGTGATGATTTGATAGAATGTATATGTGATTGTGCTTCAAACATCTTGACGGGCGCAGTGCCTATAACCAAATCTGAGAGAGCTAAGTTGATTCCACACAAGTACGAAATAAGGAGAATTGCCTCACCAAAGAGAGAACTATCTTATCGGAAAAGAAGACGCATCATACAGAAAGGAGGGTTTTTAGGAAAGTTGATCAAACCCATCATCAATGCTCTGTCCGATATCCTATAAAAGGGTCGTTCTCATAAGAAATTTGTTATTTGTAATCTGACCTTCGAAGAGAGCGGCCACAATGCAATCCAGCTGTGCACCGAAAAACTGGTCAAGAGATTCGGACCCTGATGAATCGTCGGAACTATCAGAAGATATGGAATGTGAAGAAGAAGATGAAGAAGAAGACGTTTCTATGATGGGAGGTATCGTTCAAAGTGCCTTTGACAAATACCAAAACGATTTTGACAACCTCATGAACAAATATATCGAAGATGGAATGGATAGTGAAGATGCAGTTGAAACAGCATATAGAGCACTTCAAAAGAATGTTAGAGAAGCCATTAGTGAGAAATACATTTATACCCTTGAGTACATTCGAAATTTTTGCAACGACTCAATTCACAAGAAAATTCAAGAAACTGCCAAGCGTCTTCGTGAAGAAGAGGATTTTGACTTTGAAGAATCCCAGAAATATGCCTTGGAAAAGCGAAGATTTCTGTTCGACAACCTTATGACAAACTACTCATTCCGAGTAGATGATGATGAAGAAGAAGACGATTAGAAAAAAAAGTATAAAAGGAGTGTTGGTATAATAATACATTCATTTCCGTTTTGAACGTCGAAGAGTGAAGATGTCTGTGTCAACAACAGTGCTCAGATTCAAAGATGACTTACATATACAGATCTTCAAGAATGATGCTGGATTAAAGCTAACTTCCCAGGAACTGACCCAAGTGAATCGTGTGGTAAATGCAGCCAAGAGAAAAAATCTAGACATGGATGCTGGTGAAAAGAAACAAAGATGTGTGGATACTGTCCGATCAGTAAACAAAAGAATAAAGACAGAACTGACTCACAATACAAACAGGAACGAAGTTACTACTGCGAACAAAGTTTCTACAGAAACAAAGAAAGATGTTTCCACTAAGAACGAAGTTTGTACTGAAGACAAGAAAAAGATGCCAGCTCCCATAAAGAAAGATGTTTCTACTGAAGTCAAGAAAAAGATGCCAGCTCCCATAAAGAATGAAGTTACCACTAAGAACGAAGTTTCTGCTGAAGTCAAGAAAGATGTTTCCACTCAAACCACGAATGAAGTTACTACTGAAGATACGAAGGATGTTTCCACTCAAACCACAAATGAAGTTACTACTAAGAAGACTGAAGTTACTACTATGAAACAGCAAGAGAAAGAGGAACCCAAAGATGCCAGACAGGAAATTAAAGCAACCAACAAAGCCAAGTTATCAAATGAGAGATTTATCAAGAACCTAGCCATGCAATGGGAAGAAGCTCCAACCCACAAGAAGATGAAATGGTTAGCCCATGCAAGAAGAACTACAAAGAGAAATGCATTGAGACATTGAATTGTATACTTGAATAAAATAAATTTAAATTTATATTCAGTGTTGTTGTTTTTTATCTACTACCCCAACAGAAGTACCCGGATGTAGCATGAAGTACCCAGATGTAAAGTCCAACTAGTATCCTCAAATAATATAATACCAGGTATCCTAAAATACCCGTATGTGACTATGTGCTAGGACATATTGTGTCACATTGTGTCTTTTCACATAAGCACATATAAGCACATAAAGCATGTGCCTTTGTGCTAGGGCACATTGTGTCACATTGTGCTTTTTCACATAAGCACATATGACAAAAAAGGGATTCTCTAGTAGATATCCTCGAATAATACAATACCAGGACATAGGTATCCTCAAATACCCGTATGTGCCTATGTGTTAGGGCACATTGTGTCACATTGTGCCTTTTCACATAAGCACATATCGGCACATAAAGCATGTGCCTTTGTGCTAGGGCACATTGTGTCACATTGTGCTTTTTCACATAAGCACATATGACAAAAAAGGGATTCCATAGCCACAGGTGTTTTCAAAAAAGGGATTCCATGGGATATGGCCATTGGATATAGGCTTTTATTATACACAGGGGAGATAACTCTGTATACAGGTTATGGGAAATCAAGCAATCTGATTGGTTAGTTATTATCTAGATAAATGAAACAACAAGAGTACTTGGAATAGGGTCAGAACTAACAAGAATAGACCAGAAATTGCTAAATATAGTAATAATAAGGTAATCTGTTCCAACTAATAGGCTCTTCTACGCTACTGGAGTATACTCTGGAACAAAGGAACATGCCTAGGTAGAGGAAAACTATTACATATATAGATAGAAGCAGAGAATTCTGGAAGAATTCGAAATAGTAAAAGTTCGGGTGGATTTTGGTGATTTGGATGGATTGTCGGGTTGTTTGTGGTAATTAGATTTACTCCGATTCAATCGAACACACCCTCCGAACATACCCCGTCTTATTGCAGAACAATTGGGTAACATAGCAATCACGTGCTACCATAGAAACCAAGATGGCGGCCTCCAGTATACAAAATGGACGACGGAAACACGTATCACCCTAACAACACGCGCTGCGCATGCGCACTCACACCACGTATCACTATGGAGATGACGTCACAACATGGCCGCTCACGCGGGTTACCATAACAACACAACATGGCGCCACTACATCACGTGACATGACGTCACTTCCGAGGTCATCCACCGAGGTCATCCAACCTGCCCCTCAAAAGCCCGAGACATACTACTGATGGGATCTTCCATGTAAGATCTTCCTGACTTGGAGGCCAAGGTAAGGGTTACATGGAACGTGTACTAGTATATGGCCTTTAGGCTGTAGAATCAATTACCTTTTCCTCTGTTGCTCAGAAAGTAGCATTTTGACGTTAAAGCGCATTCCCCAGTCTGATACCCATTTTTCTAGATAGGTTAAGTCGTATTGTAGTGTGGTGTGATCCCCCTTGCTGTTTATTTCCCGGTGTAATAGGCAATCGTCTGCAAATAACCTCGCTGATGATTTTACTGAGATTGGGAGATCGTTGATGTGGCATACGAAAAGTATTGGTCCCAAGACAGTTCCTTGGAGTACATCTGATTCAACGGTTGCTTCATCCGAAAATTCCCCTTCTAGAGCTACTCGCATTTCCCTTTCTGTGAAGAACGTCTTGAACCATGTCTGTAAGCGGTCCTCTGATTCCGTAATGCTCGATTTTATGGAGGAGTCTGTCTTGTGGGAACGTGTCCAATGCTTTGGAGAAGTACTGTACGCCTCTGTCGACTTGTTTGCCTTGGTCGAATGATTGCCATACGACGTGGGTTGTGACTGCAAGGTGTGTTTCACAGGCGTAACCCGCTCTGAATCCATGATTAAATGATGTTAGTACTTTGTTCTACTCCAGGTGTTCCAGCATGTCTACAGATTATGTGTTCGTGCAGCCTATATGGCACTGGGATTAGGATACTGACCTATAAGTTTCTGTTGCGTGTTTATTTCCCTTTTTGAATATGCAGGATATATTTGCGATGAGCCAGTCATTTGGTAGTGTATCAAGGTCTATCGAGTTCTGAAATAAGATTGCCGTTGCTGCAGCGAGGTGGTCTGCATACCGTTTTAGTACTCTATTTGGAATGTTGTCAGGACCCGTTCCTTTTGAAGGGTTGATGTTTTTTAAGTAATTTTGTCACTCCGTCTTGGTTTTTATTGATGATTGGTATGGTTTGAAGGACATGGACTGGTGTCTTGGGCAGAGTGCTTGTCTTTTCCCTCGTTCTTTTAACGCTAGTTTTTTTTATACTGTGTTTCGCAGTGGTCATTGAACTCAGATTAATACCCAATTGTCATTGGCAGCAAGGCTCATATAAAAGGTCCCACGGCATGTCCAGTCTTCAAACTCAGAGAAAAACGTAACTCTAACTACCAGCATCGTGAGCAACTCTCGTAACGCGTCCTCAAAGTACTGCATTCACACGCACGCGTTGCGATCGCAGGTTTCATACTCAATTGCATTGGAATCCCATTCAATCAACAGAAAATATTGTTTCAGTTACAATTAAATTAATTTATGTCTTTGTTCAGCAACACGATTCAATAGATTAGATTCTTTATTTACAGTATACTTACAAAAAAAAAATTACATTTATATAGTACAAGTAGTGTTGATGTGTATACTGTGGGAGATGTCATAGCCAGATTGGCTGTCTTCCTGTCACCCCCCCCCCCCCCCCCCTTGGAATTGCAGACAGACTGTGACCAAAAATTATCTATATGTAACAGATTACATGCACTGATATAGGATGGACAGAGCACAGGTAAATTCATTGCTGGGGGCCGTGCTATACAGGTTCCGTCCTGTACCTACACCTATACCGGCTGGAGACTGGTGGTTGCAAATTGAAAGAAGGCAACCTGCTTATCGTGTCCATTCTCCATCACTCCGTGCAACTCCAAGTCCCGGCGAAAACTCTTTGCGAAACCGGCGTCGAGAGTACTATTGGTATGTTTTGTGCATAAAGTCCACGTCGGTCAGCACACCCACTGAGCCCATATTTAAAAGTGCTCAGCATGTGTGCCGATCGACGAGTCTTGTATCACAGCAGGGAGTACATGTATGCGTTATGGTACATCTAAATGCGGGAGTATAAGCCTGTTGGGTTTGCTTAGATTCACAGTTGCTGAATGTTGGTGGGGCTACGCGGAGCGTGCAGGCGCGGACACGAGCAGCAAGTTTAGATCAGACGAGGGTTCCAGATTTATGTGCAGAGTATGTCAGTTAACTGTAACTAGATCGAGAGTTGCCAAATACTATATAGTTGAATAATCCTAAAGAATTACAAATTTAAAATGTGCAGTCTGGACAATAGGGATTATTACAGCGGACATCGGTTGAATATGATGATAGAAATGTTGAAGTCAGTTTTCTCTTTAGTGTGTTTCTATCATTGATATGACGGGTTGTATTGTCTAGGGAGTTCCATATTTTAGGAAACGCATACAGAGGAAGTTTGTCTAGAGATTTGGTTCGCGTTTTTTCTATGTATAAGAGACCCGACTGTCTGGTGGCCCTACCAGACGAATTGTCCACGATGCTAAAGATATCGCTAAAAGATGGAGGTAGTCTTCCATTTTTCCAGTCAAAGACAAACCAGGAAACATGAAGTTTAAACAGGTCGTCAACCTTTAATATTTTATCTTTTTTGAATAAAGGGTCTGTATGGGCGTTATATCCTTTATTGTTGATTATACGTAAAGATCGCTTTTGCAAGATCACTAGTTTTTTTACTTCCTTAGCGTTACCCCAAGTCTGTATTCCGTACAGCAGATGGCTATGTATTAAGGCGTAGTAGAGTGTTTTCATGGACCCATGTGGAAGGATTTTCTTGATTTTGTTGAGACTGTAATTAGCTCGAGCTATTTTCGAACATAACTGGGATATGTGGGCTTTCTACGACAAATGTTCATCAATATTTATTCCCAGAAATTTTCCTGATTTGTCTGTTTCGGTTGCTCCAACTTTCTTTATTATTTGATTATTTATCGTTATCCCGTGGCCAATATTAGTGTTACTTATTTTGTTTGGGTTCAATACTATGTATGTGGTTTTTTTGCGTTCAACAGCAATTGATTCGCGGAACACCATTCAAATACTTTATGAAGTTCCTCATTAAAATACGTTGTTAGTAAGTTATAGTTGGGGCCTGAACCGTGTGCTGTTGTATCATCAGCAAATGATAAAAGATTCAGTGAGGTTGAATTACCAATGTCATTGATATACAATAAAAAGAGGACTGGTCCTAATATGGAGCCCTGTGGAACACCACAGGTCTGTATTGCAGGGTCCGACGTATGATCCTGGTAAGTAACATACTGAGACCTGTTGGTCAAGTAGCTTCTGAACCAGTTATTGACAAGCCCTCTGATTCCATATTTCTCCATCTTACGTAATAATATATCGTGATTTATTGAATCAAATGCCTTGGATAAATCCAGGAACACAGCTAGGGTACTATCTTTCCCTTGTTTATTATTTTCTATTGCCGTGCTTTTTAGGAGCTGTAGAATAGGGTGGATTGTAGCATGTTGCTTTCTGAATCCATATTGGTTGGGAGAAAGAATATCAAATCTATTTAAGAAGCTCGTGAGTCTTTTCTCCATTAGCTTCTCCATAACTTTTGAAAACACCGGGAGTATACTAATAGGTCTATAGTTGGTGAAACTGTGTTCATCACCTGCTTTGAAGATGGGTATTACCTTAGCAACTTTCATCTTATCTGGCACTATGCCGCTGGTGAAGGAGTTATTAATGATATGTGCAACAGGATCTATAACTTCATTAATCGCTTGTTTGAGAAGACGTGTAGATATATTATCGGAATCATTTGATGTTTTGGGCTTCATTTTGTTTACTACGTAGCCGACTTCTAGAGGATTAGTGGGAGTTAAGTAAAAGTTATTCGTAACGTTACTGTTCATGTAATCTAAATAGGACTTGTTGGTGTGCTGAATCTGTTCGGACGTTATCTTCCCAATATTGACAAAGAAGTTATTGAATTCTTTAGCTATGTCTTGCCCTTCGTTTATTTCTTTATTGTCCTGGATAAAAAACGAGGGTAGTTTTGATTCTCGTTTATCTTTTTGAATTGCTTGGTTCAAAATTTGCCATGTTCGACGCATATTATTCTTATTTTCATTAAGGATATCTCTATAATAAATTGCCTTGCATTGTTTTTTAACCTTGTCAAAGATTCTGCAATAGTTTTTGTAGTTTAGTTTATTCTGTTCATTCGGTAGTTTAAGCTTTTTATTATAGAATTTTTGTTTGTTATTAGAAGATATGATCAGTCCCCTGGTCATTCACGGTTGTTTTTTGATAAATTTGTTGTTCTGGCGCATGTTTTTAAGTGGAAATGCTTTTTCGTAGGCTTCCTTATAAATGTCTAAAAAGGTTTCATATGAGGAGTTTGGACAATTGGATTGCATTACTGTTGAAAAGTCACTTCGGGAGAGGTGTATTTTGAATTTGGCAATACTTTCGGCATTTATAGTTCTCTTCAGGGTGAATCGTGGTGTGTTATTTGTCCTTGGGGCTGATTCAATATAGAAGACACCAAAGTGGTCTGAAACATCCGAAATAATTATTCCGGACAGGGTATTTCTTGACAGATTATTAGTTTGAATTAATTATCAAATTGAAGTGCAAAACAAGCAATTTTCTCCACGTACCCCTGAAGCTGCATTGTTCGATGTTTTGAATTCTCTAGTTCTGTTCTTGGATATAATAAGCACCTTTGGCCACGGACTGTTCCCGTTCATTTTTATTTTATAGTCCGACCGCCAGGGAACTGAACCTCAAAGTGACGTCCAAAATTTTTGCACGATGGAATGTGTAAGAGTAACATCTCCTGATTAACCCTTTACCTAACATGAAAAGCAGACGACACTTGCAAAAAAAAATTCTTGAACTAATTTTTTTAATTTTTTGTCACAAAAACATAGGTTATGACCCCTCATTGGAACGAGCTCGATGAGCTCGTTCCAATGAGGGGTCATAACCTATGCTTTTGAGACAAAAAATGAAAAAATAATGAAAATTAACTGACGATTTTTGAGAATAGCGCTGGCCGGTTTTGGCCGTTACGTTGGGTAAAGAGTTAAGAAAAGGTTTTCTGGACGTCTAGCAACCTTGAGCAATTTGAAATATCCATGTTTAAGATCACATTGTCATTTCGCGGACTGCAATCTTTGACTGCGGCTAATAGAACATTCTAAGCGCATACTAGAGGTTGAATCCGAGCCCATATATATATATATTTAAGGGGTGTTTTGAGTGTTTGGTGATTCTATTCATCGGTGTTATTCATAGCTAATGTATCTGGAAGCCTTGTTTGTGCATTGCAACACTCTATTGTGGCGTTGCAAGAGCAGAAAAATGAAACGACAAAACAAGAAGGCAAGCTTTGCTGTCAAACTCACAACGATCGTCAATATAAAACTGTTTAATTCAACTTGATTTCAAATCAAAATAAATCAGGCAGATGCAAGAAAGTTATGATTACTTATATATAGCGGCCTCTCAACTGAAGGAAAGAGACAAGATATTTTATCAATGCAGTATGGCGACACTGATCCGAAGGAGTGCCTCCAGGTTCCAATTTTACGTTTTCTTGTAAGTTTACGCTCTTTATTAATTTATAAATGCTGTTCATAAAAAGCTTGTTTTCAAAACAAAATGGCAGCTTTGAGCGAACATGCAATTATTTATGCACTGAATAATGTCATTTGTGTCGAAATGAGAAAAACTTCTAGATTTTTTCTAGTAAATGCCGATTAAATATGAAAATTTCAGCACCTGTGCTAACTATGCAATTGAAATTGGGTACCCCTTTTCAGTGATGAATATCTCAAATTGCCCAATACTGTCAGACGTCCAGTAAACGTTTTCTGAATCAGGAGATGTCCCTCTATCCCGAAAAAAAAAAAAATTGGACGCGACTTTGAGGTTGGGCAGAAAGTCGGCATTTGGCGGCCGGACTATTATCAGTTCTGGTATGAATGTGGTAGCAGGCTTTCAGGAACCATCCATACCCGCTATCAACTATGCAAGTGAAAAGCCTGTATTTTTGTGTTCTATTCACCGCAACCTCCATTTTGGTGTATAATTTGTTTACATTTTATGAAAATTCAGGATCTTCATAGTAAATTCGTTTGTCGTTACAAATATAGCACATTAAACCTTAACACGAAAAGCAGACGACACCTGGAAACAAAATTCTTGAATAATTAAATATTTTAATATTTTGTCTCAAAAACATAGCTTATGACCCCTCATTGGAACGAGCTTGTTGAGCTATAAGCTATGTTTTTGAGACAAAAAATAAAAAAAAATAATGAAAATGAATGGTGATTTTTGTAAATAGCGCTGGCCGGTTTTGGCCCTTACGTTGGGTAAAGGGTTAAATACATAGCACGGAGAAAAATTACAAAGCGAGAGAAAAACCCAAATGTAACCTTGTGGCGTCGCGCACGGGAAAAAAACCTTCGAATACTTAAAGGTGTGCGCCTCTTTTACAATCAACGGAGTCCAATTCTGGAGCATCACAAAGTTATTGACGGAGAAGTGAATTATTTCATTGAATGCGATGAGAGCAGCGTTAGAAAGCAATGCGATAAAATAAGAGTTATCGATTGTTCTTTTCCAGGTCCAAGTTTGGTTCAGTGTGATGCCTGAAATCAGAGCCTTTTCGTTGAACAAAGCAATAATTAATTAAATTGAAATCAATGTGCAGAATGGAAAATACTAGTTAGTTTATTGGGGGTCTAACGACACTTTCAGCAGCCGGGCTATATCATGTTGGGGCAGTTTACCGGTGGAGGAAGCCAGATTAGGGGCGCGGTGGTAGAGGTGCAGTCTGCAAGCCGAGAGGTCCTCGGTTCGAATCCCACCTGCAGCAACCGCGTTGTGTCCTTGGGCAAGACACTTCATCCCGATTGCCTACATGGGGGCACGATGACGCTGTGTACTGAGGCGTACTGCACGTCGATGGTGCGCATGTCTTCAACCAATCTAACCCTGCCTGTGCTGCGGTGCAGAGTTCAGAGTTACGATGTTGGAGAGCTGACAGCTGCTCGTCGTTGCTCGGTGGTTCTCTCCGGGTACTCCGGCTTCCTCTACCCGTAAAACTGTCACGGTCACGATTAGCCATTGTGCATAAGTGTGTGACCTTAAACACCAATAAATAAATAAATAAATAAGAAGCCTGAGTACCCGAAGAGAAACACCGAGTAACTGTTGACCTTTCGAACTTAATAACCCGCCACGAGCAGGGTTGATATCTGTTGAAGGCAAGTGCACTGTCGTCACAGACTACGCCTTAGTACATAACGCCACCAAGCTCGCATATGGGCAATCGAGTTGAAGTGTTCTGCCCATGGACTCCACGCTGATGACGCGAGTCAGGATCGAATCTTCAACCTTTCGATCTGAAAATGGAACATACAATCATTAATTGTAATTTTGACGCAACGCTTCGTTGCGTCAAAAATACAGTTAAGGTGCTTTATAAGTAAGGAAAATTTGTTTACTTTGAAATTCCCACCTCTGTTAATCCACAAATTCAAATTACATAAACACAAATTATACATCAAAATGAAAGTTGTGATATATAAAACACGACAAATATATGCAAACAACTCACAGAGTTGACAGTAGGCACCAATGGTTCCTGGAAGTCTGATACGTATTCGTACCAGAACTGGTAGTAAAATAATATTTCCGGCATACAACTCGTAGCCAAATTTGCTTCAGATATCCAAGAACAAAGCTAGGGCATCAAAATTCTTCAACACGCAGCGACAGAGCTGCGTGGGGGTAAATTCCAAAACTCTCGGCTTTACGTACACTGTCAAACTATTATTGTATGGAGACGGCACAGTCGCCATATTACTTCCAAGGTACCTTGACACCCATTGGAATTTCTTAGAATTACGCGATTGTTTTTCGATGAAAGTTCGTGATATCGAGCGAAATGCGCATGTCCGTCGATCATGAAATCTTCAATAAAAATGCAGACAGTGTTGTCCTGTTCCCAGATGCAGTCCTATCGCTGCATCCTAAAGTGTTTTGAATGCCTAGCTTTGTTCTTGGATAGCTGAAGCATCAGTTGTTCTCCGGAAATATTATTTTATTATCAATTCTAGTACGAATACGGTAGCAGACTTCCAGGAACCATTGGTGCCCGTTGTCAACTATGTGCGTTAATTTCATATATGTTTCTTGTTCTACACATCGCAACCTTCATTTTGGTGCATAATGTGTGTGTATTTAATTTGAATGTACGGAATATATGGAATAACATCGGCGAGAATTTCAAAGTGAACAAATTTCCCTTATTTATATAGCACCCAAATGACTGAACAGTATGGCTACCGTGGACTGGTCTCTTTCGGTAGGCAATATTTCCACAGACTCAATATTATGAGATTCCAAACACTAACTAAGGGAATAATCAAATAATTAATTAATAACACACCGCGTACAATCCAGTGCTTCATTAATTACAATTTTGCTTCTGATGATTTCTATTACCTGGTAAACGCTTGCGTGGACATCATTGCCCACTCGTGTATTACGTCCAGTTCTCGGCAACCGAACTTTATGGTCATTTTTCATATTCATCTCGTCGTAATTAAATTTTTCTGCGTTTCGAAGAATAGGTAGAATATTTATCTTCTTGGCACGATTTAAATCCTGTGAAGGCATCGGAAGGGTTAATGCGGTATAGTGTGGTCAGTTGTGTTAAAGGGGCGTCCAACCTAATTATTCACATTTCAGGTAATTTTCTCCAAAGTTCAGAAAAGGCCAGAAAGAAATAACCCCAATAAGTTATATAGCATTTTTTTGGAATGAAACCTAGATTTTGTGGAAACTAATATTTGTATTGTCAGTTCTGGTACGAATACGGTAGCGAACTTCCAGGAACCCGTGGTGCCTACGGTCGACTCTATGAGTTGATTGCACTTGTGTTTCATGTTCTATACACCTCAACCTTCATTTTGATGTATAATTTGTGTATATTTAATTTTAATTGAAGGAATATCAGAGATGAGAATTTTCAAAATAAACAAAATTCCATAACTTATATAGCACCTTAACAG
The DNA here is from genome assembly GCA_031216915.1 of Pictodentalium vernedei. Lineage (NCBI taxonomy): Eukaryota > Metazoa > Mollusca > Scaphopoda > Dentaliida > Dentaliidae > Pictodentalium > Pictodentalium vernedei. The sequence continues at coordinate 348,027,569 of CM062290.1, forward strand.
CGGTTAGCGCTGCAAGGCTTTGTGCGTGTTGCTGTTTGTGATATGTGGGATGTCAAGTGGAAAGTATTCATTTTGACCATCGTCCTCTCTTGGCACAAACGTTTTTTTTTTGTATTATAAACGTACAGAAATTTTTTCTAACAACACACGCTAAAAACTAAAGTGTTAAAAACTACACTTGAAGTGCTGTATTTAACACTTACTAAGTGCTGAACTAGCACTTTGTTCAAGTGTAGATATCCCAGAAGTTGACAGGTGTTGACAATAATACCACTTGACAAGTGTTATGTCGCGACACTTAAAAGGAAACAACGCAGATAACGCGGATCAGGCTCGAACTCTCGAACCTGATCCGCGTCATCTGCGTTGTATCCTTTTAATTATGTACCCACCAAGCGCAAATCAAATTATGGACGATTGTGGAAGAACCACCAATGCTAGACACATGGGAAGTGCCATCCATTCAAGTTTCAGATGTCTGACGATTGTAATGTCTAAGTGCTTAAAGCATTGCACTTTGAGTGTTAAAATCAAACCCCAAGAATTAGAATGGGTTTAACACCTTGAAAGTGTCAGTTTTAACACTTTAGTTTTTAGTGTGCAGAAAGAGACAGCTACATGTACTTCCTTCTATTTTTTTATCCTAGTGGTTTTCGACTTTATTATTGTTAATTTTTATATTTTGGTAATATCCGATACCTATCCTGGAGGTGGCGAGATTGCATTGGCTTCGGATGCAGATTTCCCGAATTTTGTCTTTCAAAGTTTCTAATCTCTGTTTTTTTACCGTTAAGTTTTTCGAACTGAATGTATATAATATGGTTGTACGAAGCTTGTAAACACGTTGCAATGTGTTTGCGTTATGTTGAATAAAAGTCTATGCACCTGGCGCACGGCGCTTTGTTCGGTGAAGATGTGTTGTTAGTGTGTTCAGTGGAGGGAAGACTCAATATTCATAACAAATATTCTACTCAGCCGAAACTGCTAAATAAGAAGCAAAATCGTTAATTATCGCATCGCCCGTAGTGCTCGCATCGCATCTCGTGTGTGGGACATCAGAACGTAATTCTTTGTTAGTATGTTGAGTTTCACAAACTACGTGACACTTTTATATGACATAAGGCGGTCCGGGATCGACGGCATATCAAGAATGAGATAAGAATTTAGCACATCAAAGGCCAGAGCAAAAGTGGCCAGACGTGTCTCTGTTCGAACTAACTTTAAAGGTGTGGACTTTGAAAGTCTGACATTTAACACTTACGCTGCTGAAAGCGTATATTATCACCTATTTTATGAATATATATATACGTTCTGTTATGCGCAGATCAAACCTATCATCTGATTAATTGCTGGAAAGGGATCAGAGAGCCCTTTCCAACAATTAATTAGATGATAGATTTTAAAGTATGTCATAAATGTTATTAAACTTTCCAGCATATAGGTGTACATAGATGCCTCCTTATATGTATAAAGTGGGCGTGGCAGTAAAAGGGTTAATCGTGAAATGTAGACACGGGTTCCACAATGGGCCAGATACTTCTTTGAATTGGAATCCTATTCAGGCAACAGAAAATATTGTTTCACTAAAAAGCAACTAGTGATTACGTCCCGATGTTTCTTGAATCAATATTTGCTCCAACAAACTTCATATTATGTCGAAATTGAAAACCGAAAGAAAAATGAACACTCTTTATTATATGACTGCGTAATTTAACTGCTAAATGTCACTACTGTTTGACCATCTTTTCCTGGTTCCCGGAAAATCGACAGTGTGGAATCCGATTCCGTATCACTATAGTATGACGGGACTATTTACGGGTGCGTTCATATTCGCATAAGTAGCTGTTCCGGTCGCAGAGAGTACTTTACTCCGAGCTGAAATGGGTGCGCTCGAACGGCGGTCCGGGTTGGCTGAAAGTTGACTGTTCACTTTGTTACGTATGTATGCGCATCGTGGGATCCCCCGGAAGTGTGCATCTGTTACAAAAATAAGTGTAAACAAAAATAGTTCTTTTTTACTTCAATCCAATTTACCAAAAAATGTTGAGGGAATTGTTAATGCTAGCGTTGGCATGCGATGTTGAACTATAAGTCATATTATAAACCTTTTATCACTACAGTGAAGTAATCTATGTCGTAACATTACGTCTCGTTTCGGAGGTAAGCTCGCCGGATCAAACTCGCTGCCTGCGGCAGCTCGTTTGATCCGGCCATCTGATCTCCTCAACTCGACGTGATACTACGACCCAGATCACTTCACTGTAGCGATATGTATTTATTTAGTACTTTTTTCAGACGACACTTGCACATAAATCTTCTTCACCAAATAAATATTTTAATTTCTTTTACTAGCAACGTCGCATCGGCACGAGCTACTCGAGCTCATTCCAATGACAATGAGGGGTAGTAAGGTATGTTTTGGAGGCCAAATCTGAAGAAAAATTTGAATTTTGGAAGCTGATTTTTTTGTAATTATAGCTGGTCGGATATGGCCTATGCATTTGGTAATGGGTTAATTATAAATCTATCACATTGCTTGCTTTGTTTCAAGTATGCACCAACCTAAATGCTAGGGCGCGCGGTGGCTCATTAGCTAGAGATGCAGGTTGCAAGCCGAGAGATCCTCGGTTCGAATTCCAACTGCAGCAAAGCGTCGTGTCCTTGGGCAAGGCACTTAATCCCAATTGCCCACGTGGTTGCACGGTGGCGTTGTGTACTAAGGCGAACTGCACGTAGATGGTGCACTTGTCTTCAACCAATGCTAACCCTGCTCGTGTGGGGTTAATACGTGGGGAGTCTGACAGTTGCTCGCTCTTGTTCGGTGGTTCTCTCTGGGTACACCGGCTTCCTCCACCCGTAAAACTGTCCGACACGAGGTGACCTCGGCAGTCGAAAGTGTCGTTAAATTCCAATAAATAAATAACCTAAATGCTAGGAAATAAAATTGTCGGTGGATATTTACGTGACAAAAAATATTCGAAAGTCTAAATTTAAATGGAATTTGTTTTTAGAGTTTAACGACACTCTCAACAGCCATGGTCACATCGTGTCGAATAATTTTACGGGTAGAGGAAGTCGGAATACTGTGAGAGAGCCACCGACCAGAAACGAGCAACTGTCAGACTCTCAACTTACTAACCGACACAAGCAGAGTTAGTAGCGGTTGAAGGCAAGTGCACTATCGACGTGCAGTACACTTTAGTACACAGTGCCATCATACCCCTACGTGAGCAGTCTGGATTAAGTGTCTTGCGCAAGGACAAAAACACAGATGTCGCGATCCAGGACCGAACCGCCGACCTTTCGGTTTAAAGTCCAATGCTATAACTAATTACCCACTTGCTCCCTTAAAATGATTTTACTGCATCTTCTTATGAAATATTTTAATGAATGCGTTTGCGATAATGCTCAATGTATTTTACAAAAATAGTGAAAAAAGGAAAAAATAAACTTATTTAGCTTGCGTGCTTCCAGATTGTACTTCCAGTAAATAGAGGATATCTAGTGTTTTTGAGTGGATACCGAAAAGTATCTCATTAGCGACCGATGCAAATGTTTATTTTTCGCGAGAGCTTGCGCGAGCGAAAATAGCTCCTTATCTCGGTCACGAGTGAGATAATTTCCCATCTCCACTCAAAAACAGTAGATTTTCTTTTTATTATACGCATTTTATAAGAATCTGATCATTCCTATCGATAATTCCACTCGTTTTAACCTTGAATTGATGCATGAAAAAGTAAAGAGCTGATGCGCATTGATACGTGGAAGTGATTTGATCGATACTCGGAACAGGTAGCGTCTTGCGGTCTGATTTAGATGGCGGGTTTTATGCATCAATTAAAGGTGAATACGTGTTGAATTATTGCTGGAAATGATCGGTATCCACTCAAAACACTAGATTTTCTTTTCATTATACGTTTTTAGAACAAATTGATCATTTCCAGTGATAATTTGACTCGTATTCACCTTGAAGTGATGCTTTGAAAGCCGCCATTTTGAATGATACCGCGAAAGTGAAAATTTCTATATCGTCACAGTGGGGGATACAATATCTATATTTCTGCAATTTTTTCGATAGTCTATCATTTAGCGTATAATAAACAGTGTCATAAAACTTGCCAGTCTTGACAGTCGTTGTGGAAAAGACCCTGTTAACCCTTTGGTCCTCAGATTAATTTGAAGTAAATAACTACTGTATATACATTTACATAGCAGCCTGCAGATGACTTAACATTGTTTGTTCATTATTGTTGATTGCCTGTACAGGCAGCCAACAATGATGTAAAAACACTGTGTAGAGAAATGTAAAGTTCTCAGGAAGAATACACTTGGGGTAACTTCTCAGACCAATATAAAAGTGGCAATTTGTAGCTGTATGGTGTCTTAAGAGTTAAACATCACACGAGGCAGTCCAATATTTCTAAACAGTCTGGAAGGTGATGTACTTCAGTACACTTGCCGTGGATTGGTCGTAACCCACGCGTGGGCAGTGATGTCTACGCATGCGTTTATCAGATAATAAAAATCATTATCAGAAAAATTTTAATTAATGAAGATCCGGGTTGTATTCGGTGCTTCATTAATTAAAGTTTTGTTGATTATTCATGTAGGTAGTATTTGGAATCTAATATTATTGCGGGGTGAAAATATTGCCCACCCGTGGAAAGTGACCATTCCACGGCGGCCGTACTGTAATCATCGAAGATGTTGACAAGTGCGCGTAGGTTACTTACTAAGGTTACTGACATTTTTTTAAAGTTGAACGATTTAGCATTTCTTCACAGCATCGCTTGACATACTTTTCCAACTACATCGTAATTTATTTGATCTACCTGTTTCTTTTCCGGCCAAGATGTAATAATTTTCTGGATATTAAAAATATCGCAGCAATTATCATTAGTCAGCCAATTCAGTTTCAACATACCATAGATACCTGTGGATCTATGAGTGAATACTCTTTTAATTACACATTTATTGACTTTTTTAGAGCTACAACCTGTTTCTTAACCCTTTACCTAACATGAAAAGCAGATGACACCAGAAAACATTCTTGAATAACAAATTGTTTTCATTTTTTGTCTCAAAAACATAGGTTATGACCTCTCATTGGAACGAGCTCGACGAACTCGTACCAATGAGGGGTCATAACCTATGTTTTCGAGACAAAAAATGAAAAAAATAATGAAAATTAATTGCCGATTTTTGAGAATAGCGCTGGCCGTTTTTGGCCGTTACGTTGGGTAAAGGGTTAAGGGACAAACTTTAACGGCATTGACACACTAAATTCGACGCAAGTATTCCGATCTTTGTGATAATAGGTATCAAATTTCCTTCCCACATTATAAATACTGACAACAATGGGACCAATGTGTAGGCTGAAATATAACAATCAGTGAATATTTTGAGGATATGGAAGACTGTTTTTCTCATATAATATTTATGAAACGAGTCTAAGAAGTTTCCGATTTGGCGAGCCTCTGGCGAGCCCAAACGGAAAATTCGGACGAGTTTCATAAATATTATACGAGAAAAACACTCATTTCATATTCTATTTATCATATGGCACACACAGGCACAAATTAGCCACTTAGTATGACTTTTTAACCCATAACCTAACCTGAGCTGCAGACGTCACTTGGAAAAACATCCTCGTATAACTAGAAATTTTCACTTTTTGCTTCCAAAACATAGGTTATGACCCCTCATTGGAATGAGCTCGTTCCAATGAGGGGTCATAACCTATGTTTTGGAAGCAAAAAGTGAAAATATAAAAAAAATGAATGGCGTGTTTCTTGTAGGTAAAAAAATAATACAACATAACCCACCCTAAATAGGACAGATAACGTAAATTCTCCCTACTGAAATTATGCAAATGTCACCCAGTTGTATTTTGTTCAGCCAATCAAATTGTCAAGTTTTGAAATTGACCAATGAAAGCTCCCAACTCTAATTATGCAAATTATGAAAATATGGCTCAGTTTTATTTTGTTCAGCCATTCAAATTGTCTAGTTTTGAAATTGACCAATGAAATTGACGGGAGGCTTTATTTATCACATATCAATATGAAAGCAAAATATCAAATGTTTTAAAGTGAACAAAACGGAGAAATCATATGATAAAATTCGTTACGTCAAAATTAAATTCATTGATTATACACTATTCAAATAAAGTAGGGGATATCCAAACTGATGTTGATATTTTCGGAAAATGGTATTGGATACGCGTGATTGGACACATCAGTATGTTACCAAGTTTAGTGTGGATCATGATTGTCACCGGCCCACGAAAACTTCGTGCAAGTTTTTTGTTAATGTCTGTGGGGTGCGTTTTGAAATTTTTATTTGTACTGGACGGGCTTTCTCGGAGGTCTCATCGTTCTTTTCTTGGTATAAACTCGTCCATCAATAGTTTCTGGTCGAAACGTAACTTTTGAGGTATGCGAAGACTGACACGTGACGAACGTTTACGTGCCATTGGCATGTTGGAAGCTGGTAACAGACAGACTGCAGTGTCTCAAATTCTCAACGTTACCCAATCGGTGATTAGCAGGTTGTGGTTACGCTACCGTCAGACAGGCAATGTTCATGACAGACGTCGGTCAGGTCGTTTAAGGGCGACAACTGCTAACTAGGATCGTTTCATCCGAACCACAGCATTACGTAACCGCCATCAAAGTGCCTTAGAAATTGGACAGCAGCTGCACATCGAATCGGCCCCCGAAATGTTGCTTAAATTTTTGCACTGCAAGCGTTAACTTACAAGCAAAAATCCATGCGGTGGAAACGCATGCACTTGTGGAAAGAATGGGCTGAAATGTGTAATTGCATGCGCGGATTGTCGAGTGATTGGGTGATATATTGAGTTAAAAACAACCGTCTCATTTTCAGATCCCAAGAACTGCATGAAGGATACATCTGCCAGGCCTGTTAGTGTTGCAACTTGGTGGATATTGTCTGCCTCCCCCAACCCTTACTCCACGCAAACTGCAACCTACATTGTAGTAATCCGACCGAGCCCCCAACCGCGCTTAATACTAAAAGCATCCATACCATTGTTGGTGATATACTGTTCAATTGTTTTATTGCAATTTATTGGAGTGTGTCTGGGGCACTCTCTAATACATTGCAGCCAAACATTCACATAGTGCTCACATAGTGTGCAAATTTGTCTGAAATAGTAATCAGTCATTTTCTGATGCCCCTATCCGCGCATAATACTAAAAGCATTAATACCATGGCTGCTAATATACTGTTCAAATTGTTTTATTGAAATTTATTGGAGGGTGTCTGGGGCACTCTCTAACACATTGCAGCCAAACAATCATAATAAAAAATACCCCCACCACCCACCTTGCAAATTCTAGGCAATCAACCCTGCATGTAGAAATGCGTGAAGAGTATTTGTAATTGTTGCTGATATGTAGAGTAAATTCAAATAGTATCATTACCATTGTTGCTAACACACTGAGCAAATTGTTCTGTTGCAATTTATTGAGGCGTGACTGGCGACACTCTCTAATACACTGTAGCCAAGCAATCACAAAACGTCTCCATATGAAGAAAAATAATGCTACTGTTGCAACTTGGTGGATATTGTCTGACCCCCAACCCCACCCCACGTAAACTGCGAACTAGCAACCCCACCTAGCCCCTAACCGCGTAAATCATTCATACCATTGTTGCTGATATACTGTTCAATTGTTTTATTGCAATATATAGGAGGGTGTCTGTGGCACCCTCTATTACATTGCAGCCAAACATTCACATAGTGCTCACATAGTGTGCAAACTTGTCTGTTGCAAATTATTGATGTGTTCTCTGAAATACCTTTCTGCAATACGATGCTGTGCAAATAGTAACCAGTCAATTTCTGATGCCCCTAACCGCGCATAATACTAAACGCATTAATACCATGGCTGCTAATATACTGTTCAAATTGTTTTATTGAAACTTATTGGAGGGTGACTGTGGCACTCTCTAATGCATTGCAGCCAAACATTCACATAGTGCTCACACAGTGTGCAAAATTGTCTGTTGCAAATTATTGGTGTGTTCTCTCAAATACCTTTCTACAATACTTTGCTGTGCAATTAGTAATCAGTCAATTTCTGATGCCCCTAACCGCACATAATACTAAAAGCATTAATACCATGGCTGCTAAATACTGTTCAAATTATTTTATTGAAATTTATTGGAGGGTGTCTGGGGCACTCTCTAATACATTGCAGCCAAACAATCATAATAAAAAATACCCCCACCACCCACCTTGTAAATTCTAGGCAAGCAATCCTGCATGAAGAAATGTGTGAAGAGTATTTGTAATTGTTGCTGATATGTAGAGTAAATTTAAATAGTATCATTACCATTGTTGCTAACACACTGAGCAAATTGTTCTGTTGCAATTTATTGAGGCGTGCCTGGCGACACTCTCTAATACATGCTAGCCAAACAATCATAATTTAAACATATCCATATGAAGAAATAATGTTGCTGTTGCAACTTGGTGGATATTGTCTGACTCCCCCCCCCCCCCGACCCCTCCCCAACGTTAACTGCAACCTAGCAATCCCATTTAGCCCCCAACCACGAATAATACTAAAAGCATTAATACAATTGTTGCTAATATACTGTTCAATTGTTTTATTGCAATTTATTGGAGCGTGTCTGAGGCACTCTCTAATACATTGCAGACAAACAATCATAATAAAAAATACCCCCACCACCCACCTTGTAACTTCTAGGCAAATAACCCTGCATGAAGAAATGTGTGTAGAGTATTTGTAATTGCTGCTGATATGTAGAGTAAATTTAAAAAGTATCATTACCATTGTTGCTAACACACTTGCGCAAATTGTTCTGCTGCAATTTATTGAGGCGTGCCTGGCGACACTCTCTAATACACTGCAGCCAAACAATCATAATTAAAACATCTCGATGTGAAGAAATAATGCTACTGTTGCAACTTTGGAGGATATTGTCTGACCACCCCCCCCCCCCGACCCCCACCCCCCCGCAAATTGCAACCTAGCAACCTCACCTAAAAATATGTGAATAATATGTGTCATTGTTTCTAACATGCTACGTAAATTGTAACCAGCTTCTGATGCCCCTCTCCAACGATGCATAAAACAAGTTTAAAACCATCCCTGTCAATACACTGTGCAAATTTCAATTTCAGTTTCTGATGCCCCAACCATCTACAAAACAAGTTTAAAGCTACAATACCATTGTTGCTGATACAGTGTGCAAATTGTTCTGTCGCAATTTATTGTATGGTGCCTGGTGGTCCTCTCTAATACATTGCAGTAGAACAATCGGAAATAAAAGCCTCCATAACAGGAAGAAATGCAATTGTGCAAATGAGAGACTTGGTTGATAGTGTCTTACCCGCCCTACCCCCTCCCTGTAGATGCTCCTATACATTGCAGCCAAACAACACCTTTATATGAAGAAGTAATACTGCTGTTGCAACTTGGTGGATAGTTTCTGACCCCCCCCCCCCCCAGCCCACCCCATCCCTGTATATTGCAAGTTCCCAGCCACGAACCCCTCATAAAAATGTGAAGAATGCTTATAATTGCTGCTGTGTAAATTGTAATCAATCAATTGTTGATGTCTTTTTGCATGAAATCTTTCTAAAAGCACCAATTCAATATGAAGAAGTAATACTACTGTAGCTACTTGGTGGATAGAATTTGATCCCCCCCCCCCCCCCCCAAACACACACACCATTGTATATTGCAACCAAGTAACCCCTCATAGAAATAAGTGTAAATAAGTGAAGCAACCATATATAAAACTATGCAATGAACACATGCAGTTGTTGCTGTTGCTGATATGCTGTGCAATTGTAATCAATAAATTTCTGTCCCCGCCCAGACACACACAGACCGTGTGTGAAACCATCTTAGAAGCACTAAAACAGTGGAATCCTGTTAAATGAATAGCCACTTTGCCACTGCAAACTATTCATTTAAGAGAAGTATTCATTTAGCAGGAATTTGTCACTTTCCTGTATTCTTAAGACAAACTGAATATTTATTCTGTTATATCTTGTCTGACAGAGCTCATCTTTGCCTGTATTCTATCCTGTAGAATACCCACCCACCCACCCCAGACCCTAGTAATTGTAACCAAACAACACTGTACACTACAATTTTATATGAAATGTATGTCTGTGGAAATGATGGCACTGTTGCAAGTTGCTGATATGCTGAGTAAATTACAATGACTTAACCACTGTATTACGGAGATAGTGGTTAATTTGATGCAATGACCGTTCATATAGCCATTAGGTTAACATCACACAAGCAATGATTTTGACATATATGGAAAAATGGAAGTGGAATTCAGCAATCCTGGATGTTACCCTAATGGCTAATTTGTTAACACGTGTACAAGGAACCAGAGAACAGTTATACCCCCTGCATCATCTCTGAACAACAGAAATTACCCGTTATATATATTTTTTCTCTCTACTGCTTTCTGCTCTACATAAATCAATTGTTTCAACAATTATCTATCATAAATAGTTCTAGTAAACCCTTGAATCTCATTATCTTCCAAAGATTGGATACTAAACAAACTGTACTCAATGATGTCATAACTGCAATAACTCCTCTATGTTGCTTGTGCCTTGGTGATGTTGGTGGTCGGTTTGGTTATCATGGCGGGTAATATCAATCTTGACGAGATCCAGACCAATCCCGAGTATGATTTTGGTTTTCTACTGAATAATAATATAGAGACATCTCCAGAAGACAACGACTCGGCGTCTATATTCAATAATACTGAATGCAAGTACATTCTCCCTAGTGAATTTGGTGCTGAATTAGGTGGTGTGAGTGGATCTTTCTCGGCATTTCACATCAACTGTCAAAGTCTTAATGCTCACTGGGATCCATTACACCACTTACTCTCCGACCTAAATGGCGCAGAGAACACATTCGATGTAATAGGCCTCACGGAAATTTTTCAAATCCCTGAAAATGTGGCATACACTCTAGAAGGATATCACCCCTTACTAGCAAATACAAGACCTAGTGATGATGACAGGCGCGGAGGGGTTGGGTTGTTCATAAAAAATGACATTGCTTTCAGTGTTCGTCAAGATCTCTCTGTTTTTATACCTCACGTATTTGAGTCTATCTTTATTGAATTAAAGTCAAAACATTCATCAAAAATTATCGGCGTAATATACAGACCTAATACTGCACCAAAAGCAGATATAGACCTATTCCAATCAAAAATGAATTACATAACAGACATAATTAACAAGGAAAGGAAAACTTCCCTTCTTATGGGCGATTTCAATGTTGATCTCCTGAAAGTAGGTTCTCATTCTAAAACGGACTTATTCATTGACTTGATGTTTAGTGAAGGCTTCATACCTGTTATTACCAAACCAACCAGAGTAACAGATCGATCGGCAACGTTGATAGATCACATATTTTCCAACTCTGTCTCCAATTGCTTTAAATCTGGAATAATCCTCACCGATGTTTCTGACCACTTTGGGATTTTTTATATTGAACTGGCTTACACCAAATCCGACAGATCAAAACCATCTCTTTCAAGGAAAATAAACACCACAAATATAGAACTCTTTAAGACGTTATTGTCTCAATGCGATTTTTCTACGGTCATGAGTGCAGACAGCCCCAATACATCTTATAATAATTTTTTGAATATCTACTTAAATGTTTTTGAAACAGCCTTCCCACTGAAAAGCTTCAAACCAAATAAGAAATTTATAAAACGTCAACCTTGGATGACAAAAGGTCTCTTAGTGTCTGCAAATAACAAGAATAAATTGTTCAAAAAGAAATTACGATCCCCTACTGAAGTCAATGTTAAGAATTATAAAAACTACTGCCAACTATTTAACAAAATTCGGAAGCAAAGCAAAGCTATGTATTATGAAAAACTTATTTCAGAACACAAGAATAATATGCGGAAAACATGGCAAGTCCTAAACAGCGCCTTAAATAGAAATAAAAGGAAAAGTTCCCTACCATCCTTCTTCAATCTTGGTGACAAAAAGATACACACACCAAAGGACATTGCACAGGAGTTTAATAATTTTTTTGCAAACATTGGCAATCAGACCTCAAAACTAATATCTAAACCACCAAATTCATTTGACGAGTTCTTGAATAATCGACTACCGCAAAATATATTTATCACACCGACGTCACCCCTTGAAATAACGAATATTGTAAATTCAATGAAATCTAAATTAAGTCAGGACTGTGAAAATATGTCGTCGAGTATTCTTAAACACTCAATAAATTTCATTGCTGTCCCACTAGCGCATATTATGAACAGCTCATTTAGCCAGGGTTTAGTCCCCGACAGAATGAAAATTGCTAAGGTTACCCCAGTTTTCAAGTCAGGTGATGAAAACAATTTCACGAACTATAGACCAATCAGTATATTGCCTGTGCTCTCGAAAATTTTAGAAAAACTTATGCTTATAAGACTTACAAAGTTCTTAAATAAATTTGATATCCTTTATCCACACCAATACGGCTTTAGAAAACATCACAGTACAGTGCACCCTGTTATGCAATTATTAAAATACATAGCCACGGAAAATAACAAAGCCAGTAAAGACAGTACCCTCGCCTTATTTTTGGATCTTTCGAAGGCCTTCGACACTATAAGTCACGAGATACTACTTAAAAAATTAGAACATTATGGAATAAGAGGCAATGCGAATCAGTGGTTCAAAAGTTACCTTCTAAACAGGACACAATATGTTTCCTTTGGAGACAGTAAATCCAATCTAGCAGAAATAACATGTGGTGTGCTGCAAGGGTCTATTTTAGGGCCTATCCTTTTCCTTATTTATATAAATGATATAAATAATTCAACAAAATTAAATCTTCTATCGTTTGCAGATGATACTACGGGATATAAATCTGGGGCAGTAATAAACCAACTAGTCGGTGAACTGAATGCAGAACTGCAAAATATATTCAATTGGTGCTCCTCCAACCACTTAGTTCTCAACCCTAAGAAAACTAAATATATAATCATCAATCCAACGCACAAAGGAAATGATTCCCATCCGAACATATGTATAAATAACCAGGTCATCGACAAAGTTGGAAACAGTCAGAACGAAAAGTCAGTGAAATTCCTTGGTATAAATATTGACGAAAATCTATCCTACAATGAACACATATCTCAAATTTGCTCAAAAGTTGCTCTCGCCAATTTCACCCTAAGTAAAGTGAAAAAAATTCTTCCTCATAGAGTTATGAAAACCCTATATTTTACATTAATACAGAGTCATTTTGTATACGGAATTTCTATATGGGGGGCCGCAAAATCCTGTAACCGACTGTTTAAACTACAGAAACGGTCAATACGAATCATCAATAATAAAAAATATAATGCCCATACTGACCCACTGTTTTTGAAAAATGGTATCCTAAAAATAAAAGACCTATATTACCTGCATGCTTCCTTGTTCATGTTTGATTGGCATAATGGAAATCTCCCTGCATCATTTGCGAATTTCTTCCCTGCTGTGAATACTCGAACTAATGTAAACACACGTCAATCGGGCCTTCTATATAGGCATAGAACAAGAACAAAAACATTAGATAATCTACCTGTCTTTGCATTCCCTAAATTATGGAATGAATTAGAAAGGGATATCAAGGCCATAAGGAACAGAAAGAAGTTTAAAAAAACGCTAATTGAAAGATTGCTTTCCGCATACTTAAACAATGTCTCCTGTTCTAATCCCTACTGCCCAGATTGTGCTATCTAAAGGTTTTGTTTCCACTCATAACGAATCCTCGAGTGTGTATCCCCTCTTTTTCCAGTTCGTACCGATCTACAATAATCGTGCACCAGGACAATATTTGGAACAATAAGCTGACATGATGTATTCGTAACTTAATTTCAACGTAAATTGTCTGGTATTCTCGTCTCTGCCGGGCTCGGATTCGGTTATCATCCTTGCATTTTCTAAATTCTGTTTTGGGGCAAATTGTCCCTTATCTTATATTAAGTTAACTAACGCAATGGTGAGATCCGTGTCGGGGCCTGACCAAACTTTTCTCCGGCCACCACCCGCACCATCCGCACATATTACAGTCGAGCTATCTAAAAGAAGATAATGAGAATTAACTATGTTGCACTAGTACCTATTTCTGTGTTTTTCCTACACTCTTCTTCTTTCAACCTCTCACTTTTCCTCTCCTATCTATACCTAAATGTTCTTTTCTCTCCTACTTAGGGAAAGGCAGGAAGACAGCCAATCTGGCTATGCCTTATCCTACCAGTATACAATTTAAGTGTTGATGAATTCGCAACCAAGTGTCGGTGACAAATATATTGTAAATATGTATACTTTATGTACCTTGAGATAATTTTTTGTTGTATACTGGTGAATAAAACATATATCATATATCATATCTGTGAGATGAGTAATACGAGGGAATTTGATTCATCTCCGTTATAGTTACGGAGACGGCCTGTTACGATGAATCTGTCAGGCTGCTAGGATCGCATCACGAACACCTGCATATTTGGCACTTAAATCTTGATTTCTGTTGCTAGTTATCATGATAGTCTGGTTGTTGCATCTTGAGAATTGTGGCAATATAAGAACGAGAATTAATATTTTGTCACTTGCTCTCAAGTCGGAATTTCGTTACAGATAATTTCCGTCCCCCGATCTGATATTCGACCATTTTGCCAGTCATTTTGGCAACCATTTTGGACAGCTAGGTTAAAAATTAATCGAAATTTATCACCACCGTTTAGTTTTATGCACATTGCTGAGGTACGGTTGCAAATCACAGATCCATACCAATGTTATTCCCACATTCGTCTATTTTTTAAGAATTGGCAGCCATCCTTCACGCTATCTTGGATAAAAAAAGTTTTCCCAAAGCGGATTTTAGCGGATCTTGGATATGTTGTAGAGCAGACATTCCTGCGTCGATTGACACCAAGAAACGATTGTTACAAATTTCTTCCGGGTCCAACCTTATATCGACCAGACTAACTGGTGGCTTGAGAGCTTGGCCATGACATGGATTGCAAAAAACGAGACTCTGGTATTCCGGCGAGCCAGAATTGATGTACAAACAACAGCGGTATTGTAGGGCTATTTATGGCAGTCATACAATAATCTTGAACTGTCAGACTCGTATAAGGTAGAGATTAAAGCGATGAGGAAAAAAGATTACCTCAGCATGTTTGAGGCAGCCAAGTTTTCTGGTCACCATTTTCCCTACTTTTACGCATCAGAAATATGGTAATTCCGATGCGTTTACTGTTGTTATTTATTTATATTTTATTTATTTATTTATTAGGGTTTAACGACACTTTCGACAGCCAGGGTCACCTCGCGTTGGACAGTTTTACGGGTGGAGGAAGCCGGGGTACCCGGAGAGAACCACCGAGCAACGGCGAGCAACTGTCAGACTCACCAATATACTAACTCCGTACATGGTCAGCATTGGGTGAAGACAAATGCACCTTCGACGTGCAGTACGCCTTTGAACACAGCGCCACCGTGCCTCTACGTGGGCAATCGGGATTAAGTGTCTTGCCCAAGTTCCCAACTCAGTTACCCTCGGATCGAACCGTGGACCGTTCGGTTTGAAGTCCAATGCCGTAACCACCGTTGTTAGTACAAATACTGATAAGAGAAATACAAGATTCATCAGTTTATTTCACGCTGGTTTGTGTGGTTAATTTCACTTTCAACATCTACGGCTATTTTATAAACGCTACTCAAATATAAAGTCAAGTTTATCCAGTCTTTTACACAAGTGCTGCCCTCTTTAGACGACTGACTGGTTCTATTCTAATAGTGAATGAGATATCCTGGAAGGTCGGCCAACCCGGTGGTCAGCCAACCCGGTGGTCAGATCTACTGAGCAGTTCTGGGATTTGAAATCTTTCTGAAGAAACATTTCGAAAAAAAAAACGTCTCCCTCGAAATGAGTCAGTTCATTATAAAATCAGTTGGTTTAAAAATTAACCCAAATCAACTGGGTTGCGTGAATATGAACCCAATTGCGTTCATATTCACTAAACCCACTTGTTTTGGGTTATTTTTTAACCCAACTGATTTCAGAGTGTATGACGAGTGGCATGGGTGTTAAGGAGAACTGAATTCCTGTCAACCGACTAACTTCCGGGTTGATGTACCATCAGTTTGGGTCCGGCTGGTTCACATTTCGTTCGGCGAACTAAATGGACGCTATACGACTTTCCTTAGGCGGTCTTTGAAGCCAGTCGGCTTTTAAAATTATATTCAGTAAGAGCATGTTTCACTGTTACTTTCACACTGGCATTTGGGGATTTAACTCCCTGCAGACTGCTGGTGGATATTCCTCGTCAGGACAGGGAATCTCTTGCTACTGAAACATGTAAAACCTGAGCACATTTTACCAAATTTTCTCCTACAAATTGTATCGACTCTTTGACCCGCGATTTCTTGAGTCAAACCTTAATTTTTTATCAAATCTAGTCATGGCTGCTTCACAGCAGCCATGTTTAGATTTGATGAAACATATTTTAATAATACTCATCGGGCTAAAAGTTAATTATTATTTATTTAGTATGAATTTATTTACTGATTGGTGTTTAAGGCCACATACTTCTGCACAATGGCTAATCATGACCACATCATGGAGATAAAGTCAAGGTAAGTCAATCGTTTACACCCGATGAATGTTGCTTATTTTTAGAGACTCGCACACCAAGCATTAGTGACTGAGTCCTATTTTACCAGTGAAACAGAGCTTGTTTATTACCACAGTAAACAAACACTGCTTCACTTCTCGGGATTCCCGCGGGGGAAGAGGGTTAAAAGTTAATCCAGTTCCAATGAATGTCTTCGTTCGACAAGACTCAAACTAAAAGCATGACATTGTGTTAGATTTACCACACCAATAACATCGAACCCGAGTGCATTGAAGGTTACAAAGACACGACAAGAGTACTGTGTATCTCACACGTCAATTTTGACAGATGAATTAACTCTGTTCTTGAAGGATATTTTCCGCTGCAACAGATGCGTAACAAATTAGAAAAAAACTCAGTTTTGGTAGTATTGTTTCCTTCATTTTCATCGATTAGATGACACCGTAGATTGAGAAACAACACTCGTGTTTCGAAAACAGTTGAGATAGACACAGTGAGATAAATGTTCGTTTTCTAGCGTCAGGTTTTGGGGGAAACTTTTGCACCCCCATATATATTGCAGCGAAGTGGCAACACATTGCATCGATAAGTTTCGCCTCACTCAGAACATCCCGAATAATCGATACAGCGGCGTCGTCAAGATACCCGATTGGGAAGGAGGGGGGGGGGGGGGGGGGGGGGGCGGGAGGGGGCTTAATTTGTGATGGCTCAAGTCCCGACTGTCTAATGTTCCAACTACATTATGCCTTGATGATGTAGTAGGAATATTAGTCGGGATTATAGTTAACCCTTTACCCAACGCAGACGATATCAAAATTTATTATTTTAAATTTTTAAAAAAAATTTCAACAAAATCATATCATTGGAATGAGGGGTCACATGATATGGTTTTGTTGAAATTTTTTGAAAAATAATTTTCTTCCAACTGCTGAATTTGCATATTACGCGAGCGGATGCGGGCGATTCGTTAGGTAAAGGGTTAAAAAACCAAGACATCTTGGAAATGTATTAGTGAAGAAATAAAACGTACATGTAGCAGTCATGACGCGACTTCTTATGCAATTAACCGTGCCAATGCTCCCAACTTGTAATTTTGGGCCCTGGAGGCGTAGCTGGTGGTGCTGTGGGGGCTGTTGGCTTCCGAAAACTTTCGCTGCCCCCTCCCCCACCCAAAACCCCAAAACATTGGTCCAATGCAAGTTTCACACAACATGGGGCCCTAAAATGATCTCCAATATAGGGGCTACATATGCTACAAATGCCTCAGATTCCTTCTAAATTTTGAAACATTTTCTCGGGGTGTGGGGCGGGGGGGGGGGGGGCATCGTCCTGACTCGAACCCTTCGTTCGTTTGCTTCCCTGGTGGGAAGTGGGAGGAAGAGGCATGACCGGTGTCCGAGTTAGGACTAGGGAAGGTCCCCCAAACCCCACACAACGGCCTTTCAAATTGTTTTTTTGCCCCCCCCCCCCCAAAAAAAAAATATATATATATAAACTGGCCAGGGTACCCTCTATTATAGAATCCTGGATACGCGCCTGTCGGGCCCGCAACAGTCAGAATCGTATACAACAGGCCTCGATGTGAATGACCGACTGTTTGCATGGCACAAGTGTTAGTATCAAATCTTGTCTTTTAAGAAAGTACCCGATTACTAGCAAGAGACAACTGATATCTTAGATTCCAGTCTTGACGAAATTGTACCTACTGTAAAATTATTGGGGGTGCACACCCCCTACACCCCTCCTTTAGTTACGCCCCTGAATCGATATACTGATTAGGTTCAACATCTCCACTGTTTTCACTCGTAAATAGTATTTTAACTTGCTTCTGGTTATCTTAAAGTTATCCATTGAATGGGGAGTATGTTTTCAACCCCATCTTGCCCTCCCCCTACCCCCCGTTCGGGGATAAAGTCATGTACTTATTTATAATTCTGTTGTCCATGTCAGAGCATTTAAAAGCCCAGATTTCCAGTAACGATAAAAAGGCGACTAACCCTGCAGTCCACTGGGTGAGTTCTTCTTTCTTTTTAATCCTTTGGACCCTGGCGGTATCTTCCATGCCAGTTCAATGGCAACAATTAGAAGAGTCCATATTCATTATTTTGGGGCTGCACGTTGAAAATATTGATTGGTCTACCCCACACGTTTACTGAACATCCATCCTATTTCATGACATTATGACGTATCATGTTCCTGGTCGGAAAAACGGCCGCTCGTGTTCAAAGGGTTAAGTGAGTTTTGAAGGATTTGAAGTAATTTTATAAAAAAAAAAACCCAGATAATTGACCTGTGGGCAGTTGGGTGAAAATTTCCAAACTAACTAACTACTAACCAACCACCCTATGGTGATTCACTGGGTGAATTGTTCTTTGCAGAAAAACACTCGACATTCTGCAAAACCCATTTTGAAGCAAAAAAAATTCACCGAATCAACCCCACACCACCTATTGCCTCATGCAGCTTGGCAGGCAGACCACAACCGGCCCGACATTCGTGGGCAGAATTCTTTCAACAAATGAATAATAAATTCTTTATAGAGTTCAATGTTAAATTTCAAACCCATTTTGTGCCCACCTCTCCTCAAAATTAGTTGAACATAACGCATGGAACAAACCTTAATACAGGAGTTAATGTAATACTGTACGCCAAATATCAAATTACGTTGCCTTGTGGATCTAAAGAAGATGATTTTAAAGAATTTTCCTCATCTTGCACTAAATTAAAATTCTGTGTTCCATAAGGGTGGGGCAGATATGAACCGAAGAACTTGATGAGAAAGAAACTTAAGTAATAATAATAATGTAAAGTCATGCACATAATGGACGAGGAACATTTTATGGCGCTGTACAATTATTTTCAGTTTGGTAATCAAAGTGTGGAGCAAGCTCTCTTAAATAGGCAGGTTTTCAGTTTATTCCGGAATTTCTGAAGTGACCCACAAGATTTTACGTCATCTGGAAGAGAATTCCAGAGATGGGGCCCAGTAAAACCAAATGATATGTCAGCAAAAGTAACATGTCTGTGAAAAGGTACTTTAAGTAAAGGTTTTGTAAATTTGACCTTCGTAATCATGCTGAATATCACACATAAAATTATTTTGATTGGTGAATATGAAGATGAAGACTTTAAATCAATTTTACACACATCTCACCAAGTCAGAATTCGATCTCCCAGGAACCCGATTTAAACAAAGTGGAATCTAATCCCCCCCCCCGCCCCCCCCCCCCCCCCCACCCGAGGATGCGGAATACCGAATACAAAAAAAGATTCTGACTGGTGGAACGGAAAAAGAGTTTTAAAGAATTCCCCTCATGTTGCACTAACTAAAAATTCATGCTCCTATTGGGAGTCCAAATATGAACTCAGGGACTTGGTTTTAACAAACTTAAATCTGATGTTTCTAAGGATGCAGAATACCAAATTTATAAAGATTCTGACAGGTGGATACAAAGAAGGAGATTTGTAAAGATTTTTCTCATACTGCAGTAAGTGAGCCCAAATATGAATCCAGTGACCTTATTTGAACAAACTTGAATCTGATAAATCTCAAAGGTTTTGAATACCAAATATAAAAGATTCTGACTGGTCGATCTGAAGAAGATTTTTAATGAATTTTCCTCATATTGTGTAACGACTCCTGAGTTCCAATGTCTTCTATGTGCCTACTGCCACATAGAACACATTGGAACTTAGGGTACGATAAGTTAAAGTCGGGCATCCATAGAGAGCAAATATATAAACTCAAGGAAGTGACGAGAATAAACTTGAATCTGACCTTCCTATGGATGCTGAATACCAAATATCATAAGATTCTGAAGATGGATCCGAAGAAGAGAGTTTTTAAAGTATTTTCCTCAGATTGCAAACAGTTGAAATTCTCGTCCCACTGGGAGCTCAAATATGAACCTAGAGACTTGATTTGAACAAATGCTCTACCGACGTTTTCTAACGGCTCTCAAAGTGTGAAAACTTTCAAATGCATCTCCTGAAAAATCTCAAAATATCCGCTCAGATGCATGGAAATGGGAGTTTTGGGACCCTGGAATTTAAAATTTTCGTACGACGGGCCGAACCATGGTCGTTCCGTCATACCGACGTCCATTCATCGCCCAATCTAGCCCCCCATTTTGAAAATCGTTCCACCGCCCCCCTGGTATATCTTCCTATTTCCATTTCACTTTGAAAAAGATTTTCTTCAATCTCCGCTGAGATTTTAGAGATGCGCGTTAACCCTTTACCCAACGTAACGGCAAAAACCGGCCAGCGCTATTCTCAAAAATCGCCAATTAATTTTCATTATTTTTTTCATTTTTTGTCTCAAAAACATAGGTTATGACCCCTCGTTGGAACGAGCTCGTCGAGCTCGTTCCAACGAGGGGTCATAACCTATGTTTTTGAGACAAAAAATGAAAACAATTAGTTATTCAAGAATTTTTTTTGCAAGTGTCGTCTGCTTTTCATGTTAGGTAAAGGGTTAAGTAAGCATCCCGACAACATACCAATTATCTTACCTATTGACATGATTCAACTACTCAATTAGTTGTATTATCAGACTGTAATCAGGGGAGACAAACGAAAATATTGACTGGAAAAATAGATTCCCATCGTTCAGATCAGATATCCAAATTCCGGTTAATACAAATCACGCCCTCTGTGACATGACATCACGCCAATTTTAAAGAAAGCAGTGTGATGGCTCAGCCTGAATTTAAATCGATACCGGTACCAACAGAGTAGTGCTTTTCCAGTAAAGGTTATACTGCGCTGTAGACACGATTGATAGGAGAAATCAAGTTAAAATTAATGACTTTTTTCGTCTCCGAGTACTAATCGGACTTAGTCTGATATTATCTGAGCATTGTTGTCGAAATCTTTATATATTAATTTATTTGTGTTTAAGGTAACTTTCAGCATCTATGGCTATATCGTGAACGCAACACGGGTATGAAGTCAAGTTTAGCCAATCGTTTATACGTATCCTGCCCATTATAGAGAACTTCCAATCCTGTCCTGTTAACCAGTAAAGCAGAACGTGTTCACCAAAGTAAACAATCACTTCACCACTTACCAGAACTCCTACGAGGATTGTTGTCAAAAAAGATAATAAATGAAAGCTAGCCCAATACCAAAGAGCACCGTTTACAAAAATCACCATTCAATTTTCATTTTTCATCTCAAAAACATAGCTTATGTCCCCTCATTGGAACGAGCTCGGATTAACTCGTTCAATGAGGGGTCATAAGCTATGTTTTTGAAGCAAACAATAAAAAAATATAGGTATTCAAGAATTTTGTTTGCAAGTGCCGTCTGCTTTGCATGTAAGGTGACGGGTTAAGATTTCATTTTTCTACGCTGGTCTCAATATAATCAACATTTATATTATTTTTATAGCAGGCTCATATTGACATCATATCGTGCCGAATTGAGAATAAAAATGTCAGTTATGTTTTCATTGCATAGATCGCATTGCTCGTATTGCGTTTAGCGCTAATGAGTCATAACACGGAAGTACCTTTGTAGACCTAGAAGCGATAACACTTCAGCTAACGACTACAAGATGGCTACTAAAACATTCTTAAAACTATTTTTCATTATGATAGGTAAAGGGTAAAGTGTTAACAGAGATATTGGAAAATTGTACTTCCAGATAAAAATCGCTCGTTCGAACGATACGACAACCCATGGCCAATTTTCGTCGTCGCTTTAAAGAAGTGACTGGTTATCCGCCCCTGAAATTCTTATATTTAGGGCCAAATGTTATCAAGACGGGAAACATTTAAATTTCCAAATCTATCTTTCTATACTATATTTTAGAATGTCTGTCTGTCTGTCTGTCTGTCTGTCTGTCTGTCTGTCTGTAAAAATGAATATGGGGCCACCCCGATTGTCCAAAATGGGTCTACCAGGAGTACTTTTTTATAGCGGAGGTCATCGTCAGGTTTAAAAAAGTGTGTGGGGTGGGGGTGTAGGGGGCACCAAAAGTTATGACCAAATTTTTTTACTGATATATGTCTTCAAAGGGGTCTACTAGGGGTACGTTTTTATCAGGAATCTAATGGTGAGGTTTAAAAAAGTATCGGGGTGGGGGTGTAGAGGGACTCCAAAAGTTATGACCAACATTTTTCTCACCGATATAGGTCTTCAAAGGGGTATACTAGGGATAATTTTTTACCAGGAATCTAATGGTGAGGTTTAAAAGAGTGCCTGGGTGGGGTGGGGTGGGGTGGGGGTGTAGAGGGGCACCACCTCAGCCCGAACAACGCCGGGTAACCCTGCTAGTACGATATAAAAGATAAAATTTTTTGAATGAGCAAGGATCCAAACAGTCCAATATACTTCCTCAATATTCGTGGAATTACTGTCATATAAAAATGGCTTTTTTCCCGAAGTTAGCATGCTTCAATGTTGAAAAATGTAATTACATCAACTTTTGATGATCTTGGCCGTTTTTTCTCTTTTGTTGTTGTTGTTGGATGTAATACCAAACGGAGGGTCGGTTCAAAAAAGTCCCACTTTTATCAGTTGACAGGTAAATATAGAATGCCAGAATTCACGCTATTTTTTCTCGTGATCTCCAGAATCTATCATTGCTGCCACAACAATTCAGGCTTTTAACCCCCCCCCCCCCCAAAAAAAAAAAAAATATCAACGGTAAACGCTGTGCTCTAATAATGCAATTGTGCCCAAATTAAGCGGTGTTTAAACTTTTAGTTTGGTCAAGTTTACTTGATTCACACAATATATCTTAGGGTCCACCTGTTGACCCAAACAGTGCAACAAATAAATTAGTTTTAAAAACCACGTGTACAACACTGTCGACGCAGATTTCGATTCGCTGGCAAACTCTGTATGAACATGCACCCAAAGCCTGAGATCCAATATATTCATATTTGTGTCGTTTCCAATAAAAGTCATGCTTAATATACAATTAAATAAGATTTTGGCTTGACACACAAAAAAACCCCAAAACAACTAAGAACCCTTCTCGAGCAAACGTTAGCTCAAGGAAAACCAATGATGACGGTGAAAACCTATAACAAGAGTCTCTCAAGTATGATTCTATGGGGAAAAAACTCTAAAAGTATATGAAACACACACAAAAAGATGTGAATACTGGCACTTTTCCATCGCACACGTCCTCAATACGGTGGATCCGTATTTGTCGTTGTGCAGGAGCGGCAGAGCCTGGAGGGAGGGGGGGGGGCAGAGGGGGCACGTTCCCCCCCCCCCCATAACACTTTTTTCCGCAATTATTTCAGACATAACGTACACAACCCCTATATATATGTTCACTGCACATCACCAATGCATATATGACCACACTGATTTTCTTTGAACACGAGAGGCCGCTTTTCCGGCCCATGAACACGATACTTTATAAATTAGTAGTATAGCATGTAGCCGATCGACCCTGATTATCCGGACTTTTGCCGGAGCAGCTAGTGTTAAATTCCCATAGGAACCGGACTTTTTTGCCGGAGCAATTGTTTCATGTGCAAAATTTCGTCACCATTCATCTAGATACGGCATATGGTGTACGTACTGCATATATAGTATACTATGGTAAGTATAGTGATGTATGTAAGCACAGGGCTATGGGTATATAGTATGGATATGTAATGGAAAATTAATGGGAAAGGTGAGATTTTTCTTGAAAGTTTTTCCCCGCGAAACGGTTGACGTTACTATTGACGCCATGACGTCATGAGGCGCACGCGACGTCATAGAGACGTTGACCGCTGTTTTTGTCCACTATACAATCTGACATAACGTCATTCGGGTCAGGGGTGTCGGACTTCTCGTATGGGTGTGGGGGTATGGTAGTAGTGGTATATATACATGTAGGTATAGTATTAGCCCTTGGACCTTCATACCATCCTATGTCTGCTATAGCTAGGTAGTCCGGTATTGCGAGATAGTCCTTGGTAATTTGGATTGGCAGTATAGAATGAATTGTCTGTTGGTCTATTACCCCACGTACATAAGCACATATTGGCACATCCAGCATGTGCCTATGTGCTAGTGCTCATTCTGGATGTGCCAATATGTGCTTATGTGCAAATTCACAACACACATTGTGCATTATCACACAGGCACATGCTGGATGTGCCAATATGTGCTTATGTGAAAAGGCACAGTGTGACATATTGTCCCACTAGCACATAGGCACATACGACCAAAAAGGGATTCTGTAGACGCAGACATATCCTGAAAAGGGGTTCTATAGGGATTTCAAAAAAGGGATTCCATAAATGGGATTCGGTCTTACCTCGAGTGACTCGCACATACGGCTCGAACGACTCGAATCCCATCTATCAAATGTGCTTTATACAACTGCTCGATCGAGTGACTCGCACATACGACTCTTAGCCTCATTTCAGAAAAAAGGGGTGCCGAAGGCCATATGGCTTCGAAAAAAGGGATTCTGTAGGGATTCCAAAAAAGGGATTCCATAAGTGGGATTCCGTCTTACCTCGAGTGACTCGCACATACTGCTCGAACGACTCGAATCCCATCGAGCAAATGTACTTTAGCGCAACTGCTCGATCGAGTGACTCGCATATACGACTCTTAGCCTCATTTCGGAAAAAGGGATTCTGTCGCCACATACATAACCTAAACAGGGATTCTATAGGGATTCCAATAAAAGGGAGTCTACAAGTGTGATTCCGTCTTTCCTCAAGTGACTCGCACATATTGCTCGAACGACTCGAATCCCATCGAGTGACTCGATCGAGTGACTCGCACATACGACTCTTAGCCTCATTTCAGGAAAAAGGGGTGCCGAAGACCAGTCGTGGTGATAAAGTGACCTGATTGGATGATCTCGATAGATGAAACAAGAATAAGTGTACTCGGAATAGGGTAGGAACTACTGGCATTACGTACCGCCATACCAGTCATATAATAAAACAAAGCACTAGGTGGATTAATAGTACTAAGGGCTAACTTGGGATCTGAAGGGGATATACCACCCATACTATACTGCCGTTCTATACTACCAGGCATTACCCCCACCCCACAATACCACTTGACCTGCCATAACGTACTACCTATACCAGTCATAGAATAATACAAGCAATCGGTTGGTTAATAATACCGAGGACTAACAGGAGTCCATCAGGGGTATATACCGTGCACCCTATGCCCCCGTTCTAAACAAACGATTATAATACTGCCTAACCTAGCATTATGAACTACCAATACCAGCCATAAGATAATACAAAGGACTCGGTAGGCTAATAGAACTAAGGGGGTAATAGGCCAACAGACAATTCATTCTATACTGCCAATCCAAATCACCAAGGACTATCTCGTAATACCCCAGCCCCACAATACTGCTTGACCTAGCTATAGCAGACATAGGATAGTATGGAGGTCCAAGGGCTAATAGTATACCTACATGTACATATACCACTACTACTATACCCCTCCCATACGAGAAGTCCGACACCCCCCTGACCTAAATGACGTTGTGTCAGATTGTATAGTGGACAACAACAACGACCAACGTCTCTATGACGTCGCGTGCGCATCATGACGTCACGGCGTCAATAGCAACGTCAACCGCTTCGCGGGAAAAGCTTTCAAGAAAAATCTCACCTTTCCCATTAATTTTCCATCACATATCCATACTATACACCCATAGCACTGTGCTTACACACACCACTATACATGCCATAGTATACTATATATGCAGTACGTACACCATGAGGCTGCACGTTGAAAATATTAATTGGTTTACCACAAATAATGAAAATGGCTTCTTCCAGTTGCTGTCATTGAATTGATATGGAAGATACCACCTGGGTTCTAAGGGTTAAGTAAAAACAAAATAAAATAAATACGTTGAGGTTAGTGTCTTAAATAAGGTGGGTTCAAGGGTGAGGGGTAGCGTAAATTTATATATTTTGCATGAATACACCACTCCAACACCAATGACACCCCCTACCCCCCTCCCTACCCCCCCGAAGAATGTATGACCCCCTCCCACACACACACACACTTTTTTGGCGCTTCCACCGCCTCTGCCACTGTGTCGGAATTAAACTAATCAAAAGGCCTGCAACAATTGCCTCTCCACCAGATGTCAGGGCGTATAGGAAGTAATTCATCTGCTGGGTTTCAAGTTCAATGCTTTACAATTTGAGAGAAGTGGCTCTCGGGAAACGTTGACTCGAGTCATTGATTCTTCTCTATCATTTTCTTCGCCTCGCTGTGCACTGTCTTAAAACACACCACCAACAAAAGAGACAAAGGACTTCTGTGTTCAACAATGCGTTTCATTGACTGACAGATAGCCTGAAATTTTCTTTTCTTGACTCAAAAACATAGCTCATAATCCATCAAATGAGGGTCATAAACTAGAATAGAATGTGTGGATTTGATGCCATAAAATTATTTTCGTTATAATTATTATTAATCATGTTTGGGGGCCAAAAATTGATGAAATAATAAAATTTATGACCATTGTTAACCGAATGTGGCGGTTACAATGGTCAAATGGTTACCAGATCGTCAAACATCTTGACACCATAACATTTTTCGATATACAAATTTGTGTTTTAAATTAAAATTAACGGTCTTCCCGCAGTAGGCTGCCTCCTAAATACTCACCAGAAACGTACTTGAAGACAATAAACAGGTTCACAAATACACGTGCTTAACTGGTAAAGCGCTGTATTATTTTAGTCATCAAAGTCTTTTTATATATCCTTGCCTTGTTACAGTTTATGGGTGAGTGACTATAGGCACCCTGTCATAAAGTATAAAAAGGCAAATCCTTACACAATGAATAATTTCCTTTCAAAGATAATACGAAGCATATCCACAGAATGTGAAGCCTTCAGGTTGCGGCACCTTCACTTCAGAATATATAAATCCTAAATGGGGAGCGCGGTGGCTCAGTGGTAGACTGTTGGACTTCTATGCTAGAGGTCCCGAGTTCGATCCCCGTCCGGGACGAGCCGCGTTGTGTCCTTGGGCAAGGCACTTTATCCCGGTTGCCTACATGGGGGCACGATGACGCCGTGTACTAAGGCGTACAGCACGTCGATGGTGCACATGTCTTCAACCGCTGTGACACTGCTTGAACGGAGCTTGAACAGAGTTAGAATGTTGAGGAGCTGACAGTTGCTCGTCGATGCTCGGTGGTTCTCTCCGGGTACACCGGCTTGCACCACCCGTAAAACTGTCACGGTCAAGATTAGCCATTGTGCATAAATATGTGACCTTAAACACCAATAAATAAATAAATAAATAAATAAATCCCAAATATGGGCTTCCAGCACCCAACCGGTTAACACTTACTTTATTCATACAACTGTATTGTAAATTTATTTAGGCGAGCCTGGGGACTGTTGTGATAAAATGCAATTTTATTGACAATTTAAAAAAAAAAACAGCGGGTAGACTAATTAACACTTACGCTGCCGAAAGCGACTATTGTCACATATTTTATGATGGTTGTCTGTACGTTTTGGAATGCGCAGATCAAACCTACCACTTGATTAATTGTTTGTAAAGGGCTCAGAGAGCCCTTTCCAACAATTAATCAGATGATAGAATTTCAAGTATGTCATAAATCTTATTAAACTTCCTCGCATACATGCGTACATAGAGGTCCTCCATATATAGCTAAAGTGGGCGTATCAGTAAAAGGGTTAAGGCAATACCTTGAATATAAAGAAAATCGGACAGACACTTAGTTCTTGCCGGGCCGTTCAAAATTTGTTCAACAGTAAAACGCATGCGGCATGAGTTGTTTTAATAGTTCTCTGGTTACATATTCAGAAAATAGTTAGACGTTGATATGTTGACTCCAAAACCATACTAAACCCACACTTCATGTCTGTCATTCAAGAACAAGAATAAGTCTTAAAATAGAGTGGAAACTAATTCCCGATAAAAGAATGTCTACATGTCCCGTAATGTTGGATGGATAAGCCTCGTTTCTGTTTATTTTCTGAATATCTTTCTGTGTTTTCTTGTGGTCTTTCTACAAATCAACACATCAGCAGCAGTACTGAGAACATAGACGATCAACAGCTCTGAGGTCCTGAAAACAAAAAAGGAAAAAAAAAGGAAATAAAAATGAAGGCATATACAAAGTAACTATAAAATGGACTGCGCTACAAAACGAAAGCGGCGGAACTTGAGTGGGGTTCGATTAGGGGGCGCACGAGGCACTTGTCCAATCCAAAACCCTTAGACACTTTTTCCACAGACACGCTTCAGGATTGCAGGACGAGTTCTACAATTTGAGAATTTGTAGATGTGTCAATATACAAGTTGTCTTGTACTATATTTTCTACAAATCGGGCATGCTAATACTTTTAGTGCCTGTCATTGTGAAAGGTGACAACAGTTTTGAGCTTGCCATCCTATCCTAACCTTGGTACCAATCACAAGGTTCCAGGCCCAATACATCGGGGTACAATTACTGTAACAAATGGTATTGATTTCTTTGTAGATGTCTGGGGGAAGCATTACTCTGTTGGTATAACTATACTAAATATTTGATTTAGAGTGAACTGCCTTGAAAAGTGGAACTCGGAAGTGGTACAATCTCCAAAACTAAATAAATTGTTTTAAAAAAACTTTTGAAGCATTGTACTGAGCTCATTGTTGAATACTCCGGAAGGAAAAGAGGGCTGAATTTGATGAATTTTGGGGGTAGAAAAATACAACTGACAATTGGTGTGTTTGTGTTGCGAATTTCCCGAAAAAAATGTGCCGGTTACTGGTAGTGTCCTCCCTGTAAATTTTTCTCTCTTATTTGTTGCATGACACTCGATTTTGATGACAGAGAAAGTTGTAAGTAAGTAATTAAGTAAATTTTTATTCAACAGAATACAATCATTGTGGTTCAGAATGTTTTTACATTGATTGGTTGTATAATTAATCATATTCTGTTGCGAGACAGCATGGCCAGATTGGCCGTCTTCCTGCTGACCCCATCAGTATAAGCATACAGCGTGAGCGTCAGAAGAGAAGTTACAGTTAAAACTAGAAGTCCTGTCACGAATAGTGCGCTTATCTAGGCTTAATTGCGCGTTGGAATTGCGCGCACATGCCATATCGAAAGGCATCCAAATCACGGCAGGTTCTCCTGGTTATTCATGGCAAACACATGCAATGTTTCTGCCAATGGACCTCCGGGTTACCCGGAGGTCCATTGGCTGAAACATTGCTTGTGCACAGGCCATATGTACATAATTTGATAGCTTTGCTATGGCCATAACGCGTACATTAACGCACAGATCAACGTGCTATTTGTGCGCATTTCATGACAGGACTTCTAGTTTTAACTGTACTTCTTCAACTAAAGTTTTTCATAACAAATGTGATATGAGGCTTGTCTTGTTTTTTCATGAATCTTCATCTGTGACTTTAAAGTTTGTCCCGAGGCCGAGCAGTTCCACCCCACTCAACACAGAATAATTTTAGCATGTAACCACTGACACGGCAACAGAGTGGAGACTAAAGTCAAGTGAAATTGAAAATGAGACGAGATCTGGGAATGGATCATGTCACACTTGACAAAAATATAGAGTTAATTTTATTGTTTAAACGGTCAGTGGTGATGAATATGTTAAAGGTGTTGAATGTACTGATAATGAAGTTGAGGGTAATGAGGTTGAAGTGAAGGTTATTGACGTTGAAAGGGAGGTGATGAGGAAATGGTTATGCCATGAGCACCCCCACCTTCCCAGCATCTCACCACAACATGTTTATCTCCATCCTGTCACTATGCCACCGACAGTTATCTTGACTAAACGAAAACATAGTTTGAGAAGAAGGGGAGATAATGAAAAGAAAGATGAAAGGGTTTAAAATTTAAAGAGATAATATAAGATGAGATGTGATGAGATAACAGACATTAATATCGAGACTAAGCATTCCAACTTTCATCAAATTGTTTTCCTTTAGCGACTGT
This sequence comes from Pictodentalium vernedei, assembly GCA_031216915.1. Lineage (NCBI taxonomy): Eukaryota > Metazoa > Mollusca > Scaphopoda > Dentaliida > Dentaliidae > Pictodentalium > Pictodentalium vernedei. The sequence continues at coordinate 348,058,191 of CM062290.1, forward strand.
TTAATATCCGAGGCCTTGTCTCACAAAGTACATTATTTATTTATTTATTTATTTATTTATTTATTTATTTATTTATTTATTTATTTATTTATTTACGTTTAAGGTCACTGTTCTGTAGCTGTGCCTAATAGTGATCGCAACAAGGAGTTAAAGTCAAATTTAGTTAGTCGTTTATACCAATGCAGCCCATTTTAAAGGCCTTCTACCCCATTAATTGGTGACCGGGTACTATTTTGCCATTAAAGCGGAACTGATTCCCTCAGTAAACAAGCATGCATTTAGTAACAAGTTCCGCGCCGAAAGAGGGATTTATTGTGGCTAGATGGGGCATGTGTACCATTGTAAGCGAACCCTATTGAGCTTTGTTGAACTTTCATCATTTCCTTTGAAGTTCAGGCATCACTGTTATATACTAATGTGCACAATCACTTCAATGTGGATTATTGCACGTTGCATGGGCTGAATACGAATTTATAAATTTTCTGAAGAGTGCCCTCTTGAATGAAGTATGAAGTGCTATACTTGACTATTATAATTAAATACCCAAATTAAAAGAATGCCATCATCATCCCAGACTTATATCGTGATGAAAATCGACTGCTGAAAAAGTTATCTGCCCTGAATTATTAGACGCACGAGGAAGGACCAATTACGAAGCAAGTAAGTGTTGATAAAACACCTAGGACATCAGAGGAAAATAAAACAAATTTCCTTTTGTTACTTTTAATAAATGAAAACAACAGACAACTCTCGGACCCCTCTGTTGTTTTGTTTACTAAAAGTAACAAAAGGAAACTTGTTTTTTTTTTATCGCAAGCTAATTAGAAGCAACTTGTTCAACGATAATCAATAAACCAGTAAGACTTTTATTATCACAGATCACAATAAAGTGTCCACTTTAGCTCTATGTTTAGCGAATGTGTTTTTACAATAATTTGCAACTTTTTATTCTTTTCAGGACAAAAATTAGCAAATCGCACCTCCTAGACTTTTATATGAATGGAAAGGACAGTGTCTGTAAGTAGTATAGTGTGTACCCGGAGGGCCCCCATTGGGGGATCTCATGGGGGATCTCATATGAGACGTCATCTCACGTGACCCAGTGGCGCCATGTTTGGTTGTCATGGTGGCCCGCGTGGGCGGCCATCTTGTGACGTCATATCCATAGTGATACGTGGTGTGAGTGCGCATGCGCAGCGCGTGTTGTTAGGGTGATACATGTTTCCGTCGTCCATTTTGTATTCTGGAGGTCGCCATCTGTGGTAGCACATGGTTGCTATGTCACCTAAAACCTTCTAATAGGACAGGGGTATCTTCGGAGGGTATATTCGATTGAACAGGAGTGATTTCCCGATTCGTAGTATAACCCAAATAAACCCGACAAGTTTTACTGTTTCGAATTCTTTTTTGTCATATGTGCTTATGTGAAAATGCACAATGTGACACATTGTGCACTAGCACATATGCACATGCTGGATATGCCGATATGTGCTTATGTGAAAAGGCACAATTTGACACATTGTGCCCTAGCACATAGGCACATACAGGTATATGAGGATGCCTATAACCTGGTATTGTATTATTTGAGGATACCTATCGGGAATACCTTATGGAGAATCCCCCTTTTTATCATATGTGCTTATGTGAAAATGCACAATGTGACACATTGTGCAACAACACATAGGCACATACGGGTATTTGAGGATACCTATAACCTGGTATTGTATTATTTGAGGATACCTATGGCCTGGTATTGTATTGTTGGAGGATATCTGTTGTAGAAATCTTACATCCGGGTACTTCATGCTACATCCGTGTACTTTTGTTGGGAAAGGTATAAAAAGGGTGTTGGTATGCAAATAAACTCATTTGTGTCCTGACCGTCGTCGAGTGAAGACATGTTACTGATCCGTTGCAGATTCTGTTCAAAGTTATTTTCGAGATCTTATAATGCTAGAAGACACGAGAAGACCCATCATCGGCTCCACTGCAGATATTGTACGAAGTTGTTCGCCCAACCACACAATTGGAAGAGGCATGAAGAACATAACTGTCCAAGAAGAACAGAAGAGGAGAGAGATACTGGAGATTCAATGACTGACCAGAATAAAGCACTTTTAGAATTTTTACTGGATGCTGACAAGGAGGAAATCGATGCCGTTCTCCGCGCTGCTGATGAAGATTTGATTACCTGTTTATGTAAATGTGCTACCAACATCATCGAAGATAAGATACCACTGAATTTGGCTGAATATGATGACCTGCGAAAATACGAACTTGTATTGAAGCTGCTAACAGATGATGGAATTTCTACCGACACAAAAAGTTGTATATTACGAAAGAGTTGCTTTCTCTCGGCGCTTATCAACCCAGTCCAAGCTCTGAAAAAGGTATAAAAGGGCTGTTTGTATGAAAATAAACTCATTTGTTCTGCGACCACGAAAGAGTGAAGTCATGAAAGTCCATTGCTGCAGATACTGTGATAAAGAATTCTCCAGGAGCTTCACACGTAAGAGACATGAAGATGATTACTGTCCCATGAGGAAATCGGAAAAATCGACCAACACTACAAGACTAGAGAGAAATTTAGATACACCGCGAATCCTATCTGATGCAGATCGACATGAAGCCAAGACTATACTCAAGACGGCCAGTGATGATTTGATACAATGTATATGTGATTGTGCCTCGAATATTTTGAAGGGAGCAGTACCTATAATCAAATCTGAGAGAGCTAAGCTGATCCCATACAAACACCAGATTAGGAGAATTGCCTTACCATGGAGAGAACTATCTTATCGGAAAAGAAGGCGGATTATACAGAAAGGGGGATTTTTAGGAAAGTTAATCAAACCCATCATCAATGTTCTGTCCGATATCCTATAAAAGGGTCGTGCTCGTAAGAAACTTGTCATTTGTAATCTGACCTTCGAAGAGAGCGAACACAATGCAATCCAGTTGTGCACCAAAAAATTGGTCAAGAGATTCGGACTCCGATGAATCGTCGGAAATATCAGAAGATACGAAATATGAAGAAGAAGACGAAGAAGAAGAAGAAGACTTTTCTGTGATGGGAACTATCGTCCAAAGTGCCTATGACAAACACCAGGATGATTTTGACAACCTCATGAACAAATATATCGAAGATGGAATGGATAGAGAAGATGCAGTTGAAACAGCATATACAGCACTTCAAAAGAATGTCAGAGAAGCCATTAGTGAGAAATACATCAATACCCTTGTGTACATTAGAAATTTTTGCAACGATTCAATTCACAAGAAAATTCAAGAAACTGCCAAACGTCTTCGTGAAGAAGAGGATTTTGACTTTGAAGAATCCCAGAAATATGCCTTGGAAAAGCGAAGATTTCTGTTCGACAACCTTATGACAAACTACTCATTCAGAGTAGAAGATGATGATGAAGAAGAAGACGACGATAAGAAAAAAGTATAAAAGGAGTGTTAGTATAAAATAAAATCATTTCCGTTTTGAACGTCGAAGAGTGAAGATGCCTGTGTCAACAACAGTGCTCAGATTCAAAGATGACTTACATATACAGATCTTCAAGAAAGATGCTGGATTAAAGCTGACTTCCCAAGAACTGACTCAAGTGAATCGTGTGGTAAATGCAGCCAAGAGAAAAAATCTAGACATGGATGCTGGTGGAAAGAAACAAAGATATGTGGATACTGGCCGATCATTAACCACCACTACAACCAAGAGAATAAAGACAGAAGAACTGACTGATGCTTCCAATACAAACAAGAATGGAGTTAAGACAAAGAACGAAGTATCTACTGAAACAAAGAAAGATGTTTTCACTAAGAACGAAGTTACGAATCAGTCTGAAGTTTCTACTGCGAAAGATGTTTCCACTAAGAACGAAGTTTCTTCTGCGAAAAAAAGTTACGAAGAAGCCTGAAGTTTCAACTGCGAATGAAGATTGAAGGATCCGGGTACATGCTATACTACTTCTGTTTTATATGTCACAATGCGCAACTGTTGACATAATGGATAGAAAAAAAGTTATAGAACATCAAAAGATGGGGGAAAACCGTTTTATGCTTTTAAAAGGGGTTTCAACAAAGATTAATAGTCAAACGATCAAACTGATTAAGAAAAAAATGTAAAAATTGTAAAAAGCCAGCTTCTGTATTTGTTTATACTACTATACAGGAAAGTGCCTGAAGTTTGTAAAATGATGCGCACATCGATGATACATAATCGCCTGCATTTCGGAATTTCAATATTTATATACTATACAAAAAAGTAGGGGATATTTGATAAAAGTGACATACATGAAGAAATATATTTATATTTTCATCAAAAAGACAGTTGAGGCATTGCACCGTGTCATCTGGTGAATAATTTCAGCGATAGTTGGGTGTCTGACAAGCACACGTTCCACGCTCTGAGCTGTAGAAGACATGAACGCTCAGTCAGAGAATTTACCACATTCAGTCCAAGACCTCAATGCCTTGTAAATCCTCCTCTGTTCGCGAGACAAGCGCGGTTCCGACATGGCATACTCCTCACCAAACGTCCATTATCAGCTTGACTGATGTTATTCCATTCTTCGTGCAGTGCAGCGGCGAGTTCCTGGACATTGGTAGGGGACTGCTGGCGTTGTCGTAGGCGCCTGCCAAGCATATCCCAGACGTGGTCGATTGGTGAAAGGTCTGGACTTAGTGCTGGCCAAGGCAGTGTAGTGATCTGCTCCTGGGGGAACTCTGTATCGACACGGGCTCTGTGTGCTCTTGCATTGTCATCTTGGAAAATAAATCGATGGCCGTGACGTCGCGCAAATGGCACCACGTGAGATGCTAAATTGTTGTCACGGTAGTACTGCCCTGTGACACGCCTTTGGATGACATGTGATGCTGTTCTGCTTGTCATGGTTACGACTCCCCACACCATAACCGATCCACCGCCAAAACGATCGTGCTGCCTAACGGTTACGTCATGGTATCGTTCGTTCCGCCACCGCCACACTATGTTTCGCCTGTCGTGAAAGTCGAGAGTGAACCTCGATTCATCGGAAAACATGACGTTGCGCCACCGACGATTGTTCCATCGCTGTCGTGCTCCACACCAATTACGCCTTGCTGTGAGGTGACGTTCAGCCAGACGTGGAATTATTCGAGGTCGTCGAGCGTACACATTCCAGATGTGTAGGCGATTTCGGATAGTCTGACCACTGATTCGCACATCTGTCGCTCGGTGCAGCTGCTGTCCAATTTCTGAGGCACTTTGATGGCGGTTACGTAATGCTGTGGTTCGGATGACATGATCCTGGTTAGCAGTTTTCGCCCTTGGACGACCTGACCGACGTCTGCCATCAACATTGTCTGTCCGACGGTTGCGTGACCACAATCTGCTAATCGCCGATTAAGTAAAGTTGAGAATTTGAGCCACTACAGTCTGTCTATTGCCAGCTTCCAACATGCCAACGGCACGTAAACCTTCGTCACGTGTCAGTCTTCGCAAACCCCAAAAGTTACGTTTCGACCAGAAACTATTGATGAACCTTCTGTGCTGGAGGTCCCGAGTTCGATCCCCGTCCGGGACAACCCGCGCTGTATCCTTGGGCAAGGCACTCTATCCTGGCTGTCTGCATGGGGGCACGATGACGCCGTGTACTAGGGCATACCGCATGTCGTTGGTGCACATGTCTTCAACCGCTGTAACCCTGCTTGAGCGGAGCTTGAACAGAGTTAGAATGTTGAGGAGCTGACAGTTACTCGTCGATGCTCGGTGGTTCTCTCCGGCTACTCCGACTTCCTCCACCCGTAAAACTGTCACGGTCACGATTGGCCATTGTGCATAAGTATGTGACCTTAAACAGCAATAAATAATAAATAAAATATTATTGATGAACGAGTTTATACCAAGAAAAAAACGATGAGATCTCCGAAAAAGACCGTCCAGTACAAATAAAAATTTCAAAACATACCCTACAGACATTAACGCGGCGCTTGTGCGAAAACCCTGCACGAAGTTTTTCGTTGGCCAGTAACATTCATGATCCACACTAAACTTTTGTAACATATTGATGTGCCCAAGCACGCATATCCAATATCATTTTCCGAAAATATCAACATCAGTTTGGATATCCCCTACTTTTCTGAATAGTATATGAAATCCTCATTCCCTTAGTGTTAAATTTAACGAAGGCTTAAGGAAATTTGGGAGAGATAACTTTCCCGTAAATCTCTACCAATGACGAAAATTATCAGCCATGGTTTTTGTTTTTGCACATGAACGTTATAATGATCGCCTATAGGAAATATTTAGTACTGTTGTTCCTATTCGGTAGTACACAGTGTGGAAATAACATGCAGGTTTTGATTCAATTAGGGCAGCCTAGACATATTTTTCAGTCATTTCTGTCACCATGAGAGGCAGAGACATAAAGGACGAGCCTGTCAGCAACCATGACAGGGTGCTTATTTGCGGACTTGCTACAAATGGAAGACATTTAGTTGCATTTGACCAATGTATTTACATACTGAACGCGACGCAAGCATTGTGATAAAGTACTAATTGCCACATTTCTTCTCATTTTGCAGTTTCTACATGGCGTGATGCCGCTAATGTAAGCCTCTCTGTACAATAACCCTTTACCTAACCTGAAAAGCAGACGACACTTGCAAAAATAATTCTCGAATAACTAATTTTTTTCATTTTTTGTCTCAAAAACATCGGTTATGACCCCTCGTTGAAACGAGCTCGACGAGCTCGTTCCAACGAGGGGTCATAACCTATGTTTTTGAGACAAAAATGAAAAAAATAATGAAAATTAATTGGCGATTTTTGAGAATAGCGCTGGCCGGTTTTGGCCGTTATGTTAGGTAAAGGGTTAACACAAATACTCACTGAGACTCTCACGTGGGAACCATGGAAAGTGAAGCCGTACTTGTTCACTGTGGTAAACAAACTCTGTTTTACTCCTAAAATAGGACCCAGTCACCAATGCTTGGCGTAGAAGTGGCCAATGTTCAGACTCCCCGTGGGAACCCCGGGAAATGAAACAGTGCTTGTTTACTGAGGCAATCAAGCTCTGCTTACTGGTAAAATAGGACCCAATCACCAATGCTTGGGGTGGAAGTCCTCTAAAATGGGCAACATGGGCATAAACGGTTGACTAAACTTGACTTTATCTCCATGTTGCGGTCACGATTAACCATTGTACAGATGTATGTGCTTTTAAACACCAATAAATAAAAAAATGTTCAGGCTGAAATATCAAATCACCGAATATAATTTTGACGAAACGAATGAATTAAAATCAGGATTGTATGTCTCATACCTCGCATTTCACTAAAGTTATATAAGCATTCTCTTTGTCCAGTAGAAAAATACAAACCAGATCCAAAACCTCGTTTCAAGATTGAAAAATGAGGCGAAAAGTCGTCATTTAAAACTTGATCACAACGCGCGTAACACCCGCAAATGGTGCTTGGTATGACCCAGGCACGCAAATAATCTGCAAAATACATATTACGACAAAATAAATTAAATTCAAAATGCCTAGTGTTTGTCCCCCAGACCTGACAATCATTTAGGACTGACTCGTCTCAAAGGTTGAACATTCTATCCATATATTTTTAAATTGACGCACCGTTTACATCTTTTTCTCCAAAATAAATGGCAGCTATTAACGCGAGATCTCGCCAATGTGAGAGTTGGTTGGCATAGTAAAACAGAGGAGGAAAAAGCATCACAAAACCTTTTCCCTATAGATTATCACCATTTTATGTGGCCTAACCTACTAACGGCTTACCATGTAAGCTACTGAACATTTGAAAATCTGGGGTTTTTCGAAGGACAAAGGTCAATGCCAGAGGGTTAGATATAGAATAAAAATAGGTGCTGGGGCTGGTAATCAGATTTAAACACACGAGTAGCATAAGGGCTTTAACCCTTTACCTAACGTAACGGCCAAAACCGGCCAGCGCTATTCTCAAAAACTGCCAATTAATTTTCACTATTTTTTTCATTTTTTGTCTCAAAAACATAGGTTATGACCCCTCGTTGGAACGAGCTCGTCGAGCTCGTTCCAACGAGGGGTCATAACCTATGTTTTTGAGACAAAAAATGAAAAAAATTAGTTATTCAAGAATTATTTTTGCAAGTGTCGTCTGCTTTTCATGTTAGGTAAAGGCTTGCCGAGTGGTTACAACCCTTATTCTACGAGTGGTTTAAATCTGAGTACCGACCTTAGTACCCATTTGTTTTATTTACACCATGCTCTTAATAAACAATCGGCATTGTCACTTAAAATGGAGAAAAAACGACACTTTCTATCGCTAATACACGGGTGTGTTTTGTTTACATCTGCGCCGGTGGGCAGTACTACCGGCTGCACGTGAATACCTGATTGACAGCTAGACACATCGTCCTTGCTTTTTCAGTCAAATTATTATTAACAATTCTTAAATACCATTTTAAATATTTGATTGTACGTATTTGAAACTTAATAAGTCAGTTACACGTAGTAGATAGTACCGCAAAATGTATGTTTCAATGAAACAACGCGAAGTGTGAAGGTATCGAAGCTGGCAAATTGCGTCATGCCAAAGATCAAGTTGGTTGAACTTCCGACTGTTGGTGTAATTTTTTTTAAACGCAGTAGAAGCTTTACATCGGTAGTGGGATTAAAAGCTAAAATTTAACATACAGGCTTTCCACAGGTAGTAACATAAGCGAGATGGGTATAAATAATTATTACTAATCATCTTTACCTTTCCGTTGTGTGTTGTTTCATCGTTTTGTCATCGCATAAAAATTATCAAAACTATCCAAATCTGAACTTACCAATTTTGTTTCCAAAGCATATCTTCTGATCGCTAGTTGGAACAGGCTTATTTATTTATATGAGCAATTATGCTACGGACTGAAAAACCAATAGTTACAAAATGTGGACCATTTTGTAAACAGCGCATTTGGATGACTGGTTCGTCAGATTTTTAGGCCAATGTTAAATATTTACCACATAGCTGAATATTTCTCCAATGAAGAATGCAGTAGATGTGGATTCTCAGGCGATACCCCTTTTCCTTAAATATCAGGTGATCATGTGATTTATCCATGATTACCAGTTTCTCGTGTGATATTCGAGCATCGCATACGAGTATAAATATTGGTTATTACTACTTCGTGGGTTTCCCAGATGGTGTATTGATGTCGAGACCTCGTCTCTGGGCACATATCGACGAGTCCGTTAGGATATATGACCCAGGATCGAGGTCGATACTTCAAACCACCATCTCGGAAACCTACTTGGTGGTAATAACCAATTTATCTTATATTTCTCATTTCTAGACTTGTTTGACAACTAGCGTCTATGAATTGATTTTTTGAATGAAGATCATGACGCCATGCAATTACGTCCTTGAGCTGTGCATGACGTAATTTCCATTCATTATTCCACTTTTACTTTTACAGCCGAAGTTTACAGTAGTAGTGTTTTTACTGCGTGTTTCTTTGTATTATTTTTCGAGTTTCATGCACCGTAGGCCAAAATAAAAACGCAATCATAGCAAAAAAAATTATCTAATCTAATTTTTCCCTGAGTTGGTGATTTATTTATTATTTAATTACTGTTATCAAAACTTGTGTAGCCTGTTTTTTATGAGAGAAAGGTAAATGATTTTCAACCCAACTCATTTTAGAGTGTAAACCTAAGTATTGAATATCTATTATTTGAAAAAAAACATGAGGTCATAAAATAAATTCTCTATGCGCAAATTTACCATGAACAGAAAAATTCACACTGAACTATAAGTATTGAGCCAAACATTGGAGTTGTCCCACCCCTATTTTTCACGTGTGATTGCACACGTTGCGGGGGGCCGAAGTCTGCCGAAATCGTACAAAATTAAAAACCACAATTTTTCAAAGTAAAATGGAAATGTTAAAACTAACACATGGACAAAAGTTTTTAAACCATCAAACAATTTGAAGATTGCTTTCTTCGGAATGGTGAAGGCATGAATCATGCTATAAGAAGTTAATATCTTTTCTTAACTTTAAAGCTACCCCAGTCAGCCTTTTTTTGTTAATTTATTAGGACATACACACAGATAAAATTAGAAACTTGAAACAAAAATGGAAATATGAAGAACCTTGTCTACCATTAAGAATTTAACATTATTTTAAAAAGTATATCCTAAACTATATGACCATATGAACGCACATTTGATGGAAAATAATTTTGGGTGAAAAATGTTTTACGCTTTTCCCATTGACAGCTATAGTAAATTGGAAACATAAAATAACTTTTGTTTTTTCGCGCATGCGCATCAAGGTGGATAGAAATAGTTATACATGGACCATGATCAATTTGATTCATCACATCATGAAGTTCGAAAAAAGATAGTTTCCTAACTCCATTTAATTTATTGAAGTGTAAGTACCGGTTATAAATGGCAGAAATGTTATTTAGGCACAAAACCCCACTTTTGATTCTCAGAAACCGCCGCATTAGTTTTATTCGCGAGCGTTAGTACATTTCATTGGCATTTCTTCAAATATCACTGTTGGTTGTGCCACGAAAATAGGAAAAATAATCGCGCAGAGACACAAATTCCTAGTTTGATTTCAACGAGATCTAGAGATAAGACGCGAGAAACTATATACTGGGGATTCGGTTACAATAATGGCTTATCTTGTAAGATAACCATGAACAAACAGCAGATACAGTGGAATTGACGTTTGTAGGAAAGCTTGAGAAAAAAATTCCGCAGTTACCGAAAATACGAAATCGTCGAATTGAACGAAACAAACACATGCGTTTGTATATACAAGTCTCGGAGTGAAACTGTCACTGTTTGGGATATATTCTGACTATGAAAATACGTGCATTGAATCACGTCCTCATTCGAGGGATTTTGTCGGTTAGTTCAACGTTTGTAGGGTATTTATTATACGTCTTCTGCTTTGCATTTTGATATCGGACAAAACAAATGTAAAATACATCACTATATAGCATTAGTTAAACGATCTGAAGGTAGCGGCTACCCCACATAGTGGGGTAGCCGCTACGTTCAGATCGCTGAACTATATATAACATATGACACTCGGGGCTGGATCGCCATGGCTAGGTTCCTTATAATTCATAGTCCCGACGGTAATAAAGAATAAAGAATAAAATCCTCCCTCTCTCACTGATTTAAAAAAAAAGAATTTTATGAGAATCAAAACTACTCTTTTTGGTTTTACATTTTTTTTTTGACGTGGTGATGAGAGGTATTTTCTCAGAAAGAACACCAGGGTCGGTTATGGAATTCACTCAATTGTTGTTTTGATTTGAAAAGGCGCTTTAGTTTGGTTAGGAGTTTCTTGTTATCAGAAGGAACAGTATTATAGTATATTTCATACGAATTATATAGAATAATGATCTCACCTATATAAATAATGAAATATCAACCATGGCCACGAAGCTGGGTGCTTATCTCTACTGAATATTCCATATGGCCCCAGAACTTCAAATGATTCAAATACACACAAGATGATGAACAAAAACACACACAAGTATAACCTTTGCAGTGCCGTTTCTAACGTCTCAGCTCGTCGGAACTCATAAAGACTCAAGTTGGATATTCTATGATCAGTAATGGTGGGCGCAAGCAATGAGGGTTTCGGAACGTTTTCACTATCATTCCCACAATCACAACCCAGCTGACATGAGGATAGTTCGTTTTGTAATGAGGTTTCTTTGTCTAACGTTTCGTTGTCACCTAAGTAACCATTATCACACTCGAATTCATGAAAAAGTTTGAGAATTTTTTCTATTTCCAGTTCTTCTTGTTTCGATAGAGCATTCCTAAAGGCAACTAATTTAGGGGTTAATATGTCTTTTTCGGGCTTTTCGTAATAAATATTCTCGCACTTTGTCTCAGAGAGCACGTTTTCATTAGAATATGTATGCAACGCGTCCGTCATTTCGTTAGCCTCACGCAATAACGGCTCGTGTTCACCACTTAATTTGTTATCACCTACTGAATGTCCCACTGGTAGCACCAAGTCTGAAACGTATTCGTTTTCTTGTGATCCGTCACTTAATAGACCAACACAATGGCTCGGGTGATAAAGACTCTGAAGTGTCGGTTTACCACCGAGTTCATCAGTGTGATCTTGGATGACGTCCAGCGTATGGCTGCCTTCTAACGATACAGGCCCCGTACACGGAACAGTTTGTTGAAGAAGGCACAATGGGTCACTTCCTTCTTTACTACTGGGGGTTGTATTCTGTTCAGTTAGATTAGACGCGTTTATCTGGATACTGTTGTTATTATTCTGGGATCCATTTGCAGCCACTAGAGATTCACGTTGCCTAGATGAAATAGACGCGGACATGCTACATGAATCCGTTTCCACTTTATTACTCGGAGAAACAATATTGTCAGATGTCAATACATGGTTATCAAATCCAGAAAGAGTGCCAAATGGATGACATGGGAGTTTACTGAAACAATTCCCATTATGGCTGTCATTGGGAAGCTGAAACTTCTTTGGACAATCACAACTGCACAGTTCTCTTCTACTACGTGAAAATAATCTTTTCTTATAATGTGAGATAAGTGTGTGGATGTCCGTGCGTTTATTTTTGTGAGTGAGTAAGGAATGCAACTTCGTTGTTTTTTGATTATGAAGACGATCATCCACCTGACTGTCGTACTTTGGTTCAGTAAATTTCAAACTGCTTTCGTCGCTGGATGACTGTGTGCATGAGTTACTTGGTGATGTGTTTTCTAGTAATTCAACTTCTTCATTTTCACGCGCATTCCGGCCACATTTTTGTTTGCGTGATTTGCGAGTCCGGTCCTGACTTACAACTCTAGATGTATGACGCATGCCTTTGGCAATACTGTGCACGTGTTCAACATAATGTGTCAATTTAAATGCAAGAAACAAAAACTTCAAACAAAACGCAATAACGAGTATGATGAAATAAACTTTGGGAAGTAATAATAAATATCTAGCTTCATTGTGTAAATGAATCACAACTTCTGTAACGACAGCTATTGTTAATAAAATAATATGTACAGACACCACAAGAATTTTATAATTAGTTTTAGTTCTCTTGATTATCAACGATGAAAATCTCAGAAGTAAACGCTGCTCTATGTAGAATCCTAGACTCAGAAACGGACCCATTGAACTATATAAAATTCTGCTGACAAGAACAGGTACACTATTGTAAAACCCGTATGGATCAATTAGTAAGAATAGAATGCGGAACGTACTAGAAATGATCAGGGGCGTGAGACAGTACACACCTATGCGAGCAATCTTAGATTTATGGTACCTCTGCGCGGAGTAAAGGAATATACGGATGCTGTACGCCAATAAGACTAAGAAGACGGCACCATAACAATAAACGTGTATATAAAATCCGACAGCCCATGTGCTGTCGTCGCTCGGCCACTTTGGGTTGTTCTCAGGATAAAATCCTAAAAAGTGTTTTTGATGACTGTTATTCATTCTTAGTTTATCAGAGAGAAATACGACATCTCTGATCGACATCGGAGTGGCTCTTGAATTTGTTCGACACTACTGCAGATACACGAAACTTTTATACGCCCTGATGCCCCTAAAAAGTACCACAAGCTCTCACGGGATCATTGATGTATTTGGACGGCTCCAATCTAACTCAATCAACGTGTTTATTGCAGCACAAAATCATTCGTGATCCAATGGGCTTGTCATGTTCTCTCAGACGATGTAAGCAGCTAGTGGAAAGAAACATGTATCGCTAATGATCTCTAATTCTACCACTCAAGGTTGATTTTCATGAAACATCTTGTCCCCCGAATGCCATTAATTTCAAGTTTGTTGATCATTTCCATTTCACTTTCTTAGCAATCTGTAATCTGAAACGACAAAATGACAACATAATTACTTTGTATCGACCATTTTCACAGATCTGTTGCCTCTCTTGGTAATGCCTTCTGGTACTTAATATTGGTCAACACATGGCTGACAAATTTATATTTATAAGAAAGTTAGCTCCCCTTAATTTTCTGAAGCTGTCAGTGAATTTAACACTAAGGGTGTGGGAATTTCATGTGCAATTGAAATTTCGAAATGTTAGCGAAGTTTTGTCATCGATGTGATGTGCGCATCATTTTACAAACTTTCGGCATTTCTTGTAGAGCTGTATAAAAATAGAGAAGCTGGCATTTTATCATTTTTTCCAAAATCAGTTTGCACACGTGTCTGTTATACTCTGTTTAACCCTTTTACGGCCACGTCCACTTTAACCATATTTGGAGGACCTCTATGCACGCCTATATTCGAGGAAGTTTAATAAGATTTATGACATACTTGAAACTCTATCATCTGATTAATTGTTGGAAAGGGCTCAGAAGATAGGTTGATCTGCGCATGCCAGAATGTACAGATAATCATTATAAAGTATGTGAAAATAGTCGCTGTCGGTAGCGTACGTATTAAACTCATTTAAAAATAAGTAAACGGCATTTTCACCATCTTTTGATGTTCTGAAACTTTGTGTCTGTTCATAATATGAACAGTGTGTGCTTCGTGACAAAGAATACAGACACAATCCTTTTTATTAATAGTCTAAGAGGTAAGTTGTGCTAATTTTTTTCTTGGAAAGAATAAAAATTTGCCAGTTACTGTAAAAACACCTTCGCTAAATAAAGTGCCAAAGTGCAGAGTTACTTCCTTGCTTCTAATTAGCTTGCCATAAAAAGTCAACTGTCTTTTTGGAACCTTTAAAAAACGAAAACAACAAACATTTCCGAGAGCAGTCTGTTGTTTTCGTTAATTAAAAGTAACAAATAGAAATTCCGCTTTATTTTCTACTGATGTCATTGGTGTTTTCTCAACAATTACATGCTTCTTAATTGGTCCTTTCTCACTCGTCTAATAATTTCAGGGGAGATAACTTCACCGAAAATCGATTTTCATGACGAGATAAGTCAGAAATGAATTTCAAACGGATTATTAAGGCGATGTTGCAGGGTTGTTCGCCCACCACAGAAAACACCTAAAGGCCAATCTATGTGTGCCAATCCTCGTAAAGGTCAGATAAAAGCACAGCAAAATGAAGGTTTCAAATAAAACCATGGTACTTTAATGAACAGTCGTTCGTTCACTTCTGGGTCAATTGTCACGTCACTTAACGGCTGGATACTAAGAATAATTTTTTTTCAAAATCGCAGATTACTCTCCTGTTTACCTTCATTTAATGCGATAAAGCAAAGTATCTCGACCAATATTAATTTGTTGTTTCTAAACGTGTGTTGAATTACCGCGAAGTTCTAATAGTATGAAAACAGAAAAAAATCTCCGTCTGTTTATGATAGGACTAATTGTTTTCTTGATCGTGCGAGCACTTTAAACATTTCATTTTTTATCACACACATGTTCTATGTAATCCCCATCTCCAGCAACACTAAACCATGCGGAAAATGAAATTCTGTTCCGCACATATGCGCGGAACGGAAATCGTTGACGGACTATTTTTAAAGAGAAGCGAAATTTCACTGGAGTTTTCTACAAATCGTGCAAGGCAATTACAATTTGAATCGCTAGCTATAGCTAAAAATCGTCCCCTGAGTTCCAGTGTGTTCTATGTGCCAGTAGGCACATAGAACACACTGGAACTCAGGAGACGAAATGGTAACACGGGATCCCCTCGCAAATTTGGTTGCTATAAAATGTGTTCTTTGTGTTAATAGTTGTCAAATGAATTGCTGAGTGTCCGTGTAATAATTGTTTTTATAGACTTGAAGGAGTGTAATAAACACAGAACGACACACGCGTGTGAATGGGTTAATCGATATGGCACTTCTGCCATCGTGGAAAGATAAAACTGAATGCCTGCGGCCTCTCGCTCTATCATTCCGCGCTGGCACCCGTGCCATACCGATTTAACCATTCACACGCGTGTGTCGTCGTTCTCTGTATATATGTTTTGCTACTTTTGAAAATATACACAGCAGGAGTCTCGTACATATAATCAAAATCAGGCCATCCTCTCCTTCTTTAGCTCAGTATTTTGGTTATGTTCCGAATCTGCAAACGGAATTGTTAGATTTCTACGCTGACGCACTAGCAAAGTTCTCTTACAAAAAAGTATTTACTATTTCACATTCTGGCATTACCTTTGGTCATCGAGAATCGCCTGACTTTGCATCGGACAGTGTGACCAGCAACTGGAAAATTTACATGTTTTTCGTGCATTGAAGAGAACAAATTGTTCAGTGAACTCTTTATGGATTTATATGGTGCGTTCCTGACTTCTAAGTGTGCACGCGATTTTCGGTGGGATGTAGCGATAGAACGAAGAATAAAAGCAATATAAACTTACAAGAACTAGACAAATGTCTGTATAATGTGTTTACTTATCTTTCCAGTTCTTATTTGTTTATTTGTTTTTTTATTGGTGTTTAAGATCACATATTTCTGCAAAATGGCTAATCCTGACCGCAACATGGATATAAAGTCAAGCCCAGCCAGTCGTTTATACCCATGTTACCCATTTTAGAGGACTTCCACCCCAAGGCATTGGTGGCCGTGTCCTATCCTATCAGTAAAATAGAGCTTGTTTACCACAGTAAACAGGTAGCGCTTCACTTCATGGAGTTCCGACGGGCGTTCTAGTTCTTACATGTTTCTTAGAACTGAAAAGCTGTGTGAATATAAAATGTCTCCATCAGTGCAGGTCCAAATATACTATTAAAAAAAGTGGGGGATATTTGATAAAAGTGGGATATATGAAGAAATATATTTATATTTTCATCAAAAAGACAGTTGAGGCATTGCACTGTGACATCTGGTGAATGCTTTCAGCGACCGATGGGTGTCTGACAAGCGCACATTCCACACACTGAGCTGTAGAAGACATGGACGGTCAGTCAGAGAATTTACCACATGGCACCTGGCATACTCCTCACCAAACGTTCAATATCAGCTTGACTGATGTTATTCCATTCTTCCTGCAGTGCAGCGGCGAATTCCTGGACAATGGTAGGGGGTTATTGGCGCCTGCCAAGCATATCCCAGACGTGCTCGATTGGTGAAAGGACTATATATTTAGTGCTGGCCAAGGCAATGTAGTGATGTTCTGCTCCTGGAGGAACTCTATAGCGACACGGGCCTTGTGTGCTCTTGCATTGTCATCTTGGAAAATGAATCGACGGCCGTGACGTTGCACAAATGGCACCACATGAGCAGCTAACATGTTTTCATGGTAGTACTGCCATTTGACACGCCATTGTATGACATGTAATGCTGTTTTGCTTGTCATGGTTATGCCATAACCGATCCACCACCAAAACGATCGTGCTGCCTAACGGTTACGTCATGGTATCGTTCGTTCTGCCGCCGCCACACTCTCTTTCTCCTGTCGTGGAAGTCGAGAGTGAACCTCGATTCATCGGAAAACATGACGTTGCTCCACCGACGATTGTCCCAGCGCTGTCGTGCTCCACACCAATTACACCTTGCTGCGATGTGACTTTCATTCAGACGTGGAATTATTCGAGGTCGTCGAGCGTGCAAATTCCAGCTGTGTAGGCGATTTCGGATAGTCTGACCACTGATTCGCACATCTGTCGCTCGACAAAGCTGCTATCCAATTTCTGAGGCACTTTGATGCCGGTTACTTCATGCTGTGGTTCGGATGAAACGATCCTGCATGGTTAGCAGTTGTCGCTCTTGGACAACCTGATCGACGTCTGTCATCAACATTGCCTGTCTGACGGTAGCATCACCACAGCCTGCTAATCACCGATTGAGTAACGTTGAGAATTTGAACCACTGTCGTCTGTCTGTTACCAGCTTCCAACGTGCCAACGGCTCGTAAACGTTCGTCATGTGTCACTCTTCGCAAATCCCAAAAGTTATGTTACGACCAGAAACTATTGATGTATGAATTTACGCCAAGAAAAGAACGATGAGACCTCCGAAAAGGCCCGTTCAGTACGAATGAAAATTTCAAAACGTACTCCACAGACATTAACGCGGCGCTCGTGCGAAAAACCTGCACGAAGTTTTTGTGGGCCGGTGACATTCATGATCCACACTAAACTTGGTAACATATTGATGTGTCCAATCACGCGTATCCAATACCATTTTCCGAAAATATCAACATCAGTTTGGATATCCCCTACTTTTTTTGAATAGTATATTTGTAACTTGTGTCATTCATTGAAATTTTTTGGATCCATATTTACCAAATTATCCAAACGAGCCGAAATATTATTTGAACTATGTTAAAAATGGAGCCAAGATATTCGTTTTTCTCAAAATTTTTTTTTTTAACCCTTTGAACCGAGCGTCCGTTTTCCGACTCAGAAACAAGATATGTCATACTTTCATTTGGTTGGATGGCTGCTTAAAAGGTGGGGTAGACCAATCAATATTTTCAACGTGTAGCCCAAAGCTGCACGTTGAAAATATTAATTGGTCTATCCCCAAGTAACAAATATGGACTCTTCCAATTTCTCCCATTGCAATGACATGGAAGATACTATGAGCGTTCAAAGGGTTAAACGCCGTAGTAGAGACAAATTAAATGAGGGAATCTTTGATCCGTTCTTAAGAGTAAAGTGATGTGCACCACCCCCCCCCCCCCCCCCCCCCCTTCCTGGTAACTACAAGATTTCAATGACATGTTGGTGAAGATTATTATTATCTCTGGTGGGGAGGATGTGAGATGGGGAAACCTCACCCGAGGGCAAGATATTTGGGCCAGACAGGAGATCTGCCGAGTGTCTGGACCAAATATCTAGTCCCCCCACCAAAACACTCTGACGTCATCAAAAGTAATCCAAGGGCACGTGCACCTATATCAATTTTGGTGTCCATTTCTGAAAAAAAAATGATTTGCTTATCGGAAAGAGCGCACAAAAGTTCTGTATACACCAGAGGTGTATACCACGAAATTAAAAAAACAACGCCGACAAGACAAGGCTTAAATATTTAGAGCGAAATGAACATTGACACATTCCGAGGATGTCAATCTGCAGTTATTCCCATACCTTTCCGACAGGAATTTCGTGCAATTCTCTCCACTAATAATGGCGTTCACCCAAAAATTCATATAAATAAGTCAAGTGTTTCTTGGTTTTGCGGTCTGAGTTTTTATTTCTATTTTCTTCGACAAACGTTCGCCTGATAATATTTCCTCAACCTGACACCATGTTCTTTGTTAGAAGAACGTTCGATGATTAAAGTGTCCGAGCGCGCATTAAATATGCTAATAAGTCGGCCACGTGGGTCATGTGAGATAGATATCTATCTCACATTGCCTTCTCACATGAGACACGTAGGGAGTGGGGGGGGGGGGGGGATGCTGGCCTAAACTTGCTCTCCCCCCCCCCGCTCTCTCTCTCTCTCTCTCTCTCTCTCTCTCTCTCTCTCTCTCTCTCTCAGTTATCTCTGGAAAAGGTTGGGAGCACCGTTTTCATTTCCATTTTGCTTTTTTGCCTTTGTTATTTTGTTTTAACCCTTTACCCAACGTAACGCCCAAAGTCGGTCAGCGCTATTCTCAAAAATCGCCAATTAATTTTCATTATTTTTTCATTTTTTGTCTCAAAAACATAGGTTATGACCCCTCATTGGAACAAGACAAAAAATGGAAAAAATTAGTTATTGAAGAATTTTTTTGGCACCTGTCGTCTGTTTTTCATTGAAGGGAAAGGGTTAATTGATTTTTTCCTGTTGTGTTCTTTTTTTCTATACAAGAATCGATGGAACACAATATAAGACCAATTTCCAGCACAATGTCACTGTTTAGAACATACATCATGGTTTCCAACATTGACTGTAGCTTAAAGTAATACTCTTATCTGGTTTGAATAGAATTCCATTAGATGCAGCTTTTTCTTAGATGTTATGCGAATGTGCATAAATAATAAATTGCAAAAACTAACGTCATTTCTCTAGTAACTTCTTGTCTGTTCAATAAATTCCCAATGTTATAAACGCTGTTAAAAATTACTGTTCAATTTGCGATAATCTACCGGCAACCAGATGCAGGTCACTTCACTACCGTTTCTGCTCAAAACGTAATCACGGCAACAGAGAAGTACTCATGCTTAGGGGAGCTTGTTTTTTTCTGTTGGAAGGAATTTTATTATTTTATTACTGCTTTTGCGTTACACCATCCTCCAGGTCGGCTTGTCTGGGAAGAGTCCATTCTCAAGTTAGACCAATTAATGTTTTTAACCTGCAGCCAATCGGCTGCAGGTTAAAGATATTAATTGGTCTACTTTTGATTTTGATTGGCCAAACGTCTGGTGTTGTGATGCTGTATATTTTCATATAGTAACATAATCCGACCGACACACAGAGATTACACACATCATTCGCACCTCTGAACTCAGAGTGCGAGCATCCTAATTACAATCTGAATTATGGAAACACTGGAACTCCCAGCGCGATTGAAGAGAACGATAGCAGCCCTGGGCGTCTCTTGCCCTATCACCTGGACTATCCGGGAGATAGGCAAGAGCGTTCCTCTGAACCTTGAATTCAAGGTTGAAGAAGAGAAAGAATTACCACCCTCCTCGGGGAGAGGTAGTACATTTGATGGGAGGATCCCCTCTCACACTGGTCCTCGCCCGAGTAGGTCTGGAGGCCCTGAAAAGAGAAAGAGAAGAAAGAAGAGCCCGTCCACCAAGCGGAGGGATTCCCGACGCTTGGAGGCATTCTTGGAGATGAAAAAAGAGAACGGCGAGGAAAATAAAGAGCCAGAGGCGGCCACCACTTCCCCTCCCACTCCCACAGACAGCCCCATCCAAATTTCGGCTTCCCAGACGGTATTGTCGGATGTGGAAGAGTCTGTGGAGACTGAGGTGGAAATGGAAGCTGCCTTCTCGCCTCTTCCTGATCCCCACTCGCCTCTTCCTTCTAAACCAGAATGCCAGGACGCGGACGACAGGCTGGAGAACAAAATACAAGGGGACCTTCATAGGCAAGAGATGGACAGGAAGTACCAACTACTCCTCCAACAAATCGAAGAAGCCAATAAACTAATAGATGCCAGAAACCTACAACAACAAAAGACTCAGCAATCACCCACAACCACTCCAGACTCGGCTAGGACCAGACCCTACAAAACTCAGCAACCACCATCAGGCAGCCCACCAACAACACCAACTACCACTGTCTCTCCTTCCAAACCTCCACCTCTGAAAAAGAAGCAGAAAAGACACAAGCGCCGCTAACAACCCACAACTTCTCCTCCTTTACCACGGTCTGACACTTCAAAATTCTACAGCTAATGAGGGTCGAAAGGGGCTTGCTCCCCAAATCGTCCCTGCGCGCCTTCGGCGCGCAAAACCATTTGATTCGGGAATCCGACCAGTCAGCTACTAAAAAATGGAGCTCCCACTTGTTATTCAAGAAACACTCGTCAGAGTAAAGGCTACCCTTGCTACCACCTGGAGTATCCAGGTGCTCAAGGGTAAAATTCACATGACAGTGGATTCTGATAGAGAAGCCGAACCGACGTCCTTGGAGAGGTGTAGTACCTTTTGTGTGTGGATTTTACACCGCACTGGTCACCCTCCAAGTGACCCGGACATGCAAAAGGATGATGACAAGCGCGAACACAGACAAAAAACAGCCAAACGAAGAAAGGAAAAGAAAGAAGGGATCTTCCGCCGGACTTCGCGATGCCCGCCGACTGACGGTGTTCATGTAAAAGAAAAGGACGGAAAAGGAAGAGAGGGAGGTTAACCATGGCACACAACACCAGAGCTCTCCACCACCGGCAGTTGCAAGGGCTAGACCCTACCAACCAAGTCAGCCCTTCATCACTCCTCCTTCAACACAACCAAAAGAGGTATCACCATCGCAGCCACCTCCTCCAAAAAAGAACAGACGAAAACACAGACGTACCTTTATCACTTTCCTCCTTCCTTTGCCAAGGCCAGACAAGTCAAAATCACATACAGTTAAAGACGACCGAAAGGGGCTTGCCCCAAACCGCCCCTTTGTGCCTTCGGCTCGCCAAACCATTTGATTTGATTGTAATCCGACGATTCTTCATACGACGGAAAGACAACAACTCAGCTCCAGCGAATAAACGCTTAAGAATGTGATAAGAATACACACAGTAAAAAATTCAATTATATATACAATCATGAGAACCTATTCACACAGGAACGCACGCACGCACGCACGCGCACGCACGCGCACGCACGCACGCACGCACGCACGCACGCACAGGCACATATATATCTGATGAGACTTTAAGTGTCGAAAGTACTTACCGAAGTTTTTGAACATAGTTTAAAAATGACCAAAGATTTTTTGTATCCTTTGTAAATGTGGATTACAATGAATAATACAGATATACAAAGAATTGTTTGAAACTGGAATCTTGTAAACACTTTTTCCTATATGTCATGCTTGTGTGGACAAACTTTTGTTCTATATATATATGTGTGTGGTGGGGTGTGTGTTAGGGGTGTGTAGGGTGAGTATGTGTATGTACATGTGTCCAAATGAATATATGTGTGTGTGTGTACATATGGCTGAGGGTCAGTGTGTTGTTGTTGAGAGCTAAGAAGAGACCAGCATAGAGCATTAAACATTACAGCATAGAGCATAAAACATTACATAAAACATTACGGAAATCGCAAATATTATATTTGTCATTACATTATCAAAGGACTTTACTCTGAAGCATGACAGGATAGTCTTTTGCTGATGATGTTTTGCCAAATGTAAATGTTATTAATTATTCTTCACTGTTTGTATATTGTTATCCATACAATCTGCCCCAATGCGGGCGATTTATTGCAATAATGTTTTATTGCAATAAAGTTCCGTTCTATTCTATCAGATCCTTGGTTCTGCTTCTCGATCGAACAAAATAAATTCATTGCAAAAATACGGATTTTTACCGTTAACTTTTACGGTTGTATAACGGCAGCTAGTTGCCAATACTTTACCGTATTTTTTACATTGAAGCTATAATTGTTATACAAATAACAACTCGTTTCTCAAGAGTTATTATTTATTTATTTATTGGTGTTTAAGGTCACATACTTATGCACGATGGCTAATCGTGACCGTGAGTTTTACGGGTGGAGGAAGACGGAGTACCCGGAGAGAACCACCGAGCATCGACGAGCAACAGTCAGCTCCTCAACATTCCAACTTTGTTCAAGCTCCGCTCGAGCATGGTTACAGCGGTTGAAGACAGGTGCACTATCGACGGGCAATACGCCTTAGTACACGACGTCATCGTGCCCCCATGCAGGCAACCGGGATAAAGTGCCTTGCCCAAGAACACAACGCGGGTCGTCCCGGACAGGGATCGAACTCGGTACCTCTAGCATAGAAGTCCAACAGTCTACCACTGAGCCACCGTGCTCCCGTTTCTCAAGAGTTGAACTGCATTTTTCATAACAATCACTTATTTGTTTATTGGTGTTTAAGTACTGAACAAGTACTGCTTCACCTCTCGCTGGTCCCTCGGGGAAACAATCAATTAAGACGACTACAAACATTCACATTTAACTTCAGTGTTCACTGAGGTCCTTATAAACGTTGAAGGTCCTTGAACTGAAAAGTGGTTGTCAAGGCCTTGGAATACTTTAAATTTGGGCAAGTCCTTGTTTTTTTTAAGAATGTTTCAAAGTTTAATTTCTGTTGCCCAGCATTCAATGCTGTGAAACAGAAAATAGAATTTTGAAGCCTTCTTAAAAAAATATACTTGTTTGTAGCAAACTTCTGTGTCTTTTTTTAAATATTATATAAAACAGTTCTTTTTAACCCTTTACCTAACATGAAAAGCTGACGACACTTGCAAAAAAAAATGTGAATAACTCATTTTTTTCATTTTTTGTCTCAAAAACATAGGTTATGACCCCTCATTAGAACAAGCTCGACGGGCTCGTTCCAATGAGGGGTCATAACCTATGTTTTTGAGACAAAAAATAAAAATATAATGAAAATTAATTTGCGATTTTTGAGAATAGCGCTGGCCGGTTTTGGCCGTTACGTTGAGTAAAGGGTTAACCGATATCTAAATTTTAAATCATGAGTTTACTCATAGGTATATGACACTAGCTTGGATGGGGTCTAAAAAGTGTCTAACTGGTCCTTAAAAATGGACTGAAAGGGTTTTGAAAGTTCATTATTTAACCTCATCATTAAAACAACGATTCTCATAATCCGTTCTCTCGTTTTACTGATGCATGGCAATGGTATTACCCCTTTATCTAACATGAAAAACAGACGACACTTGCAAAAAAACTTCTTCTCTTCGAGCTCGTTCCAACGAGGGGTCATAGACTATGTTTTTGAGACAAAAAATAACAAGAGCGCACGTAGCGCTGAAGCAATACAATGTCCCCTACCGGAGTAATGAGCATTAATAATTATACAAATGTTAAAACCTAGATGTGATCAGCATGAATTCCGTTGAAGCATTTCCAAAAAAGTCCAGAAAACTGATATTTTGGCGCTTTTCCATATTCCCAAGGGCCATAACTCACACAAGAATAATGCAATCAGCATGAAACTCAAACTTGATCTGTAAGTCATCGTTCTATAGTAGTTTACCAAAAATGAAATCATTCCGTTGAAGTGTTTCCAAAAAAACTCCGGAAAACTGATATTTTGGTGCTTTTTCCCATATTTCCAAGGGCCGTAACTCGCACAAGAATAATGCAATCAGCATGAAACTCAAACTTGATCTGTAAGTCATCGTTCTATGGTAGTTTACCAAAAATGAAATCATTCCGTTGAAGCGTTTCCAAAAAAAGTCCTAAAAACTAAAGTATGACCGACAGACTGACTGACAAACTGACGGATGGATGGACAGAGTGTAAATGAAACTTGACCTGTAAGTCATCGTTCAAAAGTAGGTTACCAAAAATGAAATCATTCCGTTGAAGCGTTTCCAGAAAAAAGTCCGGAAAACTGATATTTTGGCGCTTTTCCATATTTCCAAGGGCCATAACTCACACAAGAATAAGGGAATCAGCATGAAACTCAAACTTGATCTGTAAGTCATCGTTCTATAGTAGGTTACCAAAAATGAAATCATTCTGTTAAAGCGTTTCCAAAAAAAGTCCGGAAAACTGATATTTTGGCGCTTTTCCATAATTCCAAGGGCCATAACTCACACAAGAATAATGCAATCAGCATGAAACTGAAACTTGATCTGTAAGTCATCGTTCTATAGTAGTATACCAAAAATGAAATCATTCCGTTGAAGCGTTTCCAAAAAAAAAAACTCAGGAAAACTGATATTTTGGTGCTTTTCCATATTTCCAAGGGCCGTAAGTCACACAAGAGTAATGCAATCAGCATGAAACTCAAACTTGATCTGCAAGTTATCATTCTATAGTAGTTTACCAAATATGAAATCATTACGTTGAAGCGTTTCCAAAAAAACTCCGGAAAACTGATATTTTGGTGCTTTTTCCCATATTTCCAAGGGCCGTAACTCACACAAGAATAATGCAATCAGCATGAAACTCAAACTTGATCTGTAAGTCATCGTTCTATAGTAGTTTACCAAAGATGAAATCATTCCGTTGAAGCGTTTCCAAAAAACTCCGGAAAACTAAAGTGTGACTGACAGACTGACAGACTGACATACTGACAGACCGACAGACTGACAGACTGACTGACCTACAGACTGACAGACTAACGGATGGACAGAGTGCAAACCTATAGTCCCCTCTGGCGATGCCGGTAGGGGACTAAAAAATAATGAAAATTGACTGGATATTTTTTAGAAGAGACCTGGCCGGTTTTGGCCGTTATGTTGGGTAAAGGGTTAAAACAATTTTTGTACAAGGGTGAGAGAATCACGCCATATGCCCTGTTGCCCGGATAAGGAAGCGCATAGATCAGCTCATCAAATTTTTGTTAGCCGAATGGCGAATTCTAATCAATTCAGACTTACTTGCGTTTTGTCACAGAGCAAACCCAAATTGCTCGCGTGGAAGCAATGTGCTTGTTTACTGGGGGTCATAAGCTATGTTATTGATAGCGGTTGATAGCAAGTGCACCATCAACGTGCAGTACTCCTTTGAACACCGCACCACCGCTCCCCAACGGGAATCAAGGTGTACTTCGACGTATAGAATAGTGATTGTACGCCTGCCTTGCGCCGCGCGAACGGCGTCATTGCTTTTGATCGGTTGAAACATCGGAAGCCTGACAATCAATTCAGTTTGATTTGTGGTTCATTCTTCATATACATGGCTACCTGCACTCGTAAAACTGGTCGAGTCGATTCACTGTAGGAGTTGAAAATATCGTTAAACCCCATGGGGTGGATCCATGAGGTACACCACCAAATTATTTGTCGAAAAATTTACAGACTTGTCTGTATTTGGCTTTGGTCCGCTGTTTTTAGAAGACAGACATAAAATTGAAACGGACAGAGATTTATTGTTGCCAATAAGAAACAAGGTGGCGCGTGTTTATTTGTTTTTTCTTTTGTTTTTAGTGGAGATGGAGTCCTGTTTTAGAATATTTCCAAAGAAAGCGTAAACAGCTGACAGCACTGTGTCCAATCCAATCTCTCTTGGTAGCCCAACGAATGACCCCCTCCCCCCGGCCCTAAGGAAAACACAAAAACGAAATTGTCTCCCGATGCTCAGCTGAAACCGTTTGGAACTCATTAGAGGCTTCTCATTCTGTTGGAGATACTGGCTCTGAGCTTTCCACAAAAGTTCCTCTCCTGAAAACAAACGGCCTTTGACCCTCGCATTCACCGTGTTCGGAAGGTTCTCGAAGAGCCGTTAGGTCAGCACAGACACAGATGTAGTCTGCTACCTTTGGCTGCGGGCTGTGTACGCCAAACGAACTAAATTTTATGGCTCTCGGCAGGTGTCGTGCTGGATCTCTGTACTCTCTGTGACTCTTATACTCCCTCGTGGCAGGGTATTTAAAACATCCGAAAACAAAGGGCTTAACCCTTTACCCAACGCAGACGATATCAAAATTTATTATTTTTAATTTTTAATATCATTTTTTCAAATTTTTCAAAAAAACTTCAACTAAACCATATCATGTGACCCCTCGTTGGAACGAGCTGGACGAGCTCGTTCCAACGAGGGGTCACATGATATGGTTTTGTTGAAATTTTTTTTTTGAAAAATAATATTTTTTCAACTGCTGAATTTACATATTACCAGACATAACACCAAATTCCACAGAAGATAATGATAGAATAGAACTATCTTAGAGATTCGATTCGATGTGAAATATTTTGTCTCATTCAATTCGCGTAAAAATAGCCCTATGGAATACTTATCCGAATCGCTTATTAACTCCAGCGGTTGAGCTTTTGATTTTTATTAAACACCTCAGAAGTATTTTGCCTGCGATCTTATCAGTCACGAAGTCATTACCAAAAATCCAACTAAATTAACGCGCATCGTTAAATGCTCTCTCTTTCATGAAAGTTCACGATTATTCATGCTAGCTTCCTTTTTATGTCTGATGACGCAAAGATAACGTGATTACAATTGGGTGGAAACTCCAATATCAGCAACATCGCGATTTCACTTTTACAGAAGAAAAAAACCCTGTTAATCAGTGATGTGTGTGGAATTTTATGCACCGGACATGACAAAATGCCCAGAACAGACTGAACTTCAAAGAGTTTGTCGCAGATAATTTGTCATTTTAGTTTGTAAGCAGGCTTTGAGAGGAGACAACATGGTCACAACATTCATGAGGGTAACAGTTAACCCGTGAACACCGATATGCAACGTTTAAAGGGCAGAATCAATTTTTTGGGGGAATTTAGAACGTTGGATTCTGACCCGCCCGCCGGGAATGTAACCCTCAGCAAACCCACCTAGCAATCAGGAGTCAGACACAATGGCACCATCTCCCTAACTTTCCCGTCGACTGTAATGACTTTGGTTTCGTCACACCCACTACAGATAAAACTAATTACTCTAATTTGGGCACAACGACAAATACGGATCCCTCGTATTCTGGCCTGCATGGTTGGAGAAAAAGCGACGATATTTTCTTCTTGGCGTCTATTCGTCACCTGAGTGCTAGAATGTTCTATGTCCCCTTCTATGTACCTCAGGCATCCACCCCATGGGGTTTAACGATATTTTCAGCTCCTACAGTGAATCGTGTCGACCAGTCTTACGAGTGCAGGTAGCCATGTATAAAAAGAATGAACCAAAAAGCAAACGGAATTGATTGTCAGGCTTTCGATATTTCAACCGATCAAAAGCAATAATGCTGTTCGCGCAGACTGGAGGCAGGGGTAGAATTACTATTCTATACGCCAAAGTACATCTTCATTCCCGTTGGGGAATGGTGGTGAGGTGTACAAAGGAGTACTGCTCGTTGATGGTGCACTTGCTACCAACCGCTGATAACTCAGCTTGTGTTCGGTTAAAAAGTTGAGGAGCCTGACATCTTCTGGCCGCTGTTCGGTGCTTCTTTCCAGGTTCTCCGGCTTCCCACATCCGTAAAATTCATTACCCAACGTAACGGCAAAAACCGGTCAGCGTTATTTACAAAAATTGCAATTAAAGTTTCATTATTTTTTCTAAGGGGGGGGGGGGGGGGACCTGAAATTCGTCGCTTGAGTGCTAGAATGTTCTATGTCCCCTATGGGACATAGAACATTCTAGCACTCAGACGACGTATTTCAGGTTTTCCTCCTTAGAATAATAGTTCAAAGCCCCTTGATATCAGTCTTCATTGGAGCGCGGTGGCTCAGTGATTACGGCATTAAATTTCAACCGAGAGATCCACTGTTCGATCCCTGCCAGGCAGGGGTAACTATACGTTGTGTCCTTGGGCAAGGCACTTAATCCCGATTTCCCCTGTGTGGGCACTGTGGCGCTGTGTACTATTGCGTAATGAACGTCGATGGTGTACATGTCTTCAACCAATGCTAACCCTGCTTGCGTGGTGTTAGTACGTTGGGGAGTCTGACAGTTGCTCGTTGTTGCTCAGTGGTTCTCTCCGGATATTGCGTCTTCCTTCACCTGTAAAACTGTCCGACACGAGGTGACCCTGACTGTCGAAAGTGTCGTTAAACTCCAATAAATAAATAAATATATAGGTCTTCGCCATTATAACTGGTTCCTCTCCTTGAGCTAAAGTTTACTCGAGAAGGCTTCTTAGTTTCCCAGTGTCGAGTCAAAGTCCTATTTGAATGTAAATTACGCATGACGTTTAATAGGAAACGCCACAAACATGAATATATACTCTTCAAAAAAAAAAAAAAAAAAAAAGAAAGAAACGAAAAACAGGTACAGTCAACGATAACATTGCAAATTTTGGAGAATATAGTGATGAGGTGTGACTGTGGATATGGTTAACGGCATATCGTGGTGGCCTAAACATTATGTAACGTTTTGGGCAATGGGGCATTATTTCGGTCACCGTGACCTCAAAAATATTGGAAATTAACAAAACAAAGTTTCCACTGAGTGAATACCTGACCATGAAGTTGCACGCTCCGAGCATGCGAGCTGAGCGTGTGGGGATATAAATGGACATGGAAATCGGTCGGAATTCAAATACTCAATTCCCATTGGTCAGCTGGATGAAAACGTCATGACCAAATCTAATTCATTTTCCAATGAATACATTTGGTCGAACTTTGACCCGCATTTACGGTGGAGCGCAGTTGACAGAATGTACTTCGGGCGATGTTTGGGCGGGTTTATAACTTTTAGCGTCTCTCGCAGTGATCAGTGATTATAGTTTACTGATATGTTAAATAAATTGTTTTGAACATTCCAAGTTTCGTTGCGAAAGGCGGCAATTTGACAAATTTGGGTCAATGTCGAAAACCGGCGCTCAACTCAGAGTTGTGAGCTTTGTCTTTTGTGTGAGGGTGGTTTTTCGCCTCGTTCGTTCGTACATAATTTGTACCCATTCCCACACGTTCATACTCCAATAAAGATTATAAAACTTGCATTCAATTCTTAAAAAGAAGTCACCAAAAATGTGTTTTATATTTTTCGATTTCGAGATTATTTGTGGGTGCCATGGCTTCGTCATCGACTAGCAAAAGTTACCGGGAGCTTGGTGGCTCAGTGGTTAAGGCGTTGAACTTCAAACTGAAAGGTCACGGTTCGATCTCCGCCGGGGGTAACTTGTGTTCTTAAGCAATGCACTTAACCCTTTACCCAACGAATCGCCCGCATCCGCCCGCGTAATATAGAAATACAGCTGCTGAAAAAATATTATTTCTCGAAAAACTTCAACAAAACCATACCATGTGACCCCTCTTTGGAACGAGCTCGTCGAGCTCGTCGAGCTCGTTCCAAAGAGGGGTTACATGATATGGTTTTGTTGAAGTTTTTCGAGAAATAATATTTTTTCAGCAGCTGTATTTCTATATTACGCGGGCGGATGCGGGCGATTCGTTGGGTAAAGGGTTAAGTGTATTGCTTAAGAACACAAGTTACCCCCGGCGGAGATCGAACCGTGACCTTTCAGTTTGAAGTTCAACGCCTTAACCACTGAGCCACCAAGCTCCCGGTAACTTTTGCTAGTCGATGACGAAGCCGTGGCATCCACAAATAATCTCGAAATCGAAAAATATAAAACAATTTTTTGGTGACTTCTTTTTAAGAATTGAATGCAAGTTTTATAATCTTTATTGGAGTATGAACGTGTGAGCTCGTTCCAAAGAGGGGTCACATGATATGGTTTTGTTGAAATTTTTGTTAAAAATTTAAAAAAATGATATTTAAAATAATGAATTTTGAAATCGTCTGCGTTGGGAAAAGGGTTAATCCGGATTGCCCTCGTGTGGGCACGGTGGCGCTGTGTACTTAAGTGTTCTGCACATCGATGGTGCACTTGTCTTCATCCATTGCTAACCCTGCGTGTGTGGAGTTAGTACGTGGGGATGTGACCGCTGCTTGTCGGTGGTTCTCCACGGGTACTCCGGCTTCCTCCACACATAAAACTCTCCGACACGAGGTGACCCTAGCTGTTGAAAGTGTCGTTAAACCCTAATAAACAATAAATAACACAATCAAAAGTAATCTTGACATAGATACTGCAACTGTTTTCCACGATTACATTAGGGGAATGGCCAACCCTTTACATAATGCAAGTAATAACAGCGGTCAACATTTTTCACAACACGCCATTGAAATTTTCTCATTTTCTCATTCTTTTCCGAAAAAATAGCTTACGATCCACTCTACGAGCTCGTTCCAATGAGGTATCAAAAGCTTTGTATTTAGTTACTTGACTGGTTGGGGCTAGATTATTTTTGCTGAATGAATTTGTCATTCAAATTTATATCAACAAAATATTATTTGCGTTTGAATGAATATGAAACTTGAGCAAGGAAAATGTTGGCTTTTGCTCTGGTACCCTCATTTTTGAAAGCCCTGATAGTGGCTTTTAGCACTCAACCAGTTGAGAATCTTTTTGGTAAATTCGTTCTTATTCCTGATAAGTGAAGGGTTGACTGACTGGGCAAAGCATTACAATGTACTTAATAATTAATGGCAATCTCTCTGATACTATCACGTAGATCAATCCGTTCTAGATTGCAATCAATGGTTACTTCCATTTCCTCATGAGACGCTGTTGACAGTGTATGGACATTTCGCGCGTCTTCTGTCGTGACTGATTTAACTTCGTTATTGGCTTGTGAACAACATTATTGAATGATCGATGAGTTCATTTTGCCTCCAGTACAGAGATCCACTCAAAGGCTAAATCATTCGAATCATCAAACTTGCCTTTCAAGCTGTTCCGGTGGGAGCTTTTCTCATTAGTAAGTGGATTTGCATACATAGAAAACCTTGTTACAAAAAATATTATTGAATGGTCGCAAATGCATGGGAGATTAAGTTTAATTTCATACGTGATAACTGTATCTACTGGAATGAGCAATCTCAATTAACTGGCGTCCATCCAATCATTTCTTTATGTTTCTCAGACCTTACAATTAACCCGTTGAACCGAAAATAACGATATGCAGGGCAGGATCGTGATATGCACGAATTCATAAAGTACAATACGTCCCCTGAGTTCCAATGTGTTCTATGTACCAGTAGGCACATAGAACACATTGCAACTCAAGGGATGAATAGTTGCTCACTGAATTTGTGTGGTAGTTCATCAAGTTAGTCAATATGCAGTCCCAAGACCAGGGTGCATCCATTTTCAGAGAATAGCTTTTGTAAAAATTTTATCACGCTAAACATTTTCTATTGGGGAAACATAGGGGAGCGCGGTGGCTCAGTAGGTAGAGGTGCAGGCTGCAAGCCGAGAGGTCCTCGGTTCGAATCCCACCTGCGGCAACCGCGTTGTGTCCTTGGGCAAGACACTTCATCTCCATTGCCCGCATGGGGTCACGATGACGTTGTGTACTAAGGCGTACTGCACGTCGATGGTACGCATGTCTTCAACCTATCTAACCCTGCCTGTTCTGCAGTGCGGAGTTACGATGTTGAGGAGCTGGCAGCTGCTCGTCGTTGCTCGGTGGTTCTCTCCGGGTACTCCGGCTTCCTCCACCCGTAAAACTGTCACGGTCATGATTAGCCATTGTGCATAAATATGTGACCTTAAACATCAATAAATAAATAAATAATGGGGAAAGATACTTTGACAGTAACTTGTTCCAACGGCCAGCCTTCGGGTTGGGAGATGAATAAAGTGGAATTTTCTACAAATCGAGCAACGCGCGCGGTGGCGTCGCGGTAACCGGTTCTCGTCAGATCACCGAAGTTAAGCAACGTCGAGCGCGGTTAGTAGTTGGATGGGTGACCATTTCAGTGCTCCCGCGTTGTGTCCTTGACTAAGACACTTAACCCCGATTGCCTAGATGGGGGCACGATGACGCTGTGTACTAAGGCGTACTGCATGTCGATGGTGCGCATGTCTTCAACCAATCTAACACTGCCTGTGCCGTGGTGCAGAGTTCAGAGTTACGATGTTGGAGAGCTGACAGCTGCTCGTCGTTGCTCCATGGTTCTCACCGGGTACCTCGGCTTCCTCCACCCGTAAAACTGTCACCGACATGATATGACCCTGGCTGTTAATGTGTCGTTAAACCCTAATAAAAAAAGTCGAGCAACGAAATTACAATTTGAATCGCTGGTGATAGCTGAAAATCGTCCCCTGAGTTTCAATGTGTTCTATGTGTCATTAGGCACATAGAACACATTGGAACTCAGAGGACGACGAGGGGTTCCCCTCGCACATTTGGCTGGCGATAAAATGCGTTGGTTTTGTTGACAGCTGTCAAATTAATTGCTGGGTGTCCTTCTAAACGAGAGACAGGCAGATAGTCATACAAAAAATGACGATATACGATTATAATTGTTCTCCCAATGGGTCGAATCACGGTAGTCTTAGAAATGTGTGTCTCACCACTTTCATTGAACACCCGCCGCCCTGCCCTATTCTTCTGTACGTGACCTATTATATTAGAGAAACAGAACTTGTCTAAAGAAGCTATATTCCAACTCTCTGGGTTCCCACAAGGAAGCAGTATTGAAAGGGTTTGACTCCCACAAAGCTGCAACTTGACACCCTTGCCTTGTTTGTCACGTGTATCAATGCACACATGATTAAAAACTACCAGCCCTTCAGATCAAACATAAAAATACATGGCATGCAGAAACAGACCTTTACTTGCGAAAAAGCCTTTTTGTAAGGCGTGTGTGTGTCGAGTTTTTTCCACTGCAAGTTTGTCGTTTAGAAAATCACAGGAGAGTGACTAACGCCCCCCTGGGAAAAAGTTTCAGAGGTCATCAGCCCTTACAGTATAACGAGGGACGAGGCGACAGGGGGGTCACCACCCCAATCCTGGCCAAAATTTCCTATAGTTGGAAATTCGAAGGGCAAGTCATGAGTAGTTGGAAATTCCAATTTTATGTCCCCTTTCATGGCTTCATTTTCAAAATTTGTTCTCAGTAGTGAATTTGCAACTAGGGGAAGGGACCGGAAGGCCCCCCCCCCCCCCCCCCCCCCAGTTGGAAATTCACTACCCTACACCACCCACCAATCGGAAACCTATAACCACGTCCCTGAGTATAACAGTCAGTATACTATGTTGGGAAATCATGTACCACAGGTATTCCTTTATTCCTTCCATTGGGAGAGGTAAACCTTTAAAGTTCTTTAAATCATCCAACTTTGACGAACTTGTGGTGTCAGGCCAGGTACGTCAACATATGATCAAAAAGAGGTTCTGTGGGAAGGGGCAATCAAGACTTCGCCACAAGCCACTGCTAATCCACAAGACTCACAGCGTGCAGTGAGTAATAAAAATTGCGAGTTCGCACCTGAGCTGAACCTGTGATAGATGGAAACGATGAAACAAATTCCAAACCCATAAAGGGCAATAACTCTGACAAAAATATTGCAAATAACTCTAACTTTGAATATATTTATTATTTATTGGTGTTTAAGGTCACATATTTCTCCACAATGGCTAATCATGACCCCGACAGTTTTACGGGTAGAGGAAGCCGGAGTACCCGGAGAGAACCACCGAGCAACGACGAGCAACCGTCAGCTCCCCAACATACCAACTCCACACAAGCAGGGTTAGCATTGGTTGAAGACAGGTGCACCATCGATGATCAGTACGCCTTAGTGCATAGCTTCACCGTGCCCCCACATAGGCACTGGGGGTGAAGTGTCTTGCCCAAGGACACAACGCGGTTGTCGCAGGTGGGATTCGAACCGAGGACCTCTCGGCTTGCATCCTGCACCTCTACCTACTGAGCCACCGCGCCCCCTAACTTTGAACATGAGATATACTTGCATATCAAATGATGTAATTCCACCAAGTATTTTTAGTTACTGAGTTTGATTGTAAAAATCAAACGAAGTCCTATTCCATAAAGAGCAAAAAAAAAAAAAAAATACTCTGATAAGGTCTCTTGAAGTAGATTTTCTGTTTCTCGGGCCATTTTTTTGTAAAATTCCATGCGGGCGGTTTTTTTAATTTTTTTGTAATTATTTTTTTGCCAGTAAAAGTTCATGTTCTTGGTTATTTTATGTCTTAGGCCTCATAATCTACAGTCCAGCACACCATGGGTGGTGGTGCATTTCGTCCCGTGAGTGGAAGAAGGCTTTGCAATGATAAAGCATTGCAAAGCCTTGTTGTACTCAAAGGACAAATGTATCAATTTTATTAACTTGAGTAAAATATCAGACATAAACCATTTAATTTTTTTTTTTCGAAGTTTGCATTGATTGTAAAAAGAGAGCATGCGGTAGCCAAAAGGACCATGCGGGGGGGGGGGGGGGGTGGGGGGGGGGCTGAGAGACAGATTTTTAACTTTCTTTTTGCCTTAACATTGCATTGACCATGGGCAAGGCAACAATAAGATACACTTGCATACGAAATTTCATGTGATTCCACCTTGTGTTTTAAAAGTTATTGAGTTTATAAACGCTTTGGTCACAGACCGACCGATCGACCGACAGACAGACTGACCGACCGACAATGTCACACATAGAGCTTCTTGTCGCAGTTGAAAATTCTGGAAAATAACACAGACCCCATAAGGGTTAAAACAGACTCTGTTGGTTTGTCGAAAAAATTTCAAGGTGGACATTTTCCGCTCTCCTTATTTTCAAACGTGCCTTAAAGGGTGATGGTTATCGCTCGCCTCAAAACGAAGAATCATAAAGAATGGTTTAGAGGCGATAATGAAAATCATTTTAGAAAATATATAGACAATATGGAGTCTGCACACTATCGATCCATGAGGTAAAACACTCTTGGACTTCTCTCGTGGGTGTTCTCTTAATACAAACTTAACTGTTCTAGGGACACGCTGGGTGTTACTGATTTGGAAAAACTAATTTGGAATGCAAAAACAATTTCTCAAGAGTCCTTTAAATAACCATTTTTCTTAAACGTGGTTTACTTAGTGTGAGGTAGATTGAACGTTTCGTTCGATCAGTAGACCTCAGATGAGTTAGTCTGCCGAAATTAGTTTACTGAGTAAATTAATTTGCTCTTATATTCCGAACGGAACTAATTTATTTGACAGGAAAATAACTCACTGGAGGCTTGATGATAAAACAAGTGCCCGGAATAATGGCAATCCACAAATTAACACAAAATATTTCTATTTCGAGAGCGAGCTTGCTTTTTAAAAGTCGATTTACTTCCGTTCCATTATATTTACTACCCCAAGAATTACGTGATCAAACTGAATGTTGGTAACACCATGAGTACAGCAATAGGCGGGCATGTGGGTGGTGGATAGAAATTCAAATATGCCCCCCAAAACCACCTTTAGTTGAACACTCCCAGTGCTGGAAATGAGACGGATGCGAGTGCAATTGCTTCCGTCAGCACCCGTGATTTCTATTTTACGGGAGCTAAAAAATGCACTCGTTGAAAAATATTGTGGAGCACTAATATACTGTGAAGGCATACGAATGTGTGTTGTTTTGATAAAGCAGCACTCTGTGGCCAGTGGCAAGTTACTGTCATAATTCAGCAACTCCTTATACATTTAACCCCTAAGTCCTCTAAAATGGGCAACTTTTTATAAACGATTGGCTGGACTTGACTTTTTATCTATGCTTCAGTCAGGATTAGCCGTTGTGCATAAATATGTGACATTAAACACCAATAAATAAATAAATGAATGCCTATATTTATTTATTTATTTATTTATTTATTTATTTCATCAATAAATAAATAAATAAATAAATAAATAAATAAATATAGGCATTCATTTATTTATTTAATGGTGTTTAAGGTCACATATTTATGCACAATAGCTAATCATGACCACGACAGTTTTACGGGTGGAGGAAGCCGGAGTACTCGGAGAGAGCCACCGAGCAACGGCGTGCAACTGTCAGCTCCCCAACACCAACATACTAACGCTGCACAATCAGGGTTAGCATTGGATGAAGACAGGTGCACCATCGACGTGCAGTACGCCTTAGTACACAACACCACCGTGCCCCCACGTGGGAAATGGTTGTGAAGTGTCTTGCCCATGGACAAAACGCGGTTGCCCCAGGTGGGATTCGAACAGAGGACCTCTCGGCTTGCTGAGTGCACCACTACCTACTGAGCCACCGCGCCCCATACATGCATTTAATCTATTGTACTTTGTTTGTCAGAGGTGAGTGAGCTCTGTCAAACAAGATATAATAGAATAAATGCTCCATTATCTTTGGAATACAGGAAAGTGACAAATCCCTGTTAATTGAATATTCCTGTTAATTGAATAATTTTCACTGGCAAAGTGGCTATTCAATTCAATTAACAGGGCTCCACTGCAGTTGCCTGGTTTGGAGAAAGAAATTACATTTACTGAGGTAAATTTTCAATGTTGGTTGGTCTAGTGTATGTCTCCACTTATAATCTATATGTTTTTGATTGTGATGGAATTCTAAAAGAGATATTTGTTGGAGTCGGAATAGATCCCCCTCCCCCCAATTTAACCAAAAAATGCCTACATTGGAGGTCACGGGTATTTATGATTGGTTTCGCCTCCACTTTGTTAAGAAATCAGTGCAACGGGAGGTTAACCCTTTACCTAACGAATCGCCCGCATCCTATTGCGTAATATGCAAATTGTGCAGTTGAAAAAATTAAATTTTTCAAAATATTTCAACAAAACCATATCATGTGACCCCTCATTGGAACGAGCTCCCTATGACCTTGCGTAACTGTCTTATCTGTCCAGCTTGATTCACAAAAAATGTTATTTAAATTTCATTATTTTTTTCAGTTTTCACTGTGAAACAAGATATAAAAGTGTAAATGCCCAGTGTATCTCTAGAATACAGGAAAATTACCAGACTCCTGTTAAATGAATACTTCTGTTCAATTGAATATTTTTCACTGGCAAAGTGGCAATACATTTTAACCCGTTACCTAACGTGAAAAGCAGACGACACTTGCAAACAAAATTGTTGAATAACTGATTTTTTCATTTTTTTGTCTCAACAACATAGGTTATGACCCCTCATTGGAACGAGCTCGTCGATCTCGTTCCAAAGAGGGGTCATAACCTATGTTTTTGAGACAAAAATGAAAAAAATAATGAAAATTAATTGTGAATAGCGCTGGCCAATTTTGGCCGTCACGTTGGGTAAATGATTAACAGGGTTAAACTGTACTAGGTTGGGTTAAACTAGCTATGTAATCTTAGGTAACCGGTGAACAGATTTTTCCATTCCAAGAACCGGAAAGTGTGTGACTAAGTAACGTACCTATAGAAAATCACGGTGGTTTTCAATAGACTCTGTGCACCTTGTGATAACGATGTTCGACTTGCCTATTCTTTTCACTTCTTTGGGACTGAAGACGGCGCAGAGCAGAATGACTGCAGATAACAAAGCGACACCGGCCACGTCATCAATATTTTTATCGTGAAAACAGTTTTAATTTCGAATAAGCTCTGGTGTTCGAGGCTTGATACAAATGGAAGCTTATCACGACATAACATTATGATGCACTTTTGGTTCTTACAATTCTCCCAAACGGCGCGTCCATTTATCCAATACTACCCAATACTGTACTCTAAAATAATTTAAGTTAAAAATTATCCCAAATCAACTGGGTTGAGTGAATATGAACCCAATTGGGTTCATATTTACTCAACCCAGTTGATTTGGGTTGATTTTTAACCCAACTGATTTTTGAGTATACCAATGCTCACCCAATACTACATAATACATACACAATACAACACAATACTTACCCAATACTACCCCCGCACAAGTCAATTCCTATTAAATGGTACTAATGCCTTCTCAAGCAGCCCAGTATCTACCAAATACTACCCCATACTGCCTAATGCTACCGATATTGCACAATACTTCCAATTATTTATTTATTGGTGTTTAAGGTGATAAATTCTTCCAATTACTTTCCCAAAACATGCCCTATGCTATTTCAGTGTTCTGTAGAACCATCTTGTTTTCTTTACCCAACGTAACGGCCAAAATCGGCCAGCGCTATTCACAAAAAGTCGCCAAATTAATTTTCATTATTTTTTCATTTTTTATCTCAAAAATATAGGTTATGACCCACTTTGGAACGAGCTCGTCGAGCTCGTTCCAATGAGGGGTCATAACCCATGCTTTTGAGACAAAAAATGAATCAAATTAGTTATTCAAGAATTTTGTTCGCAAGTGTCGTCTGCTTTTCATGTTAGGTAAATGGTTAATGCTCTCGATCATCTTTTTACAGAATCGTGTTAATCTTTTTCAAACAAGTATCTCTTTTCGCAAAGAAAACATATGGGGGAAAAAATCCCAGAAAAAACAAAGAAAACAGACTAGATATATATTGAGTTTGGGAATAAATCTAGAGACTTGATTCAACGAAAGACGGTTTCGCCCAGAAGGTTTACAGTGCTTGTGGACCTTTTTGCAGTCACCGAGCTATGCTTTTAATAAAGTCGGAAAGGTTAACACCCATTGGTAATCTCGTCCGAAGACAAGCCCAATTTTGAATAGTATTGGGTAGGGTGGGGCAGTACTGGACAGTACTGGGTGGTATTGGGAAAGTATTGGGTAGTACTGGGAAAGGTTTGGGTAGTATTGGGAAAGTACTGGGTAGAGTTGGGAAATTACTAGGTAGAATTGGGAAAGTACTGGGTAGTATTGGGTAGTATGGGGTAGTGTTGGGTAGTATTGCGTAGTATTAGATAAAGAGGCGCGCACCTCCCCAGAACACTGCATGACTGTGATATGTGATAGGGTTTATCTTGTAACACAGACGCACGGAAAGCAACCACGTCAAATACGCACCAATCGCACACTTTTGACATGAAAACAAAATGTGTAAATAATCCGTTAGAAATTTTATTTTTCATCACTATCTTCCCATCATTATTATCTAAAATGATGGCGAAATAAAATATGTCGGTAACATCCGTTTAGCGTTGTTTAGAACTGAAAACATACAGAACCACTTAATATGAAGGAAGTGATGCACATCTTGTTCATATGTTTGGATGATTTGTTTTACATTACATGTCAGTCGGATGACGTCACGCTGATACATCAACGTAAAGCCCCTGTCTCATCTTGGCGATTTGTGTACGAATGTCTAAGAATAGCCACAAATTCAAATTTCAACGATTGATCAGGATTTTTAAAACAAAATCGCCCTGAATCGGCTTCTCTCACGACCATACACAATCTTCACACGACCGTCATATGACCTTATACGGTTCATCAGGACTAGAGAAAGAATCTACTAAGATTTTCCAAGGCGATTCAGTACGAATCGATAAGACCTTGTACGGTGCTCGCACGACACCGGTACGAACTAGTACGAGCTAGTAAGATGAGTAGCAAGAATTGCATCACGATCTAATACCTTAAAAAATCTTACTAGTTCTTAGTGAATCTCGACAAAGCCGTACTGGCCAAGTGCGTACGAACAATCACGAACACTCAAGATTACCCAAGAACGCCCCGTACGACAGCGGGAGGACGCACTACCGAATTGAAAAAATCGCACGATGGAGTGCGAAAGTTTTAAACAGTTTAAAACTTTCGTTCGCGTATGCCGACCAGCCAGGAATATTCAAGAATGATTAGGAAGCAGTCGGATCTCTGTACGGATATCCACGATTGATTACGAAGCAGTACGGATCTCAGTACGGATATCCACGATTGATTACGAAGCAGTACGACAATATCCACGATTGCCCGGGATTTTCATGTCGTAGTAGATCGTGTCAAAAAATCGCAAAGATGTGACAGGGACTTTAGTAGTACTTTTAAGATATTTTAAGTTATCTCACAATCGGGGCGTTTTTGCAGTTACGCAACTAAAGTTTAATATATCTGGGTCCTTGTTCCGACTCCGTATCAAGGGCCCCTGATACAGGCGCGTGATTCTGCTGTTGCCAAAACAACGGCATTAATATCATTTTTCGATCGCTTCGCGTTCTTCCCTTCAGAGAAAACAAAGCCAAACCTCATATTGTTTTCTCTGAGCCGTATATGACAATGTATCTGCCAACTAAACGCCCTGTAACGTATTTATTATGCACGGCATGCTAAAATGTCACTGGGGAAGTTAACTCAACGAATAGTTAAATTATGCGCACTTTTCGGCATCTTGGGCTGGTTTGTAGCCTATTATTGGGATTTTCCTGAACGCTCGAGTCGAGGCTTCTCTCTTGAAGTTACAGGATTAGCTTTCGCTATGAAGTGTGGAAAACTCCACCTCAATAAAAGATGAACGGCATATTTTAAAATATAATAAACCTTTACACCAAGAGAGATATTTAATTCACCAGTAATTATTACAAACGTAACAACCAAATTCACCTTGACGAAACACACAGTTGCTCCACTTCGCAAGACAGTATTCAGTAAAGTGAATCCCAGTGACGTAATTTTCTCTGAAGTGTAACGTCATCATTGACCTCAATATGGAGATCAATGAACGCTATTCTATTTTTCAATTTGCGTCTTTCCATCGATAAGGCAAATGAAAAAGGTCCTCTTAAAACAGTTTTATAACACATTTTGTGGTCAATATTGTGAGATAAATTTATCATAACCACAGTGTGTGTCTCCGAAAATTCTGATCAAGTCTCGTTGTAAGCACAGAATCGCATTTCGACTCGCCCTAACGGGCTCGTTGAAATACTATTCTGTTCCTACAACTCTACTTGATCTGAATTCCCGGAGACACACACTGTGGTGATAATCTGTATGTATTAGATCGTGATGCACTTCTTGCCAGACCTTGCATCATTTTATTAGTTCGTACTAGTTCGTACCGGTGTCGTGCGAGCACCCTACAAGGTTGTATTGATTTGTACTGAGAGAAGCCGATTCATGGCGATTTTTTGGTCAATAGTGGAAATTTGAATTCATTCGTGTCTATTCTTGAACATTTTCATATAAGAAATCGCAAAAATGATTAGTGAATCTTGACACAGCCGTACTGGACAAGAGCGGACGAACAATCACGAACACTCAAGAGCACCCAAAGAATACCCCATACGGTTTAGTACTGTCTAGTACGACAGCGATACAATGCGGTGCGGAATTGCAAAAAATCACACGATGGAGTGCGAAAGTTTTAAACAGTTTATGCGTATGCAGATCAACCAAGAATACCCCAAAATGATTACGTAGCAGTCCGGATCTCAGTGCGGATATCCACGATTGCCCAATATTTTCACGCCGTAGTAGATCGTGTCACAAAATCTCAAAGCTGACAGGGGATTAACCCTTTACCCAACGAATCGGTCGCATCCGCTCGCGTAATATGCAAATTCAGCAGTTGAAAAAATATTATTTTTCAAAAAATGTCAACAAAACCATACATGTGAGCCCTCGTTGGAACGAGCTCGTTCCAACGAGGGGTCACGCGATATGGTTTGGTTGACATTTTCTGAAAAATTTGAAAAAATGATATTTAAAACACAAAATTTTGATATCGTCTGCGTTGGGTAAAGGGGTAAGGAGATTCACGATATAACTCGTAAGACGGACCACGTAGTACTGATATACACACGGAAAAAGGGATTCATGATAATGAGAGAGAGAGAGAGAGAGAGAGAGAGAGAGAGAGAGAGTAGGGGAATTTATTGTGTGATACAATGATACAAGGGAGAGGGTTAGGTTATCAGTTCTAGAAATTGCGAAGGAAGTACGAGATATCGTCAAACTGTTCATTTCGGAGTGCTAGGAGGAGAGAATTGGTACGGGACGGGGGAGGAACACAAGGGCAATAGCGAGGGCTTCGTGTCTGAGAAACGCAACAAATATGCTGCTTACCGAAGTGTTAACAAATAACACGTACTCGTAATGATCTTTTTATAATTTCCTCAAGCACAACAGCTACAATATTCTTTAGTACAATACAAGGCCTTGAACAGATTCTTTATCAGGTGGTATCAACAAACTAAAATGATTTTGTTTCAAACATTATCCCATAACATATGTGTTATTGGAATATTGTCGTGGTTTCATTGTAGTGACCGTATCCATTCTGACCTTTTTCAACCGAATTGTCAATATATCGACTTGAATAGAAAATAAAGCCATGTTTTAAATTGATTATCTAAGTACAAACACAAAATCAATCTATAAAACATATGAGTCGAGCATTGATTTCTAAGTTTTACCTCAAATCATTGTTTCTCAACTACAGTCGTAGCAATGCCGCAAAAGGTTCACGTGCCCCGATATTTTAAACAAATACACACAAAAATGAATATGCAGAACCAAGCAAACGGTGTCACCATCGGCCATTTAAAGGCATACAAGAGGCTCGGAGAAACATGGCTCACAATTTTCGTCATTGGAAGAGATTTACAGGAAAGTTAGCCCCCCCCCACCCCCCCCCCCACCCCCCCCCCCCCCCACACACACACATAGGGCCTACACACATACGAAATTTCCTAATTTCTTATAAAGATTGAAATTTCGAAATGTTAGCGAATTTGTATCATCGATGTGTGCATCACGTCACAAACTTCGGGAAAATGGAAGCTGGCTTTTTACAATTTTTTCCCAATGCATTTGTAGTACGTTTGATCGTTTGCTTAGTATTCTGTGTTGAAATCACTTAAATATTATTTATTATTGGTGTTTAAGGTCACATACTTATGCACAGTGGTTAATCGTGACCGTGGCAGTTTTACGGGTGGAGGAAGCCGGATTACCCGGAGAGTACCACCGAGCAACGACGAGCATCTGTCAGCTCCTCAACATTCTAACTCTGTCCAAGCTCCGCTCAAGCAGGGTTACAACGGTTGAAGACATGTGCACCATCGACGTGCAGTACGCCTTAGTACACGGCGACATCGTGCCCCCATGTAGGCAACCGGGATAAAGTGCCTTGCCCAAGGACACAACGCGGGTCGTCCCGGACGGGGATCGAACTCGGGACCTCTAGCATGGAAGTCCAACAGTCTACCACTGAGCCACCGCGCTCCCAAATCACTTAAAGA
Source organism: Pictodentalium vernedei (assembly GCA_031216915.1). NCBI lineage: Eukaryota > Metazoa > Mollusca > Scaphopoda > Dentaliida > Dentaliidae > Pictodentalium > Pictodentalium vernedei. The sequence goes on from CM062290.1 coordinate 348,102,099, forward strand.
AATAAGAAATATAGAATATGCCCATAGTAGCTTGGTGTACCAAATGTTCACCACGAGCGGTGAAGTGGTGTTAACCGGTTAACACCACTTCACCACTCGTGGTTTATACCATGATCGTCAGATTAATAAGTGTTTAAATGTTAAATAAATCAATATTCACACGTGCGATTCTGTTTGTGTTTACATCAGTACCGGTGGGTGGTACTTACGCTGGCAATTTTATCGCCGAAACGAAATAGAAAACGAAAATTACGGGGCCTTTTTTCATTTTAGTTTAAACAGTATTTATTCAATAATTGACATGTGTATACATATCACAATTACAGAAGGGTAAAAAAAATTCTGAACAGCACTAGATACAATAGTATACACAAAACAAGGAAAACAGGTTACTGTGTAGATGAGGGATTCGACAGAAAGCTGAAGCTTATGTAAGTCGTCTTCCTGACAAATTATAACTTTCTCCTGAGATGGTAGAGATCAGCAGGAGAGCCCACGCGTCGACACATGATATCCGAGACCTTCCCTCCATTATAAATTAAGTTACAATTTTAATTTAATAGCATAATACCATACTATTTCGTGTTATGGGTGCTTTAGTAAGTAACATGTGACAACGTATGTTTGTTAATTTTTATTATCTTATGAGGCAAATATAATTAAAAACGTAATAAATAATTACCGGTTTCATTTCACTCTTCACGAGGCGACAAGTGATAAATTTAGACAAGTTTGCATTCAAGGCGAGGTCACCAAAGGGCATCTTGGATGTAGTTCCACTGTAGGTGTACATTTTAACTTCTGAAATTCCATTACTGGCGTGTTCACCACGGTTGGTGTGTAAAGCTAAAATTTATGTCATAGGCTTTTCATATATAGTAGAATATGTAATCATGGTATAAAACGGCGTTTTCATCATCGTTTGATGTTGTGTAACTTTTTTCTATTTATTATATCAACAGTGTGGGCATCGTAATATATAATATAGACACTGTCCTTTTTATTTGGGAAGTGAGAATTGCTAATGTTTTTCCTCAGAAGAATAAAAACATCAAATTACTGTAAAACGCATTGGCTAAACAACAAGCCAAAGTGGACTCTTTGTGTTGTGCGGTGTGATACTGATAGATATTCTTAACCCTTTACCCAACGTAACGGCCAAAACAGGCCAACGCTATTCTCAAAAATCGCCAATTAATTTTCATTATTTTTTTCATTTTTTGTCTCAAAAATATAGGTTGTGACCCCTCGTTGGAACGAGCCCGTCGAGCTCGTTCCAATGAGGGGTCATAACCTATGTTTTTGAGACAAAAAATGAAAAAAATTAGTTATTCAAGAATTATTTTTGCAAGTGTCGGCTGCTTTCCACGTTAGGTAAAGGGTTAATGAAGGATTAGCTGTGAACTAGTTCCTTCTAATTAGCTTGCCATCAAAAACTAGGGTTCTCTTCGTTACTTTTAACAAACGAAAACAACAAACTCCCCCGGGAGCTGTCTGCTGCTTTCGTTTGTTAAAAGTAACAAAAGGAAACTTGTCTTTATCTTCTACTGATATCATCGGACATACATTATTCTCAGTAATTACTTGCTTCTTAATTGGACCATCCGCGCATGTCTAATAATTTGATGGGAGATAACTTTATCGAAACTTGCGACTGTATAAAGTATTTATTCAATTAAATGCAACTTTTTGTTGATAACCTACAGTGTTTTATTGAAGAAAAACAATGCCTCATTGGCAATTAACGTCAGGGGCGGCGGAGCGGGGGGGGGGGGGGGCATACAGGGGGACGCCCCTCCCCCCACTTTTTCACCAATTATAGCAATTATAGGTACCCGAACGGCATTTTCCGACATAACGTACACAACCCCTATATATATATTGGTCACTACACATCACCAATACATATATGACCACATTGATTTTCTTTGAACCCGAGAGGCCGCTTTTCCGGCACATGAACATGATACTTTATAAATTCATTAAGTATGATAGGTGGTAAGTGAATGTGTGGGTGAGACCAATCAATATTTTCAACGTACAGCCCTGAGGCTGCACGTTGAAAATATTAATTGGTTTACCCACAAATAATGAATATGGCCTCTTCCAATTGCTACCATTGAATTGATATGGAAGATACCAACAGCGTTTAAGGGTTAAGTAAAAACAAAACAAAATAAAATAAATACGCTGAGGTTAGTGTCTTAAATAGTGTGAAGAAAACAAAGCCGAAATAGTGTGAAGAAAATAAACCTTTACACCAAGAGAGATATTTAATTCACCAGTAATTATTACAAACGTAACAACCAAATTCACCTTGACGAAACACACAGTTGCTCCACTTCGCAAGACAGTATTCAGTAAAGTGAATCCCAGTGACGTAATTTTCTCTGAAGTGTAACGTCATCATTGACCTCAATATGGAGATCAATGAACGCTATTCTATTTTTCAATTTGCGTCTTTCCATCGATAAGGCAAATGAAAAAGGTCCTCTTAAAACAGTTTTATAACACATTTTGTGGTCAATATTGTGAGATAAATTTATCATAACCACAGTGTGTGTCTCCGAAAATTCTGATCAAGTCTCGTTGTAAGCACAGAATCGCATTTCGACTCGCCCTAACGGGCTCGTTGAAATACTATTCTGTTCCTACAACTCTACTTGATCTGAATTCCCGGAGACACACACTGTGGTGATAATCTGTATGTATTAGATCGTGATGCACTTCTTGCCAGACCTTGCATCATTTTATTAGTTCGTACTAGTTCGTACCGGTGTCGTGCGAGCACCCTACAAGGTTGTATTGATTTGTACTGAGAGAAGCCGATTCATGGCGATTTTTTGGTCAATAGTGGAAATTTGAATTCATTCGTGTCTATTCTTGAACATTTTCATATAAGAAATCGCAAAAATGATTAGTGAATCTTGACACAGCCGTACTGGACAAGAGCGGACGAACAATCACGAACACTCAAGAGCACCCAAAGAATACCCCATACGGTTTAGTACTGTCTAGTACGACAGCGATACAATGCGGTGCGGAATTGCAAAAAATCACACGATGGAGTGCGAAAGTTTTAAACAGTTTATGCGTATGCAGATCAACCAAGAATACCCCAAAATGATTACGTAGCAGTCCGGATCTCAGTGCGGATATCCACGATTGCCCAATATTTTCACGCCGTAGTAGATCGTGTCACAAAATCGCAAAGCTGACAGGGGATTAACCCTTTACCCAACGAATCGGTCGCATCCGCTCGCGTAATATGCAAATTCAGCAGTTGAAAAAATATTATTTTTCAAAAAATGTCAACAAAACCATACATGTGAGCCCTCGTTGGAACGAGCTCGTTCCAACGAGGGGTCACGCGATATGGTTTGGTTGACATTTTCTGAAAAATTTGAAAAAATGATATTTAAAACACAAAATTTTGATATCGTCTGCGTTGGGTAAAGGGGGTAAGGAGATTCACGATATAACTCGTAAGACGGACCACGTAGTACTGATATACACACGGAAAAAGGGATTCATGATAATGAGAGAGAGAGAGAGAGAGGAGAGAGAGAGAGAGAGGAGAGAGAGAGAGAGAGAGAGAGAGAGAGAGAGAGAGAGAGAGAGAGTAGGGGAATTTATTGTGTGATACAATGATACAAGGGAGAGGGTTAGGTTATCAGTTCTAGAAATTGCGAAGGAAGTACGAGATATCGTCAAACTGTTCATTTCGGAGTGCTAGGAGGAGAGAATTGGTACGGGACGGGGGAGGAACACAAGGGCAATAGCGAGGGCTTCGTGTCTGAGAAACGCAACAAATATGCTGCTTACCGAAGTGTTAACAAATAACACGTACTCGTAATGATCTTTTTATAATTTCCTCAAGCACAACAGCTACAATATTCTTTAGTACAATACAAGGCCTTGAACAGATTCTTTATCAGGTGGTATCAACAAACTAAAATGATTTTGTTTCAAACATTATCCCATAACATATGTGTTATTGGAATATTGTCGTGGTTTCATTGTAGTGACCGTATCCATTCTGACCTTTTTCAACCGAATTGTCAATATATCGACTTGAATAGAAAATAAAGCCATGTTTTAAATTGATTATCTAAGTACAAACACAAAATCAATCTATAAAACATATGAGTCGAGCATTGATTTCTAAGTTTTACCTCAAATCATTGTTTCTCAACTACAGTCGTAGCAATGCCGCAAAAGGTTCACGTGCCCCGATATTTTAAACAAATACACACAAAAATGAATATGCAGAACCAAGCAAACGGTGTCACCATCGGCCATTTAAAGGCATACAAGAGGCTCGGAGAAACATGGCTCACAATTTTCGTCATTGGAAGAGATTTACAGGAAAGTTAGCCCCCCCCCCCCCACACACACACACATAGGGCCTACACACATACGAAATTTCCTAATTTCTTATAAAGATTGAAATTTCGAAATGTTAGCGAATTTGTATCATCGATGTGTGCATCACGTCACAAACTTCGGGAAAATGGAAGCTGGCTTTTTACAATTTTTTCCCAATGCATTTGTAGTACGTTTGATCGTTTGCTTAGTATTCTGTGTTGAAATCACTTAAATATTATTTATTATTGGTGTTTAAGGTCACATACTTATGCACAGTGGTTAATCGTGACCGTGGCAGTTTTACGGGTGGAGGAAGCCGGATTACCCGGAGAGTACCACCGAGCAACGACGAGCATCTGTCAGCTCCTCAACATTCTAACTCTGTCCAAGCTCCGCTCAAGCAGGGTTACAACGGTTGAAGACATGTGCACCATCGACGTGCAGTACGCCTTAGTACACGGCGACATCGTGCCCCCATGTAGGCAACCGGGATAAAGTGCCTTGCCCAAGGACACAACGCGGGTCGTCCCGGACGGGGATCGAACTCGGGACCTCTAGCATGGAAGTCCAACAGTCTACCACTGAGCCACCGCGCTCCCAAATCACTTAAAGAAATAAGAAATATAGAATATGCCCATAGTAGCTTGGTGTACCAAATGTTCACCACGAGCGGTGAAGTGGTGTTAACCGGTTAACACCACTTCACCACTCGTGGTTTATACCATGATCGTCAGATTAATAAGTGTTTAAATGTTAAATAAATCAATATTCACACGTGCGATTCTGTTTGTGTTTACATCAGTACCGGTGGGTGGTACTTACGCTGGCAATTTTATCGCCGAAACGAAATAGAAAACGAAAATTACGGGGCCTTTTTTCATTTTAGTTTAAACAGTATTTATTCAATAATTGACATGTGTATACATATCACAATTACAGAAGGGTAAAAAAAATTCTGAACAGCACTAGATACAATAGTATACACAAAACAAGGAAAACAGGTTACTGTGTAGATGAGGGATTCGACAGAAAGCTGAAGCTTATGTAAGTCGTCTCCCTGACAAATTATAACTTTCTCCTGAGATGGTAGAGATCAGCAGGAGAGCCCACGCGTCGACACATGATATCCGAGACCTTCCCTCCATTATAAATTAAGTTACAATTTTAATTTAATAGCATAATACCATACTATTTCGTGTTATGGGTGCTTTAGTAAGTAACATGTGACAACGTATGTTTGTTAATTTTTATTATCTTATGAGGCAAATATAATTAAAAACGTAATAAATAATTACCGGTTTCATTTCACTCTTCACGAGGCGACAAGTGATAAATTTAGACAAGTTTGCATTCAAGGCGAGGTCACCAAAGGGCATCTTGGATGTAGTTCCACTGTAGGTGTACATTTTAACTTCTGAAATTCCATTACTGGCGTGTTCACCACGGTTGGTGTGTAAAGCTAAAATTTATGTCATAGGCTTTTCATATATAGTAGAATATGTAATCATGGTATAAAACGGCGTTTTCATCATCGTTTGATGTTGTGTAACTTTTTTCTATTTATTATATCAACAGTGTGGGCATCGTAATATATAATATAGACACTGTCCTTTTTATTTGGGAAGTGAGAATTGCTAATGTTTTTCCTCAGAAGAATAAAAACATCAAATTACTGTAAAACGCATTGGCTAAACAACAAGCCAAAGTGGACTCTTTGTGTTGTGCGGTGTGATACTGATAGATATTCTTAACCCTTTACCCAACGTAACGGCCAAAACCGGCCAGCGCTATTCTCAAAAATCGCCAATTAATTTTCATTATTTTTTTCATTTTTTGTCTCAAAAATATAGGTTGTGACCCCTCGTTGGAACGAGCCCGTCGAGCTCGTTCCAATGAGGGGTCATAACCTATGTTTTTGAGACAAAAAATGAAAAAAATTAGTTATTCAAGAATTATTTTTGCAAGTGTCGGCTGCTTTCCACGTTAGGTAAAGGGTTAATGAAGGATTAGCTGTGAACTAGTTCCTTCTAATTAGCTTGCCATCAAAAACTAGGGTTCTCTTCGTTACTTTTAACAAACGAAAACAACAAACTCCCCCGGGAGCTGTCTGCTGCTTTCGTTTGTTAAAAGTAACAAAAGGAAACTTGTCTTTATCTTCTACTGATATCATCGGACATACATTATTCTCAGTAATTACTTGCTTCTTAATTGGACCATCCGCGCATGTCTAATAATTTGATGGGAGATAACTTTATCGAAACTTGCGACTGTATAAAGTATTTATTCAATTAAATGCAACTTTTTGTTGATAACCTACAGTGTTTTATTGAAGAAAAACAATGCCTCATTGGCAATTAACGTCAGGGGCGGCGGAGCGGGGGGGGGGGGGCATACAGGGGGACGCCCCCCCCCCCACTTTTTCACCAATTATAGCAATTATAGGTACCCGAACGGCATTTTCCGACATAACGTACACAACCCCTATATATATATTGGTCACTACACATCACCAATACATATATGACCACATTGATTTTCTTTGAACCCGAGAGGCCGCTTTTCCGGCACATGAACATGATACTTTATAAATTCATTAAGTATGATAGGTGGTAAGTGAATGTGTGGGTGAGACCAATCAATATTTTCAACGTACAGCCCTGAGGCTGCACGTTGAAAATATTAATTGGTTTACCCACAAATAATGAATATGGCCTCTTCCAATTGCTACCATTGAATTGATATGGAAGATACCAACAGCGTTTAAGGGTTAAGTAAAAACAAAACAAAATAAAATAAATACGCTGAGGTTAGTGTCTTAAATAGTGTGAATTCAAGGGTAAGGGGTAGCGTATATAAATTTATATATTTTGCATGAATACACCGCCCCACCACCATTGACACCCCCTCCCCGAAGAAGGTGTGACCCCCCCCCCCCCCACTTTTTTCGAGCTTCCGCCGCCTCTGATTAACGTTGAAAGTTTGTTCAAACACAATTTCCAATACCTTATTAACCCTTTACCGAACATGAAAAGAAGACGACACTTCCTAACAAAATTCTTGAATAACTATTTTTTTCCAGTTTTTGTCTCAAAAACATAGGTTATGACATAGGTTATGGCCCCTCTTTGGAACGAGCTCGACGAGCTCGTTCTAAAGAGGGGTCGTAATCTATGTTTTTGAGACAAAATATGCAAAATATAATGAAAATTAATTGACGATTTTTGTGAATAGCTCTGGCCGGTTTATGAAGGTCTTTCAAAACAATCGCATTGTTACGTCGTATGAATCATTAGAGGAAGAGGGATCAATTTTCACTGTTCTACCCATGACAAAGATTACTTTGATACCGACTTAATTATTTATTGGATCGGTATTACGGTTTGTTGTAACTAATGCGTTTCGTACTGTGATGACTGGAGCGGTCTATTTTTCGATCTGATCGCGATCCTATCACTACACACTTACACCAGTGGAACACAAATTCATAAATAAAATATTGCGAAATCAAGGCTGAATCAGGAAACAAATAAAGGAACATACCACGTAATGTACTGGATTTCGATTTGTGTTTCGACAGGTGAGATTCTACGCATTATTCGTAGTGTAGAAAGCTGGGGGGGGGGGGGGGGGGGGACGGAGAATTTTTAATGGATTCTCAGTCAGTCGTGATTAGGTCGTTAATTCTTTATTCACTTTTGTAAACACATTACTGTATAAAGTCCAATAGCATCATGTTGAGTGTGTAGGAACCTACCCATGTTTACTATTTATCTATTGGTGTTTAAGGTCACATACTTCTGCACAATGGCTAATCGTGACCGCAACATGGATATAAATAAAGGCAAGTCAGTCAATCGTTTAAACCCATGTTGCCCATTTTAGAGGACTTCCACTCCAAGCACTGGTGATTGGGTCCCATTTTACCATTAAAACAGAGCTTGTTTACCACAGTAAAAAAAACCACCGTTTCACTTCCTGGGTTTCCCACGGGGGACCATATTTACTAAATAACAATTTTTAAAAGAAATTCTGCTTTAAAAACGTTATGAACAGTCATTGGAATGAGTGGCCATGAACTGTGTTCTCGAAGACAACATTCGAATAACACTTTTTGAGTACAGCGTCCTTTGACGGGGGTAAAATGATTATGCGTGTCCTGTTATTAAATGACCAGTTTGTTAGGCCAACATAATTATGAAGTACCAAATATATAATAAAGGTACCCAACACCCCCGCACCCCTGACTTATATCTCCATGAAAATCACTTTCGATAAAGTTATCTCCCTTGAAATTATAAGACGGGTGAGGAGGCCCAATTAAGAAGCAACTAATTGTTGAGAAAACACCAGTGATATCAGTAGAAAATAAAGCCAAGTTTCCTTGTGTTACTTTTCATAAACGAAAACAACAGACAGCTCTCGGAGCTGTCTGTTGTTTTCGTTTATTAAAAGTAACAAATGGAAACTTGGCTTTTTATGGTAAGCTCATTGGAAGCCACTACTTCACAGATAATCCCCCATTAAGAATATCTGTTAGTATGACACCTACCAACACTAAATAAGTGTCTACTTTGGCTCCATTTAGCGACTGTGCGTTACAGTAATTAGCAAAATTTTATTCTTCCCCGGAAGAAAACTAGTAAATCTTACCTCCTAAACTTGATATTAATGGAAAGGATAGTGTCTGTATTATATGTCACGATGGGCGCACTGTTGATATAATGAACAAAAAAAAGTTACAGAACATCAACAGATAGCGAAAGCGCTGTTTTCTTATTTTTAAATGGGTTTCAGCCGAGAATAATAGTCAAACGTTCAAATTGATTAAGGGAACAATCTCCAAAAGCCAGCTTCTATATTTTTATGTTACTCCACAGGTGAATGCCAGAAGTTTGTGAAATGATGATGCACACATCGATGACATTTCTAAATTTCAGTTTTTATATGGAATTCCCATATCTTGGTGTCAAATTTATTGAAAGCTTTAGAAAATTATGGGTAGCTAACTTTTCTGTAAATCTCTTCCAATCACGAAAATTGTCAGCCATGTTAAATAATACAAAGTGCGGAAATAGATGACCACAACTGAAAGCTTGTGGTGATTATTCACTCTAGAATGTTTTAATTTTTAATTTATAATCTCTGAAAAGTAGAGGATATCTAGTGTTTTTGAGTGAATACCGAAAATTATCTCATGAGTGACCTATACAAATGGTTATTTTTCGCAAGCGCTTGCGCGAGCGAACACAGCCATTTATCTCAGTCAAAAACACTAGATTTTCTTTGTATTATACGCTTTTAAAAAGAATCTGATAATTCCACTCGTTTCAACCTTGAATTGATGCATGGAAGTAAACAGTGCATTGAATCATTGAAACGCGGAAGAGATTTGATCGATACTCGGAACAGATAGCGTCTTGCGATCTGATTCAACTGGAGGGTTTCTAGTCCAAACATGGCCTGAAAGTCCGCCGTAATATACGTTTTTGGTTTGGTACGTCCTTTCAAAGGACGAACCAAACCAAAAACTTATATTACGGACTATCAGGCCATGCTTGGACTAACGGGTTTCATGCATCAATTCAAGATGAATACGTGTTGAATTCTTCCTGGAAGTGATCGGTATCCACTCAAAAACACCAGTTACTTTTCATTATACGTTTTTGGAACATATTGATCATTTCCACTGATAATTTGACTCGTATTCACCTTGAAGTGATGCTTTGAAAGCCGCCATTTTGATTGATACCGTGAAAATGAAAATTTCTATATCTTCAGAGTGGGGGATTGTAATTTCTGTCTTTCCGAATTTTTTTTTCGATGACCTACCGTTTAGCGTAGAATAAATGAGTATCATTGCTTTTTGGCTCGAAAATAAACCCAGTGGACCATAGCACTTTCTGCTTGTGCTTTTTCTTAGAAATTCAAGATATTCATTGAGTTAAAAAACCCGCCGGTTAGATTTTATATGTATTTTTGATACTTTGTTTTTGACAACCAGGATAAATTTCTGCCATTCCAACACTCAGGGAAATTTCATGAATAAATTACGATATATATCCATTGAAAAATATAGTGTATATCTTTCTTAAAAAATAAAGGTTAGGCCCCATTTTTGTAAAACTGCATATGGGCGGGCGTTCTTTTTAATTTTTGTAATTATTTTTTTGCCATCAAAAATTCACGTTCTTGGCTTTCTTATGTTTTAATCCTCATAATCTACAGAATAACATGGGTGGTGGTGTATTTCACTCCTTGAGTGCTAAAGCATCCAAAGCCTTGTTGCACTCAAGGGCCACATTTATTAATTTTATTAACTTGGGTAAAATATATCGGACATAAACCATTTAAATTTTTTTTTTCAAGTTTACATTGGTTATAAAAAGGGAGCATGCAGCAGCCAAAAGGACCATGTGAGAGGGCCTGAGAAAGAGATTTTTAAATTTTTTAGGCCTCATGACTGTTAATTGGAACGAGTCCGTTCAAATGAACAGACATAATCTGAAGAAAGCGTAAAAAATGGAAATAATCTTGGGTTGTTTCTTCATATAATGATACGTGCTTTTACCTATTGACCGTGTAAAATGGGTGAACACAACACTCATGTATTCAGAAATAATTACTTTGTCTTATGAAATATGGACGCAAAGTACAAACCGATAAGGAAATGCGTTTAATAACTCAAGTGCATATGAACAGACGGGTTATAAAACATTATAACTCGCTCGAGAACTTCGATATTGGAAACCAATCCATTATGATCGCAATCCACTGTGCAAATGATTTAAATGTTTTTCAATGCCCTTGAAGCAACACATGCTGCGCAGATATTACACACAACTACTGGCGTCTGAAAGGGGTTGCGAAATAGATAAAACACGTCCTCATCAGTGACGGATATTGGAGAAAGGGTGGCGTCTTTTGGAACCCCAAAAAACTTGAACAGGTAGAATACTAAGAAATAATTATATTATTTTAACCCTTCACTTAACATGAAAAGCAGACGACACTTGCAAAAAAATCTTGAATAACTAGTTTTTTCATTTTTTGTCTCAAAAACATAGGTTATGACCCCCTCTTTGGAACGAGCTCGACGATCTCGTTCCAACGAGGGGTCATAACCTATGTTTTTGAGACAAAAAATGAAAATTAATTGACGATTTTTTAGAATAGCGCTGGCCGGTTTTGGCGGCTACGTTGGGTAAAGGGTTAATCCTCTGCACACTGAAATCAAAATAAATAAATTTGAATTAGGTCTAAAAAAGGTAAAAATTTGTTTCTCAGGCCCTCCCGCGTGGCCTTTTTGCTGCCGCATACCCCCTTTTTATAACCAGTGCAAATTTAAAAAAATAAAAATTAAATGGTTTATGTCTGATATTTTGCACAAGTTGATAAAATTGTTAATTTTGTCCCTTGAGTGCAGCAAGGCTTTGCAATGGTTTAGTACTGCAAAGCCTTCTTGCACTCAAGGGACGAAATGCACATCCAGCCATGCTATTCTGTAGATTACGAGGCCTAAAACATAAAACAAACAAAGAACATGAACCTTTGATGGCAAAGAAATAATTACAAAAATAAAAAAAAATAAATTAAAAACCACGCGCCCACATGCAATTTTGCAAGAAATGGCATGAGAAACAGAAGGTCTACTTTGTGGGGCCTTAGCAAATTTTCTTTCATAATGCAACCATGAATTTAGCCAATTAAATTTTATTTAAAAGACCTCATTGTGCTCTGTCAATCAAGAATAAATTGGTTGATTCAACGTTGCGTTATGGGGAAAAACAGCAACTTGAAATTCTGATATTTCTCATTATGCAGAGGGTTAAACACTATTTCAGTTGTATCAAACATTCAAAGACGTACATCAATGATGCACAGTTTCTACATTTCTAGGTTGGCCCTCAACCTGTCTTTCAACCGATTGTTAGCTTTCACGACATCGGGCTTTTTCTTACCCCACATCTTCAGCATTCGAAGACAGCCTTCCTCGATTGCCAACACTCCTTCAGAACCATTCGTAAACCACCGGACGATTTTGAAAGTGAAGGGCTGAATATTATGTTCAAAATTTTATATGTGCTTATGGTAGTGTGCGAGTTTGCTTCAGCGTAATTAAAGAAAATCGCCAACTTAAAATAACGCACGAGTTGGGTGTTCAGAACAACTATATACTACCGATGTTCAGCATCCATAGTATACAGTGGTTTTTAACTTTCCACTCACATGTTAATTCAAGTGAACGGCGAGGCAATGCGAAGTGAACAATAAGACATGATAAGACCGACTGTAATCAGAACATCTTACTTTACCCACAGCTTTGGAACAAACTGGATAACAAGCTACGAAATTGTAAAAATTAGAAAACTTTCCAATCACTTCTCAAAACATACTTATTCAAAGCTGCATACTATCCTGAGAAATTTCCAATTTCTTAAGCACTATGTCCTCAAAGTCAATTGCTACTACTACTATGCTTTATTACTTTGCTTTCCACAGGTTGTTCACATTTTGTCAATGTAAAGCACAACAGAGTATATCTTACCTCCTACAAGTATCTGGGAATTTCATTGGTTCAAAGACGTCACACGCAGACTGCATAAAAAACCATATACTGCCTGTCAATATCAATATACGCTAGCAGTATGGGTAATCTCCCCTTTGTTCATTGATTATTCAAAATGGCGGCAGCCGATAAACGCTTCAAGTTGAAAGATTGAGTGTTGGAAGCCCATATTTAGTCTGAAGTGCAGGTTAGGCAACTTAAAGGCTTCATATTCTGTGGATGTGTGTCATGTTACCTTCGAAGTAAAACTGTTTGGTATGTATGAATTTGCGTTGTTACAATTTATGTGAGGGTGCCTGTAGGCGCTCTCCCATAAATTGTAACAAGGCAAAGACACGTGAACACATTGTGAGAATTCTCTCATTTAATTTTGATCGCTTTGTTATTAGTTCTGTGCATCGATGCAACAGTCGGTAAGAAAAATTCGTTACACAGTTTGTTGGTGGCCTAATATGGTATATATGGTGTCAGTTAATTATATATTGGACAAGAGCTTCACTCTCGTCCAATATATAATTAACTGACACCATATATACCATATTAGGCCACCAATAAACTGTGTAACTAATAATATTATTGATTACGCTATATAAATATCCATCCATCTGGACGTTTCGTATTTAACTGGATATTATTACTTCTCTTCAACCTATTATTGTCATTCTCTGGCATTCCTATGAAAGTTCAACACCCCAATTGTATTGTATCTCTTGCAACAAAACATTGAAATCTTCTTAAACAAGTGCAACGCCAAGGTTGGCTATGCCCCCGCTCCCCACTGTCAAGCATGAGTTCTTTCTAGTCATTTAACTTTATTGATATTGAATTAATAAATGTCTTATATCTCCTTTAACTCATAGCACCAATACAGCAGGAAACTAAATATGTCCATGGGACACTGATGCCCCTGCTTTATTATAAACTATATTTAGTGGTTAACAAAGTCCAAAAAGGGTCAATAACTCATATTAAGAATTATCACACCACTCCCAAAATCAAACCTCCCTGGTATATCGTCTACAGTAAGCTATATTTCAAGTTTGATTGAAATCCGACACCTACAACTCCAGTTACCATCGAAAACCAATCTCAACATGTCTTCTAAGTCGGAAAAGTGCCATAACTCTGCCACAGAATATCGGACCAAGCCCACTATCAATCCCAATCTGTACTATGTGGTAATAAACCAATGTATAACATTTTGTTTCATTTCGTTCAGTCAAACTAAAGTTATCGTCGGGAAACCAATATCAACATGTTTTCTATGTCGGAGAAGGGCCATAACTCTGCCAAAGAATATCGGACCACATCCACTATTAATCCCAACCTGTACTATGTGGTTTATAAACCTATGTATAAAATTTTGTTTCATTTTGTTCAGTCAATCAAAAGTTGTCGTCCGGAAACCAATATAAACATGTTTTCTAAGTCGGAAAAGGGCATTAACTCTGCCCAAAAATATCAGACGAAGTCCACTATCAATTCCAACCTGTATTATGTGGTTATAAACCTATGTATAAACTTTTGTTTCATTTCGTTCAGTCAAACTAAAGTTATCATCCGGACAAGGGTAACACTTAACGCCCCTGCCAAAATTGGCGGGGGGCGTAAAAAGTGCCGAAGCCAAAGTGCTCTCACACCCCCTAGCATCGCGTTGTCTGCCTGTCGACGATGCATGTACTGTCCCTAAAATGACAGGTCCGTAACCACAAATTAGACTGTATCCTAGCGGCCGTTTTCCGGCCAGGAACACGATATGTCATAACGTCATTATATAGGATGGCTGTTCAGTAAATGTGGGGTAGACCAATCAATATTTTCAACGTGCAGCCTCGGGGCTGCACGTTGAAAATATTGATTGGTCTACCCCAAATAATGATTATGGACTCTTCTGATTGCTGACATTGAACTGGCATTGAAGATACCACTGGAGTTCAAAGGGTTAATTTAACTTAATAATCAGACATAATGGCTTTGGTTATGAGCGTGCCATTTTCGATGTGTAGTTGTAGTAAGGAATTTTATTAACTTATCAGATTTGAATACCTCCTTAGATATGATACAATGGTAACTTTACATTATAAAAGTATGAAATTCAGACATGAGAGGTTTATAAGATACCCAATACTACGTGCAAAATTCACTAGGGTATAATTATGTTTATAGAAACGTAAAAACACAAGAAACGGAGTCACCCGCACCCCACAAAAATGTTGAAAATCGTCGTTTAAAATATGGTAAGGTAAGACATTGGCAACTAGCTTTCATTATGCGATCGTAAAATGTTACCGGAAAAAAGTACTTTTTCAGAAGACAACATTTTGTTCGATCTATTGGAAAAACCAAGGACCTGATTATTATATAGCTTCGTTACACCAGAAGGTTGTTCAACAGTTAGCAAAGATAGACCAATTAATATCTTTAACCTGCAGCCGTTGGCTGCCGATCAAACCTAGTAATAGTAGTAGTACAATATTTTATTTATTTAAGTGTCACATTTCAATATACATACATAATATACATAGAGTATTTACAAAATATTTATATTTATTAATAATTATTTATTGGTGTTTAAGGTCACATACCTATTCACACTGGCAATCGTTACCAGTACAGTTTTATGGGTGGAGGAAGCCGGAGTACCCGGAGAGAACCACCTAGCATCGACGACCAACTGTCAGCTCCTCAACATTCTAACTCTGTTCAAGCTCCGATAACGCAGGGTTACAGCGGTTGAAGACATGTGCAACATCGACATGCAGAACGCCTTAGTACATTGCGTCATCGTGTCCCCATGTAGGCAACCCGCTTTGTCCAAGTGCTTTGCCCAAGGACACAACGCGGGTGGTCCCGGACGGGAATCGAACCCGGGACGTCTAGCATAGAAGTTCCACTGCTCTCCCACAAAATATTTATATGAAATCCAGCCTCTGGAGGCTTATGAGACACATTTCATCAAATGTAGGTAATTTTTACAGTAGTTTAAAAAGGAAACTAAAAAACAACCCCTACCCCCCCCCAAAAAAAAAACAAAAAAAAAACTCAAAACAAAACGGCAAGCACATACAAACACACACCCACCCACACCGACACACACATAGATACACCCCCCCCCCCCCCCCACACACTCACTCACACATAGATTATAAAGTATATTTCAAACCAACTGATTATTGTTGCACACAAAATCATTTCATCCTCAACATACATTTAAAGGTATCATCAAATCACAGCTCATTCGTTTCCACTGCAATTCAAGTGATAAGGTAAATTTCGCAACGAGGCTTGTTCTACTCTATTTGGCACCCTCAGGTCGAGGGGGGGGGGGGGGGGGGGGGTTTCACGGCGCTTTTTGCGTAGCCTGAAATCCCAAACTCTGAAAAAGCTCGAATGTTCAGCAGAAATTACTGATTTCGAACCACTGAAAATTAAACACAACAGACGTTGCAGAATTGTAGTGGCGTGGTATTCGATTGCAAAAAGCCTTGTTGTAGATTGCATACTTTTATGCCTGATCAGAAAGAGGAATTTTCCTTCGAACAAACGAAAAATCATTATCAGATCCGTAACTCTCTCCATTGCGATTCACCAAATATTATTTACCTTATCACTTGTAAACCATGTCGGAAACAGTATGTTGGTCAAAGTAAAAATCCTTTCCGCGAACGTGCAACTAGACACAAATAGGATATAACACATAATGCTGATACCGCAGTGGCACACCATTTAACCTTCCAGGCCATTCTTTGGACGATTTCGAAATCTATCCTATTGAAAACCATCAATTAAAGACACATTAGAAGTAACGGATGAATTTAGAGAATAACGTGAAGTTTTTGGATCAATACGCTTCAATCCCTCTGGCCATTTGGTATGAATATATCAGAGGGAGAAAACGAAAGGAGGTCCATCATTCCTTTCACTTTAACATACAAATGAATATCGCAAAAGCAAAAATATTAAAAGATGAGTTCAATATAACCAACTCTAAATTAAACGAATCTTTGAATCTTCGACCTGTCATCGTCTATAAGAAAAACAAAAGCTTGTGTAGGAAATGTCTGTGCTAGTGCGAATTTTTTAACCTTAAAAACAATAAAGTAGAACAACGTTGGGAAATCTACAAATGCAAAGAGTATAAAAGTATGTGCAAACCCCTTCAGAATTGGATGAAGGAACACGTGCATGCCGGAGTCAAATCTCATTAGAGTTGAGATTTGTTTCGATATGCAAATGTTACCCTTACACATCCCACCCCTGTGAAATAACCATTGGTTTCGGTCATGACTGAGATAATTTTCGGTATCCACTCAAAAACACTAGATTTTCTTTCTGTTATACGCTTTTTATAAGAATCCGATCATTCCTATCGTTAATTCCACTCTTTCGTTTTAGCCTTGACCTTGAACTGATTCATGAAAGTAAACAGCTGATGCACACTGATATGCAGACGTGATTTGACTGATACTCTGAACAGGCAGCATCTTGCAATCTGATTCAGCTGGTGGGTTTCAAGCATCAATTCAAGGCGAATACATGGTTAATTACTGCTGGAAATGATCGGTATCCACTCAAAAACACTATTTCATTTCATTATACGTTTTTAGAAAAAAATGATCATTTCCAGCGATAACCTGACTCGTATTCACCCTGAAGTGATGCTTTGAAAGCCACCATTTTGATTACTATCGTGAAAGTGAAATTGTCTATGCGCATTCCATAGAAGTTAGCCGTCGCCACCACAGCGCTGGGATATATACACAACTTCACACATACATACTTGGTTTAACATGATCATACATGAAACTGTTTTCGACGGTTAAACATTTTGTGTACAGCCAATGTTAAAACATATTGTAAATTTTCGTTATTCATTAAAAAAGAGAGTTTTTCATCAGTTTAAACCAAAGACAGTCTCTATTCATGGTATCGAATGTGTTTTTAGCATCAACAAAGCAGACATAAGTGTCTTTGCGGGAGAGTTTTCTTTTGTTGATTACATACTGAGTCAAAAAAGAAAGTATAATAAACAATTTTTTAGTATTATTGACTTTAATCCCAAACAAATTATTGTACATTCATATTTCGAGTCTAGCTGTTTGAATTTGCATAATTTCATGTTCTTACTGTTGCCAGCGTCAAGTCAGGACGTCGCAATTCAGACATGGGGTGAACTGAAAAGTTTACACATGCAGTCAATAGCCAGTATGTCCACCGTTTGCCTGATAAGTCCCTGGATGTCACCCTGTGGTATTGCGTTTCACTCCTGTCTCAGAACATTACGTTAGTCGCCTAACGTCTGAAGATCATGAAGTCGTACCCGACGGTCCAGTTGATCCGAAAGATGCTCGATTGGCGACAAATCTGGTGAAAGTGGGGTCCAGGGAAGAAGTTCGATGCTCTGCTCCTCAAGAAAGTCACGACAGATACGCGCCACGTGACATCGGGCATAGTCTTGCTGGAATAACTGCAATCCGACCTTAGCGTTGAACAAAGGGACAAGAACAGCGTTAAGAATTTCGTCCCTATATCGCTGCCCTTCAAATTACCATCGATGAAGATCAACTGCGTTCGCTGGTGCAAGGAAATTCCTGCCCAAACCATTACACTACCCCCACCGAAACGGTCGCATTCCCGCACGCAAGCATCAGAAACCCGTTCTCCTTGTCGGCAATACACTCTTGCCCTACCATCAGCGCGCTGTAGACAAAATATGATTGATCACTAAAACGAACTGTGCTCCAACGCTGCTGAGTCCAGCGAACACGATGACATATCGATTCCATTCTGACGGTATGATGACGTTGGGCAAGGATTGGTCTGTGGTATGGACGCCTACTTCGGATGCCATGTTCAGCGAGTCTGTTGCGGTTTGTGCACTGATTCTATTGTTAGTTCTACCAGGAGTAATTGCTGCTCTCCTCGTCGCTGGAAGGAAGCGATCCTGCAGTGAGACGTCCTGATGTACCGGTCTAGTGCAGGGGTTGTAACTCTTGGTCGACCTGGACGCGGTCGGTTGGCAGTAGATCCAGTGGTTCTATACCTTCCAATGAGATGGTAAATAGTGGCCACAGTGACTCCTAACTCAGCAGCGAGCTCATCAAGAGGTATCCCAGCCATACCAATGACCCAGGCTCTCCAGCACAACATAATACAAAGAAAATCGTCGGTCACCCATTCAATTTGACATTCGCTGGTTGCACGTGCTCATTTGAAATTCGTAGCAAAATTGTATACGGTTGGGTGGACAACAACAACATGTCATTAAACTCTTTGCACGACTTCTTGTCCACAAACATGCAACATTAGAACTATTATATTTCATCCTTTATGCTATTTTTTCACATTTGTTTCTATTATACCCTTTTTTGACTCAGTATATTATAAAGTGCGTAGATATGGTCAGTACAATTTCTATCTTTGCGGAAGCCGTTTTGTTCATCTACTGGTATTTCTTCTTCTTCCAACTATTTACATATCATTTGATCTACCTATAGAACGGCCTCTTACCAGACAAGTTATCCCCACCCCGACACTCCGCATGGATGTTGCAAAATCAGTAAATAAAGAATTAAATGCCTTCATGGTATTTTAGCGACAAGAGGGAGTGCTGAGTGTGTCACGATTGAAAATTCTAATCTTATTTGTTAGGACACAATTTCCTTTTCCTTTTTCGGAACAAGACGCGCAATAATTGCACAGGTCTTGCTCCGTCTTTCGAACTCAGTTATCGGAAACAGTGACACTGCCCAACAAGTGATAAATATGACTTGCTATTGGCAAAACACAATTTCTCTTCTCTTCATTGATACCTTACGTAATATGCTGGGGAGTTGATATCTTTAACACTTTACCTAACATGAAAAGCAGACGTCACTTGCAAACAAAATTCTTGAATAACTAATTTCTTTCATATTTTGTCTCAAAAACATGGAGGAGCGCGTTCCAATGAGGGGTCATAACCTATTGTTTTGAGAAAACAAATGAAAAAATGATGGAAATTAATTGGCGATTTTTGAGAATAAAGCTGGTCGGTTTTGGCCGTTACGTAGGGTAAAGAGTTAATATTCTTAGAGAGGCTGTGGCCTGTGGCCCCACTGTGAGGGTGAGTGGGATCCGACTCGTCTAGTCGAGGTGCCGCGAGATAGAGGAAATGTCTAGAGAAGGTGTAGAACTGTTCGTGGGGGAGGGGGGGGGGGGTGGACTGGCTTATAAAAATAAATTCGCTCAGACAATATTCAACCCTTTACCTTACATGAAAAGCAGACAACACTTGCAAACAAAATTGTTGAATAACTATTTTTTTTTCATTTCATTATTTGAGTCAAAAACGTAGCGAATGACCCCTCGTTGGAACGAGCTCATCAACGAGCTCGTTCCAATGAGAGGTCATAAACAATGTTTTTGAGGCAAAAAAATTAAAAATGATGAAAATTGGTGACCTTTGTGAATAACGCTGCCCTCTTGGCCGTTACATTGAGGTAAAGAGGTAATGATCGTGTCATTCTACTTGAAATGTTTATTTTGTTATTAAAATTTTGCCTGTCCAAATCCGCCTAAATATATACACACCCTTGCACTCCTACACCATATATTTAATATAAGTATATTGTAATGAAGAACTGTTTGAGAAGAAACTGAATTGACGAACAATTCTACATTGGTGTGCTTACACTTCAAACAGTAACAAAAAACTATTATCGAAAAATTCAGTGACGGGTTGACAGCGTTTTTGTCCATGGTAAGTTAATTTTTAGTTTAGTATTGTTAGTTAATTTTCAGTTTGGCATTATTCCAATTGTTATGAGAACAAAATGCAGAATGAGGTTATTATTAATTATATCTTTGTGAGGAAATGGCATAATATATCCCTTTCCCTTTCCATAAGATGCATATTTTATCGTTTTGCACGAACTCACTGCTTCCTTGCATGTGTGGGTTGTCTCAGATAGTAGAGCTTTCAACGGCCAGGGTTGTATACGGAACAACCTACAAAATGTACCGTTAGTCAACAGTTTCTCCGAAATAACACCAGACCATTGCCTCATTGTCGACAGATTGCTGTAGCAAAACAATGAGGCAATAATCTGGCATTTCAATGGATGAGGAAGAAACATGAAATTGTGTATTTTCCTGGGTCTATAAAGGGGGTGACCCATTTCCGAAGCCAATGATAAAGAAAATGCTTTATTATTTTTGGAAAAAAAACCCAAAATGAGGCGAATAACGCTAAATCGAAAATTAATTAACCACAGGCTTATCTCATTTATAGCTGTAATGTCTTACAGTGTATCATGAGAGAGTGTGAAAATAATCATGAGATCATTTCCTGTTCAACCGTAGATAGAATATTCAAGCCAGAAGTCTAAGTATTAACCTTTCTTCTAACATGAAAAGAAGACGACACTTACAAAACAATTTCTTGAATAACTAATTTAATGGAATCTATAAGGACATTTATCATTACTAACAGACATGTTTGCTTACTAAATATTATGAAATGAGGAACAACCACAGCTGTAATAATATAATGCACCGCGTAGTTTCACCAACTGTGTTAATATCTTGATGTTTTCAATGCGTATTAAATATTTATTGGTTGGAATATCTATAACTGGAACATGAAATAATATCTGTATAACTTTGCGAGTAAAATAAAACTCGAGGATATGTATCCAAATTTTCCTCTGCAAACTGTATATAGACTTTTGAACAATGATTTCACATGATAAATTTTCATGATTTTTTCATCAAATCTAGTCATGGCTGCTTTGAAGCAGCCATGACTAGATTTTATGAAAAATATTTTAATTTTTTAAGTGTTTTAATAATAATAATAATAATAATAATAATAATAATAATAATAATAATAATAATATTTAATATTTTAAAATTACTCAGCGATTCAAGAGTGAAAACAACTGTAATCTGCACACAAACTTCTCGAAAAATGGGTAAACCTATGACTCATAACAGCGTCGAATTTCTTACAGAATTTTGACTGGTGGACAGAGAGTTTTGGTATGCCTTTGACATGATGAAGATAGAATCCCGTTCTGTATATTGGAACTGTGATTATTGTGAGAAATATTATGTAATAGTTGCCCAGTTGATTATTCCGCTGCTTATTTCTGGCAATACAGTCTACTCACCCGTCTCTTTTTACATTTCTATTGGGGTTTAACGACATTTTCGACAGCAAGGGCCACCTCATGTCAGGCGGTTTTACGGGTGGAGGAAGCCGGAGTATCCGGAGAGATCCACCGAACAGCGGTGAGCAAGTGCAACTGTTGGACTCCCCAAAGCAGTAACTCCATACAAGCAGGGTTAGCATTGGTTAAAGACAAGTACAGCTTTGAAGTGTAGTATGCCTTTAGTACACAGCGCCACCGTGCACCCCCCCCCCCCCTTCCCCCACGTGGGCAAGCGGGATTAAGTGCTTTGCCCAACGACACAACGCAGTTACCCCTGGCGGGAATCGAATCGTGGAATTTTATGTTTGAAAGGGTGCGCGGTGGCTCAGTGTTAGACTGTTGGACTTCTATGCTAGAGGTCCCGAGTTCGATCACCGTCCGGGACGACCCGCGTTGCGTCCTTGGGCAAGGCACTTTATCCCGGTTGCCTACATGGGGGCACGATGACGCCGTGTTCTAAGACGTACTGCACGTCGATGGTGCACATGTCTTCAACCGCTGTAACCCTGCTTGAACAGAGTTAGAATGTTGAGGAGCTGACAGTTGCTCGTCGATGCTCCGTGGTTCTCTCCGGGTACTCCGGCTTCCTCCACCCGTAAAACTGTCACGGTCACGATTATCCATTGTGCATAAGTATGGACCTTAAACATATAAATAATAATATTTTTAGGTTTGAAGTCTAAGGCCGTAACCACTGAGCCACCGCATCCTTCCTCTTACACGATAACCGTCCCATGTTCGTCTATGTTAGATTTACAAGGTTAACTCTTAGCCCGCTGAGTATTTTTAAAATATTTTTCATCACATCCAGTCATCGCTGCTGCAAAGCTGTTGAAAAATACCAAATTTCAATTTATTGGGGAAAATTTGATCAAATGTGCTCAAATTGTACTCATTTCAGTGACAAGAGAAATCCGGTTCTGGTTAGGAATATCCACCAGGGGCATGCAAGATGTTAAAACCAATCTATGTGAATGCGACAGCTTCATCGAACGTAAAATATTCATCTATTTATCTCATATGGCTGAGATGTCGTAACACACGAGAATGTGTTGTTTTTGCGTAGCTTTTGGATACTAAACAAATATTGACTTGCAAATGTGTAAATTACAAGATCTTACACGGCATATTAATGTCCTATTCAGTCTGGTATTGAATGGCATTTTGCGTCACATGGTTGCGTCACACGGTCTTGAACAATTTTGCAGTTGCATAACAAAATCTCCAAGGTGAACTCGAAATGTCATAAATTTGAACCTGCGCAAAAACGCAGCATCTGACTGACTTGAAAGACACGTCGGGTTGTTTATAGTCCCATTGATGAGCCAAGAAGATGTGCAAAACATCACGTTATCGCCATTTTGACAGAGTATTTGTCACACGCATTTTGTATTAAACAAATATCTTTTTATTGTATTGTTCTCCGTGGTCGTTTCCGCCTATGTCCTTGGAATTTTAAACATCCACTACAGTACGGCCGCTGGGGACTGGTCACGTTCCACGGGTGGGCAATATTTCAACGGACGCAATAATATTAGATTTGAAACAATAAAGAAATTGTCAAGGTGATAGCTAAAAGTGCGATTTTCTTGTTCAAAAGTGTACATAGTTTCGATAATATTTCTGCCTGGGTTGAATGTAAAGCGTAGAGATAGGTATGTGACGGACCCTGAAAACAGGTTTGTCAAACTAACGTTAATTCAAGAGCTTCTAAATGAAGTGTGAAATTTAATGTCCATTATGGCGCACTTGTTGAACGCCACATGGGCTATCTGATAACAGATCAGTACTAAGAGAGACAATATTCTCTCAAAGCCAGTTAAAATCTAATTTTTGGAAACCAGTGCATCACACATGTTCTGGACACACACCCATATTACGCATCTATCCTGTCTCTGAAATGTCAAAAGAATTTACCTCAAACAAAATTCGCATTAATATCTCTATCCATATCGAATTACAAAGCACGCGTTAAATCAGATTAATATGTTTAAACTTTGCGTTCCGACTGTATAAAGAGTGAAGCAGAATTCTGAAGGGCAGTTGGCCTGAGGGCACTCAGAGAAGGTCCGAATTTAGCCTTGGCCGTCGAGGGTAATAGACACTGAGATTGAAAGTCTGCGTATTGTCGTAACCCTGTGAGTTTTGTAAGATATCGATAGTAGTTGGTTAACGGTTGCGAACCGTAGTGGCATAGTAGACAAAGAAGTAAAAGCTGTAACGTTGAGGCCTAGAAACCGTATTAAGACCTTGAATAGCTCGCGAGATAAAATAGTTTTAGGCGGTGCGAGAATTGGTGATGTTGAGAACACTTTTCAGAATATTATTATGTAAGCTTTGTTGAGTATATATCTGAAGGCGAAGAATAACTTAACCCCGTGAGAGCCAGGCAAGGCGCAAAGTGATCGTGAACTGTGGTTGACGCCGATTGAATGTGATTGAACTGTGAGAACGCTGATAGAGTCACACAAGCAGAACATTATATGTGTTTAGCCCGGATGACTGTGAAGTAACTCTGAGAGGAGGAAGCAACGAGAAGTGAATAGACACTTTGTATGTATCACAAACCGTGAGAAAATGAAGATGAAGTGAGGTTGATCCAGCGGACACAGCTAGCTGTGGGAGACGTTGAGGGCCCTAAAGAATAAACTTTTATCCGCGTAATTAGTGTATTCTTATGGATAATTTTGTGAGTAATTTGTTTCATATTATATTTCTTCGTACATGTAAATAAATAATCTTTTCAGTGAATTATCGTTGATCACTCTTTGGCGTTGTTAGCCACAGGCACCTTAAAGAATCCTAAGAGTCCCAAGCGGATAGGGTATTGATAAGGTGGCAAGGTTTACGTTCGAACTGGGGTTCAGACGACAGTCACTGGCTGTCGGCTGAGCTCTGATAAGAACATAAATTTTTCTCCATCAATTGAACCCCCGTAATCCTACGACAGAAATAATCATAAAAAATTTAGTTCATGAATCACCGGGTACAACCCGAGTGGGAGGAGCTACTATCGAACGTTTGCGCGTGCTAAATGGGCGCAGATATTTGATATTGACGTCATGATTACACATGCCACAGCGTTGACTTTTGCACGATTGTCGTCTGTATTGTTTATCAACAAACTCCGAGGACGAGTGATTTATAAGTTTTTTGCAGTCGCAAGTAATTTATTATAATTTTATGAAATGAACTACTGCCCCACCCCCACCCTCCTCATATACGAATAGGTTTTACATTAAACACATTAGGCAAACATAGTCCACACATTTCGTCCCATTTCTTATTATTCAGACATAAAATTCAATTTTTTTTCCATATTCATATGAATGTATGATTTGAATAATAATTAACAACAAAATGCATCACCGCCATCCCCTCCATCTGTCGCCCACCTCCACAAAAATAAAAAAAGTAAGAATTATTTCAATATTTTATCTATATTCCGCTCCTTATGGCATTCGCTTATACATGTGTATTGCGCTCCCTGTGGCGTTCGCTTATAGTTTACACCTAGTTTCATATTACTGTTCACAACAAAATGCCACGACAGCTTTCATCCCACAGAATGATTTCGTGGGATGATATGCGTAGCGGCATTTTTCATGACGTCGATCTTCTGAAACGCAACATAGGGATCTGTTCCAACTAATAGACTCTTCTACGCTACTGGAGTATACTCTAGAACAAAGGAACATGTCCAGATAGACGAAAACTATTGCATATATAGATAGAAGCAGAGAATTCTGAAAGAATTCGAAATAGCAAAACTTGTCAGGTTTATTTGGGTAATTAAACGAGGATTCTGGGAAAATCCGAATCAGAAAATTACTCTTCTACTAAGGAACATACCCCCGGTACCCCCTTGGTACTATAGCACTACGTGCTGCACCGATAAATTGGGGAATCCATAGTAAATAAAGTCGTTTCAGTGATTTGGAGGGATTGTTGGGTTGTTTGTGGTAATTCTACGAATCGGGAAATTACTCCCCTACAAAGGAACATACCCTCCGAATATACCCCTGTCTTGTTAGGTTTTGGGTCACCTAGCAACCACGTGCTACCATAGAAACCAAGATGGCGGCCTCCAGTATACAAAATGGACGACGGAAACACGTATCACCCTAACAACACGCGCTGCGCATGCGCACTCACACCGCGTATCACTATGGAGATGACGTCACAAGATGGCCGCTCACGCGGGTTACCATGACAACCAAACATGGCGCCACCAGGTCACGTGACTATGACGTCACATGAGAGTCCAGCATGAGATCCATCCAAACAGGGTCGTTTACCTCATCTCCTACCACTCAAGTGTTCTGTTGTAAAACAACGACTAATCATTGCTTTAATCCTTTCGACCCGGTGTGCATAAATTTTGGCGTGATGAAAAAGTTGGTAGTGGACGAGCAGACGAGTAAAAAAGAGCAAAAAATCTGAAGTAAGGCTTAATAATTTAATCCAACAGCTCGACAGAGCTGTTGGATTAAATCATTACTGAACCTCCCAACAAGCCAGGATGGTTTCGCCCATTTCGCCGTTGACAGTATTGACCGAAATGATACCTTTCAGTGCGCCATTGTTGAAAGAGTTAATGTTGTCCAATGTGAAAGCTGAGGCATTAAATCATTGATTAAAATTTGATGCCGACTCACTGTTTCAAAATTATTATCAACGATGGATTGTATCACCTTGAACTTCCAATCCAGATTGATTAACCTTTGAGGCCCCAAGATTAATTTTGACGATAAATACTACCGTATATGCATTTGCACAGTGCATATAAATTAGCAGTATTTTTACATAATTATTGGCTTCCCGTACAGGCAGCCAACAATGTTGTAAAACACTACCAAGATAAATGCAGTCTAATGTAAAAGATAATTCAAGGTTACGTCATTATCACATCGCCCACCGGTATTGATTGGCGGCAGTGCATTTTGAGCACTCCAAATTACCTAATGACATCCGCGTGATAGCTGTAACGAAACAAATCAGAATCCAGGGAAGTGACAACCGTTACTTATTCCCAGTTCCTCATTCGACCTTCGTTATCACCCAACTTCATCGGTTGATAACAAATGTCGAATAAAGAACTGAGAATAAATAACGGTTGCCACGTACTACAGAATCTAACTACGCTACTCTCCAACGATCGTGGTTCCGTGTGTTTTAAAATAAACCTCAAGCGAAATATTAAATTTCAGAGTGCAATCAGCTGAGCTTAAATCTCAACGCTGGGAACATTGAGTTAGGATGGAGATCGCTCTATGACATGCACATTCTTCGCGATATGTTCTGGTTCAGTATATACCAGTTCGAATATGTTATGCATAGCTGTATAGTCACGGTGGAGAGAAGTGGTGCTGGGTGGGTGGGTGGGTTGCTGGGGTGGAGAGTCCCTCAACTTTTCCTGAAAAATTTCAACCTTGTATACGCATATGCCTGAAATCCTAAAACTCGTTCATGTATTCTCATTCACTGATATTTCTTGGGTAGTTTTGGTCAAGTAAAACCTTTACATTCTGGTTCCTGAAATAAAGCCTTAAAGGTATACGTGATGTTCCAATTGGCAAGAGATCCTTTTTTTGTCTGGTGGATGCCATGGACCTTCACCTTAAATCTACATTACAGTCACTGTGGACTGTTCGTAATCCACGCGTGGGCAGTGATGTCCACGCATGCGTTTATCGGGTAATACAAATTATCGCCAGCAAAAATTTTAATTAATGAATCACTCTTTTGATAATACATATTATTATAAAGTTTTGTCAAAAAGGACGATAGACGATGGACGGACCGACAGACGCCGAAATACTTATCAGAAAGGTGTGGCTAAAACTCATGACTTGGTAGAAATATATCTGTGGATAAATAAATTATACATGTAGTAGTCGAGACTCAACTTCTCATTTAACTCTTCGAACCCTGGTGGTAGCCTTGAGGCTGTATGTTGAAAATCTTGATTGGTCTACACGCTGTCAAGGTCATAGCTCAAATTTATGGTTTTGTTTTCTATATATATTATAACATATTTTTAAAAATATTTTTTCGCACTCGGGCCAAAGCCATAATAATGTGTGTCTGTATGACGAAGTTCGAAAAACGTATTTGTCACTTAAACACACAGCTCAAATAATTCATGCGCTGCTAATTAAGCATGAAATTTTATGGCTATTACTGATCGTCTGCTGAACGCCATAATGAGTTGCCTGTTAAAAGATTAAAGGAAGTAAAGACCAGTGGGCAGTTCTTATCTATGTAATTATGCCCAGTTAATATGTAATTGTTGTAAAAAGCACACCCCACAGGTTCTGGACGCATACACATATTGCATCTGGTTTGTCGCCGAATGTCAACATATACCGAAAATACGAGACTTTCAATGAAACTTAAAAGAGAATTTTAAATTAATACAGATCCATAGCGGCCAAGTTCAAGGGAAGCAACTAAAATGAGACTTAATGCGCTTGCGATCGAATAAGAGTAGGGGGCTTTATCGAAAATTTCGTTCCAGTTTCAAGTCGTGTAAGACTGTGGGTCGTAGGCGGAGAGCTGGGGAAGTCCCATGCTATAGGTTAGAGGAAGTGCCGCATCGGTGCGAAAGTACAGGCACGTTGTAATTTGAGGGAAGCCACAAAGCTCATATTTAGAGTAAGAACTATCGTGGGCAAAGTCGGTGGCCATTATGAGTGTAGGATCAGAAATAGGCAGTACGAGCTCCGGGAGCTCGCGAATATTTGCATTTAGGTATACGGTACCTGTTGAAGAAGGCAAGCCAGACGTAGATGGAGTAGTCTTGGCCTTTATGAACATTAGTCTCAGGTAACTAGAGGGAAACCGTTAACCCTCGGGTAACGGCTGTTAGAGTAAAGGCGTCCAGTGAAGTGACAAGACGTTACTGGCTGCGCGACGGCAGTGGTAGAGTGACATTCCGCTACATGTTAGAAAAAGGCGTCCAGTAAAGTGACAATACGTTAGTAGCCGTGCCATGGAAGTGATCGAATGAAGTTCCAGTTGTATGTTCGTGAAAAAGAGAGCAGAGTCCGAAGACACTACACTGAGAGGAAAGGATCAAACACCAGCGACAAGGAAGAAGCAACCAGCGACAAGGAAGGGACAACCAGTGACAACAGAGTACCGGGTCCGCAAAGAGACTCAAAAACTGTGTGGGTGTTGTGTGACTGACGTTTTATGTTTTATTCATTGGATTTCATGTAAGTCACAAGTTACTACATTTTTCTATATGTATTAAAATTATTATTTTCAGTGAACCCCTGTTGATTATGCGTTTTGATAAAAAGTCACTGACCCATTCATAAGAACCAACCCCAACAAAAACGAAACGGGTGGGGTCGACACGATGAGCCATACGTTCACGAACAGATTCAGGCGACACGTCTTGAATCTAGGCTGAATAGTCGGTGTGAAGCTATTTCTCCTGGCAACGACCACTCTTGGTTTTTGGCACAAACAAATTCACCGACCAACTATCTACCTAATGAAGGTTATATCACGACCGTGGACAGGAAAAAGCGGTCTTTCGGGTCCAAAGGGTTAATCATCATGTACTATACTACACATTGGTCAAGCTGGCCAAACCGGGTACGACAACAGTCCATTTGTTCGGCTGCCTGTGCGCGCAATATAGATTCATGTATCGGATCTAGACTTGTAAGATAGCATATGATTAGTAGAAAGAGTGAATGGATATCCAGTTCACCAATCCATACGAAAATGTCCCGAAGAAGAATATTTGTTGCTGGGTAGCTTCACACTTCTATCCCACATTCGCCACGTTCCGTGGTTCGGCAGTGTCCTAAAATACATCTTCAGTATTTCAAGTGAGCAAACTGATGAGAATTGGGTGACAGAATAACAATCGGTGCCGCCTGTTCGTTTATCAGTTCATATTGATCTCTCAGCAACGTTACATCTACAGTAACTATACTTTGCACACACGTTAGTAGCACTGTACTCTGAACAATTCTGCAATTACAAGTTTAAGGTCAAGGTCACGCGTACAATGAGTAAAATACCTGCATTTGTGGCAGCTGCATCGACCTTCTCAGAATATACCTCAAGTATTTTGAGTAGAGACGAAAATAACATCAAATAACCCAAGTCAATGTCAATGGTGGGAAGTAGCGATTGTGTGTCGTCAGTCTATCTGCTGGTGTGTTTGGATGTATGTGTGTATTCCTCACCATGTCTCGGCAACACATGACATGATATGATTTTGTTGAAAGTTTTTGAAAAGTAAGAAAAAAAATTAAAATAATAAATTTTGATATCATATGCATTGGGTAAAGGGTTAAATTACAAGTTGCCTTATGGGAAAATTGCTGCCTGAAATTTCGACATAGTGTACATTGGGTTAACGTAGATGTGTAATCGAGAAACATGGAAAAGGCAGCGAGGCGCACGCACCTCTCCGCTTCCGGGTCTGCTAAAAGTGGTGAGACAAATGTCAATGAATATTTTAACCCCTTGAACAATGGCGGTATCTTCCATGCCAGTTCAGTATCACTAATTAGAAGAGTCCATATTCGTTACTTGGGGGAAGACGAATCAATATTTTCAAAGTGCTGCCTTGGGGCAAAATCTTGATTGGTCTGCCACACAAATTCACCGAGCAACTATCTATTTAATGAAGCCTTAGCTCAAACGTACGACGGGTTAATAAAGTCGAACGCGCGACCATGTTTTATGTTTTATCACGAAAGTCATTCATCTTGTGGGGTGGGGGTGGAGGAGTCTGAAAAAAATTGCAAACACAAGCCACCCCCCACCACCCCCCACAAAATAATTTCGCTCCAAAGCGACCCACCCACCCCTTTTGTGCCAAAAATTGTTTTCTTCTCAGAGAAGAGACCCCCGCCCCAGTTCATCAGTTATGATATATTTGTTCCGGTATTTCTAAGAAGCCATCATCCCATGATCCCCTTATTTTTTTCTTTGTGAAATAAAGTTACCTTTTAGACATAACCAATTCATGTTAAAGGTTGAGCAAAGTCAAGACAGAAACAAAAAAACAAAACAAACTTATTAGCTTATGAAATTCATATTACGTTTGTAATTCTGTCATACGGATATTTGTTTATTTTTTGGTGTTTAAGGTCATATACTTATGCACAATGGCTAATCGTGACCGTGACAGTTTTACGGGTGGAGGAAGCCGGAGTACCCGGAGAGAACCACCGAGCGACGACGAGTAGCTGCCAGCTCCCCAACATCGTAACGCCGCACGGCAGCACAGACAGGGTACGATTGATCGAAGACATGCGCACCATCGACTTGCAGTACGCCTTAGTACACGGCGTCATCGTGTCCTCATGTTGACAATCGGGGTTACGTGCCTTGCCCAAGGACAAAACGCGGAAGTCCGAATCGATCGCTCAGGCGGTCACCCATCCGAGGTCTGACCGGGCTCGACGTTGCTTGACTTCTGTGATCTGACGAGAACCGGCTACCGCAGCGCCACCGCGCCCCCATCATCGGATAATTTAGAACATAATAATAGATAATTCAGAAAATAACTTTTCTTATTTTTTGTGTGTTATTCAGTCAAAACACTGATGAAAACAGAAAGAGGGGAAAAAAAACAAGAAAATTTGTAGGTTCTCAAGTAGCGGTTAGGCTAATCATCCACAACTCCATGGTTCCATGCCCATGCAGTGTGATTTTATTGGTAAGGCTGTTATGTGGCTTTCAACAAATAAGGCTATATCACGGTGTTGTATGTTTAGTATAAGTTAGTTTGTTTGATTAGTGTTTAACCCTTTACCCAACGCAGACGATTTCAAAATTTATTATTTTAAATATCATTTTTTTCAAAAAATTTCAACAAAATCATATCATGTGACCCCTCTTTGGAACGAGCTCGACGAGCTCGTTCCAAAGAGAAGTCACATGATATGCTTTTGTTGAAGCTTTTCGAAAAATAATATTTTTTCAGCTGCTGAATTTGCATATTACGCTGGCGGATGCAGGCGATTCGTTGGGTAAAGAGTTAACGTCGCTTTCAAGAGCCAGGCTTATATCACAACACTACCAGTTTTATTGGTGGTGGAGAGTCCACACACAAAGCTTATCTGACAGTGATGTCACTGGCTGAGAGAGTCGTCTAATGTGTGTGGCGAGACCACCGGCCATCAGCGTGTAACCCGGAAACTCGCCCAAATGACGATTTAGAGTGACAAGGTCCAGCTGGCTAAAGCTGGATTCAAACTCACATCGTAAGTGCAGGAGGTTAGACGACTCTGAGTTGTACTCCTAACCGAGGCCCTAATTTAGATATCAGATGGAAAATATTAATTCTACTTATGTCTTAACATGGTTTAGTTGATGTATATTTTTAACCTTATTAACTTGACATAAATTATGACCTAATTGGATTGATAATGTGCATACACTTTTTGATATGTTGTTTATTTGTTTGATAATTTGTTTGGGGTTTATTGTCGCTTTCCACAACTAAGGCTATGTTACGACTTTTGCAGTTTTATTGGTAAAGGAAAGTCTGCACGCAAGGCTATTCTGGCAGTGATTACATTGGCTGGGGGAGTCGCCTACTGTATGCAAAGAGACTTCCGAGCATCGGGAGTAACTGATAACTCTCCCAGATAACGATTTAGAATTACAACTTCCAGATGAACATACCTGGAATCGAACCCTTATCGTCAGTGGTGAGAGGCGAGACAGCTTAGTTTTGTACCCCAACCGTTTGAACCACTGAGGGCCCTCTGAGTTGCAATGACAGGAAAATGTGTCAGTGCTGTCTGTTTTAGTGAATGTTCTGAAAGCGAAGTGGTAAGTTTTACCTGTCATTTCATAGTTAGGAGAAAGTAACAATCTATATTCTGATGACTCACTTTTGTATTTCCTCAATAAGATCACATTCAAATGAAATAACTATTTTAGTTTGATCTATTATCGAGAATTAACGTAAATGTTTATGTGACACACCTATCCACAACGGGCTACATCCTTTATGGGGTGTGTCGCCTAAGCACTAACGTTAATTCTCAATAACAGATCAAACTGAAACAATCAGTCCTTAACCCTTTACCTAACACGAAAGGCAGACACCACTTTCAAATAAAATTCTTGAATAACTAAATGTCTTTCATTATTTGCGTCAAAAACATAGCTTATGGTCCCTCATTGGAACGAGCTCGTTGAGCTCGTTCCAAAATGGGGTCATAAACTATGTTTTTGAGACAAAAAGTGAAGAAAATAATGAAAATTGGATGTTGATTTTTGTGAATAGCGCTGGCCGGTTTTGACCGTTACGTTGGGTAAAAGGTTAATTATAAATCCATGAAAGTACACGTTTGATAATTACTTGCATTCTGATGAGCAAGTGCTCCATTATTTTTTACAGACGTTCTTCCTAGCATGTTTCCTGTCAAATGTTTTGATCGTTTATTTTGAAAAATACATTTTCATCATTTTTACATATTTGTTCAATTTATTTTAGCTTTGGTGAGTAATGTTCCCCATACTTACAAACATCAGTGAGGTTGGAACAGCACTTTCTGATACAAATTTTGTCAATGCATTCAAATATGTACTTTATTTTCAAATGAAACAAAATACTGCATTTTGATTGGCTTAGAGGTATGGTGTAACTTGCAATCCACAGTAGCTTTTTTTTACACCGTGGTTAACCACGGTGTAAAAACAAGAATACACAATAGCAGGATCTGTGGTTAAAAAAGTGCCCATTTTTAGTTTAATTATTAATTCATACCTTCTGCTCGGTTATGTTGGAACAAATATAAAAATACAGGAAATTTGATATTTATGTGTAATAAAATATTACAGATACGGATGTCTTTGGAATTGGCTCATTGAGCCAGTTCCAATGACATCCATATTTGTCTGGTTTTATTAAGAAACTTACAAAGTACAAATTTTCTGTCAGTTTTTTCCCACATCGTAGGTTAAAGTATAAAGTACACCAAAACTTTTGGAAATAAATTTGTTATCCTTGTGTTTTCTAGAGTTAACACCGGTCCGGGAACTCATACACCCTTCGGCTTCGCCTCAGGGTGTATGAGTTCCCAAACCGGTGTAAACACCCATACACCCTAGAAAACACAAGGATAACTAATAGTATCCTACTTGTTAAAAGAGTGTTGTTTTACTCTAATCTGTAACATACAGTTAAAACTAGAAGTCCTGTCACGATTAGTGCGCTTATCTAGGCTTAATTGCGCGTAGGAATTGCGCGCAATAGCCATATCAAATGGCATCCGGAGCACGGCAGGTTCTCCTGGTTACTCATAGCAAACACATGCAATGTTTCTGCCAATGGACCTCCGGGTTACCCGGAGGTCCATTGGCTGAAACATTGCTTGTGCGCAGGCCATATGTACACAGTTTGATAGCTTTACTATGGCCATAACGCGTACATTAACGCGCAGATCAGCGCGCTATTTATGCGCATTTCATGACAGGACTTCTAGTTTTAACTGTAGCTGTCTTATTTCTAATAATTATTTTGATAAAATATTGTTAGAAAAAAAATTGCAGGCAGTAGAAAATAGGGTTTTTCGGTCGTCCAGACCACCCACCCACCCCGGCCTTGTGTATGGAATTTTTTTGCAGCAGACCCACCCTGCATCATACATACAAAACGAGAATACCATGAGATGTTTACCTCTCAACGAATGCAAAACTAATTTGTTCACGAATGTTCCACAATGAAGTGCTTTGGAATAATTTCAAACCGTACTCCACTCAATGCGTGATTACAAAACATATTCTTCTCTGCAGTAGACGTAATTTCCGCAAAGTTAGCAAAATGTAACACCAATGCTATTAAGCAATTAGACCTCTCTAATAGATCATTTTAGAATGTTATTGCCTATTAGGAATAGCACGTTACAAGGAATTCGTGATTTAACTACGATAGATTTGCAGGCAAGTACCAGCTAAAGGCATTGTGCACTAAATGTGAAAGTGCGTCCCCCCAGTTTGCAATTTCTACACATAGTGTAATGCCTCCAAATGTGAGTCTCGCAGCGCAACAAATACAAATTCTAAATACAGGAAGACCAAATATAAAATCGCTGAATTTAATTTTAACGCAACGAAACGTTGCGTCAAAATTAAATCCAGTCATTATTTTGAGGAGATCGGTGCCATTTTAGTGAATATCGGGAATTATCTCAAGAGTGCGGACCTGAAGTTGTATTTTATTATTTTCTGGTCCATGCTAATTTTTATTATATTTGTGCGTGACATTTTACTGCGCAATATTCAACCCTATTCGACTGCAACCACGAACGTTTCAAAACAATAACAAAGATCAGCTGATCGTATTTTTAACCCTGTTCTAGCCAAATAACCCAAATATAAAAAATAGTCCCACTTTCCCACGATAATTTAATAACTAATTGTTCAACTCATAGATGCAACTTAATAATTATAATACTACAAATGAGAATGTTCTCATATTTTTTTCATTAATGTTGATTTTTAGAACATTTTAAATATCATTTTACAACAAGGACCAGTTCAAGAGTCAATATCACTTTCAGAGTCACTTTCTATACATCTAATTATTTTACTTTATTATTTTATTATTATTATACATCTAATTTTTCAGTCATAGAACCACCACAACGGCTTGGAATAGCATGAACTTTTCGTACTGCTGGTACAGTCGGCACTGATTCACCTGTAACAGTGTCGAAGGCGAAGTGATGCACCGAAGCGTGAAGTCATTTAGGAAGCTAACTGAGGAATATTTTTCGCCATCCATCAAGTCGATGGATATCAAGAAATATCTTTTAGATAATTTGCGATAATTCACAGACTAGCATGTAATAAATATTCCATATCTGACATTGGACTAAGTTTAGGGGATTATTGTTTTTATTCCACAGGAAATTAAAATTCAGAGCCAAACATTGTCACCTGAGAAGAAATGGCGTTGTTCAATTCTGTACCGCAACACCTGGGACATCCGCATCGCAAGTCGAGTGTAAAATCCATAATGTGTGCGTCATCAAACGGAAAGGCCAATTATGGAAACTGCGACAATATTTAAGAATTGAATACAATTTTTATTATTGGAGTATGAACGTGTGGGAATGGGTACAAATTGTATGAATCCCGAAGGGATTCATACAATTTGTACCCATTCCCACACGTTCATACTCCAATAAAGATTATAAAAATTCCATTCAATTCTTCTAATTACATTCCGTAACTGTTTAAACTACTTTTTACCAAACAACAAAGCAGAAAGACGAAATAAATCTTGCACGAACGAACGATGCTTTCAGTCGTTGGAATCAAGGACTTGCGCAGGCCTTTGTTCCGTCTAAATGATATCCCAAAGGCAAATAAGCTTTAATTTTCACAACTTTAGAAATGGAAACGAGTATTTTAGTAACGGGCTTTATGCCACAGTTGGGAAATGTCACCAAAGAAACAGCAGCGGAGTTGATCAATCACTGCGAGAGGCGCTAAAAGTTAAAAACCCACCCAAACACCGCCCGAATTACATTCAGTCAACCGCGCTCTACCGTAACTGCGGGTCAAAGTTCGACCAAATGTATTCATTGGACAATGAATTACATTTGGTCATGACGTTTTTATCCAGCTGACCAATGGGGATTGAGTATCTGGACCCAAAACGTATAACTACATTAACAATGTAATTATTCTGATATATATTTTTTCAAAATGTGTGCATACCATTTGTTATGACATTTCAACCAAAGGCTTTGAACAAAAGGTAAAAAAAACACTCGCAACAATCTTGTTCGCGCCAGCCTCAACCTAGTCAGTTCAAATATGGAATCAGTCAAGCTTGATTGTAAGACTTGTATGATGATGCCTATTCGATTCCTTCCACGACACCAGTGCTGAGGAAAAATTCACAAAGTTTTATCAAGCTAAGTGCAGAAGCTCCAGTGTGGGTTACCTTCCCCAATGTGGTGTTTATGAAATTCAGTATGTTGGCGAAACTTGTACTCCGTGTCATAAACGATTGTACAACCACAGGTAATTCAAGAAGATTGAACACTGCCTGATCTAGGTCACCTAATCGTTTCATTCCATGCATTTATCATTGACACTCAGCCCAAGTAAACTTGTGCCACCTGGCTTCCATCATCAATCAGCTCGTCCAGCTCTTTCCATTGGGAGTCACATGATATGGTTTTGTTGACATTTAAAAAAAAAATTCCAGCTGCTTGATTTGTAAATTACATGGGAGGAGGCTACCGATTCGTTACTTAAAGGGTTAAAAAGTTTCTTGAGTTAGGTATCAATTTGGTACAGTGCGGCCGCCGTGGACTGGTCACTTTCCACGGGGTGGGCAGTATTCCCACGGACGCAATAATGATAGATGGCAAACACTAATTACAGGAATAATCATTAAAAATTCAATTAATGAAGTACAACCCGGTGCTTCATTAATTAAATTTTTTCTGATGATGATTTTGTATTACCTAGTAAAGGCATGTGTGGATATCACTGCCCACGCGTTGATTTCGGCCAACCCAAGGCGACTGTACTGTAGTAATGTGTTCTCTGTTTATATTTCCTGTAATTACTGGTATGTTGTCACCACTGTTTATATCAGGACAAAACTGTAACCATATAGCTTTTAGTAGATTAGTACAGTCCAGATTACGACCAGTCCACGGCGACTGTACTGTATCCCTTGGCTCCCATGAACAATCAGCTCGCCGAGCTCGTTCTATTGGGGTCCACGTGTGGGGCTGTCACGATTAATCGATTGTCGATCGGTCCTGCCGAAATCGATTAGTATTTTTCGTTGTCGAAGAATCGGTAAATTTTACCCCGTTTTAGACGTTTAAAATTTAAAAAAAAAATTATTAAAAACCTATTGTTTCTAAAGGTGAAAGGTCAAGAATGTCGACGTTAAACCTCAAGAAGCCGTTAGAAGCACTTGTCTTTTAGGCACATTCAAAGCGTGGATGTTCTGGACTTTTGAACCGTCAGTGTAATAATCAAGACCGGTCGGCAGTTGCGAACTTGCGAAGTTCGCAACTGACGACCTGTCTTGATTATTACACTGACGGTTCAAAAGTTCAGAACATCAAAGCTTTGAATGTACCTAAAAGAGAATCGTCTTCGTTGTTTACCTGTGGTAGGTCAACTGACTTCAGCTTCATTTTTAACGACTTCAAAGAAAGGAAGAGGGGAGGTGGTCATCTAGGTACGATTAATCGATTATTATAGATTATTTCGATGATTAATCGATTCCTAAATTCAAAAATCGTGACAGCCCTAGTCACATGATATGGTTTTATTGACATTTTTTATTTTATTTTTTCAGCTGCTTAATTTGTGAATTCCACGGAAGGAGGCGACCGATTCGTTAGGTAAATAGTTAATGATAATGGTTAATGATATAGATTGAGTTAAGTATCACGTAGCGACGGTCAGCGACTCGGGACCACTGTCGGAAAATTCTAACTCGCCCCTGGGAGCGCAGTAGCTCAGTGGTTACGGCATAGGACTTCAGACCGAAATCGATCCCCGCCATGGGTAAGTGCGTTGTGTCCTTGGGCAAGGTACTTATTCTCGATTGCCCACGTGTGAGCACGGAGGCGCTGTGATCTAAGGCGTACTACACATCAATAGTGCACTTGTCTTCAACCAATGCTAACCCTGCTTGTGTGGAGTTAGTTCGTTGGGGAGTCTGGCAGATGCTCGCCTTTGCTCGATGGTACTCTCCGGGTCGTTAAACCCAAATAAATAAATAAATAAATAAATAAATAAATAAATAAATAAATAAATAAATAAATAAATAAATAAATAAATAAATCTAACTCGCGTACCATTTTGGACAATTTTGATATGCTGGCTTTGGTCCTGGAAATAGCTGTAGTATTCTAGTTTTCTCATCCCCTTCCAGATAGCCTCAATCTGTCACAGCCTGCTAGTCCCTGAATATTTGCGCCAGTAATATTATAAAATTATAAAGAAATAGATCGGCCTGTTAGTAACATACTTTTCTCAACATAAACACGCATGAATGTCTACAATTATTAATTGATCTTAAAGTGATGCATAAATGCCTGTGAATGTTCCTGATATGGATCGAAGATGTTTCAAACGAAAATTCACTGTCTTTTTCTACAGTAAACATTCATTTGATTACATTGTTTTATTTCACAGAGCTTTTTTATCGATTTTAATATAACTATAGTTTGGAATACTGATATAAAGGTTTCCAGTTACACGACTTTGCTCATCCGTAAACCCATCTGAATTCATGACTGAGAAGGGTGAAGTTCGATTACTGTGGAGGCTCTGTGTGACAAATTTTTAATAATTATCCCACTGAACGAACTCGTCCCATGACTATGAATTATAAGGAACATAACCATGGCGATCCAGCCCCGAGTGTCATATGTTATATATAGTTCAGCGATCTGAACGTAGCGGCTACCCACGAGGTGGAGTAGCCACTGCGTTCAGGTCGCTGAACTAATGTTATATAAAGATGTTTTTGGAAAAAATTTTGTCGATATTAAAATGGGAAGCAGAAGACGTATAATATCGTACAAAAGTTGAACTAACCGACAAAACTTGAATGGTCACGTCACTC
The DNA here is from genome assembly GCA_031216915.1 of Pictodentalium vernedei. Lineage (NCBI taxonomy): Eukaryota > Metazoa > Mollusca > Scaphopoda > Dentaliida > Dentaliidae > Pictodentalium > Pictodentalium vernedei. Next base: position 348,141,835 of record CM062290.1, read on the forward strand.
AATGCATGTATACTCGTAGTTAGAAATATACCCCAAAAGGCGACATTTTCACTCGGAGGCTTGCATACACAAACCCACCCGTTCGTTTCGTTCAATTCGACGACTTCGTTTTTTTGGTAACTATGGAATTGTTTACTCAAACATTTCAACAGAAGTCAATTCGACCTTATCTGATGTTTGTTCGTGGTTGTTTTACAAAATAACTCATGTCGCAGAATTACAGGGGTTAAAACGGATGGAGGAAAATTTATGTTCTTATCAGTGCTCAGCCGGCAGCCAATGACTGTCGTCTGAACCCCAGTTCGAACGTAAACCTTGCCACCTTATCAATGCCCTATCCGGGTCACTTCATGGCAGCAGCTGGAAGCAAAGCAAAATGCCCGGAACTTTCAACCATAAACAATAGACTGTGGTTGTTCCGTTTACCTGCTCCTACTAGCGACTTCGTTTTGCCCTTCCCTTGTCTCGCACAGCGAAATTAAGGTAAGTAGAGCGTTTAACCCTTTACCCAATGAACCGGCAACATCCGCCCGCGAAAATATGCAAATTCAGTAGCTGAAAAATACTATTTTTCAAAACATTTCAACCAAAACATATCATGTGACCCCTCTTTGGAACGAGCTCGTTCCAATGAGGGGGTCACATGATATGGTTTTGTAGAACATTTTTGAAAAATTAAAAAAAATGGTATTCAAAATAATAAATTTCGATATCGTCTGCGTTGGGTAAAGGGTTAAAACAACTGTGCACTGCCGTTGCTACAAGTGGAGCAACGGTAGTGAACAGTTCTTTTAAACATTTCACTTACACGTTAATTCATGTGACCTATTAAAAAAAACAGACCGACACACACCCACTCTCCCATACACCTCCTCTCCACAACACACACACACACATACAAAAATAAGAGCACCGCCCGCGTGGCTTAAATACGCCCGCTAGCCATTTTGAAGTGTACCAACTTTGGTTGAGATCAAATGATTCAAACTGGTGTTATCAGTCGGAAACCAAAAATGTTAATAGACGGTCGAACTCTAAGTCGAAAAGGGCCGTAACTCATGTAAAACTAATAGGTCGAAACTCACATTCGAACTTGTCCTGTATATTAGTAGCTGGGTAATGCACACACAAACTTTGGTTGAGATCAAATAATCCAAACTGGAGTTAGCAGTTGGAAACCAAATCTGTTGACAGACGGACGGACGGACGGACGGACGGACGGACAGACAGACAGACTGATTTTAATTTCCCGTATAAAATTGAAAAGGCGGTCGATATGGGTGAACCGCTTCCAGAAAGGGTTATTAGGGACCAACTAGCCAAAGAAAAGTATGTAAGCATGTTTAGTACACAGGAGACGAATGAGAAACTGAAACTATTTGCACGTAAAGAGTTCTCAGCACCCCTAGAATACCTACAATATTTTGAAGACATCCTCCATAGCGTTCCGCAAAATGTTTGAAGAAAATCAAGGAAAAGGAAACCTCCCAAACAATGGCTCGATAAATCGTGCTATGAAATGAAAAAACACCTCATACACCAGTGTGACTTATTCCAAAAATACCACGATGACCCCACAGTGCGTGGCAGGTACTATGTTTGAAAACGCAAATATATAAAGGTTTTAAAACAGCGTAAAGCTGACTATAAAAAGGGCATAATTAGGAAACTAGATAGCCTCCATCATGGTGACCCGAGGGCTTTTGGGGAAATAGTCAGTAAACTATGGGGATGATGTCGAAGAGAAGGATAACTTATCTAATAGCATTTCCATAAATAAATGGAAGGAGCTTTACGAATCATTGGGTAACCCTACACCTTCAGGCATTTTTAACGAAAAGTTTAAAGCTGAAATAATACACAAACTTTGCGAATTAGAAGATCGAATCCATCTATCTAGGCCTGTTGATATTGAAATTTCAGAACAGGAAATCTGGAGAGCGATATCAAAATTAAAAACTGGCAAGTCGAAGGGTCTAGATGGGATTAGAAATGAAATGATTAAATCGGTTAAATCTTCAATTACACCAGCTCTAAAGAAGCTCTTCAATATTATTCTAAAGGCAGGAATCTTTCCGAAAAAATGGTCTGCAGGATATATTGTCTCTATCCCGAAGACCGCAAACGCGGCAAATCCTGACCAATATCGGGGAATCTCAATCACCAGCAGTGACGGGAAATTGTACACTAGTATTTTAACAGAGCGGTTAGCAAAATACCTCGGGGACAAAGGCTGTCCTAATATTTTGCAAGCTGGATTCAGAGAGGAATATAAAACGTCCGACCACATTATTGTACTTAGACAACTGATTCACAAAGCGTTTCGAAACGGTAAAATGCTCTACGCATGCTTTGTCGATTTTAATAAAACCTTTGATAGAGTGTGGCGAGAAGGCTTGTTCATGAAGTTAATTGAAAAAGGTGTAGGTGGTGATTTTTACCATTCAGTCAAGGAAATGTTCACCTGCAACATACTGTAGGTGAAAACAGGTAAAGCTTTATCAAAAACGTCTTCTAATTCAGCTGGCGTAATGCAAGGGAATAATTTAAGCCGACTACTTTTTAATTTGTTCGTAGATGACATTCCTGTCTCTTTGGGAGATAATAAAACGTCTCCTGAATTAAAAGGTACTGCTGTTCCTTGTTTGCTGTATGCAGACGACCTCGTTCTTGTCTCTTCTATTAGAGACGGCTTACAATCGTCTCTCAACTCATTACATGATTTCTGTAAGAGGTGGAGACTCACTGTCAATAAGCAGAAAACGAAAGTGCTTATTTTCAACAAGGCAGGTAGAAAAGTTAATAGTTCATTTACTGGTGGCGATGAACAGCTACAAACAGTGACCTCATACACGTACCTCGGAATTGTTTTCACGGCATCGGGCAGTTTCACCAGAGTGCTATCGAACCTTAGAGCTAGAGCACTCAAAGCTTACTTTAAATTAAATCGTCTGTTTTTGTCAGTGTCCAAGGATAACATACACGTGAGAGAAAAACAGTTCGATGCGTTGGTGAAACCTGTTCTTCCATGTTGCTCGGAAGCATGGGGAGACCAGACAGTCCGAAATAACGAAAAGCAGATTGAATCGGTACATTTGCAGTTTTGCAAAAATATACATGTACACTCGAAATTTTGTAATACTGCAGTACAAGCGGAATTAGGTAGGTACCCACTAGCTATTGACAGAAAAACTAAACTTGTGTCAAATTGGCTGAAAGCGGTAACGGTTCAGGTCAACCCATTACCTTTGGCTTACAAGGAGATGCGGGAACTCAATCATACCTGTGAATCAGAAATTGAAAGCGTCCTTTCGACTTGTGGGTTTCGCAACGTGTGGCTGAACCAAACTGTGCTCCCCCAAATTTTGAGAAACAATTAAAAACGCGACTCCGTGACGTTTACGTTCAGGTGTGAAAACGCGGATTCACACGAAAAGGTGTTCATTCGGAGAGTATTAAATTAAAGTTCTAACATTCGGTCAAAGAGAACTACTGTAGGGAGTCTTATATTGATACACCTCCCGTGAAGGAAATGCAATTTGTCACCAGATTTCGTTTTAGCGCTCATGACTTGGAGATAGAGCGGGGTCGCTATCAAAAGTCGACACCAGTACCCAGGGAACAGAGGCACTGCAAACAGTGCAAGACAAATTCGGTCGAAGATGAATTACATTCTTTCTTTGCCTGTTCTAAATACAGCGTTTCTGGAAATGAATTTATCAACTTTGTCGGTAAGCGACTTCCTCAGTTCCACCTTCTGCGGCAACTGGAAACTGCATTGCTATTTGCCTGTGAAGATGTTGAAGTTATTCGCTAGGTCGGTCGGTTTGCAACCCATATCCCGAGGCACAGAAATTAGTAGAGTGAATAAAGCTCAATGTGGCCATGACCGTGTAAGCACTTTCGAAAGCCGTTACCGCTGGTGAAAAAGACCGATGTTACTTTTCCCGAGGGCATGATAATCTAATTAGTGCAGATTGTCAATGAGATGCATGCACCGAATGCCCACTCAGAGGAGTGACGCAACAGATGAGATTAGTCTGTTTAATCTGTTCACTCTTATAATATGTGTTGCATGTTTAACCCATTGCTTATTTTAATTGTTTGTGTGTTTTATGTGTACCACACCTTTTTATTCTTGGTCGCGCAATAAACTTTATCGTATCTAATACGACCGTTTTTCAAACAGGCGTATAAAATTGAACCTTATATTCAGCCCCTCGCTTTGAAACTCGTTTCACGGCCCCTGGGTCTATTACTTGAATTTCGCTCCAATTTCACAATTTGTACAGTGGCATTTCTTTAATTCACAAGTCAAGAACTGATTACTGATTTTACTGATTTGGGTCTGCCGCTGTACTAGTTGGTATGGTGGCATAGGGTTTATTATTATTGGGCACTGAGGGACCCGCCGTGATTGACTTCCGTCGCAGCTAACGTTCGAAAAACTTTAGAGTTTTCAGTTCAGTGGCTCGGACCCAGGACAATGCCTGGTGGAATTCCTGCTTGACAATAACAATACACAAACCATAAACTGTATTTAATTTATTTTCATTCGTTTTTTCTTCTCTCAAAACAAATCGTATTCCAACTTACACTAGACAAAAACGGTATTCGGCTCCCAGCATTGTATTCCACTCTGAGAGATGACGAACTATTTTTTTATGACATGTTTTGAAAATAATCACGGATTCAAACATAAAGAGCTGTTTTGGAAAAACAAATAAGGGAAAAATAAAATAAATACAAAAGTTCAATGCTCGGATTCGAGTTCGATTTTATCCTCTCGTGGGCGGCGCGGATTATTTCACTCGACTAACGTCTCGTGAAATAATCCTCCGCGCACCCCTCTAGAGGACAAAATTCGTAATCGTACCCGAGCAATTAACTATTGTCTATATAGTAAGTACCAATTGGTTTCCTGATCAGTGTGTATGCACCAGAGATGTTTATTCTACCTGCAATTCTTATTCTCAGAAATAGATGATTGATCGAAAGTGGCACCGCCTGACGAACAGAGAATTGAGACTATTTATTGAATAACGGACGATTTCAATTAACCGTATTTTGCCCTTTAATTACATCACATGGGAATTAGATGAACTAACAGGCACTTTTCAACAACCAGAAAATGTAATTACTCAAGATAATATTGACCGCCGTGCAAAGCTTAATAAGCTGAAAATGTGTTTCTATGGTCTTCTGTGCAAAAGGTTCATATATGGGAAACATTTTAAACCATGCCGTCGAACCTGGAATTTTATATGCGTGGAAGCTGTGTAACCAGCGAGCTAAGCAGCCATACATAGTTAAAGAAATCGTGTCTCCGTTATTAACCCTTTACCTAACATGAAAAGAAGATGACACTTGCAAACAAAATTCTTGAATAAATAATTATTTTCATTGTTTGTTTCAAAAACATAGGCTATGACCCCTCATTGGAACGAGCTAGAGGGGTCATAACCTATGTTTTTGAGACAAAAAATGAAACTATAATGAAAATTAATTGGCGATTTTTGAGAACAGCGCTGGCCGGTTTTGACCGTTACGTTGGATGAAGGGTTAAATGACGACCGACCAACTTTACATGTATTCACAAATATTTCTCGAAGCGCGATACGCTAACATTTGAGAAAATACCGAGAACCAAGCTTCGTGATTCTCTCTTAGTTCATTCAGGATAAATAGAGATTATTACCATTATGTGGATGTACAAAATATGTATCCGAGTCTCGCTCCGTTTTCTAAGGGTTACCCCCAATATATTGGGGATAAGTCAAGAATGTAGACGAATATATAACGAACTATTTATTCGTACGGATGAACAAAAAGAAAAAATGGAACGCACGCGAAAGGAACGTGCTTGTATCCGACCCCCTGATACAGACATCTGTATCAGGGGGTCGGATGCACGACATCTGTGCGGTTAATACAGACATAATACATGTTGATTGTAAGATAAATACACTTAACACTTTACCATCCGTAAAAAACACCGCAAGGTATTCAATATTCAAACTGCATTATTGTTTCAATGGAATGAGTTCGTTCCAGGAGGGTGTGGTGGTTCAAAAGCTATGCTTTTGTGACAACAATGAAAATGTTTAGTGATATTGTGTCACACTGTGTCGAAGTTCCAAACTGAGAAGAAATAGTTAATTCGGATCTACGAATTTAAACATTATATTTCACAAAACTAGTTGACTTGGTTGTCACAGAACTGAACGCGACGAACTTGGAAATCGCTTTGTTTACACCCCGCGACCCGTGACTTTCCATAGATTTAAATCCAAGATGGCAGTTTCGAAAAAGGCTTATTGAACAAATTTTGATGGTCAAAAATAATTAAGCACTCTTCCAGTTAAACTTAAAAGAACAGGGGTGGTGGTACACTTTGTGCAGACCCGCATTGGCCGCACCCTCATTTTTCTATATGAAACATATGGTGGGTACATTTAGTAAGCTGTTTCTCTCTAACTCTCGAAGGACAGTCGAAAAGTATACTTAACCCTTTACCTAACGTAACGACCAAAACCGGCCAGCGCTATTCTCAAAAATCGGCAATTAATTTTCATTATTGTTTTCATTTTTTGTCTCTAAACATAGGTTATGACACCTCATTTGAACGAGCTCATTGAGCTCGTTCCAATGAGGGGTCCTAACCTATGATTTGGAGACAAAAAATTAAAATAAGAGTTATTCAAGAATTTTTTTTGCAAGTGTGGTCTGCTTTTCATGTTAGGTAAAGGGATAAAACATCCACCTCGTATGTCACTCTAATACATCACAATATTTTTCACTCTTCTGGCGTTTACAATCACCACAAAATTAAAGATGAATAGATGGCCATGATCTATCAATAATGCGATAAGCTACTGTCGGCCCAGAAAAGGAAATGAATTCCTAAAATCGATTGCACTTTATTTAATATACGTTAGAATAACGTTGAAAAAGGAACTGATTAGAATCTATATACTTTTTTCGTAAACTATATATGTTACGCATTGTGATTTTCTACAGAATCATCAGTGAAAAAGCGTGATAGGTCAAAGATAGACAACGAGGAAGACGTCTTAGATTCCAAAGTTCAGAACAACTTGTGTAAATTCAATCAGAAACAGTCGTTGAGTGGATAAGTGCACTGGTCTCTCATGCCAGCAGTCTAGGGATCGATCAACGGTCGGGGAAAGTTCTCGAGGTGTCCGAAAACTCTGTTAGCAACAACCATGGGGTTGATCCTGTCACAGCGTACCGTCCTGTAGGGTGGGAACGTAAAATGGCTGTCCTCTGTGTGGAGAGAGACTAAAGCTTCCTTCGTAGTATTCGAGAAGTGTGAGATAACCAAGTTGCCGCTACGAAGGTCATCCCACACACCTGCGTCATTGGGTCAAGGGGAGGCGTTAATATAAGTTGCAAAACTTGATGGTCAATCAAACAAATAAGCTTAAAACAAAAACAGCTTAATCCTCTGTGCACTGAGACCAAATTACAAGTAAAGAGGAATTTAAACAATTCAGTCTTGTTTGACAGAGCTTGATGTCATTATGAAAAAAATGAGGTTGTATTTTGATATTTCGACTTACCCACGGGAAGTCTATACCGTGTATATGAAGCCAGCATCCGACTGAACCAAGAACTGTCTTGCCTGCATGCAGTTAAGAAGTTCAGAAGGTCGTGATGGTTAACCTTCTACCAAGCTCAACTAGTAGATGACACCTGCGAATGAGTTTGTTGAATAATTCAAACTGCCCATTCCTTTGCCTAAAAATCATATCCCATGACTGTTGGCTGTGGTGGGGCCACGGGGAACGAAATCTCTGACGCTGGTATACGTACCCTCAAACTGATATTTCTTGTGCCATTTTGTTATAGTTATGCCAGGGGGAGACTGGGCCAAGAAACGTTACCGGGAAATGCAAAAGGTTCTGAACCCGGAGAAAATTTTGATTTTTCGAACTGAAAGAACGCTGCTTCCTTGCATCCGAGCGGCTATTAACAGTCCACATAGAGTACATGTCGATCGAAAGAAGCCGTTTCCTTGCATCTGAACGATTAAAGGCAGACGAGGCTGCTGGTATATCCAATGGCAGTCCACCCAGAGAGCATTGCCAGTCTATGCAATCAGATCCATTTCGCTTCTTTGTCATTTTCAAGAAATTTCATGCACCAACAGGTGTTGGGCTGCATCAATGTTGGGGACCCCAGGGAGCCGCCAATAGGGGGCCCACCGGGAATTCTCCCGGTACACCATACGACCAGTCCGTCCCGTACTTATACCTACGATTCCTGGGTGTTTAAGCTTAAAAAAGAACTGACGGTGCTTTAGTTGGCGTGAAGAGTTAAAAAATGTCCAGGGAAAGACTCGGTACCTTCACATATGGGGATACACACCCTTAACCCAACACAAGTTAAAATGTTGTAGGAAAAGAATATGTTGTCCTCCAAATTCATTTAACCTGTCAATGTCACTGTTCAATGAGGGGTTTTAAATGCGGTTTAATCTCGGGAAGGAGAATTTTCTGGCTCTCGTTCTTGAAAGTCATTCACGATACCGGTAATTTTCCGGTTCTCGTTTGTGAATATTAGTCTTGATAGACGGGAAATTCATAGGACAGAACCCGGAATCAAAGCTTGGGTTCCGCAACCCTTATTTCCCGATTCTAGTCTATGAATGTCTTGGGCATTAGCACGGATTTTCAGAACTGGTAACCGGGAAATTCCCGTTCCCGAGATTAAACCATTGCACTGACGGCAATGCTGTCTCGGAAGAAATTGATATTCGCCGTTCTCTCATAAACTATATCATTGATACAATGGTCTATGAATTTCCCGGGTGTCGTGATTTATTTCAGAACCGTAGCCCCAGAGCTGTGAAATTCCCGTTCCCGGTATTATACCTTACTTTTAAACTTTGTTCCGGGGCGAAAATTAAAAAAAAAATGATATCCGATTTTTGTAAAAGTCGTTGAACGGATATGATCACTACGTTTGATAAAACTGGCTTAAACAAGCCTAAAAATTATTTCCAGTGATTGTAAACCACATATTAGTACCTACATCAAATCTACTTGACAGACGAAATAGGATGGGGCGACAGATAACACGTTTTTTATATGCTAGCCTGTGAATTATCGCAAATTATCTAAAAGATATTTCTCGATATCCATCGACTCTATGGATATCGAGAAATATCCCTCAGTGGCTTCCTAAATGTCGTCACGCTACGCCGCATCACGTCACCTTGAAGGAACTATCAGCTGATCTTTGTTATTGTTTTGAAACGTACGCATTTGGAGTAGAATTGGGCTGAATATTGTGTAATAAAATGTCTCGTGACATATAATATAAAAGAAAATCTACTCTATTTTAGTCAGTATCTGGAATTATCTCATGAGTGTGGACCTGAAAGTTTTATTTTTCACAAGCGCTTGAGGGAGTGAAAAATAATATTTTCAGGTCCATTCGATGAATTTTTTCAGTAGCTTCCCAAATGACGTTACGCTTCGGCGCATGGCGTCACCTTGAACGTCGCCTTGAAGGAACGATCAGCAGCTTTTTGTTATTGTCTTGAAACTGTTTGTAGTCGAATGGAGCTGAATAGTGCTCAGTAAAATGTCACGAAGCAATAATAAAAAGAAAATCTACGCTGTTTTAGTGAATATCGGGAATTATCTCATAAGGGTGGATCTGAAAGTATTATTTTTCACTCGCGCAAGAGCTCGTGAAAAATAAAACTTCCAGGTCCACACTTATGAGATAATTCCAGCTATTCACTAAAACAGCGCAGGTATCCTCTATCCATCGCTTCCGACCAACTTTCAATGATAAATATCCTTCTATCTTTACTCTTAAATCCGAAGTGAACTACAACATTGGTATGAAGTCAAGTTTAGCCAATCGATTACCCAATGGTGCCTACTTTAAATATGAGCACTTCCATCACAGGCGTTGATGATCGGGTCCCATTTTACCAGTAAAGCGGAACTTGTTTACCAAAGTAACCAAGCACTGCTCCATTTCCCGGGGTTCTCAAAGGGGAGCCGTCAAGAAATAGTTAAGGTCCATCCAGTTATATATTTTCTCTTGTCCCTGGGTGACATATCTTGTTATAAACTTAACATTTTTGTATGTATTAGCTTTTATGATTATTTTTTTTCAATTCCATAATTTTCTCTCACCACTAAACCCACCCACCCACCCCCATCCTCTCCCCCCCCCCAAAAAAATCTCCGGATCATGGGTTTCGTCGGGCAGACGTTGGGCAAGAAATTATGAAATACCAAGTTGGGCACCCGTCCTTGCTTGCCGAACGCAAGTATACTCATGCTGTGGGGTACTAAGTTGGGCAACAGCTCTTGCTTGCCTGACAAAAATATACACCGATTAGAAAGTGAAATAAATACCCGACTCAATATATCAGTAAAGAGATATGACAAACTCCTAAATTGTAGTTTTCATTCAAAAGTTTCAGGAAAAATCCTATTTTCAAACACAATGTTATGTAGCTTGACAAAATAAATGATTGTGTACTTAAAATTAAAATTAGTTGAGTTAAAATTAACCCAAATCATCTGGGCAGAGTGAATATAACCCTATCGGGTTCATATTCACTCAACCTAATTGATTTGGGTAAAGGCCAATTTATACGATACAACTTTTGTTCAAAAACTCCATCTAACATTCGGATGATGATGTTCAACGGAAAAGGTTTTATGGTGTATATTGGAATTTTAACATCTGCGAACAAGCGCGAACATGTTGGACGATGTTCGAGCATGCACATTAATTTGAACAATGTTTGACGATGTTTTACGCCTTGAACCAATCAGATTACAGCTCTGGGTCACATGGTACATATTGGTATATTTCCCTCCAAAAAATCCATAAAACATTCATAAACGGTCTCATTTGTCTTCAAATAGGTTAATTACAATGGGGCTGCGTTGGCTTTATTCAAGGTTTCCTATACTTCGATTCTTACTCCCCTCCAATTGAGTGTAACCTATCCATACAAAGTAACAATCGAACATTATTCTTCACTTTTGAAAATATTTTGATCGGGACGGTTGAAAATATAAAATTTTCTTTTGATTTGATTGTTTGAATGTGATTTATTGATTTTGAGTCCCTTGAAATGAATTATGCCTTCATCGTTGATTACAACATCTTCGTTTTAGAACTTTATTAATCAAAAAATAGTTTCTGACATTTCGTTTCAGTTGCTAGGGACGCTGTATCGTTTATTGACACTAACAGTCTTGGTGTTGTCTCCATTGAAGCTCAATAGCGGAAAATTCGAATTGTATCAGGCCTCGTCGTGCAGTTAAAAATATAGACTATAAAGCCATGAATGAAGGCAAACTTTCGGATGATGCAAGTTCTTCTGGTACAGATAACAGCGCAGTTGACAAAAATGAAAGTTCTGGCAACGACAAAGTTTCGGATGTCTAGGTTATTGTACCTGATAATATTGATGCTGATGATCTGTCTCAATTGTCAATCGAACAGCTTCAAGAAGTATTGGCCAATGTCAACAAGCAGAAGGTAGCGCAAGAAGACTTGTTACTAAAAAAAACTAATTCATGACATCAATAAATCCAAAAAAAAAAGAAGTAACAAAGCTGAAAGGTAAAGGCTCATCTGTGTCTTTGAGTAAAATGTCCAGAGCCAAACCTAAAACTGTTTCCATGAAAGACGAAATTTCAGTGCTCTCCAAAAAATGCATGAATGAAATTGACTTGAGAACACTAAGAAAGATGGGTGATTTGAATCGGACAGTAAACAAAAAGATGAGTCATTTAGGACTGACATCTTCATGTTCGGATTCAGAAAGTGAATCAGATGATCAAGTTTCTCACAAAAAATCTAAATCTATTAGACAATCTGACAAAAATTTGCACCTAGTACTATCAAGTTCAGATGAAGATTCTTCTTCTGATCTTTCCAATGTGGGTAATGTAAGCAAGTACAAATCGAAAATTAAATCTGGTTCCAAGCTCAAATCAGGAATAGAGGCCAGAGCAAGTGATCGGGTTCTTTTCCCACAACTGTTTCCACATGCCGCTTTGCAGTTTGAGTATTCGGGTTCTGACGTTAAGTTCAGGGATTTGAGCTTTCAATAGTTTGTTGCTGGGGAGCTCGAAATTCTGACTCGCGAAGGAATTCATAAATCAGAAAGATGTGTTAGACTTAATTTTCTCAAAAAATGTCTTATTTTTATTCAATTTATGACTGGTCTGCATTGCTAAAGTTTTATAGCGACTGGTTAAGACGAATTGAGTTGGGAATCAACACATGGGATGATGATCCTTCACAAATTGAAACAGCCATTTTAGCGAAACATGTCAGAGTTTCCAGGCCCAAATCTTTTGGTTTCTCAAAATTGGATGAGAAAGCTGACACACCATGGTTCTGCTCAGCTTATCAAAGAAATAAATGTATGTTAACTGCTCCACACAAAGCTACTGTTCGCGGACAGACACATTTGGTCGAACATGTTTGTGCCACCTGTTGGCAAAAGAAAAAAGAAAAATTGTACCACCCTGAATCATCTTCGGCCTGTCCTTATATAAGATGACTATCATTGGGCATGGAAACTCTGTTGAGTAATAAAAATTTAGCCCCTCTAGCTGATATTTTTTATCCCGAGTATCTGAAATCTGATTTTGTAGAAAATGTTCACAATAATCCTCATAACCCAGTTAGCAGATTAAGCAGAAAGGTCAATTTGAGTAATGATGATAAATCCGATTTAAATATAAGTACTAGCGAAAGCTGTACTGACTTTGAGGATGTAAATTTTACTGATGTTGAATTTCTGAAAGTATCGAATGTTATCTCTGATAATGATATTGAATTTTCTCTTTGTACAAACATTTTGGATGATGATCCTCTAACTTTTACACATTCTTCTAAAAAATTGGAAAAGGAGTCTTATGTGCCTGATACCAATTTTAATATTAAATTGAATTCTTTTTCAAAGAAAATGATTGAACTTCATGATATTGTTTGCAATTCTGGACTTCATAATTATGAGCTTCAATTATATCCAGCTCCTTCCAGTTTGAATATTCAATTTTTTAAAAATTCACTAGTCAATTATTGGGACAGAGACATTTGTCTGTTTTTGGAATATAGTTTTCCAATTAATTATGAGAAAGACAATGTTATGAAGTTAGATCAATACCCAATCACAAAGGTGTGATAACTTTTTCTGCGCATCTCGATAATTATATTGATTCTGAACTTGGTAAACATGCCATTTTAGGCTCTTTCTCAGACAATCCCTTCTCAGCTAATGTGCATTTGAGTCCAGTTAACTCTGTCCCCAAAAAGAATTCAAATGAACGAAGATTTATTTTGGATTTAAGTTATGCTAGGAGTACCTCGGTTAATGATGGTATTTCTAAAACTTCTTATCTTGGAAAGAAAATATCCTTGAAGTATCCATCGGTTGACGATTTGGTTAGTCTGATTGGTAAAAAAGGAAAGAACTGTCTTATTTTCAAAAGAGACCTGAGTAGAGCATATTGACAAATTCCTATTGACCCAGGTGATATGCATTTAGTAGGATTTTCTTGGAAAGGGTTATATTTTGATTCAGTTTTGTCTATGGGCCTTAGGTCAGCTGCATATATTTGTCAAAGGGGCACCAATGCAGTAGCTTTCATTTGTAAACAGTCAGGTTTGTCTGTAATCAATTATTTGGATGATTTTGCTGGTTCTGAATGTTCTGGTGATGCTCTTTTGGCTTTTAATGAACTGAAATCTGTTCTGGACAATTGTGGTTTAGCAGAGTCTGAAAGTAAAGCTTGTCCGCCTTCCACCCAAATGGTTTTTCTTGGCATTTTATTCGATACGGTTTCATTGACTCTTCAGATTACCTCAGAACGGATTCAGGAAATCTTTGAAATAACGAAAAATTGGTTATCCAAAGATAAAGCCTCTTTAAGGGAAGTGCAGTCATTGTTGGGAAAACTCCACTTTGTTGCTCATTGTGTACGCCCTGGTAGACTTTTTGTATCCAGGATTCTCTGTTGGCTAAGAACCTTTCATAATAATGCAAACCTATTTTTAGAAGTTCCTGCTTATGTTCACAAAGATTTATTGTGGTGGTTACATTATGTACCCTTATACGATGGAATTACAATGATGAATTGTGTAGACTGGTCCAGCCCAGATTCGGTTATTGCTTCAGATGCCTCAAATTCTGGTTGTGGTGGTATTTATGGACAGGAATATTTTCACTCTTCATTCCCTTCTTTTATTAGAACAAAGAAATTACACATTAATGAATTAGAACTTCTTACTATTGTGGCGTCTTTGAAAATTTGGGCCAAACAACTTGTAGGGAAAAGGGTGATTTTTAACTGTGATAACATGACTTCTGTATCAGTTACCAGTGGAGGTGCTACAAGGAATTCTTTCTTACAAGATTGTTTGAGAGAAATTTGTTTCATTGCTGCCCTTAACCAGTTTGAGATTCGAGCATGTCATATTAAAGGTAGTGAAAATAGGTTTTCAGATTATCGTTCTCGGTGGGATGCAAGTTCTGATGCTTCATTTAATTTTTTTCGGTCAGTGGATGTTACCAATATGATTGATTTAACTGTACCTGAGAAATATTTTAGGTTTGATCATGATTGGTAATTTCTTGCTTTTTCAGATTTGGAACTCGAACAGTTGAAGAAAGATGTTAAATTTTCAATATCGAAAGCATTTTCTGAAGGAACGGATAAAAATTTAAAATTACAGTGGAAGGCTTACTTTTTATTTTGTACATATTTTGCATTAACCCCACTTCCAGCGGAATTAACAACTGTTCAGTTATTTGCACAATTTTTGAGTCGTTCTTTCCCCTCGGTAGATTCTATTAGAAATTATCTCAGTTCTGTTAAAATGTTACATCTTCTATTTGATTGCAATACTGATTGTTTCAATTCATATGAGATCAAACTGACGCTTCGTGGTCTAAGACGAATAAAACTGCACACTATTCATCAAGTATTGCCCATCATCCCAAGTATTGTACTAGAAATCACTGTAATTTTAGATCACCAAAATGCTCAGCATTCTTCATTTTGGTCTTTATTCCTTCTAGCCTTTTTCTTAATGATTAGAAAATCAAATTTGGTATCTGATACTGCCTCCTCTTTAATCCTAATCGTCAATTAACGAGAGGGGACATAATTTACAGTGATGAATTACTTTTAGTAATTATCAAATGGTCCAAAACAATTCAATTTGGTAAAAAAATTCTTAAAATTCCAATTTTGGCTATTCCTCATTCTGCTTTATGTCTGGTTAAAGCTTATAAAAAACATGATACAATTGGTTCCGGATAAATCTTCAGATCCAGTTTTCTTTCACAAATCTACTCTGAGGCCAATCACTTATTCGCAGTTACAGTCTTTCATTACATTTGTCATCAGTAGCATCGGTAGAGACAGCTCTTTATATTCGTCACATAGTTTTAGGAGAGGTGGTGCCTCATGGGCCTTTCAGGCAAAAGTTCCAGGTGAATTAATCCAACTTTTGGGTGATTGGTCCAGTGATGCATACAAAAATTATTTATATTATACTCTAAATGATACATTTTTTGTTTCAAAGAGAATGAGAGACTTAATTTTAGATACAGATATTTGACTTTTTTCTCATTTTCCTTTTTTGTATATTTCAGCTAAAAACTCCAGAAATGTAGCTATTATTTCCGACTCCATTTGCAAATATGTGACGGATATTTATGATACACAAGTGATACCATATCCAGGAATCTCTGTTTCTGGTATTACTTATTTGATCAGTTCAGGGAAGCTCAAGATTGACACTTTTTCTCATATTATTTACCATGTTGGCACTAATGACATTGAAAAAATACCTACAGGAATAATTGCCGCTGCTTTTAATACTTTAATAACTGTTTCTAGGAGTCATTCTTCAGCCAAATTAATTTTTTCAGCTATATTACCTCGGCCAAAGGATTTTGACACCCTGGGTCAAAAAGTAGTTCAAGTCAATTTAAAATTAGGTGAGCTCAGTTTAGAGAGACATATACAGTTTTTGAAATCTTACAGACCTTTAGTAAATTGTGGTAAGCCAAAAAGAGAATTATATTCGCTGAGAAAGATGCTCTTCATTTATAGTTTGAAGGAACAAGACTCCTGCGTTCCTACTTCATCCAAATTATCAACAGACTATCTTAATTCTGATTCATCATTGTTTAAATATTAAAATCCTTCTTCTTTTACAGGTTTCACCGTTTGACTTACATGGTCGCTACAGCTTCCTTGGGTCTTTTGGAGAGAGAGGGGCTTCGGTTATGTGTTCCCCAACTCCAAATATTTTGGGGTTTTTTGGTGAAAATGTTTTTGAGGATGGGTATGTACAATTTTTTTTTATTAATTTTCTTGTGTCTTTCTCAGTGAGTGGTGTCTTCATTTTATGTTCCAACTGCATGTCTACAACTCATTTCTATTTAAGTTGGTACATATTTTCTTATTTTTCTTTATTTATTTTAATAACAAGCACTATATCCATTTCTCCTTTTAGGTATTTTTTTTTGGTGGCCTTTGGCTTGGGGGATTTTAAAATAGACTTTCGTGGCTTGCATTCTTTGGAAAGTGTTTCATCACTCTCCAATGGATGATAGCCATTTGAGTTTGTTCTTTTACAATCATTGATTCAGTCAATTTAGTCCCAGTCAGAACCATATTCCTTTCACACATTTAAAGGTAGAGCATGTTATGTGCATGAGTGTGTGCATGATTATCTGTTTTGTGTTTCAATTTTTGTTTATTGTATGTTCCAAGCATGATTGTATGTTACTGTTCATGTATTTCTGTCCAATTGTATTCTAATGTCCCGATCAATGTTTTCACGGCACAATAAATAGGTTAATTAAGTTTATTTGATTTTTCTATTTTAACCCCAATTGTAATTAGTGTTGAACAAAGTTGTAAGGTGTAAACAGGGACATCTAGTGAACAAGCACGAACATCACCATACGAATGTTGGATGGAGTTTTTGAACAAAAAAGTTGTATTGTGTAAATTGGCCTTTACTCACCTGCTGAATGTTTAAACTACATAGAGGATATCTAGTGTTTTAGAGTGGATACCGAAAATTATCTCATGAGTAACCGAGACAAATGTTTATTTTTGGCGAGCGCTCGCACGAGCGAAACAGACCGTTTCTCTCGGTCAAAAGTGAGATATTTTTCGGTATCCACTCAAAAACACTAGATTTTCTTTTTATTATACGCTTTTTATAAGAATCTGATAATTCCACTCGTTTCATCCTTGAATGGATGCATGAAAGTTAACAGCGCATTGAATCATTGATACGCGGATGTGATTTGATCGATTCTCAGAACTGATAGCGTCTTGCAATCTGATTTAGCTGGCGGGTTTCTAGTCCAACATGGCCTGAAAGTCCGTAATAAGTTTTTGGTTTGGTACGTCCTTTTAAAGGACGTACCAAACCAAAAACTTATATTACGGCCTTTCAGACCATGTTTGGACTAGCGGGTTTCATGCATCAATTCAAGGTGAATACGTGTTAAATTATCGCCGGAAATGATCGGTATCCACTCAAAAACACTAGATTTTCTTTTCATTATACGTTTCTAGAACAAATTGATCATTTCCAGTGATAATTTGGATCGTATTCACCTTGAAGTGATGCTTTGAAAGCCGCTATTTTGATTGATGCCGTGAAAGTGAAAATTTCTACATCTTCACAGTGGGGGATACAATTTCTATCTTCCCGCAATTTCTTCGATAATCTATCGTTTAGCGTGTAATAAAATATTTTATTACACTTCCATTCAACTTTAAACCCTTGTATTTAACGGAGTAGCCGCTATGACATAAATGATTCTGTATTCAGTGGGTAATGAACAAGCCGGAACTTTTTCCAAGCACCGTTCATACTAGTTCCTTTCCCATCGAGTCATTAGTTACGCTTCGAAAAGTTTCCAAATTTCGTTATACAATTATCGACAGTCTGTCGCATAGTGTGAAAATGAAAACGTCCAAAGCAAAATAAAGTCGGTTCACAAAAAATTAGTTAACCCAAAAATGAGATAATATTTTTTAAAAACCCAATCATTTCCAACAGGACATTAACCCAGTCCCGTGGTCGTCTCGTTTTGTGGATCCTTTATATATAAATTGGTCAACTTTATTTCGATAAATCATCGTACATCTTGACATGCTTCAAACTTCTTTTAAAAACTGTTTCTCCCAGTTGTTTTGCAAATCTGCACAAATTTGTACTTATATTTTTACTAACAGTAATAGCCACCAAATGGTTAGGCGTGAATGGGCACCAGCCGAAGAGAAACAGCGATACGAATTTCAACAAACGCTGGTTCCGAAAAGGTTGTTTTGATTTTTTATCGATCCATTTGATCAGCACAACTTCAGTCAAAACAAACAGACTCTTCACCTTTGTGTTTAAACATTGGATTAAAATTTGTTTATTTAAATGAATTTTAATGCATGGGTTGTGTAATAAACACAGATACGGCTCTCGCGAAATATGGCTACGCAATTCCAACTCGTTGTGTAAAACACCCACCGATTCAAACACACATCGCGTTCTGTCCATTTATCAACGGAAAGTATAGTTGTAGCGTATAATGCTTTAATAAAAGCAATTAGATATGTTTCAAATAGTTGTTCGATATGTCTGAGCCGTCGTGCAATGACGTCCTACACCCCACAAAGATTTTTGTCTGATACGGTCCTGTCTCGGGACATTGTGGAAATTAATATAATTATATGATCGAATACAAATATGTCATGAGAAGACACAGAGTCAGAAGAATGGTGTTATCATAATCTGATTTGGTAAAGAAAAAGCTGTGGAAAACAGACACCTTATGAATAACAACAATCCTCGAAGCGGCAATAAAGACTGTAATACGGGAAAATAGGATACAAAAGACGCCTAAACTTCCCACAAATATTTAACCCTTTACCTAACATGAAAAGCAGACGACACTTGCAAAAAGAATTCTTGAATGACTCATTTTTTTTCATTTTGTGTCTCAAAATCATAGGTTATGACCCCTCATTGGGGGGGGTCATAACCTATGTTTTTGAGACAAAAAATGAAAAAATAATGAAAATTAATTGGCGATTTTTGAGAATAGTGCTGGCCGGTTTTGGCCGTTACGTTGGGTAAAGGGTTAAATCAATCTGTTGCCGCGTACTTCACGCATGCAATTTGTTTACACTCTGACATGGTGCTGTTATTGATTTTCATTGAGGTTGATCCTTGATTATACAGACCTGACCAAAGTTTAGTTCAGCGAGGATGAAAGCAGAGGTGCACAAAACTTGGGCAGGTCCGGAATATCGCATTTCAAAGGGAATTAAAAGTCATTAACCATTTTCTTATATGACAGCATTCCTGTGCCTTTAGGATTAACCCTTTACTCAACGTAACGGCCAAAACCGGCCAGCGCTATTCTCAAAAATCGCCAATTAATTTTCAAAATATTTTCATTTTTTGTCTCAAAAACATAGGTTATGACCCTCGTTGGAACGATCTCGTCGAGCTCGTTCCAACGAGGGGTCATAACCTATGTTTTTGAGACAAAAAATGAAAAAAATTAATTATTCAAGAATTTTTTTTGCAAGTGTCGTCTGCTTCTCATGTTAGGTAAAGGGTTAAAAGGTTGAGTGCTAGAAGTCACTATCATGACTCTATTGAAGGGTGCTGAAATACACTTTCGAGGCTTTAGATTGCATGCACTATCTTGCACTTTTCTCTGCAGAAGAAAAATATGTTTATATGTAATTCTTTTTGTTACAATTTATACCGATATATCGTTATAACTTTCCTCCCTGGACCGGACGATGGTAGTCTTTGAACTCTAGGTGCAGAAAGCCTTAGTACACAGCGCCCCCACGTGGGAAATCGGGATTAAGTGCTTTGCCCAAAGACACAACAAAATTGTCCCTTGCAGAGATCGAACCGGAGACCTTTCGATCTGAAGTCCAATGCTGTAACCACTGAGCCATCGCGCACCCTAGGAGAATTGTTTAGGCATTTGTTGTGTTTGTAGAGTAATTTGGGCCTGCTAAATCTAACAATCACGGTTGTCAATATGAAATATGACATTTTGACCTTAAATTAGGAAACAACAAAATGGCGGCCAAAATATATTTATTTCATCATCCAATGAAACTAAAATAAAATATCTCTAGTCATGGCATATATGATTTCTAGGTCAAGGTTATTTTCAAAGCGACGTCGACATATATTCAATATTTACCTATAAACTCTTATATATTATATGTTTTATGATTCATAAATCCCATTAACTTGGCATCTAATGCATTAATTATGAGTTGAACTTGAACTAAATATTGAACCTGGAAAACCCCTTCCCTTTTCAATACAGAACTGCTCAGATGCTTGTGACGAGAACTGAACAATAAGAAAGCAGAAAATCTACAGATGAAAATGAAATAAACAGATGGAGATCAGGCTTACTATTGTCAACCCAGAAAAATACGTTACAAACGATGCAAAAGCAAACAGAGTTTTCTGATAAGAAAAAGATATAACACTCACCAAACCCACAAACTTCCAACCGCAGTAAGCACTGGAGTCTTGGGATAGCTTGTCCAATGTGATTCGTTACACAAAACTTATCTTATCTTCACAATGGAAAGTCATCTCTACACCAAAATATACAACAGGAATTACTGCATTTTAAATGGAGTAAAATCGATATGTGTTGATCAATTACGGAGCATCAAAAGTAGAATTTTTTTTTAAATTAAAAAAATCGGTAATGTGACGAACAGGCAAGATAGCTTGCAGTATTTTTAGCATATGGGATACGAAACGTTATCTAGCCATGGCGTGGCAGGTCGGTGCGCTAATCTGCCCATGGAATTTTTCATAACTGAAACACTTGCTGTGCGTTCATTAACCCTTTGAACCCGAGAGGCCTTTTTTTCCGTTCCACGAACATGATACGTCATACTTTCATTAAGAAGGGTGGCTGCTAAGTTATCATGCAGGGTAGACCAATCAATATTTTCAACGTGCAGCCACAAGGCTGCACGTTGAAAATATTAATTGGTCTAGGCCTAAATAATGCATATGGACTCTTCCAATTGCTGTCATTGAACTAACAAAGAAGATACGATCAGGGTTCAAAGGAGCAGAGTGTGATATTAAAATATAGAATAACAGAAGGATGAGAAAATAATTTTGTGAAATGTTGCCATAGTCTTGTTGAATTGTAGCGCATTGAATTAAGTCTTTTTCTAAATCTCCATAAAATGCAGATTGGATTCGATAATTTTCAACATAAATTGCACTGCATGGGACGATACCACCCAGGACACCAGAGGTTGAAAAGGTTTGGAATATACGGGAAAGTAGTAATCCCTTGAACACTGATTGTTCAGGATTGCATTTACTATTTCAGATCAATATCATGAATTCGAAGATTCCACATTTAAGATGCATTGGGTAGATAAATGAATATTTAACCCTCAAAACGGGACAACTGGAGTCGACACATTCAAAAATGTTCTTGGAATAAACATATAAATTTCGATTTTTACCGTCAAAATATACCTTACGAAATCCGACTTCAACGAGTCAGTTCCAATGAGGGTCGGTCAAAAGCTATGTTAAGAAAGGACTAATCTGAAGCCTAGGGTAAAACTTGAATGAACTCCAAATTATTTCCTTCAACCTCGATGTCCTTAATTGTATTGTCTTTTTCACTAATAACATTGTCCATAAGGAAATGGGTGAAAGTGTTTTTTATTGTATCGTCGCCTGAGTGCTAGCATGTTCTATGTCGCCTATGGGGCAGTAATAGTAATCCCCTATGGGGCATAGAACATTCTGGCACTCAGGCGACGATATGACTACCCCAAATACCTCAATAATATCGCCATAGCTTGTTCATCAAATCTAGTTCGCCGGAGAACGATAGTCTCAACTTTTCTAAATCCATGTCATGTGTGTCTCAAACGAGGCGGAAATGACCTCACTGACGTGTACACGTTTTCGGAGCGACACTTTTACAAATACGAGTGCTTTTGCTCCGATCATTCTGGAGGAACATTCTAAAATGTCTTTTTTGTGCGCATGTCAGATGTTTTCAATTTTTAAATATCCACTGTCATACAATAAACAATGTTTGCAACAGTCAAGCAACCTGGTTTGTCATATTCCGTATCATTAGAGGTTATTACCTGTTTCGTTTCATATCGGCCGAGATATCAGCCCAACGTAACTTCCTATCAGCCTGAGACCAAGTTATTTTTTAAACCAAAACAAATAATTACGAAACGCTCTTAGATTTGTGACAGTTTTTTTTTTGGTAGTGTTATTGTAACTCATTCTTTTCACAAACTCCGAATTTCCCTCTTCTCCTAGCTCAACTATCCAAACGTCTCGTCCAATAGAAAATTCAGAACAGTGGAACAATGTTAACCGAGCAACCACTTTGCCAGTAGCAAACATTCAATTAACAAGAGAATTCGATTAACAGAATTTTTAATTTTCCCATATTCGAGTGATAAACTGAGCATTTATTCTATTATATCTTGTTTGACAGAGCTCATGGAGGTCTGTCACACAAGATATAATAGATTAAATAGGTGCACTGAGATTGGATGTAAATTGATCTATAAACAAAGGGAATAGCTGTCAGAGAAATTCTGCAGTCTGGTTTGTCATATTCCGTATCGTTAGAGGGTATTATTACCTGTTTCGTTTCATATCGTTCGAGATATCAGCCCAACGTAACTTCCTATCAGTCTGAGACCAATTTATTTTTAAACCAAAACAAATAATTACAAAATGTTCTCCAGATCAGTAAGAGGTTTTAGGTAGTGTTATTATTTCTCATTCTTTTCACAAACTCCGAAGTTTCCCCTTCTCCTAGCACAGCTATCCGAACGTCTCGACTTCCCCACTGGGGATCTGCGACATTCGGATTGCTGAGCCGTCTCCTCTCCCACTTCGACGAATCTTAGTTTATACCATGATTATCTATTCTACTATATATAAAAAAGCCTATGACATAAATTTTAGCTTTACACACCAACCGTGGTGAACACGGCAGCAATGGGATTTCAATAGTTCAAATTTACACCCACAGTGGACCTACATCCAAGCTAACCTTTGGTGACCTCGCCTTGAATGCAAACTTGTCTAAATTTATCACTCGTCATCCCGTGAAGAGTGAAATGAAACCGATAATTATTTATTACGTTTTTAAATAAGTTTACCTCATAAGATTCCAAAAAGTAACAAACATATGTTGTCTCATGTTAATAAAGCATCCATAACTCGAAACAGTATGTTATTATGTTATTAAAATGAAAAAGGCCGTGTCATTTGTGCGTTTCGTTTTCTATTTCGTTTCGGCGATAAAATTGCCAGCTAAAGTACCGCCCACTGGTGCTCATGTAAACAAAAATAGATTCGCATGTGTGAATATTGATTTATTTAACATTTAAACTCTTATTAATCTGACGATCATGGTTTTAGTAAAATATACCCAAAGTAGCTTGGTGTACCAAATGTTCACCACTCGTGGTGAAGTGGTGTTAACCGCGCGCCAAAGGCCCGCGGTTAACACGACTTCACCACTCGTGGTGAACATTTGGTACACCAAGCTACTATGGGTATATTCTATATTTACCATCTGAATGTCAGTTTCTTTCTTCTCTTCATCCACACAATCCTTTCTCATTGCCATCTTTAATTTCTCATCATACAAAAACTCAGCTTCAGTCACTCCACTGTGCATGATAACATCAATTTTCCTAATAAGTGAGTGCGGTGAAAACGGTGAAAGATTTTCATGTAAACAAACTAGTTTACAAAACACAGCATCTAGCTTGGTTCATATCGACCGGGATCGGTGTCATATCCGCCGAGGTTGAAGCTATATCTGCCGAGTTTGATAAAGGACAATTCAGAGAAAGAAAATCATATGTAATAAATAAATGTGTTCAAGATACTTTCAAAATACCATGTTTCAGCCATTTTGTAAATACCCAAACATTAGATTATAGGTGATTGTAATCTTGTTATGAGACAGCGCGTGTAGTCTATTGGTTATAGCCATTGATCTGTCTTAATCGCCCTATTGTTTCAGTCGAAAATAGGTGACATACGAATAGAAACATGTTTTTTTAATTTACAAACGTTATTAAAATGCAACTGAATGTTCATTTCGGTCCCCGCATATGTATTTTGACCATTTTTTCACAGTTTTGATCAAAACCAATATAATCTTTCTGGTTTAGTGTGTTTTCCAATACCATTTTCTATTGAGTAAATGGTAAATTAAGATCTACGTGATACTGTACTAAAACCGTACCGTTGCGTTCAATGTCGAGCACAAAAGGTCAGAATAAATAAATTATTAAAACTAGTGGATGGACACATGCTACGTATGGTTTTTCGACAGGTGGCATTTCAAATTACCATCATTATACCATAGAATGCTCCTTATCATAAAGTGTTTTACCTACACCTATCTTGCACCTATTTCCAATTCTCGGCAAATAACGCAAAATATTTCCACCAATTACACCGTTTTTGTTATATCAGATAGAAGTACACACACCTGCCGAGTTTGAAATCAATCGGACCGTAGATGCTGAGGAGATAAAGCATATCACGACAAACAGAAACGGCAGACAAAAGACTCAAATTTCTATAAGATACACTCCAAAATCTGTTGGATTAAAAATCAACCCAAATCAACTGGGTTGTGTGAATATGAACCCAATTGGGTTCATATTCACTCAACCCAGTTCATTTGGTTTAATTTTTAACCCAACTGATTTTAGAGTGTACGTCGTACCTTCTATCGTGTTGCTAACGTTGGAATTTTGTATTGAAGAATACCACCACCCGCCTCCTCATTATTAGTCTCTTCAATGGCTTCTGACTTCGTTTTTCAGCACGGATGTCTATAAAATGTATTGAAATCATTCCCCCATAAGCCCGTTTTCATCACTTTTAGCACATACCGGCACTTAAGTTTAACCATTACTAATCTTCAATACACTGCACCGACAATGAAACTGTACTGTTTGTACATGTAAAACGTCGATTTTTTGTGATTAAAGCATTCAGCAAACTGAACGAAGGTACCGTCTTTAGTCGCATTTCTCCCAGTAGCATTTATAATTGAATACCAGAAAAGCAGCCCCATTATTTTTGTTAGCGACAACACGACACGACGACAAGTAAACTGAATTATGTATATGTAAAAATAATGTTCTTTATCGCTTTCACTTCGCACTAAAAACATTAAGTCTCCAGGGAGTTGGAGATATCGGATATATCCAGACCAAATTGGAAAAAAATCCTAACAGACATTCAGTTCAAATCACTGACAGTAAGCCTTTCACGTTAACGATCAATGCGCAGAGCGTGGATGATGTTATCGTACGTTCTGTTTCCGCTTGAAAGTCTGGACACAGTGCGATGTCTGTCGTAAAAAGACCGCAATGAAACACTCCTACTCTAAGTCTATAAGAGAATAGAAAATCGTGTCTCACCTATTCCAGTAGATCTCCATTGACTCCCCGTCCAATAAAAAATAATAACAATGTTAACCGAGCAACCACTTTACCAGTAGCAAACATTCAATTAACAAGAGAATTCGATTAACAAAATTTTTAATTTTCCGATATTCGAGTGATAAACTTAGCATTTATTGTATTATATTTTATGTGACAGAGCTCATGGAGCTCTGTCACACAAGATATAATAGATTAAATACCTGCACTGAGATTGGATGTAAATTGATCTATAAACAAAGGGAAGTAACTGAATAGCTGTCAGGGAAATTCTTTGATACACTACAGTTTTTTTATTGACCGGAGTTTACTTCATAACTTATATGCAACTGACATAATCATATTTGTACTTGTGGTTTGGTAATTGATTTGGTGTTTGGAAGTCGTATGCAATTAACAGGGTTATACACTTTAGAGATATCAAGTTAAGTGGGCTCCCATGTATGACATAATCCTTCGGATACCTAAATGACTAAGCCACGTCTCATCTCTCTCCGACTTGGTCGCACATTATAAACCCGCTAGAAAACTCCGGTTCTTGGACCCATTCACCCTGATCTAACACCAGGAGATTGAGCTTTTATCGGCGCCTCTGATGGCCGAACATTTTACCAACCGATCTGAGGACACCCCAGGGGATATTGATTTCTCTAAGGCAGGTTGGAAATGCATCTTTACTGACAAAAGCCTTTTGTACCGTGAACATTTTCTTATTTCATTTGCATAGTTCTCTCCCAGCCTTTGTAAAACCCAAAAGCACAACTTCTGCATATTAGGCTGAAAATTATCTGTGTACTTTGTATTGTTAAAGTCAGAAGAAGTAAATCAAATCTACACCATTCACTTTACTGGAATTCAGTGAGGATTTACCTCCCTTTTTCAAATTTCCTATTAGAAAACATTACAGAATCAAACAAAGCTGCTATGTATATTTAAAGCCATTGAAGTAGCCGGGCACGAAACCTGCCCGTTGGAGAGTTTTTCAAGGCACCCATTACAGCTATTGGTAATAATTTTGACGGTTGCATCGAAATTTATATCAATGCCTTTATGCAAGCTAAAACGCTGGTGTCAGTGTAATCAACGTTTATCAAAACTTTTAACTTTTCCCGGTGCAGTAAGTATTTATTGATGTTATAATCACACAATTACATCATATATCGAGGCTCCTGATACTATTAGTTATTTTTTTATACTCCAGAGAGTATGGAAGCTTACACTGGTTTAAAAACTAATACGCGAAACCGACAAGTCACAAGGCGCAGCAGAAGGGGATATAATTTTTCAAACGACTGTACATTTCCGTTCACCCTGGAATATACTTACCAAACGAATTTGTTTCATTATTAACTATTGAACACGAAAGTCCTCCTTGTCGGCACAGAATCGTATTACACGCCAATATCACAAAGGAAATATTTGCACAGTGAATTTGTGTGGTAGACTAACCAATATTTCAACGCGCAGCCCCAGTGTTGTAAGTTGAAAATATTAATTGGTCTACCCTCTTCCAGTTGGTGTCGTTGAACTAAAATGGAAGATACCATCAGGTTAAATGGTTAACTCATTTCAATTCAGTGAAGAATTTTGTATATCAACAACACCCCTGTTCCCTGTTCAGGTCCGACAGCCAAACGAATATAACATATGAATGACTTTTTTGTATTTGTAGTAGATATTTACGTGAGAGGAAACATAAATGTGACAAACAAGTATATTACGGGAAATGGCATGGCCTGGTCAGTCTTCTTTCTGCCACTCGGAAGAAAAAATAAATTACATTTAAAAAATATAGTTTTATTGCTGGGAAAACAATAAAGTTTCTGTTTACTGTTTCTCAGGATTAACCCTTTAAAACCCGGATGGTATCATCCATGTCAGTTCAATGGAAAGAATTGGAAGAGGCATATTCATCATTGGGGGTAGACTAATTAATATTTTTAACGAGCAGCCGTGAGGCTGCACGTTGAAAATATTGATTGGTCTACGTCACACATTCACATAACAGCCATCCTACTTTATGAAATGATGACGTATCATGTTCCTGGACCGGAAAAACAGCATCTCGGGTTCAAAGGGTTGAAAAGGGACCGTACAAATACGTGACATTATTGCTTGCTTAGTGTTCTACACAAAACAACCCACACTTCGCTAGTTTCAACACAGAAAACCTTTCTTAGCCGATATAACTAACATAGAGTTAGTCAGAGGCCTTATTAGTCATTGTGACTAACATTATCTCCGAAGTTGCAAGATTGCAATTAGTCAGAATGACCAATCTAAACTATTTTTATGAAAAATACCAAATAAAACTGAAGTGAGTCTTTCTTGGGCAGATGATCAGTAACTGAATATTTGCCAGTTCTGAAAATACACGTCACCAAATATTTTGGCCTGTTAGTGTATGTAACAGTCTATATTGACTTTAGTTGTCATCGAGTATAATACAAATTACGCTTCCTTCCCGAACCATGATCTTTAGAATCACAGAGTTATCATTCCTGGAAAACGAAGAATTCTGGGAAACGACGTTTTCTCAATGTGCCATTATTTTTAAATTGGTAAATTGGCAGCATAGAAGATCTACACGTTCAAAGATCTGGATAAATAATTGAACATTATCCCGATTTCATTTTAAAGCTATTGCCTTGACCAATAATATACCACTTGAAGTTGGAAAGTGAACAAAATGCGAAAATGGAAAGAAAACCAGTAAAATGATCAGTATATCGCAGAAAATGACACGCTTCACGTTCGACAGTCAACACTTAATTTACATCTACAGTTTCTTGACTTTGAATCTATTTGATTTTGTCGATAAACTGTTAGGCTTATGTTAGACTGAAAAGGCTCTTGCTCGCTTTAAAAAAAATTGTTTCTACATTACTCGGTATAAATATCAATTTAAAACCATGTATATCACTAATGTGTGTTACCTGGTCATAATGACTCTATTGGTCCACACAGGTGGGTCACTTTGACTAATATTTTGAAAGAATTTGACTAATTCTTTTCAGACATATTGGTTATATATTAGTCAGAATGACGAAGTGTCATTAATTTTGACTAATATTATGAACGGTTTTGACTGACCAACCTTAATCAGTTTGACTAACATACATGCTAGTCAAAATGACTAACTAAAGTTAGTTGCTGGGGGGACAAAAGTGTGAATTACCTAAATTAGTCAAATTGACTAAGTTTAGGTTTTCAGCGAACATGCCCATAAGTGGTACCAAAGCTAATGAATCAGTTTCATACTTGGAACGAAAGTGACTGAAGTAAAGACACAAAATGATCAATGCCATTTAAATTCACTCGCACTATTAACCCTTTGCCTATCCTGAAAAGCAGACGACACTTGCAAAAATAATTCTTGAATAACTAATTTTTTTCATTTTTTGTCTCAAAAACATAGGTTATGACCCCTCGTTGGAACGAGATCGATGAGCTCGTTCCAACGAGGGGTCATAACCTATGTTTTTGAGACAAAAAAATGAAAAAAATAATGAAAATTAATTGCCGATTTTTGAGAATAGCGCTGGACGGTTTTGGCCATTACGTTAGGTAAAGGGTTAATTTTTTTGTCGCCACCAAAGCTCTTCGGATCATGTCAAACAAATGGATACATTGAACACAGCCGAGGATGGATGTGTGATATCAAGGTGCTGATTGATGATATACCAATATATTTAAAGTATTAGGAATCAAACGAATACTGGAAAATGTGTTATTTTTCATCGGGGATCTCTCTGTAATTACTTTCTTGAATTCGGATCTGGATTTATTCTGTCTAGACGGTGAGATTTTATCACTCCAAAGGTGTGCATGGAAATATCAGTAGATGATGTAAGGGTTTGTAGTTCTTCAGACAGCCTCGTTTCTAAACCAGAAGGATTAGTGTAAATTTCCAAACGATTTTGGAATGATACTGGAAATTTGTAATTGAAACAATCGTACATAATAAGATGAACATATAGTTTATATACAGTACGTGGAGAGTGGATTGTAACTAAATCACCCGCGGAGTGGAGTTATCAACCAAACTATAACTTTCAAATTTTGAAAATATCGACCAAACACAAAAGCAATGTTTCAGCCAATGGACCTCCGGGTTTAACCCGGAGGTCCATTGGCTGGAACTTTGCTTGTGGTTGTTATGCTTTGCAACAAATTTGCAATTATTGCTTGGGTGTAATCTCCACTCTGCGGGTGATTTAGTAATAATACACTCTCCACGTACTGTAGGTCTTCATATTTCAAGAAGTTGTGCGTCCTGAAGAAAGGAGAGGGGCGTATGAGACTTCCGCTTTCCCCCACTTTTGATGGATGTGGCTTTTTTGCAGAATCTCAATTCGGCTAGTTGAAGGCACGTGGCCCCATGCATGGATGCCATATAGAAGATCACTATGTATAAGTGAAAATATAGTGTTTTAACCCTTTTCGTAACGAATCGGCAACATCCACCTGCGAAATTTATAAATTTAGCAGTTGAAAAAAAAGTTTAATTCAAATTCTACAAAACAATATCAAACGACCCACAATGGAATGCATTTGATATCGTTTGAGGTGGGTAATGGGTTAATGCCTCCGTTGGAATAATGCCGGAATAATGTTTTCCCAAGTTGGTGGCATATATAGGTCTTGACATTTTGGAAGCAAACTATTGAGACATGGTGTTTGACATTTAAATTTTCAGGCGAATAGATAGATACTCCACTATAAAATTTTACAATGGTATTTTCTTCATGCTTACCAAGGAATTCGATCTGGTGGCTACTTCAAGATGAGCACCTATCACCAATATCATATAACACGTTCTTAGGTTGGGGCATGATTATTTCGGCTTGCTAGCATTTAGCAGTAGTTCCAGAACATCAGTCATTAATGCTTTCTAATTCAATATCGGGGTTTTCAACAAGTGTATCCAATTTGTAACTGGAAATGAAACTTCTTGTGTCGTCACAAAGAACAAAACACATTCGATATCTGACAAACAAGATGTAATAGGTTTTATTAAGAACTATATTCACGGATAAGTGTGTTAACCCCTTGCACTCTGGTAGTGCAACAGAATTTTTCTTCAATCACTCTGTTTCTCTCTTGTTTAACTATGAATTTAACCAATTATATCTCTTGAACTAAACAAAACCTTCAGGTCCACACTCTTTAGATAAATAGAAGATATGGAATGAGTGTTTTTCTCTTATGATATTTATGAAACGAGTCTAAGAATTTTCCGTTTGGGCGAACATCTGGCGAGCCCCAAACGGAAAATTCGTACGAGTTTCATAAATATGATATGAGAAAAACACTCATTTCATTTTCCATTTATCATATCACACACACACGCACGAATTAGCCCCTTAGTTTGATTTTTCACGTAAATTCTCCCTTCTGAAATTATGCAAATGTAACCCAGTTGTTTTTTGTTTAGCCAATCAAATTGTCCAGTTTTGAAATTGACCAATGAAAGCTCCCAACTCTAATTATGCAAATTATGAAAATGTGGCCCAGTTTTATTTTGTTCAACCAATCAAATTGTCTAGTTTTGAAATTGACCAATGAAATTGACGGAAGGCTTTATTTATCACTGATTAATATGAAAACCAAATATCAAAGGTTTTAAAGTGAACAAAACGGACGAGTCATATGATAATTCCCGATGTTCGCTAAAACAGTGTAGATATTCTCTGTATAATACGAGATTCTGTCTCGCCTAGTTTCGAATGCAACAATCGCACGACTGAGATACGGGAATAACAACTATTACTTACGTAGTGCAAGTATCTTGGTGCGGCCTATTGATTGACCACATTCGGTATCACACGTGTTCACTCAATATGAAAACGTGAGAAATTAGGACTTCCTCTTGTTTTTTCACAAAAATACTTGGTTTAAATATAAAAGGTGGGACGAACACGACATGTCTAATATCCCACCCTTGTTCATGGATATCAGAGGCAATTTCAGCCTTAGGTCGTTTTTATATAACTTTCCTACATGTACAGTTCTCATCAAAATGCGGTAGCAAAATTTCAGGAATGATAAGAACCCGCTCTTACAGTTTAGTTGTAGACATACATTGGTTCGGGTTTTATGCAATACAGCCATTTTGATATGTAACATGCCTGTGTTATTCAGAGATTAGTAAATATGTTAGTGTTGCCACGATATAGCCTTAACATTGGGTGAAGACAAATGTACAATCGATGTGCCGTCCGCGTTAGTACGCATCACCACTGGGAACCCACGTGGGCAATCAGAATTAACACTTCACCCAACGTATCGGTCAAAAACGGCCAGGGCGATTCACAAACAATTATCATTCAATTTTCATTATTGTTTAATTTTTTGTGTCAAAAACATAGTTTATGACCCCTCACTGGAACGAGCTCAACTAGCTCGTTCCAATGAGGGGTCATAAGCTATATTTTGGACAGACAAAAATTAAAAAGGCGAGTTATTCAATTGTTTGCATGTGTCGTCTGCATTTCGTGTTAGGTAAAGGGTTAAATGTCTTCTCAAGGACACAACCCATATGACGCGGGTCAGGCTTGAACTGTCACCTGTCGTCGGAAGACTGATACTTTAACCAATGAGTCATAACACTCCCTAATATTACATATAGTGACATCCTATCCCACAATTCTCTAAGTGTCCTTTTCACGTCTGTTTTAAAATTCTAGTTCTCTCCCTTTGTTGTGCATGATATCGATTTCTCATCTCGTTTTTAAGGGCAAAATATACATGCCCAAATCTGTCAAACAGATGTATATCTTTTTAAGTATAACGTTTTGCCATGAAACGAAAAATCATATCACAGCCGACATCAACTCTATTTTATGCTCCTAAAATGGAGTTTTCATATATTTTCGAAATAAAATAATGAACCCCATGTGCATGTTTCCAGCCCTGTGCTTGGTTGCCTAGCATATACTTAACTCAAGATTTGCAGACAAGCAATGACTCCACTATCTGCCTTGCAAGCGGACTTCTCTGTCCGGTACGAAAAAGCAGAGGCATAATCCTGGCTGTTGTCGAAATATACCCCAGCCAATAGGAGTAAATGTCTTATTTATATATTTATTTATTTACTGGTGTTTAAAGTCACATATTTCTGCACAATGGCTAATCATAACTACAACATGTAGATAAAATCAAGTTTAATCAATTGTTTATACCCATGTTGCCCATTTTAGAGGACATCAACCCCATTGGTGACTGAGTCCTATTTTACCAGTAAATCGGAGCATGTTTAACACAGTAAACAAGCACTGCTTCACTTCCCGGGATTCCCACGGGGATGAGTAAATGTCTTATCAGTGATTTCGTGGCACTGGACTGTATTGAATTTATTTTCATTAAACAAAGTCATGGCTGCTGTACAGCAGCCATGACTTGATTTTCTGAGAAATTCAAGAAAATGTTCAAGAGTGTAAGACTTGTTTTTAATATTACTTTCAACAGATTCTGGAATCTACCCGACGACATGTCGCTATGCGACACATTTTCAGATTTGTTTCAGGTAGCACTATCCAGCTGTCTTCACACAGTAACAGTAACACACAGTAACACTTCATTAGCATATAAACATCAGGCTATTTTCATCAATCTAGTATCCATCACGACACTTGCTGGTGAAGCGTTTGAACTAACAACATCACCATTCACTTTTGATTAGCGATCGATGTTCATGTTTACGACCCCTCCCCCACCCCACACAAAATAATGCCATACTATAATGACCAATTTTGGTGATATCCAGCTGTGTACGGGGGGTTGTTAATACTACGCGTTTAATCTAAAGATGATAAAATGAATTCCGTTTCTTCGGCAGAGCATGAATTTAATACCGCTGCTTTTAGATATAAGATTCAATGACCGTCCCAGGAGCGGACCTCCGCGCGTTACATCTCCACGTCAAGATAGAGGCGTACGTCTCTCACATCTCCGTTACCAACTTCAGACATAGACGGCGAGTCAGGTTGTAGGCTTCATGGTTGCCGAGTGTGTCCAAGAACAGTGAATCGGTTGCGTTCAATGTAAGGCCACGACATCCCAACGTTGGTCCGCAACTTACACCCAGAAGACGTCAACGTCGATTGCAATGGCTGTGAGCACATGCACAAAATCGGCTTCACTTGGCCCACTGGATACGTGTGTTATTCACTGACAAGTCTCGGTTGACGCTTTACAGGTCAGATGGACGACAACGTTGCTATCGACGTCGAGGTGAGCGATATTCAGGCACATGCGTTAAGGAAAACGACAGTTTCGGGGGAGGGTCCGCTATGGTTTGGGCGGGGGATTTCTCATGACGTGAAAACACCTCTCGTCGTCATCCAGAGCAATCTTGCAGCCGTAAGATATCGAGATAAGGTCCTCATGTCTGCCTCACGTCCTTCCACTTATCCATGCGCGTAACCTTACGTTGCAAAAGGATAATGCGAGGCCGCACGTTGCTGGGTTTGTCGTGACTTCCTCAGCCAAAACAATATCCCAGTTCTCGATTGGCCACCCTACAGTCCAGATTTGTTCCCGATCGAGCATTTGTGGGACGAGTAGGACAGAAGGGTCCGGAAGAGTGTGTCTACATACCAAACAACGTCGCTCAGCTCACGCAGGCCCTTCTTCAGGAGTGGAATAACATCCCACAAAGGACCATAAACAATTTGCTAGGGTCAATGATAAGGAGAGTTAGAGCAGAGACTGAATCCCGCTATTGATTTAGATCAGGAAATGGCGTAGAGTTCCCACGTTTGAACGTCATCTATGCAAACGCCGTCTGTGTTAAGACAACAAAACTCGTCAAAATTTAATCAGTAATGAAGAAGTAACATCAAAAACCAAACAACGAAATAATTATAAATAACACGTTTGAAATATTTACCACAGGAAAAACTTGCTTTTCTTTTTCCGCTAGTATATAACTGGAAGAATAAATTGGGAACATTTATATTCACCTATTTCTTATCTCCTACAAACTTCTAAAAATTTTATTGGTTAGCAAACGTTACGTACATGCCATGAATTGCACCGTGCAGGGTCTGTTGAGATCCATATACACGACTAACAGTCAAGAGTTACCCCTTTAATACATCACTCAACATGGAGTCAGACTTTTACCGCTTCACGTTAAACAAATAAGAAATCTATCATTTATCAATCCATGCAATTATATATAGGTTAAACGGTGGGTTAAAATATTCGATACAATTTGTTAGTCAGTGATCTGATATGGTTTATATGGTGTCAATAAATGCCATATTGAGCTCGAGCAAAAGTAGCGCTCAACATGGAGTTTTACAGGCACCGTAAGTAACTGTTTAACCCTTTACCCAACGCAGACGATATCAAGATTTATTATTTTAAATATCATTTTTTAAAAAAATTCAAAGAATTTTAACCAAACCATATCATGTGACCCCTCAATGGAACGAGCTCGACAAGCTCGTTCCAAAGAGGGGTCACATGATATTGTTTTGTTGAAATGTTTGGAAAAATAGTATTTTTACAGCTGCTGAATTTACATATTACGCGGGTGGATGTGGTCGATTCGTTGGGTAAAGGGTTAATCATCTTTTACTCAAGTCAAGAAAATAGTTTTAGTACTGCCCGCTAATAAAAGCCCTCGGTAAACTTTAGTCCGATCTGAAATCCTGTTTAGCTCGCTCAGATCACATGCAAAACATATCACTTGTAATACCGATTATTGTCAGACAACATCAGTAAGAAGGAAGAAGGCTTCGAAGAGAACGTCGTTCTAAAGGTTAAACAAGGCAGATCAGAAATGGCAAGGCGGAATTATTCCGCCTGTGAAAACGACAGATACGAAAAAATGAATAGCACGCTGCAACTGATCATTTATGTAACCTTTAATTTTATTGGTTGATTCACCAGGTAACACTGAAAGTGGGTAAATGGGAAGGTTGAGAAATATGGGTGATTTATCCCATACTTCCTTGGTACAGACTGGCCTTAAAACGAAGAAGGTGATACTACAAAGTGAGAAGAAATATCCTCCGGTCTATGTGCATACTCCTGATTATTTTTGTTTATTCATTTTAATTTCTAAAACTGAATTTTGTCAAAAAATGGTATCATATTCCCAACACATTTTTCCGAAGCCCTCGCACACGAAAGGAGGACACGCTCCTTTGGTATGCCCATGTTTATTTTAGTGCTATCGTTTCAAATCATATTCGTTGTTTGAAACCAGTTGGGTGCCAATGGAGAGGTCATTTTAAGAAATTTTGGCCTGTCATTGTCGCGGACTGAAGGAGTCACATATCTTGTCTTTTATCGTAAGTAACAACACACCTAGAACGTTTATTTCACAACAGCCAACAAGTCAGAGTAGGGGAAGTTCAACAATAATACTTGTCGGAGACTAAGTTCGTAAGCCGCCAGTCAATTTGTGTAAGGAGTTCGACGTTATTATGGACTCGAACCAGTCTAGCCTTTAAACAGTCCATCGCCTATGTTTAGATTTACTCGTCTGGAATATTCCAGATGGCTGGGAATGCGAACCTACGGTTCGCTTTCCCGACCAGCTGAAATATTCCAGACGATGCAGGGCTTATATTTCGACGAGAATCCGCGAATCGATTCACGCAAAGATTTGCACAATAAAACCAGCGAGAATTCACCTCTGGTAGGATTCGAGTGAAAAGAATTGAGTCATATTCATTATCTTTTACCTGACTTAACGGCAGCAAATTAAATTAAATTAACCAATACAAGGCTAACATGGTCTGAAATATCCTGTCACTTTGTCAATAAAATTGTACAAATATGGCTGAAATTGGAACCGGTTCAAAGAGCCGGTTCCAACGACATCCATATTTGTAAGGTTTTATTTATTGTTTTTTTTTTTTTTTTTTAAATACCAAATTCAGTTATGTTGTAAAAATGATAAATCTGTGTTGGTCAAAGGGTCGACATGTGCTATCAGTATTCATCAGGGGTTCAACCATGGTGGCATCATGGGAACATGGGACACTCGTAGCAGGTATGGATTCTCGCATCCATTTTCGAGAGAATCCCAATGGATTCTCCCAAATTTAGATCAAATATTATGAGCCCTGCGATGACTGAATCTAAAAAACAGCATAAACATCCATTTTCTTTGAATGAACGTAGGAAATGTTTCTCAGTCGGGGCTTGATTTGGCCGAATTTTTAAAAACTTTACCAATACCATTAGACATGCTTGTTTACAAGATAGTTATGAAAAGATACACATCGCAGCTGTAGTTTAATGATTACGCCGTGTACAGTACGGGCGTCGTGGACTAGTCACTTTTCACTGGTGGGTCATATTTCCACGGACGCAATAATATTAGATTCCAAACACTAATTTTAGGTATAAACATCCACAATTTTAATTAATGAAGTACCGGGTACATTGCACAACCTAGTGCTTCATTGATTAAAATTTTGCTGCTGATGATATTTATTGCCTGGTGAACGCATGCGTGGACATCACTGTCCATGTGTGGATTACGATCAGTCCAGGCCTACTGTACTGTAGTTCCACAAATTGTTTTAATATCTTGACTTTTTCCAGTGCAAATTAAATACTTATTGAATTATTATTAACTCTTAGAAGACGGGAGTCGAGTTTTCTTGCCTGTGATGTAATACGGCAGGTAATCTGGCTGTGACGGTCCGGCTATCTTTGGGATGGGGGAGAACTGAACACTAAGCAGGTACTTCTAGTCAAGTGTCGTCTGCCTGAATAGGCAGACGACACTTGACTAGAAGCACCTGCTTTACTGTAAGTTTTTCGCGGTATGTCAAGTTCAATAAATTCATTCTGATTCCCCGGCTTCTAAGAGTCAGATCATCGGTAGTTTGCAAGACAACTCCGCGAAAAGTGGGTGACCAAACAGCCCATAACAACGTCGGATACCTTACAGAATTTGATTTGTGGTCTGAGAGCTTGATCGAAGCCTGGCGTGGAATTTAGAAACTAAAGGAAATTTCTCATTCCGCATCATTGTCTTCTATCAGATTTTATTTATCTTCGTTTACGGGTAGTAATTGCAAAGATCACTTTGCTTCGGTGGATTCAGCCTTTGACTGTTCTATATGAAATTGTGTTTGTTATTATTTTTATGCGAGCCTGTCGTGAGATGCTGCTAACTCCATGGGAAATTGAATCGGTCAGGGCTTGAGTGTATTGATTTTTCTCCTTTTCGTTCGCTTAATAGTACAAAAACTTCCGATTTTTTATAATTTTGAATTATTGTCGCAAATCATTTTTCTCTCATGATGGATTACTCAATCGAAGTTTATTGCAGAATTCCACATCTCTGGTTATGTTGAGGCAATTTACGAGGAAATAATTGAAGGTAATTAAACTGTTTGTCTTTCTGTTGCGTACTTCACAAGGCTTCTATCTCAAATGATTACGACTGAGACATGTTTTCTAGAAAAGCAGTGATCATTTATCACAATATACTAAGACGAACGGTTCACTTTATACGATGGTTGGGCTCGTCTGTATTTCCCCGATAATACTCTACATGCCAAAATGTCAATATATCGCTTAAATCTATGCTTTATCAGTGCCAGCATTTGGTACTAATAAATAAACTCTCCGTACAGTAAAGTCGCCGTGGACCGGTCGTAATCCACACGTGCGCAGAGATGTCACGCATACCTTTACCATTTATTTATTTATTTATTTATTTATTTATTTATTTATTTATTTATTTATTTATTTATTTATTTATTTATTTATTTATATGATTTTAACGACACTATCAACAGCCATCATCATCTCGTGTCGGGCGGTTTTACGGGTGTAGAAAGCCGGAGTACTCGGAGAGAACCACAGAGCAAAGTCGGGCAATTGTCAGACTCCCCAAAGTACTAACTCCACATAAGCAGGGTTAGCATTGCTTGAAGACAGGTGCACAATCGACGTGCATTACGCCTTAGCACTCAGCGCCACCGTGCTCCCATGAGTGCAATCGGGATTAAGTGCCTTACCCAAGGACACTATTAGTTATCCATGTGTATTCCAGGGTGTATGGAAATTTACACTGGTTTGAAAAGTGATACACCCTGAGGCGCATCCGAAGGGTGTATCGGTTTTTAAATCAGTGTAAATTTCCAAACACCCTGGAATATACGTGGATAACGAATTTATTTTCTCACTAAGTTCCTTCGCATTGAAGAAAAATTTAATAATTCTGTAGAAAAGGAAAATAACCTATTATATTTTGTTTGACAGAGCTCTACGAGTTCTGGCAAACAAAATATAATGGGTTATATCTATTGTTATTTTCATGATGAGATGTATCAAAGATAAGTGAATCGGTCAATAATATGCGCTTCAGAATAATCATTGACTTCCTTGACATGGATGAGATATAAATAGATGCTCAGACGTTTCACAGTGTGACAAAACAACAGAAGAAATCCAACAAATACTGCCCAAACGGCATTTTGAAAGAGAAAAAAGAAAACTGATAACTCCACATTAAAATATAGTTCCACCAAGTGTCAAAAAAGCACTGTTAATTTTAATACATATGCCATAAACTATTCTTATTGATTTTGAAAAGTCATGTTATTACTATCATTACCGCTGCGATTCTGAGAAAGTTTTGACCATGTACCTTACATGGCAGCTACCAACAGCCTAGTCCAAACATGGCCTGGAAGTCCGTAATATAATTTTTGGGTTTTGTACGTCCTTTGGAAGGACGTACCAAACACAAAAATTATATTACGGACTTCCAGGCCATGTTTGGACTACAAATAGTTAATTGGTCTTCATTCAATTCGCTTGATCGAG
Organism: Pictodentalium vernedei; assembly: GCA_031216915.1. NCBI lineage: Eukaryota > Metazoa > Mollusca > Scaphopoda > Dentaliida > Dentaliidae > Pictodentalium > Pictodentalium vernedei. Next base: position 348,181,236 of record CM062290.1, read on the forward strand.
ACATTTTTAACGTTTTCAATTTTGGCAGATGATATTATCGTCTGTTCTCAAACATACTGGTGTCACATGATTATCACGTCATCGGCACCGGTTCTCCTTCAATGGCAACGAAGTTAGAAAACTTAAAAACAGACCCGATATTTACCGCTTTTAAGTCACGAATACAGACTTAAAATGTCTGCAGACTTACTTACTATGTACAGCTGCTCGTTCTTTTGGGGCTATCTTTGCTGCACATTTTACATATTTAATAATTTAAATAAAAATCACATTGTTTACAAGTTGAAACCATTTCTGGAAACTCTTTCCATTTTCGAGTGTACGACATCGAGGAACAACGTCACTTGACGTGTCGGGCTGTTATTGAGATGCCTAACTCATTAACGGCTCGACACATCACGTGACGTTTTAAGTTGATCGTTACAATCTTGTAATGCCCTGTTAAACTTTGTTAATGTACTATGGAATGCTCTATAAAGTGGTAATAATTAGTGTTTGGAATCTAATATTATTGCGTTCGTAGAAATATTGTCCACTCATGGAAAATGGCCAGTCCACGGCGGTGGCAGTACTGTATTTCAAAATGATGTGAAGTGACTTCTTGGAATGTTCGAAACAAAAAATAAACGAGAAAACCCCATAAGACTACCTAAAACAAAAAAGAGTTTTGAATGTTGTGCTTGTTACCTGAATAGGCTAAATTTATGTTATGAAACTTTCCCCCAGTTCCGTGTCCATCAATTTTGGTTGGAGTTGGATTTGATTTGGTGTCACGAAAACTTGAAAGTTCGAATTAAACTTTTTGAAACTTTGTTTTACGTGGTAACGCAAGTATTTCGAGTTATGTTTCTGGGAATTTATATTAATTACAGATACGGCAGTTAATGCCGTCTGCAGTGAAACAGATTTTGAACGCTAAATTTCACAAAGTTGCCAGAAAGGCGAAGTGGAAAACTTCTACATCGCCTCGAAATTACAATTATTTTAAGCGCAGTTTGGGGCAGCAGCTTATGCTTTTAAGCCAAACTGTGGCTTCCATTTTCTCGTGACCTACCAGAGTAGATAATATGTGTTCGCCATAGTTGCAAAGGAGCATATCTACTGTTTGTTTTTGTTAGTGAAAGCTAAATATAGAAATTCAGAACTATTTGACAAAATGGCGACGTTGGTCATACAGAGGAGACATTGTTTGAGGAATGAAATCATCTGAGTTGTGACGTGTGCAATGCAAGTACCACATAATAAAACCTAAAGCACATTGGTCTCAAAATACAGCTGTTTTCGAAGACGACTTTTTATTTTGTGAATTTCGAAATTCTGATAATTATACCTTGATTGCCGGACTTGAGTCCACAGCGTCAAACAATATGTGATTGGCTAAATTTTCAGTTCCACGTTAAAAATACCACCACTGATGAAAAATATCATATACTACTAAAGTTCGAAAAGTTTCATGCACGATAAACGGCACGCCATAACAATTTAGTACCATTTTGGATTCCAAGCACTGACAGACAGTTTGGGCAGTACCATCTTCCAGTACCATTTCAGAAAACTACAACCCTCACGCCGACATATCTCTGTGTGGAGAGGTGGTAGATAGGAAAATGATGGGTGACAGGCCACATCGATTATGTTGTGGTATTCCATCGAGTTGTCGAGATCACTCAGTCAGATCAAACGAGACGCCGCATGAATCTCATTTGACCTGGCTGATCTGACCTCACCAACTGGATGAAATGCGACCAACAGATCAACTGACTGCTGTAAAAATTTCTTCATTAACACCCTGCACACTGATGTCTGAATCTCGAAATTTCAGTCTGCTAATATTTCCTATGATGCAACTAGGAATTTAACCAGTTCGATCTTGTTTGACAGAGCTCATGGAGCTCTGTCAAACAAGACTGAATTGGTTAATTTCCTAGTTGCATTATGAGAAATAATTACATGTTGAAGTTTTAATATTTCGACACCAGAGTGCAGAGGGTTAATTCATAATTATGGCAATGGATATTTAACCCTTTGAACTCGTGACACTGCTTTCCGGCCCAGGAACACATACGTCATATTTTCATTAAGTGGAGTGGCTGCTAAGCTAAAGTGTAGGGTTGACCAATCAATATTTTCAACGTGCAGCCCCATGGCTGCAAGAGGAAACTATTAATTGGTTTACCCCCAAATAATAAATATGGACTCTTCTAATTGTTTCTATTGAACTGGCATGGAAGATACCCCTTGGGTTCAAAGGGTTAAACATTGAGTATGACAGCTGAAATTCAACCAACAAAAGAATAAAAATAAAACTAGTTGTGCTTGTTGATTGTCTCTCGGTGTGCTCGGTGATTGTCTTGATTGCTTCCATCTGGTGGTTTGTCACAGCCACCTACTTCGCGCCTTTTCTCAACTACGTGCAGGCGGGGGCTATCGTCGTTTTTACTTTTGTTACGTCGCTCGCGGCACGTCCGGTGTGTGGCGGCCTTAATACTTGAACAATACTAAATCTGCTCGGAAGAGGGTCACTTCTCGCCCGTTATCGATACCGCATCGTCACGACCTATAAATATCTGACGAGTGACATCAAGCCATGCCATCACAATATGTGAGTCTGTGCCCACAACTGACTGCCAGCTACTCCTCTACATAATAATCATAACGCACATAAATGGACCGTGTTTTGTCGATCCCACAAAAACATTCCGATTGATACTGTTAATCCTTTTTACCCGAGGTGCCCCTTTTCCTGCCAGGAACATGATACGTCACAGTTTCATAAAGTAGGATGGCTGCTTAGTGAATGTGTTGCGTAGAACAATCAATATTTTCAACGTGCAGCCTCAAGGCTGCACGTTGAAAATAATAATTGGTCTACCCCCAGATAATGAATATGGATTCTTCCGATTGCTTCCATTGAACTGACATGGACGAGTCCACCAGTGTTCGAAGGGTTAATTCATTTAAGGTGCAACACGTATGTTTTAGATTATACTTTAGACGTGGTCTTTATAGAGATCGCAAGCTACAAGGATCCAATCCCCTCAATCAAATACTACGTAGGAATATAACCGGCTTCTTGATTGGAAATTCTTCCAAGAGATTTGAATAACTCACTGTGTTTTAGATATCTACCAAACATTTATAACGAAAAACTACTCCTTTCTCCAGGCGCAAATCCTCTTGATATCCTTTTACATAGGAGTACACCAGCCAAGCAACCTGAGGATTTGAATCCTATCCTAGTCGGGGACTACCATATCCATGCAACTAAATCACGTGAGCTGTGAACTTCGATCACCGTGACATCACAGTATCAATATACTTCTATCCTTCCTGTACTATCACCGTTCTACCAAACTATCAATACATTTATTAATTCATTTATACCCAGTCTGTTTATCAACAGGTAACATTAACAACTGAGCGTGGCACTGAGAGGGCAGAACACTTATTCGCCAATGATTCTGACACTCCTTATAAAAAAATAAGGCCTTGAGGTGACTTTATTAGGAATATCCTAAACCATGTTGTCAGGGTGATATTATCAGCACAAGGCAGATTTGGGTCACCTAGAATACGTTACTTTATGATTTTTTCCCTCATTAGGCCCAAGATGTGTTGTGATGTAATATACTTTTGGAAAGGTGATCATGGATCCTCCACAGCAGTCAGCGTGTTACATCACAGCATTTCATTTGTTAATGAACATTTGTTTTACTAACCATTATAAAATAGACGATGGTTTGGGGAAAAGTTAACAAGAACACTAGCAATATTAACGAACGTCCATTTTCATTGACTGCAGACTGGTGATGTTGGTAAATCAAACAAGAGTTATTGCTGAAGGCACTTATACCTCTCACTGCAGTGCTGGACCGATGGAGCACGACGAAATATCTGTATATCTTTGTGAGTAAAGGGACAATAGATTGTATCAACGGTTGTCTGCGCGCAAACTCCGTGAAAAGTGGGTAAACAAAAAGCGCATAACAGGGTTGAATTTCGAACAGAATTAGACCGGTGACCTGACAGCTTGAGGATGACCGTTCGTCTAATATATACATGCCTAGTTTTGGGACCGATATTCAAATGTTTTACTAAAATTGGTATTGATAACGTCATGAACTTGATTTCCTATAATAACGCTTAGGTCGGCAGCTGATTTGTCGCCTTTCTCGGGTGAGAAATCCTTGATTAGCCCTGTGCTTCCAAATGCCTCCTTATTCTCACACCCCTTCTCTCCTCCCCAAACTCTGAGGCGAACTGCTCCATGACACCCCGTATCCCATTCGTTCCAATCTCTGCGATAAGCATACTAACCCTCTCCTTTGTGTCACCCACTAACCACATGTACTTCTCCCATCCCATTTCCTTATCATAGTCCCGGTGAAACTTATTCTGTTTGGCTGATATTTTGGACATTCTAAAAGAAAGTCTTCCAGGGTTTCCACTACGTCTGAAACATACATTTTGATTATTTGAATAGTTTCAGCGGATTATAACAAGTAGTGCTTGTGTCTTCGTCTGTAGGCAAAAGGTTTTGCAACATATTGATTGCCCACAGTCATTCCAAGATTAAATAAAAACAGTTGATCAGGCTTCGGTATTGGGTATATAATCAAAACGATGAACACAATAAAAAAGGAAGCGATCTGTGAAAAACTAAAAAATAAAAGTTTCAATGTAACTTAAATCTAGTCTTGCGGCACAGTGGTCTCAATGTTGTCACTCTTAAAAAATACATTAAGTTGAATTGTCGGGATTCAATGGGTTTTTTTTAAAGTTCGCTCTCACCTCATTTGTTTTCTCGCGGCATAAAGAATTAATACCCCCACACATAGTAAGAAGTCGCTGAAAACATCAGACGGCCAAGATGTTCTTGACAAGCTATTTCATCGCAAAGGTAATGCGAGTCTCCCTGACCACGAATGCCCCGTGACCTGTCAAATGAATTTGCTGACTATTTTATATCTAAGATCGATATCATAAGATCCGACCTCACTGACTATAGTGACATTCCATGTCCCGCTCTATCGCTGTCTTCCGGGAATGTACCTGTGGCTAAGGGTATGTTTCAGAGCTTTCGCCTTGTCAATGGAAAACGTATAAGTGATATAATCTTCGAGTCACCGTCTAAACAGTGTCCTCTGGATACTATTCCAACTAAGCTTTTGAAATCATGTCTACTTGATTTCCTACCATGGCATGTTGAAATCACCAACCAGCGTATTCCCATCCTGCATGAAGAACGCCCTTGTTAGACATTTCCTTAAAAAACCTGGCCTCGACAAGGAGATATTGAAGAACTATCGCCCGGTATCGGACTTGTCATTCATTTCCAAGCTTCTTGAACGTGTTGTGACACCTCAAGTACGAGACCACTTAACACTGCATCGTCTGCCAGAGGAGCTTCAATCTGCGTACAGGCCATTCTGTAGCACAGAGTCGGAACTCCCTCGAGTTCAGAATGACATTCTTCTGGCCGTGGATCAGCACCATGTCTCATGTTTAGCTCGTTTAGACCTAAGCGCGGCATTTGATACCATCAACCACGCTGTGCTTCTCAATACACTTGAACGTCGTCTAGAGCTCCATGGTGTGCCACTTAAATGGTTCGAGTTCTATTTGACAGATAGATATCTGACGGTTACTGTCAAGGGCGCAGACTCGGAAAAAGTTTCACTATGATTTGGAGTCCGCCAGGGATCTGTATTGGGACCCCCTGCTCTATATCATATATGTCCTGCCGCTGGGAGATATAATCCGAAAGCATGGTTTAGCATTTCATTTTTATGCTGATGACACGCAGCTTAACGTGCATTTCAAGGCTGCATCCAATCTGACCGCGATAGCGCGGCTGGAGAGGTAGTGTATAACAACAAACTTTCTTAAACTTAATTCTGATAAAACTGGGGTCGTATATTTTGGTATGCCGGGCTAGTTAGCAAAATGTGACAAATTACATATCAAAGTTGAGGGTAGTATGATCCAACCATCGGTTGCGATTCGCAACCTCGGGTATTTCATGGACGAGAACCTAAATGCAGATAAGCATATCATGCAGGTCTGCAGGTCAACGTCCCACCACCTACAAAATATATCCAGGCTGCGACGGTGATCATTGAGGGGACCGCCAAGCAACTGGTCCATGCCTTTATCACAAACAGATTAGACTACTGTAACTCACTTTTGTGCGGGTGCAATCAATCTTCGTTGATTAACCCTTTACCCAACGAAACAACCAAAACCTGCCAGCGCTATTTTCAAAAATCGCCAATTAATTTTCATTATTTTTTCATTTTTTGTCTCAAAAACATAGGTTATGACCCCTCATTAGAACGAGCTCGTTCCAATGAGGGGTCTTAACCTATGGTTTTGAGATGAAAAAAATTAGTTATTCAAGAATATTTTGCGAGTGTAGTCTGCTTTTCATGTAAGGTAAAGGGTTAAACTTGAAACTATCCATAACTTCGCTGCCAGAGTAGTAACCAGGAGACAAACAATACTGTCATATTAGTCCAATCTTATTTCAGCTCCATTGGCTGCCAGTTGACCACAGAATCGTTTTCAAGATCCTCGTGTTTACGTTCAAATCTCTCAACGGACTTGCACCTAATTATCTCCGTGAGCTTGTTAACCATTGTGTGCCAAGACATGAAGGGTTAAGGACAGCCACATCAAACTATCTTGTTCAAAGTTCGGGAAACGTGGTTACTGCTGGCGATCGTGCATTTTCTGTCGCAGGTCCAGCCTTGAGGAATGAATACAGCTACCACAAAGGCTGTCTTGGTTCCGAGGGGGCTTGAAGGACACCTCTTTCAACTGGCATATCCCGAATCGATCAGGAGTGCATCACCAGGAGGGTAAAAAAGTCAGGGTCACACAGCAATGCATAAATTCTCCACAATGTTAATTGTTGCTATCTTACTTACAAACAGTTTCTCTCGGATTTATGTTGACACCAAACGGATGTTTTTTGTTTAGGCTTACCACTATCTTTCAGTTTTCTTGTGCATGTAAATCCTGTGTGCACATATTTTTGGACACTTCGACTTTAAACGACATTATTATTAAGAAATACATAAAACGACGCGCGTGTGTATATGGGTTAATCGATATGGCACGAGTGCCAGCGCAGAAGGATAGAACGAGACGCCGCAGGCATCGAGTTTTATCCTTCCGCGATGGCACAAGTCTATAAAAACAAAAGAAGGACAACACTCAGTAATTCATTTGACAACTATCAACAAAAAGAACCCATTTTATCGCCAATCAAATTTGCGAGGGGAATCCATGATACTATTCCGTCCCCTGAGTTCCAATGTGTTCTATGTGCCTAGTGGCACATAGAACACATTAGAACTCAGGGGACGATTTCCAGCTATTGCTTGGGATTCAAATTGTTATTGCGTTGCACGATTTGTAGAAAATTACAGAGAAATTCTGCTTGCATTTAAAAATTGTCCGTCAACGATTTCTGTTCCGCACATATGCGCGGAACAGATTTTAATTTTCCGTATGGTTTAGTGTTGCTGTAGATGGTGATTGCATAGAACAGGCGTGTAATAATCTACCTTTCTCTAGTTACTTCTTCTGTGTTTTATCAGCAACTAAGACGACAGCTGTCACATAACGTAGCTTGGATTCAGGTTAAAAGCTTGGATGCGGATTAAAGGCTTCGATTTGTGAAAGGTTTGATGACTTTGAAATTCATTTTCCACAGAAGTAACTTATTTTTGGTCGATATTTCGTCTATCTTTATCCGTGGAATCGCAAAACTGCTTAAATGATTGACTGATTGATTAACTATGGAGTTGATCAAACTATCTGACTTGTAGCAGAGAATAATTAACTAACCAATTCAGAAAATCTAATTTAAAAAAAGAGTGTGTGAAAAAAGATGTTTTCACTATTTTCAATTAAATAAACTAACTACAACCGCAAGGGAAATTTTGTCACCCTTTATCTGGTGAGGTGGAAAAACCACAAAAACTCATAGACAAAAACTCATTTTCCAGCTTTTAATACATTTTAATACTTTTCTTCCGAGGTATAGTTTTTTCCAGAGGCGGACTGGCCGTATGCTCCACCGGTCAATTTCCCGGTGTCTCCCCATCTATTAGGGGCCCTGCGGCCCCCAAAACTGGCGCAATCCAACACCTACTGGTGCATGAAATTTTGTGGAAAGGACCAAATGGCGAAATGGATCCGATTACATAGATTACCCGGATATCTAAATAAATTCTATGTGGACTGCCATCGCATGACCAGTCTCGTCTGCCATTGATCGTTCAGAAGCAAGGAAACAGCATTCTGTCAGTTCGAAAAATCAAACTAACTTTTCTTCCATTGGTCAGAACTATGTATGGTCGGCCTGAGGGATACGAAGCCCCTTTGCTGCAACCATTTTTGTCAATTGTGCGTCGAAGATGATACAAAAATACCGTCGAAATGCCCTCTATGTGGACTGCCATTTCCCGCTCAGATTCAGGGAAGCAGCGTTCTTTCAGTTTAAAAAATCAAAATTTTCACCGATCCCGGGGCCCCTTTGGTGTATTTCCCGGTATTTTTTTAGCCCAGCCCGCCCATGGTGTTTACCCCTGCTTTAAATAATCTAATCGAGCACGCCCCAATGAAGAAAAACTGAACAATTCTTGCGGTGGACAAAATATGACATCTGCATTTCTTATTAGGGTAAAAGATTTATAACCAAGAGTATTTATTGATTGCTCTGTTTGTTGTATATTTTTCAGTTCAAGAATAATTTCGGTAATCACGCGCAAGCGTGAGAATGGACAAATTTCAATTACAGTGCAGTCGCCATGGACTGGTCGTAATCCACGCGTGGGCAGTGATGTCCATGCATGCGTTTACCATGTAATAAAAATCATCAGCAGCAAAATTTTAATTAATGAAGCACCGGGTTGTACCGGTGCTTCATTCATTAATTTTTTGATGATTTTTCCAATAACTTTATTGCCCACACGTGGAAGTGACCAGTCCACTGCAGCTGTATTGTCCGGAGTTTTGTGACCATGAAATACAATTTAAGGTAAATTTTGTTATCGAATTGGGAAATGGAAAAACAGTGCAAATCGACGAAACCCTATGGTTCAAATCAATTAATGAAATTAGTTAAGTATGTGCAATGAAATGTGTAACAAATACTTTTCGATAAGTGCTGTAATTTCTGATATAAGAAGATATCTGTCGGAGGTGACGCGCATTACACAATAAGCTTAAATTGATATCACTGCGCGTTTTTGGCGTTTGAGTGTTTTAGTTGTAATTTTTTAATTTTTTATTGGGGTTTAACGACACTTTCATAACCAGCCAGGGTCCTCCCGTGTCGGATCGATTTACGGACGGGGGAAGCCGGAATACCAGGAGAAAACAACCGAGCAGCGGCGAGTAACTGTCAGACTCCCCAACGTACTAACTCCGGACAATCAGGGTTAGCATTGGTTGAAGACAAGTGCACCTGCAAACGCCTTAGTATATAGCACCACCGTGCCACCACGTGGGCATTCGAGATTAAGTGCCTTGTCCAAGGACACAACGCGGCTGCCTCTGGTGGGGATCAAACCATGGACCTTTCGGGTTTGAGGTCCAATTCCGTCACAACGGAGCCACCGCGCACTCACGTGTTTCAATTCTAATTAAATCATCGCAACTGAAATAATACCTACTGTTTTAAGTAGCAGCCAGAATTATATCCTTTCTCACTACAATTTTATTTATTTATTTATTTATTGGTGTTTAAGGTCACATACTTATGCACAATGGCTAAGCGTGACCGTGACAGGTTTTCGGGCGGAGGAAGCCGGAGTATTCGGAGGGAACCACCGAGCACCGACGAGCAACTGTCAGCTCCTCAACATTCTTACTTTGTTCAAGCTCCGCTCAAGCAGGATTACAGCAATTGAAGACACGTGCACCATCGACGTGCAGTACGCCTTAGTACATGGCGTCATCGTGCCCCCATGTAGGCATCTGGGATAAAGTGCCTTGCCCAAGGACACAACGCGGGTCGTCCCGGGCGGGGATCGAACTCGGGACCTCTAGCATAGAAGTCCAACAGTCTACCACTGAGCCACCGAGCTCTCTTCCTCACTACAAAAAATGTAAGTTTTTGCGAGTGGCTTTCAGCCGCTCGTTAAAACTTATATATTCTTATAGTTACTCATGTGATAAGTCTCGTACCTACTCAAAAACAATAGGTTATTTATTTATGTGTTTATTGGTGCTTAACGCCGCACCAGTAACTAAGGCTTTATCGTGGCGAGAACACGGTAGAATTATGAAATAAAACGAATGAATAGAAATAGGAAATGATTGCACTAGAAATATCACAGACAAGAGTGGTGTGAATAGTTATGAGTGATGATACAAGATAAGTGAATTCCTTCGAAATTAACCTGATCATTTGAGACTTGAAGAGTGTAGGTTAAAAGAATAAAACAATTTGAAAATTTACTAAAAATGTTGATTACTTTCAGAAATAATGGAATTGTTTGCGGGCTCGTATGATAAAATAGATCTCTTAGAGATCCTACAGTGAAATTCTGCCGTCTGACATGATTAAAATCAATGTACAAGAATGTGTTCCCCTGTCAACGCCTGTTGGCAAGGAACATACTCTGGTCGCATATTACTCTCTGACAAAAAGGTACGACCCGGTGCTTCATTAATTAAACTTATAGTGAGAATGATTTTATTACCTAGTAAACGCATACGTGGACATCCACTGCCCACGTGCGGATTACGACCAATCCACGTCGACTGTACTGCATACCAATACAGAGAATAAGCGGAAAATGAATGCAGCGTGCGTTCCAGTCGAAAAGGAAGAGTCAACGGGCAAACATCATAGAAAGCTACTTTAAAAATAATGAAAAATTTAGATGACCTCCATACTTTTAAGCAACAAATGGTACTCACCGGGGCTGCAGCCTACAATGACAGGACAAGAAGCTACTCGTATGGCAAATATTTTAAAAACATGTATGGTGTACATTTGAATACGAACAACCTTTGGGTTTTGAAATGGCAAAGCGAATTTCCAGAAGTCATCCAACAATGCACGGCCAACGCGTAAACGCCCAACAACGAGGGGAAGGTGTCTGCAACAACGAGGGGAAGGTATGCAACAAGGGGAAGGTGTCTGAACAACGAGGGGAAGGTGTCGGCAAAAACGAGGGGAATGTATCTGTCGCCTTTTAACCCTTTGCCAAACGTAACCGCCAAAATAGGCCAGCGCTTTTCTCAAAAATCGCCAATCAATTTTCAGTATTTTTTCATTTTTTGTCTCAAAAAATAGGTTATGACCCCTCGCTGGAACGAGCTCGTCGAAACAAATTAGTTATTCAAGAATTTTTTTTTGCAAGTGTCGCCTGCTTTCCATGTTAGGTAAAGGGTTAACGTACTAAACTTCATAATCGTTAGTTTTTAATGAAATATGACAAAATAGCACCAACTTTGAAGTGATGTAAAAACGTCAATAACTGCGATAAACAGAAAAAAACTAAAAACAGCTATCATATTTTGAGTTGTAAATTTAAAAAAAAAATACCCAGCATTTCAATTTTTAACCCTGTGACCCCTATGACGTCACCTGGGTGTTCGATCATTGCGATTGGGAATTTCCTTGGACTTCACCGCATTTTTAGACATGCCTTTTTGTGGAGATTATATTCCCAAAATTTCAGAAAACTAAGGCTCAACGAACAAGAACTACGTATGGAGACATGCTTCATTCACCAAAAAATGTTGTCAAAGAATATTCTTCTTGTAAGTTATTAATAAACAAAATTTATAGACAATCCACATTCATCGTAGTGAACAATGGTCATTGATTGGTGGAAACGCTCAATACGCCCTTGATACGAGGCGATTAAAACACAAACGGCAGTCAACAACAGTTGGTTAATTTTTACAAGTTTGTACATTAGGACTGTCGTTAAATTATTGACAAAATACTGTTTCCGACATTGTCTAATCATTTCCATGACATTGGTTGTCCGGTATAGTAAAAACAGTTATTGCTCTTGTGCAAGCGAGACACGGCGATTTGTTCACAACTGAGGACATAACACGTTCCCCTCGTATTAATGCCCTTGGAAAAGATGGCATGTCGCGTGCGTGGAAGACATTTTCATATCTCACCAGCACGAGAACAAGGGAAGTATGATATGATATTACAGAAGAATCAAGACAACAGCAACTATTTTTGGTTCTTGAAATATTATTAAAATTAGTCGAGATTAATAAATCGACACTTGGTGGTCGTGGGTACAACAACTACTGGGAAATCCTGAACTACCAACTGAAGTGAGTTACAGTACAGTCGCCGTGAACTGGAGCCAATACTATAAAACTTTTACAATTGTATTTTCTAGAATTGTGTTTTCTACTTATTAATATAACTTCCTAAAATGAATCATTAGCTTTTTAAAAAATATGACAATTTGCCAACTGGCAAATTGCCACATCTTTGAAAATGCTTATGGTTCATTTCACCCCATTCAAAGCCATAACTGGAAATTACAATTCCAGAAAATACAATTGTAAACGTTTTATAGTACTGGCCGCTGGTCGTAATCCACACGTGGGCAGTGATGTCCACGCATGCGTTTACCAGGTAATAAAAATCATCATCAGCAAAAGTTTAATTAATGAAGCCGAGGGTGGTACTCGGTGCTTCATTACTTAAATTTTTGATGATTAATCTTATAATTAGTGTTTGGAATCTAATATTATTGCATCCGTGGAAATATTGCCCACCTGTGGAAAGTAACGAATCCGCGGCCGCTATACTGTATGGAAAGACAACAAGAAGAATTGACCGTGCCTTTTTTCAGTGATGATACCTTACCTAACATCTCAGCGAGGGCATTTCAAGAGACCATTTTGGTGGCAAGTGTTTTCACTGGAGGCTCGTTTTTTATCATTTTACCATGTGGAGATCATGCAATTATTACAGCTGGTGCTCTAAACAATATTTGGGTCAAGTCCTAACCCATATAACCACGCCCAAATAAAACTATGACCACTTTGGACACTGCCATTACAGCGCCCACAGAGAAATTCAACCCGATCGCATCCAAGTTCTCTGTCCTCTTTTCTGCCCACAACAAAATAGTATCTTACCAATCAGAAAAAGATATTTGACAACATTGCTTTTCAGATATTATGTGCTTACATTTTTCATGAATCATTCTTAATTTTGCAATAGTGTATTTACGAAATTTATATCATGATCACCTATTCTACTATATATAAAAAGCCTATGGCATAAATTTTAGCGTTACACACCAACCGTCGTGTCTGTGGTAAACACGCCAACAGTGGGATTTCAGTAGCTAAAATTTACACCTACAGTGGAACTACATCCAAGCTGAACTTTGGTGACCTCGATCTGAATGCAAGCGTGCCTAAATTTATCACTAGTCGTCTCACGAAGAGTGATATGTAGGCGGCAATTATTTATTAGGTTTTTAAATGAGTTTTCCTCATAAGATAACAACAATTAACAAACATGCGTTGTCTCATGTTAATAAAGCATCCATAACTCGAAATAGTATGTTATTATGTTATTAAAATGAAAAGAAAGGGGCCTGTGATTTGCGCGTTTCTTTTTCCATTTCGTTTCGGCGATAAAATTGACAGCGGAAGTACCGCCCATGGGTGCTCATGTAAACAGATTCGCGCATGTGTAGGTCTGCTGCTCGTTAAAATCGAAAAAAAAAATAATAGTGACTCTTAATAATCTGACGATAATGGTATAAATAAAATATACCCAAAGTAGCTTGGTGTACTAAATGTTCACCACTCGTGTTGAACATTTGGCCCGCCAGGCTGTTATGGGTATATTCTATATCTCTACCGCGACAAGGTCGCAGCGTTACCGAGATTCGATTGAAAAGGCAACAATTTTCGTTTGGAGATTTGAACATATTATGTTCTCCCATAGGTACACATTTAAACACGTTTAACATCAGACGGGCTTTATACAGGAAGACAAAAGACTCACGTCCCTCTTATGCATCAGTGCACCCCCTGCAAAATTACACGTGTATAAAAATTGACACGCTGACAACATGTTGTGTATTTCTACATTTTGGTCAGCTGGATGGTCTATATATATATAAAGCCTCCCCTTTCCAACTCTCTAGAATTTATGTTTGTCAAGTTTTGATAACGGTTAATATTTTCATAGTGAGTAATCCAGGGATTATACACACTGGGGACTGTATTATAAATGTTTTATAACTGTAGTTTCCAGAATTAATTGTGTTTATTATCTTTGAGCACACATGGCTAAAAGGAATCATTAGCGTTTTAAAAGTCAATTGCCACAAGTTTTAAAATGCTAATTTATTCATTTAAATCATTTACTTCCAAAGGTAGAAAATACAATTCCGGAAAATACTATTGTAAAAAAAAATTATATTGATCATGTCTTATTAACCCTTTACCCAACGAATCGCCCGAATCCGCCCGCGTAATATGCAAATTCAGCAGTTGAAAAAATATTATTTTTCAAAAAATTTCAACAAAACCATATCATGTGACCCCTCGTTGGAACGAGCTCGTCGAGCTCGTTCCAACGAGGGGTCACATGATATGGTTTTGTTGAAATTTTTTGAAAACATTAAAAAAATGATATTTAAAATAATAAATTTGATATTGTCTGCGTTGGGTAAAGGGTTAAGAGCCAACAAAGAAACTGTTCTAATAAGAGCAAAGGCTGTCGAGCAAAGACACTAACTTATTAACAAGAGAGTAAAGTCCAGCGTGGAACATAAAATTTATTTTGCAAATAACGTTAATGATAACTCGATTGACTTAAGATCTCAAAACGAATGTCATTCAGCGAAGGATGGCCAACTTCATCTTTGCACCAAGATGAAGGTGTGTGTTTACCTTACAGTTAATAGTTAACAAACAGAACGTAATAATTTATTTGGCAAATAATGGTAATGACAACTAGGCTGCATCATTTAAGATCCCAAAACGAAATTCGAGAAAGTCATTCAACGAAGCATGGCCAACGCTATTATTGTACCGATATAAAGGTGTGTGTTAACCTTACAGTTAACAGAACGTTTACTGGCTGTTTCAAAACGTATTCTGGACGTTTTAGGTACCGCCGTACCTGTTGATGTAACAATATTATACCTTTTTGAAAAAATCTAAATAAAAATGTGCCACTGTATGGTTCCAATTATTGATTTTGAAGTATGCAACATATAATATCGTTATTTTCTGCAGTTCGTGGGGTAAGGCCGTAACAATATCGGAGGGGTACCACCCACTCTGAGTATTTACGTCACGTCTCCGATATTTAAAGTTTGATTTTCAAGCCTTTCCAGCTTTGTATTTAGGCTCATGAATGCTAACACGTTACTTCATTTGAAATTTGTGCTTTGAAATTTATTTAATTTTAACGTTTTCTGCGCCTCAGTCGGCTTTAACGTTATGACGTTAATACACGGAACGACACACGCCTGAGAGTGAGTTAATGGATACGACACGAGTGTAGGCCTCTCGTTTTATTTTTCCGCGATGGCACAAGTGCCATATCGATCCGATGGCACAAGTTCCATTTTATCCTTCCGCGATGGCACAAGAGCATATCGATTAACCCATTCACACGCCTGTCGTTCTGTGTTTATTACACGCCTTCGCATCTATAAAAACAATTATTAGAAGGACACTCAGCAATTCATTTGACAACTATCAATAAAAACAACACATTTTACCGCCAATCAAATTTGCGATGGGAACCTGTGTTACTATTTCGTCCCCTGAGTTCCAATGCGTTCTGTGTGCCTACTGACACATAGAACACATTGGAACTCAGTGGACGATTTTCAGCTATCGCTAGAGATTCAAATTGTAATTGCGTTGGACGGTTTGGAGACAATTCCAGTGAAATTTCGCTTCTATTTTAAAAAAAAGTCTGTCAACGATTTCCACTTCGCACATTTGTGCGGAACAGATTTTCATTTTCCGCCTGGTTTAGTGTTGCTGTAGATGGGGATAACATAGAATAGACGTGTAACAAAATATTTTACGTCAATACGGATAAAAATGTCACGTGGTATAATTCCAACTATTTATAGTGGTATTTGTGGAATTGTTGAGGTACGACTATAACAAAATGAAAGGGGTACCTCCGACAGTAGTGACATAATATTTCCGTTATTTAAGATCGGATCTTAAAAGTTTTTTAAACTTTCCATTTGGGATCACGAATGCTAAAAAATCACGTGGTAGGATTTCATTTCGCGTGAAGCATACCCATTGAGGACAATTATTATATATGTGTGTCACTCAACGGCAGCACGCAATACAAATGTAAGTGTGTGAGCGACTAAATTAAACATGTAATTGTTTTCTTTGTCATACGACAAACTCGAGAAACAGCCAACAATATTTCATTACATTTTCTAATCGCCTGATATACATTGTTTGTATTAATGTTTACTTGGTCACACACTAACATTATTTTTCCGCCAGGTTATCGATCAGAAAAGTACACATACAATTCATGTACTTTTATGAGCTTAAGAGAGCACTCAACTGGGAATATAACAAACAAATTACTCGTGAAGGATACAAGAGTAATAACATATTGGCTCATGCTGTTCCTTCATGGTAATTCTAGGGCAAAGATATTTTCTACCATACCGCTCTAGTGTGTTGAAATGGGGGTACGAAAGTGAGTGTTAATGAAGACAAGCAGCTCTGAGATACAATACGGCCGCCGTGGACTGGCCACTTTCCACGGATGGCAATATTTCCACGGACGGAATAATATTAAATTCCATATACTAATTATAGGAATAATCATCAAAAATTTAACTAATGAAGCACCGGGTACAACCCGGTGCTTCATTAATTAAAAGTTTGCTGATGATGATTTTTATTACTTGGTAAACGCATGCGTGGACATCATTGCCCATGCGTGGATTACGACCAGTCCAGGTGATTATTCTGTATCAGGAATCAGAAGAGTAGTTGATTAAAGCTTTGGTCACAACTGGCCGTACGTGTTTCTGCGGGTGGTCTGCGGGCATTTCTTGTGAAAATCGTGCGCCGCACGCAAGGACATCTTGCGATTTTTCGGGGTCGTACGCCACCCGTGAGCACACAAGGAGGCTGTTGGACATGCACAACAAACTCTGCGATTTCCTTGCGAAATCTGAGAACGCACGTTTGAGTTTGACGTGCGCACCACTCAAGGAGTCCGCAGGTTAACCGTACGATTTGAAATGCAAGTGAGAAGACAATCGTGGGTCTAAGACATAAGAAGAACTCAAGGAGAGGGCACTTATCCCTTGCGTCCGACGTACGTTGCCTGCAAGTTACTCGTACTTGCCACTCACGAATGTAATCGAACGCACGGCGCACGCACACACGGCGCACGGCGTAAGTGCGTAACACTTGCGTCGCACGGATTTCGCTTGCACCGCCTTCTTCTTCTTCAAGCTCCGTTTGTAGTTGAAGGAGACGGAGTCGTCTTGGCATTGCCATCTTCACATTAAAGAGCGGAGTTGATGATGACTTCACTGTTTGACCAATATGACGTCCAATGGTGACGAGGCCTTCACTTCATGAGTATATATACCCGGGGGGAAATTGACGATAGCTCGTGCGACTTTCGCGCGACCTTCATAAAACCGACGAAGGGCGTCGATGCGAATGTCTTGCAAGTGACGCACGACGCGTACGTTAATCGTACAATTCGCACGGCCAACGTACGCTGGTTGCAAGAGAATCGTAAGAAGTGAGTACGAATCGTACGTTGCAAGTGGGGTGCCTGTTCCTAAGAACATCGCACGTGGCCCCTGCGACTCGCACGCCAGACTTACTCCTGTTTTCCGATGCACTTGCAACTCCTTCTCAACTGTTCTCGAGTCCTACGACCACCCACGGTAACCACGGCAGTCAAAAATCGCAGAGGACGCACGATCTATAAACATGCACGGCCAGTGGAAGTGTTTAACTTTATTTTTGCCGGTAAAAGAGGTGGAGATTACTTTAGCTGTATTTGGGAAACAATGAAAAACAAAAGTAGGTTTCTCTGTCATACAAGTCCAGCATAAAATTTTGCGTGTGTGCATGATGATGATGTGTGTGTGTGTGTGTGTGTGAGTGTGATGATGATTGTCTGCGTGACGATGTGAGTTGGTGTGATGGTGTGATGGTGTATGCCCGGCTGTTTGTGTATATTCATCAAAACTGAGATCCGAACAGCACAGGCAAAAGCGAATTCACCAAGCTTTCGATCTGCCTTTGACCTTCGTCAGGGTTCAGATATAAGAACAATAAGCCCACACACACAATAAAACGACGAAATTCAGCGACAAAATACTCGTGAAACAAGGTTTGGCTGAAAAGACTGAAAAAAAACCTTACAAAAATTCGAAGTAAATGGTAAATATGTCTCCGGATGAACTTTCAAAAGATCCAGATGTTCCCTAACTCTCAGCTGGCGTTATCTGATGACGATGACAACATACCCTTAAAAAATTCCCAAGAATTGGACTTCCGTCCATATATATATATCACCCAAAATCTCCAATATATTGGTATACATTATATCCCTATATTATTTTCACCAACAGAGCACAATACATTCTCTTGCGTGTTGTGTTTCAGCGCAATGGCAAGGTGGCGGACACTACCATGCAGGCGAGTGAGAGTAGTGCGCGGAAATTATATAGAGGGTAATCGCTTGACTGGACTGGTTACGTGAAATAATTCATGAGAGGTGAGGGACGTTGTACAAACACGAGTGCGCGACATAGTCCCTCGCCTCGAATGAATTATTTCACGTAACCAGTCCAGTCAAGCGATTACTCTGTTTATTACGTTTCATTATTAACGACAATTATATCATTTAACCCTTTACCTAACGTAAAGGCCAAAACCGGCCAGCGCTATTCTCAAAAATCGTCAATTAATTTTCATTATTTTTACATTCTAAACACTAATTATATTAACACTGATCGGAAACTTAAATTTAATTGATGAAGCACCGGGTACAACCTGGTACTTCATTAATTAAAATTTTCACTGATGATGATTTTTATTACCTAGTAAACGCATGCGTGGACATCACTGCCTATGTGTAGATTACGGCCAGTCCACGGTGACCATAATGGAATCAGTCATCGTTTTTGTTTTTCAGTTTGCTCAGTATAGTTAGCATTAGGAAAATAAAATCGTAATTTGTACCTTAAGTGGGACAAGGCGCCTTTACCTGATAGCAGCCAGTGTGCAACAACCTTTACGCAATAGAAGACTTGTCTTTCATTTGGTTCCAAGTGAGACACTTTTGAAATTGATATTTCTGAACACTTCCTACAAACGGTAAGCAGTTAACAACTAAAAATATTTATTTGTTTCGTAAAAATATACCTAATGACTCCTCATTGGAATGAGGTCGACAACATCGTGTGGACAAAATTTTAAAAAAATAGAATATAATTCGAATAGCGAATTTTGTGACCAGTTCTGCAGAATATCACCGTCATGTATCTAATGTATGAAATGTTTGTAGCGCAGCAGATTATTGGAAGCTCTTCGTCTTCGGAGCTATCACCAGTTCATAACAGAATGCTGGTTGCGCTATCGGTATAATTTTGATATAGTATAAAGAAGACATATCCGACCAGCACAATTTATAAAATATCGTCATTCTAGCTTTATTGTTTCTTTAGTCAATTATTACCTCCAAAATATAGCTTATAACTCTTCGTTGGAACGAGCTTGTTAAGCTCGTTCCAACGAAGGATCATAAGCTATGTTTTTGTGGCAAAAAATAGGGTTTTTTTATTCTAGAAATATTTCGCAAATGCAGTTTGCCAGTTTTCGGTAAAGGGTTAAATATGATTCAACATTAAAACTTTATTCAAAAACAAACTACATCAAAAGTAGGATCTGGAGCTGTGCAACAAAAGGATTAAAATGGATGAATCAGAATAGAAGAGGTTATGGGAAAATTACAGATTGTATGTCCTGGGATATCCCTTTCAAACACATCCTATCTTTTCAAAGTAACTATACTGGCAATTGGGATCATTGTGTGTCAGTCGGAAAGACACGAGGATCCCAATAGTTAGTCTACAGTTGCATTCAGTATTGGTTTTATTTTTGAGGGTGTTTTTAGAGAATTTATACCGGTCTGAAAACTGGTGCACTCTTTGCGAAAAGTCGCACCAAATTTCCTAGCAGTGAGAACGGTGAGATATTTTTTACGGCAAATGATACCGCGATATTTAGGTTATTACAGATGTTAACTGTTGAAGATTTTTTACTCTTCTGTCCTTTAACCTCCTGCACACTGATGTAAAAATCTCAAAATGTCAGGCTGCTAATTTTCCCATGATGCAACTAGAAATTTAATCAATTCAGTCTTGTTTGACAGAGCTCATTGAGCTCTGTCAAACAAGACTGAATTGATTAAATTTCTAGTTGCATTATGGGAATAATGGCTACTTGAAATTTTGGTATTTTGACATCAGTGTGCGGGGGGTTAACCTGAAACAAGTAGCAAGGCAGCAGCGATTTCTTTTGACAAATAGTTGTAAAAATTTTGTTGTCCAAAAGCACACTAGCGACACCGCAACGGAACAGGTTCGTGGAGGTATAGTTTTAGTGTGATGTCATAAGATTATGTGTACATTCCTTGTAAAAGCCAATGATTGACACCCCAAAATGTACTGCCAGGTAGAGTTTCAAATACCGAGCCTCTTGACTTTCCCGTGTAACTTATTAATACGTGGGAGTCTTAGAAAGGGGCAAGGTTGGAATAGTTACATAATCCTCAATCATAACTGGGGTTCTAAGCCGGTTTTATTTATTTATTTATTTATTTATTTATTTATTTATTTATTTATTTATTTATTTATTTATTTATTTATTTATTGTGTTTCATGACACCTTTGGGCATCAATTGCACAAACACTAAGTGAAAAACGTACAGAACATTCTGGACAAATATTCAAATAATTTCTTCTTTGTGTGTGCACGCCAGATGTCGAATTCAATTTTTAAATATCCACTGACTTATAATAAACAAATTACTGCAACTATCAATCAATCTTAGTTGTTATTTTCCGTCTCGTAGTTGAGACCACATGAGTCAGATCAACCAAGGCGCACATGGCGTCTTGGTTGATCTGACTGGTCTTTTCTCGTCAAAACGACGGAATATGGTCATCCTAGACGAATTCATGGTTGTTATAATCTATATCCTGACCTCAATAAAGCCATTTCATTTTCATGTGTTTATTTCTCTTTTTAGGTATGACTGTACTAAGTATTTGAGTTAGAGTTACACGACTTGAAAAGTTGCACTTGCACTCGGAAACTAAGGGAAAAATATATTGCTTCAATAAACGTTTGAAGCATTCTACTGACATCCTGTATTATTGTTGAATATTACAGATAAATAAATAGAGGATATGGAATGAGTGTTTTTCTCATATAATATTTATGAAACGAGTCTAAGAATTTTCCGTTTTGGCGAGCCTCTGGCGAGCCCAAACGGAAAATTCGGACGAGTTTCATAAATATTATATGAGAAAAACACTCATTTCATATTCTATTCATCATATGACACACACACGCACAAATTAGCCACTTAGTATGACTTTTTAACCCATCACCTAACTTGAGTTGCAGACGGCACTTGGAAAAAACATCCTCGTATAACTAAAAATTTTCATTTTTTGCTTCCAAAACATAGGTTATGACCCCTCATTGGAACGAGCTCGTTGAGCTCGTTCCTATGAGGCGTTATAACCTATGTTTTGGAAGCAAAAAGTGAAAATATAAAAAAAATGAATGGCGTTCTCCTTGTAGATAAAAGATTAATACAATATAACCCACCTTAAATAGGACAGATAACGTAAATTCTCTCTACTGAAATTATGCAGATGTGACCCAGTTGTATTTTGTTCAGCCAATCAAATTGTCTAGTTTTGAAATTGACCAATGAATTTGACGGATGGCTTTATTTATCACTGACTAATATGAAAACAAAATATCAAATGTTTTAAAGTGAACAAAACGGACGAGTCATATGATAAAGAGGGTGATTTGATGAATTTTTGGACCTAAAAAATACAATTGACTGTTGGCGTGTTTTTTGCTGGAAATTCTCTGAAAAATATGTGCCCGTGACCGGTACTTCCCTTCTTGTCAGTTTTCCGATCAGAAAAATGTGTCTGAAGGGCTATAATTGACGTTATATAGGTCGCCTATGGGAAAATATTTAATATTGTAATACGATAAACCATTCTACAATGGAACATAAGGTGAAAAACGCAACACAATTCAAACGACATGTGTTGAAATCAATTATTAAATTGAGGTTTTTTGTTTTGTTTTTAATTTAGTAATTAAAGTTGTCATTCTGTACTTATAGACATTGAAGTGTGCAAGTTATTTCTGTATTCGTAGGGAGGTTCAGTGATAATTCAATCCTCCACCAATGTGGGTCTGCAGTACTGATCTACCACGGATACTCCTGTCCAAATTTAGTGTTCACTCTGTTAACTATCCACGGCCTCCCACCATTTATTTAATACAAAAAGTTATCAGCACACCGTTTTATATACTACTTATAAGCAACGAAATGTGTAAGTCTTCACGGGGAGGTTCCATGATAGTTTGACGTATTACAGCCCTGTCGGGTCTGAATGAAGGTAAGTTTAGCCAATCGTTTATACCATTGCTGTCCACTTTAGTCGGTCAGAGGATTTCCACCACATGTGTTAGTTACTAGGTTCTGTTTTGCCAATAAAGGATAACTTGATTACCACAGTAAACAATCACTGGGGTTCAGACGGTGGAAAATTAGTGGGTTATTCTCTACAGTTGGAGTTCCCATCGAAAGGTTTGCTTTTGTAGGGAGAATGGAAAAAAACAACAATGTTTATCTCTTCACCTGACACGACAAGCAGACGACACTTGAAAAAATATTTATTAACTAAGACATTTCAATTTTTGCCTTCAAAACATAGTTTATGACACCTCATTGGAACGAGCTCGACGAGCTCGTTCCAATGGGATGTCATAAGCTATGTTTTGGAAGCAAAAATTGGAAAAAGATAAATTTTGAAAAGTGATTTTTGTGTACAGCGCTATCTGAATATGTATCTAGCTTATAGGGTTAAATTCCGATTTTTTTTTAAAAAAATTGTTTTTCGGATTAGGGCG
This sequence comes from Pictodentalium vernedei, assembly GCA_031216915.1. Taxonomy (NCBI): domain Eukaryota; kingdom Metazoa; phylum Mollusca; class Scaphopoda; order Dentaliida; family Dentaliidae; genus Pictodentalium; species Pictodentalium vernedei. The sequence continues at coordinate 348,204,471 of CM062290.1, forward strand.
ATAATGATAATGCTGACTTTATTCAGTGTACAGTACAATGACTGACGACAACCAAGACAATAAATAAAAACTGAACGAACAAGAAAATACATATGTTCGAAACATTCAGATGGATTAGACTGCACACTGCTTGAAGTCAAAAGCCAAATTGGCTTTCTATCTGACCCCTCCCCCCCCCCCCCCCCCACCATTCTTGAAGTAAAATTATGAATGAGTATATGAAAGATTGTGCGTCTTGATTGGTGGGCACGAACTTTTACGGCGTGATAAGCCAGTAAGTTCAGCTCAGGTCTAATTTGCGGTGCAATGCAAAGCTTGGACAAGTTGGACAAGAGGTATTTGTGATATTGATATATGATACTAAGAAAAAACTCGTTAGCTAAATGGTGCTTAAGGTAAGTGTCCACCAAGGCGTAGGACGTAGAGGAACGGTTGGAAAGTGTTTGGAGGCAAACAGTATTGCTGACGATAGGAAGGTAGCACTTTTTCTATCAGTGCTCGGGGCTCATGCATACGGTATTTTAAGAGCATACTCAGCTCAAAATTGCCAAAGACAAAACAGTTTGATGAACTCGTTAAATGTTTGACTGGACATTTCACTCCCAAACCCATTGGAAGATCACACCATCCATGCCATGAAAGAGAAATGTGTATTTATGCGGTCAAGCATAGAGTATTTGGCGTATTTGGTTGGCTCTGTGGGAACACACCCCACTTCAGATGGAATAAATGCAATTTCATATGCCCCACCGCCAAAAGATGTTAAAGAGTTACAATCATACTTAGGTCTCATAAATTATTATTGCAAATTTATAAAAGACCAAGTATCTATTTCGCCGCCACTGCATGTCCTTTTGCTCATGAATACAAAGTGGGAATGGTCAAAAAGATGTCAAGTTGCTTTTGATAAACCTAAGTCGTCAGTTAGCAGTAACAGTTATAAGCCCTTAACCCTTTACCTTACATGAAAAGCAGACGACACCTACAAACAAAATTCTTTAATAACTATTTTTTCCGTTTTTTGTCTCAGAAACATAGGTTATGACCCCTCATTGGAAAGAGCTCGATGAGCTCGCTGCAAAGAGGGGTCATAACCTATGTTAAAAATGGAAAAAATAATGAAAAATAATTTGCGATTTTTGTGAATAGCGCTGGCCGGTTTTGGCCAGTTTTTTTGCCGTTACGTTGGGTAAAGGGTTCAGACTTGACTGCGATGCATCCCCATATGGCGTAGCTGCAGTTTTGTCTCATAATTTCGACAATGGCGATGAACGCCCAGTAGCGTTTGCGTTACGCACGTAAACGTCAACAGAACGAAATTATGCCCAGATTGAAAGAGAGGCCCCTTCGATTGTTTTGAGGGGTTAAAAAATTTCGCCAATACTTGTTTGGTAACAAATTTCATCTGTCACGGATCACTGACAAGTATTTTTAATCCTAGTAATGTTGTTCATAGTCTTGCAGCTGCACGCCTGCAGCGATGAGTGTTTATGAGTAAGATGTTGTCTATAGGTCGTCCAGTGCACATGGGAACGTTGAGAGATGGCACTAATGTTTTAGTTGTAATTGATAGCCATTCCAAATGGAATGCAGTATTTGGTATGCATTCTATTACTGCAAGCAAAATTATTTATTCGCTTCGCAAACTTTTTTTCTGCTTATGGCTTGCCCGAGGAGCTGGTTTCTGATAATGGCTCCAAATTTACATCCAGTGAATTTTCGAAATTTTATCAACACAACGACACTAAACACCCCCTACAATCCAGCCTCTAAAGAGGTAAAAGATGTGTACCTTCTACAAAATTGTAAACAACGAATTACTAACACCAAGAGTTCATGACACATCTCGCTATTACCTTCGGAATTCGGCAAATTTTATGCCTTATTGTATGCGAACAGAGCTATTCAAAAGATCATTTTTCCCTCGTGTTCAGGAACATGGAATAGTCTACCAGAGACCGTACGAAACAGCAGTTCACTTAATGAATTCAAAAAACTCATATCACGAATGGAGTCCTCCAGGATACTTCTCCTGTGGTGTCAGAAAATACAATATTATTCATAGTAGAATTCGAACTGGTTGCAGCGATTTGAACAGTCATAAGTTTCTCAATTACATCTCGAATCTCAACTGTCCACATTGTCCAGCTGTTGCTGAGGACGCAGAGCACTATTTCATCTTTTGTCCCTTTTATTCAGACTCTCGCAAGGCTCTCATTGGAAAACTATTGGAAATTAATGTTAATTTGAACTCCATTGATATTATACTGTACGGCGATCCCGTTTTAGAACATAAAACTAATACATCACTTTTAAATTTGTTCAAAAATTTATTCGTAACACTCGAAGATTCGATAATGAGTTTCCATCCTTGGTACTGTTTAACATATGCAGTTTATTGCGCCTCCTTAGGTGCGTGATTAGGCGGCGAAAGTGTAACCAATGGATGATTGCAGAAATTAATATGTTATTATTATTATTATTATTATTATTATTATTATTATTATTATTATTATTATTATTATTATTATCGGTGGTAAGATTTGAGCGCGATAATAAAAGTATTATCTATAGTAGTAGCGGTGATGATGGTGCTAGTAGTAGTAATAGTAGTGGTAGCTATAGTAGACACGGAAGTTTAGTGTTATGGGAAGTGCTGCCTTATTATTATTATTATTATTATTATTATTATTATCGGTGGTAAGATTTGAGCGCGATAATAAAAGTATTATCTATAGTAGTAGCGGTGATGATGGTGCTAGTAGTAGTAATAGTAGTGGTAGCTATAGTAGACACGGAAGTTTAGTGTTATGGGAAGTGCTGCCACTCAGTGCAGGCCTGGCATTCTGAAAAATGCAGGAGGGCAAAAAATCGCTCTCCTCAATCAGCTTAGGAGAGCAATTAGCTTTACACAGCATTTTAAGTATCCAGTTGAATGAACTCATTGAAACTGAAACCAACAGACTACATCAGTGATTTTATTAACTTTACTAAGGTAAAGCGAAATCTCTTAGATATCTAGATGTCTCACTCAACAACCGAACACACACTTGACAAGACCTGTGTGTGTACCCAAACCTGTTGTCCAAGAAAGTCATACGCCTACCACTACCAGTGGTGGGCGTATGACTTTCTTGGACAACAGGTCTGCTTGAATCTACAGTCACATCCTGGTGCAAGTGCTTCAAGTGACAGGATAGTAGTAATGGTAGTATATTATAGTGTCAATATTCCTTGAATAATCACCCCTCAAACTGTGATGTCAGTTGTTAAACTTGAAACTGACAAAAAAAAAAAAAAATATTGCTGTGACCCATTTTGCTTCAAGTGATTGCAACTGTGTTTGGGTATGGTTGCAGCCATTACCTTTTACCACTAAACCACTTTCAAAATGAAATTACGTGCTGTTATGTGACTTCGAAGTTAAATTACATTTTTGCTTTACAACAAAAATTTAATGTGAGCATAATACATGTAATCTCAATCATCCCAGACCAAAATATTTAGGAGGGCAATTTTTCGCTCTCCTTAATTCTTTCAGGAGGGCAGTAAGAAGAGCTAAAAATCGCTCTCCTGAAATTGCCAAGCCTGTCAGTGCAACGCCTGGTCGACCCTCGGCTTGGAAAATCAAATTGACAGAGACAGACTCAAGGTGCAAAAGGGCCATCAATCAACCAATCATATTTCTTTTCTTTTTTTCTTCTTTATTTCTCTTTCTTCTCTCTCTCTCTCTCTCTCTCTCTCTCTCTCTCTCTCTCTCTCTCTCTCTCTCTCTCTCTCTCTCTCTCTCTCTATCTCTCTATCTCTCCCTCTTTTATTTCGAAGTCAGATTTTCTTGTACATATTTTTTATATTTCTCTCATTTGTTTGTTTCGCCATTGTATTGATTTTTGTATCATGTTAAGGGAGCGGAGGTTACACTAAGTGGAAAGCACTTGTCCTCCTATCCCAATTTGCAGATTATTTTTGGCAAATAAAAATATGTTTAACCAATAAAAACCCAGCCTCTAAAAGATCTGTACAAATCTTGAAAAGAACACTAGTTAAGCAAGTTTTAGATAGCAAGCGTGGGTCTCACAGACTTTCACCTCACACCTCTTATCAAATTTTCCATTCACATACCGTCACACCCCCCTCATACTCTTACAGGTTGCACACCAGCCGAGTTGCTCTTAAAAAGAAAGCCAAGAACGCGCCTGAGCTTGTTGAAACCGAATTTAAGCTTAGCTATAGCCGCTAAGCAGCAGTCACAGAACTTCTTTCATAATAAATATTCGCGCAAGTTGCGTAGTTTAGAAACAAACGAACACGTCCGCGATATCCACAGGAATAAGACTGTTTGGCTACCCGGAATTATTCCAAAATGACGCGGTGAGAGTATCTGATAAGAACAGATATGTATATATTGATCACATCATACCCACTTCTGAAAGGTTTCCTAATTTAAGTTTTGAACATAAACATGAAGACAAATTCGACAATGCAAGACACATTACGTCGCCTAAGAGCTAGAATTTCCTATGTCCCCAATGGGACTCAGGACATTCTAGCAGTCAGGCGACGATTACCACCTGTTCAAAATAATAAGCCTGTAAATTTATCTGTCACTCAAAATGTTACCGCACCGCTGTGGAATGAAAAACCCGGTACAACTTCACCCCACCCCACCACACCCAACCCCAACCCCCATGCTCAAATTAGTGATGAACATTCTCCTTCTGATATTCCCAAACATAGTACCCGGTCTGTTGTGCAACAGAGACGCTATCCAGGACGTGACTGAAGGGCGCCAAATAGGCTTACATATTGACGTTGGGTTTCCAGACTAATTCCTTGAGGGAGAATAGTGTAATAATTATATCAAGGAAGACGGCCTAACTGGCCATGTTGCCCCCAACAATGTACCACATGTTAAAATTGTACTTTGTGTATAAGATTGTTTAAACCTAGGTACATTGTTGAATAAAGATTGATTGATTGATTGATTGATTAACAGTCGGTATTTCCTGCAATACAACTCGTCCAGAAATCGTCGGGTTATCACCTGCCTTAATTAAAACAGATGACGAGCCAGGCATGCAGCATGAGAAAACAAAAAATAAAGTGTGGACTCCCCACAGCTTGCCGCGATGATAAAAAGTAATAAAAATTGTATCACACCACTCACCTTTACTTCTGCTATATGGGTCGTGGACCCGCCTTCGCTGGAAGTAAATTAGTTCCGGGTTCTGTTCACAGAAAGATGCTACCCTTGAATACTCGATCCAATATCGTCAGATTTGAGTGCTGTGCGACCGCTGACAAAAATCAACTTATTCTCTTCCGAATGACGTGAGACAAATTGCTGGTCAATATTAGCGACAACATTCCTATAAAACAATTCCTGGATTCCACTGACAGTTTCTGTAAACACCGATGAATTTATAGCGAGATTATCGACGAACCCCTCCTACTTTAAAAGCGAACAATGCGAGGAAAACTTAATTTAGCTGTCTTAATGAGCATTGTTGGTAATCAATTGATATGTGGAAATAATCAACGGAAAGCGGCAAAGAAGCTTGATAAATTGCCACCACCGTTATTATCGCCATCACGTTCCAGAGAAAGGCTATCCTAATACTCCTGGAAAGAAATGGAAATTTGATGCGGGAACGAAAGACATCAAAATCGAATTATTCTTGGCATTTCTGTCAAGTTGAACAGCAGGAGAACAGAACATGATTTTTTAGATTTAATAAATTGTTATACTTCAGAAGCTTTTCAATCATGCTTCAACCACACAATTTTATAATTCTCCCTCGCTTGTCGAGATATGGTGAAAAGGGAATTAGAAGAAGGCAATTTTTGAAAATTGTACTGCAGTTTGAAACGAAATAAACTGTGCAGGGAGCGTGGTGGTACAGTGGTTACAGCACTGAGCTTCAAACCGAACGGTCCACGGTTCGATCCTCACCAGGGGTAAATGCGTTGTGTCCTTGGTAAAGGCACTTCATCCCGATTGCCCACGTGGGGGCACGGTGACACTGTGTACTAAGGCCTACTGCACGTCGATGATGCACTTGTCTTCCACCAATGATAACCCTGCTGACAGCTGGGGAGGCTGACAGTTGCTCGCCTTCGCTCGGAGGTTCTATTCGGGTACTCCGGCTTCCCACCCGTAAAACTGTTCGACGCAAGATGATCCTAGCTGTCGAAAGGTTGGAATAAACGGTATTCTTGAAGGTAAAAAACACCAGTTGAAATAACTAATGTGATAATAGGCAACACAGAATAAAAACCTGGATTATCATCAGCAGCCGCTCCCATATTTAGGCCTCACCACTACAGACAGGCAATATACCGAAAAACCGAACCGATATAACGGGGATAACGAAAAACCGAACCGAACCCTCATTGGATACCGAAACAACCTGTATTTTCAAAGTTTCCTACATTCGCTCATTTATAAGGCCTTGTTGAGGCTTCCAAGTTGAAGTGTTCATTTTCAGTGACTGATTTTCATGGGCCTGGGTTCTTATTCTGAATTCCCACTAGATTACAACCTGTACATGTCCTTAACAGGCAGTCAAAACTTGACTAGAAATCACTGCCCATGTGATCTGTCTATTCTCAGCAGGACCTCTTAATGATGGTATGTTGAGGACACATGTCCTGAGATCGTAAGGACCCGAATAGGCCTTTAAAGGTTAAAGCGTGTTTGGAACAAGTCACAAAATCACTGTAGTCATGATTTATGTTGGCAAACAAATGCCAGTGTTGAGCTCATTTGTAGTGGCGTTTGTGGCGCTGTGGTAGAATGACACAAAAACACGTTATTCTATAATTATTTTCCTGGTGTGAATTCCCCTTTGTTTCTATCAGCAAATCGCATCAGATACCAAATACTGAACCTATACCGTGGTATACTCTCTTAAAAATATCGAAACCGATAACAAGATCAAAATTTCAATACCGTCCATCTCTGCTCACCACAGATTTTTTTTATTGCAGGTATCACAGCACTAAATATTTTCCCATAGCCGACCATTATAACAATTATGTGCCAAAAAATATGATCATATCACTTGAAACTAAATATTCAAATACCAAAATAAAGTACAGACCTTCACCCAACTTTCTTTGGCCAGAAAACGGGAGGCCATGCAACAAATAAGAGAAAAATCTATCAGGAAGTGAACTACTGTCCTTGAACCCATTTTTTTCTGGGAATTCCCAACAAAAATACAAATATAGTTAACTGCATTTTTAGACCCAGAATATACTTAGATCATCTCCTTTTTCTTGCGGAGTATCCAGTATTGATGTAAAACTCTAATAAAATGCTTTAACAGTTTTCTCAAGCAATAGGTTTTTTCTAGGAGTCTTATTTTAGACTATGATGCAACATTTCAAGGCAGATAACTCGAAACCACATACTTATTTCAATGATACCTGCATCATGCATTCATAGACCCCGGTCGCTGAATAGATTTTGGTATGAGTTGACCACCATTTGTAATTATTCGGCTGATAGGGAAACCACATATGCAAAAATATTATCACCAATTACTGTTTCAATACTGTTACTTCATTGAAACATGAAGTTAGATTAATTGGTTGAGTGCTGGAAGCCCATACATCTGGGCGTGATTCTGGAGTGAAGGTGACAGGACTTAAAGACTTCATATTCTATGGATATGCTCCATATTATTTTTGATGTAAAGATATTTATTTATTTATTTATTTATTTATTTATTTATTATTTATTTATTTATTTGAGTTTTAACGACACTTTCGACAGCCGGAGTCACCTTGTGTCAAACACCGCACAAGCAGAGTTAGCATTGGTTGCAGATAAGTGCACCATCGCGTGTAGTATGCTTTAGTACACAGCGCCACCGTGACCCCACGTGAGCAATCGGGGTTAAGTGCCTTGTCCAAGGACGCAACGCAGTTACCCCTGGCGAGGACCGACCGTAGACCTTTCGATTTGAAGTTCAGTGCCTTACCTTCTGTGCCACCGTGCCCCCTTTGACGTGAAGTAATTTATTCTGTTTGGATTTGCGTTATTATAATTTATGGGAGAGTGCATTCAGGTACTCTCCCATCAATTGGTACAAGTCACAGACATGTGAACTAATTTTGACGACCGAGATTAATTTAGCACGCTATCTGTTAATGCATACAGGGATGGAATTTTCTTGATCAACGTTTAACCCTTTGAACAATCGTTTCCTGGAATGGCATTGACGTTGAGTACACTTTCAGTAAGATGGCTCAGTCGAAATATCAGTATACAGGGAGGATAAAATAATAACTGCAGTCTGCAGCCGTCGGGCTGCAGACTGCAGTTATTATTTTACCTTCAATGGCCCATTTATCGTCCTCTTATAATAAGACAAAATGGTGCGAAATTATGCCTTGGACCGAAAACTCGGGCTAACGAGTTCAGAGGGTTAAAATAAGAGATCCGTTGACATCCTCGATATTTATTTCTGACGGTCGAACCGAACAAGGAAAACACTGGGCCTTTTCTTTTAGTAACTTTTACAACGATTTTCTAATAAGTTTTCAGTTTGCTTGCTACAGATTCCACATCAAACAAGCTTTCTGAGAATGTAATCATGTTTAATTACCAATCAATTTTCACTTGACCTTCTATTCACACATCTAATTCAAATAGAAGAACTCCATTGAAACGCGGTTATAACACTAGAATAATTGGATTTCCACCCAGAGAACTATATTCTGTGAATTGAAACAACTGAAACAACAATAAAAGTTTCAGATAATGTAACATCAGATTAAACACGAACATCACTGTTGCTCTCAATGATAATCACTTTTCAAGACAAGTTGACCTCAATATTGTTTCCTGCTTCAGAAAGCACACAAAAACTGCACTTCTTGCAAATTCGAAGTGCAAAAAGTGGCACAAGTCTCGTTGGGGCTTTTGCAAAATGGACACCCCGTGTGCGCTGCACACGATGCGCTTACTAATAGTGGTCATATGCCTCTAATTGGAGCTTAGCTGTCAAAAACAACAAAAATGAGGTCAGTATCAAAATCAAAGGCGAAACATAGGATTCCTGAATACATTTGTGACCACTGAATTGTTGCGTCATAGTTTTCAGCAGGCTTTTATTTTATGACTACCCCAAATAGCTCTTCAGTGAAGCTACTGTTTTCTCGTCAAATCTGGTTCGCAAAAAACGAGTCTCCACTTTTCTCAATCCATATCATACCTGTCTAAAACGAGGCGTAAGTGACGTCACAGACATGTGAAGGTTTTTGAGGCGATAAATTTACAAAAGCGAAGTGAAAACTCGGCGTGCTTTCGCACAGAACATTCTGGACAAATATTCTAATAATTTCGTCTTTGTGTCAAATTCAATTTTTAAATATCCACTGACGTTTAACCCTTTACCCAACGCAGACGATATCAAAATTTATTATTTTAAATATTATTTTTTCAAATTTTTCAAAGAATATCAACAAAAACATATCATGTGACCCCTCGTTGGAACGAGCTCGACGAGCTCGTTCCAACGTGGGGTCACATGATATGGTTTTGTTGAAATTTTTTGAAAAATAATATTTTTTCAACGGCTGAATTTGCATATTAAGCGGTCGGGTGCGGGCGATTCGTTGGGTAAAGGGTTAATAAACAAACCATTGTCACTGACAATCAATCTGGGTTGACATTTTCCCTGTCGTTGATGTAACCGGTAGCGTAGCGGGGGGGTGGGGGGGGGGGTGGGGGTAGCCCCTTAAACGTTTGGCAGCCCGTCCCCAAAACATTAGCCTAATGCAGCTTTCACACAAATTAGAGCCCTAAAGTGATCTCCAACCGAGGGATTACACACCCTACAAATGCCTGAGATTCGCTCTTAGAGCACTCAATTTTGCAAAATTGTCTCGGGGTTGAGACTTGTCTTAAATAGGACTCTTTGGGTAGGAGGGGCAACGACCGGATGGTCCTAGTTGGGACTAGGGGAGGCCCCGAAACTCCACAGCAGCCTTTCAAATATCTCTTTGCCCCCCCCCCCCCCCCCTAAAAATGGATACGGTAACCCCTATTATAGAATCCTAGCTACGCGCCTAAATCAATTCGTTCGATCTGGCTGATCTGTCCTCGTCAACTCGACGGAATATGAAAATCCCAGATTTATTTATGTATTTATTAGGGTTTAACGACACATTAACAGCCAAGGTCATACCGTGTCGGTGATAGTTTTACGGGTAGAGGAAGCCGGAGTACCCGGAGAGAACCACCGAGCAACGACGAGCAGTTGCCAGCTCCCCAACATCGTAACTTCGCAATACAGCACAGGCAGTGTTAAATTGGTTGAAGACATGCGTACCATCAACGTGCAGTACGCCTTAGTACACGGCGTCATCGTGCCCCCATGTGGACAATCGGGGTGAAGTGCCTTGCCCAAGGACACAAGGCGAGAGTCCGAATCGATCGTTCAGACGGTCACCCATCCAATGACTAACTGGGCTCAACGTTGCTTAACTTCGGTGATCTGACGAGAACCGGTTGACGCTGTCGGGTGCCAATTTAGCTAACTGCACTAAAATTTTGATTTGACATCAAAAAATCTTTGTTGGTTAAAATTTTGACACCCAAAACGTTTCTTTCACTTGTGAAGGAAATGTAAATTTTATAGTAAATTTCCTTTCTTATTATACCTTCCACAATTGTTTACAACAGGCTTGCACTACATTGGAAGTCCCTAACTCGGAAGTATACTCTCTATTTTCAGTTCTTTCCCAAGCGAGTCTTCACAAAAGATAGTATTTAATATAGATAAATATGTCAAACCGTCGCTATCATTCACGACGGTATGACGTATTTATTATATACGCTAAACGACAGATTATCGAAGAAATTGCGGAAAGATAGAAATCGTATCCCCACCTGTGCAGATATAGAAATTTTCACTTTCATGGTATCAATCAAAGTGGAGGCTTTCAAAGCATCACTTCAAGATGAATACGAGTCAAATTATCACTGGAAATGATCAATTTGTTCTAAAAACGTATAAGGAAAAGTAAATCTGGTGTTTTGAATGGATACCGATCATTTCCAGCAAATATTCACCTTGAATTGGTGCATGAAACCCGCTCGTCCAAATATGGTCTGAAAGTCCGTAACTTTAGTTTTTGGTTTGGTACGTCCTTTCAAAGGACGTACCAAACCGAAAACTTATATTACGGACCTTTAAGCCATGTTTGGACAAGAAACCCGCCAGCTGAATCAGATTGCAAGACGCTGTCTGTTCCGAGTATCAATCAAATCACTTCCGCGTTTCAACGATTCACTGCGCTGTGTACTTTTATGCATCAATTCAAGGTTGAAACGAGTGGAATTATCAGATTCTTATAAAAAGCGCATAATAAAAAGAAAATCTAGTGTTTTTGAGTGGATACCGAAAATTATCTCACTTGTGATTGAGAAAAATGGTCATTTTCGCTCGCGAAAAATAAACATTTGTCTCGGTCACACGTGAGATAATTTTCGGTATCCACTCAAAAACACTCGATATCCTCTATTTATCTAATTAAATGCAGCCTTTTGGAGGTGGGGGCGACGTTCGAACCGTTATCCCAGGTGGATATGTGATTTCTCACCTACGAGACGGCTTTTCTGATGGCTTTTGCCTCAGACAGGAGAGTTAGTGAGCTTCACGCCCTCTCGTTTGATCTGACTATTTTCAGGAGTTCTGTCAACAGTATTACTTTTATCACTAATTGCTCCTTTTATCCAAGAATCAAATTCCACAAACATCTCCGCCTCTTATTTGATTCAGGGCTCTTCCTTCCGTTGAGGGAAGTCACCCTTTGCTGTGTCCGGTTCGTGCTATTCGCATTTACCTTAACCGGACACAATTTATTAGAAAAGGCAGGAAGCGATTCTTTCTGTCCATGATTCCTGATCGACAAAAGATCTCTCCTCAATCCATCTCCAGATGGATTTGTCTTGTTATAAGAGCCTCATACGCTCGTTTGATGAGGGACGATTGTATTACCAATCACATTTCTGTCCACGATGTGCGTGCATTGTCTACCTCCGGGCTTATGCTAATTTCGTCAAGTTGTCGGGCGTTATGCAGGCAGCCTACTGGAGAAACGCTTCTACTTTCTCCTCCTTTTCTCTGCGTCAGTTGCAGGAGCAGTCTGGGGACTTTTTTCTCTAGGACCTCTTTCTTCTGCTCAGGCTGTTATCAACCCTCGTCATTAACCTTTTCTTTCATGACCAGTTCAATCCTAGTGTAATGTTACTGTCCTTTCTGTCTGTGTGTCACACATGGCCATACGCCTCATCCCACATTGTTCCATATTGATGTTTGTGATGCGATAGCTCGATAGGCCTTGGGGAATCTTCTGTCCACGGTTCCAGCGCAATCGGGTTATATTTTCTATTCAACCTGTTGTAGACAATTGTGAGTAGGTTGATAAGAAATATAAATAAATATAAATAATGCTCGTTCCAATGAGGGGTCATAATCTATGTTTTTGAGACAAAAAATGAAAAAAAATGAGTTATTCAAGAATTTTTTTTGCAAGTATCGTCTGCTTTTCATTTTAGGTAAAGGGTTAAAACTCGATCAATTTATTTTGGATCAGACAGCGAAGTACACACCCCTCCCTTCACATTAGCGTTTCAGCACCAAAACATTTTGTTTGGCACTAAAATATCCAGAACGGCTAAAAATGTGGTACCAGACAGTTTCAGCCCAGAGTGAACATGGCTTAACACTGTCACGTGACCAACATCAATAGTACCATAGTATTTGTGAAATAAACATGACAACTAAATATGGAGTCCCACTTGTACATTTTTCCTAAGTTATTGGATGTAGGTACATCCTTCTGCACAAATTGCATTTTCCAAACGAGGTATACATGAAAAGGAAAATACATTCAGAAGCGGGCGTATACGTTTTTCAGTACGACGACATGCGTTCACACTTTACTCCTTCTAGATGGAAACTGAATAAAGTGGGTTTATCCTTTGAGGCTCACTGAGTCGATTTCAGTGATTTATTATTTATTTATTTATTTATTTATTTATTGGCGTTTAACGACACTTTCTATAGTCAGGGTCGCCTCGTGTCGGACAGTTTTACAGTTGAAGGAAGAAGGAGTGCCCGGTGAGAATCATCGAGCAACGACGAGCAACTGTCAGACTTCACAACGTACTAACTCCGCACAGGCAGGGTTAGCATTGGTTGGAGACAAGTGCACAACCGACGTGCAGTACGCCTTGGTACACAGCGTCAATGTGCCTCCAAGTAGGCAATCGGGATGAAGTGCCTTGCCCAATGACACAGCGCAGTTACCCCTGGCGGGGATCGAAAAGAGGACCTTTCGGTCTGAAGTCCAATGCAGTACCATTGAGCCACCGGGCCCCCTGATTTCGGTGATATGTCTCAACCAAGGTGTTTTTCTTCTTTAAATTCCACTTGTGTTGGTTTTATCCACTGTGAGGCAGTGGCGATCAATGGAGGGTGGCGACCGCGCCAAGCGGTATCTTGGGCAGCAATGTATGTCAAAGTAGTCAATTAAGCCACCGAATCCAGATATCTATATGTATGAACCCACCACCAAAAACCTTAGCGATGCATGGGATAGGTCACACTTAAGGTTGGTCCCCGGTAGGAATCTATGCTTGTCTGCCACTGCTGTCTGGCGAGACCAACTAAGAGCTGGAACATCAAAATTTTAAGTAACAGCGATGAGTTCCTCAAAATCTGCTTTAGTTTTATCAACATATGATTTCCAATGTTTTTACTCGTTTGTATACTATTATCTCTGTTCTACGACTTAGGTGACACCATCATGTAAATTCTCTAGATCTAGATCCGAGACCGTCTTTTTGGTTACTAAACTACGAGGACTTTCGAACTGTCAAGGATTTGGAACGTTTGGCCTAAAGCCACTCACATTGGAAACATGGAATTATGACTATACAACGAGAACTTTGTCAATGCCGCTGTAAGGCAAAAAAATTAATTTTGATTCTTTGAGACCGCCGCGCGCATTGATTTTATTCATGCGTGTTGGTACATTTTTATTGGTATTTTTCAAGTAGCACCGTTGGGTAGTGCCACGAAAATAGGAAACATAAACGCGTAAAGTCGCAAATTCCTGGATCGATTCCAATGGGATCTAGAGCTGCGAAGCGTGAATCTATAGACTGGGGAGTCGGTTTCAATAATGATTTATCTTCTGAAATAACCACGAACACACAGCAGATACAGTGGAAATGACTTTTGTTGACAAGTTTGGGTAAAAGATTCCCTAGTTTCCGAAAATACGAAATCGTTGAAATGAACGGAACGGACACGTGTGTTTGTGTATACAAGCCTCTCAGTGAAAATGTCACTGATTGGGACATATTTCTAACTTTGAGTTTGACTGACGTCCTCATTCGAGATGTTTCCCCTCTCCCTCACTGATTTGAAACAAAAATTTTCTCTGAGAATCAAAACTATTTTTTTTACCTAAGGATTGTAGAGGAAAAGGAATTTACAGTACGTGGAGAGTGTATTATTACTAAATCACCCGCAGAGTGGAGATTCCACCCAAGCAATAATTGCAAATTTGTTGCAAAGCATAACAACCACAAGCAAAGTTCCAGCCAATGGACCTCCGGGTTAAACCCGGAGGTCCACTGGCTGAAACATTGCTTTTGTTTTTGGTCGATAATTTCAAAATTTGAAAGTTATAGTTTGGGTGATAACTCCACTCTGCGGGTGATTTAGTTACAATCCACTCTCCACGTACTGTACTAACTAAAATATACTGTTCAAAAAAAGAAACGCAAAACGGGTTTTCTGTGATGAGGTACGTTCCCGCGTTATGGAATAATGAGATTGAGAACGAAATCAATTCATAACCAAAGTTTTAATGGATGAATGAAGCACAAATGGAGGCGTTTCAGACGTTAACGTCACGAGTCGACGTCATCCAAACTCAATATCTAGTGTGACCGCCATTTGAGCCCAAAACTGCTTGGCACCTTCTGTTCATTGAAGCAATCAGACTCCGGATGGAAGCTTGAGGTATGGTGGCCCACTCTTCCTGCAACGATTGCGCCAACTGCGGTAACTGCTGGGGTTGTGGTTGACGTTGCCGCACACGTCGATCCAGTTGATCCCATAGATGTTCGATCGGGTTCAAATCTGGCGACCTGGAGGGTCAGGGCAGGACTTCGATGTGTTATCCTGTAAATCAGCTTTCGTGAGCCTTGCTGTGTGCGGTCGGGCGTTATCATGCTGGAAAATGACGTTAGCATCCTGAATAATGGGGAACACGTGTGGATGAAAAATTTCATCTCTGTACCTCTGCGCCGTCAAGTTACCCTCAACATGGACGAGGTCCGTTCTACCAGTGTGTGAGATGGCTGCCCACATCATAACGCTACCGCCACCAAATCTATCCATCTCCCGAACGCAGATACGCGCAAAACGTTCTCCACGACGTCTGTACACATGGCATCGTGCACCAACTCGGTAAAGAAGAAAACGTGACTCGTCACTGAACCACACCGTTCTCCATCTCTGATGAGGCCATGCCCTTGGCATCTGACACCACTGAAGTCGCCGTCGACGATGCTGCGCCGTCAAAATGACGCCACGAACTGGCCGTCTAGAACGCACACCTGCCTCGCGTAGACGGTTGCGAACGGACTGATCTGAAATCCTCCGTCGACCTGGTAGCGTCGACGCTTTAGAGGTCGCTGTGGTTGTTCTCTCCCACAAATGACGTAACCTGGTGTATCGGTCCTGAGCTGGGGTGGCCATTCGGGGTCTCCCGGATCTTCGAAGGTCCTGCGTTGTCCCCCTGGATTTGGTAGCGGTTCCACAGGCGTGTGATGGTGCTCGGTGAGTCATTGAACACTCTCGCTACATTCGAAGCTGATTCGCCTGTTTCCAAGCGGCCAATGGTATTATTTCTCTGAGCTTTGGTCAAATGCGGCATTTTGCATGAGTAATATCCCTTTAACGCTGTGCGAATTCCGATCGATTTCCACGTCAATTTATACCCCACACTCTCTGCTCGCCTTCTCGGAGCGTGCAACTTCATGATCAGGTATTCACTCAGTGGAAACTTTCTTTTGTTAATTTCCAATATTTGTGGGGTGACGGTGGCCGAAATTATGCCCCATTGTCCAAAATGTTACGTGTTTTGACCACCACGATATGTCGTTAACCATATCTACAGCCACACCTCATCACTATATTCTCCAAAATTTACCATGTTACCGTGACTATACCCGTTTTGCGTTTCTTTTTCTGAACAGTATATTTCCGCCTGATCATTTCTCATAGAAGCCTAAGAAAACAAAATAGAGCTATTGTGCGAATGGGACTTACTTTACACCCAAGCCAGTAAATAAGCAGACTGACATCTGAAAAATGAAGTCCCCAGAGGGTGAATTTAGTGATGCTACCCTGCACAGCAGGGTAGCATCACTAAATTTACCCTCCGTGAACCTCAGTCAGAAACAGAGTCTCAAAACTAAACAGAAGGAGGTACCCTGAGGATAAATTGGTCCACTGTATGGGATAGCATCATCAAATTCACCCTCTGGGGACCTCATTCTGCAAATGTCAGACTGATTATTTTCTGGCCTGTTTACACCACCTGTTGCAAACACGTAACTCTTTTTCATCCCACAAACTTCTAAAAAAATTTATTGGAGTTTAAGACGCCACGTGCAAGCAGTGAATTCACTACACACACTATCCCAAAGGTAAAAGTGGTGATAAAGAGACCAGACATACATTCGCACCAGAGTTCAGAGCGGAATTCTCTGTGTCGGTTGCTGTCGTCTGAGCATCCAGAAGACCGTAGATCTCTCTCATTTATAACTCATCTCCCTCCATCCCTCCAATAACAATCTCTTCAATCAGATTATCCAACCATACTGGCAGTGAGTCAACTTTTAAATTAATTTATTGGTGTTTAATGTCACATTCAGCATCTATGTCTATCTCATGCCTACAACATAGGATTAAAGTATTACTGACCTAACTGGTTTGTTGTGTACAGTGTCATGTTAACATTTTATACTATTATTTTTACGCAAACATTAACCATTTACCAAACGAATCCAACGCATCCACCCGCGTAATTTACAAATTAAGCAGTTGAAAAAAATATACTTTTCAAAAAATTTCAACGAAACCATATCATGTTTTTATTGAATGTTTTAAAAAAAACAATTAAAATAATAAATTTTGATATTCTGGGTGCATGGGTAAAGGGTTAAGCGTTTGAAAGGGGCAAGGCCCTGTCAGTTGACGTACATGTCACCATTGTTTTCATCCAAGACATGTTTGTTTTCCAAAGCAAGGGTACATTTTCACCGAGAACTAATATTTATTTATTTATTTATTTATTTATTTATTTATTTATTTATTTATTTATTTATTTATTTATTTATTTATTTATTTGAAAGGGGCAAGGCCATGTCAATGGACGTACATGTGACCATTATTTTCTTCCGAGACATGTTTGTTTGCCAAAGCAAGGCTGCATTTTCACCCAGAAACAATATTTATTTATTTACAGGTATAAAGTCACTTTTAGCTAATCGTTTATACATGTACAGCCCACTTTAGAGGACTTCCATCCCAAGCTTTGGTTACCGGGTCTCATTTTACTAATAAAGAGGAACTTTTTTACAACAGTAAACACGTGGTACTTCATATCCGGAGTTTCCACGGAGTACCCAGAACCAATAATAAAAAATATAAGTTCTGTAATAGAAGTGAGAACGAACTCAATCTAACTAATGCGACTATCACTATAATATTCTTATCAAACTGGTAATTCATTCGCGAAATTAATTTTTCTTCATAATCATTATGTGTAAATATTTTATGGGCACATAAGCATAAAATGAATTTGTGCCGATTCCTACATATAAAAAGATGTATTTTTAAGGATGCTCATAAATGTATACTTATATATTTTATAATACCCTCAAATGTTGATCTGTGTTGTTTGAAGATGCTACATAAAATTAAGTATATACTCCTACTGGGAAACCTCATAGTAGAAGTTACTTGTGCCGTCTTTCTCATGAAGCGGCCATTTGCGGGCATGACGATTTGGTCAAGAAGAATATAAGTTATTATGATGAATTGACGGTAACGTGGTCTGAGGTTTCGACACCGAGCTTATGTGCAACCGAGACGCGACGCGTCGAGTTTGAACATACGCTCCGAGCCGCAAACCCCAGAATATGTTACCGTCAATTCACCACAATAACGTATATGTTCCAGTAAGACCCTACCCATAGTCCAAAATCCACATCGTGAAATGAACAAGGCAACTTGAATGAATAAGGCAATTTTAACGATAACACATTTAGTAAATAAACCTCTCGTATACCCCACGACGTCACTAGACAACAAAAAATAAATAACTTAGATGAAGGTCGAAGTTACTCCATCTCAGTTCAAATCATGAACAAGTTCCGAAAAATGCGATTTTAAAGACAACATCCCCTCTCATTGTTGTCATATTTTCAAATATTTCACTTGGTGACGTCAGACGGTAACATATACCACTGGAGCCGTAAACATAGAAAAAAGCTTAGTGAGCTCTCGACCAATCATTGGGAGAGAATTTTAGTCTTATTGGAACATTAGCTCATCTATGAGGTTTTCTTTTTGTACTTTTTTAAAAATTGTCATCATGCCTTTAACCTTTTGTCATTCATTTCAATTATTATTTATGTTTACATTAGTGTTCGCTTTTTGTTTTGTGCAGGAGACTTTTGCCAATAAAGCTCAAAATTGATTTTCGAAGCCATAATTATTTATTTATTTATTGGTTTTTAAGGTCACACATTTCTGCACAACGGCTGATCGTGACCGCGACATGGATATGAAGTCAAGACCAGCCAATCGTTCATCCCAATGTTGCCCATTTTAAAGGATTTCCAACCCAGGCGTTTGTTATAGTGTCCTATTTTACCAGTAAAACAGAGGTTGTTTACCGCAGTAAATAAACACTGCTCCACTTCTCGGGGTTCCCACGGGGAAGCCATAGTTGGGTTAGATAATAACTGGGCTGTTATAATGTTACACTTTTTTACACAAATATGTTATAACGAAAAAATTTCCACCTCACAAAATACCAATTGCTTCTAATTCATATACTACGAAGAACATCAACGAATATGAACCCTCTCGTGTGACAGCAACCTCTCCAACAGGATCTTTATAAAAGATTTCAGCAAAATGCATCATAACATGGTTAGATTTCCAAAACAATTTTACTTCCGTATCAGAAAAGATTGCTAAATCCTCTACTCGAGACTCCCTTTAGAAGGACAAAATACATTATCTTTCTCTAACGTAAAAAATGTATTCTCGCTTAACCCTTTACCCAACGTAACCCTTAAAACCGGACAGCGCTATTCACAAAAATCGCCAATTAATTACCATTATTTTTTTCATTTGTTGTCTCAAAAACATGGGTTATGTCGTCGAGCTTGTTCCAAAGAGGGGTCATAACCTATGTTTTTGAGGCAAAAAATGAAAAAAATTAGTTATTCAAAAATTTTGTTTTCAAGTGTCGTCTGCTTTTCGTGTTAGGTAAAGGCTTAACGTCGTTTGGAACGAACTCGGAACTGATCATCTTAATAAGGGTCACAAACAAAAATTTAAAGGAAATGAAGAGAGTAAAACGAATGTTGACCCATAGTTATAACAATAACTTTCAACTTAAAATCCACGAACTGTGCATTTGGCTTCACAAATAAATGAAAGAATGAAGAGAAATGCAGAGATTTGGGGCAAAAACATTTTTGTCAATATGTAATTTAACCCTTTACCCAACGCAGACGATATCAAAATTTATTATTTTAAATATCATTTTTTGCAATTTTTAAAAAAAATTTCAACAAAACCATATCATGTGCCCCCTCGCTGGAACGATTTCGACGAGCTCGTTCCAACGAGGGGTCACATGATATGGTTTTGTTCAAATTTGTTGAAAAATATTATTTTTTCAACTGCTGAGTTTGCATATTACGCGGCGGATGCGAGCGATTCGTTAGGTAAAGTGTTAAAGCCCGCCTTAGATGATTTATTTTCGTATGGTTGTATCAGTAGTCCCAAAGATTGTGACCACGAAGTAAAAGCCCATTTACCTGCTGCGAAATTTAGAAATGGATTGGATCAAGGTTGAGGAGTCAAGAGGGCTGGGTATTAGGAGCGGCTGTATATTGCGATGGTGTGGGAGTTAGGTCGAAGGAATAGATATCCGCAAGTGGGTGAGCTCTCTGTGCTGAAAAAAATGGATTTACAAAACGTTGAATTTAGAGGAAATATGGTGTTTTAGTTATAGACTTTTGATGAGTTCGATGTACGATTTTATAGACCCTCGAAAAATTATTGTTTCTTAGGTTGATAAAACCATGCATGAGCGAAAAATAATATTTGTATGGGCATTTTTGTAAATACAGTTCGGACGCCGGGGACTGGTCACTCACTATCCACGGGTGGGCAATATTTTCAAGGACGCAATATTTGATTTCAAACACTAATTATAGGAATAATCATAAAAAAATTAATTAATGAAGCACCGGGTTCAATCAGGTGCTTCATTAATTAAAATTTCGCTGATAGTGATTTTTAGTACCTGGTAAACGGATGGATGTGTGGACATCACAGCCCACTCTTGGATTATGGCCATTCCACGGCGACTTTACTGTAGCGCTGGTCGTTCATGTCTGTAACGTCATTGGCAAATTCCGGTACAATGAATTTCCTAGATTTGTAAATCATACACATTTCATTCTGGATCTCAAATCTCTAACCTTTGATTCTGGACTTTTTACATTGCGGACAAGCGGTATCCTTCTCACCAGTTGCGTTCCAGCCTTCAAGTTGATATTAATAATTTGTCTTAATGGAACATCAATTGCATACAGATCTTTCAACACTCTTGGGTATATACAGTTAAAACTGGAAGTCCTGTCATGAAATGCGCACAAATAGCACGTCGATCTGCGCGTTAATCTACGCGTTATGACCATAGTAAGGCTGTCAAATTCTGTACATATGGTCTGTGCACAAGCAATGTTTCAACCAATTTACCTCCGAGTAACTCGGAGGTCCATTGGCAGAAACATTGCCTGTGTTTGCAATTAGTAACCAGGAGAACCTGCCGAGCTCTGGATGCCATTCGATATGGCAATTGCGCGCAATTCCTCCTCGAAATTAAGCCTAGATAAGCACACAGTTCGTGACAGGCCATCTAGTTTTAACTGTACTGTCATTAACACACCATGATTACAATATTGATAGATTTGGTTGTTTTAATATTCCTTCCATCAATTATTATTGTCACATTAGTGTCCAACTTAATAGTTGTTTCCACTTCCATTGTTGGTAGGTCAATGATTTCCTTGCAAACAGACTGGTGATATGCCAATAACACTCCGACTACTCCAAGTAATGACCACATGGACAAGATTTATTTCATTTTATCGAACTGAAATCACTAAACAAAACAGGCAAATAGTTTTCCTCACACACAACGTCCTAAGACAAGCTCTCAAGCCACCAGACAAATTCTTAAACGAGTTTGACGCTGTTATGGCATGGAACCAGCCTAGCCCTTAAATACTCTACCGCCTAATTTTAGATTCAATCGGATGGAATATTTCACTTTTCCGACCAACTGAATTACGATATTTGATTGAATTTAAAAATAAGCATTCATTTTCTTTGAATCAGTGCAAGAAATATTTCTCAATCGTGGCTTGATTTGACGGAATGTTTGATGACGATTCCATTTCTATTAGACATGTTTGTTCACTAAATGTTATGAATGAAGACGTACCAAAGCTGTATATTTATATTTACTACGCTTATTCCGACAAAGTGTGTTAACCCTTTATCTAACATGAAACGCAGACGACACTTGCAAAAAAAATTCTTGAATAACTATTTTTTTTTCATTTTTTGTCTCAAAAACATAGGTTATGAGCCCTCGTCGGAACGAGCTCGTTCCAACGAAGGGTCATAACCTACGTTTTTGAGACAAAAAATGAAAAAATAATGAAAATTAATTGGCGATTTTTTAGAATAGCGCTGGCCGGTTTTAGCCGTTACGTTGGGTAAAGGGTTAATATCTTGATGTGAAGTGCCTCATAAAAATACTACAGTACAGTCGCCGTGCAGTGGTCATAATCCACGCGTGGGCAGTGACACCCAACCATGCGTTTACCAGGTTAAAAAAAGCATCATCAGCAACATTTTAATTATGAAGCACCGGGTTGTACTCGGTGCTTCATTAATTAAATTCGTGTTGATTATTCCTATAATTAGTGTTTGGAATCTAATATTATTGCACCCGTGGAAATATTGCCCACGTAGAAAGTGACCAGTCCACGGCGGCCGTACTGTATCTATATGTTTTGTTAGC
Organism: Pictodentalium vernedei; assembly: GCA_031216915.1. Lineage (NCBI taxonomy): Eukaryota > Metazoa > Mollusca > Scaphopoda > Dentaliida > Dentaliidae > Pictodentalium > Pictodentalium vernedei. Next base: position 348,226,914 of record CM062290.1, read on the forward strand.
AAAGGGACATCAACTTACAACGATAGTCTACGTGTAAACTTCACGAGAAGTCGGAAAACAAAGAGCCCATAGTGCATGGAATCCTCATAGTATTTGATTGGTGGCCTAAGGGATTGGTCCTGAGCATGATCCAATCATTAAGAGCGTTTTCCGTAGATAACTGCACCTGCGCGATGAAATTCACTTCCTATTAGTCTGAAAAACTGTCCATCTAAAACTTCATTGAAAACAAACTTTCAGACCTTTCTTTTTCGGCGTGCTTTCTTATGCATAACAGCCATCGGGTATCAGATCTGATAAGAAATATCATCAAGCGTCATTATTACCACATTGCTTTATCAAATTGTACAGCCAAAGACCATACTGTGGATTTTAGGATTATAAGTCTTATTATTATTATTCTTATAAAAACTATAAAAATTACTGCAGGATATATAATAGAGTGAAAAAACAGAAAATCTTCATATTTTAAACAACTACTTGAAGCGAACAAACACGAGAAACGCACCACCTGGAAAATTCTAAATAGTAGTATAAATAGGTCTAAAAAAACTCACAGTCTCCCATCGTTTTTTACCATTCATAATAATGAAGTATGTGACCCAAACGAAATTGCTAAGGAATTCAATTCTTTTTTTTTGTTAATATAGGTAAAGAAATTAACGAACGTATACCTAATACTGACAAGCCAGCCCTTGACTACATGAAAAGACGTTTTCCAAATAACTTTTATCTAACGCCAACCTGTCACACTGAGGTCATTAAGATTGTTGACTCCATGAAGGCTAAAAACAGCGAAGATTGTGACAATATATCTACAAACCTGTTAAAGCAATCAGTAGATATCATTGCTACTCCTCTTGCCCATATCATTAATAACTCATTTATTTGTAGTTCAGTGCCCAACAAAATGAAAATTTCAAGAGTAATTCCCATTTTCTAAAACGGCGATGAACACTTGCTTACCAATTATAGACCCATTAGCATCATACCAACGTTTTCGAAGGTCTTGGAAAAGGTTGTATCGAAGAGAGTCATAAGTTTTCTAGACAAATTTGATATCATTTATCAAGAACAATATGGATTTCGAAAAAAAACATTCCACTTTCCATCCAATAATGCAGTTTTTAAAATTTGTAGCAGAGGCGGACAACGAACGAAAGGAAAGTACTCTTGGTATCGTCCTCGATCTTACAAAAACTTTTGACACCATAAATCATGATATACTGTTACAAAAACTTGAGTGGTATGGCTTCAGGGGTATAAACAAAGATTGGTTCGAAAGCTACCTATCAGGCAGAAAACAATATGTAAATTACGATGGTAATAATTCTGACCTCACTGACATTAAAACGGGTGTCCCACAGGGCTCAGTGTTAGGTCCGGTCTTGTTCCTTCTTTATATAAATAATATAAATGAATCAACGTCACTGAAACTTCTATCCTTTGCTGATGACGCTTCGGGATACTCATCTTTGTCAAAAATCAATGAAGGTTTGTCACAGATTTACGACGAACTACATAAAATATAATATATATCCCTAAACTGTGAAACGAGTTAGGTCAAGTAAGTTACAATAAGTAACCGTAAGCATTTCAAAAATGCATTATTTTTAAGACTGGTTACTTCTTATCCACAAACAGTGGAATGTGATAATCTTTTTTGTCCTGACTGCACTGGACGCAAGTCTTAACCTATATACATTCATTAATTATACTTCCGTCCAGCTAGCAGCTTATATACGTCTGTTGCGTTTGGTTTTTTTCTCGTCTCCCCACAATCCCGCACAGAGGTGAATATTAATGTCTAGGAATTACAATCATACTATGAAGCATAACCCTGTAGTACTGGTATGCATGCATGGCAGTGCCACAGAATGTTCTGCAAATTGTGCCTAGTTGTGGTATTGTTGAGCAGAGTCTTACGTGGTATGCTATTGCAAAGCACGATAAAAGTAGAGTGTGATGTCAAATGGTACAGTATGGAATGCTGTACTATTTGGCATCAAACAGTATAGTGTGTCATAGCATATCATGGTGTAGTGTAACATGGCATGATAAACTACATCCTATTCTATTCTAGTCTACAGTTGACAAAATTTAACACACTATGGCAGAGTAAGTATGTCGTGGCATTATATTACATGGTATGGTACGATATAGTATACTGCCACACTTTTTGTTGTTTCTTGTTTTCTTTTCCGCATATTGAAAAGGCGACTCGGGCGGGAAACTCGTCTCAACCCTTTTCAACAAGTTTTACATTGATTCTCAGTAAGCTACCCAAAAGGCTTAGTCCCGATCATTGTCCCGTACGACTATGCACTACTCCTCTACCCAATTGTGACTCTCTGTTTTGAACTTTCTTGTACTGTTACATTCAGCAGAGACGAAAGATCATTTACACACTGTAACAGCCTGCAATGCAGACAAAACCCCATGTTCGCTGCCCACCATCCAACTAACACGACCTACACAACGCACTCGTATTATTGTTTTCAGGGGAAGTCGAGAAGAAAGCCAATCTGGCTATAACGTCCCCCAGTGGTATACAGACTAAGTGTTTAAATGTTTCCTTGACTTTTAATTTATCAAATGTTTCCTTTATTATTATTATATGTCAAATTTATGTATTCTGAATGTATACTGCTAAATAAACTAAACTAAACTAAATTAATTTCCTCCAAGGATATCCGATGTGTAGCATATGATTGGTCCATATCAGTTTTTCCTTAATTAGGCTTTTCCCTCTGGAAAAGACTATTGTTTTTCTACGGATTATTATTTTTTTTTTTTTTTTTTTTTTTTTTTTTTTTTTTTCCCACACATTTTGTCCGTACGATTCAGAAGCCATTTTCGAACCGATCTTCACGAAATTTTGCACACGCATAGAGGGGCACAAAATCTAAAAATGTACCCAAGCGGAATTTTCGATTTAACCCTTATTTTCTCAGAATTGGCAAAAAACTGCCAAAATTGGGGTTTATCGGCACTTTCTCGAAACACGTCTTGTAGATTTTTTTTATACATTCGTCATTGCTAGACCTGTCTGTGACACGCCCTTTGATACACACGACATATCAGGCGATGCATGTGGTAACCCTCCACAGGCTGCCAAACATCGAAATTTTGATGAAATAGGCCAGTTTCAGGCCCCCACCGCACCCAAACAATACACGAGAGATAAATATAACTTTCTTTGCTGGGAGTGGAATTCACCGAGGATCATTTTTGTCAGTAATAAGGGTGTTCAAAAAACCAAGCGTTAACCCGTTTTGGGCTGGTTAAACAGCAATACCCCCATAAAGCTCAAAAATTTGTATTTTCCATGGATTTCTCTAAACGAGTCTTGTAGATTTTCAAGAAAAATCTGTCACTCCCAGGCCTTGGTGTGACAATAGAAGCTGCATGGACAAAATACTGCGGTGAGCATTTGTTAACCCTCCACGGGCTGCTAAAAGTCAAAATTGTGATAAAATGGGCTGTTTTTGGACGCCAACAGCACCCAATGGGTACGCCTCAAAGAAACGTGCTTTCTTTTATCGAGCGCACAATCTATACGCAAACATTTTTGTAAGTAGTAAGGGTATTCAAAAGTCGAAGTCTTAACCCATTTTGGACAGGCTAAAGAGAGAGACCCCTTAAAATCTTAAAATTCCCATTTTCTGTGGATTTCTCTAAAAACATCCTGTAGGTTTTCAAGAAAAATTGACTACTCGCAGGTCTTTGTGTGATATTTCAAGTTGCATGGACAAAATATTCCGGTGAGCGTTTATTAACCCTCTAGAGGCTGCCAAGCATCGTAATTTTGTTGAAATGGGATGTTTTCAGGCACGCACATCACCCAACGTGTACCTGAGAAATAAACATAATCTCCTTTGTTGGAAGTGGAATTCACCAAAGACCATTTTTGTAAGTAATAAGGGTATTCAAAAAATCAATCGTTAACCCATTTTGTGGTTGTTAATAGTGATACCCATCAAAGGCTTAAAAATTTATGTTTTCCCTGGATTTCTTTACAAACATCTGGTAGGGTTTTCAAGAGAAAATGGCCATTGATAGGTCATGGTGTCACATTACCAATTGATTGGATAAATTATTCCGGTAAGCATTTGTTAACCCTCCACGGGCTGCTAAATGTCAAATATTTTGAAAAAATAGTCTGTTTTTGAACAACAACAACATCAAATGGGAATACAACAGAGAAACGTAACTTCTTTTACCGGGCGCAAAACTGACAGTGAAACATTTTTGTAAGTAGTAAATGTATTCAAAAATCAAGGTCTTAACCCATTTTTAACTGGTTAAGGAGATATACCCCTTAAAAGCTTAAAATTCCAGTTTTCTGTGGATTTCTCAAAAAAAAAAAAATTCAAGAGCAATTAACCATTCGCAGGTCTTCGAGTGACATTACAAGTTGCATGAACAAAATGTTCCGGTAACCATTTGTTAACCCCCCAGAGGCTGCCAAGCATTGACATTTGGAGAAAATGGGCTGTTCTTGGGCAACCATAACACCAAATGTGTACCTACGAGATAAACATAACCTCCTTCATTGGAAGTGGAATTCACCGTCGATCATTTTTGTAAGTAATGAAGATATTCACAAAACCAAGCATTAACCCTTTAGAGCTGGTTAAAGAGAGACACCCCTCAAAAGGTTAAAAATTCATGTTATCTGAGGATTTCTTTAAAAACATCCCGTAGATTTTCAGGAAAAATTGGCCATTCTCATATCTTAGTGTAACATTACAAGTTGCATGTACAGAATATTCCTGTAAACATTTGTTAACCCTATGCAGGTTCTCAAACATCAAAATGTTGATAAAATAGGCTGTGTTTGCGTACCCACAGCACCTGAAGTTGGGAGGAGAGATCAAAATAAGTGGAAGTAGAATTCACTGAGAATTATTTTTGGAAGTAATAAGAGTATTCCAAAAACAACACTTATCCCGTTTTGGGCTGGAAAAACAATGATACCCATCAAAAGCTTAAAATTCCTGTTCTCCCTGGATTTCTCTGAAAACATCTTGTAGATTTTAAAGAAAAAATAGCCATTCACAGTTCTTGGTGTGACATTACAGGTTGCATGAATAAATATTCCTGTTGGCACTTGTTAACCCTATACAAATTGCCAGACATCAATATTTTGGATACATTTGAGATAAAATGGACCATTTTTAAATTGACATAGCACTCAGTGAGTATGTGTCAAACAAACATAACTCCTTTTGTCGGTCATTGACTTGTTGGACGACGATATTGACCTTAACTCACTCCACCGTTAATGATGGTTTTTACCTAAACAATTTTTTATCAAACTGTGTCATTTGAGACTACTATCTTCACTTTTCTCATAACATCAATGAAGGAACTTCAGTGAGGCAGTTAAAAACAATTCATCAGACACTGTGGGGTCATGAAAAATCATGGAATCTCATCGGGAAAAGCCATGATTCTCCAGAATCATAAAGTCTAGTTAGATCTCATTTTCAATGTCTTTCTGACCAACAGGTTGATTTAGAGCACAATCGCCGTGGACTAGTCGTAACTCACGCGTGGGCAGTGATGTCCACGCATGCGTTTACCGGGTAATAAAAATCATCAGCAGCAAAATTTTAATTAATGAAGTACCGGGTGGTAACTGGTGCTTCATTAATTAATTTTTTGATAATTATTCTTATAATTAGTGCTTGGAATTTAATATTATTGCGTTTGTATTAAATTGCCCACCCGTGGAAAGTGACCAGTCCATGGTGGCTGTACTATACATAATATTAATTAACCCTTTACCCAACGAATCGCACGCATCCGCCCGCGTAATATGCAAATTCAGCAGTTGAAAAAATATTATTTTTCAAAACATTTCAACAAAACCATATCATGTGACCCCTCGTTGGAACGAGCTCGTCGAGCTTGTTCCAACGAGGGGTTACATGATATGGTTTTGCTGAACTGTTTTGAAAAATTTGAAAAAAAAGAAAATTTAAAATAATAAATTTTGATATCGTCTGCGTTGGGTAAAGGGTTAAACTCTATTTGTATCATTATTTATTACTCTCTTTACTCCTTGTTTCACTGTAATGGAAATGTAACTTTATGATTTGAGTCGAATATTTTACTTCATAAAAGATAAATTATTTGTTTACCCTACCTGGTGTTCTTCGACACGATATAGCCTTTGCTGCTGATGTGGCGTTAATCACCAATATGTAAATAAATAGTTTTGCCTATCGTATCAATGTTTGTGCTTTTCGTCGCCGATCTGCGGGAAAAAAATATGGGCGTATCGAACGGTGCGGTTAATAGAGATGGGCAGTATTGGAATTTTTAGTTCGGTGTCGGTTTCTCGTTATCGGTATTTTTAAGGGGGTATACCTCGGTATCGGTTCGGTATCTGACATGCATCTGGAAAAAAAACGAATAAGTTGTTGCGGTATCACTCTACCACAACGCTATAAATGACACTGCCAATGAGCTCAACAGTGGCATTCTTTTACGACAACAAATCATGTCTACAGTACTTTTGTGACTTGTTCCAAATGCACCTTAATATTCAAAGACCTATATCATGCTTTTGCGATCTCAGAGTATGTGCCCTGACTATGCCATCTTTAGAGATCCTGATGACAATAGACAAAACACCTGGGCAGTGATTTCTAGTCAGGTCTTGGCTGCCTTAACAGCCAACTAAGACTTGACTTGAAATCACTGCTAAGCAATTGGACATGCACAGGTTGTAGTCTAGTGGGAATTCAGGACATTTGCCCAGTCCATTGAGGGTTAACGAAACTGAAAAGAAAATCAGTCACTTCTTTCATGAAAATGAACCTTTCAACTGTTATCAAGCCTCAACAGTGACTTATAAATAGCGAATGTAGGAAAATTTGAAAATTCAGACGGTTTCGGTATTCAACGATTGGTTCGGTTCGGTTTTCGGTATCCACGTGATATCGGTATCGATTCGAATTTTCGGTATGTTGCCCATCTTGCGATTAAACTATATTTGCATCGGGTGGACTGAGAAGTTGCTGAATTTCATTCACCCGTTTCCCCTAAGACAATCATTCGTAATTGTTCCCAGAAAAGCAAGTTGATATATGGTGGAAACTGAGCACGGCTGCATTCATTAATATGACAATACGCAAGGCGTAAGAAGGAACCCCAAAGTATCCAACGTATTGAAATATTTCATTCCGCAACCATTACTCCAAAAACATTTTGGTTTATTCAGTCGAATTCCTGCAATTGTTTAATTTCAGCCAAACAAGAATACGTTTCACAGTACTAAATATTTTCCCATAGGCGACCATTATAACGTTCAGGCGAAAAAAAATATGGTCGCATCATTTTAAATTTAGCATTCAAATATTTTTTGTCAACTATAGCCCTTCAAACAACCTTTTAATAATTTTTAAACAGGGGTCATGCAACAAATAAAAGAAAAACTAACAGAAAGGGAAGTGCTGGTCACATGTTCATATTTCTCAGGGAATTCCCAAACAAAACACACCAATAGTCAAACAAATTTTTTGGTTCTAAAAGTCCCCAAATCATCCTTTTTATTCATCTGGAACATTCAAAAGTAATGCAAAATGTCAGTAGACTTCTTCAAATGTTTATTGAAACAATATATTTCCCCAAGACTGCTTAGTTTTGGGAATTACATAATTTCCGAGCGCAACTTTTCGAGGCATGTAAATCTAATTAAAATATTTACAACAGTTATACCTATGAGCAAACCCAACCCTACCAAAGATACAGTTACCTCTTTCATGTGATGAAAGAGTCATTTCTGCATAGAATTCAACATTTGGCTTCTGTCTAGTCCAAAGCATGGGAAATTTATTCCTTTGAAGAGAACTGTCCAATCTGTGTCAAATAGGCTTAAAAACTGTTATTGCCTACGACAGAATTTCTACTCTATTACCCAATAAGTTGGGAGGGATAAGAATTCACAGCTTTCTTTGAAACTACCCAAATCCCAAAATAAAACTAAAATCTGCATCAGCACACAAAACCTTTTCAGAAAATCTGTTTTAATTAATCATACAGCAAGATAAATAGGGCCCCACCACCACGAAACAATATGTCAATTTTGTTTCAAAATTGGGGTTGTGCAGGGCTTATAGTTCCTCTAAATTTGGGAGAATCCATTTGGATTCTTGCGGAAATCGTTCCGAGAATTCAGACCTGCTATGGGCCAGGATCCTATTAGGTCAGTACGATTGAACCCCTGTTGCATACTGATAATACTGATAATACATGTTAACCCTTTACCCAATACAGCATTTTTAATTTTTACAACACCAACTACTGATTTTTACCCCCCCCCCCTCCCCCCTGGGCCCTTAATCGCTCACCTGACGAGGTGGTTCAGAGAAGTATTTTGGGTCAGATTCAGTTAGTCAAGGTTCATGGACACTACATAGGAATAATGTTATGAAATTATTCATAATTCTATTGTCCATGTTAGATGATTATTAGCATAGGTCTTCCTGATTGCTTCCAATTCTGACAGCTGTAGACAAGCACTGCCAAACGTCCAAGGGTTGTTGTGTCACTGCACTTCGAAAGGCAAATTTTATGGAAAAGCTCTAAGGAATGGATTTGAACATTTATGAACAACCTCGAACCTAACCCACCCCTGCCCAAATATTAAGCCACAGACCTGAAATGAACAAACTCAAATCTGCCCCCCCCCCCCTCCCTGCGATACGAAATATGAAAGGGTTCTGACTGGCAGGAACCAAACTGGAACAAATTTACATCTGACCTCCCCAGAGATGTTGTACACCAAATATTAAAGCATTAAACTAGTGGGTCTGAAGAAAAAGATTTTTAAAGAAATTTTCTCATGTTGCTTTGAGTTAATTTGCACTCCCATAATGAGCCCATATATTAACCCATAGATTTGGCTTGAACAAACATGAATCTGACCCCTTAGAGATGCTGTAAGCCAAATACGAAAGGATTCTGACTGGTGGATCTGAAAAAAAACGAGTTTTAAAGAAATTTCCTCATACTGCACTGAGTTAAACTTTGGGCTTCAATAGATAGACCAAATATTAACCCAGAGACCCGATTCAAACAAACTTCAATCTACCCTCCCCCTGCCCCCCCCCCCCCCCACCTCACTAGAAATGTTGCATTCCAAATATGAAAGCATTCTGACTGGTGGATCTGAAGGAGGTTTTCAAAGAAATTTCCTCATGTTGCACTGTTGATATTTGGGTGCCCATAGGGAGCCCAAATATCAACTCAGGGACTTGATTTGAACAAACCTGAACCTATCCCTCCCACCCCTAGAGATGCTGTATACCAAGTATCAAAAGATTCTTATACATGGTTCTGGAGAAGATTTTTTTTCAATTTTGGAAAACAATTTATGCATGCTATCAGAGAAATGCTTGGGGCCCCCTGTCGGTGTGGTATTTGAACAAACTGGAATTCATATATGATAAGGACCATGAATATCAAATTTGGTTCAATTCGGCTCAGTTGTTTATGAGGAGAGGTTAGTAAGGTAAAGTTCACACCGGACAGGATGGACTGATGGTGGACAGACAGAAAGTCATCATTTAAGCGCCCCCTGACTTACAGTCAGGTGAGCTAAAAATAAACAATATTCATCAAGCGTAATAATTATGGATGTTACTAGAACCGGCTGATGAGAGCCGGTTCCAATGACAGCCATATTTGTACAAATTTTATTGCCAGTGTCACAATATTTCAGGTCATGTTAGTGTTGTATTGGTTAATTTGCTGCCTTTGTGGTAGGTAAAGGGTTAAACTGACTCAGTTCTTTTCATGTGAATCCTAGCAGCAATGTTACGAGAAGCTACATGGTTTCTCACTGGTTTTGTTGCACGGATCTCTACGGGAATCGATTCTCAGATTCTTATAAGCCCTGGCTGAGGCTATATAATCCACCAATATCAATAGAAAGTGCCATTTTATCTCAACAAATGATGTCAAATATTCTTTTACCTAGTGATGAGGTAAATTATAGCCCTGGATGTGCCCCCCCCATCCCCTCCCCCCACCCCCAAGCTCTCAGTATGCATTTTTTCCTAAAACAAGAGACCCCAGGGGACCTGAGGGCGCCCACCTGTACATGGTAACCTAAATATCAACCCAGAGAATTGATTTCAACAAGTTGCACCTACTCCTCCGAAGAAAAGCTGATACCAAATATCCAAAGATTCTGACAAGTGGATCTAAAAAAAATGATTTTTAAAGAATATTCCTCATATTGAACCGAGTTATAATTTGGGCTCCCACAGGGAGCCCATATATGAACCCAGGGACTTGGCTTTAACAAACTTGAATCTCACCCCCCCCCCCCCCCCCCAAGGATGCCGCACACCAAATATCAAAACATTTCAACTGCTGGATCTGAAGAAGAAGATTTTTAAAGAAAATTCCTCATTTTGAACTAAGTTACAATTCGAGCTCCCACAGTGAGCCCAAACATGGACCTAGGGAGATGGCTTGAACAAACTTGAATCTAGCCTCCTAAGGATGCTGCATAAAAAATATCAAAAGCATTCATCTGCTGGACCTGAAGAAGATTTTTTAAAAAAATTCCTCATTTCGAACTAAGTTACAATTCAAGCTCCCACAGTGAGCCCAAATATGGACCTAGGGACATGGCTTTAACAAACTTGAATCTCACCCCCCTAAGGATGCCGCACACCAAATATCAAAACATTCCAACTGCTGGATCTGAACAAGAAGATTTTTAAAGAAAATTCCTCATTTTGAACTAAGTTACAATTCGAGCTCCCATAGTGAGCCCAAACATGGACCTAGGGACATGACTTGAACAAACTTGAATCTTGCCTCCTAAGGATGCTGCATAAAAAATATCAAAAGCATTCATCTGCTGGATCTGAAGAAGATTTTTTAAGAAAATTCCTCATTTCGAACTAAGTTACAATTCAAGCTCCCACAGTGAGTCCAAATATGGACCTAGGGGCATGGCTTGAACAAACTTGAATCTCACCCCCCTAAGAATGCTGCATACCAAATATTAAAACATTCTGACTGCTGGATCTGAAGAAGAAGATTTTTAAAGAAAATTCCTCATTTTGAACTACATGTAAGTTATCATTCGGGCTCCCACAGTGAGCCCAAATATGGACCTAGGGACATAGCTTGAACAAATTTGAATCTCACCCCCCTAAGGATGCTGCATACCAAATATCGAAACTTTCTGACTGCTGGATCTGAAGAAGATTTTTAAAGAAAATTCCTCATTTTGAACTAAGTTATAATTCGGGTTACCACAGTGAGCCCAAATATGAACCCAGGGACTTGGCTTGAACAACTTGAATCTCACCCCCTAAGCATGCTGCATACCCAATGTCAAAAGATTCTGCTGCTGGATCTTGAGAAGAAGATTTTCAAAGAAATTTGCCTGAAATACACTAAGTTCAAATTTGGGCTCCTATACTGAGCCCAAATATGAACCCAGGGGGCTGATTTGAACAAACTTGAATCAGATCCACCCCACAATGTTGCATATCAAATATCAAAAGATTCTGCCTGCTGGATCTGGATAAGAAGATTTTTTAAGAAATTTGCCTGAAATGCACTAAGTTCGAATTCAGGCTTCTATAGTGAGCCCAAATATGAATCCAGGGGGCTGATTTGAACAAACTTGAATCAGATCCACCCCACAATGTCGCATACCAAATATCAAAAGATTCTGCCTGCTGGATCTGGAGAAGAATAATTTTAAAGAAATTTGCCTGAAATGCTTCTATAGTGAGCCCAAATATGAATCCAGGAGGCCGATTTGAACAAACTTGAATCAGATCCACCCCACAATGTTGCATACCAAATATCAGAAGATTCTGCCAGCTGAATCTGGTGAAGAAGATTTTTCAAGAAATATGCCCGAAATGACCTAAGTTTGAATTCGGGCTCCTATACTGAGCCCAAATAGAAACCCAGGAGATATGGCGTTTTACTTTTTTCGATTTTTAGCTCCTGTGGTTTCCATGGGGCTACAGAAAAAGAAAATTTGGCATAAATTAGGTACTTATGACCCAATAAGCTCTCACATAAAATTTGATTCAAATCAGCCTCTCGGTTCGGAAAATAGAAATTTTGGGCGGGGCCAAAAATTTTGCCCCTCCCATAACGATGCCAAGTATAGCCCATCAAACTTCGCTTAAAGAAATCCAAGTCTACACCTTAAAAGAAAGCTGCATACCATATATCAAGTCTCTGCTACTGCTGGTTGATGAGAAGATTTTGGTGCCCCTTGGGGGCATGGCACCACCCAGGAGAAGGGGGCAACTTCCTTTGAACAAATCTGAATTGGCATTAGGTAATAAACATTTACCCAACATTTGAATAATGTAAAGTTAACGCCGGACGGACGGCGGGCAGAATGTGATCAGTAAAGCTCCCACTGAGCTTTGCTCAGGTGAGCTAAAAAACTTTATTAATTTATAAATAAATTGATGGTGACATGAATTTCCCATTATTTTTTAATCACATTCTTGCTTCTGAACACATTTTACATTGTGTTTGATATTCTGCAATCTTTGTGAGAAAAAGACTAAGTTTTCTCAGTTAAGGCACCTCGAGTCATAAAACAGTGATTTTTTCCAACAGAATGACCAATACCTGCTACTGTGGTGTCTCATGACACTGTTAAAATTCCTAAAATCATAAAATATTGATTCATTAGTGCTGTGCTTGTGCTGCAAATATCCACAAGTGCACTTTCACTATTTTGGTTTTAATCCCCACAGGCATGCATTCTGTCAAAAGGAGTGAAATTGTAGAAAATATGTTCACAAAGAGGACAAGTTACAGTACAGTCACCGTGGACGGGTTGTAATACACGCGTGGGCAGTGATGTCCACTCATGCATTTACCAGTCAATAAAAATCATCATCTACAAAATTTTAATTGATGAAGCATCGGTTTGTACCTGGTGCTTCATTATTTAAATTTTTGATGATTATACCTATAGTTAGTGTTTGGCATCAAATATTATTGTATGAATTTGTATCCATGGAAATATTGCCCATCCATGGAAAGTGAGCAGTACACTGCCACTGTACTGTATTTGTTTCAAGTATATAATATACTCTTTGATGTTTAATATACTTGTGATAGGCTGGGTCCAAAGTACTCAGTACTCGTAGTACTCGAGTACCACTTTTTTGATAAAATACTCAATACTTGCCAGCCCAGATTTTTGTATGTGTGTGTGTGTGTTTGTGTGTGTGTGTGGGGGGGGGGGGGGGGGGGAGGTTGGAGGGTGAAAGATAGCTGCAAATTATTTAAAATGTTGACCCAGGCAAATGAAAAGCAAAGAAACATTTCATCCGAAGGACAGACAGAGACATGCAGTAACAAATTTGGGAAGCCTAAATAAAAGTAGTGACTAACTTAAAATGAAAAATATAGATAGAAGAGCCAGGGCAATGTTGTCAAACAGAAAACAAACAAGAGCCCCCAGAGGGCCTGATGGCATTCACCTGACATGGTAGCCTAAATATCAACCCAGGGAATTTATTTGAACATTTAGTTGCATCTGCCCCTCATAAGAAAAGCTTATACAAAATATCCAAAGATTCTGACCGGTGGATCTCAAAAAAAAGGATTTTTAAAGAATATTCCTCATATTGAACTAAGTTATAATTCAGGCTCCCACACAGAGCCCAAATATGAACCCAAGGACTTGGCTTGAACAAATTTGATTCTCACATCCCTAAGGATGCTTCTATATACTAATATCAAAAGATTCTGACTACTGGATTTTAAAGAATATTCCTCTTATTGAACTAAGTTGTAATTTGGACTCCCACAGGGAGCCCAAATATGAACCCGGGGACTTGGCTCAAACAAACTTGAATCTCACCCCTCTAAGGATGCAGCATTCCAAATATCAAAATATTCTGAAGAGTGGATCAGAAGAAGATTTTTAAAAAATATTCCTCATATTGCACTAATCTAATCATAGAGAGTCCAAATATGGACCCAGGGATTTGATTTCAACAAATATGTGAATAAATCTTCCAAAGATGTTATATGCAAAATATGAAAGCCTTTGGAGCAGTGGTATGGGAGAAGAAGATTCTTTAATGTTTTTCCCATTACTAAAATGATGACTCCGCATAAGTCCTGGAAAACTTCCCTATGATAAAACTGATGGCAATTTTTTTTTACCATTCTTTTCGGCAGTTCGTAAGGAAGCGTCACACAAAATAAAAATTTTCAGTGCCATGCAGTTTTGAAGATATGGGCGTTTTAAATTTTTTCTATATTTAGATCCTGCAGTTCCCACAGGGCCACAGGAAAATGTTTTGGCATAAATTAGGTACTTACGACCCAATAAGCCCATCATATCAAATTTGTTTCAAATCAGCCTCTCAATTTGGAAAATAGAAATTTTGGTACAATTCGGGCTCCTACAGGAAGACCAAATATGAACCCAGGGACTTGGCTTTAACAAACTTATATCTCACCTCCCTAAGGATACTGTATATATCAAAACATTCTGACTGCTGAATGTGAAGAATACTTTTGAAGAATATTCCTCATTTTGAACTAAGTTATAATTCAGGCTCCCACAGTGAGCCCAAATATGAACCCAGGGACTTGGCGTAAACAAACTTGAATCTCCCACAGTGAGCCCAAATATGAACCCAGGGACTTGGCGTAAACAAACTTGAATCTCACACTGGCTCACACCGATTAATCGACTAACCAATGATCAATATCTTGATTGATAAAAAAAAGTAATTGATCGGTTATCCGTTACTTTTGAAGTACGGTACTACATGGCAGGGTATTTGATGGCTGGATTCACATCGCAAAATACTATACAAAAATGTCCAATTGCTAACCATTTTTCTTTCATATTGGGTAAGCTTATATTCACTATTTATCATCACTTTTTGAAACCAAGATGGAAACTGTTAATCAAATTTTTAAAAACAAAAAATACACTGTATGGGTTAACACTATGGAACAAACTTGCTCCAAAACAGGCAAACATTGTCACACTGGCTCACATCAATTGCATGAGACAGAGAAATGCATGCCAGTTACGTGCCAAAATACTTGTTCACTTGCATGATCATTATACTGTATCAGTAGCTGAAAACGGTCATTCTCAACCCTTCACCAAATGCAGGTAGCAGACGATACTTGCACAAGAAATTCTAAAGATTTTCAATGTTTGTCTCAAAACATAGCTTATGCCCCCCCTCCCCCCCCCCCCCCCATTGGAACAAGCTCAATGAGCTTGTTCCAATGAGGGGTCATAAGCTATGTTTTGAGACAAAAATTGAAAATATAATAAAATTTGAATGGACATGTTTGTATATGGCGCTGCCCGGTTTTGTCCATTATGCTGAGTAAAGTTTTAATTATATAAATGGTCAACGGTACAGCAATTACTTAGCTACCTATTGGGGCAAGTAATTAATCAGTTAACCAAGGTTAACTCATGCGATTAATCAATCACGAAAACCCTTTAATTGTTTCAGCTCTAAAATTAATTTAATTTTATTAAATTTTATCTGATGAAAAAATGCTTATAATTTTGGGGGAATGGTAAATATGGATCTTCTTAAGCATTTGCAAGAACATCAGAGGAATGAAATCACCGTTCTCGCAATTTGCAAAACCCTGGTGAGCCAAAATATAGGCTTGGCTTGAAGAAACTTAAATCTCACCCGCCTAATGATGGTGCATAGCAAATATCAAAAGATTCTGATTGGTGGGTCTGAAGAAAAAGATTTTTAAAGAATATTCCTCATACTGCACTAATTTCAACATTTGGACTCCCATAGAGGCCAAATATGGACCCAGGGATTTGATTTCAATAAACGTGTAAAAAAATCTTGCAAAGATGGTATATGTGAAATCTGAAAGGTTTTGGAGGAGTGAATTGGGTGAAGAAGAGTCTTAAATGCTTTCTTCATTACCCACAGTGTTACAGAATGCTGACTAAGCATTTTTTCAAAGTCACGAAAAAGTACCCCATGATTGACCTGACAGAAATTTGCTTAGACCATTCCATTCTGTTGGTCCCAAGGAAGCTTCACACCAAATAAGAATTCTCAGTGCCATGTAGTTTTGGAGATATGTGCGTTTTGAATTTTGTTCTATTTTTAGCTCCTGGGGTTCCCATGGGGGGATGGGAAAATATTTTGGGGCATAAATTAATTACTTATGATCAAATAAAACCAAAAATTAAATTTGGTTCAAATCAGCCTCTTGGTTCGAAAAACAGAAATTTTGGGCGGGGCAAAAATACATGCCCTCCAATAATGAAGGCAAATAAAGACCCACAAACTTCTCTTGAACAAAACTAAGTCTACACCTCAAAAGGAAGCAGCACACCACATATCGAATATCTGCTACTCCTGGTTCACGAGAAGATTTTTTTAAGATTTAGGCAAAATTTTGGGGCATGGCCCTACTGGGGGCAGGGCAACTTGATTTAAGCAAAATCAAAATGCAATGTCATAACAAACAAGCATCTCACATTTCACTTAAATGATTAATCAGTTCAGCAGTTTTGGAGGAGAAGACGCAAACACCATGTTCACGGACGACGGACGACAGACGGCAAGTGATCACTACACCTCACCCTGACTGAAAGTCAGGTGAGCTAAAAACTCAGTGGACCATGAGTGCTGCAGTTGGGTGAGAAGCTTGATTCAAGGAGAGAAGAAACTTGTAGCTGCTGGCTTTCGAAAGTGTTGTTAAAACCCAATAAATAAATAAATAAACAAGAGGCCCCACAGGGCCTGAAGCGCTCACCTTGAACAGAACACGATATAAACAGAGAACAGAACACGATATAAGAGTCCAAGAATGAATCTACATTAAGCAATCCATCTCCATAGGATACACTGCAAATCTTTGAGCCCCTCAGGAGTGACAAAAACAGTCCAAGCATCATGCCTTTTCTTTAGTTGATTATGATGTAAAATGTGGAGCTCCCCTCTCAAGCACCTTGATACAACCTATATAGATTACTCTTCACCTTTTGAGGGTACTGAATAAAAAATGTCTAATTCTTCAGCTACTTGGCCAATTCCGGCTCCCATAGGGAGCTCAAATATCAACCCAGGCACTCGATTTGAACAAAGTTGAATCTGACCTCCTTTGAGGTGCTGTATACCAAATATGAAAGCATTCTGCCTGGTGGATCTGAAGAACAAAATTTTGAAGAAATTTCCTCATATTGCACAAAGTTAAAATGTGGGCTACCATAGTGAGCCCAAACTTTAACCTACAGACCCGATTTGAACAAACTTGAATCTCACCCCACCCCTCCCCCCTTAGAGATGTTGTATACCAAATACGAAAACATTCTGACTGGTGGATCTGAAGAAGAAGATTTTTTAAAAAAACTTCCCCATACAGCCCTAAGTTAAATTTGGGCTACCAAAGGAAGCCCAAATATTAACATAGGGACTTGGTTTGAACAATCTTGAATCTGACCATCATAACAATGAGGGTACCAAACATTAAAAAATTCTGACTCGTGGTTCTGAAGAAGATTTTTAAAGAAAATTCCCCGTAAAATTTGGGCTCCTGCATTGAGTCCAAATATGAAAGAATGGGCTTCATTTTAACAAACTTGTATCTGACCCCTCTATGGATGCTGTATACCAAATATCAAAAGATTCTGAACATTGGTTCTTGAGAAAAGATTTTCTAAAATGTTTGCAAAAATGCTGCACCAACATTATTCTGATGCCCTCTGCAGAACTCTCTAACAACAACAGAGGGCATTTTTTTACCATTCAGTTCTACTGGTTCTAAGGATGCTTCATACCACATAACAGTTCTCTTTTCCAAGTGGTTTGGGAAACATGGGAGTTTGAAAACATTTCTATTTTTTGATCCTGAGGTTCCCATGGGGATGCAGGGTTTTTTTTGCATGAGGTAAGTACTTATGACCCAATATTACCACGATACTGAATTTCATTCAAATCGGACCATCGGTTCGGAAAATAGAAATTTTGGGTGGTACCAAAAATCTAACCACTGCCATTACGAAGCCAAATATTGCTTCACAAAGTACATTTGAACAAGCGTGATTCTACACCTCAAAAGGTAGTTCCATAACGAATATAAAGTCACTGTACCCACTGGTTCATAAGATTTTTAAAATATTTTGGGAGCATTTTACCCCACCCCCTCCCTATGAGGCTGGGCATGTTGAGTTAAACAAAAATGTAATACCCATTTGGTACCATTACTCACACAAACTTTAACTTGAATTGACCAAAACATGGTGTTGATGGATGACAGATGGATGGACAATGGATGGAGAGTGATTAGATAAGCCCTGCTTGACTTTGTCGAAGTGAGCTAAAAAAAAAAAAAAATTAAACGGTTCATGTCCGATATTTTACCCATGTTATTAAAACTGATAAATTTGTCCCTGGAGTGCAACAAGGTTTATGCTATACATGTAGCATTGCAAAGCCTTCTTGCACTCAAGTGATGGAATACACCTCCATCCAAGCTATTCTGTAGATTATGAGGCCTAAAACAAACCAAGAACATGAACTTATGCATGAATATTATTACAATGAATACACTGTCTTACACAAAGGAATACCACACAATCCAGTGTAGACTGATTTCAAAAAGTCCTCCGTAGTGGAAGGGCAATTTTAACAAACATACAGGCCCAAATAAGCTTCATACACAGTGTAAAAATTCCACAAAATTAATAAACATTCATATATGTTTAATAGGAATTAGGAGTATTGTAATTAAAAGTCAATTGTGTAGTTGTTTATAAACTTATATAACTTTGTTATCAGGTGTTAAAAAATATGAATATTTGTAAACACACCCACCCATTTAGATTAGTCCCTGCTCATAGCAGTGACACAGACATACAGTACAGTTGCTGGTCATAATCCTTGCATGGGCAGTGCATGATGTCCATGGCTCACTCCATGCATGTTTTTTCCAGGTAATAGAAAATCATCATCAATAAAATTTTAATTAATGAAGCACCGAATTGTATCCTGTGGTTCATTAATTAAATTTTTGATGATTATTGATTAAAACTAATATCACTGCATCCACAGAAATATTGCCCACCCACAGAAAGTGACCAGTACACAGCAGCACAGAGTCAAGGTAATTGTGTTTTACTGTCTTGAATTTCAAATTTTGTTGTTTTTTTTTTGGTTTTTTTTTTTTTTTTTTTTTTGGGGGGGGGGGGGGGTGCACCAGACCCCTCCACTGATGAGAGGGTCACACACCCTCTTGTCCTCACCCCTATCTCACTGCTATGTGGCTCAGGTGATTCTGTGCATCATATTCTTTATGACTCCCACTAGATACATGTATTACTCTTGTCCCTACATGTAACTTAGATATCCTGGCTTGGCACCAGTATAATGGTAAACTAACATCAAATTGTGTGCTTATGTACAGTAGCTAACATATTGGAATAGTATAATGAGCTTTGTCAGAAACTTGATCAAGTATTGATGACAAACAACAATTTTCATTACCAGTACCTGGTGCCAGTAATAAAATAAGATTTGCAAATATCACCCTGCATTTTTTCAGCTATTAACTAACATAACATTGTGCGCTTCATGAAAATTATGAGGTGGTGTGTTCTTTTTATTATTTATTTATTGGTGTTTAAGGTCACATTTATCTGCACAACAGCTTATTGTGACCATGGCAGTTTTATGGATGGAGGAAACTAGAGTACCCAGGAGAACCACTGAGCAATGGCAAGCAACTGTAAGCTCCCCAACATACTACACAAGCACGGTTAGCCTTGTTCGAAGACAGGTGCACCAAGAACATGCAGTATGCCTTAGTACACAGAATACCTTGCCCCCACATGGGTAGTGGGGGTGAAGTGTCTTGCCCAAGGACACAAAGCTGTTGCTGCAGGTGGGATTCGAACCGAGGATCTCTCGGCTTGCAGTCTGCACCTCTACCTACTGAGCTAATGCACCCCTGATGGTGTATTCTGATTATGTAAATAGATTTAAGCAGTACTAGTATGTGATTGGTTTTAATGCCATATTTGAGAATTATGGGTGCTGAAGTAATAAGAGTGCACTGAAAAATCTTCCCTTTGGTATTTAGTAGGTAGCTTGGTAATGGTAAAGTGACTTCACCTCAGTAAGCAACAGTGTGAAAGCTGGCAGCCATCTTTAATATCGGACCGCCACACCCAAAAAACACTCGTTCTCATCCCAAGGTGATAACAAAGGTACCCAAGAAGTTTTATGAAGATCGGTTCATAAATACAGCCTCCAGACTTAGCGTATTGACATGTGCACTTACAGTGTATAAGTAGCACTGATAAATTAAAGGTCATCTAATTTGCATAATTTCTGCAAGAGAAAAAAACTTGTATTATACAGTATTTTTTGTGATGTACAGTTAAAACTAGAGTCCTGTCAGGAACTGTGCGCTTATCTAGGCTTAATTGCGCGTATGAATTGCGTGCAATTGTCATATCGAATGGCATCCAAAGCACGGCAAGTTCTCCTGGTTACTTATAGCAAACACGGGCAATGTTTCTGCCAATGGACCTCCGGGTTACCCGGAGGTCCATTGGCTGAAACATTGCTTGTGCACAGGCCATATTTACAGAATTTGATTGCCTTACTATGGTCATATCGCGTAGATTAACACGCATATCGATGTGCTATTTGTGCGCATTTCAGGACAGGACTTTTAGTTTTAACTGTATTCCATGTTACTAAACATTCATACAAAAATTTATTCAAATCAGAACTTTCATACAGAAGTTCTGCACAAAAAACTGATCGCAATAATTTTAGTACAAATTGGCTGCTAGTGGCCATCTTGAATTTCGAACTGCACCCAAAAACACTCGCTCTCATCCCACGGTGATAACAAAAGTACCCAAGACGTTTCGTAAAGATCGGTTCATAAATATGGCCACTAGCCCGAGCCGTACAGAAGTTGTGTACAAAAAACTGATTGGACCTAATTTTGGTACAAAATGGCCACTGGCAGCCATCTTGAATTTTGGATCGCACCCCAAAACACTCGTTTTCGTCCCTAGGTGATAACAAAGGTATGCAAGAAGCTTGGTGAAGATCCGTTCATAAATACAGCCCCTAGCCCAATCCGTATTGACATGTGTACTTACTGTGTATAAGTAGCACTGAATAAATCAAAGTTCATCTAATTTGCATAATTTCTGTACAAGAAAAAAACCTGTATTTTATGTGATGTATTCCATGTTACTAAACAATCATACATGTACAAACATTTATTCAAATCAGAACTTTCATACAGAAGTTCCGTACAAAAAACTGATTGCAGTAATTTCAGTACAAAATAGCTGCCGGCGGCCATCTAGAATTTTGGACTCCCCCCAAAAACACTCATTCTAACATCATGGTGATAACAAAGGTACCCAAGGAATTTCGTAAAGATCGGTTCATAAATACGGCCTCTAGCCCAAGTTGTATAGAAGTTCTGTACAAAAAACTGATTGTACCTAATTTCAGTACAAAATGGCCACTGGTAGCCATCTTGAATTTTGGACTGCACCCAAAAACACTCATTCTCATCCCAAGGTGATAACAAAGGTACCCAAGAAGTTTCATGAAGATCAGTTCATAAATACTGTACAGCCTAGCCCGAGTCGTATTGACATGTGCACTTACTGGGTATACATGTAAGTAGCAGTGAATACATTAAAGTTCATCTAATTTGCATAATTTCACAACGAGAAAAAAACCTGTATTATATGTGATGTACTCCATGTTACTAAGCATTCATACAAAAATTTATTCAAATCAGACCTTTCATACAGAAGTTCTGTACAAAAACGCTGATTGCACTAATTTCTGTACAAAATGGCTGCTGGAGGCCATCTTGAATTTTGGACTGCACCCAAAAACACTCGTTCTCGTCCCACGTGATAACAAAGGTACTCAAGAAGTTTCGTAAAGATCGGTTCATAAATACAGCCTCTAGCCCGAGCCGTATTGAATTGCTGTTCCCGAACAGATGGACAATGGGCGATGACATAACCTTAAATTTGACTTTGTCAAAGTTGAGCTAAAAATGGAGAGTATCCAGAGTATCACAAAACAAAAACCTATTTGTAAAGGACTCCTCCTTTCAAGGACAATGGGGCAGTGTTGGCATTCACCACCATGCTGCCTTGAGGCTGCATTTTGAATTCCTGTGTTTGTTGTTCTAATGAAACATTATTTTATTATTATCAGTTATGGAACAAATATGGTACCGATAGCACACTTTCAGGAACCGCTGATGTCTGATGTCGACTGTGTGTCAGTGCGTGAGGTGCACACATACTTTTGGGGTTCTATACGCCACATCCTTCATTTTGCTATATAATTTGTGTAAATTTATTTGGAATTTATAGAATTTCAGACTTGTAAATTTCATAGTATTGTTTTTGCCTTAGTTATGGTGCTTTATAAGTAATGGGCAATTTAGTTTGAAAAAAGGGGTTCATGAATATTCAGTCACAGGAAGATTCAGCCCTCATACTTTTTCTGAGAATATTCGGTCCCCAATTTCACTCATGCCCCCACCCCTCTCTCCTGTTAACCCATATAATGAACATCCCAAAAGACATTTTAATATCTAGATATTTATGCTTGTTCGCAACTTATTATGGACACAAGTGGACACAGAGTCAAGGTAATTGTGTTTTTACTGTCTTGAATTTCAATTTTTTTTGGGGGGTGGGGGGTGGGGGGAGGTGCACCCGATCCCTCCACTGATGAGAGGGTCACACACCCTCTTGTCCTCGCCCCTATCTCACTGCTATGTGGCTCAGGTGACTCTGTGCATCATATTCTTTATTACCCGGCCCCACTCCCACTAGATATTACTCTTGCCCCTACATGTAACTTAGATTTCCTGGCTAAGCACCAGTATATAGTGGTAAACCAACATCAAATTGTGCGCTTATGTCCAGTCGCTAACATACTAGAATAGTATAATATGCTTTGTCAGAAACTTGATCAAGTATTGATGACAAACAGCAATTTCCATTACCAGTACCTGGTGCCAGTAATAAAATAAGATTTGCAAATATCACCCTGCGTTTTTTCAGCTATTAACTAAGATAAAATTGTGCGCTTCATGAAAATTATTTCGTTACTACCTGTTAAAAATTACTGTTTCTTGTTTTGCTCTTTTAGAAAAAGAAATCACTCCTTTTCTGGCGGGCATACTAAACACCAAGGCAAACCGAGGGATACCAAGGTGAATGAAAACTGGAGAGTCTAAACGGGTATGAGGTGGTGTGTTCTTTTTATTATTTATTTATTGGTGTTTAAGGTCACATTTATCTGCACAACAGCTTATTTTGACCATGGCAGTTTTATGGATGGAGGAAACTAGAGTACCCCAGGAGAACCACTGAGCAATGGCAAGCAACTGTGAGCTCCCCAACATACTACACAAGCTGGGTTAGCCTTGTTCGAAGACAGGTGCACCAAGAACATGCAGTATGCCTTAGTACACAGCATACCTTGCCCCCACATGGGTAGTGGGGGTGAAGTGTCTTGCCCAAGGACACAAAACTGTTGCCGCAGGTGGATTCGAACCGAGGATCTCTCGGCTTGCAGTCTGCACCTCTACCAACTGAGCTAATGCACCCCTGATGGTGTATTCTGATTATGTGAATAGATTTAAGCAGTACTAGTATGTGATTGGTTTTAATGCCATATTTGAGAATTATGGGCACTGAAGTAATAAGAGTGCACTAAAAAATCTTCCCTTTGGTATTTAGTAGGTAGCTTGGTAATGGTAAAGTGACTTCACCTCAGTAAGCAACAGTGTGAAAGCCGGCAGCCATCTTTAATTTCGGGCCGCACCCAAAAACACTTGTTCTCATCCCAAGGTGATAACAAAGGTACCCAAGAAGTTTCATGAAGATCGGTTCATAAATACAGCCTCCAGCCTTAGCGTATTGACATGTGCACTTACAGTGTATAAGAAGCACTGAATAAATCAAAGGTCATCTAATTTGCATAATTACTGCAAGAGAAAAAAACCTGTATTATACAGTATTTTTGTGATGTATTCCATGTTACTAAACATTCATACAAAAATTTATTCAAATCAGAACTTTCATACAGAAGTTCTGTACAAAAAACTGATTGCACTAATTTTGGTACAAAATGGCTGCTAGTGGCCATCTTGAATTTCGAACTGCACCCAAAAACACTCGCTCTCATCCCACGGTGATAACAAAGGTACCCAAGACATTTCGTAAAGATTGGTTCATAAATACGGGCTCTAGCCTGAGCCGTATAGAAGTTGTGTACAAAAAACTTATTGTATCTAATTTTGGTACAAAATGGCCTCTGGCAGCCATCTTGAATTTTGGATCGCACCCCAAAACACTCATTCTCGTCCCTAGGTGATAACAAAGGTACCCATGAAGCTTGGTGAAGATCGGTTCATAAATACAGCCCCTAGCCCGAGCCGTATTGACATGTGTACTTACTGTGTATAAGTAGTACTGAATAAATCAAAGTTTGTCTAATTTGCATAATTTCTGTACAAGAAAAAAAACTGTATTTTATGTGATGTATTCCATGTTACTAAACAATCATACACAAATTTATTCAAATCAGAACTTTCATACAGAAGTTCTGTACAAAAAACTGATTGCAGTAACTTCATTTTCAGTCCAAAATAGCTGCCGGCGGCCATCTAGAATTTTGGACTCCCCCAAAAAACACTCATTCTAACCCCATGGTGATAACAAAGATACACAAGAAATTTTGTAAAGATCGATTCATAATTACGGCCTCTAGCCCAAGTTGTATAGAAGTTCTGTACAAAAAACTGATTGTACCTAATTTCGGTACAAAATGGCCACTGGTAGCCATATTGAATTTTGGACCGCACCCAAAAACTCTCATTCTCATCCCAAGGTGATAGCAAAGGTACCCAAGAAGTTTCATGAAGATCAGTTCATAAATACAGTCTAGCCCGAGCCGTATTGGCATGTGCACTTACTGGGTATACATGTAAGTAGCACTGAATAAATTAAAGTTCATCTAATTTGCATAATTTCAGCACGAGAAAAAAACCTGTATTATATGTGATGTACTCCATGTTACTAAACATTCATACAAAAATTTGTTCAAATCAGAACTTTCATACAGAAGTTCTGTACAAAAAACTGATTGCACTAATTTCTGTACAAAATGGCTGCTGGAGGCCATCTTGCATTTTGGACCGCACCCAAAAACACTCGTTCTCGTCCCACGGTGATAACAAAGGTACCCAAGAAGTTTCGAAAAGATTGGTTCATAAATACAACCTCTAGCCCGAGTCGTATTGAATTGTTGTTCCCAAACAGACGGAAGCCAGAGTCGTATTGAATTGTTGTTCCCAAACAGACAGACAACGGGCTATGACACAACCTTAAATATGACTTTGTCAAAGCTGAGCTAAAAATGGGGAGTATCCAGAGTATCACAAAACAAAAACCTATTTTGTAAAGGACTCCCCCTTTCAAGGACAATGGGACAGCATAGGCATTCACCACCATGCTGCCTTGAGGCTGCATTTTGAATTCCTGTGTTTATTGTTCTTATGAAATATTATTTTATTATTATCAATTATGGTACAAATATGGTACCGATAGCACACTTTCAGGATTTGATGTCTGGTGGTGACTGTGTGTCAGTGTGTGAGATGCACACATACTATACACCACATCCTTCATTTTGCTCTATAATTTGTGTAAATTTATTTGGAATTTATAGAATTTCAGACTTGGAAATTTCATAGTATTGTTTTTGCCTTAGTTATGGTGCTTTATAAGTAATGGGCAATTTAGTTTGAAAAAAGGGGTTCATGAAGATTCAGTCCCAGGAAGATTCAGCCCTCATACTTTTTCTTAGAATATTCGGTCTCCGTCGTGGTCGAATGTCATCACCTCTTGAGGTCAAATCCTCACAGAATTTTTTTTTTTTAAATATTCTATGCATTTTTTCTATTGTTTTATGTTAAGGATTTATGATTACTAATTATGACAAAATTACAAGTGCGATATGAAACAAACCTTAATGAAGCTGGAACAAAAAAAACCTTCCCAAAACAAGCTGTGAGAGGTTCTCAGCTCGAATCCCAATTGCAGCAACTGAAATAAGGCGTACTGCACATCGATGGTGCACTTGTCTTCAACCAATGCTAACCCTGCTTGCTTGGAGTTACAATGTTGAGAAGCTGACAGTTGCTTGTCATTGTTGCTCGGTAGTTCTCTCTGGGTGCTCTGGCTGGGTTCCTCCCCCATTAAAACTGTTGGGTGGCCCTGGCTGTAAAAATTGTTGTTAAACCCAATAAATAAAGAAATCAAATTTGCTGAATCCAAGACCTTTGAATGATGGTTTTGATTGGGGTGTGTGTGTGTGTGGGGGGGGGGGGGGGGGTTATACAGTTGTGCCCACTTAATTGGATATATCTTAATTGTATACAGTTGAAACTAGAAGTCCTGTCCCGAATTGTGCGCTTATCTAGGCTTAATTGCGCGTAGGAATTGTGCGCAATTGCCATATCGAATGGCATCCAAAGCATGGCAGGTTCTCCTGATTACTCATAGTAAACATAGGCAATGTTTCTGCCAATGGACCTCCGGGTTACCCAGAGGTCCATTGGCTGAAACATTGCTTGTGCACAGGCCATATGTACAGAATATGATAGCCTTACTATGGTCATAACGCGTAGATTAACGCGCAAATCGACGTGCTATTTGTGCGCAGTTCATGTTAGGACTTCCAGTTTTAACTGTATCCCTGTTAATAGAATATAATTTCCCAACACAAAACCATTTACCTCCATTACAAATTTGACCTGGTAATTGAATATAGGTTATAGAGTAATCTCCTGTTAATTGAATAAAAAATCTTGTAACATGTTGAGAAATTGCCCTGACTCTTCCCAGTTTTCCTTTGGTTATAGACCAATTTGGCCTCAGTACATTCAATACAGGCATGTAATCTATTATATCTTGTTTGACAGAGCTCATGGAGCTCTGTCAAACAAAATATAATAGAATAAATGCTAAGTTTATCTCTGGAATACAGGAAAGTGACACAATCCCTGTCAATTGAATACTCCTGCTAATTGTCCCGCGACCCTTCGGGGGACTATTGTAATCAGCAGTGTCCGTCCGTCCGTCCATCCGTCTGTCCGTGCGTGCGTGCGTGCGTGCGTCCGTCCGTCACACCCTTGTCCGGATGATAACTTTAGTTTGGATGATTTTACTGAAACTAAATTTGGTATGTGTCTTACTTGGGTGGAAATGCAGGTCAAGTTCGAAAATGGGCACGCTCCACTGATTTCTACTGGATTTATTCCCCTTTTTCGACTTAAAAAATACAGTTTTTGTGTTGTCCGGATGATAACTTTAGTTAGGATCATTTGATTGAAACGAAATTTAGTATGCCGCTTATTTGGGTGGAAATGCAGGTCAAGTTTGAAAATGGGCACGCTCCACTGATTTTTACTGGATTTATTCCCCTTTTTCGACTTAGAAAATACGGTTTTTGTGTTGTCCGGATGATAACTTTACTTTGGATCATTTGATTGAAACGAAACTAAGTATGTGGTTTAATTGGTTGGAAATACAGTTCGAAAATGGGCACGCTCCACTGATTTCTACTGGATTTATTCCCCTTTTTCGACTTAAAAAATACAGTTTTTGTGTTGTCCGGATGATAACTTTAGTTAGGATCATTTGATTGAAACGAAATTTAGTATGCCGCTTATTTGGGTGGAAATGCAGGTGAAGTTCGAAAATGGGCATGCTCCACTGATTTTTACTGGATTTATTCCCCTTTTCGACTTAGAAAATACATTTTTTGTGTTGTCCGGATGATAATTTTACTTTGGATCATTTGATTGAAACGAAACTAAGTATGTGGTTTAATTGGTTGGAAATACAGGTCAAGTTAAAAAATGGCCATGCTCTGCGAACAAATTGCATCCTAACAGCTCCCTTGAATTTGCCATCTTGGTCGGGGGACCGGGGGCGTTGCCCTTGTTGAATAATGTTATTGGCAAAGTGGCTCTTCAATTAACAGGGTTCCAGTGTACAGCAAAAACAAATATCACAAACTAATAATGAAACTATGTACTTGTGAAATTTTCATGTGGTCATTCTACAGAATGTTTTAGCTGGTACTATACGGTTTTGAAGGTTAAAGGGCTCAGTACTTAGAGGTGAAGGCTGCAAGTCAAAGGGTCCTCTATCAAATACCACCTGTGGCAACCACTTTGTTTCCTTGGGCAATACACTTCATTCCCACTGCCCACGCAGTGCCATTGCGTACCAAGGCATACTGCATGTCAATCGTACACTTGTCTTCAACCAATGCTAACCCAGCGTGTGTGCTGTTTGTACGTTAGATGTTTGTAATTGCTCTGTGGTTCTCTCTGGCTTTTCCCACCTGTAAAACGGTCCGACATGAAGTGACCCTGGCTATCGAAGTGTCATTAAACCCCAATAAATAAATCAATAAGAATCATGTGTCCCTATTCTGGAGAACAGTTTGGGGCAAATTGCCAAAGGATGGTTTGGGTTAGATTAGTATCCAGTTTGGGTCAAATTGTTGGAGGACAGTTTGGATGCAATTCTCACGAATTCCAGTCACTTTGGCCCCAAGTCATTTTGGCCCCAGTCATTACAGCCTCAGGTCAATTCAGCCCCAATATACCAGGTCATTTCGGCCTCTTTAAATATTTTCAAATATTGTTTGAATTTTAACATTTTCTATTTAATTTTTTTTCAACATATATATCTCTCAATTAGATATTCAGGTATACATGATATATGCCTAGTAGATTTTCTTTCATGATGAATAAATAAAAGAAAAGTTTCAGCATGTCGAAGATGCACATGGACTATGTGGGATTTGAAATCACTTGTGACCTGAATAATTTTATTTGCTTATGAATCTATGAGAGCCGGAAGCGAGGGTAAGTAATGTGATTTGGTTTGAGTGTACGCCTTGGAAGTGGGGCACTGGGATCAGACCCCCCGTGGACATCGAACTGGAAGGGGACTAGGAATTGCGCATAACTACAAGGATTCTGCTCTGTGTTTTAGAAAATGTGGACATATTTATGGTAGTATCAAAATCGCAGTTTGGTGGTTGTTTCAGAAAAAAAAAGAAAAAAGAAACCCTGTGAACCTCAAACTGGAAGGTGACTAGGAATTGTGCATAACAATATGAAAAAATGACTGCATATTCCGGTACTTTGCAAAATTTCAAAGTAAAATAATTTCTCTTACTTATACAGATAGCATCTTAAATGTATGTAAAATTGAACACATGGATAATTTTTAATGTCATGTATAACTGTTCTGTACACTGTGTAAATACAAATAACTGAACATTACTTAATAAAGGTAATTACCCATTATTTCTAAACATGAACTATGCACTGATCTTTATCGATCTCTACACTTAAAATGGTGCCGAAATGACCAAGGGACCAAAGTGACTAGGACAGAGATGACTTTGAGGTCGAATTGACCAGAGGACGAAATGACTTGGAGCCGAAGTGATTGGATATCATTCTAACAGATGAGAGACGTTAATTAGGCCCTTATACAGAACACATTGAATGTGAATTTACTGCAGAGATAATTGCTCGACGATATATTATATTAATATTTTTTCAATAAATATCGAACAATCTATTAATATTTTTTTTAAGAATTATTTTCAGGAGTTAAAACGAATATCGTAGCGTATCTAAAATATCCTAACAGATTGTACTGCTTTTCTTTTTGATGATTCTTCCCTGGGCCTAGTTCTCCCCAGGCTGAAGATTCCCCCAGTTCCCGAAAAAAGATGACATGCCATTTTCAATGGCGGTAAATATCCAAAAGGGTTATTATTTTCCATTTTTTAGTTTTTGAACCTACGAAGCACTGTTCAGAAATACAGATGCACCAAAAAGTAACACATTATTACTTTGTTTTGGTTTCTAACGAGACTGAAAGCAAGCTATCAGTATCACTTTTTCAAATTACACCCATTTCGTCTGCTAACCAAATCGTCCGCTGCAATTTTACCAAGTCGTCCTCTACAATTATACCCAACACGTCCGAAACTCGTTCGCTGGGGGAAAGTATTCAAGTATTGCATTTTGAATCATTTTTTATTTATATAATAATTTTATTGTATAATTTATTGTATATTACCTATTGTAATATATCTTAATGTACCTCCATTGTAATATATCTTAATGTACCTCCTTGCATTAAATTTCATATATGTGTATGAAATTCTGAAAACAGAAATGTCAGAACAAAATAAACTATCCAGCCATCTAATAAATTTTAATTACTGTTTATTCAATGGATTACCAATAAAAATTATATTATTACAGTAAAAGTTCTTAAAGTATATGTACGTTATATTAAGTTCCACAACATAATCTTATAATTTTGCAATTTTTCATTGAAGAGCTCCACCAGCACCTTACAGTGAATAATTGCAAAATTATTAGCATAAGTATTATAAGAATTAATTATATTAAGAAATGCAACAAAATTTGTTATATTAAGTTCTGCAACATAATCTTATAATTTTGCAAGTATTCATCGAGGCGCACCGTCGCTTTACAATGAATAATAGCAAAATTATTAGCAAATGTATTATAAGAGTTAATTATATTAAGAAACTCATCAAAATTTATGGTTTATTAAATTCTGCAACATAATCTTATAATTTTGCAATTATTCTTGGAAGAGCATCACCGGTGCTTTACAATGAATAATCACAAAATTATTAGCAAATGTATTATAGGAATTAATAATATTAAGAAACGCATCAAAACGTGTTATAATTATATTAAGAAATGCATCAAAACTTGTTATGTTAAGTTCCGTAAAATAATCTTATAATTTTGCAATTATGCCAGGGGGAGGGGGGTCCTGGGGGGGGGGGGAACAAAAATTTGCAAGACATGATGTGGGGGTGGGTGAGTCTCTTGAGTGCACCAAAAATGCATTTCCAACTTGTGCAATTTTTTAAAAACATATCAATATATCAGCCAATATATGACATCATTTGTGTTTCAAACCTGAAAGATGATGTTGTACATCACACTCTTAACATAAATACAACATCAGGAGGCTTTATATGTGAGAATATTGGGCTTAATCTGGGGAAATGTCACACGTTAGTAGGGGGTGGGTGTCTTGTTCGAAATGTAGAAAATGTGCAGACAATATTTTCCTTGACAAGCGAACGACTCGGCTTGCGGACGAAACGTCCGTATACCTTTTTTTCAAGCAAACTTTTCCTTACTTTTACAACACCTTAACAATAACATTCGGATAATTCAACAACTGAGTTTCTGTTCATCGTGATATTTCACCAGGTACGTGTCAATGCATATCTGTATACAATCGCACCAATATAACAACAATTATCAGTTATATTATCGGTTATATGTACGTTTTTTTTCGATTGAGGTTATCACTGGCAGACAGGCTGCAACGAAATCAGGACTGAGAGTTCGATCTGAAATGACGAGATCATCAGCTGAGCATATTGACAAACCTCCAGAAGGACAGAACTCGAGTAATAATAGTAACACTTTGGCCGGCCGCTGATTTGTCGCGGTTCTCGGTTGAGAAGGCCTGGTTACCCCTGAAGTGTAGATATGTAGGCAAATGTATCACGCAAAGCTTTGAGGCGAAACAAAAAACATTTGATTCCCAGAGGGGGACAGGCCAATTGCAATTGCATGGGCAATTCGACACCGGAAGTTACGTGGTTTTTTCACTGAAATTTACTGTCCACTTCAAAAATCACATTGACGGCTATAGAGAATTCTGTTCTGGAACACATTTATCTGACTGGGTATGTGGAACCCTTTGCGGGCCTACGGCCCGCTTGGGGTTCCTATAATGTAGATAAATTTATTTTACAAACTGTTATTCACGTCGGCGCTTCACACTGATTATCATCGAGTGTATATAATACTGTGTGTATCAGTATACATTGAAAACTCTAATAAATATATAACACATATGTGTTATGTGCACATTGTGCTTGTACAGAATCTTTTATCGCGATGGGACTCATTTTGGGTTGCTTGCGCAACGAGTAGCTATACCTCCTCAAAAACGAGTCGAGCCTCGATAAAAACATTCTATACAAGCACATGAGCGCATAACACATTTTTATCTCACAAAAGGCCGTTTATTCCAACAATAAAAGCCTTGGTTAAATTTTTGCTTTATTCACCTGGCAGGGTGATAAATTTTCCCCGCACTGAAAGAATTTATTCCTGTAGCCGAGACGGACTTGTTGACCTCTGACCTCTACCGCATTCGTGTTGTCGTGACCTCTTTTACTCTTGTGGGAGACATAATGAACCAACGTTTATCAAACGCTGACCGTCGCTTAAATGTTTACTGAGCCCTGTAAACGATTTATGGGATAAACAAAATAAACCTATAGTGTTTTCAAGTAAAACATTTATTCTACTCGTAGAATTAAGAATGAAACCAACTCGCCGGAGGCTCGTCGGTTTCATTCTTAATCCTACTCATAGAATATTTTTTTTATTTGACAACACTATACGTCTGTTCTATATATCTACCCTTCAGTAAAAAAAAACCCTCGATAACTATGTCTTCTCAAAAATAATTGTAAACAAACAAAAAGCCACACTCAACTGATCAAAATAGTAGATCTCCATTTTCAATTCTCTCAATCCGACGGCACGTGAAGAAATTCTTTCAGCATGAATGAAATTGTACATTGTGAAAAAAAATAATCCAACTCAACCTAAGTATGCTTTTTCCGTGGAGCAATGATATTTCGAAACAAATTCAATTCATTCCATGAGGTCACCCAATGCACAGATGACTGGTTTGCGAAAAGAACTAGGGAATTTTTTTTTTTTTGTAGCGCTCAAGAATCGCTTTGAATACATGACGTCACTTCATTCATAACTTGTAGAAGCGATCAAATCACAATGAGATTGACGTTTCGTTTCAGAATTTTCTCGCTTTTACTTTCAATTTTTGTGATTCACCTCCATTTTTTTTTGTTCTAGTGTTTTGCATGGTGTATTGTTTATGTAATGGATCGTGAAATTCCCTGCAACGTGGAATGTATGTTGAGGCAAACTTGATGCATCGTTCATTGTAGCATTATCAGTTTTTGAAGGAAATTCTTGTGATTGCCAGTACCACTGTCCGTCAGGCGCGCGTGCATTCTTTTCTCGCGATGACATGTGACTTTTATCGCTGTTGCAATAGCGATACAAGATCTTTTATCGCCGAATTTTATAGCCACTGATACTGCTGTTTGCGATTACGTTTTTTGTAAAATGGTCGATGTCAAGGTGGTAGGTTAAATTTGCGATTTTCTTGTTTAAAAGTGTATATAGTTTTGATAATCTTTCTGACTCGGTCTAAATATAAAGCGTAAAGATAGGTATATGACGGGGTTTATTCCCACCAAGACGAATGTTGAAAATGGTCATCCCAACAAGACGAATCCCAACAAGACGAATTTAATTAAAATTACTATATAACCCATTTATTTTGAGGTTTTCCCTTCCTAAATTGCTAACTCGGCTCACTTTTGGAGAAAGAGATTATTTCAATTAACTGGTTGAGTGCTGGAAGCCCTTTTTGGGGCTTTATCCTGAAGTTCGGGTACCAGAGCTAAAGGCTTCATATTCTGTGGATGTACTTCAATTATTGTTTGATGTGATATTATTAAGTTTGGGTGGATTTGCCCTGTTACAATTAATGGGAGAGTGCCTTTAGGCACTCTCCCATTAATTGTAACAAGGCAATAATATGTGAACAAAATTTTGACAACCAAAAAAAAAACAAACTTAGCACGCTACCAGTTAACAGAGGCGCCAGGCTTTGTTATAAAACACTATTTGCTACAGCTTTTTTTGTATCTTTTTTATCAACAAAACTCCCAAACACATGCATAAAATAAAACCCTAAAATACTCCAAATAGCATACATTGTAATATACACGTTCTGTTTAAAGTAAATTCCCCCCATATTTGATGAGAAAAAAAATTCGTCTTGTTGGGATTCGTCTTGTTGGGATCGTCTTGTTGGGATATTTTACCAATTCGTCTTGTTGGAATTCGTCTTGTTGGGATGACACCTATGATGGACCCCGAAAACCGATTTATCAGTTAAACAGACCAGCAATAATTCATGCGCTGCTAATTAAGCATGAAATTTAATGGCCATAAAGTGCGCGTTTACTGAACGCCATATGAGCTGTCTGATAAAAGATTACAAGGAGAGAGACCAGTCGTCTCGTGCAGCCATTATGTATGTAATTATGGCCAGTTAATAGGTAACTGTTGTAAAAACAGTACATCGCACATGTTCTGGATAAACACCCATATTACGTATCTGGTCACCGAATGTCAATATATACCAAAAAGTGAGACTTTCAAAGAAACTTACAGGCGAATATTATATTAAGATAGATCGAAGTGGCCAAGTTCAAGAGAAGCAATTAAAATGAGAATTAATGTTCTGGCGATCCAATAAATGTCGGAGGGTTGGTCGCCATTATCATTTTACACTTCTGACTTCAGAGCGTGCACACATAATTAGCCATGGATTACCTGCCGGAGAAAATTAAGGACACTTTGATGGTGTTGGACGCTAGTTCACTTCTCGTCTGGCATGTCCATGTTAAGACATTTGATCTGCTCGTCGCTAAGTACAAGGTGAAACCCACCTCTGGGGGTGGTAGCACCTTTCGTAGGCCCGCCCGCACTGGTTCACACCAAAGGAAGGGATAGAGTACACCAACCACCTCTGAAACCACAAGAGCCTGCGGATCAGAGACGAAGAAACAGAGAAAGAAGAAGAAATCTCAGTCAACCAAACGCCAGGACGCCGGGACGCCAGGCGAATAGAGGCGGGGCTCGAAAAGAAAAGGACTGAGACCGGGAAACAGGAGATGGAAAAGGTGATAACAGTCAACTCACCTCCAAAACCTCATATCACCCCCCCCCCCCCCCCCCCCCCCATATGCAGACCACCTGCATGCTTCTCGCATGGTGCTAGAAAACACAAAATCATTCACATTCACGGTAGAATTAGAACTG
The DNA here is from genome assembly GCA_031216915.1 of Pictodentalium vernedei. Taxonomy (NCBI): domain Eukaryota; kingdom Metazoa; phylum Mollusca; class Scaphopoda; order Dentaliida; family Dentaliidae; genus Pictodentalium; species Pictodentalium vernedei. The sequence continues at coordinate 348,262,071 of CM062290.1, forward strand.
GTCGTAGTGATCTGAAAAGTGATAAATTCCTTAATTACATCTCCGAATGTCCGTATTGTCCACACTGTATAACTGTTGTTGAGGAACATTATTTCCTTGTCTATCCCACTTATTCAAACGCTCGTAACGCTCTTATTGGTAATTTATCAAATCTTAATATTACTTTGAATTCGGTGGATAATCTATTGTACGGTGATCCGGTGTTAGAAACCAAAACTAACACTTTGATTTTTAAATTTGTGCAACAATTTTTCTGTAGCACTGGGGGGTTCAACAACGAGTTTCCCATCTAGTACTATTTGCAAAACAATGCTGACTCAAGGTATCCGCTTCAATATAGAATACGCATGGAGGGGTCACGGAATGGACGCGTCATCAGGGTGACGTTGAGCCAGCGCCTCGGTACACAGATTGCACTGTCACGATGATAGTCACGGTTGCGCTGTTTGTGGCCTGAGGCTACCTCTTGTGTGAACCAGCATGGGTCTAATAAGACACGCCCCTAATCTGCAGTACAGAAGGCGGAGAGATGATGATGATGATGATGATGATGATGATGATGATAATAATAATAATTATTATTATTATTATTATTATTATTATTATTATTATTATTATTTTAACACATCCTTATCAGAACAGCACCCAAGCGGCTCTTGGCTTTGAATATTAATTTGATTCAAATCAAGAGAGACACAGAATGCAAAAGGGACATCAACAGTATTTCTTTCTTTCTTCTTTTTTCTGTCTTTGTTTACTGCTATATATTACCTTTTCAAATAGTTTATTTTACATTTATGAATTTCAAAAACTTTTTTGTTTCGCCGTTGTAACATTTTCTGTATTCATGTTATGGGAGCGGAGGTTTCTACTAAGTGGAAAGCATTTTTCTCCCCCCACTATACGTGAACATACGCGTGTTCCCGGGTGAGACAGCTGGGTGGGATATTTCTATCCCACCCACCCCACGTGACATACTCATTTGCATATTTTATTAGATCGCCGGAACTATTTCATCATTATCTGCACAATTGTAAATAAACACAATGGCTTCACGATTTCCCGCATGTAATCCACGTGCCATTCAAAATCAACAATGTTGTTTTGTTTCAAACCCCATGTTTCTCTGCAGATTTAATAATATCACTTCGCGAATTTATCGATCGATCGATCAATAACCTCACAATACTCTTTACATTAGAGTTTGACACGCGCAAATTCATTAACCCCTTAACGGACAGTGCCACAAGTCAATTTTTTAGTATATACCTATGGTATATACCTAACTTTTGTACGATCTTTCCGATGAAATTTTCGTTTTTCGAAAGGACTACTACTTGATAAATTAGGTATGTCAGCACGTGACCGTCAATTATCAATAATGACGTAATCCTCGTGTGTGTGTGTGGGGGGGGGATCATCCTCGATGAGTCTGAAGGTGGGAATGGAGAAATCTCACCCTCGGGGCAAGATATTTGAACCAGACTCTCGGCAAGCCTCGGGTCTGGTTCAAATATCTTGCCCCTCGGGTGAGATTTCCCCATCCCACCTCCAGACTCATCGGGGATCATAATAGTTCTCCTATCCCTTTTTGCTCAATAGTTATGGCAAATAAAAATCTGTTTAACATGACCTTACACCATGTTGTTTGTTTACAGAAGAACGTGCGATGATTGAATCGTCCTGCGTTAATAAGCCAATATAGGTTGGTCACGTGGGTGGACTGAGACAGGCATATCTCTCCCAGCTGTATCACGCGACTTTATAAATGTCTCAGTTTCTTAGTGGTGGGAGAACCCGGTGCTTCATCAATTAAAAGTTTGCCGATGATGATTTTTATTAAGTGTTAAACGCATGCGTGGACATCACTGCCCACGCGTGGATTACGATCTGTACTGTACAGTTATAAAATATCTCAGAATTTGTTTTTTTCTTATCTCATAATATCTCATTTCACATTTTTGCTTACTTACTTTTCTTATTGATCATTTCCAATACAATCTCAAATTCGTATGTTGTTTCTTGTTGATTTATTAAAGTGGAAAATGAGACAGCTATTTCTAAAAATGTTAATATATTTAAAAATACTTTTGCTTGTGAAACTGTTCTTGAATTAATAAAATTCTTAACGTATGTTAGGAAATTGAAATTAATTCGATTGGTTTCGTCTACAGACTTTTAGGTTTTGGCTTTTATGGTTTTCCACTTTCTTTAGAAACTTTCCAAATATTTTATTTCTTCATTAAGTGTGTTACCTTTTCAAATCAAAAGATCATTGGAAAACAGCCATGTGATTTTTTTATTCTGATCCATTCAGTGTTTTGCCAGAATGCGAATCACAAAGACGTGGGGGTATCCCCTTAATGCCAATTACAACGGTGCTTCACAAATTAAGCACAATGTCCACTGACACTCTCGGGACTGACCTGATTAGACATCGCAAGTTAGTTGGTTGGTGATTCTATAGACTGTGGACTGATCGTGATCCACGAGTGGGCAATTATTTCCACTCATATGTTTACCGGGAAATAAAAATCATCAGCAAAATTTGGTGCTTCATTAATTAAATTTTTGATGATTATTCCTATAATTAGTGTTTTGAATCTAATATTATTGCAGAATATTGTCCACCCGTGGGAAGTGACCAGTCCACGGTGGTCGTACTGTACACCATATCTCCGGAAATTGTAGCTGGGTTTGAAATTGTTTTTTCACTCCTTGTTTCTGGCCTCTCATTTTAATATATAGTCAATTTTCAGCTTTCTGTGGTTAAATTTAACTGTCATGTTTTTCTACATCACATGACGTCATTATGTAATATTTCTGCTACTTTCTCTAATAAAAAGAATTTTGTGCCCTACAGACATTGAAAAACACCACTGCGAAGTTTTGGCACTAATGATTCATTTTTTTGCTAGATTGCTAATCACAAAATATACTATTAAAAAACGTGGGGAATATTTGATAAAAGTGAGATATATGAAGAAATATATTTATATTTTCATCAAAAAGACAGTTGAGGCATTACGCTGTGACATCCGGTGAATGATTTCAGCGATAGTTGGGTGTCTGTCAAGTATGCATTCCACGCACTGAGCCGTGGAAGACATGGACGGTCAGTCAGAGAATTTACGACATTCAGTCTAAGGCCACGATACCTTGTAAATCCTCCTCGGTTCGCGAGACAAGCGCGGATCCGACGTGGCATACTCCTCACCAAACATCCAATATCAGCTTGACTGATGTTATTCCATTCTTCCTGCAGTTCCCGGTCATTGGTAGGGGGCTGTTGGCGTTGTCGTAGTCGCCTGTCAAGCATAGCTCAGAGTTGCTCGATTGGTGAAAGGTCTGGACTTAGTGCTGACAAGGCAGTGTAGTGATGTTCTGCTCGTAGAGAACTCTGTAGCGACACGGGCCCTGTGTGCTCTTGCCTTGTCATCTTGGAAAATGAATTGACAGCCGTGACGTCGCGCAAATGGCGCCATATGAGCTGCGAACACGTTGTCACGGTAGTACTGCCCTGTGACACGCCCTTGGATGACATGTAATGCTGTTCTCCTTGTCATGGTTTTGCCTCCCTACACCATAACCGATCCACCACCCAAACGGGCGTGCTGCCTAACGGTTACATTATGATATTGTTCGTTCCGCCGCCGACACACTCTGTTTCACCTGTCGTGGAAGTCGAGAGTGAATCTCGATTCATCGGAAAACATGATCCACACCAATTACGCCTTGCTGCGATATGACATTCAGTCAAACGTGAAATTATTCGAGGTCGTCGAGCGTACAAATTCCAGCTGTGTAGACGATTTCGGATAATATGACAACTGACTCGCATGTCCATCTCTCGGTGCAGCTGTTGTCCAAGTTCTGAGTCACTTTGATGGCGGTTGCGTAATGCTGTGGTTCGGATGAAACGAACCTGCTTAGCAGTTGTCGCCCTGGGCGACCTGACCGACGTCTGTCAACAACACTGCCTGTCTGACGGTAGCGTGACCACAACCTGCTAATCACCGATTGAGTAACGTTAAGAATTTGAGCCACTACAGCCTGTCTGTTGCCAGCTTCTAACATGCCATCGGCACGTAAACGTTCGTCACGTGACAGTCTTCGCACACCTCAAAAGTTACGTTTCGACCAGAAAATAGAGGTGAACGAGTTTATACCAAGAAAACAACGATGAGCTCCGAAAAAGCCCGTCCAGTACAAATGAAAATTTCAAAACGTACCCCACAGACATTAACGCGGCGCTCGTGCGAAAAAACCTGTACGAAGTTTCCGTGGGCCGGTGACATTCATGATCCACACTAAACTTGGTAAAATATTGCTGTGTCCAATCACGCGTATCCGATACCATTTTCCGAAAATATCAACATCAGTTTGGATATCCCCTACTTTTTTGAATAGTATATTTAATCCGAAACATTTGGAAACATATTCGAAAGTTTGACGTCACTGCCACCCGGTGAATAGAGAATTACGAGGTGGTGTTCAATGTATGTTCCGATGCGAGGGGTTTCGCACAATATACAATTATCTGGTATCTAAATCCAAGGGCAAAACATGTGGCAAAGTGTTTTCTAAGTTCCCCAAAGTTGTAGAATGCAGCAAAGTTCGAAGGCACATAGAGCGGAGAATATATCGATTGTGAGTACGTTTCTGGTGCCAGTTTAAGACACAATGCATTATTTAAACGTTTCTGAATGCTCGACGCAGTAATGCCAAAGACGTCAGACATGGAAGAGTTTGAAATAGGGCGATAATTTGGTAAATTTCAGTTATAACGCCGGAATGAGACCTCAGATTAAAAAAATACAAGTTACCGAGTTCCTATTTTTCAAAGTTATATCAAACCCTGTAATTTCATCGAAATCGGTCGGATAAGATTTTCCGACCGCAACCGGCGTTCATGACATCGAAGAAAATCTTTGTTTTTCATTGGAAATGCAATGATGGCGTTTTTAAATTCGGCTTTAAAAATAATAAACTCTATTTGCGAAGTTTCAGAAACTTGTTCTGCTTTTTATCGAAATGCGGATACAATTCAGCCGTCGTGGGCTGGTCACTTTGGGCAGTACTCCCACGGACGCAATAATGTTAGATTGCTTACACTAATTATAGGAATAATCATCAAAAACCCGGAGGTTTATTAATTAAAATTTTGCTGATGATTTTTATTATCTGGTAAGCGCATGCGTGGACATCATTGCCCACACGTGGATTCTGACCAGTCCACAGCGACTGTACTGTATGAGGGAACTGGACAAATCGCCCCCTTGGACAACTCGCCCCCAACATTTTTGGACAACTCGCCCCTGAGACAACTCGCCCCCATGCACATCTCGCCCCCATATATTAAAAATATTATAAACCTAAACTAAAAAGAATTTAGTTGAAAAACTCATTATTTAAAATATGTAGTAAATAAAAATAAAAGATTAAGTTACAATATAACGATGTTTCCGAGACAAACGCAAACAACTGTACAGTGTAAATTGTTATTCATACAACTTTTACATGTTTACACAACAATTTACGGCAATACTTAAATCTATGAGGATGGAGACATATGGTGGTGTTTTTATATCTTTAAACTAGGTAGTCTTTATGTTTATACAACAATTACCTTTTAGTCGGTACACATTGATTTGTATATCGAAGTTTGTAACTATGTACACTGTCTCCAAGAAATATTTCAAATTGTAAGAACACACTAGTGTCCAAAGCTTACATATAATTGTTTGACTTGAATTTTCCCGAGCTCCACCCCGACATATGATAAAAATATAATGCAAGAATTTGAGAAAGTTATGGATGACTCCCAGCTTTCAAAAACACATATTGGTGGATTTTTTCCTTTTTGTAACCGTTAGGGATAATATGCTGGGACTGCTCCCAAACCAGCGACTGTTTGGGTTTCTTTTTCTTTTTTCTAAAATATCCACCAAACTGCGGTTTCACTATTACCATACATTTGCCCACTTCTCTTAGCAAACACGGAGCACAACTCTTGTAATTATGCAAATTCCTAGCCATTTTCCAGTTCGAGGTTCTCGGGGATCTCAACCCACTATCCAACTGCCAGTCGCAAACTCAAACTTACTAAGATTATTGGCTCTCGCTCCCGACTCTCGTGGATTTATAAGCAAATAAAGCTATATTACAAATAAAGTTATTAGGGTCGCAGGGGATTTCAATTCCACATCGTCTCTGTGCGCCTTCGGCGCGCAGAAACTTTTCATTCATCCGACAGTCAGTTATCTTTGAGCAATGCCTCTAAAGTACCCCATGTTTAGTATGCCCTCGGGCAGTCCGATAGAACAGCTTAGCAGTCTTACGCAACATCTGCAAAAAATGGTGCCACATAAGATGCGAGACAGGCATATCCAGACAACAGTATATTGACAGTTTTAACACAGAAGATACGTTTACTTGGACATGCCGTCCATGTGAACAAATGACTACAACGGCACCTGCTACAGAAGTCGAAAGAGTCTTACCAGCCCAGAAGAGACATAGGGCTAGGCACCGTGCAAGGTCTCCGTCGCCACCTCCTGTTACATCTCCAGAGCCATCTGTCAGATCTCCGTCTCCACCGCCTGTTATGTCACCAGAAACATCTGTCAGATCTCCGTCACCACCGCCTGTCAGGTCACCATCACCATCTCCAGAGCCTCCGTCACCATCTGTTCCGGACATAAGTCTTTTACAAGATACGTCTCAGCAAAGTTTTTCTGTGCCTGATCCTGTGGTAGAAATGACATTGCAGAGGGTGTTACTTTCCTGTTTTGGCCTCCGCTTAGTATTTGGACTTTCTTAGTTATTACTGGGTTTTATTGAGAGAGCGAAGAACAGGTTTACACACAATACCACACCCGAGGGTGTTACTTTCCTGTTTTGCCCTCCATTGTTAGTCTTACTTTGGTTGACCCCCTCCTTTTTGGTTAGTATGGTTTATTTTAAGAGAGCAGAGAACAAGCTTACATACAATACCACGTCCGAGGGTGTTACTTTCCTGTTTTTACCTCTGCTTAATATTGGGCCTATTTTAGTTATTTTGGAGAAAGCGAAGAACAGGTTTACATACAATACCACCCCTGAGGGTGTTACTTTCATGTTCTTTTCTTCATTTAATGTTTGTCCTTTTTAGTTATTATTCGGCAAATTTTGGAGTTTTGTCTACTGGCGCATATTTCCCTAGTCTCTCTCTTTCTCTGCCCCCCCCCCCCCCCCCCCCCACTCTATCTCTCTATCAATCTCCCCTCCCAGCCTTCCCACCATCTTGCGAGTTGTCCATGGGGGCGAGTTGTCCAAAAAACAAAAAAAACAAGGGCGAGTTGTAGGGCAAAGGGCCGAGTTGTCCAGAGGGGGGGGGGGGGGGGGGGGGGGGGAGGGAGTTGTCCAAGAGGGCGAGATGTCTAGTAACCCCGAGTGATACCTTTAAAAATTGACACAAATGAGCCTCGTTTTGCAAAAATGTGATTTTCGAAGAAGAACTATCCAGGAGGCATTAGGGCGAACCACAAGTAATGTGCATCAGTGCTAAGCGACATCTTCGAGGCACAGGTTTTAGTATTTTAAAAGTAGAAGAGAACGAAAGTAAAGGTCCACACTTCCAATATGTCATTCAATTCGTTCAATGACATACTAATAATATGAGACATCCAGAATTATCGGAGAAAATGCGAATGGCAGGTAAGGTTGGCCTCCTTTGAAAACAAACCATATGAAAAGGGATCAAAAGTTAAAACAGTAAAGGAATTCTGTTATACCGCTTCTGATATTAACTAGCAGAAGTTACCATAGAGATATGTTCGTCTGGAGGCTGAGACAAAAACTACAGGATAAAGAGCGAGAACCCAAGAATTATTGGTTTTAAAAACGCCGAAGTAGTTATCCCGCAAGCCATTTCCAAAAATGACAAATGTCATCGCAGACGCTCAAACATTCTTCATTCTAATCGCAGGAAATTGCTTTAGTAATTTAATCAATACATTTTCACCGTTTAATTAACCCTTTACCTAACATGAAAAGCAGACGACACTTGCAAAAAAAATTCTTGAATAACTAATTTTTTTCATTTTTTGTCTCAAAAACATAGGTTATGACCCCTCGTTGGAACGAGCTCGACGAGCTCGTTCCAACGAGGGGTCATAACCTATGTTTTTGAGACAAAAAATGAAAAAATAATAAAAATTCATTGGCGATTTTTGAGAATCGCGCTGGCCGGTTTTGGCCGTTACGTTGGGTAAAGGGTTAAACTGCACTTGTGTTCCTCAGATTTATCCAGTGTAGAAGAGTCTAAATTACGGTCATAACTGTATTTCCTTCGGCTTTACTTTGAACGTTAAAAACATTTCCTTCAATTTATCTTTCCGCAAATTTCACGATTAATGTATTGTGAATATTATTTTGAGAATAATCATCTTATTTCAAAACGGAAACTAATTTTCGAGACGGTACAGTGCATTGGCAGGCCTTTTGAGTCGGGCGATCGGTCTTTTAATGCGGGCGATCACCTTATCCCTCTATCTTTACTGCAAAGTCAAAATAAGGTTTGTTGTACACGTCCGTCCATCTCAGAGTTATTTTATTATATAACTACCAAAAAAATAGCCCCTTAACCCTTCACCCAACATTACAGCCAAAACCGGTCAGCGCCATTCACAAAAAATACTTTTTTAATTTTAATTTTCTGTCTCAAAAACATAGCTTATAACTAGAGCTGAAACAGTTAAGGGATTTTCTTGATCGATTAATCATGTGGAATAATCTTGGTTAACCGAGTAATCACTTGTCCAAATAGATATCTGAATAATTGCCATCCCGTTCATGATTTACAGCATGAACCCTTTATCCAACGTAACAAACAAAACCGACTAGGCCTATAAACAAAAATCTCCATTCAAATTTATTGTTTTCAATTTTTGTCTCAAAAACATAGCTTATGACCTCTCATTGGAACGAGCTCGCTGAGCTCGTTCCAATGAGAGGTCATAAGCTATGTTTTTTCAGAGAAAAATTGAATTTTTTTAGTAATTTATGAATTTATTTTGCAAGTATCGTCTGCTACCCACAATGGGTAAAGGGTTAAGAATGACCATTTCCAGTTACTGATACAGTATGATGATCATGCAAGTAAACAAGTATGTCAGCAAATAACTTGCATGCTTTACTCTGTCTCATATAATTGATGTGAGTCAGTGTGACAATGTTTACCTGTTTTGGAGCAAGTCTGTACTTTGTTAACCCATATAATACAGCAGTTCAAAAGTAACGGTTAATCGATCAGTTACTTTTTGGATCGATCAAGATGTTGATCATTGAATAATAGATTAATCGGTTAACCGTTTCAGCTCCACTTATAACCCCTCATTGGAACAAGCTCGTTGAGCTCGTTCCAATGAGGGTTCAACGAGTTATGTCTTTGACGCCAAAAAATTGAAAAAATTAGTTATTCACGAATTTTGTTTGCATGTGTCGTCTGGCTTTCGTTTTATGTAAGGGGTTAATTAGGCGGTAATTTACTCATCAATTCTGACTCATTGAAACACGAGAATCTCAACGTTTCAAAATCTCGTCGATGTGGATTCGTAGAAATTTAATTGATTTTCTGTTCAATCTGAGCCTACCCTACTTATTTCCTGGTCATTTATTAAAATCCTTGTCGTAGATGTATGTAATTTGATTTTGTTGGAGGGATTAATTAGAATGCATTTCGTTTTTACGGCATTTAAGGATAGCTGGTTCGCGAGTAGCCCACTATGGGTATTTATTGTGTATATTGCTGTGACTCCCCATCTACAGTGCAGCCGTGATGGACTGGTCACTTTCGCGGGTTGGCAATATTTCCACGAATGCAATAATATTAGATTCCAAACACTAATTATAGGAATAATCATCAAAAATTTAATTAATGAAGCACCAAATTTTGCTGATGATTTTTATTTCCCGGTAAACGTATGAGTGGAAATAATTGTCCACGCGTGGATTACGATCAGTACACGGTGACTGTACTGTAACACGAAATGTTATCGAACTTCTACACTTGCGTGTGAATTCGTTTTAATATCCTGTTTATCACACTATAAAATTGCGAAAAGTCTGTTTGTGTGTTTGTTCCCTCAGTCCATTCAAATTATCTATAGAATCACCAACCAACTAACTTGCGATATCTAATTAGGTCAGTCCAGAGAGTGTCAGTGGGCATTGTGCTTGGGTTTCCATACGGGAAGGCTAAATGGGTGGAATGTGGCGAACATGGGATAAAATGGGGTGAAAAATGGCAATACACTCTTTGTTCCATAAGTTCTACCCCGACTATGGAATTTCCACCATCATGACATGTGTATTCAGCTCAGCGCAGTGTCTCACAGAGTGATTGGGGCTTCCATGCGCAAGACCCAAGGGGTGGAATGAGGTGGAAATTCGAAACCGTTAATTTCACTCATTTATTGAGTTATGCGTTCAGATATGATTATCTCCCTTTATTTGCAGTGGTCGAATTTTCCTGCACGGATGGGGAATCAGCTGGTATATTCAATTTTTACGATTATAGTTTAGATTTACAAGAGAGTTGTCGCATTTTTTGATATGTTAAATTTGCATTTGTTTTTTTTATACGTTATCTTCTCATGTTTCAGTTTAAGAAACGCTCCTTACTGAAAAAAAACTTCTGAATCTTGCATAACTTTTACAATTGTGTTTTCTAGAATTGTATTTTGTACCTATTAATATAAATGACTAAAATGAATCATTAGCATTTTATAAGATATGGCAATTTGCCAGCTGGCAAATTGCCAGATCTTTGAAAATGCTGATGGTTCATTTTAACCCATTTAAAGTCGTAACTGGAAAATACAATTCTAGAAAATATAATTGTAGGAGTTTTATAGTATTGGCCCCAGTTTCATGTTAGACATGACGCTTTGGTTTTCCCTGGTCCGATTAACAACGACATTTATAATCAGTTCTAGCCATCCGATAATCATAATATTTTTGAGTGAGGAAAAACATGTCTCCACAAACGGGGCTAACAATTGTTTTGTTTAGGCATCTATGGCTAAATCTTGACCTCAACACAATCCCCAACCGATTACAATAAGATTGTACCACTTTAACGGGTTCACATTCTAGGCGTTGCTGACTTTGTTCTGTTTTGTCTGTAGAGCCGAGCTTGTCTTCCAAAGTAAACAAGCCCCAGGGTTCCAACAGTAAAGATTAATTAAATGCATGTATTTCAAGCGACGCTGTATCAGTATTGTCCTTGAGGGGTTGATAATTGCGAGAATCGTAAGTAGGCTCATTTGCATATTATTGATTGCCAGTGTCCGGTAATGAACACAGCAAGAAGTACGGTTATGGATATTATTCACCTCTATCAAGAGGAATGGGACACAAATGTTCCAATAAATCTTCACCTTTTGACCTGGCGATATCCCATTCCTGAAACTCGTCATGAAAACTGACTTTCGATGAAGCATCTCCCCTTACATTAATAGACGTGAGAGCAAGGTCCAAATAAGACGCAAGTAATTATTGAGAAAACACCTCAAGACATCAGACGAAAATAAAACGAAGAAGTTCTCTTTTGTTATTATTTAATAAATGAAAACAACAGACAGCTCTCGGAACTGTCTGTTTGTTTTCGTTTATTAAAAGTCGAAAGAGAAATGTGAAAACATTGAATCTCAGCTGTTAGTTTTGCTGGGTTTCCCCTTATTCGTTACTGATTTTGATATATTTTAAGAACGTCGCAACCGGATCCCGATCTGACTGAGAAAACCGCTATTTGTGATCACAGCACTGTACTCTACCGTCAAGGTGATACCTTGGATTTTCTATTTTTGTTGTTTAAAAGTGTATATATTTTTGATAATGGTATAAGAATGTGCGCTTATAGGACGGACCCCGAAAACCGATTTGTCACTTAAACAGACCAGCAATAATTCAAGTGCTGCTAAATTTAGCGTGAAATTTTATGTCCATTACTGCGGGTCTGGAGGGATGTTCTCACTTACCCAGCAACTATTGTTTTGAGTATAGGTGTTGAAAGTGGTGACATCAAAGGGTCGCCGCTTATAGTCCGTATTATTAATTTTTTGGGGAGTTATGAACAAGACGTAGATTATCATTAATTAAATTTATTACCGATTAACCATTCAAACGCCAGACAGCAACAATAAATACATTAACTCATACCCATAATTTCAGTATTACAATGACAGACAGCAAGAATACATAAGAATAAACACAAAGTCATTCAAAAGCCAGTATTGTGGCCCACAGCATCTAAGAATTGAAGATTGTTCATTCGCCCCTGCAAGTACATTAACTTTAAATGGTTGAGTTTGTTGTCGATTTGGACATATCGTTGTTGCCGAGGTCTGCTCCTGGCACCAGCTGCAGTTTGTATGATAGACACTTCTTGATAGGCTTGCTCTTGTCTGAGAAATTCAATTAATGTAAAGATGTTTGGCTTTGACGAAACGAACAACTGGAGCTTTCTATGCCATCCCTCGACGTGATTTGTAGTTCGCGGCCCCTGTGTTTCATGATGATTCCACACTTGACGTCCATGAGCTCCCTCCACCCAATAACTTGTCATGTAGTCGTTAAACTTCGTGACGCCGCTACCTTCCGGGGACTCTTGTAAAATGTCGAACCATGCGTCACTTATCTCTCCCATAGGAAGAAATGGCAAAGCGATGGATCTTCTTACTAGCCTCCTCACGTCCTCATTGTCCTGATAGTCACTTTGAAGTTTACACTCTTTTGTTGCATATTTATACACTGCCTGACTGTAGTGAAAAAAACATCCCTTCAGAATAGACGATGGAAACACTGTCCTTGCTGCATTTTGGGCTGCTGTTTCGAAGTCCATGAATATTTGCGTTGGTGTCAATAGAGTTCGGTTGTTCTCAGCTCTCTCACTGACGAGACGGAAAAATATCTCGTACGTTGCTTCTGTTTTATTTGGTAGAAGACCATACACGAGAGGACGCATTTGACCATCAACAAAGGCGTGGATTGAATAAAGTTGATGAAAAATCTTCGGTGATTTCTCGAACGTTCTGTCACAATAAAAACTGAAGCCTGCGAAAGGTGATACAGGTTGTCATCAGTAGCAAAAACCAGCAGTTTGTCATTGTTGTTACCGTCGTTTGCAAGTAAGAAGTTTGATCCTGTCGACGATTTTGTATATTGATCCGGTAGACTGATGTCGCTCCGTTGTTTTGGAAGTTTTGGTTGAGTCTTCGCTGAACATTTCGCGATGATGTCAACAAGTCGTTCTTAGTATTAACAGTTGCATTACAAGTTTTTACACAACATTTCCAATGAACAGAATCATTTCGCCATAAAAACAGTGACCAGATAACAGGTTGATTACTGCCAACTGTGAACACGGTGCAAGAAGCAAAGGGTGCGTCAACTAAAACAACAATACTGGGTAAGTGAGAAATTCAGTAGGCAATTAAGAAAAACAAACTATAGCCATCTCTGATCAGCACTGTAATTGATGTCGACTGGGTATGTGAGAATAAGCCGGTCTGGATAACCCATTTAGTAGCTATCTGATAAAGATTAAAAGAGAGAGAGAGTGTGTGTTCTCCTGCATGTCATTATCTTTGTAATTATGGCCCGTTAATAGGTAATTATGGTGAAGATAGTACATCGCGCATGTTCTGGACACACACCCATATTACAAATAGAGCCTGTCACCGTAATGTCAAAATCTACCGAAATGCGAGTCTTTCAAAGGAACTTTAAAGCGAATATTAAATTAATATAGATCTAAGAGGCCAAGTTCAAGAGAAGCAATTAAAATGAGAATTAATGTTCTGGCTATCTAAATAAAAATTGGGGGGCTTTCTCGAAAAATTAATTCAAGTCTGAAGGTGTGTAAGGCTGTGGGTCGTTGCAAGTAGATGGGGATATCCCACGCTATAGGTTATAGGAGGCGCCGCATCGGTACGAAAGTATAGGCACGATGTGATGTAGGGGAGCCACAGGGCATATATTTAGAATAGGAGCAGTCGCGGGCCAAGTCGGTGGCCATATATGAGAATAGGACCAGAAACACGAAATACGAGCTCAAGGAGCTATCTGCATCTAGGTAAACGGCATTACCAGTTTTAGAAGGCAAGCCACACGTAGGCAGAGTAGGCTTTGCCTGCATGAACATTATTCTGAGAGAAACGTAGGGGAGAGTTCAACCCGATTGGTGGCGAATGCTCGAGTGAAAAGCGTTCAGTAAAGTGACAATAAGCTAATGGCCGTGCAACGGCAGTGGAAGAGTGACATTCCGTCACTTGTTAAAGGGAAGGTGACTATACGTTAGCGGCCGTGCGACGGCAGGCGTAGAGTGAAATTCCGTCACATGTTGAGTAAAAACGTCAGGTAAAGTGGCAATAAGTTAGTGGCCGTGCGACGACAGTGAAAGAGTGAAGTGAAGAGGAGACCAAAGAACAAACACCAGCGAGAAGGGGGAAAACCAGCGACAACAGAGACTGTTTTTTTTTTATTTTGATATCGTCTGCGTTGGGTAAGGGTTAAAAGCACTTGGAAATGGACACACACAGTTGGCTAAAATGAGCTCGTTCCAACGAGGGGTCACATGATATGGTTTTGTTGAAATATTTTGAAAAATTTGAAAAAATGATATTTAAAATAATAAATTTTGATATCGTCTGCGTTGGGTAAGGGTTAAAAGCACTTGGAAATGGACACACACAGTTGGCTAAAATGAGCTCGTTCCAACGAGGGGTCACATGATATGGTTTTGTTGAAATATTTTGAAAAATTTGAAAAAATGATATTTAAAATAATAAATTTTGATATCGTCTACGTTGGGCAAGGGTTAAAAGCACTTGGAAATGGACACACACAGTTGGCTAAAATGACTACTGCAGTACCTTTCCGCGGTCTGCCGTCTATCGACATTAGTCGCCTGTCGCGCCAAAAAGAGTTAAGGTAGTGGATGGGGAGCGTCAGTTTTGTTATGATTTATTTAGGCTGTTTGTGGGTGGCGGGTAATTTAACGGGCGGAGTTTTTTTTTATATTTGGCATTAACATTTTTTATCGAGTATAAAAACAGGTTTATCCAATCTTTTATACAAATGATGTCCACGTTAGATGACTCTAACTCCAAGCATTGGTTACCGGCTCCTACCGCAGCACGGCTCCACTTCTCGTGGAGTATACTGGGAGGATCACAGAGCAACGGCGAGTGACCGATGGACTCTCCTATTTATTTAGCAGGCACGAGTGGGGTTCCCGTCGATTAAAGGCAAGTGTACCCTAATCGTGCCAGACGCCTAGGAACACAGCGCTATTGTGCTTTCCCTTTAGCAGAGACGTTTCTGGCCTAGGGACCTGCGAATATTTGAATGCAATCGAATCGAATACCGAATCGAATATTACTCATTATTACTTTCCAAAGTGCGATTTTCTGGGATTTCCTGGTTTGATTATAAACGATAACTTCACAAGTGAATTATGCAATCAACAATTGTGTCATGTATCCGTGTGCGCAAACGAAGACGCTTTGCCATGGGTGTAAAGGGGACTTCATTGTTTTTTTGTTTTTTAACCATTTACCTAACAAGAAAAGTAGACGACACTTGCAAAAAAAATTCTTGAATAACTATTGTTTTCATTTTTTGTCCCAAAAAACATAGGTTATGACCCCTCATTGGAACGAGCTCGACGAGCTCGTTCCAATGAGGGGTCATAACCTATTTTTAGAGACAAAAAATGAAGAAGAAAAAAAGAAAATTAATTGCCGATTTTTGAGAATAGCGCTGGCCGGTTTTGACCGTTACGTTAGGTAAAGGGTTAAATAAAAAAATCATCATTAATAATGAAAAGTAATAAACAGAGTAATCGCTTGACTGGACTGGTTACGTGAAATAATTCATTCGAGGCGAGGGACTATATTGTAAATCGCTCGTGCGCATTCGCGCACTCGTGTTTGTACAACGTCCCTCACCTCTCATGAATTATTTTACGTAACAGTCCAGTCAAGCGATTACTCTCTATATATTTGTGAATCGAACCGAATATCGAATCGAATTTATTAGAATGGTTACCGGTAGCTCTACCGGGAAAAAGACCATCGTGTTTTAGTCCGGAACATAACCATGTTGGCCTGTACACCCAATTCCATGTGCCGGCGACGGATATATCCGTCGCTGGCACAAGAACAGGAAGTAAGAGCGTCTGACAATAATAGTCAGAATACCAACGTTAGAAGGCAGAGAAGTTTAAGTTTCATTCAGTCTGTCTTTAGAATGCAAGTAATTTCCAATAACTGTTGTAATTTATTTATTTATTTATTTATTGGTGTTTAAGGTCACATGTTTCTGCACAATGGGTAATCATGACCACGACAGTTTTATGGGCGGAGGAAGCAGGAGTACCCGGAGAGAACCACCGAGCAACGGCGAGCAACTGTCAGCTCCCCAACATACTAACTCCACACAAACAGGGTTAGCATTGGTTGAACACAGATGCACCATCGGCGTGCACTACGCCTTAGTACACTACGCCACCGTGCCCCCATATGGGCAATGGGGGTGAAGTGTCTTGCCCAAGGACACAACGCGATTGCCGTAGGTGGGATAACTGCTGTAAAACTCTACGTGAAAACAGAACATTGAATAAAGAAATAAAGGAAGTGACCCAGTTTGGGGCCGCATTCGACGCGTAATTTACAGATTAAGCAGTTGAAAAAAATATATTTGTCAAAAAAATTCAACAAAACCATATCATGTGACCCCCCTCGGGCCAGGAACTCGTTCCAAAAAGGGGGTTATATAAGGTTTGGTTGAAATTTTGTGAATAATTTGAAAAAAAAAATAATAATTGAAACTAGATGAAGTGATTGTGCCCGCACAATACACAGGATTTTCCTCCTATTTTCAGTTCCTGTGCTTTTTCATCTGAAAATTCACAAACATGTGAGTTAGTATAATATCCAACTGCTAGTTTTATACCAACTAAAGGTCAGTCTTCGATATGCAATCGGTTTCAACAATTGTCCTCTGCCATAATTATTTAGATCAGAGTTCCGTCATGTCGCAAAGTGAAAGATACAAATTCTGCTATAACGCTGTGTTGTGCAGTGCACAGCCTTCTTCGTGAAACCACGTGAAGTGAATGACAAAGCGTTTTTGAAACAGAATGCTTTGGCAATAGAATGGGATCGAGTACTCCCCCTTGATGTACAGAGCAGTTGATTACAGCTTTCTTCCTAAATTTCACACTCCCGGTTTTTTTTTATAAACGTTCTGTTTTCGAAATAACATCATACCAAAATATTTCTTTATTGAGTAACAATTCTTGCAATATATTTACCAGTATGTATTATTCTTTGGGTTTTTTTCACCAAATTTCTTGCCGGTACCCAAGGTAAACTGTTTGATATTTGTGGGACATCACTAGTCACTGGATCGGCAAAGCTCAACTAACTTCGTGTCAACTCAAGAATAGGCCCGAACCCAGTCGCCCGCTTTTGATGAATTAAGGTGGACCAAGAATGGACCTCCTGGACCCATTTTAGACGGAACATTGTGGCTCTCCTGCCATTCTGATAATGACAAGCCTGGATTTGTACGACCACAACAAGTACAGACCTAAAGTCAAGAGTAACCAATCATGTATACTGTTATCACTTTAGAGGAATTCCACGAGGCATCATTGGTCATATTGCCCCAACCCTTCCTGTTGCTTCTTACCTACATGTACGTCGCAGGCTATTCGGGTAGATGAATAATTCTCAGTTATTTATCTATGCCGTGAGCTCTTATGGTGAAAGCCTGAAACTGAAACGCGGTACCAGAAGGCAACTTCCCAGGCTCGAAGTCAGCAGTATTTAAAAAATTGACATGGGTGTGGGGAGAGGGGGGGGGGGGCATATGTATACCTAAAGCTAATTCAAACTTGGACCCAAAGTCCGTAACATATTAGGCAAACTCAAAGTGCACAGCCCCGAGATGGGGGGGGGGGGGGGGTATTTGAGGGGGTCCTCCCCTTCCCGACTTTTTTTAAAAAGAGGCTGTGATAACAATTCTAGAACCTCGTAATGCCTCATCTGAGGCTTGTCATGGCTCTGGGTTTAGTCAATGGTTAACAATGGTGTGTGACATTTTTAAATCCCGCACTTTCCGGTCTCGGTTCTGGTATGGTGTTGGGAAATCTCTTTGCCGATTTGAATAATGAGTTCTTTGACAATCATGATATTCTAACAGTTATGTAGGAGGTGATGGGACATTCGTTAACTTCTGTGGGCTGCTGGCTCTGGGCCTATGCCTCACTGGTCGAGAAATGATTTTCCGACAGAATGTGTAAATTTTCGACGGAGATGCTTATTGGGGTCGCGGTACGCCACCGTCGCAGCACACCCACCTTTTTTTTGGGGGGGGGGGGGCAGAGTTTCCCAGTCCTCAATCTGGCTACAGCAACTAATTCCAGGCCTTCGTGGTGCTCTATTACTTTTGGCTTCCATGTCAGAATGTTAGGAAGCAAATGGGTAGTTGCAGGTAGGTAATTGTCGGGATATTTCTTGTAATTAGACACCCTTCAAGTTTCAACGATTTTTCACTCAAAACGAAAAATGTCACTAAACGCCTACCCTATATAATCTAAAAGCGCATATTTTTCTGAATATATTACGAATTACAACAAATCATTTGAATTGGTTTTCTATCCTCTAGGACTGATTAAGTAATATTAAATATTTAAAAGAAACGCGAATTCCAATGTCTGCGGGTTTTACTGCAAATTTTGATTTCGAATTATGTACAGCGACCGATCACTGAAGTTGAGGTCGTCGGCTGCAAACTGATCAATGTTTTTCAGACGTGTTTCCTGGCATGGACGCCCTAGTTGTAGAGTCCAACTAATGGGTGTTTGTGTTGGGTGGGGGTTGGGCAGTCGCGTCGGATAGTTTTACGGGTGGCGGAAGAGCCTCAACATCCAAATCCTGAATAACGGCCACTTTAACCCGTCTCGTAGTACAGTTTTGTCAGGTGAAAGTGGCGATCGAAAGACAAAAGGTTGGTTTTTGATCAAAAATTTTCAGTCGCAACCAGACCAAAAGAATTCCATGCAAAAAAAAAAAAAAATTTTCGTATCAAAATTGACCAAAACGCATAGAAAACCGAAAAAAACATTCCGATGTTTGGTCAAAATTCCGAACTGGAGTGGTAGTTCTCCATCCATCAGGAGCCAAGTGGAATAAAACACTATTCCCATGGGAGGGGGAAAGGTTTAAAGAGACCGTGAATGTTGCCATTTCAGTAACAGAAACGTTACACGCGTCAAGAACGCCGAGTATTCTCATGTCAAAAAGAGGGTGTACGGACCATTGAGAGGCCGAGAATGTACTTTTGGCGACCGCCTGAAGCCAAATGCAACAAGATTGTGTTTCCACACTACGGGGAATATTTTTTACCTATGTACGGGCTACACATTTTCCATCACCACCGCTTTTAACCCACTTCGGTAGCAAAGTATAATCAGGTCGTAGTACCATTCCGTAGACCGGACCAAAAACTTCTAGGTAAAAAAAAAATTTTTTTTCGTCTCAAACTTGTCCAAAACGCATAGTAAACCGAAAAAAAAAATTCCGATTTTTGGTCAAAATTTTCCAAGTCCGAACGGGACTGGTAGTTCTCCAGCCATCAGAAGCCAAGTGAAATAAAACCCTATTCCCGTGGGGTGGGGAAAGGTTTAAAGAGACCGTGAATGTTGCCATTTCAATCATTGATACCTTATACGAGTCAAGAACGCCGAGTATTCTCATGCCAAAAAGAGGGTGTACGGACCGTTGAGAGGCCGAGAGTGTACATTTGGCGATCGCTCGAAGACAAACGCAACACAATTGTGCTTCCAAACTACGGGGAATCTTTTTACCTATATACGGACTACAGATTCTCAATCACTGGCGTTTTTAACCCACTCCTGTAGTACAGAATAATCAGGTCAAATTACCAGTGCGAAGACCAATTTTTCGTTTTTTGGTCGTGGAGTCCGAACCAAAATGTTCTGGGAGGAAAAATTTTGAGGGTTTTTTTGGGAGGGGCCAATGACTGATACAAAGCACACAAAATATCGAATTTTTTTTTTTTTTTTTTCGATTTTTTGGCCATTTCGAGCGTCTTGGAGGACGTTTTGGCTCCAAAAGAGGGTCATAGGATAATTTAGTCCGGAACGGTTTAGCGACACAGGCATATACTTTGGGACGCTCTACGCGTTCCCCAAGTTAAAAAAAATCGCAAAGTTTTTTTCGGAGATTTAGTGATTATAAAAGGGTTGTAAAAAAAAAAAAAAAAAACAATAAAAAAAAAAAAAAATAAAAAAAAAAAAATTAAAAATAAATAAGAATTCCGAAGAATAACAAATGTATTTTCCTTTTTCAAAGGAAAATCCAAATAATAAAGTTTGATATTATGTGCGTTGGTCAAAAGGTTAACGGTTTACCTGGGGGCGCGGTGGCTCAGTTGGTAGAGGTGCAGGCTGCAAGCCGAGAGGTCCTCGGTTCGAATCCCACCTGCGGCAACCGCGTTGTGTCCTTGGGCAAGACACTTCACCCCGATTGCCTACATGGGGGCACGATGACGCTGTGTACTGAGGCGTACTGCACGTCGATGGTGCGCATGTCTTCAACCAATCTAACCCTGCCTGTGCTGCGGTGCAGAGTTCAGAGTTACGATGTTGGAGAGCTGACAGCTGCTCGTCGTTGCTCGGTGGTTCTCTCCGGGTACTCCGGCTTCCTCCACCCGTAAAACTGTCACGGTCACGATTAGCCATTGTGCATAAATGTGACCTTAAACATCAATAAATAAATAAATATAAATAAATAACGGTTTACCTGAAACGAAAAGCAGACGACACTTGCAAATAAAATTCTTGAATAACTAATTTTTTTTCATTTTTCGCGTCAAAAACATAACTTATGACCCCTCATTGAACGAGCTCAACGAGATAGTTCCAATGAGGGGTCATAAGCGAAGTTTGTGAAAAACATAGCTTATGACCCCTCATTGAACGAGCTCAACGAGCTCGTTCCATTGACGGGTCATAAGCGATGTTTTTGAGACAAAATTGAAAAAAAGTAATGATAATTGAATGATGATTTTTGTGAATAGCGCTGGCCGGTTTTGACCGTTACCATGTAAACTTGTATTATAATGACCTCACGTTAGTAGTAGGAGATGTATGGATCGGCCCCATTGGCAGGATCTCATGCAGAATCTCATGTGACGTCATAGTCACGTGACCTAGTGGCGCCATGTTTGGTTGTCTTGGTAACCCGCGTGAGCGGCCATCTTGTGACGTTATCCCCATAGTGAAACGTGGTGTGAGTGCGCATGCGCAACGCATGGTGTTAGGGTGATACGTGTTTTCGTCGTCCATTTTGTATACTGGGGGCCGCCATCTTGGTTTCTATGGTAGCACGTGGTTGCTATCCGACCCAAAGGCCTATAACAAGACAGGGATATGTTCGGAGGGTGTGTTCGATTGAAGCGGAGTATCAACGAATTACCACAAACAACCCTGACAATCCCTCCAAATCACTGATATTGACTTTATTTACTACGGATTCCCCATTTTAACGGCTTAGCACGTAGTGCTATAGTACCGAGGGGCACAGGGGGTGAGTTCAGTTGAATAGAAGTAATTTTCTGGCTTGAATTTTCCCCCAGAATCCTAATTTAATTCATAGAATTACCACAAACAACCCGACAAGTTGTACTATTTCGAATTCTTTCAGAATTCTCTGCTTCTTTCTATCTATGCAATAGTTTTCGTCTACCCAACCATGTTCCTTTGTCCTGGAGTATACTCCAGTAGAGTAGAAGGGCCTATCAACTGGAACAGATTTGCTTATTATTTCTATATTTATCTGTTCTGGTCTGTTCTTGTTCGTCTGACCCTATTCCGAGTACTCTTATTGTTTCATTTATCTAGATCACTTATTCACTTCACTTTCCAGATGCTAACTAACCAATCAGATTGCTTCATCCCCCATAATCTTTATGCAGAGTTATCTCCCCTTATTACAACGAAGTCCTATCCGATTCTCATCACCTCTATATCCAATGCCCACGTCCCATGTAATCCCTTTTTGTGAAATGTCTCTGGTTATGGAATCCCTTTTTAGTCGCATGAGGCCACGAGGGCAAGGAGAAGGTAGAAGAAAACTATTGCATAGATAGATATCAGAGAATTCTGAAAGAATTCGAAATAGTGCAACTTGTCGGGTTGTTTGTGGTAATTCTATGAAGTTAACGAGGATTCTGGAGAAAATCCAAGCCAGAAAATTACTCCTATTCAATTGAACTCACCCCCGTGCTCCTCGGTACTATAGCACTACGTGCTAAGCCGATAAAATGGGGAATCCGTAGTAAATAAAGTCAATTTCGGTAATTTGGAGGGATTGTCGGGATTGTTTGTGGTAATTCGTAATACTCCGATTGAATCGAACACACTCTCCGAACATATCCCTGTCTTGTTATAGGCCTTTGGGTCACATAGCAACCACGTGCTACCATAGAAACGAAGATGGCGGCCTCGAGTATATAAAATGGACGACGGAAACACGTACCACCCTAACAACACGCGCTGTGCATATGAACTCACACCACGAATCACTACGGGGATGACGTTACAAGATGGCCGCTCACGCGGGTTACCATGACAACCAAACATGGCGCCACTAGGTCACGTGACTATGACGTCACATGAGATCCTGCCAGAGATCCTGCCAATGGAGGCCGATCCATACATCTCCTACTACTCACGTTCTAGAAAATATTTGTAGCAATGCCACCATTCTTTGTAAATATATATATATACATGGAAGTATCTTGACATTTCTAAAATTCCAGTTCCTTTTAATTGTCGAAGGATATATTAAAATCGGGTTCCGCCGGGAGTCGGGGCTTTCTATAATACATTTCAGAATTTGTCTAACAGTACTTTTTTCCCCTGTTGCTTTTTACTTTTACTCCGGTTTCTTTTTTTTTTCGAGTGGTATTACATACAATTTCAGTCAGAACTTGGCTCACGAGATCTTTTATCGCAACATTTCATTTCTTTCGTCGTCTGTGTGTGTTTTTTCTTGTTATGTCTGGACCATGAAGAAGGTCTTCAGAAGACAGAAAACTAGAAGAATTTTTTCCCTTAGCTGTTTGAGCTTTATTTAGACGAATATATGAATATTTATTTAATGCTCAGGCATCAATTCACGCTGAAAAATTAAGTCATATTCCCCTGTCGGTCGGCAAAACGAAATATCAAAATGATATTTAGAAATCGATATTTCATCGTAGGTTCGGATGACGAATCACATGTACTTTAAACGAGTCAGCACATCAGTAATGAATTCCAGAGTCCCAAATACAAACGAATTCGAATAATTGATAGTGACAGTGACTAAATCAATTCATTAAATCAGCGGTTTCAAAGTTTGACTTTCTCATTCACCTTCCAGCGAAAAGCCGAAATCACTTTCAAATTTCTTCAGTTCAACTTCACACGTCTTCAGTGCATTGAGTTCAAAAAAAATAAAATGACGTGTCTTGTTATTGAAAATAAGAAAGTGGTGTTTTTTGTTATTGTTCTATTTCTTCGAAACACATTGCGATTATTTCAATTCGCCAGCCTTGGTAAATCGTAAAGTTAGGGGAGAAATAAGACGGGACTACTTTTTGTGCGGATATTCACACATTCCAATGGTTGGAGTTTGGTTGTTGTAATTTTTGTATGGACGCCGGTTCGGCACATAAATTTTGCGCCTTAATGGCAAATAAAGACCACAAATTGGAGAGTTTGTAGTCGTAGAGCATTAAATAAAAAGAAAATTCACGAAAATTTGATGAATACCGAAAATATCTCGTGAGTGGCTACAAAGAAATATGAGGATCTTCACGAGCGACGCAGTCGCGAGTGAAGATCCTCATATTTCTTGTAGCCACGAACGAGATATTTTCGGTATTCATCAAATTTTCGTGAATTTTCTTTAATTCATCAAATTTTCGTGAATATCCTCTATATATATATAGGTCTATATTCTGATAAAACAAATCTGTTTCAAGTGTGCTGGATCTGAGAGATGCAAGAGCCTAAAGCGAAAGATATTCGTCTAAATAAAGCTCAAACAGCACAGAAAAAAAGAAATTCAGCTAGCTTTCGGTCTGCTGAAGACCTTCTTCAGGGTACAGACATAACAATAAAAAATGCATACAGACGACGAAAGAAATGAAATGTGACGTTAAAGTTCACGTGAGCCAAGTTCTGACTGAACTTGTGTGTAATACCACCACCCACTCAAAATGTATGCATTTATTATATGTACTTCTAGTACCACAAACGTGTTTACTGAGTGAATAAAGAAAGTTCAAACGTTCAAAGTTGGATAAAGGGTTAACCCTTTACCTAACACGAAAAGCAGACGACACTTGCAAAAAAAATTCTTGAATAACTAATTTTTTTCATTTTTTGTCTCAAAAACATAGGTTATGACCCCTCGTTGGAACGAGCTCGACGAGCTCGTTCCAACGAGGGGTCATAACCTATGTTTTTGAGACAAAAAATGAAAATATTTTGAAAATTAATTGGCGATTTTTGAGAATAGCGCTGGCCGGTTTTGGCCGTTACGTTGGGTAAAGGGTTAAGAGAAAGCTAATAACGAAGAAGTAAGGTTAATAAAAACAACATTATTACCAAAAAGATAAAAGTGATGAATATTTTGAATTTGATACACTTATTTTTATTTATATGTATTACAGGACTGATTGATTTTCTACAGGACACTCCTCTCTCTACACTTCAGGCGTCTGGCGGTTACACTTATAATTTGATTTACATACACGATAGACTGTAATAAACTTCAACGCCTTGGCCAGACAAGAGATTGCTACATTCTGAACACAGTGGAAGTGATACGATAAAGTTCGAATGAATTGATATTCTTTGTAGAGACGGGCGGTATTGGGATGTTGAGTTCGGTATCGGTTTCGATATTTTTAGGGGGGTATACCAGGGTATCGGTTCAGTATTCGGTATCTGACTTGACTGAGATTCGTTGATAGTACCAAAGAGGAATTCGCAACAGGAAAAACAGAATAAGTTGTAGTAGTATCGTTCTATCACAACGTTGAAGTTCATAATTAAGATCGGTTTCCCGTTTTATTTTTTGTCCATTCACAATTCCTTCATTCTCCCTGTCTCCTTTCGTTTTCACTCATTTCATCTCAACCTCTTCATATGTCTCCACTTCTTTTCTTTTCTGCCTACTTGTCTGCATTGATTGTTATTGTTTTACTGTAAAGTCCTTTAATTATAAATGTATTTGTTCAATCATTCATCCAAGGTACCATATCACGTTGATGTGATGTTAGGTAGGGTGATGTTGCGCCCAACGTACTTGTATATAAACTACAGTGTTTTTATCCTGTTTGAACAGAAAAATTTCGTTTCTAAACAAACTCCAAATTACATACTATTACTGCAACAGACTGTGACTAGAATTGAAAAAGAAATATCGTCTCAACCCTTCCAACAGTTCAACTATGTCTGGGACTTAACCTCCTTTTATCTTCATCTTGTGTTTATGTCTTGTATATTTATCCAGCGAGAAAGGATGGTAGTACGTTGGTGAATTATGGCGGGTAACATCACACTCGACGAGGTGCAGGTAGACGCAGAGTACGACTTGATACAGCTCTATAATGAGAAGATATGTTCCTTGGCAGAAAATGACGAAACCCCATATAAAAACCGCGCAACTGACTGCAACTTCTTTTCGCCTAGTGACTTTCAGTGAATGCCTGTAAAATAGACGCAGGATTCTCAATATTCCATCTCAATTGCCAAAGCCTGAAGGCCCATTGGCATTCCTTCCAAAACATGCTACATAACCTACAAACAGGAAAGAACTTCTTCGACATAATAGGACTTACCGAAATATTCCAAATTCCTCCAGAGATGTCGTTCAGTCTGGATGGCTATGCCCCGATTATTAAACGTATGAGACACGAGAATGACGATGCTCGAGGAGGGGTTGGTCTATATATTAAAGAAGGAATACCCTATAGAGTTCGTAATGATATTTCGTTCTTTATTCCCCATGTTTTCGAATATCTGTTTATTGAAATTAAAGATAAATACCAACCCAGAATCATTGGCGTTATCTATAGACCCAACACTCCTCCTAAAGCCGACATCACCCTCTCATCAAAATTAAATGAAATAACGAATGTTCTAAATGTCGAAAATAAAAAAAGTTTATATTATGGGGTATCTTAACCTAGACCTTCTAAAAGCAACTACACACTCAAAAACAGAAGAATTTGTTAATCTCATGTTCAGTCAAGGCTTTCTGCCGTATATCACCAAGCCAACGAGGGTAACCTGTCGTTCTGCTAGTCTGATAGATCATATCTTCGCTAATAACGTTTCACGAGCAGCATTACCTGGAAGAGTCATATCTGACGTGTCAGATCATTTTGGTGTTTTTTATATTGAAGAAAACCCCAAACCAAAAGATACACCACACTTTACACTAAAAAGAATAATAAATGCAGAAAGAATTGTTGAATTCAAAACACTTATCTCGCAAAGTGATTTTAATCCTGTTATGCAGTCGAATTGTCCCAATGAGTCATATGAAACCTTTCTAAACATCTATATGAAAGCCTATGAAAAAGCATACCCTCTCAAACGTGTTCGCCAGAACAAAAAAAATATTAAAAAACAGCCCTGGATGACAAGGGGGCTTGTAATATCCTCCAACGATAAAGAAAAATTCTACAAGAAAAAACTCCAAGCTCCCACCGAAAGGAACTCAGAAAACTATAAAAACTACTGTAAAATCTTCAATAAGGTAAAAAAACAATGTAAAGCTACTTATTATTGAGATATCCTAAACGAAAACAAAAACAATATGCGAAGAACGTGGCAGATTTTAAACGAAGCCATCAATAAAAAAACGTGAAGCCAGATTACCCTCGTTCTTCATCCAGGACAACATCGAGTTAAGCGAGCCCCATGACATCGCAGAAGAATTCAACAATTTCTTTATGAACATTGGAAAAAACACATCCGAACAGATTCAGAAAACTAATAAGACGTACACAGATTACATGGACAACAATGTCTCTAATAATCTTTATTTAATACCCACAAATCCCACAGAAGTCAACCGAGTAGTAAATAAAATGAAGCCAAAATTATCTAAAGACTGCGATGATATCACAACCTGTCTTCTTAAGCATATGATAACCGAAGTATTGGATCCTCCAACACATAATTAACAACTCTTTCCTAAACGGCAAAGTACCAGACAGGATGAAGATCGCGAAGGTGATACCCATATTTAAAGCGGGTGACGAGCACAGCTTTACAAATTACAGACCTATCAGTATACTTCCGGTATTCTCAAAAGTAATGGAAAAACTCATAGAAGTGAGACTAACTAGTTTCCTCAATATGTTTAATATTTTATACCCTCGCCAATACGGGTTCCGAAAGCGACATAGTACTATTCATCCAGTTCTTCAGCGCCTTAAAATCATCGCAATAGAAAATAATAAACAAGAAAAAACAGCACCTTCGCACTGTTCCTGGATTTGTCAAAGGCCTTTGACACCATAAATCACGAAATACTATTAGGTAAACTGGAAAAATATGGTATCCGAGGTGTCACCAACAATTGGTTTAGAAGTTAGTCCAACAGGTCTCAATATGTTATGTTCGGAGAACACAAATCGGACTTAGCCAAACAGAGTTGCGGTGTACCACAGGGATCGATTTAAGGCCGTATTCTCTTTCTTTTATATATAAATGATATAAGTAACTCAACATCACTCAATCTTTTATCATTTGCCGATGACACCACTGCACACTGCCCGGGCTCCGACAATAATCCTATCACACCGTATTTCAATGACGAGCTTCAGAAACTATTCGAATGGTGCTCTGTGAACCAGTTAATGCTGAATGCTAAGAAAACCTCGTACATCATACTTAATCCAAATAAAGGTAGGAACAATAATCTTTGTGAAGAGGTAAAAATAAATAATCAAAACATTAACAAGGTTGGGGCCACTGAAACAGAAAAATCTGTGAAATTCTTAGGAATTATCATTACGAACATTTATCCTACACGGCTCACATATCCCGATTATGCTCGAAAATAGCACGCGCAAACTATAGTCTCAACAAAGTTAAAAATATCCTCCCCCACCGAGCTCTGAAAACATTGTATTACGCCCTCATACATAGCCATTGGGTATACGGAATCCAGGCATGGGGCAACTCAAGAGCTATCAAAAAACTAGCTGCCCTGCAAAAACGTTCATTACGAAAAATTAATAACAAAAAGTACAATTCTCATACAGATCCCCTGTTTAAAGAAAACCAAATACTCAAGGTTGATGATTTGTTTAGGCTACATACTCTACTGTTCGTGTTTGACTGGCAGAACGGCAGATTATCGGTTTCTTTCAATGATATATTTAAAATTATTGATAATCCATCTGGTAGGAGAACTAGACAGTCGGGCCTCCTATATATACATGTAGAAAAAACACGGACCCAAACTCTGGATAAATGTCCTTTATACTCCTTCCCGAAACTATGGAATGCCCTGGACGACACAACTCATAATATTAGCGACAGAAGCATGCTTAAGAACAACTTAACTTCCACATTCATTTCCTAATATTCCAGTTATGTCAGCTGCAGCAATCCCTACTGCCCCGATTGCACGTCGTAAACTTCGTAAATTTGGAAATTGTCAAAGTCGTGGTCCGCGTCTAAATCTGAAATCCTCGTCTTGTGCAACCTGTCGCGCTTCCTCCTTACAGTGGTGCTATGCAAAATACTATATGGATACAATTAATAACTTGCAAACAAAAGTCTAAACAAATAAATCATAACATTCGTCACCCTTCGATGATGATGCAGCTAGCGTAGACACTACGCCCAAACATCATGACCAACCTCTTTGTCGCAGTCTAAACGATAAGAACTTCACGATGGGACTTGTTGCCGCCCTCAGGTGTTATGATAAGTAGTGGCGGGAGTCCTATAGGCAGGTCCTATAGGCAGGTTGCTTCTTGCCTACCTTGAAGCACCGTCTTTCCGCTGGCGAAAATGAAGCACCAATACTCTAATCCCAGACAAGTAATGATTCGATCGTCATTCTCCATCATGTGTCACAAATTGGCTCTCAGTTCATTCTTTCAGTCACAGTCTGTTTGCAATCACCCCATCTTCTTCCAGGGGGTGGCAGGTAGACAGCCAATCTGGCTATGCCACTTCCCACGGTATACTACTCATTACATTTGTGCAATATGTTTATTTGTAACCATTTTACATGTATGTGTACCGTGAATAAAGAATCTGAATCTGAAAGCTATAAATGACACTTCCAATGAGCTCAACAGTGGCATTCTTTTACGACCACAAATCATATCTACTATAATTTTGAGAATTCTTCTAAACACACTTTACTTATCCTTTGACTGGTAGAGTACTAGAAGCTCATATTTGGGCTTTATTCTGAACTGCAGGTACCTAAAGTTAAATGCTTCATATTCTGTGGAGACCTTCATATTATCTTGGAAGTAAAATTACTTCAACTCCATCGATTTGCATTGTTACAATTTATGGGAGAGTGCCTATAGGCATTCTCCCATTAATTGTAACAAGACAAAAATGTGTGAACAATTCTTGAGGATGAGAACAAATTTAGTACTCTTTCAGTAAAAAGCCTATTTGAGGCATTTACAATCTCAACATGTGCCCTGACCATGCCATCGTCTTCAGGAGGTCCTGCTGACAGTAAACAAATCAACTGGGCAGTGATTTATAGTCAAATCTTGGCTGCCTGTTAAGGCAGCCAAGACTTGGCTAGAAATCACTGTTAAGCAATTGGACATGTACAGGCTGTAGTTTAGTGAGAATTCAGGACAATTGTGTGACTTGTTCTGAACGCACCTTAATGTTCACAGACCTATTTCCGGCTTTTGAGATCTCAGAGCATGTTCCCGGACCATGTCATCTTTAGGAGGTCCTGCTGATAATAAACAGAATACCTGGGCAGTGATTTAAAAGGCAGCCAAGACTTGACAAGAAATTACTGTTAAGCAACTGGACATGTATGGTTGAAGGCAAGTGGGAAGTCAAGATAGTTGCTCAGTCCATTGAGAGGGTTAACAAAACTGAAAAGAAAATCAGTCAAATCTGTCATGAAAATGAACCTTTCGACTGTTATCAAGCCTCAATAGGGACTTATATATATAAATAGCGAATGCAGGAAAATTTGAAAATAGAGACGGTGTCGGTATTCAACGATTGGTTCGGTTCGGATTTTCGGTATCCCCATGATATCGGTATCTGTTCGGTTTTTCGGTATAATGCCCATCTCTATTTCGTTGTCGAAATTTTACACAGTTTGCTATGTGGTATTTGAACAAAGACAATACAAAACGGAGTTCAGCACGCAAATAGAAACATAAACCATTGATTACAAACATGACGCAGAATATCGTTGCCACAAAAGCATGGTCAATGATTTCATGTTTCACGTTACACATTACCTCCAGTGTCTGGGGCGGAAAGCCCCTAAAATTTATCACGAAACACTTCTGTTGGGTCACCAGTTTATGTTTCCAGAGGCTTTCGAGATTAAAATTCCTAAATTTGGTTAGCCCTGGTCGATCCTGGGCAAGACATACGAGAATAACCTGTAGTGAGATATTTCGAGAGTTCCATCGACAAACACTCAGTCCTTACATCTCTGAGGGGAGGTATAAAATGAGATGATGATTTTATTCTACGGTATACGAATAATACAATACATACAGAAAGCGTAGGTCGAAAAAAAAATACATAAAACAGTAGAAAACTGTTACAAGCTATTATTCTGTGAAAAGAGAATAAACAACTATACCGTAGGGAGGTGATTGGCTGTCTACCTATCACTTCCCTAAATTCAGATAGGAATTATCTGAGAGGAAAACAATTGTGAAACAATCGTGCTTTTTACCATTCGTGTCGAATTTTTTTTCGTCTTGCAAATCGAATTTTTTATTTTTTTAAAAATTGGCCATAAATTGCTTTAGAAAATTTTGAGTCGTTTCGATGGATTTCTCTTTTTCGTGTGTGGTTCATTGATAATAATAATATTAATATACACATTTATATAGCGCCAAAATTATAGTTCAGAAGATATAGAACCATATTTTAAGGCGCCGTACATGTTACTGAGCTCGTGCATATATACAAACGGAATATATACAGCATCTTACAGTCCAGAATCACTTATAGGCTTTTTGAAACAGGTATGTTTTGAGATCTTTCTTGAAAAGGTTGACATTTGACAGTCTTTTTAGGTGTTCTGGTAGATTATTCCACAAGTGAGGGCCCGCAAATGAGAATGACCTATCTCCAAATGTCTTACACCCATGTTTTGAAACATGTAGCAGCATTTTACCATCGGACCTCAGGTTGTATTGACACATATTCTTGGTATTAAGGAGTTCTTCTAAGTAGTCTGGTGACATGTTGTTTTGTGTCTTAAAAACTAATAATAAAGTTTTGAAAATTATTCTGTACTTTTCTATTTTTTTAAAAATTGACCATAAATTGCTTTAGAACATTTTGTGTCGTTTCGATGGATTTCTCTTTTTCGTGTGTGGTTTATTGATAATAATAATAATAATAAACACATTTATATAGCGCCAAAATTATAGTTCAGAAGATATAGAACCATATTCTAAGGCGTTGTACATGTTACTGAGCTCGTGCATATATGCAAACGGAATATATACAATATCTTACAGTCCAGAATCACTTATAGGTTTTTTGAAACAGGTATGTTTTGAGATCTTTCTTAAAAAGGTTGACATTTGACAGTCTTTTCAGGAGTTCTGGTAAATTATTCCACAAGTGAGGGCCCGCAATTAGAATGACCTATCTCCAAATGTCTTACACCTGTGTTTTGGACATGTAGCAGCATTTTACCATCGGACCTCAGGTTGTATTGACACACATTCTTGGTATTAAGGAGTTTTTCTAAGTAGGCTGGTGACATGTTGTTTTGTGTCTTAAAAACTAATAATAAAGTTTTGAAAATTATTCTGTACTTGACTGGCAGCCAGTGCATATCCCTCAGAACAGGAGTGATGTGTTTAGATTGTGATACCCTACATACCACTCGGGCTGATGCATTTAGTACCATCTGCAGGCGAGAGTACTGTTATTGTGGAAGGTAAGGCATTACAATAATCCAAATGTGAAGTTATAAAGGCATGAACTAGGGTTTTTGTTGAGTCTTTGGTGAGGCACTGTCTTATCTGTTTAACTTTGTATAGACCTCTGCAAGCCTTATTGCACATATTTGTAACATGTCTGTCCATAGACATGGTAGAGTCGAAGAAGGCACCAACATTACGTACACTGTTACTTGCACTAATGGCGGAATCTCCTACCTTCACTGAATTGATGTCAACTTTAGTGAGTTGTTGTCGTGAAACAATTATTAGGAATTCAGTCTTATCATCATTTATCATTAATTTGTTTGAAACCATCCATGTGCGAATATCCGAAATACATAATTCAATAGTTTCTAAAGCTTTAGTTTGATCCTTGATTGATGGTTGAAAACAGAAATAGACGTGTGTGTCATCAGCAGAACCATGGACATCAGGCAGGTGAGATTCAATGATGGTGAACATTTTTGAAATATAGAATAGAAACAGAACAGGACCAAGGCAAGTGCTCTGTAGGACTCCACATTCAAGATGGAAGTCTTTTGACAGATTACCGTTTATTGATACACGCTGCTGTCTATTCTTGAGGTATGATGATAGCCAGCTAGCAGCAAAACCATTAACTCCAAAATCAAAAATTCATTGTCTCTAGCAGAGTTTTATGACAAACAGTGTCAAAAGCATCACTAAGATCTAAAAGAACAAGCAACGTTACTCTTCCAGACTCCATATTAAGGAGGATGTCATTCTGAACCTTGAGTAACGATGAGATAACTGATTTGGTTATTTTTTGGTTATAATTAAACTTATAGAAAAAAATGGAAACAGGATTCGAAACGGAGAGAAGTGGGGAAAATGGGGGCCATCAAAAGCATCCAAGAAGAAGAGGTATTCACGTATATCTCCTACAAATATTTTATAGAGCGTTTGTCGATCTCTGTCCGAAGAGAGGGAAATGGAGGAGAGGCCTTTACCGATTTATAGCGGGAAACATCTTCAATCCCAGAGTGCAAACTGATGATACGCTGGAAGAAAAAAATCATCAAGCGTCGAGGACGATCAAAATCTTTGAGGTCCGAAGTCTCGTACTTTCCGAACTTGTTTGACAATCTCGCACTTGGAGGTGAAGTGTGCATTGTGTGTTTGGTAATGGATGACTAATTATCGTTTTCCCAACGAAAGTGTATAGAAGCAACACGAACACTCCAGCCAGCAGGCCTAAAATGGCTGAACTGGGGCAACCTTTCTCACTGTTATTTCCGATAGCTTTACATATCGAAGGTCCTAAAACAATCGTGTACTGTTCCCGAGCAATTTATACTTTCTAAAAATAGCTTGGAATATTCTATGACGTTTGACTGGCGGAATATATATAGAATAAATAGGTACTAGTGCCGGTAATCAGATTTAAACCACGAGTAGGATAAGGATTTTAACCACGAGGCTCTACCGAGTGGTTAAACCCGTCTTATTCTACGAGTGGTTTAAATCTGATTATCGGCCCTAGTACCGATTTGGTTTCTTTATATCATGCTCTTAATAATTAATCGACTTTGTCACTTAAAATGAAGAAAAAACGATACTTTCTATCGCAAACACATGTTTACATCTGCGCCCGTGGGCAGTACTACCGGCTGCACGTGAATGCTTGATTGACAGCTAGACACATCGTCAAAGTTGATTGAATTTACCTTGCCTTTTCAGTCAAATTATTATTAACAATTCCTACATTTTATTTTAAAAATTTAATTGTAGGTATTTTACACTTGTTAAGTCATTGCGCGTAGTAAATAGTACCACAAAACGTCGTATATTTGAATGAAACATCGCGAAGTGTGAATGTATCGAAGTCGGCAAATTGGATCATGTCAAAGGTTAAGCTGGATGTACCTTCAACTATAGGGGTAATTTTTTTAACCGCAGTAGAAGCTTTACACCGGTAGTGGGGTTAAAAATTAAAATTTAACATACGAGCTTTTCACAGGTAGTAGCATAGGTGAGCATGGTATAAACGCGCCCTTTTGATATTTCTAATTTCAGGAATGAAAATGCCTTTGTTGGGCAAGGAGCTTGGTATTACACAGTGTATATTTCTAATTCCAAGAATAAAATGCTCGTCTTGGTCAAGGTCCTTGACAATAGGCGTGTACTTAGGATTGAAATACTGATGGGCAGTAAGATTCATCCTTGGTTTGTTTGAATTAACAGACACCTTTCGCATAATCAGCAATGACGGGCAAAAATTACGAATGGTTAACTCTTTGAACCCCATCGGTCGCTTTTCCGGCCAGGAACATGATACGTCATAACGTCATTAAATGGGATGGCTATTGAATAATTGTGTGGAGTTGACTAAACAATATTTTCAACGTGCAGCCCCGAGGCTGCACGTTGAAAATATTGATTTGGTCTACCTCAAATAATGAATGTGGACTCTTCTAACTGCTGCAATTGAACTGATATGGACGATACCACCAGAGTTCAAAGGGTTAATAGTAGTCGTAAATCCGTCGGGCGGTCAGAAAACCTTTTCGCAGAATTGACGACTACTGGTCCTTTTGTATTTTGCAATTTTAGAGTGTAGCGCGGGGAGAAAAAAATTCATTGCCAGTTAGAGCTGGAAATTTTGGCGACATGGCGAATACAGTTTAAGGACATAATCTCAGAGTAAACTCCCGCATTAAGTGGCGAAGTAACGCTCTCAGCCTTTTTGCAATATGATAAGGCTGCGTGTTCAAATGAGAATTCATAATCGTAACTATGGATAAGGGAAAACGACAGCTGATAGGAAAAACACAAATTCCAGTGACGTAATACCCCATTCGTAATTCTCACCAGTCGCCGTTCATTGTGCGAAAAGTCTCTAGGTATCACAGCACTAAATATTTTCCCACAGGCGACCATTACAACGTTGAAGCGAAATAAATTATCATCATTTTAATTTTGGCACTCAAATATCCTTCTCAAGTATAGCCCTTCAGACAACTTTTTCTGACCTGAAAACAGGGGGTCATCCAACAAATAAGAGAAAACAACTGACGGGAATGGAAGTGCCGGTCACGTGCACCTATTTTTCAGGGAATTCCCAACAAAACCACATCAAAAATCAATTGTATTTTTAGATGCAAAAGTCATCAAATCACCCTCTTTATTTATCTGGAATATTCAACAATAATGTAGTATGTCATTAGAATGTTTCAAATGTTTCTTGAAACAAGACTGCTTATTTTTATAGATTGCATCATTTCCGAGGCATTAATTTTTCAAGGCGGGAAACTCTAATTCAAATATTTACTGCAGCGAAACCTATAATCATCCCCAACCCTTAACTTTTGGCTTCTGTTGAGTCAAAAACGTGGGAAATTTGTTCTTTTAGAGACAAGTGTCCAAACTTTGTCAAATGGGCTTAAAACTGGCATTGACCCCAAAAGATTTTTCTAGCCTGTAGCCTAATAAGTATGCTGAAAGTGATAAGAATTCACAGCTTTCTTTGAAAATACCCTGATCCCAAAACAAAACTAAAGTCTGCATCAGCACATCATATTTTGGAAAAATATCTGTCTCATTTAACCACGCGGCAAGAGAAATAGTGTTCCAACCCTTTGAAACAATATAAATATCAATTTCTGTTTGAAGAATTGGGGTTCCAGCTATAAATTTCACCAATATCAAAGGACATGGCCTTTTTATTCCAACGATTGATGTCAAATATTTACTTCTTCCTGCTGATGTAGCAAATTTTTGCCCTGAATGTGCCCCCTCCCCGGTATGCCCCTTTTCATCAAAAACTAAGATATGATTCATAAATTAATTGACATTGACAAAAAATAAACCTCTTGTGATATTAAATTTCCCATTTGTGATAATTTATAAATTCCTTTATGTCTTCTGAAGACATTTTATATTGTGTTTAATGAATATTTTGCAATTCTTCCTAGACAAAGCCTCAATTTTCTCAGTTAAGGCACCTAGAGTCATTGGTATGGCACTGAAAAAACATAAAACACAGGTTTTTTTCCAACAGTACTGCTACTGTGGTATCTCATAAAACTGTTAAAATGTCTAAAACCATCAATTATTACAATGCTTGTGCCGCAATTAGCCATAAGTGCACTTTCACAGAATTAGTTTTAAGCCCCACACACACCCATTCTGACAAAAAAGAGTGACATTGTAGAAAATATGGTTCCAAAGAGGATGAATCAGATATTTTCTTCAAGAATAGAGTGGTCTTTGATGTTTAATATATTTGTGTGGGTGTTGGGAGTGGTTGAGGCTGAAAGGTAGTAAACTGCAATTGTTGAAAATGTTGAACCAGGCAAATGAAAAGCAAAAAAAAAAAAACCACCTTGCCTGATAGACAGACAGACAGATAGGCAAACAGACAGATAGATTTGCAGTCACACATTTTGGAAGTCTTCATAAGAGTACTGAATGACACACAATGAAAAATATAATGAGAAGAGCCAGGACAAGGTTGTCAAATAGAATAAAGATCAGTGGACAATGTGTGCTGCAGTCCCAAGGCAAATCATAAGAAACTGAAATCTATGATATTAAATTCAGTCTCCAAAAACATACTGTACAGTCTTTCCAAATATTTCCCATCAGCTGAGAGGTTCAGTATGGGTGGGGGAGGGTACTTGGTTCAAACAGTGAACAATATTTCACAACTATCATTGTAGTTTTGTGCTGTAACATTGGAACCATGACAGCACTAGTACTAGACTACAATACTGATAGCTATACATAAATGCCATTTATTCACATTTGCTACTTTATTGTCTTATTTTTCCACTGTAACCCCCCCCCCCCCCACCCCCACCCCAAATTTATGTTCCAAAATACTCTTTCAATGGAGGAATTGTTTTCTAACATCTTTAATATCATACATGTTCAGTTTATTATGATTTGCCTTGGGACTGTAGCACACATGGTCCACTGAGCTTGACCTGGCTCTTCTTGGCTTTCAGGCTGTGTGTTTGAATGGTGATTTAGGAGGAGATTGGACGATTGGAATCCCCCTGTCGCTAGTACTTTGAGGAGGTACCATGGTTTAAATAAATATGTTAATAAGGTAAGATAGGCTATTAGTTGGCAGTTGTCAGTGCTCATAGCGTGTTCCTGGAGATTACACGTGCTCAGGATGTGAATTTTCTTGTACTAACAGCTTTATTTTGGTATTATATAGCCTTTATTGCTGACTATGTCAAAGATATAACTTTTCAAAACAACTAAACAGTGTTGTAAGGTGTGTAGTCCCCCAATGAACATTTAAATGTGAAATAAGCTCAAAAAATAATAATTAAATCAGGTTCGGAAGCCAGAAATGAAAAAAAACCCATATAATCCTATAATCATCCCTAACCCTACCAAAGTTTCATCTTACCACTTCCATGAAATAAAAGAAACCATTTCTGTATTAGAATTCAACTTTTGGCTTCTTTTGAGTCAAAAACATGGGAAATTTGTTCTTTTCAAGAAAAATGTCCAAACCTTGTCAAATGGGCTTAAAAACTGGAATTGCCCCAAAAGATTTTTCTAGCCTGTAACCTAATAAGTATACTGAGAGGTATAAGAATTCACAACTTTCTTTGAAAACTACCCTCATCCCAAAAATAAACCTAAAATCTTCATCAGAACATCATATTTTGGGACAAAATCCGTCTCATTTAACCACACGGCAAGAGAAATAGTGTTCCAACCCCCTCGAAACAATATTAATATCAATTTCTGTTTAAAAAATTGGGGTTCCAGCTATAAATTTCACCAATATCAAAGGACAGCGCCTTTTTATTCCAATGATTGATGTCAAAGTTTCTTCTTCCTGCTGATGTAGCAAACGTTTGCCCTGAATGTGCCCCCTTCTCCGGTATGCCCCTTTTCATCAAAAACTATGATATGATTCATAAATTAATTGATGTTGACACAAAACAAGCCTCTTGTGATATTAAATTCCCCATTTGTGATAATTTGTAAATTACATTATGTGTTCTGAAGACATTTCATATTGTGTTTGATGAATATTTTGCAATTTGTCTAAGAAAATGCCTCAATTTTCTCAGTTAAGGCATCTAGAGTCATTGGTATTGCGCTGAAAGAAAACATAAAACCCAGATTTTTTTTCCAAAAGTACGACCAGAACTGCTTCTATGGTCTCTCATAACTCTGTTAAAATGCCTTAAACCATCAATTAATGATCTATAGTACAATGCTTGTGCTGCAAATACCCATAAGTGAACTTTCACAAAATTAGTTTTAAGCCCCACAGACATCCATTCTGACAAAAAGAGTGAAATTGTAGAAAATATGTTTCCAAAAAGGATGAATCAGATATTTTGAAGAATAGAGCGGTCTTTGATGTTTAACATGTCTGTGTGAGTGTTGAGAGTGGTTGAGCCTGAAAGGTAGTCAACTGCCAATTTTTGAAAATGTTGAACCAGGCAAATGAAAAGCAAAAAAAAAAAAAAAACAACCTTGTCTGATAGACAGACAGATGGACAGACAGACAGACAGATAGACTTGCAGTCACACATTTTGGTTAGTCTACATAAGAGTACTGAATGACATACAATGAAAAATATAATGAGAAGAGCCAGGACAAGGTTGTCAAATAGAATAAAGTTCAGTGGACAATGTGTGCTGCAGTCCCAAGGCAAATCATAAGAAACTGAAATCTATGATATTAAATTCAGTCTCCAAAAACATACTGTACAGTCTTTCCAAATGTTTCCCATCAGCTGAGAGGTTCTGTGTGGGCGGGGGCGGGGGGTTGGGGTTGGGGGGCGGGGGCGTAGTTCAAGCAGTGAACACTATTTCACAACTGTCATTGTAGTTTTGTGCTGTAACATAGAGACCATAACAGCACTAGTACTAGACTACTGTATTGACAGCTATACACAAATGCCATTCATTACATTTGCAACTTTATTATCAGATTTTTCCACTATAACACCCCCCCCCCCCCCACGTCCCACCTCCATTTTCTGTTCCGAAATACTCTTTCAATGAAGGAATTGTTTTCTAACGTCTTTAAGAGCATAATATAGAGAAAAAACTTCTAAATACCAGTGAATAGGAGCACAGTATACAGTACGTGGAGGGTGGATTGTAATTAAATCACCCGCGGAGTGGAGTTACCTCCCAAGATATAACTTTCAAATTTTGTACATATCGACAACAAACACAAGCAAAGTTTCAGCCAATGGACCTCCGGGTTTAACCCGGAGGTCCATTGGCTGAAACTTTGCTTGTGCTGGTTATGCTTCGCAACAAATTTGCAATTATTGTTTGGGTGGAATCTCCACTCGGCGGGTGATTTACTGATAATACACTCTCCACGTACTGTAGGTTTTCAGGCTGTGTGTTTGAATGGTGATTTGGGAAGGGATTGGAAGATTGGAATCCCCCCTGTCCACAGTACTATGAGAAGGAACCATGATTTAAATAAATATGTTAACAGGGTAAGTCCGTCTGTTAGTTGGCAGTTGTTAGAGGTTATAGTGTGCTTCTGGAGACCACACATGCTCAGGATGTGAATTATCTTGTATTAAGAGCCTTATTATATAGCTTGTATTATAAAGCCTGTATTGCTGACTATGTCAAACATATAACTTTTCAAAACAACTAAACAGTGTTGTAAGGTGTGTAGTGCCACCAATGAACACTTAAATGTGAAATAAGCTCAACAAATAATAATTAAATCAGGTTTGGAAGCCAGAAATGGCAAAAAAAAATTCCTATAGGTATCACAGCACTAAATATTTTACCACAGGCGACCATTTTAACGTTCAAGCGAAAAATATTATGATCGAATCATTTTAATTTTGGTATTCAAATATTTTTGTCAAATATAGCCCTTCAGACAACCTTTTGTGACCTGAACACAGGGAAGTACCGATCACGTGCACATATTTTTCAGGGAATTCCCAACAAAACTACACGAAAAGTCAATTGTATTTTTTAGGTGCAAAAGTCATCAAATCACCCTCTTTATTTATCTGGTATATTCAACAATACTGTAAGATGTCATTAGAATGTTTCAAATGTTTCTTGAAACAATATATTTTCCGAAGGATTCTTATTTTTAGAGATTGCAACATTTCAAGGCGGGTAACTCTAATTCAAATATTTACTGCAGCGATACCTCAAATAAAATTATTGCACGGCATGTCGTTCACTCGACCAAGATAGCGATCCTCGAAGAAGAAGAGTCCACGCGCCAGAGGCGGGTTGACTCTTCTTCCTCAAGGACCTCTATTTTGGCGTAGTGAACTCCAAGGCGTGTATACTATGTGGTATAATTTATATGAAATAAGACTGTTCATTTGTGTATGATGCAACCGGAGAAGGTGTTAGTATATCCAGATATGCACTGAACAGTGTTAGAACTAAATTTGATCCCGGCAAAGGTTCGACTGCCTTTACTTACTTGTGAGGGAGCGCGGTGGTTCAGTGGTTACGTCATTGAACTTCAAACCGAAAGGTTCACTGTTCGATCCCCGCCAGGGGTAACTACGCTTTGCCCTTGGGCATTGCACTTAATCCTTATTAATAAGCACGGTGCCGCTGTGTACTAAGGTGTACTGCAAGATGATGGCGCACTTGTTTTCAATCAATGCCATTCTTAGTTGTGTGGAGTTGGTACGTTGGGGAGTCTGAAAGTTGTTCGCCGCTGCTTGGTGGTTCTCTCCAGATACTCCGGTCCTCCAACTGACCGACACGAGGTGACCCTGACTATCGAAAGTGTCGTTAATAAATAAATAAATAAATAAATAAATAAATAAATAAATAAATAATAAATAAATAAATATTTACTTGTGAACATGGAGAATAAAGCAGACTGTTGAAGTTTAAAGTTGCAGTACAAAAGTTGGGGAAAAGGTGAGGGGATGGCACGTGACCTGTGTGCGTCCACCCTCGGGCTCGCCATCCCTGGCTTTTTATCTAATAATAGTAAAAGTGGTGACTTCCAAAAGTCTCACTGAAGATTGACATCGATTTGCGCGATAATGCACGAAGTAATATCCTTGTTATTTACTTCACTGATCACATAAAGCGCGTGTTGTCATCGGAATTATGCAGACAAGTAAATTGATTTTCATGAGAATATCGTCTTTAGGGAATTTAATAGACGTAATTTTGTATAGTTACTATCCATAGACTTCATTAATAATAGTGTAAACGTTGAATTTGAACGGGCCATGCGTGTTTGCAATGTTGTTGTACAGGTAGATAGCTATAATCCATAGCTTCTCAAAGCCCTCCCCGAAGATCAGATTATTCAAAACCGGTTGTTTAGTAACGTCAGGGCGGTTGTAGAACAGGTCAAGGTTATTCACGATTTTTGGTCCATCGCAAAGAGGCCTGTGATGAAGGTCCCCTGTGGGAACTCCAGGAAATGAAGCAGTGCTTGTTTACAGGGGTAAACAAGCTTTGTTTTACTGGTAAAATAGGACCCAGCCACCACCAGTGCATTGGGTGGAAGTCTTCTAAAGTGGGATACAAGGGTATAAACTATGACTAAACGTGACTTTATGTCCACGTTAATTAATTAATTATAATGGAGACATGTACTGTGGTGTAATGGCCCAATAGTCAGTTTAAGAGTTGATCCTTTGGACTAACTGGGCAATGGCTACGGGATACTTGCTCCTGGTGACTCCTTGTAGAATGCAACAATTATAGAGTATAATGAGAAAGCCCTGCAAATATGTACATGTGATAATAAGTTACATGATTACACTCATGTACTCCACCCCTACTTGACGCCATGTGTTAATGCATCGCAACGGACGTTAACGTTTTGCATATCACTGCGAACTCCGAAAATTGCCGAACACGAAAAATATAACACCAATTGTTATTTTAACCCTTCGTCTCAAATCGAAAGGCAGACGACACTTGCAAATACAATTCTTCAATAACTATTTTTTTCATTTTTTGCGTCCAAAACATAGCCTATGACCCCTCATTGGAACGAGCTCTTCTAGCTCGTTCCAATGAGGGGTCATAAGCTATGTTTTTTAGATAAAAAGTGAAAAAAAATAATGAAAATTGGATAGAGATTTTTGTGAATAGCGCTGATCGGTTTTGGTCATTACATTGGGTAAAGGGTTAAATGTTATTAAATTGCAATTTACTGTTAATATTTATAACTTGTGTGTGAATTACAACTTTTAATTGACATTTTGTTAAAAAAAATCATACAGATCTTTAATTTATTTGATAGATTATCACTCTCAGAAAAAAATGAACGTGCGTCGCGGGTGTTGTTTTTGTTTCTGTGTGTGATAGTCTATCATAAAACATTAAACAAAGGGCAGTCTGTTTACATTGTCAAAATGGGTTTGTTTGTTTGTTTGTTTGTTGGTGGTTAACGTCACATATTTATGCACAATGGCTAATCGTGACACAACATGGCGATGAAG
Source organism: Pictodentalium vernedei (assembly GCA_031216915.1). Classification (NCBI taxonomy): domain Eukaryota; kingdom Metazoa; phylum Mollusca; class Scaphopoda; order Dentaliida; family Dentaliidae; genus Pictodentalium; species Pictodentalium vernedei. Next base: position 348,304,793 of record CM062290.1, read on the forward strand.
TCAAGGATAGTCAATCGTTGATCAACATGTTGCCCATTTTAGAGGACTTTCACCCCAAGCATTGGTGACTGGGTCCTATTTTACTAGTAAAGCGGAACTGGTTTACCGCAGTAAACAAGTGCTGCTTACTTCCCGGGGTTCCCACGGGGAGTCAAAATGGGTACAATGGCGCATGATACCAGATACAACAAGAAAACGTTTGCGGAAGCACAAGCGCGCGAGAAAATGCCAATGAAACACTCTTATTTTGTACATATATCACGCAATCTCTTCATATTACAACATAAATATGAAACATTCTGGGAACAAACTTGAATATCTCACTAAAAGACGACAAATACCACACCTCAAAGCATTGTAACTGGTGGTTCACAAGATATTATTTTAAAATAAATAATATTAAATAAGTTTAATGAACAGAGCTCCAAACTATGTGGGTGGGGGGTTAATATCTTCATTCACAAACCACTTGACAGGGCACCACACACACACACAAAGATACCCCCCCCCCCCCCGGGTTGTACCCGGTGCTTCGTTAATTCACTTTTTGATGTTTATTCCTTTTATTGGCATTTGGAACCTAATATTATTGCGTCCGTGGAAATATTGCCCACCCGTGGAAAGTGACCAGTCCACGGCGGCCGTACTGTATATACGGTTTCATTTGAGTTTTTCCTTTGTTTGTTTGTTTGTTTGTTTGTTTGTTTGTTTGTTTGTTTGTTTCCCAATTCAATTGAATCTTCCTGAAAAATAAATGCCATATTAACTGTGTCAAGAACTTCCCCAAGTAATACACGCGCATGCGTGCTAAATGAGTCGAGCAGACAAAATGCTTCATGCGGATACAATGATCGAAATCAGAACTGCCAATCTGGATGCTAAAAGTATAAGCAACATCGGTCCCTGTCTGTAGTTTGATGACGGTTGATGATATTCTTGATAGATTTTGCGGCATGATTAACTTTAATGATAGACTGTACTTTCAATTATCATAGTTGTCTTACATTAAGATGTCGTGATAATCAAGCATGTCTGCTTTAATGAAAACACAGAACACAAAGTACTTCCGTCTGGTAAATGTACACGGAAAAATAGTCTGCGTTATTCTCAGCATGATCGACAAGACATGGCAGCAGTCTAAATTCAGTCAACTCCGGCACACTGTGGTAGAACGTGTGTTTTTTTAAAATATTCCCTTTTCCAACAAGATTACGTCTGTTTTGGAACTCATTAGCCCTCACGCACGAGGTTTCTATGAGATAGGGATATTTGGTGGTTATATAATTGTATTTCTAGAAACTACTCTTGCGTAACTAAACCTATAGGAGCACACACGACATCCCCACTCTCAGCCCTAAATTTTCTTCAATACATCACCCTTCAATCGTTTGCAGGTGGATTTTTTTTTCGTCGTTTAAAAACTGATGTTCTTGCACAGATATTACTCGCTTTTTCTCATTCATTGGTATACGTCTACGATTTCAATTAACCCTCAGCTGCCACGCCCACTTTCACAATATTTGAAGCATCTATGCAATCGTCCTGTATTTGTACGGAAGTTTAACCCTTTGAAAAACCCAGAGTCCGCCTTTCCGGCCCAGTAACATGATACTTCATAATTTCATTAAGTAGGTTGACTTTTGAGTGAAGATGTGGTGTAGACCAATCAATATTTTCAACGTGCAGCCCCAAGGCTGCACGTTGAAAATATTAATTGGTCTCCCCCTAAATAAAGAATATGGACTCTGCCGGTTGGTGCCATTAAACTGATATGGAAGATACCACTTGGGTCAAAGGGTTAAGAGAACATTTATAACACACTATTATTTTATTGATTTTTTTTTAGGTTTAACAACACTTTAAACAGCACGGACGCATCGTGGCGGTAGTTGTACGGGTGAATGGAAGCCAGAGTACCGACAGAGAACCATCGAACAACTGTGAGTAACTGACGAACTCTCCAACTTATATCCCGATAGGAGCAGCGTAAGCATCGGTTAAAGACATGTGTACCATCGACGTACAGTATGCAAAAGTAAACTGCGCCAACGTGCCCCCATTTGGGCAACTGCGATTAAGTGTCTTCGGGGATTCTTTTGGATGTCTAGAGGGGCCGAATATGGGACCCTTTCCAAACCAAGACAAACTATACAATAATGATAAAACTTGGTGATCTGACTTATATACGGATTGAAAAGGGGTCAGTGAGTGCTCTGAGATCCCATTCTAACGGTGTATTACATCACAGGATTTCGTCAGCTTATGGAAGAAACTCGCGTAATCGCTTCGGAATTCTAGTTTGCTCAGTTTAAAGCATTGCATTAAAATAGTGGTAAACTTATCAATATTACAACGACTGTCTCTTGTTTAAAAGCATTTGACCAGAGTGTTACTGGAAAAAGGCTAAAGTAACTATTGCTCAGGTCGCCTTAAATGTTAATGTACGCAGGCCTATATAGGCTATAAAGTTAATGAAGAATAGAGAAAGAGGGGACCATGCGGCGATCTCACTATTTGGCAGTATGCAGTATAACCCGAACAGGGTAGTGAGTTGGTGACTTTTCAAAATGATTGTCTTGAAAATTTTGGAATCATCACTCGCATTTACCCGAGAGGTCTGCAGTGACTAAAGTGTGATCGACGTTCAGGTTATAACCGGTAACTCTTTATTACATGTCACCTTTATACAGACCCGAAACTGGAAGGGTGGGGGAGGGGTGGACGATTTGCCTCGTGACCCTGTCTCTCGCAGTTTTTGTGGTGTGTCCGAAATATTGTCGGTAACGCCAACATTTTCCCCAGTCAATTAATTTGAAAACAACCTGACCATTTGGCGAAACCACAATTCTCATTATGGAAAAATACCCTTAGTCCACACAAAATAAATTAATTGATTCTCAGGTATTTTGTTTTCAAATCAGTGAGGAAGGGAGGGATGGAGGGAGTGTTTTATTTTTATTTTTTATTTTTCTTTTGCAAAAAGTGAGCAAACATGGAGTGCATTTCGGCTGTGTTTTTACACACAGAAATATAGAAAGTGCATATTTATACAAATAAATTCATTTTTAATTTGAAAAATAAAACATTCCTCTAAAAACAAACTGTAGGTACGGCAATTCAAAGGCATCATATTCTTTCGATGCTCTCTAGATTATCTTTAAAGTAAAAGTATTTAATCTATGGAGATTTGCCTCGCTACAATTTATGTAAGAGTGCCTGCACTCCCATAAATTATAACAAGGCAAACATACTGAAGACACAACTAAATAAATATGCATCAACCAAAACATGTAAAAAGTTTCGGATCTCTAATATTGGAAGACACTGAAAGGCAATAAAAATGTCCAATGAGGGGTGTTAAAATTCAAATTATTTTTCTGTTTTTATTTTGCATGTTTTAAAATTCTTTTTTTTTCCTCTTCCTGGTTCCTTCTCCATTGTTTTTCTCTTTTCATTTCATTTGTTTATAATAGTTGCCTTGTATTCTTGGTCCTCTGCGCACTGTTATCGAAATATTAAAATTTCAAGAGACATATAAAATATACCCACAGTTGTTTGGTGAAGTGGTGTTAATCGAGAGCCTTTTACACCAAGCTACTTTGGGTATATTTTATTTATACCATGATCGTCAGATTAATAAGAGTTTAAATGATGAGTAAATCAATATTCACACGTGCAAATCTGTTTTTGTTTACATGGGCACCGATGGATGGTACTTCCGCTGGCAATTTTATAGCCGAAACGAAACGGAAAATGAAATGCGCAAATTACGGTGTCTTTTTCATTTTAATAACATAATAACACATTATTTCGAGTTATGGATGCTTTATTAACATGAGACAACGTATGTTTGTTAATTTTTGATCTTATGAAGTAAACTTGTTTAAAAACGTAATAAATAATTGCCGGTTTCATTTCATTCTTCACGAGGCGACGAGTGATAAATTTAGACAAGTTTGCATTCAAGGCGAGGTCACCAAAGGTCAACTTGGATGTAGTTCCACTGTAGGTGTAAATTTTTACTATTGAAATGCCATTGCTGGCGTGTTCACCACGGTTGGTGTGTGAAGCTAAAATTTATGTCATAGGCTTTTTTTATATACAATAGACTAGGTAATCATAGTACAAAAATGTTTATTACACCCCTAACGCCTAATTATAATAGGAATCGGTAAAAAAATAAATTGCGTTCTCCCCTCACTAGTGAGATCAAAAGCCTCGGTGATTAACATTTCGTGTGAACTTGAAATTTACAAATGAATTTTCACAAGCGCAAAACAAAAGTTGTTCTCGCTCCACTAGTGAGTATAACAAGACGGAAGCCAATGAACCTCGGTACCCTGAAAGTGGGTTATAGCAACATCCAGGGTCTCCACCGGAAAGTAAGTGAAATTGCTACATTGATCGAGGCAGAAGAGTTTGATGTCATGTGCTTAAGCGAGACGTGGGTAAGACACGAGGAACGGGTAGACCAGGTAAGCGGGTGTGTGTGGATAGGTGTAGGGCGAACGGAAGGCCAGAAAAAGGGGGAGGGGTAGGCATGTACATTAAAGAGGATTTAAAACCGTCGCTGATCACAGATCTGGAAGATATCATCACCTCGGCTGAGGTGTCAAAAGAAATTGGATGGGTAAAGATCAGTCTGAGAAACAAAAGCATTGCCCTTGGGATTGTGTACTGTGCGGTGGAGGAAAGTAAACCCGAGTGGAATGACTCGATATACTCAACACTAAGGTCCAATATCACTGAACTAGAAAACAGGGGGCTCGGTATAATTCTGATGGGCGACTTTAATGGACACATAGGTGATAAAGAAGAAGGCATAGAGGGTGGGGACAAGAAAGTCAACAGGAATGGAAGGAAGCTGTTGAACTTCACAAATGAGCTCGGTCTGAAGATTCTGAACAGGGACGCTAGATGTAAGGGGAAATGGACCTGGGAGAGAAACGACCGAAAATCAATAATTGACTACATTCTCACAGATATGAATTTATGGAGGGAGGTGATAGGGGTAGAAGTGGACGATGAGGGAAAAATGGAGTTGGATAGTGATCACAACTTGATTACAGTGACGATGAGGGCCAAAAACCTAGAGAAAAGCAAAGGAAGATTCAAGGAGGTTTGGGAACTCAAAAAGGATGCCGACTGGGCGAAGTTCGAAGAAAAACTGAAACCAAAGCTTGCAGCCGTACACAAGGGGGGCAGTGTCCAGAAGATGGCCGACGCCATAGTTGCGAGCCTAGTGGAGGCAGGGAAGGAAAGTGTAGGAAAGATTAGGGTGCCAACACGGGAACTTGGGTACAGAGTGAACGAAGAACTGAAAAGGACTATAAAGGTTAGAAAAGCTAAATGTGCTGCATACAGGAGAAGTAGAAAACTTAAGGGGGTGGAAAGCAATGCGGCCATGGTAGCAAAGGAAGAATACCAACAAGCACGAAATAAAGTAAACAAGATTAAAGACGACAACCGGAGAGTGCGAAATAGCAGTCTTATGAGGACGATAAGAACGACAGGGGGGTCGAGTTCGAGCGTATTTTGGAAATGGGTGAACAAACGTAACAAAGGGAATAACCCACAGAGCATTAAAGTAGATGGCAGAGTTACAGAAGAGCGAGATCAAATCGCATTAGAACTAGTCAAGCACTGGGAAAAGGTAAACGATAAGCGATGGGGCATGGGGATTCCACCAGGGTGTCCGAACCAGGTCGAGGAAAATCTATCGAACTTCGTGTGCAGCGAAATCAAACTGAGGAGGTGCGAAGGGTGATCTCGAAATTAAGGAATGGAAAAGCGGGAGGGGTGGACGAAATTCCTAACGAGTTCATCAAAAAAGGGGGAGAGGAACTCTTGGAAAGCCTAACTGTCCTATTCAATTTAGCCATAGAAAATCAGGAGGTCCCAAAGGAGTGGAGGGAAAGTAAAGTGACATTTATTCACAAAAAGGGGGAAAAGACGTCTTGGATAACTATCGAGGGATCTCTGTCAGCAGCAACATTGGAAAAGTCTTTTGTAAAGTCCTGTATGGGAGATTAGAGGAGGTGATCGAAGAGAAGGGTTTTTTGGGAGAAATCCAGAATGGCTTCAGGAAGGGAAGGAGAGTCACTGACCATCTTTTCACGCTATCCCAAATGATAGAATCCGCAAAAGCAAAAAAGAAAAATATGTTCATGTCCTTTTCGGATGTTAAAAAGGCATATGATAGAGTATGGAGGGAGGGTATGTGGCGCAAGCTGGAGGCTCTGGGCTTGGGGGCGAGTTTGTTGGGATTATGAAAGCATTATATAAAGATGTACAGAGTGAACTTAGCTTGGGAAACATTACAACAAAACGTGTGCCTATGGAGATAGGCCTAAAACAGGGGTGTATCTTTTCGCCAATTCTTTTTGCATTGTACATCAAAGGTTTAGGAGATGAACTCCTGCATAGCGACAAGGGGGTTGCAGTTGGTGACTTGAAGATCTCAGGGCTATTTTTTGCAGACTATATGGTGCTAGTGTCAGAAAGCGAAGAGGGGCTAGCGAACATGCTGGGAATTGTTGGGACATATGGGAGCAAATGGAGACTCGAACTTAATGAAAGCAAGAGCAAAGTTATACCCGTGGGCCGCAAAGTGGACCCCACTCGAAGGTGGAGAGTGGGGGAGTTCTGCATTCCGGAAGGTAGCAGTAGACTTTTTAGTGTAGGAGAGACAAGTGACTATGAGTACCTGGGGGTAAATATAAACATCACAGGAAGAGGCATCTACCGAAACCACACAAATAAATTGATTCTGGAGGGGAAGCGAATCCTTAACCAAATGAAACTTATAGGGAGAAACAGTTTCAATAAGGTTTTCGTGGGGAAAACTATTTGGGAAATGGTGGGTCTGCCAAGTATAACATACGGTACGGAAGTTGTACCCTTAAACGACACAGTTGTTAAGAGCTTGGAAATCCTGCAGAACGATGCAGGCCAATGGATAACAGGCTCGAGTAATGCCGCAGCGCTGGAAGCGATCAGGGGTGAGCTTGGATGGATGAGGATCAAGGAGAGGATAGACCTATTGAAACTCGGTTATCATAATTATTTGATAAATCTTCCCGATAGCCGATGGTGTAAAGTAATGTTCCTGAGAACTTTCAACTCAAATATCAAGACGGGGTGGATGGTCCAAGTGAGGGAGCTAGTAGAAAACTACTCATTGGAGATTTCGGACCTTGACGTTGGGGCAAACCAGGGCAAAAAGATCGTCAGAGAAAGGGTCATGGAGGATTGTAACCGTAATTGGCAAGAGGGGGTCAAATCAAAGAGATCTTTGGGTGGCCTACGTGATAAAGAGAAGCCTGGTTTTGAAGAGTACCTTGATGGCACCTTTGGGGGGGGGTCACTGTTGTTCAAGCTGAGGTCGCGGTCCCTGGAGCTGAGGGGAAAAATTGGGAAAAACAGTGAAAAGGAGTGCCAGATGTGTAACTTGGGCGTGGTGGAGACCCTGGAACACTTTCTTATCGAATGCCCAAAATACCAGTCTAAAAGAACAAAATTCATGGGGAGTATAATGGGGAAGTGGGATGGTAGAATGAAGGACATGTGGTTAGGGGGCGACTCAAAGGAGAGGGTTAATATACTAATCGAAGTGATTGGGAAGAATGAGGCAAGGGATGTCATCAAGCAGTTCGTCTCCTAGTGCTGGGAGGAGAGAAGAAGCGCGGGAATAGGGAGGCAGTTGGTAGAACATGGGTAACCAAGGCCTTCTCATACGAGAACCGCGACAAATCAGCGGCCGGCCGAAGTGTTATTATTATTAAGACGTCATAATTACGTCATTTCGCCAACAATCCCGAAAACTATTTTGTTTCGATGTACACAACATCCAATGTGATCTGTGTCAGCGGAAACACCGATCAGCTGATTGTGAAAAAAGATTTCTTGCGTGGTATGGACGTCGGTTTGGATCGTTTCAGTTGAAGCTTCAAATGAAAGGGGTATAATAAAAAGAAAATCTAATGTTTTCTTGTGAATACCGGGATTAATCTCATTCGTGAGTGAGAGAATTTGTATTTTCTCTCGCAGCAAGCTGCTCGTGAAAATACGAATTCTCTCACTCACTCATGAGATAAATCCTGGTATTCACAAGAAAACATTAGATATCCTCCATTTCTCATATTTCAATTGGGAAATCAACCAATTTAATGCCATTTGACAGAGCTCCTTGAGATCTGTCAAACTGGATTGAATTGGTTAAATTTCACATTTGCATTATGGGAACATTTTTTGCTTGCAATTTCCATATTTCGACACTATGTTTAATTATCGTTTGTCACGCCGCTGTATTTGCATTTAATTCTTATCGTTTCTGGAGAGGAATGGGGTTGCTAAGTTTTAATTTAAGCAACTATCTTCTTATATACTCACTATATATGCAAATAAGACGTGTTCTTAAACTGAACTGTGTGTTATTAGCTTACAATAAATAACCAGGTGCCACCTGGTAATCGTAACAGTTATATGCAGTGGTACAGTAGATGTATAATTTTAAATCGATGCAGGTTCTTCAAAACAAGCGGCTACACTTTTCAGCCAGCGAGCGAAGTCTAATTTATTTTTACACTTTATCCCATAAATTGCCGTTTATTTGAACAATAAAAGTCTTGGATAAATTTTGCTTTATTCACCTAGTAGCAGCTGCTAGTGGGTGATAAATTTTCCACGTAGATTTAACACTGAAAGAATTTATTCCTATCGTAGAGACCGACTGGTTGACCTCTGACCTCTACCGCATTCGTGTTGTCATGGCCTTTTTACATTTGTGGGAGACATAATGAACCGACGTTTATCAAACGTTGATCCACGCTGAAATGTTTAGTTTTAGAATATATGGCACATTTCAACTATGTCTTACAATAAAAGGAACAACAATTAACAAAGAAAACACAAAGTAAATCAATCGAGTCCAAGCGTTGAAAAGCATACAAGTTCGATTGTGAAAGGCGGGGGCATGATGAGTGATGTTTCATTTTCCAAATTAGGAAAGTGTAAATAAACAAATGCACGTGTCGTCTGCTTTGATTATAAAACTCAAATTGAATCGACGACGAAAAAGACAACAACAATAAACAAAGAAAATAAGAAAGATGAACATTGTTCATTTAATAAAGTATTTTTGCAACTTTAGCTCAAGTTTGTAGGGGAATTATTTTTAGACAGAAATATATCACTGCGCCTTGTTTATTTTTGGCAGTTTTGCTTGTCGATCGAATTGGACAATGTACTCCTCATTTCTCGCAGTCTTTTGTAGCGAGTAACAACACGATTTCGTCTCGGCTGCCCTGTAAATGATTTATGGGATAAACAAAATAAACGTATAGTGTTTTCAAGTAAAAATTTATTCTACTCGTAGGATTAAGAATGAAATCGACCCGACAGAGGCTCGTCGGTTTCATTCTTTATCCTACGAGTAGAAAAGTACTTTTACTTGAAAACACTATACGTTTATTCTATATTTATCTGATAGAACTAGGCCGCGACACTAGCACACAAATCGTGTATAGCAAATATGTTCATTTTTGCTTCAAAAACTCAGTTTATGATCCTCTCATAGAACGGATCCCAGAAAGAAATCATACGTTATGTTTTGTGGGCAAAAATGTTTAAAAATAATGAAATTTGAATAGAGATTTTTTGAAATAACACAGGCTGGGTTTTTTCACTAAGTTAGGTAAAGAGATAAATTAATTTTGTTCAAAACGAATGAAATATTTTAGGACGGAGAATGGACACGCAAGGGGTGTATAGGATTCTTCGACCTTAATGTTAATTATATTTATTTACTTGTGTTTAAGGTTAGTTTCAGCACCTACGTTTCAGCATCTATGGCTATAACATGACCACAACTTGAGTATGAAGTCATGTTTAGCCATTCGTTCAGACCTGTTTTGCCCACTTTAAAGGACTTCCATCCAAGCGTTCGTTACCAGTCCTATTTTACCAGTAAAACGGGGCTTGTTTACCACAGTAAACAGGCATTGGCCGCATTGCTCCACTTGCCGTGGTCCCCCATGTTCGATGGGTCCATTCTACGTAACGGAGCAGAAATCATATGCAATGGTCTTTGGTCCCGGGTTTTAAACACAGGAATCTCAATTAATGGAAGATCTGTGAAGATGCAACTGCTTGAATTTAATTTTTTATCACTTATGTCAAGCAGGAATTCCACCAGGCATAGGACTGAGTGCAAACCATTGAACTGAAAACCGTAAAGTATTTTGGAGGTTGGCCCCGACGGCACCGGGTCTCGGGTACCCAATCGCCTCGCCGTAAGTGCTTTGTCACCATACCAACTGGGGTCGCCGTTAGCTCAGTTGGTATGGTATGTCTGTGATTTGTGTAATATAAAGTATTGTTAGCGAAACGGAATGTGAAGGAATATTCATATCAAAGCACGGAAAAACAGCAAAATTCAGTAATAGACCTGATTAAGATGTGAAGCATGATAGATGACTAATGCTTCGGGCATAAAAGATCGCATCAAAAGAGATGGTTTTGACAACACAAATGAGACATACGAAGAATTTTTCAGGACTAATATGGATGAAATACTAGAGTTTACTGAATTAATGAAGAGGTTGATCAATCAAAAGATTCCATGGATTAACTTATGGAAATCCCCTAGTTTGAATAGTTAGAGCCATTATACAGTAAACAGGGTGTAAAAGTTAAAACAAAAGGCCGTGAGTTACAGTCTTCTTGTATCAACATTTCTATTAACCATTTACTCATCATGAAAAACAGACAAATCTTGCAAACAAAATTCTTGAATTACTAATTTTTTTCATGTTTGGTCTCAAAAACATAGGCTATGACCCCTCTTTGGAACGAGCTCGTCGAGCTCGTTCCAAAGAGGGGTCATAACCTATGTTTTTGAGACAAAAACTGAAAAAAAATAATGAAAATTAATTGGCGATTTTTGTGAATAGCGGTGGCCTTTTTTGACCGTTACGTTAGTTAAAGGGTTAAAATGTTGCTATGTTCTCGTCTATAGAATTTCAAGTTCTTGAGAATAAAGGTTGAGGTAAAATATGAAAAAAATACCCAGCTTTCGTCAGTGTGGTGTTGAGTACACTGGCCACTGGTTATACCAAATCGCGTAAACAACAATTTATAAAACCAATCAACAGTTTTGATTTTTCGTAAATTGTGTTCAACTCTAAAAGCGCTTCAGTTTGGCTATTATATTTTTATTATTCTCTTCAATTGTTAACTGCCCTATTCCCTTGAAATTCAAATTGATCAGATTAGTATTTAGCCAATTAACAAAAGTGATGAAGTTCAGCAGGCATACAACCAGTTCGTACTCCCAGCTGTCCACATCATGAGAGTTTGTCTACAGTTATTTATTTTCCGCTAAGCGTAAGCCATTCATGTGTAATGGAAAAGGTGCTGATTTAGGCATTGGTCTCACAGTACTCAACCCTTTATCGCAGGCTTTTACTCTGGCTGTTCAAAAGGTTTTGTGCCAGCAGTTTAAGATCATTTATGTCAAAAATCACTGTCTGGATAGTAACCTTAGGCTATACGCAGATAACGATCGATCTGGTCAACGATATAACCGGGGCATTATCATTGCAGTATTTTTAGTAATACGAGCTCTTCTTTGTATTATCGACGAAGGAAATACTTGGTTTTATTTGTTTGTTTTATTGGTGTTTAGGGTCACATATATCTGCACAATATCTAATCGTGACAGCAAAATGGATATGCAGGAAGGTCCAGCCAATCTTTTATAACCATGATTTTACCATATTTTAGAGGACTTCCACTCCAGGCTTTGGTTATCGGGTTCTATTTTACCAGGAAAACGGAGATTGTGTTCCACAGTAGGGAAGCACTGCTTCACTTCCCGATGTTTCCAGGGAGAGGAATTTTTTTATCCCGTGGTGAATTCTTTTGCAGGGCCATTTTATAATCTCTAGCTTATGGTGTCAGATATATGGCCAGAGTCTCGAAACGACGATAGTAGGGCCCTGCGAATCACAGATTTTCGAATTGAATCGAATCTCGAATTGACTCGAGAATTTTATTCGAAATCGAATCGAACCTCGAATCGAATCAGGGGCTTCTTGAAGGTGACCGATTGGGAAAGGGAGGTGGGGGAGGAGGGGGGCTGTAAACCTAATTTGTTCTGACTGTGATGGCTCAAGCCACGACTGATAAAATATTCCAACTACATCATCAAGGCATGCCTTCTTCGATAGCATGCCTTGGTGATGTAGTAGGGATATTCGCCAGAAAGGATTATAGTTCAAAGAACGAGAATTACCGGTACTAGGCACTAGGAATAGCTCATTGTCGACATTGTTTAAAAACTTTAAATTTGCTTTCATCAGTGGAAATAACGAGTAAGATTGGAATAAGCATAGTGGTAGCATGGGTGCAATTGATTCGTGTTACTTTTGCGAGAATTACACTCGGTCCTTCTTTTCAGCATTATTTATGTACAATTTCCATCTGAACTGTGTACTTTGTGAGATGACGTAGATGACTGATACCAGGCTGTGTTCCTGTGAAAAGATTCGAAATTAAACGAATCGGGCAGCCGATATCAAATCGAACCGTACAGCGACTTAAGATTCGAAATCCAATCGAATAACGAAGCTTCCCAGAGCACTAGGCGATGGGAGGAGTATGGGAGAGTGTAAGCGGGACATGATGGACCTCCGCAACATTTGCAGTCCAAAATTATTTATTTATTTATTTATTTATGTTTAAGGTCACAAATGTATGCACAATGGCTAATCATGACCGTGACAGTTTTACGGGTGGAGGAAGCCGGAGTACCCGGAGAGAACCACCGAGCGACGACGAGCAGCTGCCAGCTCCCCAACATCGTAACTCCGCACTGCAGCACAGGCAGGGTTAGATTGGTTGAAGACATGCGTACCATCGACGTGCAGTACGCCTTAGTACACGGCGTCATCGTGCCCCCACGCGGGCAATGGAGATGAAGTGTCTTGCCCAAGGACACAACGCGGTTGCCGCAGGTGGGATTCGAACCGAGGACCTCTCGGCTTGCAGCCTGCACCTCTACCTACTGAGCCACCGCGCTCCCAACCAAACAAAACACACACTCAGTTTATGAAGCATTTATAGAGAAACAAGTGCTTTTTCAAAGAAGCAAAGGTGGTCTTCTAGAACCCAACCAGTTAAAAGCGTTCTTGGTGAACATTAAATTTTCAAAATCCTTAGCAAATGATCTCTTTTTTAAGGTTTCTGTTGCACAGTGATGAATGTATTGATTTTATGTCGTCAGCGAAAATTACATTTTAAAATTCTCCAACTATTTTGTTACTTCCTAACAGTGGTGGACTGATATTGACATGTATGCATCATTACATAAAACACATCAACAGCCTCAGGTATTCATTAGTCAACGGGAAGTTTCCTGGAATCGAAATAGTTTTATAACTACGTAAATTAGGGTGTTTACTGAATTTTATTCCTAACCACTACACTGCCAGATAACAATTGAAGTTCACATTTCATAAGTGAAATAGTCTGTTTTTCCCTGTAATATAAACGTTCTAAGTTATTCTGATGAATTGACGGTAACAAACGCTGAGGTTTGCGGCTCAGAGCCGCAAACCTCAGGCTATGTTACCGTCAATTCATCACATTAACATATATGTTCCAGAAAGACCCTACCCAGAGTCAAAAACCAACATCGTAAAATGAACAAGGCAACTTGAATGAATAAGGCAACTTTAACGATAACAATTTTAGTAAATAAACCTCCCGTGAATCCCACGACGTTACTGGACAACAGAAACTCAATAACTTGGATAAAGATCGAGGTTACTCCATCCCAGTTCAATTCATGAACCTACAAGTGGATTGTGAGTGTACATTCATAGAATGATCACTGGCCACCAAATATAGGCAGTATGCACTTTGAATCTCCTCCCATTGTTATAATCTTTTCAAATATTTCACTTGGTGACATCAGACGGTAACATATGCCACTGGAGACGTAAACATAGAAAAACTAAGTGCGCTCTCGTCCAATCAGAGGGCGAGGATTTTAGTCTTATTGGAACCTGTATATCGGTATGTCCAAGGTACAAAAGTGTGCTTGTGAGGGGAGGAGGGGAGGGGGGGGGGTGGCTAAATGATTTTTCAGTTGCATTTTAGTAACTTTTTGGGATATCAGAAAAGATATTCTCTTTCGTTGTCAACTATTTTCGAACGCAACAATAGGCCGATTGAGACCAGGGGTATACATTCTGTGGAGCGTTACACCCCAACATCGAAAAATCTCCCGATAATGGGTTTCATGATGGGTGGGACAAGAAATTATAAAATACAAAGTTAGGCAGACGTCCTTGTTTGCCCAGCGAAAATATACACACGCTTTGGAGTACTCAGTTGGGAAGAATCTCTTGCTGGCCCGACAAAAATATGCACAGATTAGAAAGTGCAATAAATGCCCGACACAATAGATCGGTAAAAGGATATGACAAACTCTTAAATTGCCGTTTTCATGCCAAACTTCCAGTAAAAATCCTATCTTCAAATGTCATATAACTTGAACTGAATGATTATGTACACTCTAAAATCAGTTCGGTTAAAAATTAATCCAGTTGGGTTCATATTCACTTAATCTTTTGATTTGGATTAATTTTTAATTCTACTGATATCAGAGTGTAGGGGGGTACAGTACTTTACATATTATTTCACCTGTTGTAGGTTTAATATACAGTATTTTATCTTAGAAAGTAGTAGTATAAGTCTTTGATAAAAGCAGTTGGTACAGTTAAAACTAGAAGTCCTGTCATGAACTGTGTGCTTATCTAGGCTTAATTGCGATTAAGAATTGCACGAATTGCCATATCGAATGGCATCCAAAGCACGGCAGGTTCTCATGGTTACTCATAGCAAACACAGGCAATGTTTCTGCCAATGGACCTCCGGGTTACCCGGAGGTTCATTGGCTGAAACATTGCTTGTGCACAGATCATATGTACAGAATTTGATCGCCTTACTATAGTCATAACGCGTAGTGTAACGCGCAGATCGACGTGCTATTTGTGCGCATTTCATAACAGGACTTCTAGTTTCAACTGTATGTTCCAAATAGTTAGGTCAATATCTCTGATCCGTCGAGCACAGACGTCCCATAATCCCCCCCCCCCCCCCACCCTCTAAAAATGCTGTTTGTTAGTTACGGACCTGATAGGGACACGGAAATAACAACTATTACTTACACAGTAGATGTGTTGGTACATTAGGTATAAAAGTACTAAAGATTTTTCCATAGCCAACCACTATAACAATATTGAGCAATGATGCAAGATTTGAGTACAACTCTTCAAACATTTTTTAAATCAATTTTTTTTCTGAAGGCTGCTTAGTTTCGGAGATTGCATCATTTCCGGGTGCAACTTTTCAAAGCGGGTAACTCTAATTTAAATATTTAGTGTTTTCATACCTATAATTATCCACAACCCAACCAAAAATACATTTTACCTATTTCATTTCTGCATTAAAATTCAAATTTTGGTTTAGGAAATATGTTCTTTTAAAGAAAGGTGTCCAAACTTTGAGAACTGAGCCTAAACATTGTAGCCACCCCCCCCCCCACCTCCCCCCCCCCCCCCCCCCCCCAGTAAATCTTTGTTAATCATCGTAGATTTACTCCGAGGGATTGTTAGTCTCTGAAAATTAATGTGAGGGGATTATGTCCAAATAGGATTTTCTCCTAGGGACTTTCATCCGTGGGGGATTTTGTCCAAGAGCATTTTGTTTGGATACCTATAACAGTCGCTTTCTGGCACATAGAACATATTGGAACCCATGGGACGAAACAACTTGCGCCAGTTGGTGCATCATTAAAAAAAAACACGTGAAAGTGATTATGAAGGAGAATGGGAGTCACCCTGCAGCAGTCCTCTAAAATTGATGCAAACGCTCAAGCCACCAGTCAAATTCTGCATGGAATTCGACACTGAAGTGGCCTTGAGCCAACCTAGTCCTTAAATAGTCTATCGTCTATGTTTTGAATCAATTGTCTGGAATATTCCAGTTGGTTGGTAAAGTGAACGCTTTTCCGTCCAACTGAAATATGTATTCCTGACGATTGAATCTAAAAAATATTGTAAACTTTTATTTTCTTTGAATCAATGCAAGAAATGTTTCTTGTGCAATCAAGACTTGGTTTGACCTACAGTACGCGGGGAGTGGATTTTAACTAAATCACCCGCAGAGTAGGGTTATCACCCAAGCTATAACTTTCAAATTCTGTACATATCGACAAAAAACACAAGCAATGTTTCAGCCAATGGACCTCCGGGTTTAACCCGGAGGTCCATTGGCTGAAACTTTGCTTGTGCTGGTTATGCTCTGCAACAAATTTGCAATTATTGCTTGGGTGGAATCTCCACTCTGCGAGTGATTTAGTGATAATACACTCTCCATGTACTGTAATTTGTAATAACTTCAACAGTACCATCAGATATTATTATTATTATTTATTGGTGTTTAAGGTCATATACTTATGCACAATGGCTAATCATGACCGTGGCAGTGGAGGAAGCCGGAGTACCCGGAGAGAACCACCGAGCAACGACGAGCAGCTGCCAGCTCCCCAACATCGTAACTCCGCACTGCAGCACAGGCAGGGTTAGATTGGTTGAAGACGTGTGCACCATCGACGTGCAGTACGTCTTAGTACACGGCGTCATCCTGCCCCCATGTGGACAATCGGGGTTAAGTGCCTTGCCCAAGGACACAACGCGGGAGTCCGAATCGATCGCTCAGACAGTCACCCATCCAAGGACTAACCGGGCTCGGCGTTGCTTAACTTCGGTGATTTGCCGAGAACTGGATACCGCAACGTCACCGCCCCCTGCCCCCACCCCACCCCCACCCCACCCTCACTATCAGATATGCTTGTTTATTAAATAAGTATGAATGAAGACTCATCACAGCTACAGTTGTACGCTTACTCTTATTTTTGCAAATAAAAGTACAGATAGGAATAAAAGTAAAGGGTGGAACCTTTATCAAAATTAAATAAACGTACAGGCCCAATTGAGGGGTGGGGGAGTAATGCTAGTTAATCTTATCTGAATGCCATCTTATTTTCCAGTATCACAGTTAGTTTTATTGAAGAAAACTAAAAGGTCGTCCCCTGAGTTCCAATGTGTTCTATGTGCCTACTGACAGCCTATTGGAGTGCCTACTGGCAGCCTACTGGCACATAGAACACACTGGCCCTCAGGAGACGATGTGTTCATGCATCATGCTTACAACAATGAATATACTGCGCTAAAAAAGAATATCACACAACCTAATGAAGATTTACTGATTTGAAGATCACCCACCTGATGGAAGGGTAATTTTGATAAACTTACAGTTCCAAATAAGGTGCATACAGGGTGGAAAAATTCCCCCAAATAAATAAACATACATGTATGTTTATTAGGAACACAAAAGTACGCCGCTTAGTCCACGTGTTGGTAACATCTTGATGTTTTCAATGGGAATTCAATACTTATTGATTGGAATATCTATAACATGGGTACTGTCGGAAAACGGGCTTTGTCGCCGCTGGAAGAAATAGATTCACGCTGCGTATTCAGCCGAAACTCAAGGCGTGTCGCCTGAATCCGCGCGTTAACGTATGTTTCACCGTGGTGAACCCGCCCGTTTCACTTTTGTTGGGATGGTTCATATCCTGAAGGGGTCAATGACTTTTCCTCAAAAAGCATAAATCAACACCGAAAACATCAATTTTAATACATATAAATAGAAATAAATATGGTAATTTGTGACTTTCATTAAATCCAATGAATCAGAAAACAAAACTTCAATCACCCCATACCCACACAGTTTTTGAGTCACTTGCGGGCCCACATTCTCTGTTGTCGCTGGTTTTCCTCCTTCTCGGTGGTGTTTGTTCTTGGGCACCTCTTCACTTCACTCTTTCAGTGCCTTCGCACGGCCACTAACGTATTGTCACTTCACCGGGCGCCTTTGCTCTAAAATGTGACGACGAAATGTCACTGTATCATTGTCGTCACACGGCCTCTAACGTATTGCCACTTTACTATATCGCCTTCCTTCTAACAAGTGACGGAATATCACTCTATCACTGCCGTCGCACGGCCACTAGCTTATTGTCAGTTTACCAGTTTCTTTTCACTCAGCCAGTCTCCACCAATAGGGTTAAACGATCCCCTCCTTTTATCTCAGAATAATGTTCATTCAGGTAAAGCCTTCTCTGCCTACGTATGGCATGCCTTCTCAATGGGTAATGCCGTTTATTTAAATGCAAATAGCTCCCTGAGCTCGTACTTCGTGTTTCTGATCCTATTCTCATTTATGGCCACCAACTTGGCTCGCGACTGCCCCTATTCTAAATATGAGCTCTGTGACTCCCCCACACTACAACATGCCTTTACTTTCGCACCGATGCGGCACCTCCTTTAACCTTTAGCATGGGACATCCCCAGCTACTCGCCTCGACCCACAGTCTTACACGCCTTCAGACTGGAATGAATTCTTCGAGAAACCCCCCGATTTTTATTTCGATAGCCAGAACATCAATTCTCAGTTTAATTGCTTCTGTTGAACTTGGCCGCTTCAATCTATCTCAATTTAATATTCGCTTTAAAGTTCTTTTGAAAGACTCGCATTTCGGTATATCCTGGCATTCCGTGACAGGAGAGATGCGTAATATCGGTGTGTGTCCAGAACATGTGCGATGTACTATTGTTACAACAACTACCTATTAACAGGCCATAATTACACAGATAGTGACTGCTGCGGGAGAGCACTGGCTTCCATTACGTTTAATTTCTTACCACGCACCCCAGTGTGGCGTTAAACAGAAACGCGGCAATAGAAATAAAATTCCAAGCTTAATTAGCAGCGCATGACTTATCGCATGTCTGTTTAAGTGACAAATTGGTTTTGGTGTTCATCATACAAACGCACATTCTTATACCTTTGGCCCGGACGAGAAAAATTATCAAAGATATATACACTTTTAAACAACAAAATCGGAAATCCGAGCTATCACCTTGACAGGTACGAAAGAACTTCTGTATATTTCGTGTGCAAAGGAACATAACATTTCATAAATTGTAGATTTGATGAAATACTATGAGTATCTGGGGGTAACTATAAACATCACATGGAGAGGCATCTACCAACGCCACACAAATAAATTGATTCTGAAGTGTATGGGGGTGGGGTGGGGGGCGAATCCTTAACCAAATTAAACTTATAGGGAGAAACGGTTTCAATAAGGTTTTCGTGGGGAAAACCATTTGGGAAATAGTGGGTCCTCCAAGTATAACATATGGTACGGAAGTGGTACCCCTAAACCAGACGGCTGTAAAAAGCTTGGAAACCATGCAGAACGATGCAGGTCGATGGATAACGGAGTCGAGTAATGCCGCAGCACTAGAAGCAATCAGGAGTGAGCTTGGGTGGATGAGGATCAAGGACAGGACAGACTTACTGAAACCCGGTTATCTTAATTATTTAGTAAATCTCCCCGACAGCCTATGGTGTAAAGTAATGTTCCAGAGAATTTTAGATGACATTTTTATTATTTGGGGACATTCAAAGAAGATTTTGTTGAATTTTTAGACATTTTAAACATTCATGATATCCAAACATTAAATTAAAAGCTACTATCAGTGAAAATTCTTTTGATTTTCTCAATGTGACCGTGTATAAAGGCAAACAATTCCAGGCATGCGGTCATTTTGATTATAAAGTATATTTTAAACCAACTGATTCACAAAAATTGTTGCACACAAAATCATTTCATCCTCATCAACATACATTTAAAGGTATCATCAAAACACAGTTCATTCATTTCCACCGCAATTCGAGTGATAAGGTAAATTTCAACGAGGCCTGTTCTGCTCTATTTGGCGCCCTGAGATCGAGGGGGTAGTCACTGCGCTTTTTGCGTAGCCTGAAATGTCAAACTGTAAAAAAGCTCGAAAGTCCAGCAGAAATTACTGATTTCGAACCTGTGAAAATTTAACACAACAAACCTTTGCAGAATTGTCGTGGCGAGGTATTGAATTGCAAAAAGCCTCGTTGTAGCTTGCATACTTTTATGCCTGATCAGAAAGAGGAATTTTCCTCCTAACACACGAAAAATCATTATCAGATCCGTAACTCCCTCCATTGCGCTTTACCAAATAGTATTTACCTTATCACTTGTAAACGCTGCCGGAAGCAGTATGTTGGTCAAAGTCAAAATCTTTTCAAAGAATGTGCTACTAGACACAAACAGGATATAACACATAATGCTGATGCCCCAGTTGCACAACATTTTAATCTTCCAGGCCATTCTTTGGACGATTGCGAAATCCATCCTATTGAATAACCATCAATTAAAGACACATTAGAAGAAACGGATGAATTTTAAAAAAAAAACAGAAAAAATCCTGCAGCTTTTTGGATCAATACGCTTCAAACCCTCTGGTCAGTTGGTATGAACATATCAGAGGAGGAAAGCAAACGGAGGTCCATCATTCCTTTCACTTTAACATACAACAGAAAGAATATCCAAATAGCAAAAATATTAAAAGATGAGTTCAATATAACCAACTCTAAATTAAACGAATCTTTTAATCTTCGACCTGTCATCGCCTATAAGAAAAACAAAAGCTTGCATAACATCCTTGAAAGGACTAAATTAGAGCCCATCAATGAATAACATCAATTATTGCCAGTCAGTTTAACCAATTCCGAAGCTCATCGGTTAGTTTACATAAATTTTGTGTACTTTTTTATCATGTTTGAAACTCATCAAGGTTCAGAAAATGAAAACTTTTAGGCGGATTATTACAAAAAAAAAAACGTTTCAGTAGAAAATGTCTGCCAGTGCGAATTATTAACCTTAAAAACGCACACACGCACGCACGGCACGCACGCACGCACGCACAGAAGAGAGGCGGAAGCTCAATAAGACATGTGTGTCTTTAATTAGCTTCCGCCTCTCCTGTCTATACGAAATGGAAAGTGATATCGGTAGGTTCTGATGTCTCAACAAGCAGGAAGTAACAGGCGATGAAAGATTTCTTCGCAAGACACTGCTGATTATTATGGCTTCAATATGATCGAACTTCACTTTACTTCCAAAGAAGATAATTTAATTTATAATGATCTTGAAACACGATCTGATTAGAAACAGTCAACTGACAATGCCTCAGACTTTGCAAATTGAATAATGAGATACCCGAGGATGCAGAAACCTTTGAATTTGACTCAACGACGAACAGACATATGATTTTTCTCCTGTATTATTTGATGTCTAGACTTTCTCTAAAACAAGGAGAAAAAAAGTTACCAATATGCTTTTCGCAATTTTCGCATCACTTCCCCATAGTATGACCCTGTGATCGAATCCAATCCAATTCGATCACAGGGTCATACTATGGGGAAGTGATGCGAAAATTGCGAAAAGCATATTGGTAACTTTTATCGAATCGAATTTCGAATCTTCTCGTGGCCTCGCTCTTCTCGAACACTACGAAGGTATATTTAGACGGCACGTAGCACGTCTCTCTGCTCACAGAGGACAGCCATTTTACGTTCCCACCCGATACGACGGTACGCTGTGACAGTATCAATCCCACAATTGATGCTGACAGAGAGTGTTAGAACACCTCGGGAACTTCCGCGGACCGAGGATCGATTCCGGGACCTCTGGCTTGAGAGACCAACGCGCTTACCCACTCGGCCATCACTCTCCATTAAAGGGAAAATATTAACAGATACTAAATGGAGTGTTTTGGGTCTTTTTCAATCTGTGGATCCCTCCCACAACCACAATGTGTCTCCATCAAATGTCGAACATTCATCCTGCAGTCGTGCAGAGTGGAGGGGGCAGAATCACATTAATATTGAATCTGCAGCCATGACCTGGTGGTCACCCATATTTTAATTGAAATCCAGTTGGCATTTGGGATCCCAAAGTGCCGGATTTGAGTAAATGGGCCCCGATAAAATAAAAACAAATATAATGCATAAATAAATGTGGAATAAAAAGAGTGGAGATTCTGAACAAACTTGTTACGGGTGGTGTAAAGTGTCACATTTCATTTGAGCTTATTAGCTCTCCAAATATATAACTACTCCATTAACAACTCATTTGACGAAAATGTGCTGCATTCTGTATTTCCTTCCATATAATTTACTCCAAGCAACGATACAAAAACTTAGCATGTATTTGTTATTTTGTATGTACATGTATTTGTTATGCTGCGCAGAGAAACAGAGATCACAAATGCTGCAGTGAAGGCAACGATGGACGCGGGCCAAAATGAATAGGACGATCTGATTGGTTGATAAAATTGGCAGTGTTTAGGGCAGAAGATAACTTTAAACACACAAAGTAAGGCCAGGAATAAAAGGAACAATTAAGTGAGCAGCTGAAAACATTTTCTAGGAAAACACTGTTCTCTAAAAAGTGTACAGTACAATTATAACCTTAGCATTAATAAAGAATATACGGCAGGAGAGGTTGACGTACGTAAAACAAGGATTTTGACCTAGGATAACAATCATCGAGTAGGAGGACAGAACAGTTTCCGGAATCAACTTGAGTCATTTTAAGTAGTTGTAGGGTTGGTGTTGGCAATTAGATACACTCCCTTTCACTCGAACTTACCCTCAGAACATATCCCTGTCTGATTATATGACTTTCAATTTCATAATAACCACGAGCCACCATAGAAATAAAAATGGTGGCCTTCATCATTCGAAACACATATTACCCGATTTGCTCATGGTTGCTCATATAGGCTACCATGACAACCACCATGGCGTAACATAAGGGTCCATTCCGTTCTGACAAAGAATAATAATAATAATAATAATAATAATAATAATAATAATAATAATAATAATAATAATAACAATAACAATAATGTGCTTTGAATGCCAAGTTTTGTTCTTGGATATGTGAAGCACATTTGGACACAAGTTGTCCTCAGGAAATATTGTATTATCAGTTATGGTACGAATACGGTAGTAGATTTTCAGGAACCAGCGGTGCCTGCTGTCAACTCTATGAGTTGATTTCATATATTTTTCGTGTTCTATACCCCCTAATCTTCATTTTGCTGTATAACTTGTGTGTATTTAATTTGAATTTAACGAATATCAGAGGTGGGAATTTCAAAATAAACAAAATTTCATTACTTATATAGCACCTTAACTGGGTGGGGTGAATATGAACCCAATTGGGTTCATATTCACTCAATCCAGTTGATTTGGGTTAATATTTAACTGAACTGGGTTTAGAGTGTACAAGGTGGTTTGAACGCAGCTTGAAACTCATCATCAAATACAGCGCGGGTGAGATGATCGCATATCTGAACAGAAATCCACTCGCTCTAACAGTTTTGAAGGGAGCACGGTGGCTCAGTGGTGGACTGTTGGACTTCTATGCTAAAGGTCCCGAGTTCGATCTCCGTCCGGGACGACCCCCGTTATGTCCTTGGGCAAGGCACATTATCCCTACATTGCCTACATGGGAGCACGATGACGCCGTGTACTAAGGCGTACTGCACGTCGATGGTGCGCATGTCTTCAACCGCTGTGACCCAGCTTGAGCGGAGATTGAAGAGAGTTAGAATGTTGAGGAGCTGACAGCTGCTCGTCATTACGTCTTGGAGATCGATGTCAATAAATTGCCGGAAGCTGTCGAATCGGACACCTAAAATGTACGTATCGTTTCCTGATTGATGACATATAAAGGTGGATCTTAACCCTTTATCCAACGTAACGGCAAAAACCGGCCAACTCTATTCACGAAAATCACTATTCAATTTTCATTATTTTTTCATTTTTTGTCTGAAAAACATAGCTTATAACCTTTCATTGAAACGAGCAAAACCCCTGGGAGAGATAATGTCATAGTACCTATACATGCAGATAGGCTTTAATGTGATATGGTCTTACAAAGGCCATTCGTAAAATAGACGCAGACGTCTTGGTGCAATAAACTGGAGGAAATGTCTTGTTTTCACGTTTCAACTTCCTGATCATACCTTATTGGGCTGAAACGCCAGGCAGGCTTGGAATGTGTCTGAAATCAATAGCCCTGATCGGACGGAGGTTCAGGTACTCGGCAGATGTCTCAGGCTAAGGTGTCACGGGTGTGTGGCTCCGTTGACTGATGTTGATTGAACCCTCGGGTGAGGACCAGTTTGGGAGGTTGGGTCCTCTCACAAAGGTACTACCTCTCCCGGGGGTGCTGTAGTGTTAAGTTTTTCGGTCAAATATAGTCTGCTACTTCGGAGATGGTTTCGATGAAGGGCCATCATTGGCAAGTATAGTCTGCCTCAGGCTATCTTAGTCGGTTTTCAGGTTCGTGATAGGACGTCTTTGGAAAGAAAACAACAACGACCCCTTTCGGGGACCATCATTAAGAAGACCCGACCTTGCCTGGTTCGGGGGCAGGCCTGCATTATGATCCTATTTGGCTGGCTCAAAGTATGCGCAATATAGACGCTTACAAAAAGGGGCAGATGCGGGACGCAGGACCAACGCTCGCTTCCCTTGAAGTGATTGACCACTTCTAGGGATGAAGCGGAGGATGTTCAGGGGGTTACAGATTCCATAACGATTATAGTTTCCATAGCGGTTATTGGGGTGCTGGTCAAAAAACATCTTCTGTGTACTAGCTAAAAGAAGAAGGCAGAGTTAGTTTTTATTAAAGTATGTAAAAATAAAACAGCATGTTTAATTTTGTACAGTTTTTAGATATAGTGTAATTTTAGCTAAGTCGGTGAAGGCAGCCCTTTCTGGTAGAAGGCCACAGCTGTGCTGTTAATCTGCCTGTTAGTTCACCTTCTTCTCATTCTCTAAATTTTTTTAGGCTTTCAATTTTTAGTGATTTTAGTTGAGTCGGTGAAGGCAGCCCTTTCTGGCAGAAGGCCACAGCTGAGTTGTTAATCTGCCTGTTAGTACACCTACTCGTTCCCTATTTTGTTTTGAGGCTTCCGATTTTTAGTGATTTTAGATGAGTCGGTGAAGGCAGCCCTTTCTGGTAGAAGGCCACAGCGGAGCTGTTAATCTGCCTGTTAGTTCACCTTCTCGTTCCCTATATAATTTTTAGGATTTCCGATTTTTAGTGATTTTTAGTAGAGTCGGTGAAGGCAGCCCTTTCTGGTAGAAGGGCACAGCTGAGCTGTTAATCTGCCTGTTGGTTCACCTTCTCGTTCCCTATTTTTTTTATTATTGAGGCTCCTTATTTTTTAGGCGTCCTATTTGCTAGTTACAATGTATTTTAGTTTTTCTTGTTGAGTCAGTGAGGTTATTTCTCTATGATTGGGCGTGCTTGGGTTTTTGTCGGCTTTCGCAAAGTGCTTCAAGCTCGGAAATTAGTTGGCTGTCGGCTAACCGGTCATGATTTTTCGCAGCTAAGGGGGCAAGGTGGTCTTTTATGGTGGGGATATCGGCTCTGTCGTGGAGTGTTTTGTAAGTGTATCCCATGGGGCACGGAGGACGACCCTAAGCGCGTGATTTTGGACCTTCTGAAGTTTCCCCATATTTGTTTCATTGAGCTCAGTTAGGATGATTGCCCCATCCTCGAGTACTGAGCGCACAAAGGCTTTGTATAGTTTAAGTAGGATAGACTGATTGGCTCCCCAGGAAGTTCTCTTTAACATTTGCAACAAGTTAATGCGTTTGATTGCTCTATTGGCCATATCGTTGGTGTGTTTATTAAAGGATAAGTTTTGCTCAATGGTGATGCCGAGGAATTTTGCCTCTTTGCATTCTGGGAGGACTTTATCCAATAGTTTCAGGTCAAAGTCACGTTTGCTTGTCTTGCGGGTAAAGGTGATTCGTTGGGTTTTATTGGCGTTCAGGTTTATTCTCCATTTGGCACACCATTGTTCTAGGTCTTCGAAAGCGCGTTGCTGAGGTTTTTGGAGTAGATTGGCCGTATTATTAGAGTCCCAGAGGCCCTTGTCGTCCGCGAATTGGGAGACTTGAACACGATACTCAGAAAATTTGAGATCGTTTACATAGATGATGTACAGGAGAGGGCTGAGGACGGACCCTTGGGGTGCCTGCTTCTAAGGAGACACTGTCGGACATTTCTTTGTTCACATTGACTAATTTCGCGATCATTTGGGAAGGAGGAGAGTAGTCGAAGCAGTTTCATGGGGAGTTTCATTTTAGATAATTAGAGGCGCATTCCATTGTGCCATACAGAGTCGAATGTTTTTTCGACCTCTAACAGGACTGCCGCGCTTATTTGCTGATA
Organism: Pictodentalium vernedei; assembly: GCA_031216915.1. Lineage (NCBI taxonomy): Eukaryota > Metazoa > Mollusca > Scaphopoda > Dentaliida > Dentaliidae > Pictodentalium > Pictodentalium vernedei. The sequence continues at coordinate 348,331,074 of CM062290.1, forward strand.
GTCAATCGCGGTTTTCATTTGAGTGACTAGGCGGGAGGCATGCTCGATGCCTTCTTTACGGTTTCTATAGGCTCTTTGCCATTTATTAAAAAACTCGTTAACTTCAAGGTGCCCCCTGAGTCGATTGGTAAAGATTCTTTCAAATACCTTACCAATGCAACTGAGGAGGCTGATTGGGCGGTAGCTGGAAGGGCACCAATGGCTTTTTTCCAACATTTAGGAAAGTAGCCATGGGTGAGGCATGCGCTGAACAGTTTGTTGAGTTTGTCGATTAGACAGTTTGGGCTTTGTTTTCGAATTTTGTAACTCACTTCATCCTCACCGGGCGAGAAAGAATTTCTGAATTTTTTTATGATGTTGATGATTTCGTCATTGGTGATGGGGGTGACGAGGTCATCGTCATCCCCGTCTTCTGGCTCGTTATCAAATTTGACGTCACGGTAGATATCCGGGTGTTCATTGATGAAGTCATTAATGGCGTTTATGATGATGTCATCGTTGCCCGGACCTTGATACGGGCGATGCGTTTTTCTAAGGAGGTCGGCAAAGGTGTCGGCCTTGTCTTTGTCGGTGTGCGTGAAAGAGCCATCTTCCCTTTTAAGGGGTTTGATTGCAGCTTTACGGCTTTTGTTTTTTACCCAGTTAGGGTTTTGAAAGAGTCCCAGAATTTTTTAGCATCCCGGACCCCGTTTAGGTTGGCTGTTGCCTTTTCCCGGCTGGCTTGTTTTACGGCTTGGAGGGCGTTCTTAACCTCGCCGTGAAGGCGGTTGTATGTTTTTTTAGGTCAGCTTTCTTAATGGGGTCAGTTTCGGTTTTTAGAGCGCGAAGAGCTTTCCGTTTGGTTTTGATTAGTGGAAGTGTGTCGCCCGAGATAGAGTTTTCTTTTGGGCATATTTCATTTAGGGTTGAGTTGATGATTTTTTTCTATGCCCTCGCATTGGGTTTCGAGTTCGTTTGCATTTTATGGGGAGGTGTTTGTGAGTTTGACATCGATGATGTCGCGGTAGAAGTTCCAATTGATATTTCTAAAATTCCTGCGGAGAGTTGGGGGGGGGGGGGTACCTGAGTGGGCCATTGCCTATTTGGACTGAGGCATGGACCGGGAGGTGGTCGCTCCCTAGGTCGTCATCGCCGACCCAGTGGTCGTCGATGTGATTTATCAGGGAGTCGCTGGCGATAATTAGATCGAGGATTTCGGATGGGAATAGTGGATTGATACTGATGTAAGTTGCTGAGGTATCGTTCATAACCACATGTAAGTTATGTTTTTTGTGATTTCGAGGAGGACTTCACCGTTGGGGCTGGTTTTGTTGCAGCCAAAGTACAGGTGTTTGGCATTGATGTCGCCGATGAAGATGCAGTGTTTGTATTTCCTCGTAAAGAATTCAAAGACAGTGTCAGAAACAATTTTGCTTGGGTCGTTAAAATAACAAACAATCGCGATGTTTTTATTGTCGACTGTGATTTCAGTTGCAATCACCTTAGCATCGAGGTGATTAGTTCTTATGGTTTTAGTTTTGATGTTCTGCTTTAGTAGAAGAGCGACGCCGCCTCCTTTAGTGCTTTGTCGGTCTCTTCTAAAAGTGCTGAACCCACTTACTGAGAAATTTTTGTCGGGGTGTAGCCAACTTTCACAGATACAGACAATGTCTGTATCTTCGAAATATCGGCTCATTTGAAGTTTTTTTTATTATTAACGCTTCTAGCGTTCCACACGGCTATTTGTAACTTATTCATGAAGGGCGTTAAATTTTTGCGGCGTTTTGGTTATTTCATGGATGGTGGCTTTAGTTGATGTTAATGGCGGCTTTGATTAGGGTTTCAGAGATTTGGGTTTTAAATAATCTGGTCGCTAAACGGCTGACATCCTGACATGTTTATTTAGAACAGAGTCGGGTGCTCCCGCGACAAGGGAGCATATTGTGTGGGGTGAGGAAGCGTTGTCGGGTTTTCTTAAGTTTAGATTTTTCAATTCTATGTTTGTTTTCACTTTTCACACCCCCGGTAGTTACTGGTGTGGGGTCCCTTGCAGTTAGGGCAGGAGGGGGAGTTTGACCTGCATGCCTTGGTGAGGTGGTTGTCTCCATATTTCATGCAGGTCAGACTGCCCCTGCATCTGTTGGCGACGTGTCCAAATTTCTGACATTTGTGGCATTGGATTGGGGGAGGGGTAGATCTGTACTCCTCTGCCATGTGCTTCCTGCCATTGATGGTTACCTCTTCAGAGATTATTTTTTGTTTCATTACACTGTTGGGGCAGATCACCTTCAGCTTCCACGTTCGATTGCCCGTGGCTCTGGAGGTGAATCTCTCCCACTTGCACCCTAGTATTCCCTGGCTGATGGCTTCCTTGGGGGTGTCGTGGTGAACCCTTGTCACCCTTGTCACCACGGCAATATTTGCTGATGTTTTTTCCCCTAGAGGAGGGAGGCTGTCTAACTTGCTTATTCTGTTTATCCATGGGTATCCTCATGGGTATCTTCTTTACAGCCCTCATGGGTGTTCTTTTTATAGCCGCGGGGAAGTCTAGGCTCATAAGCGGGGTAGCTGCCTCCTGGTCGGACGCTCTAACTGTTACGTTTTTGGTGGCAGTGGCAGTGTGAACATGATCATCGACACTTGAGTTACTGTTAATAGTGCTAATAGTGTAGTTATTGTTATTTTGATAGATACTGCTGTTGACCTCGGTGGAGTTGGAAGAGGGTGGATGCTGAAGGCTTCTGCACTTTTTAACCGCTCTAGGTGCCATAGTGGAGAGCCCATCAGCACCCGTCACCTCCTGCAACTCGCGTTCAGAGTCATAGCCCTTTTGTTTTCTTTTTTGGGGAGTCCCCCCCCCCCCCCCTTAGGGCTCACATTGCTGAGACCTCTAACGGGAAGAGGTCCCCCACTGTGCTGAGTGTTTTGACTGGAACCGAGTCCGCTGGCTTCCGTATTTATCAATCAGTGTTAAGGGATTTTTTTCCCAGAGGGTTCAGGTATCTCTTGAAAAACTTTTGAGGTTGGTTCCACGAGTTCGTGCAGCCTCAGCATAGGATTTTGGACTGCTGCCCTCCTCTGATGCTGTGACTGCTGAACCCATGGACTCTCTTTCACTTGTTTTTACAACTTCCTGACTACTGACATTACTGCTTTCCTCATGAGAAAGAATGCTCATGGACTCTCTTTCACTTGTTTTTACAACTTCCCGACTACTGACATTACTGCTTTCCTTATGAGAAGGAATGCCCTCAGAGGTAGCTAGGACCTCTGTCGGGCTGTCATCTTTGCTGTCTGGGACAGAGTGAATTTCTGCCTCTACTTGGATCTCTTTAGCTGGAGACCCAGGAGATAGTGGAGATGGCAAGGTCAAAGAATCTCTGAGCATTGCAGCCATTTGCCCATCTTTGGATCTCAGCGCTGCCTTCATCTCAGCATCCTTAGCTTTTAGCTCTTCCCTCAGCTCAGGAATCTGTGTTGTTAATTCAGCTAACTGTTTTACAAACGATTCGTTAATCCCCTCCGACTCCTTATGCATTTGCCCCCTCCCCCCCCCCCCCCAAGGAATTTTTAAGCTTGCCAGCACTAACCTTATTTTCTGCAGACTCTCTTCTTACAGCTTTCTCCTCTTCCTTCTTGTTTTTCCTGTTGTCTTTCTTCTCCCCTCTTCTCTTCTCCTGGATGTTTAAGGCAGATGAATTTATGAACTGCGTCATTTCTTCTTCCTAGGTTGTTAAATATCAGTACTATGTGAAGATATGTGTTTTGACTCTTTTAATTTTCCAGAATATGATGGTAATCACTTTCCTGGAAGGCTGATGAAAATCTTGAGTTGCCAACTGGTTGACAGCAAGGTGCTAATTGTAATAGCCCTGAATACCCCGGAAGCAATTTTGATTCCCCGAATTGCGCATCGTAACAGCTTTAGATGCATTCAGCATTTTTGAATCACCTTGTTTCTATTGTGAATAGTATAGAAAACCCAAACTTTGTATTTAATGCTTCTCTGATTTGCACAGTAATATTTTTGACTGAACATACAGTTCTGTTACCACAGAAGAGGTGAGAATTTCGACTGAATCGCGACTGGGAAATATGCTTTAACATGAGCATTGGTTAATACCTTACAAACTGATGTTAAAATACCTGTTGGATTTAATAATCACTGTCTGTCTTTTCAAACATTTTTTCCAGTAAAGTTTTATGGAGTATGGACCGTGTCACCCGGCCCTGTATCTACATCTATGGATCCCTCGCATCTTGCTTGTCACAAGTTACTCTGTGTTCTCAGCACATGATTCTGACTGTAGCCAGCTATGTTATTTTTGTTGAACCGCTTTTCTGACAGTTTTACTACATCACACTCTAAAATCGGTTGGATTAACCCTTTAACCAACGTAACAATCAAAACCGGCCAACGCTGTTCACAAAAATCATCATTCAAATTTCATTATTTCTTTTTATTTTTTGTCTCGAAAACGTAGCTTATGATCCCTCATTGGAACGAGCTCGTTTGGGCTCGTTCCAATGAGGTGACATAAGCTATGTTTTTTATACACTGTAGAAGCACATCTGTCAAAAAAGAAACGGTAAAACTTTGCACCTCAGACTTAATATTCGTTTCTGTTTCTTGATTCTGTCTTGAATTTGCAATATTTTATTTATGAAATCCAATGCACCAGTGTAATTGTTTCACGACCTGGAGCCAATACTGTATAAAACTTTTACAATTGTATTCTCTAGAATGATATTGTCTACCTTTTAATATAACTAACTAAAAATGAATCAATAGCATTTTAGAAGATATGGCAATTTGCCAACTGACAAATTGCCAGATCTTTGAAAATGCTAATGGTTCATTTTAACAGAAGACATCTGTGATCTGATCTATCACTGTAAATTAAAAGGCACCAACTTAACTCTTTACCCAACGTAACGGCCAAAACCGGCCAGCGCTATTCTCAAAAATCGCAAGTTAATTTTCATTATTTTTTCATTTCTGGTCTCAAAAACATAGGTTATGACCCCTCATTGGAACGAGCTCGTCGAGCTCGTTCCAATGAGGGGCCATAACCTATGTTTTTGAGACAAAAAATGAAAAAAAATAGTCGTTCAAGAATTATTTTTGCAAGTGTCGTCTGCTTTTCATGTTAGGTAAGCGGTTAAATATTAACCCAAATCAACTGGGTTGAGTGTATATGAACCCAATTGGGTTCATATTTACTCAACCCATTTGATTTGGATTGTTTTTTCAACAACTGATTTTAGAGTAATATGTTTGAAAAACAGTTGGTATGCATTTGATATAACAAGATGTCACGATGGTCGCCAAAGACATCTTAGAAGTCAAAGCAAAACTGAAACATTTTCCATTTGACATACTGGTAGACGGAGAAGCCAATGTGAAGTGACAGATCCAACTTGAAACGTTTCTTGTTCATCTCCACTTCTTAAAATGTTCTAAGAGGTTAGATGTCAGACGCTGTCGTAGTTTCCTGAGAGGAAGGCTTCTTCATCGCCACAGAATAATAAATAGATTTCCATACTTGTTATTGTTAATTACCGTCTTTCCCGTTTCCAGTCTACTTCGTTGTTCCCGAAACTACAGATTTTTTTCTGGATCCTGGTCTCCTGGTCTAAATTTCTTGAAGCACCCTTTTGCCCGATACCTGATAACCTGGTTAATCGGTGTTCTTTCTAAACCATGATCCAAGTATTACTTCAACAAGGGCGGTGAAAATACAATTTTTGTGTTGCCTCATAGCTTCGTTTCACTTGTTTGAGAAAATTGTGTTTGATAGTAATTTCTTTCATGTGAGAACCTTCCCCACAGACTTCTTACGACGCATTTTGTCAGCAGTTCATAAAAACTAAAAATCTAAGTTTCACACAAAAATGTAAATGAGAAATAAAATCGAATTTTTTTCAATAATGTTAAAACCTTTAGTGGCAGGGTTGTAGGTAAAAGATATACGAGTTTTTGTGGAGTGCGATGAAATAACTGAACATTTTTGCAGTTGTTCTGTGAATTGGACAAGATCGAGTGCATTATATATATAAATGGTACCATTGAGAAACACAGCGTAGAAAATTGAAATAAGCATTTCTTTCACACGCAGTCAATATATAAAATAGTAGGGGGGGGGGGGGGGGGGGATTCAGGTTCTTGTGGCACAATCGTGGTTTTAGGTCAACAAACAATATCATTACAAATTTATTTATTTATTGGAGTTTAACGACATTTTCGACAGCCAGGGTCACCTCGTGTCGGACAGTTTTACGGGTGGAGGAAACCGGAGTACCTGGAGAGAACCACCGAGCAACTGTCAGACTCCCCAACGTACTAACTCCACACAAGTAGGGTTACCATTGGTTGAAGAAGCACTGGTGCCTTAGTACACGGCGCCACCTTACCCCCAGGTTGGCAATCGGGATTAAGTGATTGCCCAAGAACACAACGCAGTTACCCCTGATCAAAACCTGTACCTCTCGGTTTGAAGTTCAATGCCGTAACCACTGAGCCAACGCGCTTCCAATGTCATTACAAAAATCAGGTGAATTTCAACCGGGTCGCGATCCGGTCGAAATTCTCTTTCCGATTTTCCGTCGACAGCACTGTAGAAGCTCATCTGTCAAAAAAGAAACGCTAAAACTTTGCACCTCGAACGTAATATTCGTTTCTGTTTCTTGATTCTGTCTTGAATTTGCAATATTTTATTTATGAAATCCAATGCACCAGTGTAAATGTTTCACGACCTGGAGCCAATACTGTATAAAACTTTTACAATTGTATTCTCTAGAATGATATTGTCTACCTTTTAATATAGCTAACTAAAAATGAATCAATAGCATTTTAAAAGATATGGCAATTTGCCAACTGACAAATTGCCAGATCTTTGAAAATGCTAATGGTCCATTTTAACAGAAGACATCTGTGACCTGATCCATCATTGTCAAGTAAAAGGCACCGAACTTAACCCTTAATGAAAATTAACTTGCGAGTTTTGAGAATAGCTCTGACCGGTTTTGGTCGTTACGTTATTTATTTATTTATTTATTTATTTATTTATTTATTTATTTATTTATTTATTTATTGGTGTTTAAGGTCACATATTTCTGAACAACGGCTAATCATGACCATGATAGTGTTACGGGTGGAGGAAGACGGAGTACCGTAGAGAACCACCGAGCAACTGCGAGCAACTGCCAGCTCCCCAACGTACCAACTCCACACAAGCAGGGTTAGAATTGGTCGGAGACAGGTGCACCATCGACGTGCAGTACGACTCAGTACACAAGCCCCCCCCCCCCCACCCCCCCCCCCCCCCCCCACACGTGGGCAATGGGTCTCACACCAGATAAACCAGCAGCAAGTAATTTATTGTCTTCCAGAACAATTATAAAAAAAAGATTAAGCAAGATAAAAAAGATTAAGTAACAAAGAAATGTTTTGATGAGAATCAAATTAAATGGTTAAACTTTTAATAACCAGAGAACAATGATTATACTTAACTGTTACCTACAGATTACTTGGCGGGCATGAATTATTTCTTGTCTGTGCTGTCTGATGGCAATTAAATGGAAAACGACGTACTGAAATCACAAGTATATTTTTTGAGCTAAATTGTGCTATATTTTGTTGTCCCTGTATCTCGATAAATTCTGTATTTTGATTGGTCAGAATGCCTTGGACAAATATCCATGGCAAAGGGTGCAATCAACATCTAAGGTATATGAGAGCGTGCAACATCCAGGGTATAAGCGCACGCGAAACATCAGGGGTATATTGTTTAAATGAAAGCCTTTCGCTTTTGCTCGCCTCGATTTAAAAATCAAACCAAAAACCTGAAAATAGTCACAAATATCATCAGATTTCCGACAATTCGATCATATTTTGTTGTTATAAATTAAATAATAGAATAATTAAATCAAACAACTTGAGAAAAATGAAAGGGGTGTAACTCTATCTGTTGTCTTTTGTGTTTGTAAAAATAAAACAATTATTCGCGTGTTTGGTCCTACTGATTGCGGGGCGTGAGAAACGCGTCCACAAATTTCTTTCCACTTTGTTTCTATTGTGTTTCAAACAGGACAAAAACGTTATCTCTGCCAACATGTATGGTACATGGAGATTTAATACCTGGATGTCACATTTAAACATCTCGCCTGGGGCTCGGCGTTTAAAATCCGACATCCAGGTATTGAATCTCCTTATACCATACATGTTGGCGGAGCTAACTTATGGTGTCAAATGCTGTATTTTTATGCCATACGAGATATGTTAGTGCAATTGGCATCATTGGTACCAGACAGCTTGAACACTGCTGTGGATAATCGTACAATGGCCGATACAGGATTGTAACTTTTCTCCCACTGGGCCGAACAACAGTAGTCTAGGACATTTGTACCCTTCCACATTCGTTGAGCTTCCACCACCTCTGCCTTATTTATTTATTTATTTATTTATTTATTTATTTATTTATTTATTTATTTATTTATTTATTTATTTATTTATTTATTTATTTATTTATAATAAGTGGATGAAGAGAAGAAAAGAAGAGAGCAGTGAGCAAAGTTCAACGCAAAGTATTTATTTATTTATTTATTTATTTATTTATTTATTTATTGGTGTTTAAGGTCACATACTTATGCACACTGGCTAATCGTGACCGTGACAGTTTTACGGGTGGAGGAAGCCGGATTACCCGGAGAGAACCACAGAGCAGCGACGAGCAACTGTCAGCTCCCCAACATTCTAACTCTATTTAAGCACCGCTCAAGGAGGGTTACAGCGGTTGAAGACATGTACACCATCGACGAGCAGTACGCCTTAGTACATGGCGTCATTGTGACCCAACGTAGGCAAACGGGATAAAGTGCCTTGCCCAAGGACATAACGCGGGTCGTCCCAGACGGGGATGGAACTCGGGACCTCTAGCATAGAAGTCCAACAGTCTAGCACTGAGCCACCGTGCACCCTCAAATCAAAGTAAACTTTAGAGTCGTTACCGAAGATTCGCCAAAGCGAGAGAAGAGATAGTTCCGCTATCCGAACGTCGTGGCTTCCCCACTGGGGAAGCCGCGTCGTTCGGATAGCTGAACTAGGAGAAGAAACTTCGGACTTTATTGGAGTTTAACGGCACTTTAAACAACCATGTTACCTCGTGTCGGACAGTTTTTTGGGTGGGGGACGCTGGAGTACCCGGAGAGAACCACCGAGCAACGGCGAGCAACTGTCAGACGCCCCATCGTACTAACGTCATAAAACAAGGGTTGAAGTCAGGCGCACCATCGACGTGCAGTAAGCCTTAGTACGCAACTCTGTTGGTGAACGGGATTACGTGCCTTGACAACGCAGTTACCCCTGACGGGGATCGAACCGTAGACCTCTCGGTTTGAAGTTCAATGCAGTAACCACTGAGCCACCACGCCCCCCACCCTCCACGCCCCTGCTTTACTAACAAGTCTAAACGTTTAAATTATTGCAGTCTCCCGTTGAATTTCTTTTTTTCATCGCTAATAACATCTGGAAAAATTAATTCCACAGCAGCAAAATTTTTCTTCTGTGGAATGTGACAGAACAAGCGATCGGACATGCTTGTCAAACATTAAAAACAAATAAGATTGAGGATGACTTGAGAAAGCGCATTTTACATTCCACACTTGTACCAGTAAAAAGTAATCGTGTTTTTTTTGCCCATCTATTTCCATAAATTTACGTCACCGGCGTGTGGTACCTTTACAAAATAGTTTATTAAAAAATATTTTCTTCAGTTAAAATAAAGTGTTTTTATATGACTGCAAATTGTTCAATGTTCTGTCTGAGATTTGTTGTATTGATTGAAGGCACTTTGCTGACGCTCAGATATAACTAATTCTCAGCAAACACCCAGCCAGATTAATAGGACATTGAAGCAAGTTTCCCGAGGACAGCTCACAATTCATAAAGAAGAGTTTTCATTTACAGTTACAACTGCACTGGGCTACCACTATGGGGACACGTATAAATCGATTTCTCTTGACCCTTTCCCTTTCTTCACGAGAGACAAGTATACCTAGAGGAAGAAAGGTGTGAAAGTCTATAAGGACAAGAGGAAAAGACCGCCCCACCATCCGAAAGAAATGAATAGAAATATTCATTTATTAATTATATATGATTTTCTTTCCCGGAATTGCCCATTACGAAGTGAGGCAGATATTACTTCAAAGTCGGCTGATATGACGCGGAACTCGGCTGATATGGACCACGCTAGAGTTGTCCCCCTTTGATACTTTACCAAGCGCAGCCATGTTGTTTACAGGGAAGTCGTTCACCGTTATTCGTCGAAATAAATTAGTCGGCAAAATTGGCGTTACAGGGAAAATGGGAGTAGTAATTGTATGGTGAGGAATTAACCCTTTACCTAACATGAAAAGCAGACGACACTTGCAAAAAAATTCTTGAATAACTAATTTTTTTCATTTTTTGTCTCAAAAACATAGGTTATGACCCCTCGTTGGAACGAGCTCGACGAGCTCGTTCCAACGAGGGGTCATAACCTATGTTTTTGACACAAAAAATGAAAATATTTTGAAAATTAATTGGCGATTTTTGAGAATAGCGCTGGCCGGTTTTGACCGTTACGTTGGGTAAAGGGTTAATGAGGGCAATAATAGGTAAAGATTAGGTGGATGAAGAGAAAAAAGAGAAGAGGGCTGTGCGCAAAGTTCAACGCAAACTAAGATTCGTAATCGGAGATTCACCAAAGTGAGAGAAGAGAGAATTCAGCTATCCGAACGTCGTGGCTTCCCCACTGGAGAAGCCGCGTCGTTCGGATAGCTGAACTACGAGAAGAAAAAACGTCGGACTTTATGAAAAGAATGAGAAACAATAACACTGTCAGAAAACTGCAACAGATCCGAGAACATTTTGTAATTATTTGATTTGGTTTAATAAATACAGAGGTCATAACTTGGTTAGTTTTATATCGGCCAAGATGTCATCGCGGTAACTTCAAATTACCTCTGGTGAATATGTCGGCCGATAGGAAACTAACCAAGTAATAACCTCTAAATAATTCGAAATACCCCAGTTGCATCCCCAGTATCAGATTGTCAGACTGCCAGATGTCCTCTGTTATTTAACCCTTTACCTAACATGAAAAGCAGACGACACATGCAAAAATAATTCTTAAACGACTAATTTTTTTCAATTTTTTTGTCTCAAAAACATAGGTTATGGCCCCTCATTGGAACGAGCTCGTTCCAATGAGGGGTCATAACCTATGTTTTTGAGACAAAAAATGGAAAAATAATGAAAATTAACTTGCGAGTTTTGAGAATAGCTCTGACCGGTTTGGGTCGTTACGTTATAAATAAATAAATAAATAAATAAATAAATAAATAAATAAATAAATAAATAAATAAATAAATCTGGAGTGAGTAAACAATGAGTAAATAACAATCATGAAATTATTTTGTAAACGTTAATAATAGCCTTTTATTTTTTATTATCCTTTTTTTATCATTTGTAGGTTTTTGCAACTGCAATAATAAAGGTAGCAGTAAATTAAAATGTCGAACTTTGAGTGAAACAAGTCACCATCTGCAATGCTTTAGCATTGCAGATGGCGACTTGTTGCACTCAAGGGACGATTTTTGGTTAATTTGTTCTCAGTTTCGATCAGATTCAATTTGCACTACAATCTTCCATTTGACACCAACAAAATTCATTTGGTATCGAACAAAAATTCCCACTTGGTGCAAATAAAATTCAGCCCAGCGTGAATACTTCCGCTAGTCTCTCATTTAGACGACCATGACGTACCGCGGTCCATTTCCGGTGATCTATCTCTTCTATTTCAACCATCTTCCAATCCGATGGCTAGCCTTCGGGTTGGAAGACGATTGAATGAGAAGAGACGATCCGAAGCGACCGAAGGCGGGATTCTTTAGCCAAATGCCGCTAAATTTGCTTTCATTTGCAAATAACATATTACAGAAACGCCTGTATCTTGCCACGGTTGTTTGCGCCCATTTTTACTCCTTGTGTAACCCCAAAAATGTCTTTGAAAAAAAACTGGAGGGGCACGTGACCCTTATTTTCCCCGGTTCCATCGCCTTTGATATAAGAAAACACCAATGTATATATATATAAATAATATATAATGTTATGTAATATATAATGATTTGATGTTGTTACTTTTGACTGTCCCGAAGTCATGATCAATTTTTTTAAATGTGAGAAAATGCCTTCGTTGTTCATCAAAATCTTGATAGAAATTGGATCCATCCTAATTTTATCCCCGTCCTCTCCCTCAACCTTTTCCACAAATATAATACAAATAAATAAAATAGAATTGTTGCATAAGGAAAAAGTAGCACTCGGTGACAAGTGACAACACGTAACAATCGCAAGCTCCCAAGCCCCTAGTAAAGTTCTGCAAGGAATTCGACGCTGTTGTGGCCTAGACCAAGTCTAGCCCTTAAGTAGTCCATCACCCATGTTAAGATTTACTCGACTGAAATATTTCATTTGGTCAGAAAAAGCGAACCTACAGTTACAGTTGGCTTTCCCGACCAACTGAACTATTCCAGACGATTGAATCTAAAAATATCTTAAGGCCCCACAAAGTAGATCTTCTGCTTCTAAAAATGTTTTTGTTGTTGTAAAATTGCATGTGGACGGCGGTTTTTATTTGAATTTTGAATTTTGGAATTGTTTCTTTGCCATCAAAAGTTGATGTTCTTGGTTTGTTTTATGTTTTAGGCCCCCATAATCTACAGAATAGCATGGGTGGTGGTGTATTTCGTCCCTCAAGTGCAAGAAGGTTTTTGCAGTGCTGCTAAAGCATTGCCCAGCCTTGTTGTACTCAAGGGACAAATTTATCAATTTCATCAACTTGGGTAAAATATCAAACATGAACCATTTATTTTTTTTTTTTTTTTTTTTTTCTTTGAGTTTGCATTGGTTATAACAAGAGAGCATGCGGCAGCCAAAAGGACCCTACGGGGGAGCCTGAAAAACAGATTTTTAAGCCTAACCATTTATTTTCTTTGAATCAACGCAAGAAATGTTGCTCAACCAAGGCCTGATTTGATCGAATCTCTGTTGGCATTACCAGTTGGAAAAGGAGACTCACCACAGGTGGATTGAAGGTTAGTTACACTGTGTTACTCCTATCTTGGTGGTTTCAGGCTTGAATTAAATACTTATTGAATAGATTATCTATAAGTGCCGCACGAAGGAATATTTGTATATCTTTGTGCGTGGAGAAATATCGCATTACATCAACGGTACAGTACAGTCGCCGTGGATTGGTCGTAACAAACACTTGGCCAGTAATGTCCACGCATTCTTTTACCGGGTAATAAAAATCATCATCTGAAAAATTGTAATTAATGAAGCACCGAATTGTACCCGGTGCTTCATTAATTAAATTTTCAATGATTATCCCGATAATTAGTATTTGGAGTCTAATATTATTGACTCCGTGGAAATATTGCCCACCCCTGGAAAGTGACCAGTCCACGACGGATGTACTGTTATTCAGATTATCATCTTCACTAATGTTTCCACGCATGCGCATCCAGGGGAGTAGAAATAGCTGAATATGTTATTCTTCCCAGTAAAAATAGCAAATATCACCTCCCAGACTTTTATAATATTGGAAAGGGCAGTGTCTATAATATATTCACGATGCGGACACTGTTGATATAGAGGAAAGAAAAAAATGCAGAACATCAAAAGATGGTGAAAATGCTGTTTTCTTATTTTTCAATATTTCAATTTCGAGATGAAATTCCCATACCCTTTCGGAAATTAAAGGGAGCTAACTTCTCCGTAAATCTCTTTCAATGACGAAACTGACGAGATGCATAATTCACCTGACACGGCTACAGTATGGCCGCTGGACGGAATGGTCACTTTCCACGGGTGGGCAATATTTCCACGGACGAAATAACATTAGACTCCAAACACTAAAAAAAATGAAAATTTTGCCGACGATAATTTTTATTACTTGGTAAACGCGCGTCGCAATCACTGCCCACGTGTGGATTACGACCAGTCCACGCGACTGTACTGTATATAAAGTACGTGGAGAGTGTATTATCACTAAATCACCTGCAGAGTGGAGATTCCACCCAAGCAATAATTGTAAATTTGTTGCAAGGCATAACCAGTACAAGCAAAGTTTCAGCTAATGGACCTCCGGGTTAAACCCGATGGTCCATTGGCTGAAACATTGCTTGTGGTTTTTTGTCGATATGTACAAAATTTGAAAGTTATAGCTTGGGTGATAACTCCACTCCGCGGGTGATTTAGTTACAATCCACTCTCCGCATACTGTACATGATCCAGTTTGAAGTAGTCACAGCAGTTCACTGCTAAACTGCACCAGTCTCATTTCATTTTCAACTTTTTGAACTTGTATTTTTCGAGACAAAAAAATGGGTCAATTCGTCTTTATGAGACCTTCCCTGTTTCCTAATAACATGTTTCAATCAATTTACTGTTCAGGGCTTCAGGGATTACATTAAAAATTCAAATTAAATGTGCTTTCTGTGGTTAATTTAATAGTTTCAAGTGAAGGTAAATCGATTATCCGCATAGAAATGTCATATTTCTGACTTAACGTTGAAACCTTCAGTACGTTGATTTTTGTCTATTTAAGTAACTATATTCAGACATTGACGTCAGAGAGCCAAGTTAAGGAGAGACAGATCCGTGCTTTACCTATGTGCATATGGATGCGTAAGCAATAGGATGATGGATACGTGTAAAACACAGGCGTGGGCTGGAGGAAAAGTGGTGGCCCGGAGTTAAACACCTTCCCCAGAATAAAGAGAAACTCTTACAACATGCCACGGCTGACTAAAGGACAACGCGAGTGAATCGCTGTGAGGGTACAAAACGCAGCAACCCGAAAAAACTTTTTTCTTTTTTATTGCAGTTTAATGACACTTTCGACAGCTAGACTCACCTCGTATTGGGCAGTTTTACGGATGGAGAGCGGCATAGCCGGTTAGAACCACCGAGTAGTGGTGGGCAACTGTCAGACTCTCCAACGTACAAACTCCGCACAGGCAAGGTTTGCATTGGATGAAGACAAGAGCACCATCGACGAGCAGTACGCCTTAATACACAGCGCCACCGTGCTCGTGCGCGGCAAGTCGGGATTAAGTGTCTTACCCAACTACACAACGCAGTTGCCCCTGGCGGGATTCGAACTGTGGACCTTTCGGATTGAAGTCCAATGCCGTAACTACTGAGCCACCGGTCACAACCTCCCCCCCCCCCCCCCCCCGAGAAACGATTACGGTACTATGTCACTGCGTAAGCAAACGAGTCGAAGAGCTGACAGGCCACGAGAAGGGATACCGGATGCGACACTAACGCCTTTGTTTACATGGCCTTCCATTTCGAAGCCGTGTGATACCTCACTGTTATCACAAAGCGGACATAGACTGGTGACCGGCTCACGACTACCTCGCGACCCAGTCGAAATCATCTGTCAGCGGTCCTCTCCACAAGATTGTAGAATCAGATATGGCGAAAAAGAAATGAATTAAATCCGAGATGTTATATTTGTTTGTTTTTTCTTGATGCGATCTGGATTTCCCGGTATTTTTTTAAAGAAATCGCGACCCCCTTGTTTTTTGTTTTGGAATTTAACCCTTTACCCAACGCCGACGATATCAAGATTTATTATTTTAAATATCATCATATCAACAAAACCATATCATGAGAACCCTCATTGGAACGAGCTCGATGAACTTGTTCCAATGAGGGGTCACATGATATGGTTTTGTTGAAATATTTTGAAAAATTTAATTTTTTCAACTGCTCAATTTGCATGTTACGCGGGTGGATGCGGGCGATTCATTAGGTAAAGGGTTAACAACACTTTCAACAACAAGGGTCACATTGAGTCGGACAGTTGTATGGGTGGAGGAAGCCGGAGTACCCGGGAGAACACCCGAGCAGAGGCGAGCTACCGTCAGACCCCCAACGTATTTACTCTGGACAAGCAAAGTCGGCGGCGGTTGAAGACAAGTGCACTATCGACATGCAGTACGCTTTAGTACACGGAACGCCTCTGCCTCCACATGCATGGCCAATCGGGATTAAGTGTCTTGCCCATGGACACAAGGCAGTTACCACTGGTGAGGATCTAACCGTCGATCTTTTGGCTTGAAGGTCAATACTCTAACCACTGAGCCACCGTGCTCCCCTCGACCCACTGATCGCGAAAGAGGCCGCATTGCGTTCACTGTTTTTTATTACACACCTGTTCTATGAAATCTCCATCTATAGCAATAGATGAAAATCCGTTCCGCAGATTTGTGCCGAACGGAAATAGTTGACGGACTATTATTAAATAGAAGCGGGGGAATTGCCCTGGAATGTTCTACAAATCGTGCACCGCAATAACAATTTGAATTGCTAGCGATAGCTAAACATAGTAACACGGGTTCCCCTCGCATGTTTGGTTATAGCGACAAAATATGTTCTTTTTAGTACACGGAATTTAGCGTCACGCTTATCCTACTGGCTCACAGAACACATTGGAACTCAGGGGACGAGTTGTCAAATGAATTGCTGAGCGTCCTTCTAATAAATGCTTTCACAGACGTGAAGGCGTGTAATAAACACAGAACGGCACACGCGCGTGAATAGGTTAATTGCGGCCTCTCGTTTTATCATTCCGCGCTGGCACTCCTGCCACATCGATTAACCCACCCACACGCGTGTGTCGTTCTGTGTATGTATCTCGCTTTTAGTCGTGCTGTAAAACAGAGATATATTTTGCCAACACAGGGGCCGATGTGCAAACGCAAACATAAAATCATTGATTTATAAATTTGAAATCAGTGATTGTATGTTTCTCTTTGGATTCATATTAATTAATCGCAGGGGTGTAAATTCGAGGGGTGGGGTGGGCTGGTGGTAAAACCACTCCCCACGAAAATTCTCACGATTAATCGTTTCGTCAGGCAGAGGTTGGGCAAGAAGGTACGAAATACCAAGTTGGGCCGACGACATTCCTTTCCCGAGGAAAAAATATACACACGCTTTAGCGTACTCGCTTGGGGACAATCTCTTGCTTGCCCGACAAAAATATACACAGATTAGAAAGCGCAAGAAATGCCCGACTCAGTTTTTCGGTAAACAGACATGACAAACAGTTTTCATTCCAAAGTTCCTGGAGAAATTCCATCTTCAAACACAAATGCCATATATCTTCAAAAACTGAATAATTTTGTGCACTCTAAAATCAGTTGGTTAAAAATTAACCGAAATCATGTGGGTTTAGTGAATATGAACCCAACTGATTTTAAAGTGAAAGAGAGTATACGTTACTATTTATTATTTCGCCTGTGGTATGTTTTACCCTTTGAACCCTGGTGGTAGATAGATAGATAGATATTTTATTGCACGACCATAATACAAAGAAAAGGTATGGCACAAAGAAAAATACTATGAAATATATATGAAAACACATGCAAATTAAAGAGAATGAAAACAAATACCGTACATTGGCCATCGATTGGATGAAAAGATCCGATGTGTTGCATTCTGTCATCCCTTTATAGTATGGACAAATGATTCCACGCCAAAAAGGGAATTTCACTTTTCGACTTACCTCTTTGCTTACAACATTTACAAGCTCGGGTCTGTTAGTGAAAGCTTGTGGATAAAGTGTGTGAATTGAAAGAGGGACTATTCAGAACGCAGTTCCACGGCTTTCTCAACAAAATCACACAGGGCTACCCATATATCCTTATTGCTTGAACTAAACAGAAATGTAAGTTTTTCCGTAGGGTATATAAAACGGAAATTCGGCCATCGTTTTTCAACCGTCACCCATAAGTGAATGCGTAGCGCCATTTAACGGTGGCGTTCGTCTTCAACAGATTTATGATCACACTGTTTACATAATCGAACGACTGGTCTGGGCTTGTGGTGACGACCTTTCTCTGTCTCAAAATTATACAACTCATGACAATGTTACTCAGTCGTCTGCGCTTTTCATATGGGAGAAAATCAAGATAAATAGACTTTTCGTAGCTACTTTTCACATCGAAATAGAATCTCATTTTCCCTCCACTCTCCGATCGCCCAACTATGTCTGTATGTTTCCAGGACTATGAGTAATTATCGTGTACTCTGGAGAGAAATTCATCTGGAAAAGTTTTCATATTGACAGTGGAGAGGTTGTTCCACACGTAGCCAAACCCATACTTGAATAGGCTGTCCATAATCAAATGGAGCCATGGCGTTCTACATTTCATGTCAGAATAGCATTTGTACAGAAGCCTTTCGGGAGCTGTTGTTTCTAACCTGAACCAGTATTTGATCATTTGTGTCAATATTTCGAACTTCAGTGAGAATCTACCAATATCCGCAAGATCTTCCACATTCGATGCTCGGGGAACTCAGAGTGCCCTTTTACAGAACCGTACATAGAAGTCCTCAATTTCATCTATCTTCCTCGGGAAGCAGCGGTCTCCCCAAACTTCGCAACCATAACTTAATACAGGCTTAATGCAAGAGTCAAAAAGTTTAGTAACAACTGCAAGGGGTGCAACGATGCCACCTGGACGCCCTGTCTTTAAGGTCTTGGGTTGCCTGATGAAATTTTCCATTTGCCGAAAAGAGTAGAGCAAGATATTTATAATCTTGAGTGGAGTCCAATTTATACTCTCCTTAGTTGAAAGAACGTTTTATTTTTCTACGTGTTTTGTTGAATATGTGAGTTTTAGTTTTTTCTACGTTGATAGTTATGTGCCAGTTACAACAGAAAGTGTGTAATTTATCGAGCATAGACTGAAGACCGGAAGTGCTTTGAGATACGAGGACGAGATCATCAGCATACATCAAACATGGGACCGGTGTTCCCTGAATCACATGCAGGTCGCTTTTCTCATCTATTAAATTCTTGGAGAGAAACTGACATGGAAGGTAAAAACAGTACACATACATGTACGAGAGAATACTGGGACATTTTAGGAAAGTTGAACGCAGAATTCTCCTCAGCACAACAATCGGCCGTTGACGAACTGCAGAGGAATGGTATGAGCATTTCCGTGCATTAACCCAACAACCGAACCTCTCTTCGTTCAACTCGTCCTTTAAGGACGAAATAGAGTCACAGCTACCTGATGTTGAACAACAAGTGACCCAAACTCATGCACTCGATTACCCTATCACCGAACATGAAATAAAATGTGCCATCTCCAAACTGAAATGTGGCAAGACAGAAGGACTAGATGGAATAAAAGCTGAAATGATCAAAGCCACCAAAATACAGAATTCTCCCCGTTTTTAAAAAGATATTTAATTGCATTTTTGGCATCAGGCGATTTCCCTGCTGAATGGACAACAGGCTTTATTGTTCCGATTTCCAAGTGTAATAACCCACTCACCACTGATCACTTTCGGGGTATAACCATTACTAGCACACTGGGTAAGGTCTTTCTCAATATCATTCTTGAAAGATTGACCTCCTTTACAGATGAGCTGGGAATACCTTCCACCTATCAATGTGAGTTCCGAAAAGACCACAGAACGTCAGATAACATCTTTATATTAAACGACCTGATAAATAGGATCATTGACAAAAATAAATGCCTTTACACATGCTTTGTGGATTTTAAGAAGGCATTCGACAAAGTTTGGCGTGGTGGACTCTTATATCATGTGGCAACATTAGGAATAGGCGGGAAATGCACTGCACTGTGAAAAGCCTGTTGATGAAAAACATGTCAGTTCATATGCAGCAATTAGAAGAGTCCATATTCATTATTTGGGGGTAGACCAATCTATATTTTCAACGTGCAGCCTTAGGGCTGCACGTTGAAAATATTGATTGGTCTACCCCACCCTTAATTTACCAGGCATCCTACTTAAAGTATGGCGTACCATGCCCCGCACCGGTAAAGGGTAAAGTACAGTATTTTGTCAATGGAAAGTATATTTGTAGCGTATAAGTCTTTGATAAAAGCAATTGATATGCTCCAAAGGGTCTGGCGATATGTCTGAGCCGTCGGGCACTGATGCCCTACACACCCCAAGTTTTTATGTTAGTTACGCCCATGATTATTTCATGTCTGTCTTCGTCAGATAGACTTAAACTGGAAGTCTCACACCTTGTCAAAAGACCAAACGGAGGACACAAACCGTTAATTATCTCCTTATTGCATCGCTCGCAACAATCGCATCACGTCCATTGAGTAGAAGCATTAAGGTTCCTGCAAAGTGCATGACATGCAAGCGATGTGAAAAACGCGATAGCTGCAATCCAGCAATTATTTATTTCAGCTTATAGTTTGGTTTGAGTGATATTAATAATCTATAACGCACCACCCCGGATGTCCTTGCATAACGACTACTACACCACAGTCGCTGTGGACTGGTCGTAATCCACACGTGGGTAGTGATGTCCACACATGCGTTTACCAGGTAATATTTATTTATTTATTGGTGTTTAAGGTCACATACTTATGCACAATGGCTAAACGTGACCGGGGCAGTTTTACGGGTGGAGGAAGCCGGAGTACCAGGAGAGAACCACCGAGCAGCGACGAGCAACTGTCAGCTCCTCAACATTCTAACTCTGTTCATGTTTCGGTCAAGCAGGGTTACAGCGGTTGAAGACATGTGCACCATCGACGTGCAGTACGCCTTAGTACACGGCGTCATCGTGCACCCATGTAGGCAGCCGGGATAAAGTGCCTTGCCTAAGGACACAACTCGGGACTTCTAGCATAGAAGACCAACAGTGTACCACTGAGCCATCGTCGTCATCATCAGCAAACGTCATTAAATTTTTGATGATCATTCCTGTACTTGGTGTTTGGAATCTAATATGATTGCGTTCGTGGAAATATTGCACACCTGTGGAAAGTGACCAGTCCACGGCGGCCGTACTGTACATGTGTTTATCCACAAAGTTCCTGGATTTTTAAAACTATAATCCCCATTAAGAAATATTCCAACTACATCATCAAGACATGCCTTGATGATGTAGTTGAAATATTTCTTCAGTTTGGGGCTTGAATCGTAACAGACAAATTGGGTTTACCCCCCCCCCCCCCCCAATAGCCTGTCATTTTGAAAACAGGTTCAGCACATATTTACAGTATTATCGAACCAAACGTTCTCCGCGCACGCACATTTCACATTTCTTTCTTTATTCGCTCATTAAGTGGCTTGGTGTCGATAATTTTATTTTGTCTGGAGCGCCCATTCTGTTGATTAAATAAAATACGCTGCATTTAACACTTCTTTCAGACATTCTAGCCAAACGGGAATAATACTCTTCCTTTCAGTTCATCTCGACGCTGTGAAATGATCGTATACGATAGAGAAAGAAAGGCTTAATGGACTTTCAATTATAATGGATAATATGGTAATGGTATTCACTAATGAAAATTGGACTGTGTAAAGCAATTAGAAATGTGCTTTCACGGTACAGGCAGAAAGTATTAGAGTATTATATTGAAGATTTTCCATCCGATGCTGTTCAGATTGTTTGTTTATTGTTGTTCACTAGTGTCTTATGTAACTTTGTGTCACCTATGACTAGGGGGGGGGGGGGGTAGGGGTGGGGGGATCAGTTAGATTTCTAACTGGGGTTGGGGTCCCAACACAACAAGCTGTACGTTATTCACGAGGGGGGGGGGGGGGGGCAGGCCCGTATTAGGGGAGAGTTCGAGTGGGGGATATCACCCTCTCGATGCTGGGGTTGGGGGTGGGGGTGGGGTACACCTGGGCAAATCTTTAATTTTTGAACCTCTGAAATGGATTCTGAATCCTCCCTTTGGCTTAAATCTAGTCATTTTATCCACAAGAAAAATGCCGATAGGATCACCGATCCAATGTGGAGTTGTGACAACACAAAAGTGGGTTTAATCATTATCAACTTATCGTCCGGAAACCAATTGTTTACAATTTACTATGTGAAGGGTCACTGTGATCTTGACCTTTGACCTAGTGATTCCAAAATAAATAGGGCTCTTTCTTGCACCAAATGCCAACCTACCTATGAAGTTTCATGAACGTGGGTGGAACCATTGTCAAATTATCACCTGGAAACCAGTTGTTTAAGATTTATTATGTTTAAGGTCACTGTGACCTGGACCTTTGACCTAGCGAGTCCAAAATGAATAGAGGTCTTCCATTCACCTAGGCCAATCTACCTGTTAAGGTTAGTATGCAGAAAAGGCGGATTCAGTATCACTTTACACGATTTGTACATGTACATGTACGTGTACCGCTATAGGGATTCAGTGTTAAATCGTGTACAAGTGTGCAAAATGTCGTTTTTTCATGGTGATACAGAATCCGTCATTGGTTTTGAGGCTCACAGATCGCACTTTTAACGTTCAAATACCCGTTGGCGAACGTGTACATTCGACACGTCGCTCAAAAGTGAAAAAAATGTACGAAATTTTAAGAAAATATAATTTAAAATTTTTTCTCTACGTTCCCATCGCGGATTAGACCATCGATCCATCGTTGGTGAACGCGAGCAAAAAACGTTTTGCGGATTCTGTATCAGTATCAAAAAGCGGTTTGCGGATTCTGTATCACCTACGTTCGCCAACAGGTGTTCGAACGTCAAAAGCGTGATCCGATCGGGGAAACCTATTTGTGGATTCTAGATCAGGAAAATCGACCTCAAAAACGTTTCTTCGACGTTCGCCAAGGGTGAAAAGTGGCGTAAAGAGTAGTTACTCATCGAGGACTTTTTTTAAAATCGATTTGGGCCTACGGTACATGGAAAAAAGGTGATTCAGAACCCGCAAACCACCGCCACGTTCCTGATCGCGTATCAGACGGTATAGGGTGCGATTTGATCGGTGAAAACGATTTGCCAATTCATCTCTTGAGTTTTGTGAGACGAATCGTCATAGAATCGGTTTTGAGGAGAGGAAATAAAAAAGTGATTGATATATATAGGAGAGAAAAAAAAATAAATAGTTATTTAAAAAAATAAATATCAAATCGAATAGATAATAAAAAAATACGTAAATCATGAACGCTTCCAAGACTATTAGAGCAAGGTTTCTTTTAAAAATGCTGATGAGAGCCTACGCATTCTGCGTGAACGAACAACTAGGTCGCCTCTTGTTAGAACGATGCGTCGGATGTTGGGATCATCTAGACTTTGATCATGAGAATCATTCGTGTCTGACGATGGAAAGGGAAGATATGGTCGTCAAGTATTTCGAACCGGCGTTCGAACGCGTTAAAATCGACGAAGTGATCACGTTTTGGAAGAGATTAGTCTTCTGTAAGAATCGAGACAAGCCCACAGTTTCCAAAGAACTGAAATTGGCGCGTAGAAGTCTGACTTTAGAAGACAAGGGATGCATCATGAAATTATTGTTCAATGAAGCATACGTCTAAGTTTTCTCGTTGATATAAATAAGGGAGAATAGAAAATAAAAATAAATACACACATAAATTTTTTATCTAATATTAGAAAGAAAGAAAACACAAAAAATGAGAACCAGAAAAAAATTGTATCCGACGTTAGATGACGACGACGATGAGAAGCCAAACGGCGTTTTGCCGACGGCACCGTCGCTAGAAGAAAAAGAAAGAGGAGAGAGGTATCGCATCGATCAAATCAGTAGAATCCAATTGTATCTAACTCAAGAGAGAGATTCTCGCCGTTCTCTCAAGAAGAAGTATTCGCGTTTCCTGAAATTCGTCAACGCGATCAACATGACACTCATCACGATTTCCATGGGTTTACACGTGGCCAGCATCAGATTGTTGTCGACCGCAGTCGGCATTCCAATCGTGTTGACTGTAGAAGGAGTGGCTCTCGCCGCCGGATTGTTTAGCACACTTGAGTAGGAAATTATATCTGAAGGCAAGGAAACACGAAAAGATTCGCGTCTTGGCCGACTCCAAGATCGACACGATATCCGAAATGATCTCGATGGCGTTGAAAGATGGTAGGATATCAGACGGAGAATACTTCACGATATTGAGCGAGAAAACGAAATACAATGCCATGAAAGAAGCCATGAGAATCAAGACTCGTCAGATCATGAAGGAAGAGATGAAGGATTCTCTCATGGAAAAGGGGAGGAATGTGGCTAGGGAGGAATTCAAGTAAGATGATAGAACTCAAGAGCAGCGATTGAAAAAAAATATATATATAATAAAAACAGAATTTTTAAAAAAAGAAATATTAAATTTATATATAAAATAAAAACGAAATTATTTAAATAACTCTCAAAAAATGTATTGCGTAAAGTGTAAGAGAGTTACCAAGATGAGTAATTCTCAAGAAGTACGAACTAAAAATGACAGACAGATGCTTCGCGGAATTTGCGACGTGTGTGGTTCTATCAAGACTCGATTTGTCCAAAAAAAGAATGCGAGCAAAGGTAAAGGCATCGAGAATAAAATGATCAATAATCTACCTTTCGAAATGCATCTGCCTGGTCACAGTTTCACGGGACCTGGAACGAAATTGAACAAGAGACTCAACGCCGATCTGACTCCTAAATCTTGGAGCAAAACATGTTGGCAAAATTGAGAGGTATCTCGAATCCGACCAGGAGAGAGAAGATAGAACGTCTGCTGGTCGGCAATTTGATCGGTGTGAAACGTCGATTCGGATGGGGCATTAAAAAAAAAGCGCATCTGAAAAGAAGAAGAAACGATTATTGATGAGCAAATTGGTGGGGGAGTTACACAAACCCATCGTGTGTAAATTTCGAAAGAGAAGGGTGTTCATGAAGGGTTTGGATGATATTTGGTCTGCTGACTTGGTCGACATGAGATCGTTTTCGAGGTGGAACGAGGGTGTCAAATATCTATTGACGGTCATCGATGTGTTTTCCAAATATGGCTGGATCAGAGCTTTGAAGAATAAATTGGGACCTTGCGTCACCGAGGCTCTGAAGAGCGTGTTCGACTCGTCTTCTCAAAAAACTGAATAAATTGTGGGTGGACAAGGGGAAGGAATTCTACAACAAGCATGTTCATCGATTGGTCGACCTCTACTCGATCGAAAACGAAGAGAATGCCAGCGTGGTGGAATGTTGGAATCGAACAATGAAGGAAAAGATGCATAGATACTTCATGGCGAATTCGACCAAGAAATACATATACGATCTGAACAGTCTGGTCAAAGATTACAACAACACGTGACACAGATCGATCAAGATGACTCCCGTGGAAGCTAGCGATCCTCGAAACGAAAAACGGGTCTACATGAATCTATATCCTGAGAGATCTAAGATCAGGAAGAAGTCTAGAACAATGAAATTTGCGGTCGGTGATCGAGTGAGAATCTATGCTTATAAAAAGCACTTCGAAAAGGGTTATACTCCTCGATGAACCTCGGAAATCTTCGTGATAATCAAAATATTTCACACCGATCCAGTGACTTACGAAATTGAAGCTTTGGATGGAGAAGAGATCATCGGAAAGTTTTACGAACAACAATTGCAGAAGACGAAGTTTTGATAAAGAAAACAACAATTTTTTTTTTATTTACTCTCTTTAACATTTTCTTGTTTACACACATATATATAGGAGAGAAAAAAAATAATTAAAACTATTTTTAGATAAAAAAAGCAAGCTAATTAATAAACAAAAAACAAAAACACTTCAAAAATGGCAAATATACTAGATATAGCACAAAGCATAGTGAAAGATGAAAGTATTCAAGAATATGAGGTTCACACCAATACGAACCGGTAACCGGAACGAGTTTGAACAATGTGGGAGAGATAAGAATAAACATCGAAACTCAAGATCTATTTGTACATCCTATCGAGAGTTACATAGTGGTACAGGGACGTCTCACCAAGGAAGATGGGAGCGACTACGCCGACGACGACATGGTTACTCTAGCCAATAATGGCATCATGCATCTATTCAGTAATAAAATACATGCTATCTGGACAAGAGATAGAATCTGTGTTTCATCCTGGTCAGGCCACCACGATGTTTGGACTCTTGACGTATCCAGATGATTTTTCAAAATCCAGAGGACTTAATCAGTTGTGGGTGAAATACACCGTCAGCCCTGCTAACGGCGGTGCCGCTGCGATATTCGACTACGTCGTCAAGACGTCCAGACCTAAAGGAACGTTTTCATTCAGGACACCTTTGAAACACATCTTCGGATTCGCGGACGATTACAAGATCATGTACGGATTCAAACACAATCTGACGTTGATTCAAAAAGGAAACGACGATGCAATAGTGAGACTCCCTGCGACCGATGCGGGTAAGTTAACTCTACACAAGATATCCTGGTTCGTTCCGCACGTGGAGCCTTCGATCCTGGAAAAAGCACGTCTCTACAAGATCATAGAATCCAAGAGTAAATTACCTGTGGGATTTAGAATGAGACAGTGCAACACGGCTAGCATTCCACCCTCCACAAATCACTCAATTGGAGATTGATGGTAAAATCCACTTCCGAGAGACCACGTTTCATCGTGGTTGCATTTCAGACCGATAGGGATGGGTCTCAGGAAAAGAATGCGTCAGTGTTCGATCACTGCCATTTGAGAAACATACAAGTGTTTCTGAACGCTACGAGATATCCAGAAATCGATTACAATGCATCGTTCGACAAGAATGATTTTTGCAGACTGTATGGTGACGCCACTGATTTTAGAAAGAAGTATCACGGTCTAGACGAATTGATGAGCAATCCTAACATATCTTCCGGTGAATGCAAGTCGATGTATCCCATGTTCGTATTCGACATCAGTAAACAGAGTGAACGATTCAAGAGTAGCGTCTTAGACATTCAGATCAAGATGCAATTCAATAGGAATGTGCCGAGAAAAACCGAAGCCTTTGCCCTGGTCCTGTCGGACAGAGAATTACAATTCGAATCAGATGGAAATAAGATGTTGATCATTCGATGAGAGACGTGTGTGAAAAAATTTTTAAAAAATAAAAAAGTAATAAGTAATTATTAAAAACAAAACCAAAAAAACAAAAAAAAATAAAAGTAATGAGATCTAGAGAGATTGAACATCTTTTTAAATCTCATTACTTTTTTTTTGTTTTTAATAATCACACATTATTTTTTTTAATTATTTCCACGCGTTCACTGTTTGTTCAAAGGATCTAGTTCGATCAGTAGACTCACCACGGAAGTGGCGGCTTCGGGATTATTGGTTTTTATAACGAAATTAATCCTGTCTCCAGCGTTCACTTTGAGAGGCGTGCCAAACGTGCTAACATTCGCGTGTTGATTCTCAGTCTTTTCGATGCTGTATCTCTTATCGCTCTCTACTCCATTCACCATGAGATTGACGACCGCTCTGTTATTCAAATCCGAGGAAGCCAGACTCATTCGAATGATTTCACCTCCCAACGGCATGGGATATCCCACCTGACCATGTTGCAATCCACTACCTCCATTTCCGAAAGACCACTCAGCTTTTCCCTCCTCTAATGTGCCACTCTCCTCAGCCCACACGGTGATCAATTGTCTAGCATATTTGACTTTCTCCACCACCGAAATCAGGGTGCAGGCATCCATCATGTTTACGGGATCCGGTAGATTTGTGAGAGCGTGTCCACCCATGTCTAGTTTACCTTCCATGATGTCGCCCTTTCTCCAGACCGAGTTGTCATCCACGTACTTCCTGCTGACTGCACTGGAATCGAATTCGGGATCGTGATCGAGACCGAATAAATTCTCACCGTTCATGTTGATATCACCCTCCATGGTTCCGCCAGATTGTTTGTTCAGGTAGAGATTGTCCTCTTGCGATTCTATGTATTCTTGTGATTGTATCACAGCAGAATCTACGTAGCCCTTGTTGACTACGGTTGAGTCCGCATCCACGTCATCGACCTTTGACAGATTCAATATCTTGTTGAATCCCGCATTCAGATCCAATTTCATTTCTCATCTGTCAGACTTTCTCTGTTCCAGATCTATGTAGTGTTTTGTCGCTACGTCCTTGGGATTCATGGGAGTGGCCACGTTCATTATCTTGTTAGAATTGGCGTTCAATTCCGAGTGCATCGTTTTCTGAACGTATCTATTTCTCAGATGTTCGCTGAATCGTGCGTGAGAGTAGTCAGCGTATTTCTTGGTCGGGGCATCGGTGGGATCTATGGGATTCACGACATTCACCAAACATTTAAATTTCAGATCAAGATCGTCGGTCATGGCTTTATCAAGGTAATTATCTAGCATGATTCGTTCAAAATCCGCTTTCCCCCTGTCGACGTATTTTTTAGTCGCAGCATCTGCGAGATCTATCGGCTCGGGAAGATTGTAGAGCTTCTTATCGTTCATGTTCAAAGGTTCCTCTCGAGGTTCGTATCTCCAAACGTAACGTTCATCCAAGTTGGCAATGTCGTAACCATCACCGACTTCGAGCATCTTCCTCTTCTTTTTGGGTTGACTTTTGTTGTCACTTCTACCAAATTTATCAACTGGCATGTTGTTTTGAGATTTTTGTTTTAAAAATATATTTCAAACGCAGTTTATTAAAAATGAATTATTGGACTTATTTTTTATTTTTTGTTTTTATTCGATTAAAATTTTTTTAATAATTTTTACCTTTATATATATTATAAAAAATCTCTCTCTAATGTAAATCATTGAGAATGTCTTGAAATCGATCCCCTTCAGACCATCTCTTGAGAACGTAGAGACACAGGTGACCGCAAAACACTTGATCTGGCGATTGCACTCATTCCGTGTTGTAATGAACCATCGATTTGTTGAAATAGTTCTTTATTTCTTTTGGTGGCGAGATTCCGTAGCTGTCGAAATAATAATTCTTCTTCTTCCCGTTCTTGAACCACGCCACCCAGTGAGTGTCTTCACCCAATAAATCGCCTAGATTTAAAATTCCACATTCCGATTGTCGAGGTCTTCTCTTCGGCAAGGCATCTCTGGAAAACACGCCTAGAAAATCTTTGATTTTCAAATCCTTTGCCGCATTCGACAGATCGATGTTGGATAGGGGTTCGTTAGGTAAGCCGACACCTTCTACGGATATCTCTATTTTCTTATTCATAAATGCGTATATTTTTTTTTTTAAATTTATTTATTTTATTATAATTCACTAAAATGACGTTATTTTTTATGTTTTTCTTTTTCTTTTTAAACTAACTCTATCGACTTCCATAATCTTGAATCCGTCTAATTCCTCAACTTCCCTAATCTTGAATCCGTCTAATTCCTCTTGATTTTCTGGAATCCTATCATCCTTAATCATATCAGGAATCCTATCATCCTCAATCATATCTAAAATCCTATTGTCTAAAATTAGATCCAAAGACCAATGTCCGAGTGCCAAAGTGCTTATTTTATCGTCTAACATGAATCTCTTATCGTCGTCGGCCATCAGCGAAATCTTGTTGACTATTTCGGTATACAAGTCGTGATTTTCGCTTCGAATCGATTTCATAGTCTTATACACCGGACCACTTCCTAACAGACAATCTTTATACTCTTGGAAAGAGATGTTTTTCTTCACCACGCATGCTATAACCCCTTTGCACTTCTTAATCTCTTCATCTTCTAGACGATAAGCATACAGTTTGGGTCTCAAGCCCACGAATTCGACGATTTGTTTACCACCGCTCTCGTCCTTAAATTTACCCAACACCTTCTTGTTGTCGTTCGATTGAATGTTGGACGGGTGATCGACGGGATAATTGCTTGTGTCAAACCACGCGGCCATGTCTGGAGATATATCTCAGTAGACATCTTTCATCTCCATCTCGTAAACTAAACTGTGCATGTCGGTGAACAGTAGTTTGGCTTTATCACCAAACTTTCGTTTGACGTAATCGTAGTGAAACTCATACATCAATCGCTTGCTGATATCTAAGATGATCAGTCCGAGATAATATGGTTTGTCGAACT
This sequence comes from Pictodentalium vernedei, assembly GCA_031216915.1. Lineage (NCBI taxonomy): Eukaryota > Metazoa > Mollusca > Scaphopoda > Dentaliida > Dentaliidae > Pictodentalium > Pictodentalium vernedei. The sequence continues at coordinate 348,360,929 of CM062290.1, forward strand.
TCAGGTGCGTCTTTTGCATGTGAATGGCCACTAGATTTTCGTCAAATATGGTTCGGTGTTTGTAATTGGGTTTCGCCACTAATTTTTTAGCTTTTTCTCAGACGTGACGAGACGAACGTCAGTTCTCTTCCTGATGTTTTCTATCGATTTACCGTACACGCAGTTGTTCATGAGTTTGAAGAAATTTTTTTTGAAATCGTTCTTGGCTCGAATTCTGAGATTCGTGTTGAGATCGATGTATTTTTTCATCCAAATCGACTTCTAAAATGCAAGGATAGTCTCTCCATTTTTGCATCTCTTCCGGTTCCGTTACCCATTCGAAATTTCCAATTGGTAAAGGATGACTCATAGCCCAACTGTACAGATTATTAGCATCCCAATACTGTATGTATTTATTCGATCGTTTCGAATCGAAACCTTCTTTCATGTAGGGATTGTTAGCTTCAGAATATCTGTGGGAGATCATCGAGACGCCACCTCTCATAGCCCTTTCGAACATGAGCAACATATCCACGTTGGATAATAATTCCAATTGGACTTCGGTGGTCTTCAACAGAGCGTCACACGCCAGACCGGGTGCGGTGAAATACCAAGCCGGATCCAGATCGTAATTTCGACGACAGACGTCTCGAAAATTTTCGAACACGTCTGCCAAGAGCAGAACGTCAGTCTTTAGATAGAGATCATGATAATCTCTCATGGTTTTCATATCAAATGATTTCCACGCGTTTTTGCCGTGTTCGTAATTCTCATCGGAAATGTCGGATTCATATAATTTCGAATAAAAATCTTCTTTCGAAGATAGTGCGGTGTCGTCAAATCTCTTTAGATCGTTCATGTAATGGTAAGGATAGACTCCTTTCCTCAACATGACGTCTACTCATTCTCCAAAATGTTTGCTCGTGATTTTAAATTTATCCTTGCTCATGTTATCGACTAATTTTTCCAGAGCGGTTGACATGAATTTAAAACTGTCGATAAAACGTATGCCTCTACAAATGAATTTCGTTTTTTCTTCCAACATCTCTCCATCGATTACACTTTTCTTCTCCATGAGCTTCCATTTCATGAAGGAAATGTATCTTTCTTCGCTGTTCGCGATGCAATTTAATTCTTCGTGGGAGGTGCCGAGATTTTTCATGAACAGATGGCTGTCGTAACCCGAGAGATTGTGAAATATCACCGGATAGAAAACGGCATCTCAATATTTTAAATTACACTTGCTGTGAGCCGGACTATGATACAGACCTGTGTAATGATCGTGGTCTCTGACCTTCTTATTTTCCTCTGAATTCTTGTTGAACGATTGTCTGCATATGTGACATTCGGTGGCTCTGTTATTTTCATTCTGCTGCTCTCGCGTGATGATCATTTTCGCCGAAGTTTTGAATTTATCATATAACATTTGAGTTTTCGATTCTAACTCTTCCACGAACCTTTGAGCCACGTCGTCATCTTCGCACTGTTTCATGTAGATGAAGGGACCCATGTTGTGCTGTGAGTCAAAAGCACATTTCACATAAATGCAAAAACCCGAAGGTGTGTGTTTTTGATATCTTTCGACGTAACTTCGAAGAGCGTCGGGATGGCAGGAACTCATTTTCACGGTGAAACATTTGAAACCGGCGTACATGACGAATGGTACTTTTAACCTTCTATTGCGATTTTCAAACTTCATGATGGTGTTGGGTTTGGGCATTTCAATGGCGACACCTTGATTTTCGTTGCAATATTCCTGATGTTTCACTAAGGATTTTTTGCTCTGAAACATGTTCATGCAGTTGCAACATAAACATATCTTTCCTTTATGTTTATTATTTTGTCTCGACAGTAATCGGCTCGGATGTTTAACCCAACAATAATGACGATTGTCACCATTCAAAATCAATAATAAAATAATCGTCTTTTCTCTTTCAAAATACGAAGTCTGTCTGAGAGGATAGATCATTCGTTTTTCATCGTCGTATCCCAAGATGTTCACCGCTACGGTGGGGTTTTGAGCCTCGAAACGTTCGATGTGTTTTAACTCTGTTGGAAAAGTCATTCCGGGCCAATCAAGATTTTTAGAAGTCTCCTCGTAATGAGAAACTCTATCGGAGTTCATTTTGACAGGGTATATAGCGGAGGTGACTGCCCATTTAAAACACTGATCATCTTTATTTCTGACGTTGACCACAGAGTGTTTTTTAGCTAAGAAATACGGTAAATCCATGTAGGAAGACCCTTTCAATGAATCGTTTTCAGTTATATGAATTTCGAGTTTTAACACCTCATCGAGCATCCAATTACTACCTTCATGTTGATAATTCGCGAGCGAAGTCAACATCTTGTCTTTCATCTTTTCAAAAACGTCCAATAAATCTGAACCTCGAAATATGGGTTCGACGTTAGATCTAAAAAATGCATTTTTCACGATGCTCTCGCCGGACTTCACGTCAATTTTATTCATCACACAATGGAGTATCATCTTAATTTTTCGTCCCACGTTCATGTGTTCGTGAAACAAATCCAATACTTTTTTCTTCACCCGTTCCATGAATAATTTCGGATCAGTTTTCTTGAATGAGGGAACCACATCGAAAGTTTTAAAAACGCATTTGATTGCACTCTCCCATTCTACAGGCTTCGATTGGAATATTTCTGCGATGAGTCATGCTATATATTCTTCTCCTTTCCCTTCGTCGATTGCTCATTGAATTTTGCTTGATATATCTCGTTTGTCTAGAATCTGAAGTACATCACTCATTTTCGTTTTAGTTTTTTATTTCTTTTCTTTTGAAACTTGAAGTTCTTCAATGGCTTTTCGTTTAGTTGTCTTCTTATTTTTCACAACCGAAATGTTTTTGTCTTTTTTCGACGTCGGCATTTCGATTCCTTTTACTATCTTTTTCTTCTTATTTTTCACAACCGATGCATTTTTTGACGTCGTTGCTATCAACATTTAGTTTGCCTTTCCATCGGTTCGCAAACGATATTCCTGTATGACTTCAATTTTTTTTTATTTGGTTCTATGATTTCTGAAATGTGGAATTTTTAATTTTTTACAAATCTTGTTTAACTGAGGTACGGTTTTCTCATTTAAATTTTCCATTTTTTTATTTGTTTGCTTCTTTTGTAAGAATTTTTTTTTTTTCGAATTTTGTTAAATTTAAATAATAATTTGTTAAAAAGTTTAAAAATTGTTTTCATATATATATACATGTTTTAATTCCTTCAAAAAAATTTTTTTTGGATGAAATTAATCAATTTTTTATGTTCCTTAATGTGAAAAAAATTGAATTAATACGAGAAAGAAAGGATGTTAAATTTAAACTTTTTATTTATATATAAAGAGAAAAAAACTTTTTACAAAAAAAATTTTTTACATTAAAGAAAATTAAAAATTAAAAAAACTTTTTATATATATATATATAAAGAGTAAAAAAAAAAAAAAAAACTTTTTTAACAAATTATTATTTAAATACAAAATTTGAAAATATATTATTTGCAATAATTCATAAAACAAAAAAACCAAATAATCGATCATGACAACAACACCTAAAAGATGCGAATTGAAATTGAAATGAGTCGAAACGTGTAAGAAATTCGGTTTTAAAATCTATAGATTACAACGACACGATTCCATCGAATTGAACGAGGTTGAGATGAACGGCTTAGAGTGCAAATACGACAAATATAACATGCCTTTGAAATTGGATGAAGCCATGGTCGATTTGTTTTACGAGTACCAAAATGATCTACAGAAAATCGTCATCGACAAAGATAGAGAATTCGACAAGGACGATTTGCCGTTGTCCTATGGAAGTTACATATATCCAAAAATCTCACTCAAACTCGTGGAAAAATCGGGTGGTGAGAGCGCGTTCACCGATGTAAAAAAACTCAAAAAAGTAAAGATAAACATTCAACACATTTTCGAAAAAGGAGAATACATGAGTGTCAACATGCTAATAATGGACTTGGAAATATAAACAATACAGAGATTGATTTTTAGCAAAGAAGAAGGAAAAAAAAAGTAATGAGATCTAGAGAAGTTGATCATCTCTAGATCTCATTACTTTTTTTTTTCTTTTTTTTTTGTTTTTGTTTTCCTTCTTCACTATCGCCCATATATTATAATAACGTTTCCTTTTTTCTCAAATTTCAGCGTTGATTCTTCTTTTCTTTTTTTTGTGATATGTTACGTTTTTATAAGAACACATTTGTTTATCCGAATCATAATTATGAACGAATGTTGTGCATGTCTTGGTAACACTCGCATCATTACCATTCTTTTCAGAAGGTAGTGGTGACAGTGGAAAACATCTCATTCTTTTAAATTTCAACCGCCTATCCCAATCTTTATTTAACTCTTTTATCAGTTCTTTCCTAAGATATCCATCATTAGCGTCTAATCATTTTTCCACATCTTTTTCGCACTCTATCACGTGATATTCATCATTATCGTCTAATTGTTTTTCCACCTTTTTATCCATTTTATATTATTTTATACTTTCTATGATTTATATTTTATATTTCACATAATTATATCATTTTTACATTATAATAACATACTCAAAATCGGTATATTCTTAAATGGCGAATTCTCACCAAACAACAAACCCTTGCCAAGTCGCTCAACGTTCCGTCCACTCTTTAGATAGAGACCATTTCCACTCAAAGAGTTGCCACCTCTAACGGGTTCTAGATACAATCCTTTACCGCTGTCGTCTACGTGGATGCGACACATGGCTCCTCCCTTCTTCAAAAATAGTCTGCTGTCACCCATTAATTCCTCAAATGCCGAACTCGCGAGTCCCGAGAGAACTCCCACGCCGAGAGTCTTTCTGAGAAAGGGTAATGCTTTTGCCTCAAAGGGTAATGCTTTTGCGGCGATTCCTGCCAATGGTGGTAGGAAACCGCCTTTCATTCTCAAATTGTATCTCAATTGAGTGGGACTCAATCTCACCATCAACCCTCTTCCATCACGAATCGCTTTCTCCATCCTTTTGATTTGACTTCTGGTCCTGGCGATCGAATCCTGACCGCCACTCGTCAGATCTTCATGAGTGAATTTGAATCTCACTGCCTCGCCTCGAGTTGTTAACGCTCTCTTAAGTTTCTTCCTCTGTTCTGCGGATATGTTCACGTTTTTAACCATGTATTGTTTCATAATTCTTTTTTTAAAATATATTTTGTTCAATTGTTTTTTTTGTTTTAATGATAATTATATATATTAAATAATTTTTGTAAATTAATATTGCATTTATTTTATTTTGTTATTTATATATGCACAATGTTTTTTTTTGGCTTTTATATTTCTCTTATGTGAAATCGTATCATCACCCTCTCTCCGCAAAGATCTAACAGTTCACCATTTTGATCCTTCAACGTGGTTTTGAGACTATACAACGTGTCTAAAATCACTGGTAGATAAACTAAATTTCGAGGTCGTTCCACGATCTTGTAACCCAGCGACACGTTTGGAAAGAAGGAATAGATCGTTGGTTGAGCGTTACCATTCACGTAGCTTCCAGCAATCACGTCCACGTTCACCAGAATGCTATTGATTGCGAGAATGTCAACCGTATTTTCAGATGCCGCGTGACCTCGATACATCTTTCGATCGAATCCCAGCATCTTGCCTATAGAATCGTCCATGTTGAAATCCACTCAAAAATTATCTTCCAAATCCAACATCGTCTGTAGGGTATTAGGGTTGGGAGCGAGTCTGATCTTGTTGCTTCCCTTTCCATCCGTCTTCATTCATGTTTGAATGTAATTGTTCAAATCGTCTATGTCGTAACTTCCTTTGGGAATTCGAATCTCCAACCAATCCACTCCGGCAGAATACTTAAATGAGTTATTCTTTTAGTTGATGTTGGGAAAGGAATAATAAGTCTCCAGATTCACCAACGCCATGTCGTATCTTTTCTCTCTAAGCAATTCGATGGAAGGTACGAATTTCGTCGCGAATCGAGTCGAATCGCCACTCACCACGATTTGAATGGAATGTTTTGCAGCCGTATTCTATCCATTCTAACAATTCTCCTTTTTCGAACATTATATTTAATTTTATTTTTATTTTTTCAAAACTAATTATTTGAAGATTTATTATTTTCTAATTTTATTTTCGTGCTCTATCTTATTATCATCAGAAACATAAAACTTGTCGAATCCACACTGATATTTTCCACGATTAAATTCGCTAGTCAAATCGATCACGACGAAATTGTAAAGTCCTCCATCCCAAACCCTCTTACAGAATCTCATGAATTACGCCGCGCTCATGTTGTTTGCGACGTGATCGCTGTAGATGTGATTGAGATTCTTGAGATCTTGGCGAAAGAGACATAGAAAATTAGCGTTCTCCCTTATCATCTGTCTGGGCAATCGAAAATAATTCTGCGACAGAGAGAAACAGTCCACGTTGCTGTGACGACCCCTAACATAATACGATTCGCATCGGTTCTGTCTCTCCAAAAGCAGATCGTCGAAAATCATGAGATTCTTATCTTCCAATGTCAATTGTCTAGGATCCAGACTGTCGCTAGCATTCTCATAAAATCGACACTCGACGTTCGAAGATGCATTTCTCTTCATCAATTCCATCGGCGCACCGTCCAAAATGGTTGAAAGAGAAGCTTCACTTTTGTCGAATTCCTCCCTACTGTCAAAGATTCTGGCTATGAAGTCCTTAGGCAATCTACGATCCATGCACTCTCGAAGCAATCTGTATTCGGGTTGAAACAAGCTCTTGCCAAACACAAACAATCTGTCGTAATCCAACCAGTCGGGTCGTTCCAAGACATATCTTTAATGTTCATCTTTGTTTATTTTTTTGTTGTTATTTTAGATTTTTTCAAACACAATTTTATGTTTTATCAAACTCAGTTTTTATAATATTATTATTTATTTATATTACACCATCGTGAGTTCTCTTCAATCCAGATCCACTCGTCATTTTGGCTAAATCTTGTATGGGTACCACAGCATCCTTAAAATTTTTCCAACTTTTCAGCGTTCACTCTAACGCAGCTCGCTTCGCCGGTGGACTGATCAACTAGTCGATCAACGCATTGGCTGCCCTCTTGCCAGCCACAGAAGCTATCCTACCACTGGCTTCGGAAGCGGCTTTCTTACTAGCATCCAAAGCCATCTTCTTACCGACTTCAAACGCGGTCGATGCGAGTTTTCTACCTGCATCACTCGTGAACACTCGCATTATACAATCGACGATGCCAGAACCGCCTTGAACATAAGTTCTAACGTATCTTTTCTTCTTTATGTTCTTTATCACCAACATATTTTTATTTTATAATATATATTTTGTTTTCACTAGTAAATCGTTTGTTGTTTAAATACTTTTATTATTCTAGTGTAAAATTTACTGTTTTTATTTTATATATTTTGTTTGTTTGTTTCTCTCTAGTTATTATATACATCAATCCTTTAATTCGTTCATCAGCCTTTTATAATGGTTTTTATTCAAAACCTTCTGTCTTAACAATTCGTCGCATGTGCTTACTATCTCATTATCTAATCCTGTGTTACCAGAGCGTCTACTTGCCATCAACAAACTCAATCTCTGAGACAGGGCGTCAGAATCCCTCGGAAGAAAAGTGGTTTTCACCCCTTTGCCAGTCACCGATTCGACGAACTTCTTATTCATATCCCATATGGGTTTCACCACTTTCGTCCACTTGTAACCTCTGTTGGCTTTGGGTCTCGTTTCTCTGGCATCGTTATTTCTCTTCATGGCGTGGGTCTGAACCAGAATGTCACCACAATTGTCCAAAAATTGTTCCGTGTAATCTCCAGGCTTGTTGAAAAGGAGCAATTTGCACAGTCCATCAGTTATTTTATACTTATTCGAACCGATGATTAAATCATTATCATCCATCTCCACTTCTGTGTCGCCCACAAAAGTTCTACCGTCCGAATCCTTATAAATTCCATACAACAGATCTCTCTTACCACCATCCTAGGACGACGCGACGCTATCAGTGGTGATAGTCGAAGCTGTATCGTCACTCTCGCTCACGTCGGTTTCGATTCTCATGGGAACGTAATCCGGTGTAGATTAAAAGGAATACTGTTTTGTAAAACTACCGGGCAACGAACCCATTCTCAAAGAACTCTCTTTTATGGGTCTCAATTCTTCAACTATCTCCTTCCTACTTCGTTCCTGAACCTCTGTCATGGGTTTAAATATTTTTGTGGCTTCGCGTCTCAGTTCCATCTCTCCAAGACGTCTGCTTCTGTCAGCGGATTGAATGCTCTTCTTGGCACGTTCATATTCGTTTAAAAGCTGATCTCTACGTTTAGCATCCATCTGTAAAAACATTTCTTTTCGTTTTTAAATTATTAATATTTCCTTTGAGTATGCTAATGTGAGTTATTTATTATTTTCAAAATTAATGGTATAATTATTTTTATGTTTTATGTTTTAAGTAAATAAAAATCTTCTGTCTTTAATATAATAACTAAAAACTAGTTGAGAAAAAAACATTTTACATGATAAAACCTCTATAAATGCGTTTTGCCTCTGATCGCGTTAAAAATCGCATCACAGATTATTCACTCAGTGACGAACTGGAGAACTTTGAAAAGTTTGAAAGTTTTAGCGCATAAGAAACCGGTTTCTGATTTAACGCATTTGAGAATAATTACATCCGTTAAAAGGGTTCATTCATATTTCCGAACATTATCACGAATATATTAAAAATTAAATTTACCTCTTAAACCTGATTGAGTGGAAACGCGCTTTTATTGTCTATTATTAAAACGATCCATTGAACGAAAACCTTTCATTCACACCAGAACAAAACATGAGTGTCAGTTTTATCTCTTAAAAATTCATCTAAGTGAAAAAGGTTTTATAATAGAATTTTTATTTGAATGAAACAATTCTACGAACTGTTTTTTATTTGAATGAAACAAATTCTACAAAGTGTTTTATTAAGATTTATTTCACAAAATTCGCAGTGACAAAACGTAAACAAACGATTTTCCCATCGATTTCTAATTTTCTAAAACTCAATTTTTTCAATGTCATTGGTTTGAAACGAAAACCTTTCATTCACACCGAAACAAAACATGAATGTCAATTATCGATTCAATTTTATAGTCGACTCTTTTGAATGAAAACCTTTCATTCACACCGAAACAAAAACATGAGTGTCTATTATGATTTATCGAATTCAATCTTATAGTCGACTCTATTAAACGAAACAAGCTATTTATTTACACTGAGTACAAAATTGAAAAAAACTCATCAAAACCGATTCTATCACGATTCGTCTCACAAAACTCAAGAGATGAATCGGCAAATCGTTTTCACCGATCAAATCGCACCCTATACCGTCTGAAATGCGATCGGGAACGTGGTGGTGGTTTGCGGGTTCTGAATCACCTTTTTTCCATGTACCGTAGGCCCAAATCGATTTTTAAAAAAAATCCTCGATAAGTAACTACACTTTATACCACTTTTCACCGTTGGCGAACGTCGAAAAAACGTTTTTGAGGTCGATTTTCCTGATCTAGAATCCGCAAATGGGTTTCCCCGATCGGATCACGCTTTTGACGTTCGAACACCTGTTGGCGAACGTGGGTGATACAGAATCCGCAAACCGCTTTTTGATGCTGATACAGAATCCGCAAAACGTTTTTTGCTTGCGTTCACCAACGATGGATCGATGGTCTAACCCGCGATGGGAACGTAGAGAAAAAATATTAAATTATATTTTCTTAAAATTTCGTACATTTTTTCACATTTGAGCGACGTGTCGAATGTACGCGTTCGCCAACGGGTATTTGAACGTTAAAAGTGCGATCTGTGAGCCTCAAAACCAATGACGGATTCTGTATCACCATGAAAAAACGACATTTTGCACACTTGTACACGATTTAACACTGAATCCCTATGGCGGTACACGTACATGTACGTGTACATGTACAAATCGTGTACAAGTGATACTTAATCCGCCTTTTCTACCTACTAAGGTTCATGAATGTGGGTCAAACATTATCAAGTTATCGTCCGGAAACCAATTGTTTACGATTTACAATGCTGAAGGTCACTGTGACCATGACCTTTCACGTAGCGAGTCCAAAATAAATAGGGTTCTTCCTCTCACTGATGCCAACCTACCTATGAAGTTTCATGAACGTGGGTCAAACCATTATCAAGTTATCATCAGGAACCCAATTGTTTTGATTTACTATGTTCAGGGTCACGGTGACCTTGATCTTTGACCTAGTGAGTCCAACATAAACAGGATTCTTCCTCTCACGTAGGCCAACCTACATATGAAGTTCCATGTATATGGGTTGAACCATAGTCAAGTTATCGTCCGTAAACCAATTGTTTATGATTTTCTATGTTCAATGTCACTGTGACCTTTACGTTTGACCTAGCAAGTCCAAAATAAATAGGGTTCTTCTTCTCACCGATTCCAATCTACCTATGAAGTTTCATGAATGTGAGTTGAACCATTATCAAGCTATCGTCCGGAAACCAATTGTTCACGACCGCACGGCCGCCCGCCCAATTTGCGCGCGCGCGCGCCCGCCCGCCATTCATCAAACTAAAAGCTGAGTTTGACTTCGTCACAACTCGACTAAAAATGCTGTTCCCCAGGTAGGTACACGAGTTTCCCCTCACACTGACGAGCCTACACAAGGACTTTTGACTGACAGCTATTATAATACCTACCCCTGGCAGTCAGTTCGAAGGAGTAGGAATTGGCTGAATAGCTGTCAGTCTATAGTACTTGTGTAACCTGCTCGTTGTAAGGGAAACGAAACGATGAATTTGAAAAGCCGAACCGGTCACAGATTTGAGTTGGAACTTCAGAAAATGTTGAAAATTATGATAGTTATTAGGGGTGAAACCACCCACCCCCTCCACCCCTGTCGATACTTGCCTACCTATGATTATATCGAGAGTGCAACTCAAGTATAATGTCATGTTTATAATTAAGTAGCTCCACTGAGAGCACTTGCATCCCAGGCGTTGTTTAACCGGTCCGGTTATTCCAGTAAAGGATAACTTGTCAGTGGTGAAGGCCGGGAGTACAGGGGTAGTAGGAGATGGATGAAACGGGGCCCATTAGATGGATTTCATGCTGGATCTCATGTGACGTCATAGTCACGTGACCTAGTGGCACCATGTTGTGTTGTCATGGTAACCCACGTGAGCGGCCATCTTGTGACGTTATCTCCATAGTGATACGTGGTGTGAGTGCGCATGCGCAGCGCGTGTTGTTACGGTGATACGTGTTTCCGTCGTCCATTTTGAATATTGAAGGCCGCCATCTTGGTTTCTATGGTAGCACGTGGTTGCTATGTGACCCAAAACCTTCTAACAAGACAGGGGTATGTTCGGCGGGTATGTTCGATTGAACAGGAGTAAATTCCCGATTCGTAGAATTACCACAAACAACCCGACAATCCCTCAAAATTACCGAAATTGACTTTATTTCCCCATTTTGTCGGTATAGCACGTAGTGCTATAGTACCAAGGGGTACCGGTGGTGCGTTCGATTGAATAGGAGTAATTTTCTGGCTTAGAATTCTACCAGAAACCTCGTTTAATTACCCAAATAAACCCGACAATCCCTCCAGATCACCAAGAACGGACTTTATTTTCCCATTTTATCGGTGTAGCACATAGTGCTATAGTACCAAAGGGTACGGGGGTGCGTTCGATTGAACTAGAGTATATCTAATTACCCAAATAGACCCGACCACCCTTACAAACTACCAAAATCTACACCAAACCACCCAAACGGACATGTGAAGCCCCATTTTGGGCATATAAAAATAACATGTAATGCAAAAGGACCGAGATATCTTCTGGGGGTATGTTCTATTGAATAGGAGTACAGGACCTGATTTTCCCAGAACCCCATTTTAATGCCTATTGCATATGTTTCTTTATCACTGACAGTCTATCCAGTCCAAACTATCTCTGGTTCTCTCGTCCAAGTCTTTAAATCACCAGTGCTTGAACATACTGCTCAACGACTCATTTCAGAAAAAAGGGATTCTATAGCCACAGTCGTTTTCAAAAAATGGGATTCCACAAATGGGATTCCTTTTTTCTGAAATGAGTCGTCGAGCAGTATGTGCGAGTGACTCGCACATATTGCTCGATGGGATTCGAGGCGTTTGAGCAATATGTGCGCGTCACTCGAAAGAGCAATTGCTCGTTAGCTCATTTGCTCGATGGGATTCGAGTCGTTCGAGCAATATGTGCGAGTCACTCGCACATACTGCTCGACGACTCATTTCAGAAAAAAAGAATCCCATTTGTGGAATCCCTTTTTTTGAAAACGCCTGTGGCTATGGAATCCTTTTTTCTGAAATGAGTCGTCGAGCAGTATGTGCGAGTCACTCGAACGAGCAATTGCTCGTTAGCTCATTTGCTCGATGGGTTTCGAGTCGTTTGAGCAATATGTGCGAGTCACTCGATCGAGCAATTGCTCTAAAGCTCATTTGCTCGATCTACTTCGAGTCGTTCGAGCAATGACTTACTAGTAACTGCTCGATAGCTTATTGGATTTTGGAATGATATGGGGTTTTGTTGTACACAGGGTAGATAACACTGAATACAGATTATGGGAAATCAAGCACTGGTGATTTAAAGACTTGGACGAGAGAACCAGAGATAGTTTGGACTGGATAGACTGTCAGTGATAAAGAAACATATGCAATGGGCATTAAAAATGGGATTCTGGGAAAATCAGGTCCTGTACTCCTATTCAATAGAACATACACCCAGGAGATATCTCGGTCCTATAGCATTACGTGTTATTTTTATATGCCCAAAATGGGGCTTCACATGTCCGTTTGGGTGGTTTGGTGTAAATTTTGGTGGTTTGTAAGGGTGATCGGGTCTATTTGGGTAATTAGATATACTCTAGTTCAATCGAACGCACCCCTGTACCCCTCGGTACTATAGCACTACGTGCTACACCGACAAAATGGGGAAATAAAGTCGGTTTTGGTGATTTGGAGGGATTGTCGGGTTTATTTGGGTAATTAAACGAGGATGCTGGGAGAATTCTAAGCCAGAACATTACTCCTTTTCAATCGAACGCACCACCGGTACCCCTTGGTACTATAGCGCAACGTGCTATACCGACAAAATGGGGAAATAAAGTCAATTTCGGTGATTTTGAGGGATTGTCGGGTTGTTTGTGGTAATTCTACGAATCGGGAATTTATTCCTGTTCAATCGAACATACCCTTCGAACATACCCCTGTCTTGTTAGAAGGTTTTGGGTCACATAGCAACCACGTGCTACCATAGAAACCAAGATGGCGGCCTCCAGTATACAAAATGTACGACGGAAACACGTATCACCCTAACAACACGCGCTGCGCATGCGCACTCACACCACGTATCACTATGGAGATGGCGTCACAAAATGGCCGCTCACGCGGGTTACCACGACAACACAACATGGCGCTACCAGGTCACGTGACTATGACGTCTCATGAGATCCAGCATGAGATCCATCCAATAGGCCTCGTTTCATCCTTCTCCTACTACTTACAGGTACTGTTAAGGTGATAGCTTAAAGTTGCGATTTTCTTGTTTAAAAGTGTAAATATTTTATAATCTTTCTGACTGGGCTAAACATAAAACGTAAAGATAGGGATATGACGCACCCCGAACACCGAATTGTTATTCAAACAGACCAGCCATAACTCAAGCGCTGCTAATTAAGCATGAAATTTTATGCCCATTACCACGTTTCTGTTTAACGCTGTAATGGGATATGTAGTTAGGGATTAAACGTAGACGAAGCCAGTGCTCTCATGTAGTCATTATCTGTGTAATTATGGCTAGTTAATATGTAATAGTTGTCAAAACAGTACATCGCACAAGTTCTGGCCACACACCCGTATTACGCATATAGCCTGTCACCGAATGTCAACATGCACCGAAATGAGAGTCTTTCAAAGAAACTTTAAAACGAATATTAAATTAAAATAGATCTAAGCGGCCAAGTTTAAGAGAAGCGATTAAACCGAGAATTAATGTTCTGGTTATCGAAATAAAAACCGGGGGGTTTCTCGAAAATTTCATTCCAGTCTGAAGATGTGTAAAGCTGTGGGTCGTTGTGAGTAGATGGGGATGTCCCAAACTATAGGTTAGAGGAGGTGCCGCGTCGGTGCGAAAGTATGAGAATAGGACCAGAAACACGAAGTACGAGCTCAGGGAACTATTTATATTTAGGTAAACGGCATTACCTATTTTAGAAGGCAAGCCATACGTAGGCAGAATAGGATTTGCCAGTATGAACATTATTCTGAGATAATTGGAGGGGTGCGTTTAACCCCATTGGTGGAGACTGCTTAAAAGCGTCCAGTAAAATGACAATAAGCTAGTGGCCGTGGGACGGTAGTGGTAGAGTGACATTCCGTCAACTGTTGGAGGACGGCAGTGGTAGAACGACATTCCGTCACTTGTTAGAGCAGTCCGGATAAAGTGACAATACGTTAGTGGCCGTGCGACGGCCGTGAAAGGGTGAAGAGAAGAGGCGACCAAAGAACAAACACCAGCGAGGAGGCGGCAAAAACATCGATAGAGGAGTATGCGGGCCCGCAACCGACTCAAAAACTTGTGTGGGTATCGGATGATTGACGTTTTGTTTTTCATATTCATTGGATTCCATGGAAGTCACAAATTCCCAAATTTATTTATATGTATATGTATTAAAATTGTTGTTTTCAGTGAACCCCTGTTGATTTGTGCTTTTCGAGGAAAAGTCATTAACCCCTTCAGGATAAGAACCACCCCAACAAAGTGAAACGGACGGGTTCATAACGACGAGACATACGTTCACACACGGATTCAGGCAACACTCCTCGAGTTTTGGCTGAACATGCGTCGTGAATCTATTTCCCCAGCAACGACAAAGCCCGGTTTCTGACAGGCACTAGGTTTAGTGGACTTCTTTGTTCAGTGGTCAGTAATTATGTGGGGTGGTGCGAGGGAGTACTTGTAATGGTGCGGAAGCAGAGGTTCTGAAACTGACCACTAAACCCAGTACTAATACTTCTGACCTTCATTACTCTTGTCTACCACAGGAAACAAGTACTTCTCCACTTCCGTGGCTCCTACGTGGACGAAACTGTTTTAAAACTTCAGAGAAAACAATAAGAAACACTGAAAACTGTCAGCTTGTGAACCACTGTACACTGAGTATAACACGGTAGTCAATACGCTTAAGGTTTGCTAGTGATGTATCTCGACATGAAAGTATAAAGAAAGTTTCTCCAATAATTTATAATTTTACAAAGAAAGGATAACTTTTTACCACGGGCAACAAGCACGGATTTACTTCTCACATGGACCACACTGATTTAAAACTTCAGAGAAATCACCAAGAAACACAGACAAACTCTCAACTTGTGAACAACAGGGGATAAATCGGAGGTCCATGAACTGAAAACTTACTATTGCTTCTTATGTTTTTGCTGGTTTTGTTTTTGGTTCTCATCCCTCACTTTCAGGGTTCAAAGGGATGAAAATCAACCTTCAATATAGTTATCTCCCCTGAAATTATTCGACTGGCGCGGAAGGACCAACTGAGTAGCATGTAACTGTGAAGAAAATATCTATGGTATGAGTGGAAAATAAAGTGAAGTTTCCTTTTGTTACTTTTACTAAACGAAAGCGACAGACAGCTCTCGAAGCTGCCTGCGTTTAGCGAATGTGTTTTTACAGCAATTTAAAGTTTTTATTTATGCTTTCCAGGAAAAAATAACAAATCTCACCTCCTAGACGTATTAACCCTTTGAACTCTAGTGGTATCTTCCATGCCAGTTCAATGGCAGCAATTAGAAGAGTACATATTCATTATTTGGGGTAGACCAATTAATATTTTCAACGTGCAGCCTCGGGGCTGCACGTTGAAAATATTGATTGGTCTTCACCACACATTTACTGAACAGCCATCCTATTTAATGACGTTTCGACGTATCATGTTGCTGGCCGGAAAAAAGCGGTCGCTAGGGTTCAAAGGGTGGTATCTGTATTATATGGGGGTAATTATGAATTATCCAAGTATAAGATAAAAGGCTGGGTGGGACTTTTTTGTGGTCGTGCTTCAGCAATGATCCACTTCCATATATTACATGGGTATTACCTATCCGTAATAAATCTAGAGAGACATTATGTGTGTGGATGAATGATTATGTATTTTAAAATATATTTTTGAAATTCAAATCTTGTACATAACTGTAGTGAATCAAAATCTTGTTGTTTACTTAGTTTTATATTATAAGTTATCTCCGCCATCATGTATGGTATATGGCAGCGTAAAATATAGTTCGTGATGTGGTTCGGAAGTCCCAAATGACGTCACGAAGACTGTATTTTTAGTTTTAAATTGGTGTCTTCAACAAGGCGTTGTTTTATAGTTGGGAGATCAAATACTATCTCAGTTTTCAGCCGAATTATATTAGAATGGGGATAACTATGTTGTATTTGATTGTTTGGGGCCGTAAACGATGGTTTTACTGTCGCAAATATCCGTTTACCGGCTCCGCTAACGCGTCGCCGGTAAAACTCAATTTGCGACAGTAAAACCATCGTTTACGGCCCCAAACAATCAAATACAACATAGTTATCCCCTCAATATACCACAGGATTTTGTAGGAACTCGTGAACGTTGGCTATGGATGCATGGACAACACACTCATAAAGCTAGTAGTAAATATCAGAGTTCCCCTGAAGATAGCTGACCAGAGACTCCTTTATCAATACATAAAAGTAAGAAAAAAACAGTGGAGTGAAGACACACCAAAATCATTATCAAAACGTAAATTATCTAAATGTAAAATTTCTGACAAATGGGTAGCCTTTTGAATGATTTATTGAGTGAATTGTATTATAATACAAAACAACCTGCTGGTTATTGTGGTGTACAACAGTTGTACAAGGCAGCACATCAAAAAGATAATTCTATTACACTTCATCAAGTAAAGATTGGTTAAAGGGAGAAAGAACAGAAACTTTACATAAATCTATCCAGAGAAAATTTTCAAGATGTAAAACTATAGTGGGTGGAATTGATCATTAATGGCAAATTGATTTAGCAGATTTACAAAGTTTACAACCCCATAATGATCAATTTCGTTATTTAGTTTGTGTCACTGATGTATTTTCAAAGTATGCATGGGTATTACCTATCCGTAATAAGTCTAGAGAGACATTAACAAAATCATTTCAAACTATTTTCAAAACTTCTGATCTTAAACCATTATCATTAGAAACCGATAAAGGTTCTGAATTTAAAAATAAGGTGGTTCAGAAATTTCTGAAGAGAGAAAATATTCATTTTTTCACATCAGAAAATCCTGAAACAAAAGCAAGTATTGTAGAATGATTTCAACATACTTAGAAAACATGCACGTGGAAATATTTCACACATAAAAGAACATTAATATATATTGGTGTGTTACAAAACTTAGTGGATAGTTACAATCATAGTTTCCATCGGAGTATTCAAAGAACTCCTGCTTCTGTATCTATAGAAAATGAAGTAGAAGTTTCTCAAAAAACTTTAAAAAAAAAAAATCATTTCAAGTGGGGGATGTGGTACGCATTAATAAAACCAAACATACATTTGAAAAAGGGTATGTGCCGAATTGGACAAAAGCATTATTTAAAATTACACATGTAAAACGTACCACACCACCTACTTACAAACTTGAAGATTAAGGTGGAGAAAAAAATTCAGGGTACATTTTATCCTCAGGAAATTCAACATATAAAAGATGATAAAAAATATATTATCGAATCAGTTCTCAATAGAGATTCAAGACGTGTGGGAAAGAAAATTATTAAAGAACTTAAAGTACATTGGGAAGGATATCCAAAGAAGTTTGATAGTTGGTTATTTATTTATGTTTATTTATTTATTTATTTATTTATTTATTTATTTATTTATTTATTGGTGTTTAAGGTCACATACTTATGCACAATGGCTAATCGTGACCGTGACAGTTTTACGGGTGGAGGAAGCCGGAGTACCCGGAGAGAAGGAGAGAACCACCGAGCATCGACGAGCAGCTGTCAGCTCCGCAACATTCTAACTCTGTTCAAGCACCGCTCAAGCAGAGTTACAGCAGTTGAAGACATGTACACCATCGACGTGCAGTACGCCTTAGTACACAGCGTCATCGTGCCCCA
The DNA here is from genome assembly GCA_031216915.1 of Pictodentalium vernedei. NCBI lineage: Eukaryota > Metazoa > Mollusca > Scaphopoda > Dentaliida > Dentaliidae > Pictodentalium > Pictodentalium vernedei. The sequence continues at coordinate 348,379,122 of CM062290.1, forward strand.
TGTAGGCAACCGGGATAAAGTGCCGTGCCCAAGGACACAACGCGAGTCAGCCCGGACGGGGATCGAACTCGGGACCTCTAGCATAGAAATTCAACAGTCTACCACTGATCCAACGTGCTCCCTGTTTGATAGTTGGATTCCCGAAACTGATATGGTATAAAAACAAATATGTCATCAAATGAAACTTCATTACCTAATGAAAGCACAGGTGTTGAAGTACAAAGTCCACACAGTCAACAATTTAACATCTGTGGGAATCGTGTTGCAAAAAATCAACTGACATATTTCGCACAGATTATTATCATTTATGGTATTATAATTACAGCTATTGCACATTTGAGTTTAAAATCCCTGATAAAGAATTGTGGTTAGTGTTATTAAGTAGTCCTTTAGGCCATAGTCTTCCAAGTCCAGGGTTAAAAAATATTTGAAACAACCACAAAATAAGAAAAAATGAATTCGTTTTACATAACACTTCTGAGAGATAGTTCTATGAATATGTTTCCAAATAATACCCACTGTTGTTTTCAAACACAATTACCTAAACCCATTCATCTTGATAAAGAATGATGGGAAAGGGGTTTAGTTGAAGTAAGTTTACCTTCAGAGACAACAAATATTACAGGTGAAGAATCTGTCTTAAAAATCATTGCGCCCGATAGCAAAATATCGACTTGTATCAATAAAACATCTCTGAAACATACTATTCACAAAGGTATTGCTGTTGTTGAATTAAATGTTTTACCAGGTGCTTTTGCAAATGGCGGTAATGTCATAGATGGAATGCAAACAGAAATTCAAGAAAAACTTGGAGATATATTTAAAACATTTGATGTATCATTTCATGTTAGATATTCAATTCGCCGAGGCTGTGTAAAAATAGTAGGAAATAGTGTTAGGAAAGTGGGGGTATTGAAATATCAGAAAGTTTATTACAAATACTGGGATGTAAAAATATTTTCCTGTCATTTTTCCTAACACGGCAAAAGGTGCATTAAATATAATGTAGATTTAAATATTGATTTCAATCAACCTTTTATTTATTCGTACATTGCAGATTATACATTTTTAGGCGACACGGAAGCACCTATTTTATGAGTGATTCCCTTTGAATCACAAAAAGAATGTCAACACATTCACAAAGAATTTGATAATGTGCATTACGTACCAGTATCAAAATCTTACTTTGATCAGATTAGTATAAATATACTACTCAAAGTTTGCTAAGCACCACATATTTGACACATCATTGTGAAATTTGCTTGTGACCTATTTGCGATATTTTTGGTGGATATGATTAAGGAATGTATTGAGATGGTCCCCAGTGTTTACATAAGCTCTCTTGACAGGCAGACGTTTCGCTTCGTCACAGTCATGGAAAGCATGTACCCCTTGATTTTCATGATGTTTTCGTGTACTGTCTACATGTACATGACATGTGTAGGGTATTCAATCTTCATTTCAACACAAACCCTTGTGATTTAATGATTGAATATGGCGAATGCAAATGTGAGAAGACATTTGTCTGAAACAGAAATGTGGCGGGCTGTTTGGATGATGGAGCAAGGGGCTGCGCATCGTCAGGTTGGTGAAGCCCTTTATGTGCACCATACGCTGATCACCAGAACCTGAGCAAGATTTCAGCAGTATGGCACACCAGTAAGACGGCATGGTGGTGACAGAGACAGGGCAACATCTGCAGCTGAAGACCGGTTTGTGATCATTCAGACTCGTAGGAACCGCTTTGTAACAGCAACCCAGCTTCGCAGTGACCTTCAGAATGCATCCGGGTAAATGTTTCGACGCAGACTATCCGGGCACGGTTGCACGAAGGTGGTCTCCGATCGAGAAGACAATGTATTCGCATTCCGCTGTCCCAGAACCACCGCGCGACACGATATGAATGGGCCATGGACCATGTTGGATGGACCAGAGAAGATTGGCGACCTGTCCTTTTTATAGATGAGTCAAGGTACTGCCTCGACTATACAGATAGGCGTTCTAGGGTACGGAGAAGTCCAGGAGAGCGATTCAATGCAGCCAACATTGCTGGACATGACCGCTATGGTGGAGGGTCAATAATGGTTTGGGGCGGCATCAGCTGGGATGGACGTACAGAGCTCTGTGTCCTTGACTGTGGTACATTGACTGCACAGCGGTATATTGATGAGATCCTGGATGCCTACGACAGATTGTATGCAGGTGCAGTGGGTGATAGAGTCATTTTGATGGACGATAATGCCCGTCCTCATGTTGCCTATGCTGTCCGGGAGTACCGACAGGGGGAGGGGATTGAGCGTGTGTACTGGCCAGAAAGATCCCCTGATCTCAATCCAATCGAACATGTCTGGAATGAGTTGCAGCTTGCAATTTCAGCCCGTCCAGTCCAGCCAAAAAGTGCCCAGGAGCGTGGTGCCATGATGGTCCAAGAATGGAACAACATCCCACAAAGGGCCACCAGGAACCTGAGTGGGAGTATGAGAAGGCGTTGTCAAGCTGTAATTAACAGTAATGGGTCTCATACTCGATATTGAACCCGTACCAGTTCGCTCCGTAAACTTTTTGGCAAATTTGAAAAATTTCCTCTTTTGCCAATAATATTCATTTTCCATGATTATCGTATTCAAAAGCTAAAAAATAATGTCAAACACAAACAAAATCTTAATTTCTGTACTTAAATCAAGGAAAGATATAATTAAATAAAAAAATATATACACTTTTCAAATATTTCAAATAAAACGTAAAACAGGTAGTTGGATATACTAGGTGCTTAGCAAACTTTGAGTAGTATATAAATGGAAACACTGGTTAACCTATTCAGTTTGTCAAGTGGTAAGACTGTTGTAAAGTTGCATTTTAGAGAGTGGAACAAATTACATTTATAAAATGATGCCAGTATAAAAAGGTATACCACGACAATATGGGTACTGATTAGATTCTATTTTTCGTACAGCATTGAGAACAACTGTACCATTTCTAAAACCCATAGCAAAAAAATGCACTTCAAACTTTAAAGCGTGAAGGTCTGAAACATAGTATACAGATGGCAATAGAACCTTTAGGAAAACATAAAGCACCTAAAGACATTTTATTAACCCATGGAAAAATATTTTGAAATCAATGGGATCATCTGCTTTAGGTATAAAACGACAAAAAAGAAAAGCAGTAAGTCATTATAAGAAAATTTCTCAAAGAGGAAAGACGTATAGAGCTCATGTAAAACGAAATTCAAGACCACTTGATATATTTGATTAAAAGTATGATGTTACGTGGATCATGCAAACAGACTGGAAGTAGTTTTGATCCAGAAAATGTTTCACCAACATCAAGTGTTATAGAAAATATTGGTGAAATTCAACAATTACCATTAGCATCTTTAACCCTTTACCCAACGTAACGGCCAAAACCGGCCAGCGCTATTCTCAAAAATCGCCAATTAATTTTCAAAATATTTTCATTTTTTGTCTCAAAAACATAGGTTATGACCCCTCGTTGGAACGAGCTCGTCGAGCTCGTTCCAACGAGGGGTCATAACCTATGTTTTTGAGACAAAAAATGAAAAAATTTAGTTATTCAAGAATTTTTTTTGCAAGTGTCGTCTGCTTTTCATGTTAGGTAAAGGGTTAAGCAATTCTTCACAAATAGAATTTTTAATTCCAAGACAAACAAACAAGTGGTTAGATCTTGCAGCTTCAACACTTGAAGTTCAATTTAAAGTTACAAAATAAGATGGGAGTGTTTTGGCTCCAGATACACAAATTGCTCCCATTAATAATGGTTTTCAAAGTATGTTTTCCAAACTTGATGTCACATTGAATGGCAATCTTATCACCACCAATACAGATCTTTATCCTCATAGAGGATTTTTGGAGAATCCTCTTAGTTATTCAAGAGATGTGAAAAAAGCATAATTGGCTTCAAGTGAAATGTGGTATCCAGATTCTCCTGGCACACACACTGAAACTGCAAAAAGTTCATCTAACCAGATAAGAGGAAAATTACACTTAGATCTATTTGTGCAAGAAAAAAATTACCAAATGGAGTTGAGATGAGAATTAAATTGCATCGTACTCCATCTAAATTTTGTCTGATTGGTGGTGAACGTGGGAAAATTGAAATTCCAAAAGCAATTTTTAAAGTACAAGCATTAGTTTTAATTCCAAAGTTTTCAGATGATCTTAATACACAAATAGATCTTTTGAATAACAAAATGCCCATAAGGCGTGAAGAAATTAAAACATTTACAACTGGCAACGGTCTTTGTTCAAAAGTAGAAGATCACCTGTTTCATAAACAGATACCAAAACAAATTATTCTTAGCTTAGTATCTAATAGAGATATAAATGGAGATACTGACACAACTCCATTTAATTTCCAACATTTCAATTTAAATAAGCTGGAAGTAACAGTAGATGGACATTCCATTAAATCACGTCCCTTTGAACCAAATTTCGAAGGTGGACTTTATCTAACTCCATATTTAACATTGTACGAAGCTATGGGCTTCTTTGGACAAAAACAATAATTTAATTTATCTTTGCAGGATTATGCAAAAGGATATACTCTTTGAGGAATTGATTTGACACCTGATCAGTGTAGTAGTGGGTCATGGCTCATCCTATAAAATCTGGTAATCTTTGCATTGAACTTCAGTTTGCTCAAGCTCTCAACGAGGCGATCAACGTTGTCGTTTATGCAGAATTTGATAGTGAGACAGAGATCAACAGATTTAGAGAAGTAGTATTTGACTATTAAGCAAGCTGATTCAGTGTGAACATTGCAAGATCTGTGAAGAAAAAATACAAACATTATTTCAAGAATGTCTCTTGACAGAACTGATAAAATCTATTAAACAGAAAATGAAAAATATCTGTGAGGAATGTCGAACAAAAACTTCAAAGGTATTTTTCCCCATTATACTTTTTCTTTTTGTTAAAGTCATTAATCTATTATATACATGTCATAGAAATCCATTATGTAACACAAGTTGGAATTTTTTTTGTTCCTCCTTATTTTTATTTCATTCAGAGAGTAAATACTTTCATTCAGTTTTATTCAATCATCTCGATGTAAATAGTTTTTTCCATGGATAGGAAAACTCAGATCTCAGTGTACATATGTTCAGTTCATAACAATATATTGAATTAACTTTAATTAGTGTTTAAGGTCACATATTTCTGCACAATAGCTAATCATGACCACGACAGTTTTACGGGTGGAGGAAGCCGGAGTACCCGGGGAGAACCACCGAGCAACGGTGAGCAACTGTCAGCTCCCCAACATACTAACTCCACAAGCAGGCTTAGCATTGATTGAAGACAGGTGCACCATCGACCTGCAGTGCGCCTTAGTACACAGCGCCACGGTGCCCCCACCTGGGCAATGTGGATGAAGTGTCTTTCCCAAAGACACAACGCGGTTGCCTCGGAGGGGGGGGGGGGGGGGAGTTCGAACCGAGGACATGCAAATCCCTTAAACCTTAAAATAATTGCCAAATGGAAAACATCCTTCTGCAGTGGTTTAGTGGTAATCTATGTCTCCTGTAATATGAACTCCAACAGGTGAGTTCCATTAACACGCATCGGCATGGGGCCGATGTTCTAGTTAGCACAGCGATTGTCTGGGCCAAACTTAATAGGGTCAGGGACGATTTGTCCTCCAAAATATTTATTTAATCATTCATTTATTGGAGGTTAACGACACTTTCAACAGCAGGGTCACCCTGTGTCGGCAGTTTGACGTGTGCAGGAAGCCGGAGTACTCGGAAAGAACCAAGAGCAGCGGCGAGCAACTGTCAGACTCCCAATGAACTAACTTCACACAACCAGGGTGAGCACTGAAGACATGTGCACCATCGACGTGTGATACGCCTTAGTACTCGACGCCACCTTGCTCTCACGTGAGCAATCGGGATTGAGTGTCTTGCCCAAGGACACAATGCATTTCATTTGTTGAAAGCGAATGTTTCTGAAGGTTGCGTGACGTCCACATAGGACCCAGCAAAGGACTGGAAGTCGGATGTCATAAGTAAAGGTGAGCAATATAATTTTTCACTACGCATATTGCAGGTCCGGCACACTCAGGTCTGCTAAATCACTGGTAGTGCCACCTCTGTAGGTTAAGATTTCATTTAAGTTTCAGGCCGTCTGGGCCCGAGAAACACGGTTGCAGTAAGCCTCACTGCCACCTCGCCCCGAATGTCGCTATTGGGACTTGGTTGGGACAATCGTGGCCTTAGCGCCCCACGACGGACCCCTGAGGTCGTCTGCTGACTGTGGCGTTTTGTGCGTTTTTGGGGCGTTTTGAGGCATTCAGAGCCCTTAGTTGGAGGCGCCAATGCGAACATACCTACAACTCATACCTGTCTATGACTGAAGTAAATTTCAGAAAAATCCGTAACAGAGCCTTCGAGAAATCGTCTTCCCCAAAGTATTACCCCGGAACTTATTTTCCATTACATGCCTTAGCCGCTCTAACTGAAATCAAGTTGTTGACAGTTTAAAAAAAACGAATTTAGATGTAAGCCCTATTTGCCGGAGAATTCTTTCTCGTGTATTTCTGATATAAAGCTATTGACATGCCTTATTAATATATATAGATTTTCTAAATAAACTTTGGTTTCCCTAAGGTAATGGTGTCTGAAAGACCTCTTTCGATTTGCGGGAAAAATGAATCTAAGAATACCAGGAAAAAATTCTTAACCATGTGCTCTTTGGTGTTAGGTAAAATGTCTTGCGTTAATTGTCCTTTTCACCTGTCAAGAAATCCTTCAATCCCATCCCCAGTAGTGAGCTACTGTGTAGAATGAATGAATGAATGAATGAAATGAATGAATGAATGAATGAATGAATGAACGAACGAATGGACGAATGAATGAATGAATGAATGAAAAGTTTTAGTGCTCAGAAGGGATTCAGCGCGCCGAAAGAAGCTATTGAGCGTCAGTAGCTGTTATAGCTGTCGCTATTGTCGTTTCATATAATTTGAGTGTGGAGTGTTGCGTTCATCGATTGCTGCGTTAATTAGCACGCGCACACACGAGTCATTAAAATCACTTTCGTTTTCTTAGAAAATTCTTCCCAAGTTGACATTTCATAAATCATTCACATTATTAAGCGGTAATTGGAAAATTCACAGTGATAACCTTAATTGACAGCCTGAAAAAGACAAATATCCTCTTTCCACTTTTAGAATTCACAGAACGGAATTATTTATTTATTGGTGCTTAACGACACTTTCGACAGCCAGAATCGCCTCGTGTCGGGCGGTTTTACGGGTGGAGGAAGCCGGAGGGCGCCACCGAGCAGCGGCGAGTAGCTGCCAGACTCCCCAACGTACTAACTCCGCACAAGCAAGGTAGCATTGGTTGAAGACAAGTGCACCATCGACGTGAAGTACGCTTTAGTACACAACGCCACCATGCCCCCACGTGGGCTGTCGGGATTAAGTATCTTGCTCAAGGACGCAAAGAACGGAGATGGTTGTCTTTGTGGGAAAGCGAAATTCTTGACGATTTGAGAAACTGGATATAATTACATTTGTGGCTATCTCTCTGGGTGTTGGCCCCAGAGACGTACCCAGAAGGGGACACAGGAGCACGTATCTCACAGCCTTCTCCGCTTCAAACGCAACCTAAAGGCAATCAACGCAGCCTTGTAAGGAAATGCATGGGTCGAATATGTGTTAATTTTCAAATGCCTAACTGTTATGTACTGATTCCGATGGGCCTTATGCCTCTAACTGTTGTGTATGGATGCCTATAGGCCTACATGGATCAATATACAGCACGTTATGTCTATTGTTTGTTTATTGGGGTTTAACGGCACTTTCAACAACCAATGTGACATGGTATCGGACAGTTGGACGGGTGGAGGAGGCTGGAGAGAACCACCGAACAGCGTCGATCAACTGTCAGACTCTCCAACTTACTAACCCGGCACAAAAAGAGCAGCGGTTGAAAGCACGTGCATCATCGTCATGCATTACGCTTTAGTACACAGTGCAACCGTGCCTGCGCCCGGGCAAACGGGATTAAGTGTCTTGCCGGGTCTTAAAATTCGTCCCGATTTGCAAGAATCAGTTTTGATTCTCGTGAACTCCTTCCGTGAGAATCAATTTTCCTATCCTCAATTAAGTATTTGAGAGTACTGTTATACAATTGTCGGTGACTGCAACCAGTCTATAATCCCTAATTAAAAACAATCCCCATATTTAAATATATACTATAGTTTAAAACTTAAGGGCCTAGTTTCAGTTTTTGTGAGTTTATTGTCTTGTATATCACTTAGCATCCAGCAAATATGCTTTTGGTGGTCTTGCTGATGGAAGTTACAGTACCTTGGCAGTGCGTCGCCTGAGTACTAGAATGTTCTATGTCCCATGGTGAAAAAAAAACATTCTAGCACTCATGCGACGAATGGTATCTAGCGAAATCTTTACAGGTAGCCAAGACATCACTATTTATTTATTTATTATTTATTGGTGTTTAAGATCACATATTTCTGCACAATGTCTAATCATGACCATGACAGTTTTACGGATGGAGGAAGCCGAGCACCAGGAGAGAACCACCGAGCAACGGCGAGCAACTGTCAGCTCCCCAACATACTAACTCCACACAGGCAGGGTTAGCATTGGTTGAAGACAGGTGCACCATCGACGTGCAGTACGCCTAAGTACACAACGCCACCGTGCCCCCACATGGGCAATGGGGATGAAGTGTCTTGCACAAGGACACAACGTGGTTACCGCAGGTGGGATTCGAACCGAGGAATTCTCGGCTTGCAGTCTGCACCTCTACCTACTGAACTACTCCCCCCCCCAAGACATCACAAGACACCAATGACAAGTCAATGTGTGACCTGTAATGATGGCGCAAAAAATAAGTAGAATTCTCCATGCCGTTAAAGAAACGTTAGAAACTATGACGAGAACCAAATGCACATTTCTGCGAGAATCAAAGTTGATTCTCATTGTTTTCCTTGCGCGAATCATTTGCGAGAATCGATTCTGATTCTCGCATGAATTTTACTCCCTGCTTGCCCAAGGGCACCGCAGCGATTGCGCGGATCACGATCTAACCGCTCCATTAACACACATGAATAAAGACAATAAAGGATACGTAGCGCAAGCGAATAGTACATACCAGGTGTAAAAATTATTGCTACTGAATGAATGGTTCCTGCTTCTTTGCATCCCTGAAATTTTCTTAGCAGTCAGAGTCTGGCCCAATTTTGGCCCCTCTCGTGTTTCATCGTGAAAAGTGCTTCTTATCTTTGAAAATCGTGAGTAAATCCCTGATTCAAGATCCCTAATTATGGCCAATGATCAAACACTACAGTGTGTTACACGATCTGAAGTGTGTGGTCCGTTCTACGCGGACCTTGTGCGGTACCACTGCCCTGTATCTGTTACATTAAATTTTCCAAAGAATGTGACATCTTTGTGTTTTAGGCGACTTATATGGTCTTATGGAAAGGGTGATTATGATGGTCTTAATAAGGCTCTGTCAGAGTTTAATTGGGGGGCACTCCATGATGAAACACCCCTCTCCAGCATAGTTGACAACTTTACTCTTATCCTAGAAACATTAGCCTTGAAATTCATCCCAAACAAACATATTAGATCCTGTCCGAATCCACCTAAATGGTTTGATAACTCTGTTACACTTTTAATGCGACAACGATGTCGTCTCCATCGTAAAGCTAAGTTTAAAAATTCCCCGGAAACATGGGCCCCTTACTGTAAAAAGAGAAACCAGACCAATTCTGAAATACGCAAATCTAAAGAATTTTTTTGGCAAAAATGGATCACAAACTAAACACCCCAACACTTGTACCTCCGAGTGGTGGAAAACCTTCAAGATCCTACTTGGCAGTAAACATTCGCCCATTCCTAATCTTGAATACAACCAACAAGTCCTTATAAAAAGTGAGGAGAAAGCTGAATGCCTTAACATATTTTACCAGTATCTCATCGGTTGATGATTCTAATCACGCCCTTCCAGTAATCAACCCAAAAACCTGATTTCCCTGTACTAAGTAATATTACTCGTAATACCAGTGATATATCAAAAGCCCTTCTCTCCCGTGATGTCTCCAAGGCAAGTGGCCCTGACAAAATAAGCCCATGCCTCCTTACAAAGTGTTCCTCCAGTCTATGTAAACCGCTAACTGATTTCTTCAACCATATGTTAGGTAAAGCGTTATTTCTGGCCCAGTGGAAGCGAGGTAATGTCACACCAGTGTACAAAAAAGTAGATGCACATCCTGTACAAAATTACCGACCTATTACCTTGCTGGGCTGTTTCAGTAAAGTAATTTGAGAAATGCATACATAAAAAAGTTCTAGCATTTCTAAAAGACAACATTACTCCAATCCTGCCGACGGCCTCCACTGTGCTTCAACTGACCAACATTTACCACACGTTCAGTTCAGCACTTGATGCAGAGAGGGAAATCCCAACTGTCTTTTGCGACGTATGCAAAGTTTCGATAAGGTCTGGCAAAAGGGACTTCTTTGCAAACTTGAAAACATTGAGGTCATCGGTAACCTCCTGAGTCTTACCTGAATCATAGACATCAACGTGTTGTTGTAGATTCTGTATCCATATTCTGGACGAACTTGACTGCCCGAGTTCCTCAAGGTTCTATCCTCGAACCCCTTCTCTTTTTGGTTTATATAAATGATATAGTTGACGGTATCACTAGCAACATTCGTCTCTTTGCTGGCGACATACACTATACTTGATTGTTGAGAACCCTACCGTGGCAGCTAATATAATTAGTTATGACATTAAGATAATAGAAAAATGGTCAAAGACTTGGTTAGTTAATATTTCAATCCTAATAAAACTGAAACAATGATCATTTCACGAAAAACGCTCGAACCTACACATCCACCACTGTCAATGTTCTCTGCATACATTGCATAGGTATCGCAATACAAACACCTGGTAGTGGTACTCAACGACAAGGGGACACGGAGAACCCATACCGATGAAATAGCCTAGAAAGCTTGGCGGCGTATCAACCTGATTAGACGCTTCAAGCATAGGCTTGATCGTAAATCTCTAGAGAAAATCTACTTCGCATATGTCCGCCCACCCAATTCTTGAATACGCTGATACCGTCTGGGATAATTGTACAGCTGGGGAAGCCGATGAACTGGAGAAAATCAAAATCGAAGCGGCAAGAATTATTACTGGGGGTACCATGAGTGCTAGTAAGCATCGAATTAGGGTGGGATACGCTCGGAACAAGGCGGAAAAATCATACGTTAATACAGATTTTTAAGATGCATCGCAGCCTTGTCCCCACGTATTCATCTAAACTAATCCCTCCATCCAGTTCTGAAACCCAAGATTACAATCTAAGGAACAATTTGAATCTCACACCTTTGTGTCGCACCCAATCATATCATACGTTCTTCCTCCTCTCTACCACGTTCTTGTGGAATGAGATTCCACCCGAAAATAGGCAAAATAATTCACTTCCACAATTCAAAGGTTACCTACACAGAAATCTGAACATTGTACCTAATAACTTCTACTTTCATAAATCGCGCCGGGCCTAAATACTTCACTGTCGCCTACTGCTTAACTGTAGTAATCTCAACAATGACTTGTACAACAACTTTCTGTCAGACACATGCCTTTGCCGATGCAGCGAACGTGAAACTGCTAATCACTTTTTTTCGCTGCCCCCTTTTCTCTCAACAAAGGGATCAGACACTAGACACTCTCCAATGTAATGTTACAACCGACATGTTACTGTTCGGGTCTGAACACTATAATCCCCCAATGAACAGACTAATCTTCGAGTAGTTCCAGGACTTTATCCTATTATCAAAAAGGTGTTGCTGAGTATATTATGGTCCACAAGTTAGTAACGTCTCTTCAACTTTGTATTATGATGAATTCATCGACTAAAAGCAGACAGGTCACCAGCTCGCCGGTTCTGTCTCTCCTTCTCTCCCCCTCTCTCTCTCTCCTTTTCTTCCACCTTTGTCTCTTCCGTTTACCCCCCCCCCCCTCCCTGCTACCCACCTGTTGTTGCATTTGCATGCGTAGGTTTATCATCTCTGTACCAGCCATTATAACTGTAACATACAACTACCAGTAGACGGCCTCGAATAAGCACTTAGCTTACTGCTGAATCCTCTTTCCATCAAGATATTTTTGTTCTCAATATTAATCAGTTATTGTTGGTCTTTTTGTCGGTCTTTTTGGAAATAAAATATTGTTTACACTAACCACAAAAGTAATCAAATTTATCAATTTGTACACATATTTTCGATAATACTAATTAACCCTTTGAACCGCAGAGGCCGCATTTCCGGCCCAGTAACATTATACTTCATAATATCATTAAATAGGTTGACTTTTGAGTGAAGGTGTGGTGTAGATCAATTAATATTTTCAACGTGCAGCCCCAAGGCTGCACGTTGAAAATATTAATTGGTCTACCCCAAATAAAGAATATGGACTCTTCCCGTTGCTGCCATTTAACTGATATGAAAGATACCACTAGGGTCCAAAAGGTTAAGTCAATAAAGCTAACTAATTTATTATGTATAAGAACATCAAGTTCACTCGTAATTCAAACGTTTTACGTTCAACTGAAACGGAAATTCCATTGACAATGACATTGTTCATATTCGGCGTGAATGCATTTTTTGATAACAGGGCTGTATTTTGGTTGAATCGCAATAAAAGTTCCTTTTTTAAAGAAAGAGATGGTTACTTTTTAGGAGGTGGGTGATGTTGTAAAATGAACTGTCTTTTACTACAAGAGAGGTATGTGTGTGTGGGGGGGGGGGGGGTCCAAGATGTGTACTGGAATGAAGACCACGGATTTGGGCCATATATTGATATATGTCCAGAGACGAGGTATCGACTTCAATACATAATATTGGACCCCCATCTCCCAATTGTGTCAATGACCTATATATACAGTGCTAGTAACGAAAGCAGCTTCTGATTTTTCTATTGCCTGTTGGTCTGTATTTCTGTATGCATGAACATAATATTCCACCGACAGAAGGTGATGAATGCATTATCATTAAATGCTTGCGGAATGGGGAAGGGGGTGCAATAACTTCCATTTGTCACTTATTCCAAGGGAGTAAAATCTACTGCGTTGGTATTTTAGTGATAACCACACTCTAAAATCGGTTGGGTTAAAACTCAACCCAGATCAAATGGTTCATATTCACTCATCCCAGTTGATTTGATTTAATTTTTAACCCAACGGATTTTAAAGTGCAGTTACCCTCTCTCCTTCCAAAATTTATATATTGCACTAAAAAATCAATTTATTTATTTATTGGAGTTTAACGACACCTTTGAGAGCCAGGGTCTCCTCGTGACGGGAGGAGGAAGCCGGAGTACCCGGGGAGAACCGCCGAGCAACGGCGAGCAACTGTCAGACTCCCCAAAGTACTAACTCCGCACAAGCAGGGTTAGCATTGGTTGAAGACAAGTGCACCATCAACGTGCAGTACGCCTTAGTACACAGTGCCACCGTACTCCCACGTGGGCAATCGGGATTAAGTGCCTTGCCCAAGGACACAACGCAGCCACCCCTGGCGGGGATCGAACCGTGGACCTTACGGTTTGAAGTCCACTGTGTTACCGCGCTTCTACAAGGTCAACACGTTGCCCTTAAACTAGTATGACATTACATAGGCCTTCACACTTTTCCCACACATGAAATCCAAGGTAAGACCGACGAGTCACTTGAACTAGAAAAAAAAATCATCAATATTGCGTAAAATCACCATCAACACTGACAACTACCTGGAACCTAAAGTGCCCCGAATGTGCCCATTAGATTAGAGCTGTGCAGTTACGGATCACTGGCGGAGGAAATCGACAATGACACGACATATGCAAGGCGTCTCTAAACTTGGACTTATTTTGTGAGCATCCCTTGGTGAACAACAAGAGAAAATCGAAACTAGCACTCAAAATACCGCTGTAATGAATTTGTCGTCTTGATAAATGTTAACTTTATATAAATGACGAAGAAGCGGAAAAGGTACAGTCACAGACACATATAGACTTGGTATTTCAAACCCATGGATTCTAGGATGGCCAGGTCATTTCTCAGTTGGAACAATTTATCCCCATTAACAACTATCTCGGGAGACTGATGCATCGATTTTACGTGATTCGCTACAGGTAATTTAAAAGAGTTTCCCTCCATCCCCACTCGACAAAGCAACCATTGTGAGATAACTACACAGACAGTAAGGTCAATGTTTTGAAAAATTCGAATTTTGACGTTCCGCGTACAATATGGTGCTATCCAAAAAATCATGTTATTTCATAATGCATCACCAACAAATCTTCCCCTGAGTTCCAATGTGTTCTATGTGCCTACTGGCACATAGAACGCATTGGCACTCAGGGGACGTAATAGCAAACAAATTGAAGGATGCCGACTTTACAGAAGGAACGTATTCTCTAAAATTATTATCCGTTTAACCCGTTGAACTCTAGTGGTATCTTCCATGCCAGTTCAATGGCAGCAATTAGAAGAATCCATATTCATTATTTGGGGTAGACCAATCAGTATTATCAACGTGCACCCTCTGAAAATATTGATTTGTCTACCCCACACATTTACTGAACAGCCATCCTATTTAATAACGTCATGACGTACCGTGTTCCTGGTCGGAAAAGGGGCCGCTCAGTTTCAAAGGGTTAAGTGCTGATTGTCTCTTCGTCTTAGTACCAGGTCAGGGGACTAGTCTAACTGGGTTTTTTTATCCCCTTTCAAAATTGCGCACACCATACGCTCCTTAGCCTACAGGACTGGTTAACACACAAACAATTTATTTCCTTCATCCATTAAACTCTCGAATGGTCTACAAAATGAAATACGTAATTGAGAATTGATTAACTTCATGAAGTACGTCTTCAGACAGACTTACGTACTTCGAGTATTTCTATACCCTTTCTGGACTACTCCATGAATGTAGTGACTTGGAAACCCATGTGTTTCAAGGGTTCCTCAATGGACTCTTGCAGTCTCTGTTACAATATCAGATTAGCCATGACCTCACAGAGTACATCTGTACAGGCAAAGATCTATCATGGCAAGTACAACTAAACTATATTACCACCGCAACACACTACAATACTGATACAGACATTTAAATGATGTAGTTTCAAATGAAAATCTGGTAGTGGCAACCACGTGTCACTCTGACAACATATGCTGTGCATGTTCACTACCACACCGGTCGCTGTGGTAATGACTTCAACCCATGGCCAGGCTGCGTGCTATCATTACAATCGCCTGCAGATGGTACTAAAAGCATCAGCCCGAGTGGAATGTAGGGTATCACGAGCTCAACACATCACTCCTTTTCTGAAGGATGTGCACTGGCCTCCAGTCAAGTACAGAATAATTTTCAAAACTTTATTATTAGTTTTTAGGACACAAAACAACATGTCACCAGCCTACTTAGAAGAACTCCTTAATACCAAGAATGTGTGGCAATACAATCTGAGGTCCGATGGTAAAATGCTGCTACATGTTCCAAAACATAGATCTAAGACATTTGGAGATAGGTCATTCTCATTTGCTGGCCCTCACTTGTGGAATAATTTACCAGAACACCTAAAAAGACTGTCAAATGTCAACCTTTTCAAGAAAGATCTCAAAACATACATGTTTCAAAAAGCTTACAAGTGATGTTGTGGACTGTAAGATACTGAATATTCCGTTTGTATATTTGTACGAGCTCAGTAACACGTACAGCGCCTTAGAATATGGTTCTATATCTTCTAAACTACAATTTTGGCTCTATATAAATGTGTATATTATTATTATTATATAACCCATGTCACATTCAACATGCAATTCGATATGATGCCATCTCAGATTCAGCATGGCGTAAATCTGGTGATGGATGTTACATACTTCCATACGTGATGCAACCTTATAGTGTCTTAGAAAATGAGAGAGAGAGAGAGAGAGAGAGAGAGAGAGAGAGAGAGAGAGAGAGAGAGAGAGAGAGAGAGAGAGAGAGAGAGAGAGAGTAGCCAATAGTTGAGGATTAGGGAGAGGGGGATGTTAGTGGCCTGCCCATGAGGGATACTCGGCCCAGTCTTGAGATCAGCCGGCTCATGGTCGAAGACTCTGAGTGTGAACTAGCCTATTGCTGACTGTTGGTCATCCTGTTTTGAGGGTAGGACCGCAGAGAGTTAGGAACTGACCGACCCAGTACTAAGGGTGGGTCGATCCATATTGGGTGTGGGTCACCCATAGTTGAGGGCTCCTCAGACCAATTGTGCATGATAGCTCAGAATTGGTCGACATATTTTCATCCGAAAGGGCTTAAAATCATATAGATGGCACTATTTTTAGATTGAATCATCGCGGTTCTTCTTTTCTAAAAAACCTTTCCCGGCTTGACAATTTGCGCCCGGTAAGTGTCTTCATGCATTGGAAGTTGACTTTTTTACCGAAAGATTCCCCGTATGGGTTTGGAGGGGGGGGGGGGTGGTCAGACCGCCCCTGCCATATTGTTTGTGAGTTTGTGGGTGGGCGTCGGGACTTAAGTATACACTTATAGTGTGTACGGTAATCAAATACTGTTGTCTCGGTAATTATTAACAAATGTCCCCGCAGTACTTCTCTCAGATGTCCCCACAGTGTTTCTCTCACTGTTTACCGAAAAATTCCCCGTGCTGGTTGAGAGGGGCCAGACCACCCCTGCTATCTTGTTTATTTCCTTGTTGGTGGGTATCGGAACTAAAGTAAACACGTATAGTGTGTAAGGTGACCAAATACAAATACTGTTGCCTCGGTAATTATTAACAAATGTCCCCACAGCGCATCTCTCAGATGTCCCCACAGCGCTTCTCTCGGATGTCCTCGCAACGTTTCTCTCACTTTTCTCTCACTTTTCTAAAAGTGGTTAAGTACAACTTCTTTTGGTTAGATAAGGTTAATTATGATCAAATTTAACCTAATCCGGTGTTAATTCATTGAAAAAGCTCACAACAATTTTTGGTCCCCACAGTGCAGGTCTGAGGCTGATGTCCCCACAGTTACGGTAAAACCGTCCAGAGAGAGAGAGAGAGAAAGAGAGAGAGAGAGAGAGAGAGAGAGAGACAGACAGACAGACAGACAGACAGACAGACAGACAGACAGACAGACAGACAGACAGACAGACAGACAGACAGACACACAGACAGACAGACAGACAGACAGACAGACAGACAGACAGACAGATGGATGGTTGATAACTGATGTAAAGTCGGCTATCATTAGATTTTATTTTTCTCCCGTGTTGTGTTGATATGAATGTAAATCCATTTTTATATTTTAGGCCATTTGTTTTGCTTGTATTTCACATCCGACTATGGCAAGATAGAACAATGGTATGTTATCAGCAATTCAGAAGTTATTTGCCCGCGGGTATTTTCAACTTCATCAATAATATACTACCTGAATTAGACTTTGCATCGTTATATGTCAAAACCTGACATTGTTTTAGCGAATCAGAGAGTAAGATTTCTTTGATCAAATAACAACGACTGTTGCTAAATATTTTCTAGGTTAACACTTAGCGCACCGATACCGACAAACTTCAAGAACCACTTATATAACGTAATGCAAACAGGAATGTAACCAATGCAATCTTGTTTGACAGAGCTCAGTGAGCTCTGTCAAACAAGATTGAATTGATTACATTTCTAGTTGCATTATGGGAAACATTTGCTGCTTGACATTCTTGTATTTTGACGTCAATCAGTTTGCATGGCTTACACTTGTAACGCAGGTGCGATTTCTTTGAACAGTCTGCCTGGCAGATAACTTTAAGTGGAAACAGGAAAGGAGAACGGAACAGAAAGAACAAAAAAAATGCTTTGCGTGAAAACTTTTTTGAATGAGGAGGGGTTTTCAAGGGAATCACCCTCTTCTGCATTCTCCGTCGAATCAAATACAAAATTTCAAAGCAGGACCGGATTGGAATGCACATTGACCCGTGTAAATCACGATTGAATTGGTTAAATTTCTTCTATTTGCATTATGGGGAAAATTTCACAGTTTGATTGGTATTTTGACATCACTGTACAGTAGGTTTATCATTTGTTTGGCAGTTATGGTTTTCTTTGAACAGCCTATTCTGTAGATAACGTTTAGTGGAGGGACGACCAGAAGAACAATAAGAACAACAACAAAAAATATTTCGGCTAAAAACTTTTGAAGGCAACGGAGTTTTCGAGGAGATCATCTTCCACATTCCGTGTCAACGGGGTTGTAACTATGTGGAGGTGTTGGGATGTGACTGTCTCCATTAATATATATATTTTTCAGTCAGACATATTCATCAAGCTTGGACTCTAAGATATCAATTCTCTCTTGCTAGTACTCCTGTGTTTTTTAGAAGACTAGATTTCATACTTGGACTTACACACACAAATAAACACAGTGTCGATCATACAATGGAGGTCTGCAAATACAGATTACAACAACAGTCGATTGATCTGTGTTGTTGTATTCCGTCGAGTTGATGAGATGAGATCGGCCAGATCAAACGAGACGCCGCGGGCGTCGAGTTTGTTCTGTCCGATCTCATCTCGTCAATGAGACGGAATACAACACAGATCATTTGACTTTTGTAGTAATTTGTTTATTGCATGACAATTAGTATTTTAAACTGATCACAGCACCTGAAAAATCAAATGCAACAAGAATTATATTAGCCAAATAACTATTTACAATTCATGGAGTTGGGGAATCCCAAATGCGTAGTAATATCGAACGTTCGTGTCGAACATGAAACTTGAAAGTCAAAACAATGAAGGCAAGACTTGAATTTCAATCGAAATCGCTTTCGACAACACAGATTCTCCTCATTACGTGTACGCTCCCTGTAAAACATTGCCAATCGACTCCCCACTAACTGCTCTGTAAGGTGGGGTATCAAAACCCAACCACGTGACTTCAATAAGACGTACTATCGGTTATAATTAGCACAAAGTGTTTCCCAGTGTTGTGACAAGGTTATGCTTCCGACCCAAAATAGGACCTCCAAACATCATTTCTCTGCAAAACAGTCATTGATAATTAGGGCAAAAAGCGCATCGCTCCCAAACTACACAAATGAAAATAAAATCGTTAAAATTTATTTCGAAATATCATACAAAATGACTTTTGAGGGCAGTTTCGATCTGGCATGAATATTTGTGAAGACCTTCTCGTTACTTTTTGTTGATGTCGGTGTTTCTTTGATCCTGTAATTTTTGGATACCAATTAGCACATTTTTCCAACCAGTCGGGCAAATACTATTTTTACTATCATAGGGTAATTTTAAAAACGCATTTCGTTTCGAATATATCGATTTCGTCATTGAATTTTTTCAATCCGACTATTATAAGCGAAGTTACGCCAAAAATGGAAATAATAAAAAAATCTCATTTGTAACAGGTTGAAGAAACTTTCAAAAATAGTCTTTCAAATACACACCTTTTTTATTCAGTTAAAAAAATATAAATTAGCACAATTTGGGAGAGTTTTCAGTTTCCCTTCTGAACTCAGCAAAATTAGAAGAAACATGTACATATATTTTATATTTCGTTAAAAAACGCTGTGTATAGCTTGAGGTTTGTTGCTTTGGACAACTGAGAAAAGTAGACCCAGGCTGTTGTAATATAACTGAATATAACACAACACTTAACATGGTCAATTATTGAGTTCTCGTGGCGCAATAAAATTTGGTAGCAATATTTCCTAATCGGAACTAATCCTTTAATTGCCCTTCCAAAGATGTAAAACAAGAGCCGACAATAGCTACTGATTGTTTCTGAAACAGCCTCTGATCACAATGAAAACATTGACTGGTGACAATAGATAAAGCATAAATTACTCCTATGAAATTTATTCTTTTGAGATTTCCAACATCAGAAATTGGTTAAATTGAATTACAATTATGTATATCTATATACTTTTATATTTGCACTGCGACTTGTAAAGAAAATTAAGTTTCTAACATTCGACCTACCATTTAACAATTTTATTAGCACTACGATAAATATTGAAATTATTTTGAATCTATTTGTAGGAAAAGACAGCGCCCGTGTGGTGTCTTCCAAAAAATAGTTGCAACACAATGAGAAAAAATTCAATTTCTAACATTCGGCCTGTCACTTAAGTTAACCATGCACATGGATATTAGCACAATGAAAAAGCCCTGGGCCGATTTAATCCATGGACCGACTTAGCGGCATACCTCAGTGGCTGACTTTATTTTTGGCCGACTTCTCCCATGGGCGACTTCCCATTCTACAGCCCCGTGTCTTGCGGCTCACTGAGAGACCATGTGTTCGAGTGTTGTTTTCTTAATACTGGATAGCTGTCTTTTCCACCTAAGATCGCCGTATCTACATGTGCCAAGTCGACGTCCAGTTAGAGCAGGCTTCGACACCTTTATAGTTTAAAGCCCCCCCCCCCCCTCCCCCCTCCACTCACACACACACACCACATGTTGGGGATCACATGTCGCCTATCTCAGAGATAGGCCTACTGACACCACCTCTAGTTCCACAGAAAGTTAAAAGTTATTTTTCGGCATAATTATGTTGTTGCCAGAATGCAGTTTAATTTGAGTGCATTCAAAAACGGAAACCGGACATTGCAAATAAAATCATTAAAATAATTTTCGACGGTATTAATATGGGCAGATCATAAGCGGTCATAACTGAAAAAGAAGGCGATCAATTGCATCTCGATTTGTTGTCAGTTTTTTTTTGTGTTGATGATGTAAATATGTGTTGAATATTTTTAGTCGATAACTTAAAATAACATTTGATAAATAAAAGTTGTCAGAAAGGTTATAAACAACATCTCAATAGTGTTATGCTTTATCAGACCAGTGCTGGAAAACCTCATTAATTAGCTCCGCCCACTCATAAAAAGTTCCTCTATAAATAGACACAGAGATCTTAATTGAACCGGATTAACAGTCACTACATTATATAATCATATGTAACAACTGGGGTAATTTGGAAGACTACTTTTTCAGGGACTGTACACGAAATGTACGTTTTGTTGAATTCGCATCTTAAAAATAGTTGTTAATTGTTATTTTGCAATTGTTCGGCACGGCATTTTCAAAGAGACCTCGACTGCAATGTTTGTCAACGGAGTTTAATGAGGAGACACTCGTGTTTATGTTCTGTGCTGCTGTTCTATGTTTATTTATAGGTCACTGATAGAAATAGTCCGTTCACGTGCGCCTCGTTTGAGATAGGCATGATAACGATCTGGAAAACTTGACACTCTTGTTTTTCGTAGAACTGGATTCGATGGGCAAACTACAGTGGTATTGAGGAGTTGTTTATGGTTGTCATATATTAATACCCGATTCGGCCCATTCGGGGTGCGACGTAACTAATTCGGAGTACCGGTACAGTACGTATTCCTCGAATAAGAAGTTGCGTCACGACCACCAAATTTATTCACTAATATAAATTTCCAACAAGCCTTGAAATTTTAAATTATGATCCAGATTGTCTAAAATCCCACCTACATCAACAAGGCATACCTTCGGCAAAGTCATGTCTTGATGATGTCGTTGGAATATTAGTGAGTAGGCACTTGGGCCAACACAGTCGGGGCAAATTAGGTTTAGACACCCTCAAACGGCCATCTTCACGACGGTCAAATCAAGATACATATGTTTCGAAGAAGGCATGGTTTGGAATGAATCAAGTGGTAAATATGCAGTGTGTTCTGTAAATATTCACCTACCTCCAAATCACGAAGAGTGTTGGTCTAATATGATCGAAAAATCGCCGTGGAAGCGTGCCGCAATCCACCGAAAACTGGATGTTCTTCATATATCAACTTATGTTCCCTAAAAGGAAATAAATGATAAAAAAGTAAGCACTGACACGATTAAATACTCCACATTTCTCAACGGCCAGTTATTATTAATTTTTCATTTATTTTGAAAAAAAAATTTTCACTGAAAAAGTTTGGTTGTTTTTTGAATGCTCGACCTCAGCAATGCGCAACAGTAAGATACAACCACTGGGTGTATTTCAGCACACAGTATTATGCACAATAATTTTAAGGTGTATATAAGTAATGGACATTTACCTTGAAATTAGGTGACATGTTATTTTTTATGTCGTCAAAATCTAAACAAAAATAATTATTTGAGACTTGTTTGTTGTCCTTTCGTATTTATGAGCAATTCTTCGCAATTTTAAACTTCAAAAAATGAAAAATTATAACATTTTTTCGAATTTTTACGGCATCGAAAATAACATGTCACCTATTTTCAAGCTAAATTTCCCATTACTTATAGAGCACCTTAAAATGACTTCGAACTAGGAAATATATCCACGATCTTCAGAGAGGAGGTTAACGTTTTAGGCTAATAAGGAAACGTGAGGAACGTTAAGCATATCATGAACTGCCAAGATGTGACAACCGTTACTTATTCCCAGTTCCATATTCGACATTCGTTATCAACCGATTCTATCGGTTGATAACGAATGTCGAATAAGGCACTGGGAATAAGTAACGGTTGTCACGTCCCCAGACATTTCGAGTAATCCACAAGTAAGAAAATCATTCAGTCTGGTAACAATTGTTTTATACACGTGATATACAAACCGTTTGATCGCTAAATGTATTATTTCGACTGGGAGCGCTGTGGCTCAGTGGCAGACTGTTGGACTTCTATGCTAGAGGTCCCGAGTTCGAGGACGACCCGCGTTGTGTCCTTGGGCAAGGCACTTTATCCCGATTGCGTACATGGGGGCACGATGACGCCGTGTACTAAGGCGTACTGCATGTAGATGGTGCGCTTGTCTTCAGCCGCTGTAACCCTGCTTGACCAGAGCTTAAACAGAGTTAGAATGTTGTTGAGAAGCTGACAGTTGCTCGTCGATGCTCGGTGGTTCTCTCCGAGTACTTCGGCTTCCTCCACTCGTAAAACTGTCACGGTCACGATTAGCCATTGTGCATAAGTATGTGACCTTAAAAACAATAAATAAATAAATAAATAAATAAATTATTTCGTCTCTTGAGTAAAACAAGGCGCCGATCGCAATGCTTTAGCATTGCAGATGTTGCTTTGTTCCACATAAGGGACGGTGTAATGGTTTCGCTGTTGCGTATTGATTCCTGTAGGCCTTGGACCATTGTGGATCGGTACAAAATATCTAGGCCACTTGGAAACTAAATACAAATTTGAACAATCAAAGATCATTCAACCGGGGTTGCGATCTTCATGTTTATTCAATTTTTGCCCGGAAGATAGACAAGCAAATCAACACGCTTTTAGTAACGGGTTATTGATTTTGCAAACAGTGATCTACTGTTACAGTCCCATGAGTTTTGGTTCCCAATAGAGTAGAGTGTCCGCCTTACAATCCTCGAACCCTGTGATAAAGCACAAGAAACCCAAACCATGTTTTATAAAATCAACTTTTGGTTTTAAACTGACGTCACCTTGGATGAAACTTTGTTTATGCATGTTATACATTTTAGCGTGTGTGTTATTGCGAGGTTTGTACACTCATGAGAAGAAAATGATTTCCGAAGAATTTTATATTGCATTTTCGAGCACTTTCCTGTACCTTATCAGATATGAAGCTGTTGGAGAAGGGTGCGCAGGGGACACGTACCCTCCAAACTTTTTTCAGAAATGGAGACGGACGGACGGACGGACGGACGGACGGACGGACGGACGGACGGACGGACGGACGGACGGACGGACGGACGGACGGACGGACGGACGGACGGACGGACGGACGGGCGGACAGTAAATCAACTTTGTCTTGATCAATATATTTAGATTATTCTAACATTATCTTTACCAATTCGGTTTTAGACAAGACCAGACCCCAATAGAGAGCCAGGAAGATGAGGCGCGGGAGTCCCCACGAAAAGTGCACGTGTTTTGTTCCATATATTCAACTTTTACTACCGGCCGAAACAATATTTCGGTCCAGTGGGGGAAATTTGTTGAATATTTTTTTCAATAGTTTAATGCATTACACCATAATGGCAGTTGCACAATACAAAAATGACAAATAAGAAGACATAATGAACATGATGTTTCATATAAAGGACTGATGACTTTTTTAACAAGGAGTTATCTTTTACAGAAGAATGACTGGGTCATGTTAGAAATAATATTAATCGATTTACTGTCACAGTTTATCAATATGTAATAGTATTTCTCCGAATCTTTCAATTGTTTAATTTCTTTGTTTTCTTTTATAATTTCTTCGAACACCGTTTCCCCAATTTCGACATATGCCTCACAGTCCACAACAAAATGTTTTCTCTCTATTTCTCAGGTATCGCATACCTGCACACCTATCATTTATGGGCATTGGAGGTTATTTATGGCTACCTTTTTCTATTTCTAAACTGTGGTTACTAACCCTAAGTATAGTGAACAATTCGTGGGCTTGTCGAGATCTGGTGAATTTCAGATACGGTTCAACCTTGTATTCATTTTTAACTGATCGATAAGTTTGTAACTTTCTCTTGCCTTTCATTTTGTCATCATTAAATATATCTTTAGTAAATCTTTCTCTATGGTGGGATTCTAGTACACCTTTCAGGCAACTTCCGTTACTATTAGTTAACGTATTAGCATTGAGAACTCTAATAATTTAACGAGATAGCCCAGTTATCCAAGTTTTCGACAGTTTACATTTGAGCGACTCCTGGCATGAGTTGGAGAGTATGTTATCGCCAGCAATTTTGGATAATTTATCGACATATTTATATAGATGCAAGATGGCATCGTTCACAATAGGATATCTCCCCAACTCACCTCGTGCTGCGTGATTAGACGCTTTTCTGTTTAACATTAAAATTTGTTTACAAAATTTTAAGGGGACTTGTTCACAGGGTGTGGTGACGATATCTCGCAACCATATAATGAAATAGATTTAATCAGTTTATCAAAAAGTTTACATTTTACATTAAGAGTTAAGTCAAGCGACTTTTTGAGAGAATTTGAAAGGAAAAACATCGCTTTCGATCCTTTTGTATTTAAATTCTCTTGAACATGTTTCGTGTTTCCGTTGTATGTGAAATTAAGACCTACGAATGTCCAATACAAAACGTCGGAACCTTTTTATCTTTTCTATTTTTGAAAATACATGCATTTTGTTTTATTAATATGACACTATGTTTGTTATTATCCTCATACTGTTCGTACTTCTGAACACATTTATTGAATTCCGATGGAGACTCTGATAACATTACCATCATCGGCAAAAAGTAGGTGATTGAATCGGTGTCCATTCACATTAACTGGTGAACAGGATTCAGCAAATATTCCGCAAATGTCATCAATAAAAATCTGAAAAGAGTGGGAGATATAGAACATCCTTATCTAACTCCCACTATTGAGGGTAAAAGTGGGCCCAATCCTACAGAAGTATTTATAGAATAATAACTCGACTCATAAAGAGAGCTAACAATTATGAGGAGTTTCCCACCGATACGCAACGACTTCATTTTCTTAAAAAGAAACGACCTGTCAACCGAATCAAATGCTTTCTTAAAATCAACAAGCCAAGACCAATACCGGGTCTGGACATGCGTCGCTGCATGCAATTGAACCGGAAAACAGGAAGTGGCTGCACAGCAGATCTGAAAATTGCATACACGATACAACTGATCATTATCAGGCTACAAATGAAATATAAAATCAATCACTTGCATAGAAGCCGAGAAAAGTTTGACGAAAAATTTCAATGTTCAGTGGGTACAGTAAAATTTCAAAGTATCGGCAAACAGGAAGTGGCTGTACGGAAGATCTGAAAATTGCTTACACGATACAACTCATCATTATGAAGCAGCAGACCAAATATAAAATCAATCCCTTGCATAGAAGCCGAGAAAACCTTGACGGAAAATTTCAATGTTCAGTGGGTACAGTAAAATTTCAAAGTATCGGCAAACAGGAAGTGGCTGCACGGCAGATCTGAAAATTAGATACACGATACAACTTATCATAATGAAGCAGCAGACCAAATATAAAATCATTCCCTTCCATAGAAGCCAAGAAAACTTTGACGGAAGAAGTGTTTCGGACGGACTGACGGACGGACTGACGGACGGACAGACGGACTGACGGACGGACGGACTAGACCTGCTCTGCTGCTGGCGACGCAGATAACAAAAGCCGCGTACATTTGTTTCTTCTCTTCTTTCTATTTATAAGCCAACGTGTGCAGAATGAATGCACTGTCAATTGTTCCACAATGCTTCCTGAATCCAAATTGGTTATCGCTTCTAGTTCTGAATACTCATTCAACCTCGAGTTTATCACTTTATTAAATAATTTTCCGAAATTTCTACTCAGCGCAATCGGTCTTCAGTGGTTAAGATCATGTCGATCGCCTTTCTTATAGATTATAGACTCACTCCAACATACAGGTTAATGGTCTGATAATAATATTTGGTTGAATAGCTTGACAACATCATATATGGCAATTAGAACAATAAGTATTAATAATTCATTCGGAATGTTATCTACAGCCGATGACTTTTTTATTTTGGAGCTGCCTTACAGCGTCTAATATCTCTCTAGCGGTTATGCAGACATGATTTAATTTGATATCTAGCTCCTTAATTGAAGCTTGAAGATGATGTATTTCATATTCTTTTCGGACAAAGTAATGTTTTAAAGAATTCTACAGTTTCATCTGGGCGTAAATAATTGGGTTCTTCTTTCTTAGCACGACATAGAACAGCAGGGTTGATGCGATGGCAGGAAGAAAGAATTTCCGATGAATGTACAAAGGTTCATAAAGTCACGATTCATATTGGGATTAATATACTACTCAAAGTTTGCTGAGCACCAAGTATATCCAACTACCTGTTTTACGTTTTAGTTGAAATATTATGAAAAGTGTATTATATTTTTTATTTAATTATATCTTTCATGATTTAAGTACAGAAATTAAGATTTTATTTGTGTTTGACATTATGTTTTAGCTTTTAAATACCATAACCACAGAAAATGGATATCATTGGTAAAAGTGGAATTTTTTCAATTTTGCCAAAAAGTTGACGGAGCGAATTGGAATGGCTTCAATATCGAGTATGAGACCCATTACTGTTAATTGCAGCTTGACAACGCCTTCTCATGCTCCCAATCAGGTTCCTGGTGGTCCTTTGTGGGATGCTGTTCCATTCTAGGACCAGCATGACACCAAGCTCATGGACACTTCTTGGCTGGACTGGACGGGCTGAAATTGCAAGCTGCAACTCATTCCAGACATGTTCGATTGGATTGAGGTCCGGGGATCTTGCTGGCCTGTCCATACGCTCAATCCTCTCCCTCTGACGGTACTCCCGGACAGCATGGACAACATGAGGATAGGCATTATCGTCCATCAGAATGAATCTATCACGCACTGCACCTGCATACGATCTGACGTGGACATCAAGGATGTCATCAATATACCGTTGTGCAGTCAATGTACCACGTTCAAGGACACATAGCTCTGTACGTCCATCCCAACTGATACCGGCCCAGACCATGATTGAGCCCCACCGTAGCGGTCATGCCCAGCAATGTTGGTTGCATGGAATCGCTCTCCTGACGTTCTCCATACCCTAGATCGCCTATCTGTGCGGTCTGGGCAGTACCTTGACTCATCTGTAAAAGGGACAGGTCGCCAATCTTCTCTGGTCCATCCAACGTGGTCCATGGCCCATTCATATCGTGCCTGGCGGTGGCTCTGGGACAGCGGAATGCGAATACATGGTCTTCTCGGTCGGAGACCACTTTCGTGCAACCTTGCCCGGATAGTCTGCGTCGAAACATTTACCCCAGATGCATTCTGAAGGTCTCTGCGAAGCTGGGTTGCTGTGGCAAAGCGGTTCCTACAGCTGCAGATGTTGCCCTGTCTCTGCCAACACGATGCCGTCTTACTAGTGTGCCATACTGCTGAAATCTTGCCCAGGCTGTGGTGATAACCGTATGGTGCACACCAAGGGCTTCACCAACCTGACGATGGGTAGCCCCTTGCTCCACCACCCCTACAGTCCGCTACATTTCTGCTTCAGACAAATGTCTTCTTACATTTGCATTTGCCATAATCAATCATTAAATCACAAGGGTTTGTGCTGAAATGAAGATTGAATACTCTACGCATGTCATGTACATGTAGACAGTACACGAAAACGTCATGAAAATCAAGGGGTACATGCTTTTTAAGACGGGCACGAAACGTCTGCCTGTCAAGAATGTAAACACGGGGGACCATCTCAATACATTCCTCAATCATATCCAACCAAATATATCGCAAATATGTCACAAGCAAATTTCACAATGATGTGTCAAATATTTGGTGCTTAGCAAACTTTGAGTAGTATATAGTTGCAGAAATGGCCTTGTTACCAGTCGAAAAGAGCTTATTTCCAAAATTAAAGAAAAACATCTTAGTGCCAAAAGTGCGATTGTCTTCAATATTACCAACACTTCATTCGGATCACACAAATTACTTAGCTGAAGACACTAATTGTTTGAACAAGGAAGTCTGCTCTGAAGAAGGATGTATTTTCATAGACAATACGCGTGGATTTGTCGACAATTCAACATCCGAAATTCGTCGTTCGCTTTATTGGGATAACTGGCACCTGCGTTTCGATGGGGTGTGTGTGCTAGCAATAAAAATCAAATTTGCGAAAGAATCCCGGGATATTATTCAAGTATAACAAAACAGAATACCACCGAGAAATGCACAAGCAGGACACTTCAATCGATTAAACGGGTCTCGATGCAATCAGCGTGCTTTGGTTCAACGCTGTGAACCAGTGAATCGTGGTGGAAGAAGGGGACCGGCACATCAACGCGAATTGAACAATAAGTCACAGAGAAGTAACCAAATGTCATGAAAAGACCAATCTCTGAGAAATGATTTGATTATGTTTTCAAACCAATTGTTGAAATATTTAGAAGTTATTTGTGGCAGGTTTGGGATTGTTTAATCATATAGTGTATGTTAAAACGAGTTGATGCTCTTATGTACATTATTTAATCACGTATGACGGTCGTTTTGTATTCATACAGATTCTATTTATGATAGTTTCTTAAATTTGTACAATTATTATTATATATTAAAATAGATAACTTGAGAATTTGAAACAATTACTACATTTATTATATATTTATACCATGATTACCTATTCTACTATATATGAAAAGCCTATGACATAAATTTTAGCTTTATACACCAACCGTGGTGAACAAGCCAGCAATGGGATTTCAGTAGTTAAAATTTACACCTTCAGTGGAACTACATCCAAGGTGACCTTTGGTGACGTCGACCTGAATGCGAACTTGTCTAAATTTATCGCACGTCGCCTCGCGAAGAGTGAAATGAAAGTGACAATTATTTATTAAGTTTGTAAATGAGTTTACCCCATAAAACACCAAAAATTAATAAACATATGTTGTCTCATGTAAATAAAGCATCCATAACTTGAAACAGTATGTTATTAAAATGAAAAAGGCCCTTTTCTTTTTCTATTTCGTTTTGGTGATAAAATTGATAGCGACGTACCGCCCACCGATCCACACGTATGTACGGCTACTGTTCAGTAAAATCGAGAAAAAGTGATAGTGACTCTTAATAATCTGACGATCATGGTATAAATAAAATATACACAAAGTAGCTTGGTGTACCAAATGTTCACCACTCGTGTACACCAAGCCACTATGGGTATATTCTGTATATACTTGTGCAAAAGCACGTGGGTTATAAACATATTTATACGGAAAAGTCCGCAAGAATGTCGAATGGAATATGTAATGTTTTCGAGTAAATGTTTATGTCGTTTAGGATGACTCCAAACTAATTTCATTATGATGTTAAATCATTTTCAAAATAACATCAAGAATGTTTGTTAACTGTGTGGAACGCACGGGGTTTTGTGAACAAACTCGATAACCTAGGTGTTGTCTCGCTTTTAAATCGCAATAATTTCATTACTATAACGGAAACGTGACACTGTAAGGGTAAGTCATTATACTTACCTGGTTATCACTGCATTGACTATTGTCGTGATAAACAGGAGAATGCCAGATGAGGATTGGCTTTTTATTGTCATTCGAAATATACCAAATATCTCAAATCTGTTGAAAGACAACATGGAACAACGCTGTGGGTTGATTTAGTGGAGAGATGTTTGGTCTTAGAAACAGTATTGTTTTCATTTCTATATACATTCCTCTATTTGGTGGTCGACCAGATTATGTTACAAATGATGATGACGATTCACATTTAATTTTACCTGATAATTATACATTTGATTGTGAAAATGATAGGGCTAGTTTGGATAAGGAATGTAATTCGTTTGGCAAACAATTATTATCTATGTGAAAATCGTCTGGTATGAGAATAGCGAATGGCAGAAAATTTTGGAGATTCTCTCAGAAATTATACGAGTTACAGTTACAATGGCGCTAGTATTGTTGACTATGTATTGATAAATAAGAGGTACCTACCCGATGTAGTTATTTTTGTGTTAAATCCCAGACATAATTTTCAGATCATAGTCAACTGTCTGTTTATTTTGATTTTAGGGTAAACGTAGTAGAAACTACTAAGCTTCAAAATACCTACCGAAAATACAATTTAGTTACAAATTGGTGTAAAAAAAGCGGAGATAAAGCCATATCTATCTTATATGATCCACATGTTTAACCCTTTACCTAACATGAAAAGCAGACGACACTTGCAAAAAAAATTCTTGAATAACTAATTTTTTTCATTTTTTGTCTCAAAAACATAGGTTATGACCCCTCGTTGGAACGAGCTCGACGAGCTCGTTCCAACGAGGGGTCATAACCTATGTTTTTGAGACAAAAAATGAAAATATTTTGAAAATTAATTGACGATTTTTGAGAATAACGCTGGCCGGTTTTGGCCGTTACGTTGGGTAAAGGGTTAAAAAGATTAATGGAGCTCAGATAAAGTGAGTATTCTGCGAATCCCATTGAAACCGACGGGGTCACTCGAGATCTGAATGAAATCATATTATTTATCAATAAAGCTTCATCGAATGTGATAAATTCTGGGTATAAACAAAAAAAACGTAAATGATCCTGGATTGGTCGACAATGTAAACAGTTATTTATTTATTGGTGTTTAAAGTCACATACTCATGCACAATGGCTAATCGTGACCGTGACAGTTTTACGGGTGGAGGAAACCGGTGTACCCGGAGAGAACCACCGAGCATCGACGAACAACTGTCAGCTCCACAACATTTAACTGCGTTCAAGCTCCGCTGCTCAAGCAGGGTTACAGCGGTTGAAGACATGTGCGCCATCGACGTGCAGTACGCCTTAGAACACGGCGTCATCGTTCCCCATGTGGGAAACCGGGATAAAGTGCCTTGCGCAACGCGGGGCGTCCCGGACGGGGATCGAACTCGGGACCTCTAGTATAGAAGTCCAGCAGTCTACCCCTGAGCCACCGCGCTCCCGACTTGGTATTTAATTGGACCGGAAAATTGAGATTCGCAGAGCACACCGGAATGTGCTCCATGAACAAATTTATATGCATCAAGACAATTCCATTTTATTGATTGGATTCCTAGTGAGAGTTCAACTAAACAAAAACATTTACCATTGAACTCCTCAAAATGAAACATTATGTGCTCACTTTACCTAACGAATCTGACGCATCCGCAGGCGTAATTTACAAATTAAGCAGTTAAAAAAAATAATAATTTTCAAAACATTTCAACAAAACCATATCATGCATGTGATCCCTCATTGGAACGACCTCGTTCCACTGAAGGGTTACATGATATGGTTTTGTGGATTTTTTTGAAAAAAATTAAAAAAAGCAATAACTAAAATAATAAATTTTAATATCGTGAGGGATATTTATTTATTTATTGGTGGTTAAGGTCACATACTTGTGCACAATGGCTAATCGTGACCGTGACAGTTTTACGGGTGGAGGAAGCCGGAGTACCCAGAGAGAACCACCGAGCATCGACGAGCAACTGTCAGCTCCTCAACATTCTAACTCTGTTCAAGCTTCGCTCAAGCAGGGTTACAGTGGTTGAAGACATGTGTACCATCGACGTGCAGTACGCCTCAGTATATGACGTCATCGTGCCCCCATGTAGACAATCGGGATAAAGTGCCTTGCCCAAGGACACAACGCGGGTCGTCCCGGACGGGGATCGAACTTGGGACCTCTAGTAATCGTGTGGGTTGGGTAAAGGGTTAACATGGTCAATAATAACACACCAGTACATGTACTGAATGTTGACATTTCAAAACTAAACTTAGTTACCTTATTATATAATTTTAGTCTACCATTTTCCAGTTCTTCTTTGAACTAGCAAAATGTAAGAAAAACTTACATAATCGTACAAGCTTACAAAATGACGGCTTTCTTTTAGAAATATGCAGACATTGTTGGCATTTCCCCATGCAAGCCTGTAGCTTTGTCTTGGTAGGGTTGTGACTTCCACGTATTGTTGTTGGATGTGTGAAGAATATTTGACCACGAGTTGTTCACATGAACGAGTATTTTATTATCGGTTCTGATATGAACATGAACTTCCAGGAACTGTTTATTCTTGCTATCAACTATGTGAGTTGACCATATATATTTGTCATGTTTATACATCACAACCTTTATTTTGACGGATAATTTGTGTATATTTAGTTGAAAGTTATGGAATTTCTGAGTTTAGAGAAGTTGTTTCTTACTTATATAGAACGATGATATATGAAATCTCAGTGTAAACGTGTAAATGTGTAAATGTAAACGATGTTAATGTATTGCAATCTTAAAGAATATTGCGATTTTAAAGAATTTCCTTCGTTTAACAAAAGTAATTCTTCAAACTAATAATAAGGCCCTATAAAGTAGATATATTGTTTCTCAGGCCATTTTTTGCAAAACTGCATGTGGGCGGGCGCTTTTTTATTTTATTTTTGTAATTGTATCTTTGCCATCAAAAGTTCGCGTTCTTGGTTTGTTTTATGTTTTAGGCCTCTATCCACAGAATAACATGGGTGGTGGTGTATTTCGTCCCTTGAGTGCAAGAGTCTTGTTGTACTCAAGGAACAAATTTATCAATTTTATTAACTTGGGTAAAATGTCAGACATAAACCAATTAATTTTTATTTTTTTATGTTTGTATTGGTTATAAAAGGAGAACATGCGGTAGCCAAAAGGACCATGTGGGAGGGACGGGGAAACAGATTTTTGTAAAACTTTTCAAGGCCAAATACACGATTGTTTCTCGTATACATGATTACTCGACTTGTCGCGATCCAATTAAGGTGCTATATAAGTAATGGAATTTTGTTTATTTTGAAATTCCTACCTCCAATATTCCTTAAATTCAAGTTAAATATACTCAAATTATGCAGCAAAATGAAGGTTGGGATGTATAGAATACGAAACATATATGAAATCAACTCACAGAGTTGACAGCATGCACAACTGGTTCCTGGAAGTCTGCTTCCGTATTCGTACCAGAGCTGATAAGTAAATAATATTTCACGAGAACAACTTGTGGCCAAATGTGCTTCACATATCCAAGAACAAAGCTATGGCATCAAAATTCTTCACCACGCAGTGGCAGGGCTGCATGGGGGTAAATTCCCAAACCTTCTCGTTTGTTTACATTCAAATGTACTTCGATTTCCGGTCAACGCCATCGGGCGGAAAAAGCATGGATATACAACGCCGTCTAAAATCAAATAATGAGAAAGATTATCTTAAGGGGCTATATAAAGTAATGGAATTTTGTTTATTTTGAAATTCTCACCTCAGATATTCCTTAAATTCAGATTAAATATACACAAATTATACATCAAAATGAAGGTTGGGATGTATAGAACACGAAACACACATGTAAGCAACTCATAGAGTTGGCAGCAGGCACCACTGGTTCCTGGAAGTCAGGAACCGTATTGGTACCAGAACTGATAATAAAATAATATTTCGCAAGAACAACTCGTGCCCGAATGTGATTCGGATATCCAAGAACAAAGCTAGGCATTCAAAACATTTTCGAGTGCAGCGATAGGACTGCATTTTGGAAAAGGACAATACTGTCTGCATTTTTTATTGAAGATGGTTTCCATGCTCGACAAACATGCGCAAATCACTCGATACCACGAATTCCCATCGAAAAACAAAATCGTAATTCTAAGAAATGTCTACAGGTATCATGATACCTTGCATTGAATATGGCAACTGTGCAGTCTCTATCTAATATCAGTATATTGTATTAAGGCGATCTTTCTCATTATTTGATTTTAGACGGCGTTGTATTTTAATGCTTTTTCCGTCCGATGATGTCGACCGGAAATCGAAAGTAAATTCATATGTAAACAAAAACAAAGATTTGGGAATTTACCCCTATGCAGCTCTGTCGATGTGTTTTGAAGAATTTTGATACCCTAGCTTTGTTCTTGGATATATAAAGCACATTTGGCCACAAGTTGTTCTCGTGAAATATTATTAAATTATCAGTTCTGGTACGAATACGGTTGCAGACTTTCAGGAACCAGTGGTGCCTACGGTCGACTCTATGAGTCGATTACACATGTGTTTCGTGTTCTATACATCTCAATCTTCATTTTCATGTACATTTTGTGTATATTTAATATGAATTGAAGGAATATCAGAGGTGAGAATTTTCAAAATAAACAAAATTCCATTACTTATACAGCCCCTTAATACTGTAACAGGAGGAGAGATAAGTGCGGGAGCCGGAGTTCGAACCGTCGACCTCTAGCACACAAAGCGACCGATTTACCACGAGACTAAGTGATCCGGACCAACCAGGCTGGTTGGTAAATGACCTTTATACCTCGACCGCTACACTACTCTCCCCTTCTTTTGAGATTCACCACATGTGAATCTCACCCAAGTTCCTCCCTCAGAGCGGTCGAAACACCAACAGTGCCACCTACTGCTGAGGATCGGACGAGCCCCCAAATGTAACAGGAGGAGAGATAAGTGCGGGAGCCGGGGTTCGAACCGTCGACCTCTAGCACACAAAGCGACCGATTTACCACGAGACTAAGAGATCCGGACCAACCAGGCTGGTTGGTAAATGGCCTTTATACCTCGACCGCTACACTACAGTATGCTATTATTATATTGAGGCTGCAGTTGCCATATTCTATGCAAGGTATCATGACACCTGGTGTAATTTCTTAGAATTACGATTTTGTTTTTCGATGGAAATTCGTAGTATCAAGTGATTTGCACATGTCTGTCGAACACGGAATCCATCTTCAATACAAAATGCAGACAGTGTTGACCTTTTCCCAAATGCAGTCTTATTGCTGCATTTGAAAGTGTTTTGAATGCCTAGCATGGTTCTTGGGTCTCCGAAGCACTTTGAACCACAAGTTGTTCTCGTGGAATATTATTTGATAATCAGTTCTAGTAAGAATACGGTTGCAGACTTCCAGGAACCAGTGGCGCCTGCTGTCAACTCTATGAGTTGATTTCATAAGTGTTTTCTGTTCTATACATCTCAAACTTCTTCATTTTCATGTATAATTTGTGTACATTTAATTTGAATTAAAGGAATATGAGAGACGGAAATTTCAAAAGAAACAAAATTCCATTTCTTATATAGCACCTTAAGATAATGATCGTTTTTGCGATCACAGTTCTACAGTAACAGTGGTTTGTGGTCACTTGCAGCATCGATGACTATATCGTAACTACAACGTTTATAATTTACATTCACTAATTAGATGACTCTCAGTCCGGGCGTTGGTTGAGACTTCTCTGCCAAAAACAGCGTAAAATACCAGTGAAAGCGAAAGTTGCCTACCATGTGGTGAATAAGCACTTTCTGAGGTTCCCCAAAAAGAAATTCTTCGTTTTTCACAAAGGCTGCACAACTAGGGGCGGCGGAGCCGGGGGGGGGGGGCACGTGCCCCCCCCCCCCCCCACACACACACATTTTTACCAATTATAGGTACCCCAGCGGCATTTTGCGACATAACGTACACAACCCCTATGGTCACTACACATCACCTATACATATATGACCACATTGATTTCAAGGTTTTATTGAATAAAGATAGAAAGCTCCAAATGGAGCGTAATATTTCAAAAGACGGTTTCAAAGTTATGATTAGCCCTTTGAACCTGAGAGGCCGCTTTTCCGGCCCATGAACATGATACTTTATAAATTCATTAAGTATGATAGCTGATAACTGAATGTGCGGGAAAGACCAATTAATATTTCCAACGTGCAGCCCTGAGGCTGCACGTTGAAAATATTAATTGGTCTGCCCATAAATAATTAATATGGCCTCTTCCAATTGCTGCCATTGAATTGATATGGCAGATACCACCAGGGTTCTAAGGGTCAAGTAAAAACAAAACAAAATAAATACGCTGAGGTTAGTATCCTAAATAGAAATAGAGTGAGTTCGAGGGGGTAGCGTATATAAATTTATTACTTTGCATGTATACACCGCCCCACCACCATTGACACCCCCTTCCCAAAGAAAAATTAGTTTCCATCCTACATCCTTGCGGTACCCCGAATGGTGTACCCCCCCCCCCAACCGCCCCCCCCCCCCCCACACACACACACACACGCACGTTTTTGGAGATTCCGCCGCCTCTGTGCACAGCAAGGGTGTTTCAAGTGTTTACGGAAAAATTGTTTACCGATTTTCGCGTTTTCGTTCTGTTTACGAACCTTCGCGGACGAAAACAAACGTGCCTCTCACTAAGACATGGTTTCTAATTATTTAAAATCAGACAAACAAACAAAAAACATCTTACCAATCTTTACAGAATCACTTAAAAGTCACAAAATTGTCCACTTCAGCGAGCCGGAGCATTTATCATGTTAGATTTCGCGTGATAATTGGTCTCACTGTCGGGGGCAATTTCTAATAAGCGATATTTGCATGAATGAAAAGCTAAAAGTTCGTGATTGACACACTACCGGCAGTTTGTTGTGTTTGGCTCGGGTTGTTGCTGCCTCTTCGGGACTTCATCACACTGTTTCGCAATGGTGGAGCGTGGAAATATCAATTGATGTTTCGAAGATGATACACAATGTGGCGCAGTGGCAGACTCGAAACTAGTGGGTGTTCTGGAGCGGAGTGCTTCCTCCATCCCGGCCATGTCTATCGGGAATTTTTGTTGTCCACCGTAAAAATGTTGATTGATCGAATGCCAACATTTTCTCTTGAAGCCGCTATTTGAAAAAAGAGTTGACCATTTGGAGAGAAACCACAATTTTCATTATGCAAAAATACCCTTGTGTTTCAAATATCTTTGAAGTGCTCGTTATAAATCATGAGAATCGAGTAGTAATGTATATGAAAAACAATAGTGTATTAGGCCGAAAAAAGTTTTTAAAAAATCTGTTTCTCAGGCCCTCCCACATGGTCCTTTTGGCTGCCGCATGCTCTATTTTTATAACCAAATCAAACTTTAAAAAATTAAAATTAAATTGTTTATATCCGATATTTTACCCAATTTAGGAAAATTAATAAATTTGTCCCTTGAGTGCAACATGGCTTTGCAATGCTTTAGCATAGCAAAGCCTTCTTGTACTCAAGGGACGAAATACAGCACCACTCATGGTATTCTGTAGATTATGATGAGGCCTAAAACATAAAACAAACCAAGAACGCGAACTTTTGATGGCAAAGAAATAATTACAGAAATAAAAAAAATAAAATAAAAACCGCCTGTCCACATGCAGTTTTACAAAAAAAATGGCATGAGAAACAGAAGATCTGCTATGAGAGGCCTTATTATTAGTTTGAAGAATTACTTTCGTTTAACGAAGGTAATTCTTTAAAATAATAATAATAATAAACTAACGTTTACGATATGTTTTGTTTATTATTACACGCATGTTCAATGTAATCCCCATCTACAGCAACACAAAACAATGCAGAAAATGAAAATCTGTTCCGCACATATGTGCGGAAAGGAAATCGTTGACGGACTATTTGTATAAAGAAGCGAAACTTCACAAGAAGTTTCTACAAATCGTGGACTGCAATTACAATTTGAATCGCTAACGATAGCTCCCCTGAGTTCTGGTGTGTTCAATGTGCCAGTAACCCGTACACACACCCGTGTCGTTCTGTGTATTTATTGTTTTGAAGAAATATATTAAATAATGTTTCTAATTCGTACCCACCGTCAACGACCAAGAAACACTGTTGGAAAATATTAACTCTTGTCCCAACATGTCGGAAAAGTTTGAAATCCGAGCTTCGGACCTGTGCAGTGGGCATTTTCTGGTGATGGGACGAGACCATAAAACATTAGAAAGAGATTAATGGTACTAAGTATTGCCAGGAGCCACAAGTGGATCACGCCGAGGCATTACATTACTAATTTTGGTCGGAAAATGTAAAGTCTCAGTTTCTGTATTAAGAAGTAGGGGAGATGTCTTCCCACTTAACCCTTTACCTAACATTACCTAATTCTTGAACAACTAATTTTTTTCATTTTTTTTGTCTCAAAAGCATAGGTTATGATCCCTCGTTGGATAGAGCTCGTTCCAACGAGGGGTCATAACTATGTTTTTGAGACGAAAAATTAGAAAATAATGAAAATTAATTGGCGATTTTTGAGAATAGCGCTGGCCGGTTTTGGCCGTTACGTTAGGTAAAGGGTTAAGAGGCTATACATATAGGTCTATGGCCGCAGATTTTAAACACAGGAACCTCAATTAATGAAAGATGCGAGGGCTTGGATGTTAATTTTGTATCGCCTATGTCAGGCAGCAATTCCATCAGACACAGGGCTTCGTCCGAGACACTGAGCTGAAAATTGTAAAGTTTTTCGGAATTTGACCCTGACGAGAGTCGCCCAGCTGCTCCCAGTCGCTTTCCTTAAATGCTCTGCCACCATACCAACTGAGCTAATGGCACCCCCCCCCCCCCCCCCCCCACCCAACCACAAAGGTTGAAATTAACCCAGGCAGTATGTCAGTTCACATTTATAAACAGACACAGGTGTTCAACATGTGCTAAAGATCATGAAAAACAGAGTATTTGAAGGTTTATTGACAAATTATGTATTACCTATGATTAAAAGATGAACAAGATACTGAACTCGCAGGCTTGGAAGATATCTATCTGCCTTATTCAAACTCGCAGAAAAACCAAACGCGTGAATTTGTAGTCGAGATATTCAGGGCGGGGGGGGGGGGGCAATTCGGGCCCCAGAGTTAATTTTGTGACGGGCCTCCTTTCGAATGTGTACTGATGCAGATACTGAAGGCAAGAGCGATGATGGCGGGTTGGGGGTTCTCCCCCCCCCCCCCAAGAAAATTTTGAAATACTTTATTAAATTGAAACTTCTGGTGGCTTTTGGGATGAAAAATCAGGTTATTTTTTTCATCAAAATGACGTTTTTAGCAGCATGTTTCAAATTTGCAATTTTATCATTGAGTATCCAGTGACTTAACAGTCTGTTAACAGATTGAGCCTCCCCACAGGGCACTCCCATTCCTTCTTTACATGAGTGGCAACTGGTATTCCGATATGACGGGCTACTTATTTTGCTGGTTCTCGCGCGGGGATCGGAGGTTCCAGGCTTCACACAGGAGTCAGAACATTGGGGGTCCCAGGCCTGACCCAAGAATCCTGGGCTCCTGGTTCCGGAGTCCGGGATTACTAGCTCGGTCCCCCACACTCTCCTGGCCCTGGAGATATTGATGTCATCCGACAGTTAAGACATTAAGTTTTACGTTGGTATACTACTTGACCAATTAAAAACATTTTAACGCTAAAACGGATCGAATATACTTCACGGACGAGCCACTTTTCTTTCAGTTTGTTTGAAAATGGAAATTAGATGATCAGGAAAGAAGATTTATTTATACATTTATTTATTTAATTTATTTTTTCTTTCTTTTTTTTTCTTTTTATTTTTCGCAGTCTTGATTTCTGTGGAAGTTTAATACAACGCTCATAAGCAAAACATAAACAACTGAATGAGAAACATTCTGTGACGTGCGAAGCTTACAATTTCACGAACTCAGCACACGGATCCTCAAAGACAAGAGTGGTCTCCCATGGATCGCAAATCGTATTTTGAAACAGCTGAAACAGATGTAGAGTTGCATCCCGATGAAAACAAGATAAATATCGTGACATGTAGTTAGGCCAACCCCCATTGTATTATATTTCATTTAGCACTTCATTCGAATCATTCTTCACTACAATGAAGTAAACACCGGTAAAGAGAAGTGATGGAACCGTGGAGACAGAGGCCAAGGACCGGACTCCCCCCCCCCCACCACCACCCCCCACCACCCCCCCCCCCACACACACACACCACACACACACGCGCGCACCTACAAACTCATTAACTTACTGACGCCATTGCTGCTTAACCCTTTACCCAACGTAACGGCCAAAACCGGCCAGCGCTATTCTCAAAAATCGCCAATTAATTTTCATTTTTTTTTCATTTTTTGTCTCAAAAACATAGGTTATGACCGCTCATTGGAACGAGCTCGTCGAGCTCGTTCCAATGAGGGGTCATAACCTATGTTTTTGAGACAAAAAATGAAAAAAATTAGTTGTTCAAGAATATTTTTTACAAGTGTCGTCTGCTTTTCATGTTAGGTAAAGGGTTAACATTACGTATTCCGCGTATGACAGGAGTAAAGTCGACGTAGGCTGGAAGACCTTAACCCTCTGCACACTCATATCAAAATATCAGTTTTCAGCAGCGAAATTTTTTCCCCACAATGCAACTGAAAATTTAAAAATATATATCTTGTTTGACTGAGCTCATTGAGTTCTGTCAAACAAGATATAATTTGTTAATTTTTTATGCCGCAAAGGCAATATGGAGTCAGTGACGACAAATTTGGAATACTACCAGAGTACGGTACAAGGAGTTAAGAAACATGAAAAAGAAACTTTTCCCCGGTCATCCGGGTACCTTTATAAACGGCATTGTACTTTCATAGAATTTTTGAGCGTATTTATATGTGCAATGACTTGGTTTAATTGGATTTCTGAAACTGCGCCGGAGTTATCATTTCATTTCTTCCTCAAAATGTACCCACATAGTGCTGATTGTGCAGCCAAATATATTCTAAATCATCAATATTTGCCAGACGTCTCCATTGACTCTTTTTAAAGCAGCAGTCAAATCCATTCGACAGCGCCACACACAATAGCCATAAAACTTGGGTCATTTCACATTTTTCGCCTAAATTATAGCTTATGACCCTTCGCTGGAACGAACTCAATGTTCCATCGAGAAGTCATGAGCTAAGTTTGAATAAAAGGTAGGTGCAACTTTAGGGTTCATTCATTTTTTTTTTAAATGCTGATGTGTTTCGATTTTAATAATAGCGAATCACCTTAAAGTTTTACGTTCGATTTAACTGGTTGGGGCGGCCACTCTGTTATCATAAGGACTCCTTTGCCTAGTGGATAACTCGGTACGGATGACACACTGATGAGTCCAGGTGAAGTCTTCCATGTCTGACAATTTTTGTCAGTGAAAGAGATTTACATAAAGTTAGCTCCCCTTAATTTTCTTAAGTTGTCAGTAAAGTTAACACAAAGGGTGTGTGAATTTCATATAAAAATTGAAATTTCTAAATGTTAGCGAAGTTGCATCACCCAAGTGCGCATCATTTCACAAACGTCAGGCATTTTCCCGTGGAGTAGTGTAAAAATACAGAAGATGACTTTTTACAAGTTTTTTCCCACTCAGTTTGAACGTTTGACTATTATTCTCTGTTCACACCCATATAAAAATAAGAAAACGAAGTTTTCACCATCTTTTGATGCTCTGTAACATTTTTTTCTGTTCATTACAGTACGTGGAGAGTGGATTGTAACTAAATCACCCGCGGAGTGGAGTTATCACCCAAACTATAATTTTCAAATGTTGTACATATCGACAAAAAATACAAGCGATGTTTCAGCCAATGGATCTCCGGGTTTAACACAGAGGTCCATTGGCTGAAACTTTGCTTGTGGTTGTTATGCCTTGCAACAAATTAGCAATTATTGTTTGGGTGGAATCTCCACTCTGTTGGTGATTTAGTGACAATACACTCTCCACGTACTGTATATCAACAGGGTGCGCATCGTGATATATAATACATACACTATCCTTTCCATTAATAAAAGTCTGGGAGGTAAGATTTGTTAATTGCTCATAAAAAACTTGCAAATTACTGTAAAAATACATTTGCTAAACAAACTGGACAGGTACTTAGTTGTTTTTAATTAGCCTGTCATAAAAAGCCAAGTTTCCTTTTGTAACTTTTAATAAACTGAAAAAAAACGAGAGCTGTCTATTGTTCTTGTTTATTACGAGTAACAAAAGCAAATTATTTTCTCCTGATGTTGTTTTTCCTCAACTATGACACTTTTCTAAATTGGACTTTCCTCGCCAGTCTTGTAATTTCAGGGGAGATAACTTTATCCAAAGTCGATTTTCATGACGAGATAAGTCAGGGATGCAGGGAGTAAACGAAATGTAAGACCTTTGCATTGAACCACCGAAATGCATTTGGGGCTTGAAACATCTGAAAAATTCAGAATTCCCTCTCCCCACCCACGACCACCACACACAAACACCCACACAACCGCTGCCACGTAAAAGGAAGCAGAGTATATCTTGAAATTTATTTCAAATTGTGGCTATGGTCATTGAAAAGCTCCATTGGAGAGCTTTCCGGGAATCTGTTAAAGAGCTATTACTGTCAGTGATAAAAAACGAGATAATGTTTCCCAGGTCATTCCTAAGCTAATTTCGATTAGTACTGGATGTGTTAGTTTAACATTTCTTCAATTTTCTACCACTTTTCTAATTTTATCCTCCACAAAAGTCCGACACCCATTGGATTAAAGTCCCTCCCGGTAGATGTCTTTTGTGTGAGAGCGATATCGATTTAACAGTTTAGCCACCACAGGCCAAAGACTACCAAATACCGCATGAAAATAAATTGTTTTTCAAGTATTTCCCAGAAGCCCCAAATCTCCCTACCTTATCATTTTGCCATGTTTTATGTTTTCTTCATCATAAAAAATGCTGAATGCTTATAAATATATCATGTCGTCATTAGACGAATTTATTAGTGGTGAAAGGTTTCTTAACCTTTTCACAAATATAGTAATCATATCAGGACAGTGCTTTTCGCAAAACATTTTCATTATTTTTTATTTTTGTCCCCCAAGCATAGCTTTTGATCCCTCATTGGCACGAGCTGCAGAAGCTCGTTCCAATGAGGATCCATAAACTATGTTTAGGAGACAAAGAATGAAAAGTCTTGGTTCTTCAAGAATAGTTTATTTACATGTGTCCTCTGGTCGTGTTAGGTAAATGGTTAACCATTTCACATCGACACAAAGATTCTGTCTTCCACGAGGAAGAGAAAATGATCTAGGACATCCGATTGATAGCGGAGGGGGACGCCTTGCTTCATCGGAAAAAAATCTAGCTCATGTGGCAGTAGTGGCCACAAGTCGATATGATCAGAAATAATCTGTTTTTCGGCATTATTTAAAAATTACTCGCCGTTACTTACAAGGAGTTTTCTATTACTGAGAAAAACGCATTAATTGCTTTGCTGCGGATTAAAGGCACCATTTGTTGAATTCCCGCTAACCACATTAAACATAATCGTGAATTAGCTATTGTTACAACCTATTTTGACTTAATCTCTTCATTCAAGACTGGTTTCTACTTGTATACATAGCATAATCGCCAAGTCCTTCTTAATCTCCAAATATATATTTTCTGAACAGACTTGTTGGTATGGCATATGTATGAACATAACAGAACACAGGCATTTAAATATTAACATTGAAATATAATTTTCCCCATAGATGACACACGTCATGGATTTTTCATAAATATACAGAAGAAATTATGTTGAATCATAGTGAGAACCTACAAACATTGATGGATTTCTTGTATTTTATTACTGAATGTTCTGAATGTTCTGTGTTATAAAATTCTTACTTTTATCAAAGTTGTCTGTGTTGTACAAGGATACGGGATTTCAAACATTTTTCTATGAAGAATGGGTTGTGGTGTTTCAAAACAAGTAAGTTAATAACAACATATAATAATGACACACAGGCCCGAAGATAGTGGAGGGGGGGGGGGGTGATTCGCCCCTCCCCAATGACCCTGTCTCTCGGAAATTTGGTAAAAAAATGAACGCTAACATTTTCTCTGAAAGCTGCTAATTTGAAATAAAAGTTGACCATTTGACGAACTATAATTTTGATTAAGCAAATTTATTTATTAATTTATTTATTTATTTATTTATTTATTTATTTATTTATTGGGGTTTAACGACACTTTCGACAGCCAGGGTCACCTCTTGTCGGACAGTTTTACGGGTGGAGGAAGAAGGGGTGCCCAGACGGAACCAACGAGCATCGGTGAGCGACTGTCAGACTAGCCAACATAATAACTCCTCACAAGAAGGGTTAGCATTGGTTGAAGGC
Source organism: Pictodentalium vernedei (assembly GCA_031216915.1). Taxonomy (NCBI): domain Eukaryota; kingdom Metazoa; phylum Mollusca; class Scaphopoda; order Dentaliida; family Dentaliidae; genus Pictodentalium; species Pictodentalium vernedei. The sequence goes on from CM062290.1 coordinate 348,423,631, forward strand.
GAGTGCACCATCAACGTGCAGTACGCCTTAGTTCACAGCGCCACCGAACCTCCACGCGGGCAATGAGGAGTACCTTGCCCAAGGACACAACGCAGTTCCGCCTGGCGGGGGTGTACCTCAAAGTCTAAAGTCCGAAGTCGTAACCACTGAGCCACAACCCTCTCTTTCATTCATCAAAAATACTCTCATGTTTCATGTACATTTGTATCCTCTGCATGAAAGTATATAAGAAACGTATATGATAACTGAGTTGCCATGTACACGAAAAACGTTCGCGTATTATTTTTATTTTAAAGAATTACTTTCGTGAAACGAAAGTAGTTCTTTAAAATAATAATAATAAAATAAAGAGTTGGGCCCATTTCGTTTATTTTGTTTCAACCCTTTACCAAACCTGAAAAGCAGACGACACTTGCCAAAAAAATTCTTGAATAACTATTTTTTTATTTTTTGGCTTAAAAACATAGGTTATGACCCTTCATTGGAACGAGCTCGGCGAGCTCGTTCCAAAGAGGGGTCATAACCTGTGTTTTTGAGACAAAAAATGAAAAAATAATGAAAATTAATTGGCAATTTTTGTGAATAGCGCTGGCCGGTTTTGGCCGTTACGTTGGGTAAAGGGTTAAAGAAGAAAACTATTTTCGGTTCCATGTCCATTCTGTGTTTGGATAAGTCACTTCATTCCGTTTGCCCACGCGGGTGCACGGTTGCTCAATGCGCTTAAATGCGTACGACACCTTGTTGGTATATTTGCCCTCAATGTTGACAATCAATGCTAATTTGCTTGGTTAGTGAGATGGTGAGTCCGACAGTAATTTTTTAGGCTCGCTGGTTCTCTCTCCGGTTTCCTCTTTCCATAAACTGTTTGACACAATATGGCCTTGTTTACTCACTGCCGTTGAACCCCAATAAAATAACAAAGAAACATATTAGTTCTGTGAGTGCTCCTAGAGGCAGGAATTACATCAGAGTTGTGTTTTGTGTAAATGAATTGATTTTTCTGTAAAACAGCATATTCGCGTATATCTTACCAACTGCTGTTTCTGTTTAACCATTTACCCAACGTAACGGCCAAAGCCGGCCAGAGCCATTCTCAAAAATCGCCAATTAATTTTCATTATTTTTTAATTTTTTGTCTCAAAAACATAGGTTATGATCCTTCGTTGGAACGTGCGCGTCAAGCTCGTTCCAACGAGGGGTTATAACCTATGTTTTGCAGCAAAAAATGAAAAAAAATAGTAGTTCAAGAATTTTTTTTTTTTTTTTTGCATGTGTCGTCTGCTTCCATGTTAGGTAAAGGGTTAAAACGTCACATGCAATCTGTGTATAAACTGTATACTGTCAGTCGTAATTTATATACGGCTGACAGTTAGGGTAATCTACCCTTCGTTCATACATCTTTCAAGGTTTTGGCAGGCGATAAACGCTTCGCGTTAAACAAGAAAAGATTCTATCGTTTATTATTCATCGCAGTTTCCAGATGAGAATATGTAAAAAAAAAGTAGTTAAATAGTTTGTTGGTGTATCTAATGGTATTTATCCTGCAATAAGAACGTATTTCCTCCCAGTACAAGTGAAAACGTCTAAACAAAAATACAAATCTGTATTGAAGGTAGGAACCCCACGGACGAATATTCGAATCAGAAAGAGAACGATTTTACCTGTGCCCAATTGGCATCGAGTCATTACACAGGTCGAGGCCACCATTTTTGATAACGATAATTAAATGATAAATAAATCACCAACTCAACGAAATAAATTAGATTAGATCATTTTTTGCCATAACGATATTTTATATCGTCCCACCATGAGTTAAACATGAAAAATAAAAAAAGGAAACACACAGCCGAAACACTGCTAAAAGCCTCAGCGGCTCAAGTATAGTACAAGTTGAACAAATGAATGGAGATTTCGCCATACACAACGCAAGAACGCAATACCAAGACGTCACGATCTTTATTCATAAAAAAAACAATCCAAAGACGGTGGTTGATTGTCAAAACAGATGCTGTTAAACTGTATCCAATCCCTTCATCATTCGAACAAGTTAGGAAATGGAAGAATATTGTAGGATAAAATGGATTTTACCACCATGTGGGGTTTCGATGTGATGTATTGAAGTCTCGACCTCGCCTCTGGGTCATGACTTCAATACACCAGCTCGGAAACCCACATGGTGGCAATAACCTATTTATCCCATAAATGGCCGTTTATTTGAACAATAAAGGCCTTGGATCAATTTTTGCTTTATTCACCAAGGAGGGTGATAAATTTTCCCCATAGGTTTAACACTGAAAGAATTTATTCCCCTAGTAGCGACGGACTTGTTGACCTCTGGCCTCTACCACATTTGTCTAGCATAATTAATAGTTCGATTTTTGATTTCTTTAAATATTTTTGAAAGTATTACACAATGCCAGTAGAAAACACCACCGACTGCTCACATAATAAAGTATTTTTGCAAGCTTAGCTCAAGTTTGTAAGGGAATTATTTTTAGACAGAAATGTATTACTGCGCCTTGTTTATTTTTGCCAATTTTGCTGGTCGAGCGAATTGGACCAATGTGCTCCTCACTTCTCGCTGTGTTTTGTAGCGAATCATAGCACGATTTTGCCGCGACTGCCCTATAGAAGATTTATGGGATAAACAAAATAAACGTATAGTTATTCATCAGATAGTTGCATCTAAGCACTTAATTCTACGAACTGCACCTCAGAAGAAATCAGCGACACTTGTCTTTTTCAAATTTCTCGGATGCCATAGAATTAAGAAAGGACGCTGGTTTTGTTTACATTGGCATGGCGGGGGTTCGAACCCACGCCGAGAGAGTTTCCTTCGGCACTAACCGCCTAGCGAAACTATACTGAACCACGCACACCACTCGGCCACCGACAGACCCAAAAAGGGAATACTAGTTAACCAAGTATATACGAGGCCAGTACAGAACACACGGAATACTCAATTATTTGATTATTCATCAGATAGTTGCATCTAAGCACTTAATTCTACGAACTGCACCTCAGAAGAAATCAGCGACACTTGTCTTTTTCAAATTTCTCGGATGCCATAGAATTAAGAAAGGACGCTGGTTTTGTTTACATTAGCATGGCGGGAGTTCGAACCCACGCCGAGAGAGTTTCCTTCGGCACCAACCGCCTAGCGAAACTATACTGAACCACGCACACCACTCGGCCACCGACAGACCCGAACCCCTGCCATGCCAATGTAAACAAAATAAACGTATAGTGTTTTCTCGTAGAATTAAGAATGAAACCGCCTCGCCAGAGGCTCGTCTGTTGCATTTTTAATCCTACTCGTAGAATAAATTTTTTACTTGAAAACACTATACGTTTATTCTATATATATACCTCACTTTTCTGAACAATATGGTGTCTTGAAATAAGGGTTAGAACATCCCTTGACATATCCATAGTTTGGGAAATATGAACGACTGACTTAAAATGAGTGCCAGGCGGGGTCTCAGGACTGGAAGAGTAGATCATATTTCGACCAGTCCGAAGGCACTTTATACTTTTAGCATCCGGTCTCCTTCTGAAACGGAACTTCATAATCGGTATCGCTAATCGCCATTTGTGCTAACCACCATCCCACTTGACATTCACCTGACTTCAGTGAGTGTCAATAGGGTGTTGGTGCTTCATACCGGAAGGACAGAGGTGGAAAGAAGTGAAATGGGATTAGGCATGTTTATATTTTCTTTGTCTTCTAACCCGTCGATCAAACCACCATCACACGTGGTATGTGCACGTGTAAGTTTGTCACTGTGGGTTGGTGTTCCCATACATGGGGGCCAAATGAGTGGAACAAGGGTTAAATTTTGTGCGTGTGTGTGTATGTTTGTCCTTCATTCGCCCGAAGACCGTCCATCGAATCTGGGCCGTAACTAACAATATTTTTTTTTTTTGGGGGGGGGGGGGGGGTGTAGGACGTCGGTGCTAAACGGCTCGGTCATATCGCCCCAGTATTTGGAACATACGTTGCTTTTATCAAAGATTATTCGCTACAAATATACTTTCTATTAATAAAATACTTTATATCCAGCTTGGTAGAGGTGCCCGCCCTTCTGAGTGCTTTCAATGGGTCATCGTCATAAAAATCATTGCAATAAGTCGCTCTCTCCCTGGATATGGAATTCTACCGATATATTGAGTCTGACATTTATTGCCCTTCTAATACGTGTATATTTTTGTATTTATTTATTAGGGTTTAACGAAACTTTAACAGCCAAGATCACATCGTGTCGATGACAGTTTTGCGGGTGGAGGAAGCCGGAATAACCGGAGAGAACCACCGAGCAACGACGAGCAGCTGCCAGCTCCCCCAACATCACCAGCGACGTACAGTACGCGTCAGCACACGGCGTCATCGTGCCGCCATGTGGACAATCGGGATTAAGTGCCTTGCCCAAGGACACAACGCGGAAGTCCGAATTGATCGCCCAGACGGTCACCCATTCAAGGACTAACCGGGCTCGACGTTGCTTAACTTCGGTGATCTGACGAGAACCGGTTACCGCAACGCCACCGCGCCCCGTATATTTTTGTAAGGCAAACTAGAGTTTTTGCCCAGCTGAGAATTCCAAAGCGTGTGTGTATTTTCGTCAGACAAGCAAGGACGTCGGCTCAACTTGGTATTTCATAATTTCTTCTGACCTGCTTTCTGACCTGTCTCTGCCTGACAAAACCCATCATCGGGAGATTTTTATCTTTTATTTATTTATTTTATTTTATTTTTTTTTTGGGGGGGGGGGCAACAACATCCCACCCACCCCACCCCACCCCCACAATTTACGCCCCTGGAAACAATTACATCACTGGATAGAATTGCATAAATAAAACGTTACAACATCACGACTGACCTGAATAAGAAAAAGAAACAAACGGAAATTGCATCTGAGATGTAATGTTTTCACGTTTCTTTTTGAAAAGATAAGATGTCCAGTACTGTGGATTGGAAAGATTCTGTCAAATCTGTCCGATTTTGAGATGACAGTACATGCTCTCAGGCCACCAGTCAAATTTTGAAAGGAATTCTGTAAGTCTATTATGGGTCATCTGTTTATCTAATTGTCGTTACTTCTGCGCGCGCAGACTACAGTTGATGTAATGAGATATCCCTTTATTCGTGAAGTTGTACAGATATTCTTTCGTGCTCTAGTGCTTCCAATCTATAAGTATTTAATTCCCCTTGAAACAGCAAACTATTAACACATGTAGTGCAACTACACGAGTACACGGCGTATTCATAAAAGTACAGCTGTGTTGATTCTTCATTCACTTCTGTTCATGTTTAATAGTAATGTGTAACCCTGTTGAAAGTGTCTAAATAATAGTAATGTCGTCAAAGATTCGGTAAAATGAAGTCTTGATTGAGAAACATTTCTCGCGTCGATTCAAAGAAAATGAATATTTTGGTATTTTTAGATTCAATCGAATGTAATATTCAGTTGGTCGGAAAAGTGAACCGTTTAGGTTCGTCTTTCCGACCAACTGAAATATTCCATCCGATTGAATCTAAATATTCGCGATGGACTATTTAAGGGCTATACGGGTTCAAGGCTATAGCAGCATCTGATTCGATTGAGAATTTGACTAATGGCTTGAGAGTTTGATGGCAATGCTGTAAATAAACGTGTGTACCGATGTTCTCTCTTTTAGGCCCTAAAAAGCTAAAAATCTGTTCCTCGCCCCCCCCCCCCCCCCCCCCGCGTGGTCCTTTTGGCTGCCGCATGGTCTCTTTTTATAACCAATGCAAACTTTAAAAAAAATCAAAATCAAATGGTTTATGTCTGATACCCAAGTTGATAAAACTGATAAATTTGTCCCTTCAGTTCGTCAAGGCTTTTTGGAATTGCGAAGCCTTGTCCCACTCAAGGACGAGAAAACACCACCACTCATGCTATTCTGTAGATTATGATACCTAAAACATAAAACAAACCAAGAACGTGAACTTTTGATGGCAAAGATATAATTAAAAAAATTTAAAATAAAATAAAAAACCGCCCGCCCACCCACCTGAAATTTTACAAAAAAAATGGCTTGAGAAACAGAAGATCTACTCTGTGGAGCCTTAGCTTTCAATATTTTTTGGATAAATTAACATTTAAAATGTATTCAGGTTCGGTTGTATGTCGGTTATATAGGGCCCGGCGAATGTTCGAGATTCGATTCGGTTTAGAATCTTTTGACTGACTTGATTCTGACTGACTTGATTCGATTCGAAACCATCTCGAGTATTCGAAAAAAAGCGAATCCCGTAGATTTTTGCAGGTCATATTTTTTCTTTATTGGCGACTTCCTGAAGATAACAATTCATCGTGCAGTTTTATGAGGACTGAGGGTGATGGTGACCAGCCTAACTAGATAACTCAAACTGAGTCGGAAAAATCCTTAAAATGTCATTTGAAGCGATAGCGAAGCTCGTGTTACGTCTTTGCACAATATATTGCCCCTTGCGTGGGTCAAGGCGCCATCTGCAATGCTAAAACACTGCAGATGGCACCTTGTTCCACTCAAGGGGCGATATACATTTTTTTATTTGTCAACCTTGGAGATAACTGGTCAATTCTTGTTTGAATCTAGTCCCGTTGCTAAGATACCTGTGGGTGAGTTGTCACCACTGGAATATTAAGAACAGAAAATTCGAATTTAAACGTTTTGATGGTGATATTTCGAGATCGATAGCGAATGTCAGGGTTTCAGAATCCCCGAATTGTACGATTATAATATTAACCCTGTACCTAAACTGAAAAGCAGACGACACTTGCAAAAGTAATTATTGAATAACTAATTTTTTTTTCATTTTTTGTCTCAAAAACATAGGTTATGACCCCTCGTTGGAACGAGCTCGACGAGCTCGTTCCAACGAGGGGTCATAACCTATGTTTTTGAGACAAAAAATGAAAAAAATAATGAAAATTAATTGGCGATTTTTGAGAATAGCGCTGGCCGGTTTTGGCCGTTACGTTAGGTAAAGGGTTAATGAAAGTACGTTGCACATCGGATCTATGACGTGGTCCATGCCGAAATCTCAGCGCGGAATTCTTTGGTTGCCACAGGAATAAATGCTCAACCTTTCAGAAACAAAAAAAAATGTACTTGAGAGGTTCGATGGTGCGAAATAGTCGAACCAGGGGCCAATACTATAAAAACTTTTGCAATTGTATTTTCTGGAATTGTATTTTCCAGTTATGACTTTAAATGGGTTGAAATGAACCATTAGCATTTTCAAAGATGTGTCAATTTGCCAGTTGGCAAATTGCCATATCTTTTAAATGCCAATGATTCATTTTAGTCATTTATATTAATAAGTACAAAATGCAATTTTAGAAAATATAATTGTAAAAGTTTTGTTGTGCTGGCTCCAGTACGCATATTGACAAAGGTGGACATGCTATAGAAGGTGGACAGCACCAGTATGATGGCCGTAGTATCGTAAAAATTGGGTAGAGGATTCAGTTCGTGATACAATTCGGTTTCGAATTTTTTGCATGAGTCGAATCCATATTCGAATCGGCTGAAAAAGCGTGATTCGCCCGGTCCTAATGTCACTTACAGCTCTTTATCTGTGTTTTTTTTTTTATTTCAATTTTAGGCTCTTGGAGCTCCAGACAAGTTGATGGCTACTTACCAGATCCTTCCATCATTTCAGTATTCCAAATATCACCACTTGTTTGTGTATAATGTGGATGCTATGGAAAATGATGCACCCCCACCACGTTCACCACCAAATAAAAAGTCGGATTTTTTTAAACTGTGGAAGTTTGGCCTTATCGATAAAAGAGCTGCATCGGTGAGTAAATTCCTTTGCTTTGTAGGTGACCGTAATTGCATTGGTAACGCTATACATTAGGGCTGCAACCTGCAACGATTAATCGTGAAGCGAATGTATCGATATTCATTCTCTGACGACGTGTATCACAATTTGCTTGCACTGTATCACGATTCATGTGACTCAAAATTTCATGAATATTTTGTTGATGACACTTCAAAAATGGCCTTATTGTTGACTATTCGCATCCATTATATGTAGTTTTCCTTTGAAATTTGGATTGTAGAAGTCTGAATTTACATTGCTCTCGGGTGTTTGTTACCATTGAATAGCACAAACCATTAACCCTTTACCAAATCTGAAAAGCAGACGACACTTGCAAACATAATTCTTGAATAACTATTTTTTTTTCATTTTTTGTCTCAAAAACATAGGTTATGACCCCTCGTTGGAACGAGCTCAACGAGCTCGTTCCAACGAGGAGTCATAACCTATGAGTAGTAGAAGATGTGGGAAATGATCCTATTCTGGGGGAGGGGGGCCGAGGGGGGACGAGGGGGGTCGATGACGTCATCATAATTAAAATGTTACGTAAGGTAATTAATATTACTTAATGATTTTTTTTTTAATCACTTTAATAATTAATGTAATTAATGACTGTTGCATAATTAATGTAATTAATGTAATTAATGAGTGTAATTAGGGTTGATTATAATAATTAGTATATTAATAAATGAATTAATATTGACGTACTGGACATATGCGCATGCTATCGGTTGACTGACCCGCACAGGTCATCACGTGTCTGGGTATCATTAAATCGATTTTTTCTTTTCAAACGCCAACTACTGACAGATGTTGAAGCAATTAAATCTATTGTCACACTTTAACGACCGGTCATAAATATCGTTAGACTGGACATGCTATCATGTATTTAAAAATCAATATATCACGTGACAAGATGTGTCTTGCTTTTACCTGAAGACTGTGAACGACTCCGTTGTGGCTATTTTTATAGGTATAATTTGATTTAATAACTTGGCGTGATTCTTACATATTAATAATGCAAGTTTATTCTTCTCGTTTTTATGGCTGTCGAAAAACTCTCATAGACCAAGATATTCTGATTTTACCCCTCACGCGATAAAGTATTTTTTTAACGGTCCAATTTCTACGTTATGACGAGTTCTCAAAAAAAAAAATCACAAGAGAAATCGCCATGAGACTACTGTACACGGGGGAGAGGATATACATGGCTGTACTTTATGCCCCAATACTTTGATGAATTAACGGATCATCTGAAAACCCACCAAGAAGGTGCTTTGAACTGTCAATTTTGTGTTTCAATAGCAAATTCAACAAAAGAGAGAGGCAGTGTACATCGAACAGACGTCGATGTCAAGATGTTCCAGTGGACGTTTTGTCTGAAATCCTATACTAGGAAAGATACATTAGAAAAAAACATGGAGAAATGTCAAAACTCGACATTTAACTGCGCGATTTGCGGGTTTCAGCTGATTCAACTTAACCGTCATCGCGCCACAAGTAGCAGAAATGCACAACTCGATTGGCCGGTGGAGACGTTCCTCATCAAATAAGGGGGGTCAAACGAGGTTATGAGGAGGGGTGAAGGAGACAAGTGTGCGGTCATATGTTTAAAATTTTAATAACCTTAATTGCTATGACGTAATCTCCTTAATAAATAGCGTATATTCATTTAATATAATATATTAATAATTTTCGTTAAATAATTCATTTTTTTATTCCGCACCCCTGTATCCCCTCACAGTACCTAAAACTTCAATGAACGCTCCTCCTCCAGGTCATCCAATACTAAAAAACTTTTGGAAACCGCTCTCCCCCGCCCCCACCATAATCTTAAAAAGAGTTGCTTTGTCACAAACACACACTTTTTTAACCAATCAGACACCTCCGTTATCCCACACCCTCACCGTCACACCCCTGTATCCCCTCACAGTACCTAAAACTTTCCTGAATTCCCCTCCACCAAGTCATCCAATACTAAAAAAAAACTTTTGGAAACCTCTCTCCCCCCTCCCCCAGCCCTCACAATAGCTAAATTATCTCGAACCCCAGTTCAGTTCTCTAAATGTAATGGACATGTCAGGCCCCCGAATACGCCTTCCCCACAATTTTGAGCGATCAAATTACCCCGATTAGTCTCCTCTCATAACTTACCACTCTCTTAACCCGTATTTACTATGAGATTGTCCCCTTAATAAATAGCGTATGTTCATTTAATATAATATATTAATAATTTTCGTTAAATAATTCATTCCACAAGACACTTGTCGAAAAAACAAAATGGCGGATTAGTTTGACAGAAATACGCGTATCGATTTATTCAGGAATGTCTGTCGGTTGTGTCCTTGGGCAAGACACTTCATCCCTATTGACCATGTGGGGGCATGGTGACGCTGTGCACTAAGGCGTACTGCACGTCGATGGAGCACCTGTCTTCAACCAATGCAGACCCTGTGTAGAATCTTGACAGTTGCTTGCCGTTGCTCGGTGGCTCTCTCCGGCTTTCCCCACCCGTAAAACTGTCGTGGTCATGATTAGTTATTGTGCAGACCTTAAAATCCAATAAATAAATATAAATAAATAGTCGGTTATCAAAACAGCCCTTAAGTGTTTAACAGTTAATTGTGGACCAGTGCGTTTAAAAGTGAAAAAAATTAGGTGATAGCATACGGACTGTGTTTAATCATAGAAAAATCACACCCGCGCTATTACTAACCTGTATGATTTATTTTTGAATGTTCGCTGAAGAATAACCCACCCATCTAAGTAAAAGCATGAAAGAGCTACCATTATCTTATTACCTATGTGAGGTGGGGGTGGTCGGTAACGTTGTGTACTATGGCGTACTACCTTCAGCCAATGATAACCCTGTGTAGAACTTTGACAGTTGTTCGCCTCTGCACGATGGTTCTTTCCGGATTGCCCCAACTGTCGTTAAATAAATGAAAAAAACTACAATTCTATAATAACAGGCCAAGACCCCTTCGTTTTGTCAGGGGGGAAATCAACAGTACTTTCACCCCCCTCATTTTAATAGTTGAAAAGTGCTGTTACTCGATCAAAAAAAAATGGTAAAAGGATATGCGACTCTATATTAGCCACCCAAATTTGCGAGACTTGGGGAAAATATAACCCACCTAGAGCTGCACCAAAGCTACGTACACTATTCGAATTCCCGCATTGTGTCCTTGGGCAAGTTAATTTACCCCGATTATCTACATGGGAGCACGATGACGGCGTGTAATAAAGTGTACTGCACGTCGGTGATACGAATATTTTAGAACAATCTAACCCTGCTTGTGCGGATTTCCGACGTTGGTGAGATGACAGTTACTCGTCGTTGCTCTGTGGTTCTCTTTGGATATTCCGGAGTCTACCCGTAAAATTGTCACATTTAATTATAACTTGAACTTGATGTCCGGGTGTAATGAAATAGCGTATTTTCTGCAGACATTCTAAATAAACGCAGCTGGTTTACAGACCTGTATATAATTTTTTCAATTGAGTAAAAATATAGGATAGTTACTGATGTAAAACGCCGATTAGTATGTTTAATGAATCTAACTACGCCAGTCCGACCGACCCTTTGCCCACCATGATCACAACAAACGTTTCAATTCTCTCTCTCTCTCTCTCTCTCTCTCTCTGCAACAAACGTTTCAATTCTCTCTCTCTCTCTCTCTCTCTCTCTCTCTCTCTCTCTCTCTCTCTCTCTCTCTCTCTCTCTCTCTCACCGATACAGTACGGGTGGAAACTAATTGCGTTCAAGCTGTTGTTTTTTTTTTCGAGGTTTTACCACCTCCCTTACAGCGCAAATCGAAATGAAATCTGATTCACTGAACCATACTGCAGTGCATGTCAAAATTAATTTTTGAACGCCATTTTTTCTATGTGCCGCTATCAGCAGCTATGACCATAGCGTAACTTTGTGGTAAAATGTTTATTTTTGTACAAAACTCAAGACCTTTCTCTGACAAATGCCTATATAAAAACAAGATAATACGTGAGAATGCGTTGTGTACCTACATTTTGTTGATAAAATATGGCATGACCACATTCCCGGATATTATTAATGTACCCGCTTAATAACAGCCGAATATTTATCGGATCACAGTTTTTGATTTGAATAATTGCCGATTTTTGTATTAAATCACATTCAGTAATTTATGCAGATTTCCTGAACTGGGCGAATGTCAAGAAAGGCACTCTGTAGTTTAGGAGACACCACAAATAAAAACAAAATAAAAAATCTGAGATATATTGCATTTTTTTTTAATTATCCATATTAACCAGAAGTCAAAACTAGTCAAATTAATTAGTATTAAATTACAAATGGTTATGAAATTTGCAGTAAAATGAACACTGGTATATGCTGCTGGCCGCATTTTAGGTGTCTGTAATAGCTGTTGTTCAGAATGTCACCCTATTGGTGTGAGTTTTCGCTTTTTCGTCCAGTTTCATGAGAGCTTCCACGAAGTCCGTTCCACATTCGCAATCTTTCCCAGGGGCCATTCTTCAAAGGCTGGTCCATCGCAGCTTTACAGAGATATTGTTTCTGGACGACAATGTTCAAGGCGTTCTGGGTTTCCGATGAGACCCCTTGGGATATTTCGATCTTTAAGGATGTTTGCCAAAATTTTCCACCCTGTCGGTTGAAAATCTTTTCTTTTTTGCAGCAGATCATTTATTAGATCACACATATTGGAGCCCGAAATTGTAATGCCGTTATACACGAGTCGATCTTTCTCATCCCAGGATAAATTGGGTATATTCTTTATTATCTGGAGTAACAAAAGCGCCTTCTGCTGCATGGAATTTGGTATAACGGCTAACCAGTCCGGATGATTTTCCACTGAAAAACTTGTCGTTAAGGAGTGTGGTTTGGTGTTTTCTTTGCGTAAATTTGATTGGTGCTGAAAGATTGTCTGGTTCAGCAGCCCTTTCTCTTCAGAACCCGATGTTGAAGATTCAGGAATTGGTCTCATACCCTGGTCTATGGGCGGGACAGCTACAGCATTCAGGGGTGCGCGTATTTCCTGCAACTGTTCACTCCCCCATGGTTCAATACACTGAATTCTGCTTGAGGGGAGGCTGATTGAGTCATCTATAGGTTTTGCCCTCAGTGATTCCCCCATCACTAGCGATTTTACTGGCTCTAGCTTATTTGCAAGCCCCAAAATATTTCCACTTGTTAATGCATTGTTCCAACTAAAGGCTGATTTCATATGCACTGGAGGATAGGGTGGCTGGTTACAGACAGATCTGGTTGTTAACTCGGCTGTATTTGGGTTCGCTCCCCCTATAGTGTGTTTAAAATTTACATTTTTGTGTAATTGTCGTCTGTGTCGATAATAATGAGTTTTATGAGAGTAAGATTTTTGACACAATTCACAGACGTAGCGCGCGTTCATCCTTTTCAGAAGCGAGTTAATAGAGTGGCAATACAGTTCCAACACTCTTCCATTTATATGTATGAATAGGATGGGTCCCACCCCAACCTGTCAATCGCTGATTGGCTAATTATATATCAAGATAAGGTAGGTTCTACCCCAATCTGTTGATCATTGGTTACTTCAAATTCTCACACAGTGCATTGTGGGAAATTCCAGTGGTAGAGCTCTGAGGTAAAATAAGTTACAAATTGATATAGTTTACTTCAAAAAAAGAAACATCAAAGTCACATTCATGACAAGCCGAGGTAGCACATCTGAACCACCAACTCTACACTGTTTAATCAGATAATCTATTTAATCAGATAATTACATGTGCATATCGGTTTTTCATTGGTTTTTCATCAGTTTCCATCGATTTTTCATTGTTTTTTATCGGTTTTTCATTGGTTTTTATCAGTTTTTATTGGTTTTTATCGGTTTTTATCGGTTTTACAATTCGATAAAATGGTTTTTAGTGATTTAAATCATGTAAAATGATCACTAATTACCACTAATTGGTCACTAATGGTCACTAATTGCCACTAATTAGTGACCAATGGTCACTAATGGTCACTAATTGCCACTAATTAGTGACCAATTGGTCACTAATGGTCACTAATTGCCACTAATTAGTGACCAATTGGTCACTAATGGTCACTAATTGCCACTAATTAGTGACCAATTGGTCACTAATGGTCACTAATTGCCACTAATTAGTGACCAATTGGTCACTAATGGTCACTAATGGTCACTAATTAGTGACCAATTGGTGGTAATTAGTGACCATTAGTGACCAATTGGTCACTAATTAGTGGCAATTAGTGACCATTAGTGACCAATTGGTCACTAATTAGTGGCAATTAGTGACCATTAGTGACCAATTGGTCACTAATTAGTGGCAATTAGTGACCATTAGTGACCAATTGGTCACTAATTAGTGGCAATTAGTGACCATTAGTGACCATTGGTCACTAATTAGTGGCAATTAGTGACCATTAGTGACCAATTAGTGGTAATTAGTGATCATTTTACGTGATTTAAATCACTAAAAACCGTTTTATCGAATTGTAAAACTGATAAAAACCGATAAAAACCAATAAAAACTGATAAAAAACCAATGAAAAACCGATAAAAAACAATGAAAAATCGATGGAAACTGATGAAAAACCAATGAAAAACCGATATGCACATGTAATTATCTGATTAAATGGATTATCTGATTAAACAGTGTAGAGTTGGTGGTTCAGATGTGCTACCTCGGCTTGTCATGAATGTGACTTTGATGTTTCTTTTTTTGAAGTAAACTATATCAATTTGTAACTTATTTTACCTCAGAGCTCTACCACTGGAATTTCCCACAATGCACTGTGTGAGAATTTGAAGTAACCAATGATCAACAGATTGGGGTAGAACCTACCTTATCTTGATATATAATTAGCCAATCAGCGATTGACAGGTTGGGATGGGACCCATCCTATTCATACATATAAATGGAAGAGTGTTGGAACTGTATTGCCACTCTATTAACTCGCTTCTGAAAAGGATGAACGCGCGCTACGTCTGTGAATTGTGTCAAAAATCTTACTCTCATAAAACTCATTATTATCGACACAGACGACAATTACACAAAAATGTAAATTTTAAACACACTATAGGGGGAGCGAACCCAAATACAGCCGAGTTAACAACCAGATCTGTCTGTAACCAGCCACCCTATCCTCCAGTGCATATGAAATCAGCCTTTAGTTGGAACAATGCATTAACAAGTGGAAATATTTTGGGGCTTGCAAATAAGCTAGAGCCAGTAAAATCGCTAGTGATGGGGGAATCACTGAGGGCAAAACCTATAGATGACTCAATCAGCCTCCCCTCAAGCAGAATTCAGTGTATTGAACCATGGGGGAGTGAACAGTTGCAAGAAATACGCGCACCCCTGAATGCTGTAGCTGTCCCGCCCATAGACCAGGGTATGAGACCAATTCCTGAATCTTCAACATCGGGTTCTGAAGAGAAAGGGCTGCTGAACCAGACAATCTTTCAGCGCCAATCAAATTTACGCAAAGAAAACACCAAACCACACTCCTTAACGACAAGTTTTTCAGTGGAAAATCATCCGGACTGGTTAGCCGTTATACCAAATTCCATGCAGCAGAAGGCGCTTTTGTTACTCCAGATAATAAAGAATATACCCAATTTATCCTGGGATGAGAAAGATCGACTCGTGTATAACGGCATTACAATTTCGGGCTCCAATATGTGTGATCTAATAAATGATCTGCTGCAAAAAAGAAAAGATTTTCAACCGACAGGGTGGAAAATTTTGGCAAACATCCTTAAAGATCGAAATATCCCAAGGGGTCTCATCGGAAACCCAGAACGCCTTGAACATTGTCGTCCAGAAACAATATCTCTGTAAAGCTGCGATGGACCAGCCTTTGAAGAATGGCCCCTGGGAAAGATTGCGAATGTGGAACGGACTTCGTGGAAGCTCTCATGAAACTGGACGAAAAAGCGAAAACTCACACCAATAGGGTGACATTCTGAACAACAGCTATTACAGACACCTAAAATGCGGCCAGCAGCATATACCAGTGTTCATTTTACTGCAAATTTCATAACCATTTGTAATTTAATACTAATTAATTTGACTAGTTTTGACTTCTGGTTAATATGGATAATTAAAAAAAAATGCAATATATCTCAGATTTTTTATTTTGTTTTTATTTGTGGTGTCTCCTAAACTACAGAGTGCCTTTCTTGACATTCGCCCAGTTCAGGAAATCTGCATAAATTACTGAATGTGATTTAATACAAAAATCGGCAATTATTCAAATCAAAAACTGTGATCCGATAAATATTCGGCTGTTATTAAGCGGGTACATTAATAATATCCGGGAATGTGGTCATGCCATATTTTATCAACAAAATGTAGGTACACAACGCATTCTCACGTATTATCTTGTTTTTATATAGGCATTTGTCAGAGAAAGGTCTTGAGTTTTGTACAAAAATAAACATTTTACCACAAAGCTACACTATGGTCATAGCTGCTGATAGCGGCACATAGAAAAAATGGCGTTCAAAAATTAATTTTGACATGCACTGTAGTATGGTTCAGTGAATCAGATTTCATTTCGATTTGCGCTGTAAGGGAGGTGGTAAAACCTCGAAAAAAAAACAACAGCTTGAACGCAATTAGTTTCCACCCGTACTGTATCGGTGAGAGAGAGAGAGAAGAGAGAGAGAGAGAGAGAGAGAGAGAGAGAGAGAGAGAGAATTGAAACGTTTGTTGTGATCATGGTGGGCAAAGGGTCGGTCGGACTGGCGTAGTTAGATTCATTAAACATACTAATCGGCGTTTTACATCAGTAACTATCCTATATTTTTACTCAATTGAAAAAATTATATACAGGTCTGTAAACCAGCTGCGTTTATTTAGAATGTCTGCAGAAAATACGCTATTTCATTACACCCGGACATCAAGTTCAAGTTATAATTAAATGTGACAATTTTACGGGTAGACTCCGGAATATCCAAAGAGAACCACAGAGCAACGACGAGTAACTGTCATCTCACCAACGTCGGAAATCCGCACAAGCAGGGTTAGATTGTTCTAAAATATGCGTATCACCGACGTGCAGTACACTTTATTACACGCCGTCATCGTGCTCCCATGTAGATAATCGGGGTAAATTAACTTGCCCAAGGACACAATGCGGGAATTCGAATAGTGTACGTAGCTTTGGTGCAGCTCTAGGTGGGTTATATTTTCCCCAAGTCTCGCAAATTTGGGTGGCTAATATAGAGTCGCATATCCTTTTACCATTTTTTTTTGATCGAGTAACAGCACTTTTCAACTATTAAAATGAGGGGGGTGAAAGTACTGTTGATTTCCCCCCTGACAAAACGAAGGGGTCTTGGCCTGTTATTATAGAATTGTAGTTTTTTTCATTTATTTAACGACAGTTGGGGCAATCCGGAAAGAACCATCGTGCAGAGGCGAACAACTGTCAAAGTTCTACACAGGGTTATCATTGGCTGAAGGTAGTACGCCATAGTACACAACGTTACCGACCACCCCCACCTCACATAGGTAATAAGATAATGGTAGCTCTTTCATGCTTTTACTTAGATGGGTGGGTTATTCTTCAGCGAACATTCAAAAATAAATCATACAGGTTAGTAATAGCGCGGATGTGATTTTTCTATGATTAAACACAGTCCGTATGCTATCACCTAATTTTTTTCACTTTTAAACGCACTGGTCCACAATTAACTGTTAAACACTTAAGGGCTGTTTTGATAACCGACTATTTATTTATATTTATTTATTGGATTTTAAGGTCTGCACAATAACTAATCATGACCACCACAGTTTTACGGGTGGGGAAAGCCGGAGAGAGCCACCGGGCAACGGCAAGCAACTGTCAAGATTCTACACAGGGTCTGCATTGGTTGAAGACAGGTGCTCCATCGACGTGCAGTACGCCTTAGTGCACAGCGTCACCATGCCCCCACATGGTCAATAGGGATGAAGTGTCTTGCCCAAGGACACAACCGACAGACATTCCTGAATAAATCGATACGCGTATTTCTGTCAAACTAATCCGCCATTTTGTTTTTTCGACAAGTGTCTTGTGGAATGAATTATTTAACGAAAATTATTAATATATTATATTAAATGAACATACGCTATTTATTAAGGGGACAATCTCATAGTAAATACGGGTTAAGAGAGTGGTAAGTTATGAGAGGAGACTAATCGGGGTAATTTGATCGCTCAAAATTGTGGGGAAGGCGTATTCGGGGGCCTGACATGTCCATTACATTTAGAGAACTGAACTGGGGTTCGAGATAATTTAGCTATTGTGAGGGCTGGGGGAGGGGGGAGAGAGGTTTCCAAAAGTTTTTTTTTAGTATTGGATGACTTGGTGGAGGGGAATTCAGGAAAGTTTTAGGTACTGTGAGGGGATACAGGGGTGTGACGGTGAGGGTGTGGGATAACGGAGGTGTCTGATTGGTTAAAAAAGTGTGTGTTTGTGACAAAGCAACTCATTTTAAGATTATGGTGGGGGCGGGGGAGAGCGGTTTCCAAAAGTTTTTTAGTATTGGATGACCTGGAGGAGGAGCGTTCATTGAAGTTTTAGGTACTGTGAGGGGATACAGGGGTGCGGAATAAAAAAATGAATTATTTAACGAAAATTATTAATATATTATATTAAATGAATATACACTATTTATTAAGGAGATTACGTCATAGCAATTAAGGTTATTAAAATTTTAAACATATGACCGCACACTTGTCTCCTTCACCCCTCCTCATAACCTCGTTTGACCCCCCTTATTTGATGAGGAACGTCTCCACCGGCCAATCGAGTTGTGCATTTCTGCTACTTGTGGCGCGATGACGGTTAAGTTGAATCAGCTGAAACCCGCAAATCGCGCAGTTAAATGTCGAGTTTTGACATTTCTCCATGTTTTTTTCTAATGTATCTTTCCTAGTATAGGATTTCAGACAAAACGTCCACTGGAACATCTTGACATCGACGTCTGTTCGATGTACACTGCCTCTCTCTTTTGTTGAATTTGCTATTGAAACACAAAATTGACAGTTCAAAGCACCTTCTTGGTGGGTTTTCAGATGATCTGTTAATTCATCAAAGTATTGGGGCATAAAGTACAGCCATGTATATCCTCTCCCCCGTGTACAGTAGTCTCATGGCGATTTCTCTTGTGATTTTTTTTTTTGAGAACTCGTCATAACGTAGAAATTGGACCGTTAAAAAAATACTTTATCGCGTGAGGGGTAAAATCAGAATATCTTGGTCTATGAGAGTTTTTCAACAGCCATAAAAACGAGAAGAATAAACTTGCATTATTAATATGTAAGAATCACGCCAAGTTATTAAATCAAATTATACCTATAAAAATAGCCACAATGGAGTCGTTCACAGTCTTCAGGTAAAAGCAAGACACATCTTGTCACGTGATATATTGATTTTTAAATACATGATAGCATGTCCAGTCTAACGATATTTATGACCGGTCGTTAAAGTGTGACAATAGATTTAATTGCTTCAACATCTGTCAGTAGTTGGCGTTTGAAAAGAAAAAATCGATTTAATGATACCCAGACACGTGATGACCTGTGCGGGTCAGTCAACCGATAGCATGCGCATATGTCCAGTACGTCAATATTAATTCATTTATTAATATACTAATTATTATAATCAACCCTAATTACACTCATTAATTACATTAATTACATTAATTATGCAACAGTCATTAATTACATTAATTATTAAAGTGATTAAAAAAAAAATCATTAAGTAATATTAATTACCTTACGTAACATTTTAATTATGATGACGTCATCGACCCCCCTCGTCCCCCCTCGGCCCCCCTCCCCCAGAATAGGATCATTTCCCACATCTTCTACTACTCCTATGTTTTTGAGACAAAAAATGAAAAAAATAATGAAAATTAATTGGCGATTTTTTTAGAATAGCGCTGGCCGGTTTTGGCCGTTACGTTAGGTAAAGGGTTAAACTCTCTCTTGAACCCTTGTACCTTTATATACTATGATCCAACAAATCATAAATTCCAAGGAAACAGAAGCGTGGGTCACGATGTTTTGTAGTCAAGAAGTTTGAGTAATCTGATTTCATTGAAATGAAGCTGCTTGACCCAAATCTGTATGATGATTTGTTATTTGGCCATTCTGTTGATGGATATTAGACTTTTCCCTCTGCTCACCAGCACAATAGAAATGTGAGGATTCAAGAAGCAAATCTGCAGTTATGGACCACCGAATGACCCGGTGGTCCATAACTGCAGATTTGCTTCTTGTGTCCTCACTTTTTGATGTTTGACGGGTGTATAGTGATACATATCGAATCATGTGGATTGTATCGTGAGAAAACCTATCGTTGCAGCCCTACTATACATTTCGAATTTGCAGACCACTTTCTATTAGTAACGGGCGCTTGGAAAAAGCCAAGATTTCCAGTGTATACAGAATGATAGAACTGTAGAACTCGAGCCGTCCTTTGGTATACGGGTGCTAGAAAGTAGACATTCGTTTTTTGAGAATCCATAAGCATGCAGTCGATGGGTCAAACCTATTCGAGAATGTTGATCCTCGTTGGGCAGTCTCAACGTTTAGATAACGGCCTTGTGTTCCTGGGACTGGATGCCTGCTGGTTACCTGTGCCTTTGGGGCTGCTTTGTGTTCACGCTGGAACTATTAATTTTCGATAAGGTCTTCGTGTGCGGAAGGAGTTGTGTGTAAAGGAGGTAAGAGGTTGATTGTGAATATACTCTTTACAAAACACCTTAACTCTTTGAACCCCAGAGGCCGTTTATCCGACCGGATCACAAGCTACGTCATAATGTCAGTAAGTGGGACGGCTACAAGGTAAATGTGTGAGTAGACTAATCAATATTTTCAACGTGCAGCCCTAAGGCTGCACGTTGAAAATATTAATTGGTCTAACCCCAAATAATAAATATGGACTCTTCCAATTGCTGCCATTGAACTTACATGGAAGATACCACCGGGATTCAAAGTGTTAAGGTAGTATTTGTCATTGCGCCGTATACTCATACGGATTCAAGTTAAAGCTGAGATACATTACGTACAGATCAAGCTTAGTGGATAACTACTGGAACATTGTCAAGCTGTATGTTTCGCTGGTTTTTAAAGTCACAAATTGGACTGGCTATCTCTAGAGTACATAGACTACCGAGTTCTGCCCGGTTGTCAATGAGCTGAAGGTTTCTTACTGAGTTTATATTCCACCCTAAGAAAGTATAAAGTTTGAATGTGGAAATATTCCTGCTGACGTTTAGTAGCATAAAGTCCACTAGTTTTGTTTTGTAGAAAGTTTGGTTGGTAAATGCACATTAAAATCGCGGGAATTCGGCAGTTACAACGGAACACTGATTAAAAATCATAAATTCCTACATTTCTTTCGGCGAATCTGCTGAATTCACATCACTGTCCTAATTTGGACAGTTGGGTGAATTCTTCAGAAACGTCGGATTACTAGTAGAAAATCCTAAATAACCATAACCTTCAGGTGCCTAGACAGGATTCAATAATAGGGGATATCCTAGCCAGGATTTTTTTCGGGGTGGGGGTGGGGGCAAATATGATATTAGAATGGACGTTGTATGGAGCTCCTCCGCCCCCACCCCCACCCCCACCCCAGTTCTAACTAGGATACTCTAGTCTTGGGAAGTAGGAGGAGGGGAAACGACCAAAGGACTAGCCTCCACTGCCGCGAGAAAAAAATTGTAAAATTGAGTGCTCTAAGAGCGAATCTGATGCATTCGTAGTGTGTGAAGCCCCCATATTGGAGACCATTTTGGGGGCTCTATGTTGTGTGAAAGTTGCATTGGGCCAATGTTTGGGGCACCAGTGAAAAGTTTAGGAACCAAGCCGCTAACTTCCGAACCCATGTAGCTACGCAACTGGTATCCATATTCCATCGTGCCTATCGCCTTATTCATCGCATTGTAGGGAGTATTTGTGAGATTTAATGTGGTATGCGTTCAGACTGTATAACTAAAACAGTTGCAGCACTAGAAGATTGGTGCATGGTCGATCAGCCTCCGGAACTGAATATGGTTGGAGATTGTCTGTAATCAGTTTCAGCATCTAACATTTCAAAATGTTGTAACATGAGTTATTTTACCATTGAATCCCTAATTTGTTACAATGGTCACCACAACCTTTACCTACAAAGTCTTGATTTTGTTGAGAAAGCACTGTACTATAGGTTTCGGAGGAAAGGGATAGCCGTCTATCCCGTTCCAGTCAAGCGACAGGACGTAGACTACTAGGGCAAGGGAACCTGGGCAAGGAGAAACGTTCATTCTGTTGGAAGCATGTTGCTTTTTCGAAATTATGTAGAGTTGGTGTCAATATTGGGAAAGACAATCTCAACTGGCGGCCATCCTGGTGTAGTCAGTTGGGAAAACAATATATACGCAACCTGTTGTCAAAGAACTGAAGCAAAATTCCATCCATATTTTATTTTATTCTGGTTGTTTAAATATACAGACCTTGAAAATGGATTACCACTAGTTCCCCATCAGGAAGAAGTGTTCCACAAAAGGCAATACCTTTCGCTGAAAACGTTTTTCAAAGAACAAAAAGGCTTCAGATGATAAAACTTCAGATCGCACTTGAAGATCTGATGGCTGAAAGACTGAAAGATATATTTTTCATTTCATTCTTTATCACTGAATTGGAGAATTATTTTATGGGGTAGAACTCTCGTCTGTGGGTGTTTCTTGGCAATTCGCTCATCACATTCTGAACAGGAAAAAGGCTGTCAACGTTCGGGGCACTCCAAAGTAATGAAAATTATTTTATAAATTGTATAAAACATGTCCACGTTCTGAAATTTTAATCTTGGAACTCAAACATTTGAAGTGACATTATTCTATTCGTCAACACCCAGAAAGAATTAACTTGGCATTCCGATAACAATCACTTCCAGTTTATTGATTTTGTATTTGCAAATTTTATTAACCTGATACTTAACACGCTGCAAGCACCAGGAAGAATATTTCTCTTAAATATCCTAGACTATTTGTCAGAATGTTTGAGCGAGTCCCTGTGCAGGTAGTTACCAGAAAAAATGAAAGTTCAAAAAAAATATAACGAAATTATGTACATTTCTTCCTATTAGCGCCCTCGCAGCTCTTTTGGGGAGCGCGGTAGCTCAGTGTTTACGGCATTGGACTTCATACCGAAAGGTCCACGGTTCGATCCCCGCCATGGGCAACAGTGTTGTGTCTTTGGTCAAGGCACTTAATCCCGATTGCCCACTTGGGGATACGGTACTAGGAGTACTGCACGTCGATGGTACACCTTGTCTTCAACCAATGTCAACCCTGCTTGTGTAGAATTAGTACGTTTGAGAGTCTAACAGTTGCTCGGTGGTGCTTTCCAGGTCCTCCAGCTTCCTATACTCTTAAAACTGTCCGACACGAGGTGACCATGGCTGTCGAAAGTGTCGTTAAACTCCAATAAATAAATAAATTAATAAATAAATAAATTTCACCGCTCTTTGTGCGGCTTTTCGGGCATTTTTACTTTTCGAAGTAAAATATTTATATATTTTGATCTCTTCCAAACCATATATGATGACCATAACTGGAACAAGCTTGTTCCATTGAAATGACATCCAGTATGGTTTAGAAGCAAAAGTTGAAGCTTTAACAGAATAAGAGCGATTTTCTTTTATAGTGGTAGGGTAAATGGCTGGCGAGACTAAGGGAGTTTAACCCTTAAACCCTAATGGCATCGTCCATGTCTCTTGCATGTCTATTCAATTGCTTCAGTTGAAGAGTTCCTATTCATTATTTGGGGATGGACTAATTAATATTTTCAACGTGCAGCCTTAGAGGCCCACTCAAAAATCACCGAGCATTCATTTTAACACATAATCACCATCAAATAGCTCATTACGGAAAATATTGTTCACGACACGTCTAATAAGGGAATGACGTCAGAAGTCAACGTCGATGCGTCAGCGTAAGTTTGTTTCGGAAATAGAATTGAATTAATCTTTTCTTATCTTTCATTAACTGTCTACCCAATACAAATAGCAGACGACATTTCTGGAAAACACCGAATAACTAAATATTTTCATTTCCTGTCCCGAAAACATAGCTTATGACACCCATTGAAACGCGCTCGATGAGCACGTTTCAGAGATTGTTCATAAGTTATTTTAGGAGCAAAACTGAAAAAAAACGATAAAATTTGGATAGAGATTTGTGTGAACAGTGCTAGCCAGCTCGTTATGATAGCTAAAATGTTAAATTACACATTATGTGATAAAAAGAGCATCAAATTCATCTCGATTTGTAATGTAATTGTTTTTTACCTCGTCCACTAAAATCGACCTGAGCCTCGGTAAACCTAGATTTTAATGAACTCAGTACAGAATTCAGAATTTCATATGAAATCATCAGGGGCGTAACAAACAATTCTTTCTCTTTTTTTGGGGGGGGGGGGTGGGGGGTGGGGGTGGGGGTGTAGGACGTCGCACAACTATTTGGAACATACCTAATTGCTCTTATCAAACACTTATATGCTACAAATATACTTTTCTTTGATATAATAGTTTCATGGCATTGAATTTATTAGAGTTTAATGACAATGCTTTCAATTACACAGGCAGGTAGAGGTGCCCGAGCATCTGGATGCTTTCAGCAGGTCATGGTCATAAAAATCATATGTTATTAGTTACTCTCTCTCTCTCTCTCTCTCTCTCTCTCTCTCTCTCTCTCTCTCTCCTCTCTCTCTCTCTCTCTCTCTCTCTCCTCTCTCTCTCTCTCTCTCTCTCTCTCTCTCTCTCCTCTCTCTCATACAGCGCCGAGCATTTATTGCACTTTGCGTATTTATATTTTTGTCGGGCAAGCAAAAGATTTTGTCCAACTGAGTACACTAAAGCGGTGAGTATATTTTCGCCAGGCAAGCAATGAGGTCAGCCCATCTTGGTATTTCATAATCTCTTCCCCAAACTGTGCCCGAAACCCGTGATCGAAGATTTGAGGGGTGTCACACCCCACCTAGTGACTCTGAAGACGTGGAAAACGTGACTCGTTAGAGATCCTCTATTTCTTTATGAAACTGGACCTTGTGAACCCGACCCTGACACGGAAAAGCGGTCTTACGTGTTCACAGTTACCATGGTTATTTGTACTTATGCCATATATTTACCCAATTTCAGGCACCATTAAAACTGATGTATGAGCCTATCTTCAACCTGGTCAATTATCTCATACATGGAATGGAGGATGAGTTAGCGAAGGCAAGATCTCTGTATGTGTGGTTAGCCTCCCTTCCAGTAGAGAAATTAGACATTCCGTCAGTACAACCAAATACAACACTGCCAATGTATCTACTCTGGAGAATTAAAACAAAGAAGGGGAACTACGCACAGATGTTTAGCGCATTATGCCGGTAAGTTATTGAAAATAAAATATCAGCACTTTTTTATTGTCATGTATCGAAGGACAGTCGCTTATGATTTTTTTTTTTTTTAGCGACATACTTTCTATACTTCATAAATTAATTGTTTAACGTAACGGTCCGGCCACCAGGGCACTGAACCTCAAAGTGGCATCAAACACAAAAGTTTACTGGACGTCTTGCAGCCTTGAGCAATTTGAAATAGCCACGTTTAACTCTTAACCCGATTATTTTCAAGATATTTTTTTTTATCAAATCTGGTCATGGCTGCTGTAAAGCAGCCATGACTAGAGTTGATGAAAAATTAATCTAAATATATCAAGAAATCATTGGTGAAAAAATCCATTCAATTTACAGGGGGAAATATGTTTAAATATGCCCAAATGATACTTATATCAGTGACAAGAGAAACCCTGTACTGGGCAGGAATATCCGCCAACAGCATGCAAAGAGTTAAGGTGACATCTTCATTTCGCGAACAGCAATCTTTGACAACGGCAAATACAACATTCAGGGGCGCATACCGGAGGTTGCACCTAACCCTATATACATTTTTAAAAGGGTGTTTTGGGAGTTTGGTGATTCTATTAATCAGTGCTATACATAGCTGATGTATCTGCTAACCTTGTTTGTTCATTACAACACTCTGGTGTGGCGCTACAAGAGCAGAAAACTGTACATGCCATTTTAACAACATTACGTTTGCACCTGTTTGTACTACATGGCGTCTGGCTTAAGCAAGAACATTTTATTAACTTTTTATTAACTTCAATACTTCATCTGGGGCCAGAGCAATATCTAACTGTTATGGACTGGAGCGACATAGTCTCTTGTTCCTTCTGGAAGCCATACTTGATAGGATCTAAATTTGGAGTCTCGGTTGAAGGGCGTTTTTCCACACACACATGTCTGAAGGTGCGCCCTTTTGATATTTTTCCAGAAAGCTGCTGTCTTAGGAGGCAAAGAACAAGTTCCGTCGCATTAGTTGCCTTTGGATTCCCGGTTTTCGAAAAACACGTATCAATGCATACATCAGTCATTGATGTGGTTACCTTGGACCCGCAGCAGAGAGAAATGAATTGGGCTGCTTGATCGAGTACATTTGATAACTCAACGTCTTCCTCGCCGAAAGATTTCAACGAAGCTCCGCTTTGAAGAACCTTTAGTATTCGACCCTCCCCAATCCCGAACAGGTTCCCAACTGTGTCGCGCAGTCCGAACTGACATGAGCAGCGAGTAAAACTGTGACGGTAGCCCGATTGCTCTTAATGTTTCCCGTATATCAATACACGTTTGTCCATGAATATGGGGTTCCATAGTCGTCGGAACAAAATTAATACATTCTGCTGTAAATAGTGATGCAGCAACAAAACGTACACATCGGTGTCGTCTGCAAGCACAACTACACCATTCTGTTCATCAGAAGCAACCTTAATGGCTTGATGTGCGATAATATTGTCCACTTCTTCGTGCGGCGTTGTCAGATCGAACCGTTTTTTCGCTGATCCTTTTCTTAATTCGACGGGTGTTTCATTTTTGCCAGTTATACCCAGTTTATGCTTCATTGTATTGAACTCAAACAACTTGTCAGTGACAAACTTCACATATTATGTCTATTAAATACGCCTTGTTTGCAGCGACCGTCAAAACGTGTTTTTTCTGGTGGGAGAATGGGTTTTAGGACATTTCTAGGACATTGTCCACGTTGATAAACCTAGGACTTACCTTTCCAGTTACGCTACTGACAATGGTTTCATGGTGCTGTGGCGGATCCATAGGGTCTATACACATCTCAAATTTGGAGCGGAGACCTTTGTTGTCAATAGCATCAGACGCAATTCGATCTTTTCCCTCCGCTTTGTGGAAACTTTTTGATCTTTCTGTGTTCTTGTCCTCACGTATCTCTGATATGCTAGAAGCTAAAGATCCACAGACATGCAAACTTAGAGCCCATCCTTAAGGGTTTCTGATTTGAGAATAATGCCTATAATAACGAACTTACCGTGGCCATATCTCATAAATGTAGTCTCTATGAACATAGCATGTCATAACTCTTTTCAAAGACCCGGAATGTGCCTGACATGTTCACCTCATAAGGAATGGGCCAAAACATTACGCTCAAGAGTCTCAAAAAAATATGGCAACATACTTAGCACAACATGGAGGTGAAGAGACCAGTTACCTTCCCGTTCAGCATGAACATACAGCATCCAGAGTAAAACCGGCTTCAGAAAAGCATTCACCCACATTTTCGTTGTCCGTCTTTCATCACTTGAATCTTCCAATAAAGAGAACAGATCTTCCGGGCATTTAAAGCTGTTTTTGTCGAATAATTTACGGAGAAGTTCTGCTGCCAATAAACGCAAATAATTGATAAATGCTGTTCATAAAATGCTTGTCTTCAAAACAAAACAGCAGTTTTTGGCGAAGATGCACTTGTTTATGTATTGAATAATGTCATCTGTGTCTGTATGAGTAACACTTCTAGATTTTTGACTAGTAAATGCCGATTATATATAAATATGAAGAATGAGAAAGAATTCTAAGGAACGGACACTTTAAAACTTTAAAGTTGCTCTCTCTCTCTCTCTCTCCTCTCTCTCTCTCTCTCTCTCTCTCTCTCTCTCTCTCTCTCTCTCTCTATTTGGATATTTATTTTATTCAGCTGTAAAATCAGACTGAGATTGGAGTTGAAAGATTGAACGATATTTAGTAAAAGTCAATAAATGTACAATACAAAAAGTCACTTGGTGTGTGTAACTTTTTTGTTTCCCACATGAAAGCAGTAAATACACATTATGGACTTCAACCATTGTTTTTGGATTGACAGATGTTATTGTCACTGACCTTATTTTATTATTATTATTTCAGATTAGCCAAAGTCCCTTGTGTTATTATACACGGCAAGTTAAAAGGGTTTTCCTACGATATAGGCCAACAAATCGACTCCAAGCAACACTATGGCGAGTGGAATGCAGTGTTGATCGACAGTTATTGGAGGCTCATCGACTCCTTCTGGGGATCAAGTGCTGTTGGTATGAACGCCCGGCAGTATAATGCAAGTACGGATGCTGACGATTCCAATAAGAAGTATACATTTGATGAGAATTATTTTCTCACCGATCCAGAACAAATGTTAAGTACTCATTTCCCAGATGAACCTCTATGGCAGCTGGTAAAAGATCCAATCTCACAGTGGAAGTTTGAAACACAAGCATTAGTCAGAGACAGATATTTTAATTATAACATGAAATTATTGTCCCATCCAGACTGTGTTATATATGTGTACAACGGAGAAGTAGATATACGGCTCGGTATACCAGAGGAACTGTCAAACAACGTAAATTACAACTACATGTTCTCTTTACTTAATGGAAGGCAATTAGCAAGAAGGTTCAACAATTACGTATGTCTGCAAAGAATTGAAAATGACATGATAAGTATTCGTCTCCGCTCACCTATTTCCGGAGTGTTTCGCTTCGAGCTTGTTGCGAGGGATGGAACAATCGAAGAATCAGCTTATGATTGGGTTGTGATATACAAAATAGTGTTCGAAAGAGGACATACTAACTGCAGACCATTTCCCGTGTGCCCCAAACTCTGCTGGGGTCCCAATAAAGAGACGATACATATAGGGTTGATTTCTGTTAGTCATCGCTCAGGAGAAATTTTCACATCGGATGGTAATGTAGAGATTGTGTTTATGGTGTCAGACCAGAGTAAAATTTCAAAATACCGCATTTTTCCTTGTCTCTCCACTGGCAGCACGTTTGACGAGAAAAAATTGAAAGATTCAGTTATATACAGAAACGAAAAAGGGAGATTACTCATATTTAACATCAAACTTCCGTCGCCTGGCGAATATTCGTTTACTTTAAATGTGACCTCAGCTACTAAGACTGGACCATTGATAAACCTTTGCAGTTATCTCATAACTAGTGCTCAGAATATACAGTGTCAGCTACCATATCCTCGGGGATTCGATAAAGGGATAGGGGGTAAGAAGGCATGTATGGAAATGGGCCTTATTCCCATCACTCACCAGTCAGGGCTGATAGAAACGGACGTGAAGGAGGTGAAAATTTCCTTCCAAATGATGACACCACTCGATGTGCAGGCGTCGCTAGTTGGTATGCATCTAATGGCAACTCATTCAAAGCGACTTATTCAGGAGGAAATTGACTATAGAATCATAAGCTTTACACTGTCGCTACCAAAGAGAGGAACATACGGTGCTAGGATAGTTGCAAAATCAAAAACTGTGTCTTCATGTAGCTACGAGACTGTATACGAATATATTATTGAGTACAGAGAAAAAAAACGAGCTCGTGGCGTGAACATCAGAACAAGTCTTGGTGAGTTATTCGATAATCTATAATATGTTCACACATAGTTTTACTCTGTTGTGAGTGTTTAACTTACTTTTTTATGTATTTGCATTAAGTGACGAATCAATAGCTTCGAGAATCATAGGACCGTCCCGACACTTTGCAGACATTTTCCTGGTACAGTACAGTACCCGTGTACTGGTCGTAATCCACGCGTGGGCATAGGTGTCCACACATGTGTTTACCAAGTAATGAAAGCCACCATCAGCATAACTTTAATTAATGAAGCACCGGGTTGTACCTGGTCCTTCATTAATCAAATTGTTGATGATTATTCCTATAATTAGTGTCTGGAGTCTAATATAATCCGTCCGTGGAAATATTGCCCATAAGGGGAAAGTGACTAGTTCGCGGCGACCGTACTGTAAGCTCGGTTACTTTTATTTAATGAATCGGTTAAATCGTCCCTTGTGTGGAACAAGGAAACATATGCAATGCTTCAGCATTGCATATGGCGCTTTGTTCCTTTCAAGGACATACTCTGCCCAACGCTAAACACAAAATAACCATTCAGATTTGATGACTTCATTTTTTCACTAAGCTCATAGCTCAATGCACGACGTTTTCTGTCTGGTTCAATCGTCGTATAAAGATTGCTTAGCCATCAGGATGACGTGTTTCAGTCAGTCAATATATTTAACGACGATACCAAGGGTTATTTTTAGAGGTGAGTCATTAATCAGAAATCGTATTAGTGGTTTAACCCTTTACCTAACGAATCGCCGCATCCGTCAGCGTAATATGCAAATTCGGCAGTTGAAAAAATATTATTTTTCAAAAAATTTCAACAAAACCATATCATGTGACCCGTCGTTGGAACGAGCTCGTCGAGCTCGTTCCAACTAGGGGTCACATGATATGGTTTTGTTGATTTTTTTTTTTTTAATTTGAAAAAATGATATTTAAAATAATAAATTTTGATATCATCTGCGTTGGGTAAAGAGTTAAGGTATTGCCGGTACATAGATTCCCGTTGTGTTTATTATTCATGCCAAGTGTGGAAAAGATCAGTTAAAAGACGACTTAGAAAACTTCAGGACAAAAAATAGGTTTACGGACGGACAGCCAGACGGACGAAGGGACAGACCAATCACATAATATGTACAGTTTTTCAACGTGCGTATAAAAACTACGTATCGGTTGGCAGTATCAATAAAATGGAATAAATTAATAAATATTTTCCATCCCTAACTTGCGTTGGGCAGAAGTTAGATTGATAATAAAAGCTGATGTAGATTAGGTGAAAGGTCCTTATAATCGCCTATCGTTCGACCCAACAGACACGCAGAAACCTTTTTTCCTTTCGTCTATACAACCAGATCTTAACCCTTTGAACCCTGGTGGTATCTTCCATGTCAGAACAATAGCAGCAACTGGAAGAGTTCATACTCATTATTTGGGGGTAGACCAATTAATATTTTCAATCTTGGGGCTGCACGTTGAATATATTGATTGGTATACCCCACACATGCGCTTGGCGCCCATTCTACTGAATGAAATTATGACGTGTTTCCTGGATCGAAAAAGCGACATCTCGGTATCAAAGGGTTAAAAAATAACAAAAATGTACATTCGAAATGCCCTCTGTCATCTTTTATCTCCTCCAGAATCATGATCTGTTTTATATTGCTAATGAAACTCAGTGTTCTTTGACTTGATTGATGAAGGACTGTGACGTAAGACACTGTTGGAAAGGCCTCGCATAGCCCTTTCCGGCAGTGTATTACATCATAGCACGTCATCGGCTGAATGGAATAATTTCATGAAATAAGCTGCAGTCTTCTACATTGCTACTTTAAACATTTTCTTAAACATTGCTTTGCATATCAGTATTACTGTCCCGAAAATTGAAAATGATTTTCCCGATAAACGGGTTGCCTGAAAATTTAAAGTAACCCCTTTACCGATTGAAATATCAAAAGTTCAGTTTACAAATCTTTCCCATAATGCATCTAGGAATTCAATCAATTTAATCTTATTTGATACAGCGTAGTACTCGGTGAGTTGGGAGGGAGTATTCCACTCTCGTCGGCTGTATTCGGGTACATCCCCGGTAAAAAATGGTAAGTCTGTGTGGCCTTTCCGGTGGCTTTTTTACACATGACTAAAATATTTTCCAGCCAAAATATCCCAGTGATTTTGTATCGATTCCTTCAAATTTTGAAAGTGGAAAACCAATTTGTGACAGCTCATAGTAGACCCTTGTCGGAGTTATATAGTATGCATGGCGTACGGTATTGTCTGCGATAAAACATGGTCATCCACTACCTACGGTAGTGGATGTCCATGTGGTATCGCAGACAGAAGATACCTTTCCCACAATGAACGAAGACAGGTAAGTATTATGAATGGGGTACAACGTCACAGGAAGTTGTTTTCTTCCTATCCTCTGTCGTTTTCCCTTATCCGTAGTTACGGTTACGATTTCTGGTTAAAACACGCAGGTATATCATATAGCCCAAGAACATTAGGTTTCACTAGGGAAAAAAAATCGGAGAAAGCTGATTTTTTCAGGGAATGTCGAGTACATGTCACTGAACGATTAGACGAAAGTCCCCTAAAATCCCAGTTGAGCTTTTTTTTCTACAGCCTTTTTTCGAAAACGCGTTTGAAAAAAATTAAAAAAAATTCGCACGAACTTTGTAACCTCGAATTGATCCAACTGTATTTTTTGTTTACGCGTATTTCGAGCTACATAATGTCTAATATACATTTACCTAGAGGAAAATGTGCATTCTGTGACAATTTCTGCGAAAAATTATTGAAAATTCACAAAAAAGTATCGAATTTACGCAAAAAATGACGATTTTCCTAACGGATTTGCCCAAAGGGTCGTAGTACAGAACGGGATGTTAGTTGGACAGACGATAAAAAATCCACCACCATTTGAAGACTTTTATCATTGCTTACAAAATAGACATTATGGAAGACCCCCTCTGCTTCTGGCCGAGTTCCCCTTTTGGCATAAAATTCGTCAGCATGAGAACTCAGCTATTTTCGGGCTTGGGACCGAACAGACACGTCTGTGTCTGGCAGCATTAGATCAATAAATAATATTTACAGAATGTACAAAAATCAATAAATAATATTTACAGAATGTACAAATCAATCAACATGGATTAAGTTACATTGACTATTATCAACGCTATATACAGAAATGACATGACCTATATACATATTATTCATCGAACTCAGAAATTTCCGACAGGACAGTGTTTCTGTGGTCGTTACAAGAATCCGAACTGCAATTACACAAACCTGAGCAAGAGAGTCCTGCCTTCTTACACCCACACCTTTTTGTACAAGCACTCTTGCAACCACAACTGATCAGATTCAGTAGGTTATCGGGGGCACATGGCTTTGTGGCTGCAGTCGGTACAAGAAGTCCATTGTCTAGCGACCACCCCCAATCCGTCGGAGGAAGCGAAGTGCCCAGCCATTGTTGGACCTGGATATAACATCTGTAGACATGTTGTTGTGCAGCATCGCTGCTTGGTGGGAGTGAGGCTAGGTCGATGGGTTTATTCAGTTTAGATTTTGCTACATAACGCTTGTAAGTGACATATCTATATTGGTCGAGAGAGGAAACAGTTTTACTCCCGTATAAGATCAGGAGAAGTTGTTCCCCGGCAGCGGCTACTGCACTTGGTGTACTGTCATCCGCCAAAATTGTGTTGACATACTGTTGTGAGTCGCTAGTAACATCGGAGACAATTGTACTGAATACTTTCTTCTTACCAACTCGAAAGAGTGCAGAAGTAGTGTCACAACCACTTATAGAATGTGCTACAAGGAGGTTGCTTCTATGGTCACCCATTTTGGTTGCTATTTCACTAACTGAACCTAGTAAGTTTGGGGTAATGGAATACATCATGTGAATATTACATCCCGGTTGAACTCGAGAGGTAAGAATGACTAACAAGTCTGTGTCTGTTCCCACAACGACAACATTGTTGTCATCTTGAGCGATGTCAAGTGCAGTTTCGGCTATCAGTACATCAGCATCAGCCTCGGCCTGCTTGGACTGAATATTGATAGCAGATAGCTCCTGCATTAGAAGATCGATCAGTTGGGTTTTGTTCTTGGCATTTGCAAGGAAATCGGATTGGGGTGTGGTGGCTGGTAACTCGGGTGAGATATTGATATCAATGGAATACCTGTCTTTAGATCTACGGGCTTGTTCCATGCCCTTTGTCGACATTGTACAAGCATAACCATCAAAAACAACCACGACGTTCGCCCCAAAATGTCTCACTAGATAATTGGAATATGATGTACATATGTCCTTATATGACGACTGTTTAGGCCATACAACTGCCCTCAATAAAAATCCACCATCTACAACAAACAGAGAATGTTCTGGGATTTTAGTTTGCTCGGAACCGTATGTTTTGAGGATCTTACCGAGCGTGCTTTTCTGTGTCTTCCTCATTCCAGCAGAATCAAACAATGCTGGTGGTTTCGGGGCGAGTTCATATTTGAGATACTCTTCCATCTCTGCTTGTGACTGAATAACACATGTGATGCGGTTGAACAGAATTGTGGGGTCAATCACTACCTTACTTCCACGGACTTTGATGCTATTTGCCATCGATGCGAAAGACTTCACAGTGTCAACACGTCGTAGTTTGATGCTGTTGAACGTTTTGCTTACAACATTCGATACGCAACATTCACCAATTTTGCGAACTTGGTCACAGTTCACAGTTTCGTTGGCCACAAGCCCGGTCGCTATAGAGACTAATTGTAGTGGATCTCTATTCTGAAAGGGTGAATGCACTCTGAGCCAGTTCAATAATTTGGTGATATCATTGGCATCAGTCAATTGTGAACTTTGACGGAGATCCCGATGTTGTTCGCCATGACCAGTGTGAACATGAACAAAATTTTCGAGAGCATTACATATCGGAAGGCAAAGAGGTAGTCCATGTACCCATTTCGCAACAGTGCTATCGGTTATTCCCCTGCCATGTGTGAGACCACCAGGGAGCTTGAACATTCTCATTAAACACTGCTCTATGGTCTGATCAGAATATATCCCGTCCCAGAATTTATCTGAGCGCCTTATGGTAAAGTAACCTTTCTCAGTGAACAACTTCAAATCATCCTGTTGCATTATTTCTGTTAGCTCATTCATCTGCTGCAAATAGAGATGAGAACTTTTTGCGTATGCAAAATGACCACCTGCGTGAAATACTGGAATCATATTGCGAACACAATATGTGTGGAGTTCCCAGTCGCCTGTGCGCTCTGCTCTCAAGAACAACTGGAGAAGACCTATTTGCTCGTAGTATTGTACCCAAAGCTTTCCTGTGCGTCCTACGGACGCATTCTGGAGCAGTTCGTGTAATTTTGACAGTAGATGGTTGACACTTTCTTGATTGACAGCGTCAGCTGTTGTACAGTCACCTCTGGCAAGTCCACAGAATATTTCATTGACTTCTGTGCAGTCTATGTTATCTAGTGTCCGGCTTTCTTCAAACACAAGTTTTGTAATGGCAATTTGTGTTAGCAAATGGGCACGAACTGCTCTTGAATATGCATGACCACTGATCAAATGATGGATTGACCCACCAGCATAAACAGTCCCCCCAAAGTTCATCCAAGCCGCTACCAGCCATGATCGAACCAATTGCCCCTAAATATGACATAATCATATGGAAGCCGCCGAGTCTAACATGCCAATGCATCTTGAGTGTAGGCGAACACCACATTATGTGATTTAATCGAACATGGAAATTGAAACAATGATGCTATAATACGGTATTTGAATGAGAAAAGTCGATGCCGTTTGAATTTGAGTTTAGGGGGTATGGGTAATATTTCACACGTTTCACCAGTTCATTATGGAATAAATGACTATTGTTATATATCATTATAAAGCCACAGCTTTTCTGCAATTTTTGATATATAATTTAACTCCCAAAGTAGTCGTAGATTTGATTTAATGGACGTTGTGTACCGTTGTGTGTATGAAAACAATAAATTTTTTTTCGTAATTTTGTACATTTTCGTGAATATTTCACCATTGAGTGTGCGGATTGGTACAAAGTTGGCATTTTCTGTTGGGGATATGTATTCTCAATATAATTCAGCACGATATTTATGATTCTCACCCTACTAAGGCGAATAAGAATGAGAAATATGGAGCTGGGTCGAATTTTTTTTAAAAAATTTTTTTTCATCAAAAAAACGCTATAACTAAAAAAGCTCAACTCGGATTCGCGGGGACTTTTCACACTTTATCCGCAATGTGTGTCCCGGAAACATATAAAAAAATCAGCTTTCTCCGATTTTTTTCCTTACTTTCTCATTTTTATGACTAATGTGCCTGGACTAATATTGCAAAACGTTTGAGAGCGTTTCCACGCCCCTTACTGTGGGAGTTCACTCTAAGATTATGTCCTTAAACTGTAATCGCCATGTGGCCTAAATTTTCATCTCTCAAAGTCAATCAAACCATTCGTCGCCGCGCAACACGAGAAAATTGCGAAACACAAACGGACTCGTAGTCGTCAATTCTGCGAAAAGATTTTTTGACCGTCCGACGAATTTACGAATACTATTAACCATTCGTAATTTTTATCAGTCGTCGTTCATTATGCGAAGGGTGTCCATGTATTTCCACGGACAATACCATGCTCCATGGCCTCGCTGCTTGTGAAAGGAGACTGCGTCTTAATTTCAAATTTGTATATGATTGATGGTAAGCCAAAGTAAAGGAGTCTTTCAAAAGTCAGTTGAAACAATTGCATTTGTTTCTACAATATCAGCTTCTGTATGTCATTTCCTTTTGTTTTATTCAGACGAACTTCGAGAAATACCATCAAGTGAAACCGGAGAGGACAGTGTCCTTACGGATGGAAATCCTGATATATCCGTCTCACCCATAAGTCAAAACGGTGTGGATGTCAATGAGACATGTATCGCGGATGACAGGTTGGCAGACGTCACTGTAAAAACAGACAGCGGCATCGACGTGGGAACCGAATCTCCTTCACCTCCAAATCAAGAGGCTGAAGAAGACGCATCACCTCTACCGAATCTACCGGGTGAAGTACTTCCAGAGCATAGGCCAATAAGCATATCGTCACATCATGCCGAGGCCGAAAGAATGAAAACTCAAGAAATGGTGGAGAGAACGGCAAAGTTTCGACTTCGTAATGCAATCCAGCAACAAAATTGCGATGAGATAAAAGCAGCAATATTTGACTTGCAATCTTTAGATGTGGCGTATTGTGATGTGGCGGAAGATATCAAGATGGGGGAGGATGAACTGAAGTTTCTGAAAATAAAAGCAGGTGAGATCCAAGACTGATGTCGTAACAGTGATTATCTCTGTAATCAAACGTACACATAGACCCTTACATTGTTGTTATGTTATACTTCCAGGGATTCTTCTTCCCTCATTGGGAAGGAGTCCGGGATTCATGCAATTGGGAAAATCTGCGTTATGAATGCTCCAAATGCATATTTGTTTGGGGGAAGAACACACATAATAAGAAATGATACCTTCATATTGAACTGAGAATATCAGTACAGAAGCTACTACTGTCGTAAGTTTTATAACAAAACAGTCGCATGAACTAATGCTCAATCTCTGTAAAATCTTTTAAATAAATTGTTCCTATACTATTAAATGCTGAAGATATTTATGCATTTCCCTTCACTTCGACAGGATACATTCTGTGGCTTTGCAGTTATTTCGTAGCAAGTCTTGGCTGCCTATATTGGCAGCCAAGACTTGTCAACAACTGACCAGGTTCTTGGAATGTAACTTGCAGATGTATCTATGAACTGCCTGTTTGGTGACGGCTCATAGCAGACCCGCGACGGAGTTAAAGCTGTATGCAGGGGGTACGGTATGCGATAGCGCGTGGACATTTTATCATGGATAATACCATCCCCCTGGTCTCGATGCTTGTGAAAAGAAATTACATCACCAGAAAAATGGAAGGGAGGGCGCGCTCGCGCGCGCTGCTTACATCCCCTCCTCTCTGATCCGCCCTTGAAGAAACCATTAGGTTGGAATCCCATGAACTTAAATGCATACGTAGGAAATAAAATCCAACAATTTGACCTTCTTTTGTGACTTATTCAGACATTTTACCTATCTTTATTGCGGAACAGGTAAAAAGTGTGAATGTGATACCTTAATAAGGTTTCAAGAAAGTTGCTGTACACATCATGGTGTATTGGCTGTGTTTATCTATTGTCGCAGTGCTGTTGAAAATGGATCTATTGGCAGTCTAAATGGCCTAATTCCTTCTTTGCTGTCAGTTGTTGTCAGATGATCTACTCTACTTTTAGTCCCCTAGTCTTGTAACCAAAGACATTCTGGAAGAGTACTAATGTGGAAACAGTGAAAACACTCAGCATTCCAGATACACGACGATGTATCAGTTGTTTGTTATTAACCCTTTACCCAACGCAGATGATATCATTTTTTTTTTATTTTAAATATCATTTTTTCCAATTTGTCAAAAAATTTCAACAAAACCAAATCATGTGACCCCTCGTTGGAACGAGCTCGACGCGCTCGTTCCAACGAGGGGTCATATGATATAATTTTGTTGAAATGTTTTAAAAAATAATATTTTTTCAACTACTGAATTTGCATATTACGCGGGTGGATGCGGCCTATTCGTTGGGTAAAGGGTTAAAATGGCTTCTAAAACTCTTTGACGCATTTTATTTTTCGAATTATTTACAAACAGATTTAGAAGATGCGATCGATGCAAGATGTTTACATACCTTGAACGACGTAATGGGGCAACTGGAAGGCACAGAATATGCAACGAGGTTATGCAAGGAAATGAAGTCAGCAAAAGATAATATTGACAGACTAGTGTTCATACAGAACTTACGCCATGAAATCTTGGAAATGGACACTAAAACGATACAAGAAATTAAGGGTTATGCGTCACCACCAATGATAGTTCACACAGTTATGTCTGCCGCGTTGCTTCTGCTGGGATTCTTTTCGGAAGACACTGAGGTAATTATGTTTTCAGGTGTCTCAAAAACACAAGGCAAACATAAATGTCTGTGCATAAGCAAAAGAAGTTACAAAAACCGACTAGGTATCCATATACAGTTTCCGAATTTGTTTGTATGCATAAAAATATGTGAAAAATAGATAGAATATAAGCCATTTTAATCGGTTTGCCCCCCGAAATGAGTTATTTAATGAAAACTGAAGATTCCATCTCTCCCACTGTATTGACGAACAACATTTGGTCTAAACCATTCCTGGTATTGAAGTCTTGTTGTTAATGTTGCACAACAAATGATCTTACAACGATGGTTAGAATAACAGCCAGCAAGAAGAGTCCTATAATACAAGCAGTTATTTCTACCCCAGTGTTGTCTGTCAAAATAGGCATAGATTTGTGGAATTACCCAGCGTCGGCTGTGGAAACCCTTCATTTCTGATTGTAATGTCATCAAAATGTCGATCGCATCGTGTCTAGCTTGAGCAACATTTCTAGCTTTGATTCACAGAAAATGAATCTTTATTAATTTTTTCAGATTCAATCGTCTGAAATCCATCAGTTCGTCGGAAGAAGCGAACCATAGGTTCGCTTTTCCAACCAAATGAAATATACCAGACGAGTTAATCTAAAAATAGGCGATGACCTATTTGAGGGCTATCCATTTTCCAGGTCATAACAGCGTAGAATGTCTCAAATAATTTGACTGGTGACTTCAGTTCTTGCTCACCACTCTACAGGGACGTAGCCTTGAAGAGCGTGCAGTATTCAAAATGAACCTCCCTTCGAACAGAGTTGTAGCATTTCCATGTTGAGGGTTTCTAGTGCTATAGAAACAGGTATGGAGAAAACTTTAGTAATACACGCACTCGTTTTGGGAGGTTGTAGTAAAAACAAGCTAGGTGATACGGTATTCATTCTACAGCAGACTAGATCTGTGGTTTTTGCAGGTAATGCTACTTCACTGTGTAAAGAATTGTGTCCCATGTTTGCTTCATGTGATTCCTCTCAAGAACACGCGAATAGTGATCTCCCGGTGGAGAATAAAAGACCTGCCGACCTTTGGCAAACTACAGTACAGCCTACGCAGACGATAAATAACTCGTTGATGTTGGATAGGCGAGAGAAAGCTCCCCAATCGAGGATAGAGACGGGGTGCTTTATCTCGCCCATTCAACATCAACAAGTTATTTATCCTACCTAAAAACGTTTTGTTGTTGGATAGTTCAATAGATGTAAAATATCCAATAGTTAGCTGTTGGATATACAGCTATCCAACTATTAAGCGTGGAATAGACAAACTATATACCAATGAATAACAACAATAGATGACGTCAGTAAAAGTTTTTAAAACGAAGTATACCAAAAGGCAGCAATATCACCTTAACCCCCTGCACTCTGATGCAAAATGGCAAAGTTTTCAACAGCAAATATTCCCATAATGCAGTTTATACAATTACACACCAGCTAGGTTGAGGTGTCCGTCCATCTGGGTCTTTTCAGCAGGTCATGGTCATAAAAAATCATTTGTTATTAGTTACATGTACTCTCTCCCTGGATGTGGAATTTTACCTATTACTGGTTATGAACATAATTTTCTTGCACTTTAAAAGCTGTCGCTTACTTACCAAAAATGGCAATTTATAGAAATATTTCCCTCAAATTACTTCCAGTAGTATTATGACTGGAATATGCTGATAACGTAGGGTCAAACTGTACTAATACTCTTTCTGATGAAGTAGGAAAAATTCCAAATAGCAACTGCTCGGGTTGTCGCAAGCGCTATTTTGAATTCAAATTTAAAAAAACGGCCGTGAAAAAGTTACCAAACGAGATGGAAGAATTTCGTGAATTTGAACAACCATTCCCGTTCATTGAGTGACTCCGAGCGGCAGTAGCGGCGAGGTTTACAATTACCGGACAGGTTGTTCAAATTCATAAAATATCGAGTGCGGGTTTTCATAACTAACCTACGCGACGAAGTGTTACACTACAGAACAGGTAGTTCAAATACTTCAGGGCCTGGTCAACACCCCTTTACATGCCGGCCGAAGTTTATTCCATAATAATGTCACATTGTAGTAACACTATGGCAAAGACATGGCAAGGTGTTATTAAAGCATTAGTTGCCAAACCAGCTTTCCACTTTTTTATACCATTTCGTGTGAGTCTGTGAAATCTCACCGTATGAACAAAGATACTTACCATTTGATAATTCTGACAGGTATCAGTCGGTTGTAAGGAACATGGAACTGATGGCACTAGAATTCAAGTATGGTGGATATCGTCGTTCGAAAAAAACAATTCCTCCACGGATCGGATTTTATCCATATCACCGACCAAATATCCAAATATACATGTATCATAATCTGTAGGAGCTCAAAATCTATGATGTTAATAACCAAAAATGTAAATAAGCAAGTGCTTAGAAGCTCTTGGATTAACATTTTATCTTACACGAATAGCAGACGACATTCGCAAAAAGAAATTATTGAATAATTAAAAGTTTTGAATTTTTATTTTAAAAACATAGTTATGAGACCTAATTGTAACGAGCTCAACGAGCTCGTTCCAATGAGTGGTCATAAGCTATGACTTTTTGGCAACAGTTGGAGGAATAATAAAATTTGAATAATTTTTGTGAATATCGCTGTCCTATTATCGCCATTACATTTGGTAAAGGGTAAAAAATGATGCAGTCCATTTCATTATGTGTGACGACTTGCTTGAGCTGTGCTCCATTAACTGGTTGAGGGCTAGATTATTTTTGGTGGTCTGAATTTTTTATCAAAAATTTGTTTTATTACAAATTATTAGAGAGTGCATACAGGCACTCTCTAATAATTTGCATTAAAATAAGTTTATATAAACAAAATATTATTTGCCTTTGACTAAATATGAATCATGAGCCAGGAAAATGTTAGCTTTTGCTCTGGTACCCTCATTTTTCTGAAAGCCCTGATAGTGGATTCTAGCACTCAACCAGTTAACATAGCTTTGTTCAATTACACCCTTACATTTTCAGTAAAATTATTTTCAAATATATTTTTCAGGATTGGAATAAAATACAAAGTCTGATAGGTAAACATGGAAGAGTGTCTGTTTTGAGGAGGTTTGAGAGATTCGATATCAACAATCTCAGCTTGGATGTATGTATGGGAGCAAAAGAGATCCTGTCCAAGTATACGCTCGAACAAGTGCGCTCTGTAAGCGCGGGAGCTGCCACGTTCTTTGTGTGGGTAAGTAGTCGTTATGCACATGCAGGCCGGATTCACGCGTGGTGTACGTAGCATATTTCTCGATGTCGGTAATGAATTGCGTAACGGTAAAAACACACAATAATCGTGATAAAATATTGTAAGTACTTGTTGGGTGTATAACGTAAAACCTATTTTTGTGGGTATTTAGAAGGAATACACTGTATTTACCTGTGCGTTCACTATAACCAAATCGAACAACAATGAACTTTGAAACGTTTTAAGCTGAGCGTCGATACAACACAATGAGACACAGGAAAATAACCGTTAGTTCATCAAACTTCTGGTCAGTAGGTCTTTATTCTAAATTGCATCGAACATTTTGCCTTGCATCTGCGATAAGGTCACTTTCGGAGCTCATGCGTGTGGGACACATTAAAATTCACACAGGTGGTATAAACGCAACTGTTAATTGCACATATCTGTCACTAATGTTTTTTATGGAAAAATGTTCTCTCGACAAGTATGGTACTGGAACGGTCCATGATGAAACAATGCCAGTAATTACTGACAAAAAAACTTGTGATATCCTGAACTCAATAGCAGTGTCTGACGTCAGTAACGAGTGTATCCACCACGTGTCCGGGTGACAGTCTGAACTCTCCTCCTAATGCTACCAGTGAGCCTTCTGTTACGGTCCAGAGGCAACTGCTGCCAATCCTCGTGCAATGCAGCTTCCAAATCGGCCACATTCTGTATAGGCGGATCCCTTGCTTACACACGACGTCCAAGAAAGTCTCAGATGTGTTCTAAGAGATTCAATTCGGGGCTCATTGCAGGACAAGGCAGCGTTGTAATAGCGTTGTTCTGGAGGAATGTTCTCATAGCATGGGAACGATGTGGCCTTGCATTGTCGTCCATAAATACACGGCGAGTAGCCAACGGGTGATTGTCAAAATGAGGCAAGACAACCGGATTGAGAATATCCCGGATGTACTGATGACCATTGAGATTCCCACGTACAGTCACCATATATAGTTTACAATCAGGAGAGAGGCATCCCCAGTTTATTACGGATCCTCCACCATAAGGAACAATAGGTCTGATGTTCCTGGGCACGTAAGCAGTATTTCTATGCCACCACATCCTCATGTGACCATCTGTGACGTGAAGCAGGAACCTACTCTCGTCTGACAATGGACTCACCTCCATGTCCTGAGATTCCAATGTTGTCGTGCCATACACCACTCCAAACGGCGTCTTTGATGCTAATCGGACAGAGCTGGACGCTTGATGACCCTTCTGCACCTCATACCCAGTGCTTTGAGACGGTTTTGGACAGTTCTTTTGCACAAACGCCTGTTGGGGAGCCAAAGCTGTTTCAAAACCCCACCTGAAGCAAAGGGTTCACGCCCGTAGAGGCGTGCCAGACTCCAATCTTCCCAAAGAGAGATCTTTTGTGTTTTTCCAGGCCTTCGTCGGTCCTTCACATCATTGGTTTGTTGGTGTTTTCGTACAAGTCTACTGATGACAGAATGACTAT
The DNA here is from genome assembly GCA_031216915.1 of Pictodentalium vernedei. NCBI lineage: Eukaryota > Metazoa > Mollusca > Scaphopoda > Dentaliida > Dentaliidae > Pictodentalium > Pictodentalium vernedei. Next base: position 348,467,016 of record CM062290.1, read on the forward strand.
AGCCAAGTTGCCTTCCAATAGCTTTGAATGACATGCCTGTTGTATGCATGCCAATGATTTGCCATCTTAGTGCCTCTGACAGTCTCTTCTTTGCCATGTCAACATTTACTGATAAAAGAAGTGACAAACTTTCTTGTTTTATATCCAGATATTACACGTGGAAGATAGTGTTTTGTGACATTCGTGGGAAGCATGCTTCACGTGGACGAGGGGATGTGTTTGGGGCTCGCTATCAACCAGAAACGTTATGTTTCACTAGATGAAATGTACTGCAAGACATAGCAATCATTAAAACTTAATAATCAGTAACAGCAACTTCACTGTCATGAAACATTTCAGGGGGTGCTTAATTAAGTTCCAAGTGTATAGTTAAATTTGAACAACCATTTCCTTGCATTGAATGACTCCGAGTCGCAATACCGGCGATGTTTACATTACCGGACAGGTTGTTCAAATTCATGAAATATCGAGTGCGGGTTTTGATAACTAAATAACGCGGCGAAGTGTTACACTACTTGACATGTAGTTCAAATTCATAATATAGTGTGAGCGAGGTTTGAAACTAACTTACACCATGTCCTTTGTTCAATCAACAAAACCCGTGGACTTGGGTATAACCAGTGACCAAAAGTTTTCAAATGGCGTCAGTAGTCTTTTATTCTATCGGGTATTTAAGTTGCACACATATCCCGAAAAGACAATAGAGCCATTGTGAAAGTATACGAAAACATGTTGGGAAATACTTAGTTCTAGTCGCGATATACACAATCTAGAGAGAACTAAAATCTTGCAAACTCTAAAACGCACCGTAACAGGGGCAAACGTCGCCCGCTGTTGTTTTACCTACAATCTAAATGTCAGCTATGAGGAAAATATATCACTACAGATTGCCGCTAAATTGTAGTAATCTAATTGCTCACTTGTTTAACACCTTATGTCCTCTCATTTCTTTTCTTTTGTTTTTCTTTTTTTTTTTTTTTTTTTTTTTGTTTTTGTTTCTCGCCATGAACTTGAAATAACTGATCTTCTTTTACCCGACTGACAAGTTTACAGATAGTGACGTCATGAAGTCCTTGTAATGCTCACGATTGCTTGGTTTGTGACACACTTGTCTTCGGATCCGACGACGACTGTTTCATTTTAGACGGAATCCAATAATATGTTCTTTACACCAGTACAACATGAGAGTGGGATGCCAGTGGTTTGCCTTCTCTGGGATGGGGGACGGAGGTCAGAGATCACGGTCAACAGATGTCACCTCTCCTTGACCAATCAACAACCTTTTCAATACAACACCCACCCTCTGTGTAAGTAGCATTTAGCCAGTTTGTTTATTCTAGTGATACTCTTTCATATCAGCGTGCAACCTTACTGTTATATCACACTCATCGTACAGTTCAGTGAATTACTACTAAATACCACAAAGATAGGTTATACACCCAACAAGTATTAACAATATTTTATCGCGATTATTGTGAGCATTCAACGTTACGCTATACAATACAGACATTGGGAAATGTGCAACGTACACCACTCGTGGAATCCAGCCTACGTGTTAGAACCTTATGTAAGAACACATCTGATTGGTCGTTACGCATATGAGCGACGTTAATGCTTCAACACAAAACAGTGCCAAGCAAGAATTTAAATAGACTGCCGAAGGTGATATTTTTCTTTAACCCTTTACCTAACGAATCGCCCGCATCCGCCCGCGTAATATGCAAATTGAGCAGTTGAAAAAAATAAATGTTTCAAAATATTTCAACAAAACCATATCGTGTGACCCCACATTGGAACGAGCTCATTGAGCTCGTTCCAATGAAGGGTCACATAATATGGTTTTGTCGAAATTTTTTGAAAAATTTAAAAAAAATATATTTAAAATAATAAATTTTGATATCGTCTGCGTTGTTAAAGGATTAATCGTGCTATAAATAAAGAACACAAAATAGAACACAGAACAGATTACGGTGGACAGGAATCAATTACTCTTGCTGGTGTTTTTCCTGTATTTCACGCGCGTCTTTGGCGCTCGTGAAATATAATAAAACTCCAACTCGAGTTGTAGATTCCAGTCTCTTGTACCACTTTCGTTACGTTCTATCGCAGTCATTACAAATGCACACACAGAATTTGATCTGGTCGTTTTTTTGCGCACAACACTGTTCATGTAAAAAAAGAAAAACAAACACGAAAGCATTATATTATATTTCATAAACAATTCTCATTTATTTTTCATGATTTAGTCTTGATTTGGAAATATTTCACTTTAAAAATATCTGACCGCCGGTGGAAAAGTATCGCGTGCAATCGCGATCCGAATCCATAAAAAGAACGCCTTTGTGATCACAGCAGTGTATGATATGGAAGACAAAATATAACAACGCTGACAAACTTTCAACTCACAAGTCACCAGGTTCCACTCGTATGTCCTAAAAGTCTGCTCGTAATTTTTGTACTTTTTCTGAAAATTATATTTGTCAGATGGAAACTCGAACGGCAATGTTAAAAGAACTGTGAAAAAAATCTTTTTGTCTCACAAAGATGCTTTCTTTGCAAGACAAGTTGTTGCACTGTGTGGAGTTTGCTTTAGCGATAAGAAAGAAGATTTGGAAAAATTAAAGGCATTTTAACATTATCATTTAGTATGTTGGGTTATTTGAAAAAGAACAAGTATCTGTTAAAAGACAAATGAATGGGGGCACGTCGATGGTGCACTTGTCTTCAACCAATGTGATCCCGCTTGTGCGGAGTTAGTATGTTGATGGGTCTGACAGTTGCTCGCCGCTGCTCGGTGGTCGTCTCACGGTATTCTGGCTTCCTCTATCTGTAAAACTGTCCGACACGAGATTACCCAGGCTGTCGTTAAACTTCAATAAAAAATACAAATGTCCTCGTGAAAAACTGATTTGAATCAATGCTTATAAAGGCCATAATTTTGTTACTTTTTGGACGCCTTTCGTTGATCATCAGCTTTGTTTCATTATCAGGTGCAGTCATGTCGTATTTGTGATTAACATTTAACCCTTTATCTAACATGAAAAGCAGACATTTGCACAAAAAATTCTTGACTGACTATTTTTTTTCATTTTTTGTCTCAAAAACATAGGTTATGACCCCTCGTTGGAACGAGCTCGACGAGCTCGTTCCAACGAGGGGTCATAACCTATGTTTTTGAGACAAAAAATGAAAAAGTAATGAAAATTAATTGGCGATTTTTGAGAATAGCGCTGCCCTGTTGTGTTTGTTACGTTTGGTAAAGGGGTAAACATGTATTCTTATTTTTAAAATCGATCTTCATTTTCCATTGTTCAGTTTGGGGCATCATTTCATTATCAGATGCCGTCCTGTCGTATTTGTGATTAACATTTAAATATATTCTTATTTTTAAAATCGATCTCGATATTTCCATTATTCAGTCTGGGACATGATAAAAACATATATTAATTATTTACAGACACAGGGAATTATAAAAGAGGTAGAGATGAGATATGGTGAATCACTTCTGGCGGTTAGACCAAGAACAAGCTTGGCCATCAAGCGAAGGATGAAACCTGCATTCCACAGAGATTATACATTATAAACTACCCGCATGGACATGCATTCCAATATATTCACAGGCGCACCTAACCCAAACAACAATCGAGGATAATCGACTAAGCGGACATGATTTGTGAAAGACCTGGGGTTATCCTGATGTGCGTACACCTGATTACCTCGCGTCACATGGAATGCCTGATATCAAATAGATAGGTGACACATCCAACTGACACTGAAGTGCATCAACTTCCTGCAAAATATGAGACAAAGGATTTCAGATTGTTATGTATGGACAGCCGTAAAGGCTATCGTACAGCAGACGTAATGTGAACGATGTTGTAAATTGAAATTAAATATATTTTTTTAGTTTACCACTCCTACAAACCACGTTGTCTGTAATTGGAGCATCGTTGTAAAGAACACAAAAACTGATAGGTGGCAGACCAATGTTCAAACCGAAAATAAACCCATTGCATCTAGTCCTCATTTTATTATGAAATTTACGAAACGGGTTCAGGAAATTTTGTCTGGATTGAGTCTTTGGCGAGGTCAAGGTCAGGGCCCTGCAAATCTCAAATTTCGCGAAGACTCGAGTCAGCCTAAGGATTTCGAATCGAGTCACAAATAGAGTATCACCGATCTTAATGCTGTTAAAATTGCACATTCTTACACAAAAAATATTGCAAGCCTCCACTGATGTACTTGATTCAACGGCAACTGTCTGTGTGAGCAGGTTGATCAAATCAAAAAAGCGGAATATTCCAGGAACGGAACAAAAGTAGTTTCGGGAGCGGAACCTCTTTGAACTCTTCTGTCGTCAGGTCTCTTGTGTAGGTCAAGGGTAGACACTTTTCAGAACATCTCGACGATTCGAACATTTCCGAATCAGCACCACCTGAATCAAATCAAATCGTCGCGACTATTTCGAATCGAATTGGAATAATTCTGATTCGATTCGAAATAGTCGCGACGATTTGATTTGAAAGATTTCTCAATTACCAATTGCAGACAATTACTTTAAAAAAAGTAATTAATTACAGGTAATTACAATTACAAATTACAATTACCCCAGCCCTGAATCGGATTTCAAAACTTCACACAGCCCTGGTCCAACCTGTTTTACTGGACGAGGTTCGTAAATTTCCCCAGGTTCTGTGGGCTGAAGATTCTGTTTATTACTTGATCCACACCCAGGTAAAGATGCCTAGTCGGACAGAAAACAAACCAGGTTACTTATAAAATCTCGGAGTACCTTGCTAAAAGGGTCTGAGCTTCTGTGCCGAGAAAGGTAGTCCCCGATGGTGGGGATATTTTGATGCATACAATCATAGCAGTTTATAGAAACAACAATAAAAAAACTCAAAAGCAACATTTATTCGAGACGAAGCATACAAAATGTGAAACAGACTAGTGTTCACGCCTTCAGGTGCCATTTTTTCCAACTACACTAAGCAGTTTTATTTGTCAATAAAACATCCCAAATTGGCTAAAAAATTGGCATCAGAAAAATTTTATACCACAGTTGTAGTGGTGAGAACTGTTGATAATAAAACAAACAAAGTGGTTATTTGATTACTTGCGACATAAGCAAACAAAGTGGTTATTTTATTACTTGCGACTCAAGGAAATCACAAAATTAAGACAGAGCTACAGCTTTTCGTGAAACACACAGACGCTTAAGCCTGTGATTGGGTCAAAAAAGTAAGGCCGGGTAATCGACACAATTGGCAGATAGGAGCTGATGTGACAGACCGGTTTCAGACACTTTATATGGTCATTAATAACTTTCTTCGGCACAGACTGCAAAAGCAAAAATCTGCTTTATCGGTGTTTGGCACCAAAATGTTTTTTATTACACGTCTCTTCTTTGAAATCCCCATCTACAGCAACACTAAACCACGCGGAAAATGAAAATCAGTTCCACACACATGTGCGGAACGGAAATTGTTGACTGACTATTTTTAAATAGAAGCAAAATTTCATTGGAATTTTCTACAAATCGTGCACCGTAATTACAATTTGAATCGCTAGCGATAGTTAAACACAGTAACACGGGTTTCCCATCGCAATTTGGTTGGCGATAAAATGCGTTCTTTTTGTTGATAGATCGTTCCCTGAGTTCCAATGTGTTCCATGTGCGTACTGGCACATAAAACGCATTGGAACTCAGGGGACGAGTTGTCAAATGAATTGCCGAGTGTCCTTCTAATAATTGCTTTTATAGACGTGAAGGCCTGTAATAAACACATATGCGGACTCTCGTTTTATCCTTCCGCACTGGCACCCATACAATATCGATTAACCCATTCATAACCGTGTGTTGTTCTGTGTATGTATGGCACAAAACCATTCAATATTGGCACTAGATAATTCTATACCAGTTTGGGCAATGGAACGTAGAGGCCGGTGGTATTTTCGCCTAAAAATGCGATTGCGTAACCTGTTTAGACCCAGAATGTTATTGAATAATCGTGTTTTTATACGCCAGTTTGAAAAACGGTCCTATTATCAGTATGTCCGTCCGTGTGTTCTTCCGTTAACATTTTTGGTTTCCGACCGATAACTCCAGTTTGCATCATTTGATCTCAAGCAAAATTGGTATGTGTGTTACCAACCTAGTAATACAGGCCAAGTTCGAATATGGATTCCGTCTAAATATTGTTACATGAGTTACGGCCCTTTTTTTACTTAGAATTCGACCTTCTGTTAACATGTTTGGTTTCCGACCGAGAACTCCAGTTTGGATCATTTGATCTCAACCATAGTTTGTATAATTCAAAATAGCTAACCTGACGAGCGTATTTAGCCACTCCTGGCGGTGCTCTTATTGCCACTTTTAAATATCCCGGATTTATCGCGACATGAAAATCGACTTTCGATAAAGTTATCTCCTTTGAAATTATTAGACGCGGAAGAAAGGTACAATTAAGATGGAAGTAATTGCCGAGAAAACACCTATGACATGTGTAGAAAATTAAGAAAAGTTTTCTTTTGTTACTTTTAATAAGCGAAAACAGCAGACTTGCGGAGTTGTCTGTTGTTTTCATTTATTAAAAGTGACATCAGGAAATTTGGCCTTTTTATGGCAAGCTAATTGGAAGCAACTGCTTTACAAATAACCCGTCATTGAGAATATCTATCAGTATAGCATCTTCCAACACTAAAAGTCCACTTTGGCTCTTTGTTTTGCGAATGTGTTTTAAAGTAATTTGCGAGTTTTTATTCTTCCCAGGAACAAAATTAGCCAATTTCACCTGCTAGACTTTTATGTTAATGGAAATGACAGTGTCTGTATTATATGTCACGATGCGCACGGTGTTGATATAATGAACAGGAAAGGTTACAGAACCCCCAAAAATGGTGACAGCATCGTTTTCTTATTTTTAAATGGGTTTCAACACAGAATATTAGTAAAACGTGTATAACCCTTTACCCAATGTAGACGATATAAAAGTTTATTATTTTAAATATATTTTTCAACAAAACCAAATCATGTGACCCTCATTGGAACGAGCTCGACGAGCTCGTTCCAAAGGGGGTCACATTATATGGTTTTGTTGAAATTTTTTTTAAAAAATAGTATTTTTTCAGCTGCTAAATTTGAACATTACTCGGGCGGATGTGGCCGATTCGTTGGGTAAAGGGTTAAAGCAATTTGGAGGAAAAAAATGTAGAAAGCCAGCCTCTGTGGTTTTATACTACACTTCTGAAGTGTGTAAAATGATGCATACATCGATGCTGCAACTTATATAACACTTCGCAATTTCAGTTTTATAGGAAATTACCACACCATTAGTGTTAACCCTTTACCCAACGTAACGGCCAAAACCGGCCAGCGCTATTCTCAAAACTCGCCAATGAATTTTCATTATTTTTTTCATTTTTTGTCTCAAAAACATAGGTTATGACCCCTCATTGGAACGAGCTCGTTGAGCTCGTTCCAATGAGGGGTCATAACCTATGTTTTTGAGACAAAAAATGAAAAAAATTAGTTATTCAAGAATATTTTTTGCAAGTGTCGTCTGCTTTTCATGTTAGTTAAAGGGTTGAATTGACTGATAGCTGTAGAAAATTGCGACGAGCTAACTTTCCCGTAAATCTCTTTAAGGACGAAAATTGTCAACCATGATATGATTTTGGTCGAAAACGAGTCAGATCCGGTGTTAATGTCGTGATGATAATCAATGAATTTATTTTTATTATATACTAGCCTGTGAATTTTCGCAAATTATCCATCGACTCGACTTGAAGGAACGCATCACGTCGACTTGAAGGAACGATCAGCTGATCTTTGTTAATGTTTTGAAACATACGCATTTGAGGTCGAATTGGATTGAATATTGTGCAATAAAATGTCTCGTAGCATATAATAAAAAAAGAAAATCTGCTCTGTTTTAGTCAGTGCCTGGAATTATCTCATGAGTGTGGACTTGAAAGTTTTATTTTACACGAGTGCTTGCGCGAGTGAAAAATAATATTTTCAGTTCCACACGATGAATTTTTTCAGAAGCTTCCTAAATGGAGTTACGCTTCGGCGCATGACGATATTCGTGTGGATCTGGAAGTATTATTTTCACTCGCTCAAGCTCTCATGAAAAGTAAAACTTCCATGTCCACACTCATGAGATAATTCCCGATATTCACTAAAACAGTGTAGATATCCTCTATGTATGCATTTCCCACCTAGTAAATATGTCTCACTTTAAATAATTATTGAGAGTGTTCTCCAACAAACCTCAAATTGCAAACAACACAATTTGTTAAATTTGCAAGCTGAGATGAGAATGGTTAATTATAACCCATCACGTCGGTGACTGATGCATGTGCCTCAACTGTATTCCTCTTCATATTAATGGAAAAACTGAAATTCCTAGTAGCAATGTTTTCCCATATAATGCGAGTGGACATTTAACTAATTTAGTCTTATTTGACAGAGCTCAATGAGTCAAATTCTTAGTTGCATTAAGGGAAAAATTTTCAGATTGAAATTTTAATAATATATCGACATGGGAGTGCAGAAAGCTAATATGTCCGCAGTAAAAATCTGATGGCACTTAGGTGGGAGGGAGCGGTTTATCTCCATATCTATACCGCTAGTTATATATATGCAGCTATATATATATATATGCAGCTATGACATGAGATTCTAACAAACGGAGTTCATATAAAAATGGGTAAAAATATCGTCGTGTGAGAACGATAAGTTTCTATTTTCTACTGGAAGATAGAACCTTATGGTTCTCATGCGACGATATTTTCCGTCATTTTTCACCTATTTTATCATATAAGTATAATGTATATCGTTTCAATTATTTTATAATGGAATAGTTTTTAGTATAAAGCTGCTGTGGCATGTGTGTGCTGTGACAAAATCGAATCGTTAAGAATGTCAACACATTTTATGTTAATTTCAGGACCGTAACTTCTGGGTGTGTGAGGGTGTCACACACCCCAAAACTCTCCCGGTCATTTTGTCGAGCGGAGGTTGGGCAAGAAATTATGAAATACCAAGTTGAACAGACTTCCTTGCTTGCCTGCCGAAAATATACTCACACTTTGGTGTTCTCAGTTGGGAAAAATCTCTTGCTTGCCCGACAAAAATACACTCTAAAATCAGTTGGGTTAAAAATCTACCCAAATCAACTGGATTGAGTAAATATAAAGCCAATTGGTTCATACTTACTCAACCCAGTTGATTTGGTTTGATTTTTAATCCAGTTAATTCTTGCGTGCAGAATAGAAAGTGCAATAAATGTCCGACTCATTATATCGGTAGAATTCCACATCCAAGGAGAGAGTACATATTATTAGTTACACAGTTTGTTGGTGGCCTAATATGGTATATATGGTGTCAGTTAATTTCATATTGGACGAGAGCGAAGCTCGAGTCCAATATGGAATTAACTGATACCATATTAGGCCACCAACAAACTGTGTAACGAATATATCTTACCGACTGCTGCATCGATGCACAGAACAAATAACAACAGCGATCAAACTTAAATGAGAGAATTCTCACAATGTGTTCACGTGTCTTTGCCATGTTACAATTTATGGGAGAGTGCCTTCAGGCTCTCCCCCATAAATTGTAACAAGGCAAATTCATACATACCAAACAGTTTCATTTCAAAGGTAACATGACACACATCCACAGAATATGAAGCCTTTTAAGTTGCCTAACCTGCACTTCAGACCAAATATGGGCTTCCAACACTCAATCTTTCAACTTGAAGCGTTTATCGGCTGCCGCCATTTTGAATAATCAATGAACAAAGGGGAGATTACCCATAGCTGTCAGCGTATATTGATGTTGACAGGCAGTATATGGTTTTATATGCAGTCTGCATGTGACGTCTTCGAACCAATGAAATTCCCAGATACTTGTAGGAGGTAAGATATTAACAAATATTTTTATGGCCATGACCTGTTGAAAGCACCCAGATGATCGGTCACCTCTACCTAGCTGGTATGTAATAAACAGCACAGTCATAAAACTCTAATAAAGACATTGTAATGAAAGTATTTTTATCAATGGAAAGTATATATATATAAGTCTTTGATAAAGACAATTGGGTACATTCGAAATAGCTGGGTGAGATGACCGAACTGTCGAGCACCGACGTCCTACACCCACCCCCCGCCCACCCCCCCCCCCACCCCACCCCAAAAAAAGTTAGTTACGGCCCTGTTTAATTGCTCATTCTGCTGGTATCCATATGTACATAAATGTATTGTTTTATAGTTTTTTGTCTTTAGTTCAAAATAAAATACTGTAGATTTTTATTTTAGAAGTATAAATAACTACAGATAGACCATTATCGGTTATTACGTACAAATCATTTCACGGTAGAACTGTTCATTTAATAAATAAAATTTTGTGATTTATTGCTTTGGCAATGCAGGAAACACCCTTCCTCCAGTCAGAACATTTTTGTCTCGATTGGAGTCGTACATATCGGCTCGCTGTTGCTGCTGATCATGCACTTGCTTAAGAGACTAGGTTTGGTTTCTGGATTTATGTCGCACAAATAGTCGTGCATACAAACAGACGACTGTGTATGGTAGCCGATTCCAGTAGTTGCGAGGCCAGCATGACCAGTTTGGAGTAAGCTAAGAAATTCAACACAGATCCACGGCTAATGAAGGTCAAACTATCGGGAGCGTAAAAGATATAATTTATTGCTTACATGGGAACTCTGTACCTGGTATCATCGTGTTTTAAATTGCATAATGCAATTGCGTCCGGGCACGTGGTGTCATGATGTTCGCAAAACCTAAAATTAAAATTCACCAATATTGTGACAGGATTTTTTGTGGGTATAAAAGCTATTGGTTCTACACTGAGTTATATAAGCTAAACCGCTTTGCCCTCTTCAAGTTTGACCTATCATCCCTTTAAAGCTTGCTACGTAACGCATTCCTTGCCTTGGTTGGAACCCAGTTTTCTTTACACTCACAATTATTGTCATTGTAAAACTGTTAGTTAGTATATGCAAATATACAACCAAGTGTGAACCAGAGGCGGAGCCACGGATGCGGGAGGTGGTAATTCCATCTCCAAACACACACTTTTCGTGAAATATGTCACTCTTTTAGGCATACAATTCATGACCAAAATGCATTTATTCTAGCCTTGATATATCTTAGGGCATTTTTCTATAGCTATGTCTCCACTTTCTGTGTGTTTTTAAGTCTTAACCCCTTGAACACGAGAGACCACTTTTCTGGCCCAGAAACATGATACTTGATATTTTAATTAAGCAGGATGGCTGCTACGTGACGGTGTGGAGCAGACCAATCAATATTTTCAACGTGCAGCCCAAAGGCTGCATGTTGAAAATATTAATTGCTCTTCCCCAAATAATGAATATGAACTCTTTCAATTGCTGTCATTGAACTGACATGGACGATACCACCAAGGTCCAAAGAATTAAAAAAGTACTCTGTTCCACATATCTCATCTTTGCTTCATGTTTCGTTGACATTTTCTACCTTTTGTCAGTTTATACCAGTTCATTCCTTATCATATTCCAGTTGCCACAAATGCACATTACTACCCCACTTGCATCTCAGTGGACATGCATATCTTTAACCTAAGCAAATGGTAGAGACTCTTCTGTCTTTTTTGAAAAAGGGTCCGGAGATCATGCCATTGGAAAAATTTGCGTCATGGGGTCTCCAATTAGGAACTTCGTTTTGGAGAGAAGAAACATACAAAAGACTAAGAAAATGTAGATTTGAATTGAACAGATTACATTAAGACCGATTAAATAGCAACTGTATGTATATTACAAGTAAGTTTTACAACAAATGTCGTTTGGAATCATGTTCACCCCTGTCCCTGTAGTTTCTATAGAACTGCTCTTATAGTATTAAAGAAGAACTTATCATTTGCCTTTGAATTCAGACAGTTTCTAAGTTTCGTAAAGTGAGCAGTTTAAATTTAATGCACAACTGATGTCCCGAACTAGGTGGTCATAAGGCCTTGGAGAACCAAAGATTTAAACATATGTTCGAGTGGGGACTGAGATTGGAAAACTTGGGGTTGGAAATTGGGGAAAATCATGCCCAAATGCCTTTAAGAAAAGGTCTCCTAGTCGGCTCCTGAAGACACTAACAGAATTTTATATTATATTATTTTCAACGCATGGTGTTGAAACAATAATCTGTAGTATTTAGTTCGGAAAGGTTACTGTTCGTAGCATCTCTGCCCTGAAATAAACTCACTTGACATCATACGAGACTACTTATAACCTGAAGGTATATAACACTTCCGCATCTCACGTTGTTAATTTGCTATAAATGTTAGTTCTTCCTTCAAGCAATGATTTTTGTGGGAGGAAGATCTCTGTTTTAAAATTGCTACGTTTATATTGATTTCTCGTAATAAATAATTTTGCAGATTTACTTCATGGTGCAGAGAAGAAGTCTGACCCTGAGAATTCCTCAAAAGTTGCATGAGTCGGATGTTACGCTCACTTTTGTAATAACTGACGAGTTTCGTTATAGCTCCCACGTTTGTAATAGAAATTCCCAGGTTTTGTAACAGCTGACCACCTCTGTAATAAAATCGCCGGGTTTTGTCAGAAACCGAGTCACCAGTTTTCTTATAAAAAGCGACAGGTTTTGTCATAAAAACTCTCACCGCTGTCTTCATGGAAATCAACAGCTTTTGTCAGACTTTACTTTTTTCCACTCGCGTCAAAAAACTGTTAGCCCTTAGTTCAACTAACCCTCCGTATACCATCGTGTTGCTGCCTTGGGTAGTACGTAATTTTAGATCACGTATAATTGTTGGGTGTGTGTAGTTGGCAGGTGTGGCGTACTGTTAGCCCTTGTTGATATGTACTCACTTTATGCCTTTAACTGCCTGGTTGCTATGAACAGTATGAGATGGTAAGCCATGTGGTGGTGATGGGTATAGTAGATCCTCTTGTATGGTAGTACAGTACGAGCTGTTTGTACCCATTTTGGTCATATTAACCATGAAGACATCCATTGATATATTTGCAGCCGTTTACTGTACCATACTTGGGGGAGCTCTGCTATTTCTCTACAATTTGATTATCATAGGCAGTGCTTCAGTAGCGTAGAACAGCCTTCACAATTCTTAGCTCCTATATGGCTCCTTTCGGACATACGCTCTTAGAACATACCTTTCAAGGTCCATATAGCGTCTATACTATAGGTTTCATGTTTTGGGGGATTTTGTGTACTGAAGACAGTTGTGATATAAGGATTGGAGTTTTAGGGACTGGTTCTACAACCACAACAACTACAACACTAACCACTACTACATCTACCAAGAAACCTACACCAACTACTACAACACCATACAGCTACTACATTAATCTATTCAGCACCAACAAGAAGAACACCAACAACTTCTATACCAACAATCTCAATTACAACAACAACTATTACACCAATAACCACTACAACAACCACTACTACACAATCGCCATGGCCGAAAATCCAACTACTACTACATCAGAATGTGCTACACCACTTGTGAGTCTTCTAAAAATACTGTCGTACACTCAAGAACAATTGAATTGTGGGGAAATGGTATAAAACTACCTGGTGTTATAATATATGGCTCTATTAGGTTAATGGATGTCCCCAGGACTAAAATGTACTATATTATCACCCTAGACAACCAAGCATACCATCACAACATAACAGGGGCTACCATTACATACTACTTCTTAATGCTAGCGAAAAACAGTAATATCCTACAAAACCTGGTGAAATCTACGACAAAAATGGTGAGATTTTTATGACAAAATCTGTCGATTTTTATAATAAAACTCGTGACCTCCGTTTATGATAAAACATGGCGATTTCATTACAAAAGTGGTAGGCTGTGGCAAAATCTGGCGAGTTTTATTACAAAGGTTGGCTATGATTCGTCAGTTATTACAAAAATAGGCGTGACAGGAGGGAAAATACCAATATGGTGGCAGGCAGACTGCATATAAAATTTAACATGCCGCTTGTTTTCTTCAATATACATCATGGCAATCCTTCAGCCACGTATCTGCCCGATTACTTCCAAATAGGCACTTTAACCCTTTACCCAACGTAAAGGCCGAAACTAGCCAGCGCTATTCACAATCATCATCATTCAATTTTCATTTTTTGGTCTCAAAAACATAGCTTATGACATCTCATTGGAACGAGCTCGTGGAGCTCGTTCCAATGCGGTGTCACAAGCTATGTTTTTGACGTAAAAAATTAAAAGAGTTTTTCCAGAAATTTGTTTGCAAGTGTCGTCGGGCTTTCGTGTTAGGCGGGAGCCCGGTGGCTCAGTGGTAGACTGTTGGACTTCTATGCTGGAGATCCCGAGGCCGATCTCCGTCCGGGACGGCCCGCGTTGTGTCCTTACGCAAGGCGATTTATCCCGGTTGCCTACATGGTGGCACGATGACGCCGTGTCGTACTGTACGTCGATGGTGCATATGTCTTTAACCGCTGTAACCCTCTTGAGCGGAGCTTAAACAGAGTTAGAATGTTGAGGAGCTGACAGTTGCTCGTCAATGATTGGTGGTTCTCTCCGGATACACCGGCTTTTTCCACCCGTAAAACTGTCACGGTCACGATTAGCCACTGTGCATAAGTATGTGACCTTAAACACCAATAAATAAATAAATTTCGTGTTAGGCAAATGGTTACAACACTGTGATTCACCTTTGTTTATAATTGTGAACGGAGAGACTGTTAACTATACGTGGAAGCTCATTACAATGCATACAAGCTATTATTAAAAGCCGAATTGTTCGGAACTATGTCATAACAAGTGGGGTGAGTAGAATTTTAAACCCAAGTTTTATCATTTCAAAACTAGAATCATGACTATTCATACTTTTCCAAAACTCTAAAACTGATCCCGCATACGATCTCTAACCGTTGTCTCCTTTTCACCATATCCTTATTCCAGGTAAGTAACGTTATTTATTTATCGACAGCCTGGGTCACCTCGTGTCGGACAGTTTACAGGTGGAGGAAGCCGGAGTGCCCATAGAGAACCACCGAGCAACAACCAGCAACTCGTCCCCTGAGTTCCATTGTGTTCTATGTGCCAATTGGCACATAGAACACATTGGAACTCAGGAGACGAATTGTCAGACTCCCCAACATACTAACTGCGTACAAACAGGGCTAGCATTGGTTGAAGACAAGTGTAGAATCGACATGCAGTAAGCCTTAGTGCACAGCGCCACCGTGCCCATGCACACGTGATTAAGTAGCATCTTTCCGATAATGCAACTAGGAATTAAACCAATTCAGATGCGTTCGTCAGTGCTCATTGAGCTCTGCCAAATAAGACTGAATTGGCTAAATCGTTAGATGCATTATGGGAAAACTTCGCTGCTTGAAATTTCGGTGGTATTTTGAAATCATACCAGTAGACTGGTGTCAGCTGAGAACGCTTCTGGAACAACTGAAACATATTCCTCAATAGTATTGCCGCTTTGACACCGCAACTGCTGCTGACTTCTTTTTTTCTGAAGACCAAAAGTGGACATTTACTCCGTCACTGATTGACAACCAGTACGTGAAAAACGATCAGCTTGAAAAGAATCTCATTTTGGAATAAACAACACAACTAAACAGGTAAACAATAAGCACAGAAGAACTGGACATTTTGTTTGCGACTAAATTACTTTAAACTCTGTCGAAAGACTGGTGCTAATGTAAGAAGAACATCTTTTATTTTTTTTATTTTTATTTTTATTTTTTTTTTTTTTGCTTCTAGTTTCTTATATTATTAATTGTCGACTTCTTCTCCTCGATCCTGCGGAAGGCTTTATTCTCCCATCTTTGCATTTTTGGACAATTTCTGAATTGGATGCGAATCATAATGAATAGACCTTCTGACAGTTTCCCAACCTCCACCCGACTTGTCAGCCAATGTTTATGTTTATTACGCCGATTTTGACGTTTGATCTTACAATGAATGTCCATGATGCGCCAAAAAACAAGTATGTTGTATGTATATCTGAGAGAGGTAATACAAATCTGTATACTGCAATCGCAATATTCAAGCGAATGATTAGTTATGATTGTTCATGTTACTATTTATAGAACATTACAAGCTTTCGAGGGGCCTGTGCGAGAGAATGTATGCGTTACAATACATGAAAAGAGAAATCCCATCGTTTTATGGTTAAGTATGTGCATCATTGAAATTTGGAACAACACATTGTTACAGAGTCCGGTGTATTCGGGTTGGAATGTTGAACAGATGAGGCCATCAGGTTTATCTGGTGATGGAAAAGGCAGTCACATACAGTTTTGATCGAAGCGACCAACGTTTTATGCGTCTGAAAATAAATTATGAAATGAAAACGCAAGTTAATCAAGTTATTCATTGAGAATTGTAAGATATATCTGTCATAGCCATTATATTTATATACAGAATGTTGTTTAACCCTTTACCCAACGCAGACGATATCAAGATTTATTATTTGAAAAATCTTTTTTTTTACATTTTTCAAAAAATTTCAACAAAACCATATCATGTGACCCCTCATTGGAACGAGCTGGACGAGCTCGTTCCAAAGAGGGGTCACATGATATGATTTTGTTGAAATTTTTTGAAAAATAATATTTTTTCAGATGCTAAATTTGCATATTACGCGGGCGGATGTGGCCGATCTGTTGGGTAAAGGGTTAAGAATCTCATTCTTGTTTCTAAGGCCATATCTCTACTCGTCGAGATATGGCCTTAGAAAAAGAGCATGACTCTTATACGTTTTGTACAGAAACAGAGTGATGATATATTCATGTTATCACATAATCACCACCCGGTAGCTCATTACAACAAATATCGTTCACAGCACATCTAGTACTGGAATGACGTCATGTTAACGTCGACGTGATAACGTTGTGAGTGAGTTGGTTGCGGGAGTAGAATTGAATTAATCTTCTCTTATTTTTCATTATCTATCTACCTAATACAAATAGCAGACAACATTTGCAGAAAACATTTCCTGAACAACTAAATATTTTCATTTTTATCTCGTTGAGCCGTTCCATTGAAGGTCATACGCTATGTTTTGAGGCAAAAATAAGATTTGTATTTTTGTAACAGCGCTGACCAGCTTTAGTCGTTTTAAAAGGTTAAATTACACATTATGTTATAAAAAGAATCTAAAATTTGTCACGATTTTCATGAACTTTCTGAACCTCGTTCACAAAAATCAACCTGAGCCTCGGTAAACCTCGGCTCAGTGCGATTTTAGTGAACTCGGTACAGAAATTTCATATGAAATCACGACTCATTAGATATCCTCTGTGTCTGTTGCTTCAATTCAGAGCACATTTGTTGCAAACTGTCGATAGAGAGCGAGATGAATTCAAATTGAATTTATTTTGTCCCCTCTCGCTTCCAATGAAATTAACCAAATTCAGTATCTAAGTTAATTTTTTCAACTTCATGACTGGGTTTTCAACATTCCGATTTAACATCATTAAGTCCGGATCTAAACGAAGTTTCAATATCTTTACTTGTAGTTTCAGCTTTTGCGAGAAGTTCGTTTGCAATAACTACAGCATGGTAAGCATACACTTACAAAACGGGCCGATCAGTTAATTACAGACTCTTTGTCTGGTAAACTACAATCCCACAAACCAACAAACCTGTATGGCATATCTTCAAAGACAGAATCCTTCGGATATTTCTGCCCATGGTCACAGAAACTATTTTCTGAATAATTCGTTAAACGAGATAAACTTCTTACGAGCAGGGAATTGGAGCGCGGTGGTAACTGCGGTGTTCGATCCCCGCCAGGGGTAACTGCGGTGTGTCCTTGGACAAGGCACTTAATCCCGTTTGCCCACGTTCGGGCACGCTGACGCTGTGCACTAAGGCGTACTGCACGTCGATGGTGCACTTGTCTTCAACCAATGCTAACCCTTTTTGTGCAGAGTTAGTACGTTCGGGGAGTCTCACTCCCCGAACATACTAACTCTGCACAAAATGGGTTAGCATTGGTTGAAGACAAGTGCACCATCGACGTGCAGTACGCGCGCGGTGGTTCTTTCCGGGTACTCCGGCTTCGTCCACTCGTAAAACTATCCGACACGAGGGAGAGCGGTGGCTCAGTGATAGACTGTTGGACTTCTATGCTAGAGGTCCTGAGTTCGATCCCCGTCCGGGACGACCCGCGTTGTGTCCTTGGGCAAGGCACTTTATCCCGATTGCCAACATGGGGGCACGATGACGCTCTGTACTAAGGCGTACTGTATGTCGATGGTGCACATGTCTTCAACCGCTGTAACCCTGCTTGAGTGGAGCTTGAACAGAGTTAGAATGTTGAGGAGCTGACAATTGCTCGTCGATGCTCGGTGGTTCTCTCCGGGTACTCTGGCTTCCTCCACCCGTAAAACTGTCACGGTCACGATTAGCCATTGTGCATAAGTATGTGACCTTAAACACCAATAAATAAATAAATAATTTTAAATAAATAAATAAATAAACCCGACACGAGGTTACCCTTTCTGTCGAAAGTGTCGTTAAACCCAACAAAATAAATAAATAATAAATACGAAGAGGGAATATGGCTTGACAATCGTCGTTAACACCTTTCCTCACACAGCCGTGACAAGCCGTGACACAGCCATGACATTTGCAAACAAGATTTTTCACATAACTAAAAAGAATTAATTTTTTTCTCGAAAACATAGCTTATTGCTCGACCCAATAAGAATCATAAGCTATGTTTTGGAGTAAAATTTGAAAGAAGAATAAAATTTGAATGTCGATTTTTGAATAGTGCTTGTTACTTTTGAATGTGTTAGGCAAGAGGTTAACTTTTTTGAAACACGATATACCATTAATGTCACCAATTCATGCTGGAACGTCTGGAGTACGATTTCCACAAAATAACGGTAACACAGAAACATGATCCACATAACTGCATTTTATTAGTAGCTGTATGGCATATAATATTGATTTTTATCGAATACATATACAGCACTTTTTGGCTACGTCCACCCTTTTACCTATACATGGGGCCTGTATTCTATTTTTGATTTGTTAAATAACTACAGACTTATCCATTTAACATTGTTTCCACACTTAATTTTTTTTATTAAAACATGGACTGATTGAAGGGGGAAACATTTACAATGGGCAGCGGCGCTTCCGTTAGCGTAAGTATTACCATATAACGTTTATTCAGTCATAATCTGCTTGGAAGAAGACAAAGGCTTCGGTATATTTATCTCACTTTCGTAACTAAGATAGATTCATTTGTGATTGAAGCTCGTTTTGTCACATTCTTCTGTTGAAACGCAAGCAGTGGGTTGTTGTATAACGGTATGCAAAAAACCGGAGACGGTGGAAGTTCGATAAAAGTGGAGAAGCATAAATTTTCAAGGCTACCATAGTTCGGCTCAGTGGGAGAAATGTTACAATAGTATATCGGTAACTGTACCTTGACACACTATGCTGTCTCATTTAGATGAGCATGCCGCGGTGTGGTCACTGTCCAATCCACGTCTTCTGCGCCAACCATCTTCCAAACCGAAGGCTACAACCTAGAAGAAACGGACCGAAGCGACCGAAGGTAGGATTCCTTAGCCAAATGTTGTTTGGATTTGAAAATAATATATTACAGGAATGCCTGTATATCGGCACGTTTGCATACGCCCATTTCAACTCATTGTGTAACCACGCAACATGTCTGTGAAAACAAGTGGAGGGGCACGTGTCCCTGTGCCCCGCCCTCTCCCCCCGCTGGTTCCGCTGCCTCTGGCAAAAACCAAGAGATATAATAAAATAGTAAGTCATATTCTAATGAAACATATAGCACGAAATATTTCAATAAACGTAACAACTACATAATTTTTAAATGTAAAATGAAGAATATTTAAAGAAAATTTAGTACATAAAACAACCCACGCTGTTACCCACAGGATCTCAAAGAACATCTCCTAACTTTTTTAAGAAAAAATAGTAAATATTTGTTGGCAAACATTGGTTCCAATATTAGTTGTTTGAAGTATTTTAACCAGAAAACTCGGCCCAGAACAACAAGGATGAAATCAGCTCCTCATGAGGGATCACAAGAATGTGTTTGAGGCGAAAAATGATAATCGATTCTATTAGTTATCCTTGTGTTTAGCAGGGTGTATGGGAATTTACACCGGTTTAGGAAGTAATACACCCTGAGGCGAAGCCGAAGGGTGTATGAGTTCCCGGATCTGTGTAAACTCCCATACATCATGGGAAACACAAGGATAACGGATTTATTTCCAAGAAATTTGGTGTTTGTACTTTGTAAGTTTCTTAATAAAACCAGACAAATATGGATGTCATTGGAACTGGCTCAGTGAGCCAGTTCCAATGACATCCATATCTGTGATATTTTATTGCACGTGAATATTAAATTACCTGTATTTTTATTTTTGTTCTAACATAACCGAGAGGAAGGTATGAATTAATAATTAAAAATAGGTAGTTTTTAGCTGTATAGCCTGCTATTGTGTATTCTTTTTTTACACCGTGGTTAACCACGATGTAAAAAAAGCTACTGTGGATTGCAAGTTACACAGTGCCGCTCAGCCAATCAAAATGCAGTATTTTATTTCATTTGGAAATAAGATAAATTATTTATTATTATTATTTAGTGAATTAATTTACGGTACACATAATACTAAAGCAAATACAGTAAACACATTGAAAATAAATTAGAATGGCTTTGTGAGAAAACTCGGTAGTTTTTCTTCTTCATTGTTGCTATGCATACAACAATCATGCTGGTCATGGTTGGTCCATTTCGGCTCCTTCAACTATCTTCCAACCCGAATGTTGAGGTTTGAAGATGATTAAAGTGGAACAGACCGAAGATGAACTTCGTTGGCAAAATGCAGTTACACAGACTCTCGTCCCAGTTGATTTGGGCCCATTTTAATCCAATTGGCTTCATGATGTATATGGAAAGCTTTTTTGTTAAAAAATTGCCCCTGCTCCCCGGGACTCATGCCCCCAGGCTCTCAAGCCACCGGTCTAATTATGTAAGGAATTCGACGCTGTTGTGGCTTAGAACCAGTCTAGTCATCAAATAGTACATCGCCAAGGTTTAGAATCACTCGTCTCAAATATTTTAGTCGATCAGAAAGGCGAACTATCGGTTCGCTTTTTCGGCCAACTGAAATATCCAAGATAACTGAATCTGAAATATAACATAAACATTCATTTTCTTTGAATAAACGCAAGAAATATTTCTCAATAGATACTTTACTTGACAGATTTTTAATGGCATTACCAAATTCATTAAAGATGTTTGTTAAAGAATTATGAATGGTGTCTCGCCGCAGCAGTTGTTTTTTTTAATTACGCCACGCATTTCCACTAATTGTGCTAATTTCTTGATGGTTGAAATGTGAATTAAATACTCACTGATTGAAATATCTATAAGTGGAGCACGCAAATATAATAATGATAATAACACTTTGGTCGGCCGCTGATTTGTCGCGGTTCTCGGGCGAGGAGGCCTTGGTTACCCCCTGTGCTCCCAACTGCCTCCCTATTCCCACGCTTCTTCTCTCCTCCCAACACTCGGAGATGAACTGCTTGATGACTGCCCTTGCCCCAATTTTCCCAATCTCTCCGATTAGCATATTAACCCTATCCTTTGAGTCTCCTACTAACCATATGTCCTTCATTCTCCCATCCCACTTCCCCATTAGACTCCCAGTAAATATTATTCTTTTAGACTGGTATTTTGGGCATTCTAGAAGAAAGTGTTCCAGGGTCTCCACCACGCCTAAATTACACATCTGGCACTCTTTTTATTGTTTTTCCCAAATTTTTCCCTTCAGATCTATGGACCGCGACCTCAGCTTGAACAACAGTGCCCCCCCCCCCCTCCCACCCCCTCCAAAGGTGCCATCAGGGTACTCTTCAAAGCAGGCTTCTCTTTCTCACGCAGGCCACCCAAAGACCTCTTTGTTTTGACCCCCTCTCGCCAATTTAGGTTACCATCTTCCATGACCCATTCTCTGACGATTTTTTACCCTGGTTTGCTCCTACGTCTAGGTCCGAGATCTTCAATGAGTAGTTCTATATTAGCGCCCCCACTTGGATCATCCACCCTGTCTTGATATTTGAGTTGAAAATACTCTGGACCATTACTTCACACCAACGGGTGTCGGGGAGATTTACCAAATAATTAAGATAACCGAGTTTCAACATATTTATACCTTTGAGTGAAGGATTACATTGCACCAAGGGTAGTCTGCGCGCAAACTCTACTAAAAGTGGGTAAACAAACCGCCCACAACAGAGTCGGGTTTATTACGTAATTAGACGGATGGTCTGAGAGCTTGCCCTACCTCTGGTTCTGTTTCCTCTGGAAACGATAGACTACATTGTACTGTTGCAATCAAAACAAAGCCTCACTGAATTATCTTCGTTCAACATTAATCAGCTGTAAACCTGGTGCAGCACTTTTGGGACATGGTTGTCGGAAATGGTTTCACTTGTTTCGAGAATGGTAGATTTGACAGCTGCATCGCTTTAGTAGTGTTTGCATCTGCCACGTGAGAGTATCAGATATGGTTCCGGTGATTTGATGAAGATGTGTTATATTCTATATGTAACGATCATTTTAACCCTTTACCAAACGAATCAGCAGTTTCCGGCCACGTAATTTACAAATTAAGCAGTTGAAAAAAGTATATTTTTCAAGAAACTTCAACAAAACCATATTGTGTGAACCCTCAGGTCACATGATATTTTTATGTTGAAATGTTTTGAACAATTATAAAAAAAGACAATAATAAAAATAATGAATTTTGATATCCCATGCGTTGGGTAAAGGGTTAATCAAGAGATCTCATCTTTAATTGTATTCATGACTGCTTCACCACACTTTCTTCTGTTTTCGCTGCCCACCAGGTACAATTTCACTCGTCATTTATCGCTGCAATTCGACTATAGTAGTATGTCTCGTATGTTTCACCCCAATTCTGGATGATCTCATTTGGATGATCTCATGGACGTCATAGTCACGTGACCCAGTGGCGCCATGTTGTGTTGTCATGGTAACCCGCGTGAGCGGCCATGCTGTGGCGTCATCTCCATGGTGATACGTGGTGTTAGTGCGCATGCGCAGCGCATGTTGTTAGGGTGATACGTGTTTCCGTCGTCCATTTTGTATACTAGAGGCCGCCATCTTGGTTTCTACGGTAGCACGTCATTGCTGTGTTACGTAAACCCTTCTTATAGGACATGGGTATGTTCGGAGGGTATGTTCCTTTGTACACGAGTATTTTCTGGAACGACTTCCTTGGATAATTACCACAAACAACCCGACAAGTTTTACTATTTCGAATTCTTTCAGAATTCTCTGTTTCTATCTATATATGCAATAGTTTTCCTCTACCTTGCCATGTTCCTTTGTTCTGGATTATACTCCAGTAGCGTAGAAGAGCCTATTAGTTGGAACAGTTTACCTTATTATTACTATATTTAGCAATTTCTGGTCTATTCTTGTTAGTTCTGATCCTATTCCAAGTATTCTTGTTGTTTCATTTATCTAGATCATTTATATAAATTATAACTAACCATTGATTTCCCATAATCTGTATGCAGAGTTATCTCTCTTGTGTATAATAAAAGCCAGGCACCCAAATTTCGGCACCCCTTTTAGG
Source organism: Pictodentalium vernedei (assembly GCA_031216915.1). NCBI lineage: Eukaryota > Metazoa > Mollusca > Scaphopoda > Dentaliida > Dentaliidae > Pictodentalium > Pictodentalium vernedei. The sequence continues at coordinate 348,490,722 of CM062290.1, forward strand.
AATCCCATTTGGAGAATCCCTCTTTTCTGAAATGAGGATAAGAGTCGCAATAAATTAAACCTCATTGAGGGATTTTTAATACGACTCTTATCCTCGTTTCAGAAAAAAAGGGATTCCACAAATGGGATTCCTAAAAACGGGTGCCGAAATTGGGGTGCCTTCTGGAGAATCCCTTTTTTCTGAAATGAGGATAAGAGTCGTATTAAATATCCCTCAATGAGGTCTAATTTACTACGAGTCTTATCCTCATTTCAGAAAAAAGGGATTCTCCAGAAGGCACCCCAATTTCGGCATCTCTTTTTAGGAATCCCATTTGTGGAATCCCTTTTTTCTGAAATGAGGATAACAGTCGTATTAAAAATCCCTCAATGAGGTTTAATTTAATACGACTCTTATCCTCACGGCAGAAAAATAGGATTCAACAAATGGGATTCCTAAAAAGGGGTGCCGAAATTGGGTTGCCTTCTGGAGAATCCCTTTTTTCTGAAATGAGGATAAGAGTCGTAGTAAATTAGACCTCATTGAGGGATTTTTAATACGACTCTTATCCTCATTTCAGGAAAAAGGGATTCTCCAGAAGGCACCCCTTTTTAGGAATCCCATTTGTGGAATCCCTTTTTTCTGAAATGAGGATAAGAGTCGTATTAAAAATCCCTCAATGAGGTTTAATTTAATACAACTCTTATCCTCATTTCATAAAAAAGGGATTCTCCAAATGGGATTTCTAAAAAGGGGTGCCGAAATTGGGGTGCCTGGGAATATGGCCATTGGATATAGGCTTTTATTATACACAGGGGAGATAACTCTGCATACAGATTATGGGAAATCAATGGTTAGTTATAATTTATATAAATGATCTAGATAAATGAAACAACAAGAGTACTTGGAGTAGGGTCAGAACTAACAAGAATAGACCAGAAATTGCTAAATATAGTAATAATAAAGTAAACTATTCCAACTAATAGGTTCTTCTACGCTACTGGAGCATACTCCAGAACAAAGGAACATGGCCATGGCCAGGTAGAGGAAAACTATTGCATATATAGATAGAAACAGAGAATTCTGAAAGAATTCGAAATAGTAAAACTTGTCGGGTTGTTTGTGGTAATTATCCAGGGAAGTCGTTCCAGAAAATACTCCTGTACAAAGGAATATACCCTCCGAACATACCCCTGTCCTATAAGAAGGGTTTAGGTAACATAGCAATGACGTGCTACCATAGAAACCAAGATGGCGGTCTCTAGTATACAAAATGGACGACGGAAAGACGTATCACCCTAACAACACGCGCTGCGCATGCGCACTAACACCACGTATCACTATGGAGATGACGTCACAACATGGCCGCTCACGCGGGTTACCATGACAATACAACATGGCGCCACTGGGTCACGTGACTATGACGACACATGAGATCACCCAAATGAGATCATCCAGAATTGGGGTGAAACATACGAGACATAGTACTGACTATCTTATGTGCTCCTCGGGCCAAAGTCCTCTTTTTCCCAACAGCATTCAAGCTTCCTTGAAGGTTAATATCTACGGCTACTAAATCTTTTTCAAGATGTATAACCGCTACTTTATATTGTCGATGAATTGTTTTAATCAGAACAAAGGGTCGAATGAGCAAAATTCACTGAAAATACCCCCCCACACCCCCCACCCCCACCCCCACCCCTTTCAGTCCTGCCAGTTAATACATTTCTGCAGTCGGTTGGGTATCTTGTTTTCAGTCACCAGACCATAAATAATCAAATTATCTGATATTCTGATGAAATATCTCTTCGAAACTTAGCCGTAACCCTCAGTTCAGACGGGGGTATTTTGGATAAATCTAATCTAATTATATTAGATGTGTCTCCAGTCACACCAAAAACCCGTTGATTCAGACCTACGCATTATCGTCGAATCTATATCAATTGCTCGGTATACTTGCGACAGCCTCCTTGGATTGTTAACTCTTTTCCTTCTGGACCCGCTTTGGACATTTCTAACATAACCAATTTGAATCAACTGTAAATTTAGTTCCCTGCCCTGGCAACAAGGATTTCATAATTAGTATAAACCGGTACGCGAGCGATAGTGTTCGAACACAACCGAACATCGGCGGAAACATTAGATTAGATTCGTGGCTGAAATGCGGTAAGAAACTGAGTTTAGAGCAATTAAGAACTGGACAATGGTCGAAAGATTTTATTTCATAGCATCTTCCTTTTGATATATTTGTTGATTCCCATACACCCCATCCCTGTATTCTCTGACACGATCACAATCTCCAAGTTAGTCATTTAAGTGGGAGCGCGGTGGCTTAGTAGGTAAAGGTGCAGGCTGCAAGCCGAGAGGTCCTCGGTTCAAATCCCACCTGCGGCAACCGCGTTGTGTCCTTGGGCAAGACACTTCATCTCCATTGCCCGCAGTGGCGTTGTGTACTAAGGCGTACTGCACGACGATGGTGCACTTCTCTTCAACCAATGATAACCCTGCTTGTGTGGCATTAGTATGTTGGGGAGTTGACAGTTGCTCACCGTTGCTCGGTGGTTCTCTCCGGGTACTCCGGCTTCCTCCACCCGTAAAACTGTCACGGTCATGATTAGCCATTGTGCATAAATATGTGACCTTAAACACCAATAAATAAATAAATAGTCATTTAAGTTTATTTCTTAATTCAGTTTAAAGGTCATGTTGGACAGTTGATGACAACGTACCAAGTTCGGCCTACGGATGACTATTCTGAAATCCTCCATCTATACAGCAACGATGTGACAAAACTGCAAGAAAGTATTCTTCCACCACGACCGCCACCCATCAAAAAGAAAGACATACCTGATATCAAAAAGATCGGAAAAGTTGACCGAAAAGTTGCAAAGGTAAGTCACATGGAAACATTCAGACCTCGCCAAGCCTCTTCATGACAGAAATTAAGAGATGTGGGTAGGAGCTCTCATGGAAAGCACCCTGGATGAAGTTGAACATCTCCTGGGCGAACATTAGGGTGAACTGTACAGAATATAGGCTGCTGATTTAACACTACGGATGGCTTAGAATGACCCAGGGGCGGACTGGGCGAAAAAAGTTGCGGAAAGCGTACTAAGGGGGCCTCGGACCCGGACAAATTTTCGAATCAAATAACGCTGCTTCCTTGCATGTGAGGGATCAATGATAGTCCACGAGGAGGGCATTGTTGACGGCATTTTTGTATCAGCTTTGTCGCTCATTTGGCAAAAATGGTTGCACCAATCGGGGCTCCGAACTCATCGGGCCGACCATAGTTCGGCCCAAAGGGGAACATTTTGAACGCTGTTTCCAAGCATCTGACCGATCAATGGTAGAATAGACTGCTGGTATGTCGAAATGCCAGTCCACTCAGAGGGCATTTCGATAAACCGACAGTCTCTGCAATCAGATCCATTTCGTCTTTTGGACATTTTCACGAAATTTCATGCGCCAAGAGGTGTTGGGCGGAGTATATTTTAGGGGCACTGGGGGGCTCCCGACTGGGGGCGCACCTGAAAATTTCCCGGTGAACCCTACGGCCAGTCCGCCTCCGGAATGACCAAGATGAGGAAGAGGCCTGACTTCGTATACAATTCTAAAAGGTCGTACCTCAGAGTAAATTGGATTTCAATTAGTGTAGCACCTTTCATTGTACGTGGTTTCGCGTTCGGTCCTGTTTTCTCTGCTATGTGTTAGCTTTATAAGGTTTATGACATTCGCCTACAATAATGGAAACATTTAGTTCTTAACTGCTTTAATGGTAAGGGCAATGGGAACGCTAGTAGTGTCCCAGTACATTCGTGGGATTTCTTGCTGCAAGCTGATTGTATCTCCCATGTCGTCCCCTGAGTTCCAGTGTGTTTTGTGTGCCTACAGGCACATAGAACACATTGGAACTCAGGGGACGATGTGTCTTCATGGTTGGAATGGACCAAAGAGCACATCCCTGCACTTTATTTATTAGATATGATTTTCTTTTCCAGAAATTGCCCATATCAAGCTCGGCTGATATGACTTCAAACTCGACTGATATGATACCGATCTCTCCCGAAGTAAACCAAGTTAGAGTTGCCCCCTTGATGCGTTATTAGGCGCAACCATTTTTTGTTTAGCGAAATCGTTCACCTTCATTCGTAGAACGCAATCAGTCAGTAAAATTGACGTCACCAGACAAAAGAGTTAGTTTTTGTATGGTGAGAAATTAATGACGGTAATAAGTAAAGATTAGATGGGGTGGCGAGAAAAAAGAAAAGAGTTGTGCATAAAATGCAAAGAAAACAAAGATTCAGTGTCGTAAGCGGAGAATCGCACACATCCGCCCGCGTAATATGCAAATTCAGCAGCTGAAAAAATATTATTTTTCGAAAAATTAAAACAAAACCATATCATGTGACCCCTCTTTGGAACGAGCTCGTCGAGCTCGTTCCAATGAGGGGTCACATGATATGGTTTTGTTGACATTTTTTGAAAAAAAAATTAAAAATTATATTTAAAATAATAAAGAGCCTTTGATCTTCGGCCTATGGTGATATGAAATTACTTAGGGCTGATATCTCGGCCGATATGAAACTAACCAAGTAATTTATTTATTATTTATTTATTTATTGGTGTTTTAAGGTTATATACTTATGCACAATGGCTAATCATGACCGTGACAGTTTTACGGGTGGAGAAAGCCGGAGTACCCGGAGAGAACCACCGAGCAACGACGAGCAGCTGCCAGCTCCCCAACATCGTAACTCCGCACTGCAGCACAGGCAGGGTTAGACTGGTTGAAGACACGCGTACCATCGACGTGCAGTACGCTTTAGTACACGGCGCCATCGTGCCCCATGTGGACAATCGGGGTTAAGTGCCTATCCCAAGGACACAACGCGGGAGGTTGAATTGATCGCTCAGACGGTCACCCATCCAATGATTAACCGGGTTCGACGTTGCTTAACTTCGGTGATCTGATAACCAAGTAATAACCTCGAAATATTACACAACAGCACAACAGCAAGTAAAGACACATACACGTGGTCGGGGACATAGCTGAGGGTCTTCAATAGGGGTGTGTGATCAGTTTCTAACTGTGGGTTGGGGTTCCAGCACAACATTGCATAGGCATGTCCCAAGGGCCGCAGGCCTGTGTTGTGGACAGTCCCCGAGGGGGTAACCACCCCATCTCATTGATGGGGGCCTCCCTCCGGAATTTTTCTTTTTTTTTTTGGAACCCCTGAGATTGATTCTGAGGCTTCCCTCTGACTGATATCTACTCATTTTATCCACAAGAAATAATGCATTTCTCCAGGTAGGTCCATGAGTTCTCGCATGCACTGATCAGGCTGTACAAGCACTTTCGACTAACAGCTATTCAGCCAATACCGTCTCCTTCCAATAGACCACTGCGAGTCAGAAAAAAAGAACGGTGAATTCGAAAAACCGGACCGCTCACAGATTCGAGTTGGAATTTCTGAAACTTTTGTCACCTGGTTGGAAAAGTCGGAAAATTTGATCGAAAATTGGAAAATCACATTTGGCTCTGACCGAAATATTATGACAAATTAAATTGATATTATTGAAATTCCAACTTTGGAATTTACGTAATTTCCAACTTTGAAATTTTAGGCGATAATTGAGGGGTTGGGTGAGACACTCCTCCACACTCCTCTCTAGCTAAGCCCCTCTACGTGGTTCCCATTGTAGAACAGATCGTGGCTACATAAACACTGCCATCAAATCATGAAAAGAATACATTGTCTTTCCGTTCTGGACTGTGTTTAGGTGATAGCTTAAAGTTGTCATTTTCTTGTTTAAAAGTGTATATGTTTTAGATAATCTTTCTCACTGGGCTAAATATAAAGCGTAAAGATATGTATATGACGAACCCTGAAAACCAAGTTGTCACTTAAACAGACCAGCAATAATTCAAACACTGCTAACTAAGATTGGAATTTTATGTCCATTATCGCAGGTCTGGCGAACCCATGTAGGAGCTATCTGATAACTGATTAATGTAAGAGAGACCAGTGTTCTCATGCAGGCATTATCTGTGTAATTATCGCCAGTTAATATGCAATTGTTGTAAAAACAGTACATCGCAGAGGTTCTGGCCACACACCCATATTACGCATCTAGCGTGCCACCGAATGTCAGGATATGCCGAAATGCGAGTCTTTCAAAGGAACTTTAAAGCGAATATTATATTAAGATAGATCTAAGCGGGCAAGTTCAAGAGAAGCAATTAAACTGAGAATTAATGTTCTGGCTATCGAAATAAAAATCGGGGGGTTTCTCGAAGATTCCATTCCAGTCTGAAGGGAGTTAGGCTGTGGATCGGAGGAGCTGGGGATGTCCCATGTTATAGGTTAGAGGAGGTACCGCATCGGTGCAAAAGTAAAGGCACGCTGTAGTGTAGGGGAGCCACGTAGCTTATATTTAGAATAGGTGCAGTCGCGGGCCAAGTCGGTGGCCATATATGTGAATAGGATCAGAAACACGAAGTACGAGCTCAGGGAGCTATTTGCATTTAGGTAAAAGACATTACCTGTTGTAGAAGGCAAGCCATACGTAGGAAGAGTAGGCTTTGCCTGTATGAACATTATTCTGAGATAACTGAAGGGGAGCGTTTTACCCTGTTGATGGCGACTGCTTGAGTGAAAAGCGTCCAGTAGAGTAACAATAAGCCAGTGACCGTGCGACGGCAGTGTAAGAGTGGCATTCCGTCACTCGTCAGAGGGAAGTCGATATAGTAAAGTGACAATACATTAGTGGCCGTGCGACGGCAGTGGTAGCGTGATATCCCGTCACATGTTAGAGCAAAGGCGCCCGGTAAGGTGACAATACGTTAGAGGTCGTGCGACGGTAATGAAGGAGTGAGGTGAAAAGGCGACCTAAGTCCAAACACCAGCAAGAAAGAAGGAAAACCAGCGACAACAGAGAATGCGGGCCCGCAAGTGATTCAAAAACTATGTGGTGGGGGTATGATTGACGTTTTGTTTTTCTTATTCATTGGATTCCATGTAAGTCACAAATTACCATATTTATTTTTATATATGTTACAGTAATTATGTAAAATCAGTAAATATGTATAATTCCTAAAAATTTCAGTAAATATGTATAATTGCTAAACTGATCAGGAATTATACATATTTACTGAAAGTTTTAGGAATTGTATATATTTACTGAAATATCAACTGATTTTTTATACTTGTTTACTGAAAGTGTGGTTTGGGTGTATGACAAGCCAGATTATGTTTTTAATCATTTTATTGACATAATAACAGAAAAATGATATGATATGATGATGAAAATAAAATCAAACAAATAAGAAGCATACCACGAGAACACATCAGCAAATTCGATCTTGGACGATCTTGCTCTTTTTACCATTCTCTCTGCTTGCTTAAGTTGGGATTCAGCTGCTCTCTTCCTGCTCTCTAGAATGGATTCAGTGCGTTCGTCAATTTCTTCAGTGCGGTCTTCGATTTCTTCATCTTGTGGTGGTGTGTCAGTTGAATTTTATGGCATTGGTTGCTGTTGTAACACCTGGAGTAGGTCGTCTTCTGTCGGCAGCTTGGAGATGAACTCTTGTGGAAGGCTGGATGTTGTGAGGCCCACTTTGCCATCAGAACCCAGCAATGCTGCAAATGGAGTTCTCTCTATGCCGCTGTGGAAACTGTAGTTCTTTTGGAATTGCACAAACTTTAATCCAATGGTCCAGTCGGTGGTGTTTTGTCTACCAACCAAGGGATGAGTATGTCCTTGATGTCACAGTTCGACCGCTCGATGGAACCCTGGCTCTGTGGGTGTCGAGGTTTCCCATGTACAATCACAAGATCTGGCCATAAATCCATCAACTCCTTGATAATGCTGGCGGTAAACTCGGACCCGTTGTCAGACTGGAGAAATGTCCAACAACTGAAACGCCACCTCTGCTGCTCTTTTAGACGTCAATGGTCGAAGAATAATGAATTGGGTCAGATCATCCTGGTAGTTCATAATCCATTTATATTGTCCTTGGCTCATAGACTGCATGTCTATCAAGTCTATATGGGCACGCGATATAAAGTCCTTGGAAAGAATCGGTTTAACAACAACACCTTTAATCTTACACAGGTGGTGTCAGAACCAACGTTTTTCACAGAGACATCAGCGACATTGTTGGATCAGCGACTCTATCAATGTGCTGTCAAATGAAGTAGCCGATCCATTCCTACCAGATTCAACAAGGTACCACTGCCCCGTCTGTATCGAGGTTCACTTTACGAAAATTACCGCAAAGAGTTTTAAACGTCGAGTATGGTTATATAATGAGGGCGATTATAAGGAGTTGAATGATTCATTGGCAAGCACCGACAGGGACACCATTTTTTCATATACGAATCTGGATACTATGGTCAACATGTTTACTTCCAATGTCCTTGAACTAGCTTCTAAGTATATTCCCAATAAAATCACAACAATTAGAAGAAATGACCCAAAGTGGATGCGTAATGAAATTAGGCATTTGATTCGTCAACGGAAACCCCTTTGCCGTATTGCCAAGTCGAAAGGTCGGCCTGAGGCTTGTGAGAAATACCGCTCCAAAAGAAACGAGGTCGTTTCAGCCCTAAGAAAAGCAAAGACCAATTGGATTGGACCATTGGATTGAAGTTTCAATTCCAAAAGAACTCCAGTTTCCACAGCGGCATAAAGAGAACTCCATTTGCAGCATCGCTTGGTTCTGATGGCAAAGTGGGCCTCACAACATCCAGCCTTCCACAAGAGGTCATCTCCAAGCTGCCGACAGAAGACGACCTTCTCCATGTGTTACAACAGCAACCAATGCCATAAAATTCAACTGACACACCGCCACAAGATGAAGAAATTGAAGACCGCACTGAAGAAATTGATGAACGCACTGAATCCATTCTAGAGAACAGGAAGAGAGCAGCTGAATCCCAACTTAAGCAAGCAGAGAGAATGGTAAAAAGAGCAAGATCGTCCAAGATCGAATTTGCTGATGTGTTCTCGTGGTATGCTTCTTGTTTGTTTGATTTTATTTTCATCATCATATCATATCTTGTTTCTGTTATTATGTCAATAAAATGATTAAAAACATAATCTGGCTTGTCATACACCCAAACCACACTTTCAGTAAACAAGTATAAAAAATCAGTTGATATTTCAGTAAATATGTACAATTCCTAAAAATTTCAGTAAATATGTATAATTCCTGATCAGTTTAGTAATTATACATATTTACTGAAATTTTCAGGAATTATATATATTTACTGATTTTACATATTTACTGTAACATATATATATATGTATTAAAATTGTTGTTTCAGTGAACCCCTGTTCATTTATGCTTTTCGAGGAAAAGTCAGTGATCTCTTCAGGATAAGAACCACCCCAACAAAAATGAAAACGGGCGTGTTCGTCACAGTGAGATATACATTCACGCACGGATTCAGGCGACACTCCTTGAGTTTTGGTTGAATACGCGGTGTGAATCTGTTTTCCCCAGCAACGACAAAGCCCGGTTGCCGACAGACTGGATGCAAAATGTCTTAACACATACAGTGTGTGCTGTTGGTGGAAACACATTTCCAGAGACATTCAATGGTTGAGTGCTAGAAGCCACGATCAGGGCTTTCAGAAAAATGAGGATACCAGTGCAAAAGCCAACATTTTTCTTGCTCATGTTTCCGATTTAGTCAAACGCAAATAATATGGGATGAAGTGCCTTTTCCAATGACACAACGACGTTACCCCCAGCGTGATTCGAACCGCGTACCTTTATGTTTGAAGTCCAATGCCGTCACCACTGAGCCACCGTGCTCCCTATCAGGTGGATTAAATATCAACCCAAAGCAACTGGGCTGAGTTGCCGTCACCACTGAGCCACCGTGCTCCCTATCAGGTGGATTAAATATCAACCCAAAGCAACTGGGCTGAGTGAATATGAACCCAACTGGGTTCATATTCGCTCAACTCAGTTGATTTGGGTTGATTGTTAACCCAACTGATTTCAGAGTTGGATATCCAAACTCTTAATCAATCTATCAAATTCTGTGAGGAATTCGACGCTGTTATGGCCTGGAACCAGTCTAGGTCTTGAATAGTTCAGCGCTATCATAATATTAACGTTTTCAAAGTGAATTAAATACTTATTGAACAGAAAAATCTATAGCTGGAGCACAAAAGAATATTTGTATATCTTTGTGAGTAAAGGGACGTCGCATTAAATCAACGGTCGGGAGCGCGCAAACTCTATTAAAAGTTGGTAAACAAACAATCCATAACAGCTTTGGATTCATTACAGAATTTGACTGTTGGCCTGAATAATTGATGGATATTATCAATTAACCCTTTCCCCAAAGCAGACGATATCAAAATTTATTATTTTAATTTTAAATTTTTTGAATTTTTTGAAACAATTTCAACAACACCATATTATGTGGCCCCTTATTGGAACGAGCTCGGCGAGCCTGACCTGACCATTAAATGAATCGGTGGGATATAGATATATAACTTAGGTGGCCGTCCGTTTCGCCTACCGATGATTTCGTCAGAACTTTCGAGAGATGTCGGTTTTTTCTCGTGACCAGTTGTACCTCTTGAAATAATTTTCCAGTTCATTTGTTAAAACTCAATCATTTATTTCAATCGGACAGCGAAGAACGCCCCTACCCTCCCATTAGAGTTTTGTGACCAGAGCGCTCTGATTGGCACTGAATATTAAGAATGGCTAAAAATGTGTCACCACACAGTTTCGGGCCAGCGTGAACACTGGGTGTGGTGCGCATAACGGACGTAGCATATCAAGTTACCTGAAGGCCTTACAGTTCACGTTTTGGGGTAATGGGGTGGCCAGAACCCGGCATTTTGATTATCGAAGGCTCTGAACTCGACCGCGGTTTCCCACCCGGGCAAATTCGAATTTTGAATATTTTTACGCGCTATTCCGGCACCACTACAGTTTCTTAGCAATACTGTCTTCTAAAACATTTTCAATGTTAAAATCGCCCAAGATGTCATGTCTTGCCCTACTTTGAACTATGTGTTTCCACAAATGTATGTGACGGTTACTTGAAGAATTCGTTCAACAGAAATATTAGTAGGCGAAGGTGCGCCCCTCTCCCTCATTCTCTCTAACTTTTCAATGTCTTCGCCCATATAAGCCGACACAATTCAGATACGTTGCATATCAGTATCATTCTTCGCACAAATTCCTTAATCGTTAAATACAATGAAGGTGTGGTTTTCTGTTTTGAACAGGTGGCACATACTGCGATACATCAGATACGTTACTTATCAGCACCATTCTTCACACAATTTCCTTATTCGTAAAATACAAAGAAGGTGTGATTTTCTATTTTGAACAGATGCCGCATACTGCGATACATCTGAAGCTTCCGAACTTCCTATTTGATTTACTGGGCCCTTTATGGGACGACTTATTCAGAGTAAGAGCGTTATATTGCTGGGTGACAACGTTTCCCCTAGAAACATTAAAGAATGAAGAGAAAGACCCAGACAAGAGTACACCTGAGTATTACTTGTGGAGGATAAAGAACAAGACAGGAAACCATGCACAATTATTCAACATTTTATGCAGGTATATTTATTTCATAAATAAACTGCTCATGTCGCCTTTCGTCGGTGGATGCCGGTGTTCTCTCTGAAAATAGTTTAGAAAATTTAAGGTACCAGAATGCAATCCGACTGCTTTTGATGGTGAATACATGGTATAGTTTTACGCTGAAATTATTGGTCTGTTAATCCTTCCCCCAAATCGAATAGAAGGCGAGAATAAATCATGGAAAGAAATTTCTTGAATAACTATTTTTTCATTTTTTTTTTTTTTTTTTTGTCCAAAGAAAACATATGATGGGCCATAAGCTGGGTTTTGGGGACAAAAATGAAAAATAAAATTTGAATGACGATTTTTGTGAATAGCGTTAGTGGTTTTTGGCTGTTCCGTTAGGTAAATGGTTAAATGCACTGACATCTAGTCTTTCTGTAGCAAAAACAAGCACAAAAGTTATCACGTCTGAAAAAAACGAAACATCGACAATCGAATGTTCCAGGCGTACATACATACAATGCTAAAATGGAGCACTAGAAGCGTTTTGTCGCTATGATTCGTGTACCCTGTTAAATATTTTCTTGTTGACCTGGGAGGTATAGTTAATGCTTCCATTTAGGATATTATCCGTATTTATGTAATGTCTTTGACGTAGGGGGTACAATATACGATTTCTTTCTGTTGAATAGATAGGGCATCTGAAGAAGTATAGTGTTCCGCTGTTTCTCGCACACCGCAATAGCATAAAGGTGTTACTGAGATGTGATCATTGAAAAGATGGTCGTTCAAGTTACTACAACCAAGACACAGCCTGCAGTGAAGTATTTGCGCTTTCCGTGATTTGTCATAATAAAAATAGCCTGGGACCAGCTGTTTATTTCTGTTCTGGTATATTGTAAAGTTGTATATGGAGTTATTTTCGCTTGGTAATTTGTTCCAGAGTTGGATCGTGGATGGTACAAAGGGCCTCTGATGCGAATGAGTTCGACAGAATGGGATTTTCAAGTCTGTGTTACAACGTAGGTTGTAGTCGTGCGACGCAGACAACATCTGGGGAGTAAGTCGTGAAAGGTATGCAGGGGCCAGGCGATGATACATTTTGGCGAATTGCTTAAATAAAGTTAGTACCTTGGGGAGTCTGACAGTTGCAACTGACGGTTGCTCGCAGCTGCTCGGTGGTTCTTTCCGGGTACTCCAGCTTCCTCCACTCGAAAAACTTCCCGACACGAGATTACCCTGGCTGCCAAATGTATTAATTCCCAATACAACAGCATTAAACACCAATAAATAAATAAATAAATAAATAAATAAATAAATAAATAAATAAATAAATAAATAAATGTACAGTCAGTTGAGTGATCCGTCGATAATAGATACGCCGGGTAATTCTTAACTGCAAATAGATGATGGATCCCATATTGCTTCACTTTCTAATGAATTTCAGATTACTCGATAATGAACAGATAATGTCACGGGCATATGCGGTGACCTCCATAGCGGAAACAGCATGGCCTTGCTCTTCTTCAGTACTACGACGGGATATATAGCCTGCGTAGAGTGTATCTCTCTACTCGCAGGGGAAATCCATCTGACGTCTTCACCGAATAGGACATTACACAGAGACAACACCAACCCACGATTGATGTCAGGGATTGACGGACACCTGAAGAACATTCCAACTGTCGATACCAGAATCTCTGGTATTAGAGACCAGCCCGATTATTCACTCGCTCACCACTCTCTTCTTAACTGGTTAAGATATTTGGTGTTGCACCAACAGATTAACCCTTTTACTGCCACGCCCAGTTTAGCCAAAACTGGAGGACTTCTGTGTACGCATGCATGCGAGGAAGTGTAATACATTTTATGACATACTTGAAACTCTATCACCTGATTAATTGTTGGAAAGGGCTCTCTGAGCCATTTCCAACAATTAATTAGATGGTAGGTTTGATCTGCCTATACCGGAACGTACAGATAATCATCATAAAATGGGCAACAACAGTCGCTTTCGGCACCGTAAGTGTTAAAGCTCGCAAGCCATCAGTCAAATTCTCTAAGAAATTCGACACCGATTTGGCCTGGAACCAGTCGAACACTTCAATAGTACATAGTTTATGAGAATATTTCAATTTGACGGATAAGTGAACACACAGTTCGCTTTTCCTTCCAAATGAAATATCAAGCGATTGAATCTAAAAATATCCAAACATTCATTTTCTTCGATTCAACGAAAGAAATGTTTCTCAATCCAGACGTGATTTGACCGAATTTTTATGACTTTAATGATTTTACCAATACTATAAGACATGTCTGTTTACAAAATGACTAGGGATGACGACTCACCACAGCTACACTTTTTTTGCTTTCCCATGTAGTTCCAAAAATTGTCATAATATCTTAATGTTTTCAAGTCGAATGTAAATACTGCAAACTCTACGAAATGTTTGTAAACAAACAGTCCATAACAGCGTCGGATTCCTTACAAAGTTTGACTGGTGGTCCGAAAGCTTGGAACGGGCCGAGCAGTTTGTTTGTTTGTTTTTGTTTTGTTTTTTTTTTAATTTTAATATTTGTCTTGAAATAGCACTGACAACACCCATCGTGAAAATCTACAAAAACACAAGTATAAGAGGATGAATGAGTAATGATGTGCACGTAATCTTTCTTAAGTGAATACTGTACAGTCACCGTGGACTGGTGGTAATCCACGGGAGGGAAGTGATGTCCACGCATGCGTTTACTTGGTAATAACAATTCACATCAACAAAAGTTTAATTAATGAAGCACCGGGTTGTACCCGGTGCTTCATTAATTAACTTTTTTATTATTATTCCTGTAATTAGTGTTTGGAATCTAATATTATTACGTCAGTGGAAATATTGCCTACCCATGGAAAGTGACCGGTCCACGGCGGCCGAACTGTATGTTTACTTGTTTCTTTTTCATTTTACAGAGTTGCTAATATTCCGTGTATGATTATTCATGGCTACAGGAAAGATAGGAATTTCGAGATTGGCGAACATGTTAACGACAAACACTACGCTGAATGGAACGCTGTTTATGTTGCAGGAGATTGGAGATTATTGGATGCTCAGTGGGGCGCTGGTGTAACCGACGCCAGCGCGAATCTTGGAGAATTGAGTGAATCAGAAGAGACGGACGACGAAGAGGACCATACATATCTGCCTACCTTTGCTTTGAATGAGAAGTACTTTCTCGCAGATCCAACGCAAATTCTCAACTCTCATTTTCCTGTTGACTTTAAATGGCAACTTGTTGAACAACCCATATCGAAGGCAACGTTTGAAAAGCAAGCCTTATACCAAGAAGGATATTTTCAAATAGGTTTAGAAACCATTTCACATAAAACTTGTTTGATAGAATGTCCAGGTAGTGAGGTGGAGATAAAATTTCATTTGACGGACGAACGGGCAAAAAGAACTACTTTTCATGTGCTTTTCATAAACTGGGACGATGCTCAGTCCTCGAAGTTTTTCCAAAACAACTCTGCATTTTGTGTACTGCAGAAAACTGAAAAAGACATACTAATTATTCGCTTAAGATCACCAAAAGTTGGTTGTTACAGAGTTGAATTGTTAGTTGAGGGAGACGATACGGAAGATAACATGCTGCAGTCCATCGTCATATATAAGGTTGTTTTCAAAAAGTCGCACGATACACCGTTACCGACTTTAGTTCAGCTGGATGATCCAAAAGATCTGTTATCAGGTGTAGGTTTATCACAACAGGAGCATATAGGTGGCGACGTGTTTTCCACCGATGGTACAGTTGAAATCAAATATAACATTACAGACCAAGAATTATTTGAAAAGTCCATATTTATTCCAACAGTAGACTCAAACGAATACAACACTTTATTTGATGATAGAGTAGTATTCAGGGTCGAGAATGGAAAGTATATTTTTAATTTGAAAATGCCACACCCCGGCGAATACGGATTTCAGTTGAATGTAAAGAAAGCCAAAGAGTTTGCAACCAATCCGGTCAGTTGTTTACTCATTGCAGCAGATAAGAATGCAAAACGCCAGTTGTGCTACCCACCGGGATTTGAAAATGGAATCGGTCAAAAACTTGGACAGGAGATGTTAGGACTCATTCCAGTTTCTCACAGATCTGGACTAATTTATTGTGATACCAGCGAATTAGTGGTGACTTTCCGCAAAACAAAGGATGTCGAATTGTCGGGGTCATTAACGGGAAGTGACATAAGACCTTCTGGACATAAGTTGTTGGTCAGTCAAGAAATTGTGGATGACCTTATTAATTTCAGACTTATTCTTTCTTCTCCGGGAACATACGGATTCAGAATTATTGGTTCTCTGGCACAGAGTGGAAATACAGAACCTTTCAAACCAGTTTACGACTATATAATCGAGTATGCGTACAAGTTACCAAGGCAAAATACAGATTCGTGGATTGAAAGGAATGGTAAGTAAACTTTTATTTTCGACATTGATATTTACACTACACAGGAAGATCCAAGGAGGGGTCAAAGCCATCTTTTTCACCAGGCGATAAAATAATATATAACACTTCTGTTCAATGTAATCCTCATCTACAACAACACTAAACCATGCGGGAAAATGAAAATCTGTATGTGCGGAACGTTAAAATGTTTGACGGACAATTTTTAAATAGAAGCGAAATTTCACTGGAATTTTCTACAAATCGTGCACCGCAATTACAATTTCAATTCCTGGCGACAGCTGAAAGTCGTCTCCTGAGTTCCAATGTGTTCTATGTGCCTGTAGGCACATAGAAAACATTGGAACTCAAGGGACGAAAGAGTAACACAGGTTCCTCTCGCAAGTTTAGTTGACGACAAACTGTGTTTTTTTGTTGATATTTGTCAAATAAATAGTTGAGTGTCCTTCTAATAATTGTCTTTATAGACGTTTAATAAACACAGAATGACACGCGTGTGTGAATAGGTTAATCGACATGGCACGAGTGCCAGCGCAGAAGGATAGAACGAGAGGTCGCAGACCTCGAGTTTTATCCTTCCGCGATGGCACTCGTGTCATATCAATTAACCCATTCACACACGCCTGTCGTTCTCTGTATAAACGTAATTTATTAGATATGGTTTTCTTTCCCAGACTTGCCCATTATCGTGCTTTGCTGAGTGACTTCAAACTCGCCCCATAGGATGCTGATCTCGGCCGATATGAACCAAACTAGAGTTGTCCCTCTCGATGCGTTAGTAAGCGAAGTTGTTTTGTTTACAGCGAAATCGTTCACGGTACTTCGTCGAAAACAACTAATCGGTAAAATTGGTGTTGCAATGAAAAATGGAAAAGTTTGGGGTTTTTTTGTATTGTGAGGAATTAATGATGGCAAAAAGTAAAGTTCGGTTGATGAAGAAAAAAAGAGAGATGCACATAAAACTACGATTTAAAGCCGTAAGAATAGATTCGTGGAAGTCAGAGGAGAGATAGTTCAGCTATTCGAACATCGCAGTTTCCGACGTTCGGATAGCTGAACTAGGAGAAGAGGAAACTTCGGACTTTTTGATGAAAATGAAAAACAATAAAATTGTTTGATAACTGTAAAAGATCTGATTACATTTTTTGAAATTATTTGTTTTGGGTTAATAAATAAAGAGAGTTTTACTTGGCTGGTTTCATATCGGCCGATGTATCAGCCCGAGGTAACTTCATATCAGTCTTCGATATGAAACTAACCAAGTAATGACCTCTTAGTATTTATAATTTGTTAGTTCAAATGTATTTACGAATAATTTGGTTTCCAACAAAGTTGTTCACTATTGCAAAACACGATGAAACCTCTCCGTAAACTATTGGTCGAACTTCGGTGATAGTTTGTTTCCAACTACTAATGCTAATTCATGAACCGGGCGCGTAGGGGTAGGTGCGACGGGTGCGACCGCATCTCACCATAAAATTGGAGTTCAACGTGAGGGACGATCTCTCAGTTGTGATTTGAAACGTTTGATAAAATAGGGCAACCTGACTAACCCCGTGAGGGAAGATCTCCCAGTTGTGATTTGAAACGTTTGATAAAATAAGGCGACCTGACTCTAACCCCGATGCATCGTGCTCTCTGGGGCTAAGCCACAGAGAGCAAGGTGTATCGGGGTGAGTTGTTTTAAAACATAAATGTTCTCGTTTGCATGTAGTTTCTGTGCTATGCCTACGCACTACTTTGATACTTTTCATGGCCTGGGCTATAAAAAAGTATCACCATGCCTAGGCGTTTCACAGAAACTAGTAGCATGGTCCTGGTGTTACAGGCCCTGTATGTTGCACCGAGCTTATCGCTGTTTAATTTCTGTCAGAATCACATATTAACATAATTACATATATAAGTATAATATATAACAGATGAAAAAATTATGTCTATGTGAATTTTATGGTCTATTTAGTATGCAAATTTTACACACAATAGTGCAAAAGTGATTATACCTTAGATCCTAAATTTCAAATAATATTTTCCAGATGCCACCACATAGCTCCATTTGATACTCATCTTTCCAAACCAGCCGCCTCGTCTGAATCAATGATCGTTTATCGCTACCAAGCACATCTCCCAAGCAAAAATCATGGTTACGGGTCTGTGTACTACGAATAAAAAAACGCGTCCAACCCAGAATATTAATTGCCATACAAATCAAATCATAGCATGTAGAAGTCATTAACTTTTACTGCTGATGAAAAATACTGAACCCCTTTCCTTTGGGCTTCAACGCGTCTTTGCTATTGGAATCTTGAAATTTCCCGTTGAGAGTAACGTGCCAATATTCCCGTACTAATATTTGAGTGTAGTACGCTAAAATTTTGCCTACCCCTCCTGCATCAATCCTACTCACAAACATTGCTTATGGCTCGTTGAGCTCGTTTCAGTGGGGGCATGCGCTGTGTTTTGAAGCATCAAATGGTTATTTTTATGTGTTCGATTTTCGTTCTGCTGTACGTATTAGGTAAAGGGCGAAACCATAATTGGTCTAAAGCATTGTCAATATTCTTTTGTCGTGTACACAGCATTTTGACATCTTCGACATCAAAGTGCACTACAGAGTCGTTGCAAATGGCCACAGTATACAAATGTAACACGTACGGGTTATTACCATCATGTAGGTTTTCGAGATGGTGTATTGAAGTCGAGACCTCGTCTCTGGGCGTATATCCGCGAGTCCGTTAGGGTAAGTCGATATATGGCCCAGGGGCAAGGTCGAGACTTCAATGTACCATCTCGAACTCCACTTGAAGGTAATATCTCATTTATCTTACTATATTCCTCCCTTTCTTGACTTGTTCGCATATATTTTGACAATCATTCAGCGTCTATGAAATGATGTTTTATGAATGAACATCGTGACGTCATGGGATTACGTTCTTGGGATGTACATGACTTAATCACCATTCATTGTTCCTCTTGTACAATAACAGCCTCCGAAGTTTATAGTACTGTTTCAGCAGTGTGTTTCTTTGTTTTATTTTCAGGTTTAACGCATGGTAGGCCTATTTAAAAATGTCATTATGGCACAGAATTATATAGTCTAATTTATTTCCCTGAGTCAGCGATTTATTTGTAATTTAATTAGTGTTTTTAAAACGGTGGTCTTGAGATGTGTAATCAGTTTTTGATGACTGCGGGTAAAAAAACCGTTCTCTCTCTGAATCGAATGATCGCACGTGCAGTTGCTACCCTCAATACAGATTTGTATTTTGTCTGAACGTTTTTACTTCTGTTTGGGAACATACGCTCTTGTTGTAAGATAAATAGAGAGTAATCGCTTCACTGGACTGGTTACGTAAATAATTCATGAGAGGTAAGGGACGTTGTACAAACACGAGTGCGCGAATGCGCACGGGTGTTTTACAGTATAGTCCCTCGCCTCGAATGAATTATTTCAAGTAAACAGTCCAGTCAAGCGATTACTCTGTTTATTACTTTTCATTATTAACGATATTTATATTATTTAACCCTTTACTTAACGTAACAGCCAAAAAACGGCCAGCGCTATTCTCAAAATTCGCCAATTAATTTTCATTATTTTTTCATTTTTGTCTCTAAAACATAGGTTATGACTCCTCATTGGAACGAGCTCGTCGAGCTCGTTCCAATGAGGGGTCATAACCTATGTTTTTGAGACAAAAAATGAAAATAATAGTTATTCAAGAATTAATTTTTTTGCAAGTGTCGTCTGCTTTTCATGTTAGGTAAAGGGTTAAAAAAAGCCAAAAAACACATTGAAGTCCCCATTACACCCACGGCAAAGCGTCTTCGTTTGCGCGCACGGATACATGACACAATTGTTGATTGCATAATTCACTTGTGAAGTTATCGTTTATAATCAAACCCCGAAATCCCAGTAAATCACACTTTGGAAAGTAATAAACTCTTATTCCTAGATATTTTGGGAAAATACGTTAATACACTATTAATGTCTACATGTCAAATAGAAAACCTTTGCCACATCTTTGAAAAAATATTTTATTCTAATTTCTGTGAATTAGATGTCTAAAATTGTCTATCTTTACACATTTAGGCAGCGTGTGTTTAGATCGGCTGCCATTTAGATCGATAGTTGTTCGGAGTTGTTGCATTTGAGAAAAGTTGTGTATTAGAACAGTCCTGCTCAGATCAGTTGTCATATTCCTGGAGCACTTGCGTTTTGAACATCATGTACAATTTCATTATTAAATCATTAGGCTAATTAACTACGACATGCAGTTCATAACTTATAAAAGTGAAATTGATTTATATCATATTAATTTTATAAGTTTCCCTGTATCCCACCCACATGTCTGTCTGTGCGAAATGAAATATAGGACTGAAAACAAAAATTACCTCACGTTTTCATCTTCCTTTCCATATATATTTTTGTGAGTTACTATTTTCTTTTTTTTGTCTTTTAATTATTTTTTGATTGGCCGAAACGTAAGATGTACAGTACGTGGAGAGTGTATTATCATTAAATCATCCGCAGAGTGAAGATTCCACCCGAGCAATAATTGCACATTTGTTGCAAAGCATAACCATCACAAGCAAACTTCTATCTAATGGACCTACGAGTTAAACCTGGGGGTCCATTGGCTGAAACATTGCTTGTGTTTGTTGTCCATATGTACAGAATTTGAAAGTTATACTTTGGGTGGTAACTCCACCCCGTGGGTGCTTTAGTTACAATCCACTCACCACGTACTGTAAATAATGATCCTCGTTGTTTTGGATTATCTTTGTGTGCCCATATTATTTTCAGTGCATTTTTCTTAAATCTATTCAATGCAACCCCAGAAAACATCTTATCTAGAGTTTTGAGAATTGTATGCGTGTGTACGTATGTCCGCGCGTAATTTGCCAAAAAAAACCTATAAGATAGGGGAATCCTTGCGTTAATTTTTTACACATAATGAATTTGGCGCACAAAGTTCAGGAGTCAAATAAGGTCAAAACTGGACTTTGCAATGTTTACACTTTAATATTGGAGGTAGGATCACCCTATTTTACGGTACCTACACATATGCGTACAAGGCGAGGGTCAATGGGTACTGCAGTACTCAACATTTGGTAGTGCCAAGAAAATCGTGCAAAATTCAAACAAAATGCAGATATCCAGACAAATGATACTCGAACCTATATTCTGAAGGAATAATTTATTTATTTGTTTATTTATTGGTATTTAAGGTCACATATTTCTGCACAATGGCTAACCATGACCGTGACAGTTTTACGGGTGGAGGAAGCCGGAGTACCCGGAGAGAACCACCGAGCAACGGCGAGCAACTGTCAGCTCCCCAACATACCAACTCCACACAAGCAGGGTTAGCATTGGTTGAAGACAGGTGCACCATCGACGTGCAGTACGCCTTAGTACACAGCGTCACCGTGCCCCCACGTGGGCAATGGGGGTGAAGTGTCTTGCCCAAGGACACAACGCGGTTGCCGCAGGTGGGATTCGAACCGAGGACCTCTCGGCTTGCAGCCTGCACCTCTACCAACTGAGCCACCGCGCCACCTGAAGGAATAAAGTATCGATCGAAAAAGTAATCACCAAAGGAAAAAAAGATGGATGCATGCTTATTCCAATGCTGGAGCATGAGATATGTGTTGGGTATAATAATGGAAAGTTTTGGATGTATAGAAAGAAAATCCTTGAGTGCAAAAAGACATCATCTGCAAAGTTAAAGCTGATATACTCCCATATATATCCTTGTTTTATAACTGTACTGTCTTGTTTTAAATCAGCGATAAAAGTCTTCTTCTGTTAACCCTTTACCCAACGAATCGACCTCAACCGTCCTCGTAATTTACAAATTCTGCAGTTAAAAAAAGTATTTTTAACACATTTTCAACAAAGCTATATCATGTGACCCCCTCATTGGAACGAGCTCGTTGAGCTCGTTCCAATGAGGGGTTTCATGATATGAGTTTGTTGAAATGTTTCGAAATATTTGAAAAAATAGTATTTAAAATATTAAATTTTGATAGTTGGATAAAGGGTTGACATAATGTCAAAAACAATTTCGTCCAGTCACCTGTCCACCCCCCAGTGTGTGACGATTTTATACTTATGACCCTACGTTAAACCCTTGGCCTCTGTTAGAATATACAAAGACCCTCACATCTTAGTGGATAAATATATCTCACGTTTGACTTCTAGATGTGAAAATTTCGACCCATTGTATTTTTTCTGCAGACTCGGCTGAAAGTAGAAGAACGATTGAGACTCTACTGTCTGAGCAACACAACACTTCTCCCAACCGAGCTCTATCAGCAGCAGAGAGTCTGGAGAAAGAGACTAAGATGCGTCTAAATACAGCTATCCAAACCGAGAACAAAGACGAACTAGAAGCGGTCTTGGAAGTCATGTGCAGTCTTGATCAGTCCATCACTGATGTTGCACCAGAAATCAGGAGAGGCGAGAAGGAACTTGATTACTTGTATCTCAAACACGGTACTTAATTTATAAGATAAACACCCCGAAACAACCCAAGACGTACCAGACTTTTTGATGCTGTTTTGTCCTGAACTAAGTTATTCTAAAGCAATCCACTTGGCACGGTTCGGTGATCAATTTCCTCAGGCATGGCATTTTGGACATTGTGAGACTTATTTCCCTGTTTTCATAACTTATCGACCAAATCTGCCAAGCGCAATACGAACAAGAATTATTATTCACTTTTTGTTTTTACCATTTTTTCCAAGCTGTCGCTCATAAACCTTTATTGGAACGAATTCGTTGTGCTTGTTCCATTGAAGGACATGAGCTTTGATTGAGACTAAATTATT
Source organism: Pictodentalium vernedei (assembly GCA_031216915.1). Taxonomy (NCBI): domain Eukaryota; kingdom Metazoa; phylum Mollusca; class Scaphopoda; order Dentaliida; family Dentaliidae; genus Pictodentalium; species Pictodentalium vernedei. Next base: position 348,513,556 of record CM062290.1, read on the forward strand.
AATTATGTTAGGACGCGTTAAACAGTGTTGGGCACTTCTGCATTACACTTTTGAAAGGTGAACAGTTAAAACACACGGTCAAATGTGTCATCAACTTTAACCCCCTACACACTGATGTCAAAATATTCAGATCTGAAGTAGCCATTTTTCCCATAATGCAACTGGGAATTTAACCAATTCAATCTTGTTTGACAGAGCTGATTGAGCTCTGTCAAACGAGATTGAATTGGTTAAATTTCTAGTTGCATTATGGGAAATATTCACACCCTGAACTTTAGATATTTCGACATCAGTGTGCAGGGGTTTAACTGCACTGTCAGACTGAATTTTGGTCTCACAAAAAATCGTATTCTGTTGATTATATATGAGCGGCGCTTCACTATCGTATTACTGAAAAATATTTTGAGATTATTAATTGATGAGTTTCATATCGGCCGAGATATCAGCCCGACGTAACTTCATATCAGCCTGAGACCGAGGATCGAAGGCTGATGTGAAGTTTGCGGGGGCTGATTTCTCAGCCGACATGAAAATAACCAAGTAATAACCTCTTTATTTATTTATTAACCCTTTACCCAACGCAGTCGATATCAAAATTTATTATTTTAAATATCATTTTTTAAATTTTTTCTGTAAACGCCAACAAAACCATATCATGTGACCCCCTCATTGGAACGAGCTCGAGGGGTCACATGATATGCTTTTGTTGACCTTCTTTGAAAAATAGTATTTTTCAGCTGCTGAATTTGCATATAACGCGGGCGGATGTGGCCGATTCGTTGGGTGAAGGGTTAAATCAAAAAAAATTAATTACAAATATATTTTCAGATCTCTTGCAGTTTTCTGAAAGTGTTATTGTTTCACATTTTTTCACAAAGCCCGAAATTTCCTCTTCTCTAAATTCAGCCACGACGTTCGGATAGCTCAACTTTCTCTTCTCGCAGTTCGACGAATCTCCGGATACTCTGAATTTTAGTTTGTGATGAATGATCTGTACAATGCTCTTATTTCTTCACTTCATCACCTAATCATATAAAACTCTGCTTCAAACCACCCCGCCATACCTGGTAACACCAATTTTCCAAATTGCGTTCGACGAATAACTGTGAACATTTCGATACAAACGAGCTGGTTGCGCCTAGTAACGCATCAACGGGGACAACGCAAGCTGGGTTCATATCGGCTGAAATTGGCGTCATATCAGCCGAGTTTGAAGTCATATCGACCGAGTCTGATATGATAGCAATTCTGGATAGAAAATCGTATCAAATAAATAAAAATAAGTACTAGCCTAACACGCGTACCAGATAGCGACACTTGTAAAGGTTTTCCCTGAATATCATTGTTCAGGTTTTGGTTCTAAACCGTAGCCTTTGACACTCTACTGGAACCGCCTTTTATAACGAAACGGGCACTAATCTATTCTTTGGAAGTACAGTACGTGGAGAGTGTATTATCACACTAAATCACCCGCAGAGTGGAGATTCCACCCAAGCAATAATTGCAAATTTGTGGTAAAGCATAACCAGCCCAAGCAAAGTTTCAGCCAATGGACCTCCGGGTTAAACCCGGAGGTCCATTGGCTAAAACATTGCTTGTGTTTCTGTCGATATGTACAAAATTTGAAAGTTATAGCTTGGGTGATAACTCCACTCTGCGGGTGATTTAGTTACAATCCACTTTCCACTTACTGTACGAACTAAAAGTAACAAAATTAGAATGGTGGGATTTGTATATAGACTTAGACGAATGAGGTCAAGGACTCTACTATAAAGTTTTTGATCGTGGTCGTATCAGTAAGTCTCGATGTCTCCTGGATACCTGTTTGAGTACACAATAAAACCGAAAAACCAACAAAACAAGGACTGACTACATCACGCGACGAGAATTGGGTAAACCTGTTGCAGGGGAAATGAACCTTATAGCACTAACCACTGTACAACGGGTTTGCTGGAAGGTCAGCAAAAAGTCAGCACTCAAACTGTCCCTCCCTAAAATGGCGTCGAGTGGATCAACGCAGTAACCCCTTCCCATCGATGACGTTTGATGACGTGTGAGCTATTACGCTGTGATTATAATCACAGCGTAACAGCTTTCACTTCATCAAAACGTCATGGTGTTTACCTTGCACGAAACCTGATAGCACAGTATCAACTTTTTCAATGTCGGCACTTGTGTTTGTCAATAATAACTAAGATATTGTGTAAAAACCAAATTTGCGTTGTCACGAAAAATGTGTACATCGTCAAAATATTCATTTTTGGTGGACATCAAAGTGTATTCTTTAAAAAGCGAGGCGTCGGGAAATTGAAAACCTTCGAGATTTTTTTTAAAATTATTTTGAGCATTGCTTATTATATGGCGACAGTAGAGAGACACATTTCTATATTTGACCAATGAGTGTTCCAACAATCCAGATGTATAGAGATTAGTGACCTGAAGGTAACTGGAAATTGTAATAAACACGACAAAACAACTTGCTTGCATCTCTAACTACATGTCTCGCTCTCAATCCGACGCGTGCAATTGCTTTATGTGGGTTGTATATAACTAAGCCATACCATACTGCTCGTGTCGTTTTTATACCTGGTGCAGTCTGTGAAAAGAATAAAATATAAACTCGTCATTCTTCCGGAAAAATAAGAGCTTGAGATTTTGCTTCGATGTTGAGTTCTAGTTTTTAATCTTGATAAAGCTGAAGATGTCAACGATCATATTTCAAAATAGCGTTATTTTGTCATAATGTAAACACTTGTTTGTTTTATTTCAACCACAGAGTTAGAGAGTGCGTTAGCAGAAAGGAACATAACTACAATGAGAGAAGCAGTGGACAAAGCAAATCGAAAGCAGTGTACACGTCGATTAGAAGAACAACTAAAAACGGCCAACATACTGATTGAACGACTGCAAAAAATACAGATGGGATTGCATGATATAAAAGAACTTGGTAGTCACACCATACTCGAGATCAGAAAGTACAATAAACCCCCACAGGCTATGGTTCGGGTTATGATGGCGACCTTAATAATACTAGGACACACAGAGGATGAAGTTGATGTAAGGCATTTTATCATATACCAAACACGAAATCAATATGATACCGTTATTTTGGACCCATTTTATCCGATCTGACGGACAATGAGAGTAGGTTTCTCTACAAAACACATATCCCACCTTCTCAAAAGAGACTATTGAACTATGCTCGTCGCGATTACGCTCCAGCTGGTTTCAATGGAGTAATGAGATGCAACGAGGGTGAAATAATGGGGGAATCAGGAATCAACGACCGTGTAGGAGTTCTTCAAGTGTTTCATGAGCGCAGTAGGCACGAGTGAAATATAGGAAAACCTCCAACAAGAGTCGTTAATTCCTGTCCCTCATACACTATCTGAGCTGTGTTTTTATATCACGATTAAACGTTAATTAAATGAATGAAGTATCGACTTGGCAAAAAAACTATCACACCTCGGCGGTATGTTAACCCTATCAACACTGGCGCCCTGGAAGGTTTCATTTCAGTCAATACTGTCTACGGTGAAATGGGCGACACCATCCTGGTTCGTTTGGGAGGTTCAGTAACAACTTAATCCAACAGCTTTGTCGAGCTGTTGGATTAAATTATTACCGAGCCTCGCTTCAGATTTTTTGCTCTTCATATCGTCTTGTCCACTACCAATTTTTTCTTCACTAAAAGTTTAGGAACACCGCGTTGAATGGGTTAACTTTCTCGCGTGGCACTGTTTTGTGTCGAATCATTCCATTCATGTCAAAACGTGAATCAGATGTGTGGCAACAAAATGTGATGCGTTCTTACATTACGTTCTTTAACGTATGTCGGATCCTACGCTTAGTGTATGCATATCATTTCCCAATGTATGTATTATATATGATAACGTTAAATGCACGCGGTAATCGTGATATAAGAGTTATATCCTCTTAATGGCCAATTGTTTTTAATCGGTAGAGGTTTAGTCCTGCAGAAAAATCTACCATTTAGGTTTGGAAATAAGGAGCAAATATGAAAAATATTAAAAATTAATTCAACAAATCATTCATTAAAACCACGAAAATACGAGCAATTTGTGTAAAATATCAGAGCTTTGACTGCGATAAACAACTCGAACATTACGGTACCTTCATATGACAAGGTGTGATGACGTTTTCTCTATACACTACTTGATTAACGTGATGGATGGATGAATGAATGAATGACGTAATAGAATTACGCAACGTGCTCGGGAAATCGTTTACGTGTATATTATTTCCCTTGTGTTTAACTAGTTGTAGAGATATATAATGAAACGATTATTATGACAGTGATTGATCCAATGTTCTGGATTCCTCTGAGGGCAAATTATTCGCAATGTTTTTTCAAGTATTTTGAACGCAGAACGCTGCAAATAACCATCAGTATACACCCGTTAAACAAAGTAACTATAAATCAAATGTTTTCAAGCAAGCAAGCTGGACCAAAATGTCGACTGTAAGGCGAGTTGCCCTCTATGGGTGGTCTTATCATAACTTCTACTAAATCCATACAAATATCAGAAAAAAGGTTTTGACATTTGATGTATTATCATTAAAAGAAATATCTTATTCAAAAGTGTATTTCGTCTCAGAGTGCAACAAGGCGCCATCTGCAATGCTTTAGCATTGCAGATGGCGCCTTGTTGCACTCACCGGACGATTTGATGGGGTTATGCATCTATTTAATAGGCGTTTCGCTTTGTGCATACTATTACATGACTGTATCTTCATATTTTTTTAGGAATGGCATAAAATTCAAGCTATTGTGGGGAAAACAGGACATGAGAGCATAAAGAACAGAATCAAAGCATTCGATATCAACGTATTGCCAATAGACGTCGCGCTAGCAGCAAAAGATTACACGAGAGGCCTCACTTTGGATCAAATTCGCATTATTAGTGCAGGTGCCGCCGCGTTTTTTGTTTGGGTGAGTTCGCAAATTCATTCGTTGACGTTATTCAGATGCATGTGTACAATTCAGTAAGACATTCAACTTTGAATTTCAGAATGGTAGCAATTCAGGGAATAGAAGCAAGTAGTGGGTAGTGGTATGTCTGTCAAAAGATGACTAATAGCGTAGATAAACACATTTATATATTTATTTATTTAATTATTTATTATTTATTTATTGGTGTTTAGGGTCACATATCTCTGTACAAAGGATAATCGTCACACATTTATTTATTTATTTATTTATTTATTTATTTATTTATTTATTTATTTATTTATTTATTTAGGATCACATATCTCTACACAGAGGATAATCGTCACCGTGGCATGGATATAAAGTCAAGTTTAGTCAATCGTTTATACCCAAGTTGCCCATTTTAAAACTTCCAACACAAGCATTAGTTACCAGGTGCACTTTTACCAGTAAAACAGCTTGTTTACCACAGTAAACAAGCAGTGCCTCGCTTCTTTATGTTCCCTTGGGGGAAATAAACACATTTAGATTATACGTTATACAATTCCAGCCCCGTGACGCTGGTAGAATATTTTCATTGTATTCGTATCTTAGTCTAAAAAAGATATGAAAACGTTCTTCAAATAAGGTTGTAAAGGGGCGTTGGCGAAAGAAAAATTCTATCGTACATTCTCGTACATTCTGCAATGCTTACTTTGTTCAGATATAATGATAAGGTCTGTGTTTTGCAATAATCGAAATTCGTTAAATATGCAGCCAAACAAATGTTCTTATCTCGACTTTAAAGGCCGTAGAAGACACGAATCATACGAGGGAATCTTCGGTGATATAGTCCGTCCGCCGTGGACTGGTCACTTTCCACGGGTGGGCAATATTTCCACGGAGGCAACAATATTAGATTCCAAACATTATAGGAATAATCATCAAAAATTTAATTAACGAAGCACCGTTTACAACCCGGTGCTTCATTAATTTAAATTTGGCCGTTAATGATCTTTTATTAATCGGTAAACGCATGCGTGAACAGCACTACCTACGCGTGGATTACGATCAGTTCACGGCAACTGTACTGTATCTTAAGACTAAGGTGTCTGTGCACTCCCCTCCTGCTAATTTCCAATAAGAGAGCAATTACAGTGTCCTCGGAAAAATTCCAAGTTTCAGATAACTGCATTTGAGTTGTGATTCCCCCCTCCCTTTCAGATAACTGCATTTGAGTTGTGATTGCCCCTTCCCCACCCCTCAGCCCTCTGTTACCCTGATTCTTTAAACCTATCACTATAATCTCCTCCGTTGAACTCCTATCAAGCAAGGCGGCAGTATGCTGCTGTTCGTAAAATGTATTAAAAAATCTTTTTAATTATTCCATCAAAGTATGAATTTGTAAGACGCACAAAATCAAGTGTACAGAACAACTCGACGCTATGTCACTTTTCAGAAAAAATTCTATAAATATTTTAAATGTGAGAGTAACCCAAGTGTCTGTATATTTGTTGGTGAGAGGATCGAATTTTTCTTGCTATATTTTTTATTTTTCGGAAAAAAAGAATTTATTATACTGGTGGATGGTCCCACGCTACGCATGGTTTTCCGGTAGGCGGTATTTCGAGTTACCTCCCTTATGCCATAGAGCCCCCCCCTCCCCCCCCCCCCGCCCTCCCCAGAATCAAAGTATTTGACCGACACCTATCATGCGACACAATTCCCGATTCTAGATAGATAATGAAAAATAATACCACCAAATACGTCGACTTAGTTATATTTGATAAAAATGCATACCCCCACAGAGCATGAAGTCGATCGAACCTATAGAAGCTGGAGAGATAGGGCACGTCACCACTCCAATAACAACAAATACAATATCTCAGATTATAGTAAGATGCTCTCTTATAAGATTACGAGAACAAATATTTTTTACAATCTATTGTCACTGCAGATATAAGAGAATATCTCTCCTGAAGTTACGCGCATTACGCAATAAGTTTACATCGATACGACTGCGTGTTTTCGGCATTTTAGTGTTTTAATCGCAATTAATGTTTTAATTGCAATTAGAAAATCGCGACAATATAATAATAAAAATAAATATCTTCCGTTTTTGATAGAATTATATCAATCGTGACTGCAAGGAAACACAACTTTTTCCCTCGCGATTTTCAGCCGCTCGTGAAAACATATCGTTTCTTTAGTGCAACAAGGCGCTATCTGCAATGCTACAGCATTGCAGATAGCGCTTTGTTGCACCAACGAAACGACATATTTTCTTGCAGTCACGAATGTAATAATTTTTGGTATCTACTCAAAAAACAGAAGATATTCTCTGTTTACTCATTAAATCGAAAAGCTGAATGGCTCTCTATTTGGTCACTAAATCGTACAGCTGAATGGCAGAGTTATGGGTGATTCTCGGGCCATAAAACCGATCTCTTAGCTGAACAGTTCTCAGATTCAAGATTTATTTATTTCTTTTTCCTTATTATGCATCAAAGAACACAATACATTATAGTAATTATTAACTGGTTGAGGGCTAGATTATTTTTGCTGGTCCGAATTTGTTATTCAAAATTTGTTCTATTACAAATGACTGGAGAGTGCCCATAGGCACTCTCCAGTCATTTGTAACAGAACAAATTTATAAAAATAAAATATTATATGCATTTGACTGAATAAGAAACATAAGCAAGGAAAATGTTGGCTTCTGATCTGGTGCCCTCATTTTTTTTAAAGCCCTGATAGTGGCTTCTAGCACTCAGCCAGTTAATAATGCATGTCAAGTGATGGGGACATACAGCAAAGATAATTTTCTTCTGTGATATGGTTAATTTAACAGAAATCCGTTCTCAGTAGAAGGGTATCATAAGTTGAATTTGTTAAAGTTGCGTAGGGATGGGTGCGGTTGCCGGTATCGGAACAATTAAAATGTACATAAACGATGTCCGTCATACGTTATAGTCATCGGTCCTATAGGCGTTGTTTCACATGTGTCTTTTATCGGCCCATTGCCAAGATTCAACCGGAACCCGTTGATGTTTGGATAAAAGCAGTACTATTTCAACCGTTAGGCTGGTTCGTACAATATGTGTAGCACATTATTCATAAATGATCTGCTGAAAGACATAATACATTATATAATATTAGACCACCAGTAATTATTTATAAAATAATTTTAACCATATTTCAGCAGTCTGTTCCTGTGACGAGCATGCAGCTATCTTCTGAAAAAGTTTTTTTTTTTAATAATTGCACTGGATTCAATTACTTTGCTGGGCATTGTATAGATTGTTTGAAGGATTACCAACTCGTGAGCTCAGACAGTCATTAACAATTCTTTCGTTTCAGACAAAAGGAATCATCACTGAAGTGGAATCCAGGTATGGTGATAATCTCAGTCAGATCCATCGACGTGCAAACAAGAAGAACTGAATTACGATATAAAGAGGAATGAAGATCCCTGTTCAACAATTGATGTGCATTTTCCGACAAATTGACTCCCCAATTTATTAACCTGGCTGAGAAGAAGACAAGGAAGACAGTTCCGTCGAATGTTTCATTGCTGGTCAAGAACTCCATAACATTGTTACAATATCAATGCTCATTTTCAGAATGAAGTATCTGAGGTCTTTTTAGGACTGACTGACTAACAAATAGAAATCTATAAACAGAAAATCATGTCTTTCATGATAAATTGTCTGATATGTAAGATCCACATTCTGTATGTGTAACTGAACAAATATTTAACTGGAGTCGGATACTAAGAACAATAACGACATTTCCAGTAATATACATTAAGTTTTCTATCCACTTGTGGTATTTGAAGAATATTCGTCCGATTTTGTATACGAATATTTTGATAAAATGAATATTAAAGTTGGTCATTATTATATGTGTACGGTATTGCCATTTCTTAACTGGAACATGTGGTTTTCAGTTGATATACTGCGAAGAAATGCTGATCGTAACATTTCTCGACAGATGAGAGGAAACTTTTCCGCTCGAAATCAGAATTATTTTATTTTTTTATATTATTCTGGAAAAACACCGCCTGATAACAGTCGTTCTACAAAATTAACTCAACATTTCCATTAGCCTGAAAACCATGGTCGTAGACTGTAGTTGGTTCGATATTGAACGAATATAGTTGATGCAAATTGTTTTCGACAACATCAATAACATTGCTTCGAGTACATTTTCATTTAAACATTATAAGTTATTGCTTCTTGGAGCTTATTTTTAACCGAGACGCGATACGCTCCGAGTCGCAAACCCCAGATCATGCTAAAGGCAATTCATCGTAATAACGTATATATCCCAATAAGACCCTACCGATAGCTCAAACCCTACATCGTGAAATGAACAGGAAACTTAATTGAACAAGGCAACTTTTACGATAACAAATTTAGTAAATAAACCTCTTGTGTACACCATGATGTCACTGGACAACAAAAAATCAATCACTTAGATAAAGATTGAGTTATTCCATCTCAGTTCAAATCATGAACTAACACAGTTAAAACTAGAAGTCCTGTCAGGAAATGTGCGCTTATCTAGGCTTAATTACGCGTAGGAATTGCGCGCAATAGCCAAATCGAATGTCATCCAAAGCACGACAGGTTCTCCTGGTTACTCATAGCAAACACAGGCAATGTTTTTGCCAATGGACCTCCGGGTTACCCGGAGGTCCATTGGCTGAAACATTGCTTGTGCACAGGCCGCATGTACACAATTTGATAGCCTTACTATGGCCATAACGCGTAGATTAACGCGCAGATCAACGTGCTATATGTCCGCATTTCAGGACAGGACCTTTAGTTGTAACTGTAAGTGTGTTGTGAATATACATTCATAGAATGATCACTGGCCTCTAAAAATACGATTTTATAGATAGTATGCACTTTGAATCTCACCCCATTGTTATCATCTTTTTCAAATATTTCGCTTGGTGACGTACTGCGTAACATTTGCCACTTCAGCCGTAAGAACACAGAACGACACACGCGTGTGAATGGGTTAATCGATATGACATGAGTGCCAACGCGGAAGGATAAAACGAGAGGTCGCAGGCCTCGGGTTTCATCTTTCCGCGATAGCACAAGTGCCATATCGATTAACCCATTCACAGGAGTGTATCGTTCTGTGTTTATTACACGCCTTCACGTCTATGAAAGTAATTATTAGAAGGACTCTCAGAAATTCATTTGAAAACTCGTCCCCTGAAGTCGAATGTGTTCTATGTGCCACATAGAACACATTGGAACTCCGTGTATGAACTGTCAACAAAAGAACACATTTTATTGTCAACTAAATTTGCGAGGGGACCCGTGTTACTATCTTTTGTTGTAAGTGCAGTGCACGATTTGTAGAAAATTCCATTGATATTCCGCTTCTATTGAAAAATAGTCTGTCAACGATTTCCGTTCCGCACATACGTGCGGAACAGCTTTTTATTTTCCGCATGGTTTTGTGTTGCTGTAGATGGGGATTTCATAGAGTAGGCGTCTAATAAAAATAGAAAAAAAACTAAGCGTGCTCTCGTCCAATCAGAGGGTGAGGATTTTAGTGTTATTGTAACATAATGAGAGCAGTAACAGGCCTGACCCCTTTCATCGTACATTACTAAACGGATCATCAAATTTACACATACGCGACAGCGCAGTGGCTCAGTGGTTACGGCATTGAACTTCCAACCGAAAAATCAACGGTTCGATCCCCTTCAGGGGTAACTGAGTTGTGTCCTTAGGCAAGGCACTTCATCCCGATTGCCCACATGGGGGCACGGTGGCGTTGAGACTAAAGCATGCTGCACATCGATTGTGCGCTTGTCTTGGGGGTCTGGCAGTTGCTCGCCGTTGCTTGGTTGTTCTCTCCCAGTACTCCACCCGTAAAACTGACCAACACGAGGTGACCTGGCTATCGAAAGTGTCGTTAAATCCCAATAAATAAATAAAATAAATAAATAGTACGTGGCAACGAATATCAAGTCTTTGGCATTTACCCGAGGTGTGATATTTTGGACCGAGATATGTACACTCGATGATGAAGTTGAGGATGTCCTGGACTTCTGTAAAGCACCAGCAGAAGTCAGGCTTGTTGCGTTATTGTCATTTTTGATTCGAGGAAGCGCGAAGATATTTTTTATTTGCTGATAAAATGGCGAGATTTTAGTGAAAAAAAACGATATTGCTCGTTCCCGAATATTTTCTTTCCATATCGTGGAAGAGAGATAAAATATTGTTCCAGCAAAATGAGATTTCCATTCGATATAATTCATCAAGTGACCATTTCTCCCCACCAAAACTGAGATTTCTGAATTGCCAACAAAGATGAGAATAGCCAACCTTCTTTGGGACACTTTTTTGTGATGTCAGGCAGAGTTTGATATGCATATTTATCAAGATTCGACGGTGTGGGAAATTATTACTTAACCATTTACCTAACGCAGCGGCAAAACCGTACAGCGCTATTCACAAAAATCGACAATTAATTTTCGTTATGTTTTTCATTTTTGTCTCAAAAATATAAGTTATGACCCCTCTTTGGAACGAGTCCGTCTAGCTCGTTCCAAAGAGGGGTCATAACCTATGTTTTTGAGGCAAAAAAAATAGTTATTCAAGAATTTTGTTTGCAAGTATCGTCTGCTTTTCATGTCATGTAAAGGGTTAAATCTCCTTTAGGAGAGAAATTGCAACTCGGAGCACCAAAAATAACAATGCTTACAGGGAATTCTGTCCTAGGCAAGAATATCCGCAAGTAGCATGCAAGTAGTTAAATGGTACGATGGTAGAACTGACACTTATCATATGACTACCATGAAATTGCTTCTCAATACCATTCTCGTGGACCTATTAATTCAGGCATGCCCATTATCTGACATGTTTGATACCAACTATTCCATTATGCGTAATCATTTCATTGTCTTTTGGACATCTTAGATTTTTCTGTAATTTGGTATATTGAATAGGTGTCCCCATTGTTTTAGATCCTCACAAGCAAAGCCTGAATAAAACTAAGTGAAATATTTTATCAGGAAAGATTTGACAGAGAAATTACCTGAGTACTTAAGCTGTTCAACCCAAACGAGTTTTCCTAAATGTTACAGACCTCGAGGGGGTATAATTTCTCTCTTTTTGCCTCTGGTCACACCAATATAGAAATATATGTTACAAAAATGTTTAACGTACCGGTAATGAAGCAATATATTGTTAATCACCCGTTCAATTCGAGTAAAATGTCTTGTGGCTCCAGGCAAAGTCTGGAAACTTTTTCAGTTAAAATGTTCCATGTGACAGAACCATCCATTGTGTTTGTGATCTGAGTTATTAAAAATAATTTGATATTCAACTGTTGAGATATTTTAAGATTTACAGAGTGTTGGTATTTGTATTGTACTTTTCGCCCACTAAAAAAATAATCATTTCACGCTCGCCTTAATCGTATTTATTTCAGGAGCAAATATTATGTCACATGCAAGGGCGCATTCAGAAATGAAATTGCGTAAGGGGCGCGTCTCTGTTTTTGCGAGGTATATATTTAATACAACTTTTGCTTCTATGAAATTTCCGTTGAATGACCAACCAAGTGTCGACGTACGCTTTGGAAATAGGCGAAAAAAGGGGGAAAACGAAACGAACTGCATTTGACATAAGAGCAAAGTTAAAAAAAAATAGAAATTGGTTGAGAATAAACAATAAATGTCAAAAAGTTAATACCCTTTCGTTCATCCCACTGAAAGTGTATGTTGGCTATTTGAGAATCAAAACGGTTCTTAACCCAAAGGAGATGGTGTTTCCAATTAAGAAAGTATACCACTTCTCGTGCTATTTGGCAATTTTACCGCTACAGGTTTCAACGTATTCAGATAATCATGGGTCTCTACACAACTGGAGTGCTGGGAGGTTCATTGGTCACATATAGAAGCGTATCCAAAAAAGCTCCGCTATTGCGTAAACTGTAGTTGCAAATAGTAACAGTAAGAATTTTCGCCGATTTGAAATCGAGTTGGGATTTTGGAAGTAAAGGAGACACCAGCATCACCAAAGAAGCTCCAAAAATCCAGATAGATGGAATTTCCAACTGCTCATGACTTTCCCTTCGAATTTTCAACTATAGGAAATTTTGGCCAGGATTTAGGTGGGTAGAGTTGAGCGGAATTAAAATTTCATGTTTGGTTTCAGTATTAGTATTTTAGAATGATTCACCTCTGCATCGGTACGGTATTCGGTGTCAGCAACAAACATGTACTCGCACCGATAACAATATCCAATGGTATTTTTGGTATAATACCCAGCTATCGTTCACCGTTTTAAAGCAGACAAAGCCGCCGAAGTGTCAACATGTTGGACGCAACACGGAACTGATCATCAGTTATTTGATGTAACAAAAAGGCTGAGAGAAAATACCATCTGAGAGAAAATGACCGGTGATGATTGCCTTTATACATACACAACACAATCCATGGTCTCTTCCTATCAGGAATTATGCTTCGTTTTCAGCTGTTATCTTTTTAGTTTTTAACTTGTGTTTGAGAGGCGCGGTGGCGTTGCGGTAACCGGTTCTCGTCAGATCACCAAAGTTAAGGAACGTCGAGCCCGGTTAGTCTTTGGATGGGTGACCGTCTGAGCGATCGATTCGGATTCCCGCGTTGTGTCTTGGGCAAGGCACTTAACCCCGATTGTCCACATGGGGGTACGATGACGTCGTGCACTAAGGCGTACTGCACGTCGATGGTGAGCATGTCTTCAACCAATCTAACCTTGCCTATGCTGGCTGCAATGCGGAGTTACGATGTTGGGGAGCTGGCAGCTGCTCGTCGTTGTTCGGAGGTTCTCTCCGAGTACTCCGGCTTCCTCCACCTATAAAACTGTCATCGACACGATATGACCTTGACTGTTAAAGTGTCGTTAAACCCTAATAAATAAATAACTTGGGTTTAAATATTTTTTGATATCGAAATTTCGGTATTTTGAGATTCCATCAGTACGCAACATCGGTATTGGCTCGATATCGAACGGTATTCACGGTATACCACCCATCTCTATTTGGGGAGGAGGCTGCTAAAAATAAACAGTGATAAAAAAAGACTTCTTTAAGGTTTTCAATTTCTCGTCGCCTCGTAACCTCCGATCGGTTTTCAAAGTATATACTTTGATGTCTACAAAAAATGAATATGTTGATAATGTGCACATTACATATTGAACTATTTTTACTCCCTTGAATGCACATGTGTGTAAACAGTGGTAAAGATGACAATCTAAATTACTATTACGATCGATGAGAGAAAAATGAAAAATTTTCATTTGCCACGAATTTCATTTCTTTACATAATGGTCGGATATATGATCAAATATTTTATAACATACTTTTTAAAATGATATCAATACGTTTGGTTAAAATTAGTTTTTAATGGTTCAGTTTTTGTTTAAATATTTCACTTTTTATCCCAGTACAACACCTTATTAATTTGTTAGAAAAGACTGAAGCGGGTAACTTCAAAGTCCTAAACATGTACTAAATTTTTAAGACAAAAATTTGTACCGACATAGATTTGATTAAAGCAAAAATTAATTTTCTTTGTTCTATAAACATATTTTAGACATGTTATTGTTTGAGTGGTTCAATTTATCTTTGAAAGGTGATCTTTTTTCTCTATTTATGACCTTGCGACAAATAATACCTCTCCTCCCTGGAGACAATTACATGTCAAATAAGACCGCGTGCGCATTGGTGCGTGAAAATGACGGGAGATAACTCGAAATTCTCGCCCTTACTACAGGGGTAGAAATAGTTCAATATGTTCGAGTTCAGTACAAATTGAATATTTACAACATTATAAATTATTGTGATGAATTGACGATAGCGTGGTCTGAAGTTTGCGGCTCGGAGCTTATGTTTAACCGGCGACAATTAAGGAGCCAGATATCAAATTAAACAATGACCACATAACCGGTAGAGAAATATTACACGCTGTAAGGCAGCTCAAAAACAAAAAGTCATCTGCTGTAGATAACATTCCGAATGAATTATTAAAACGTATTGTTCCAATTATTATAGATGATGTTGTCAAGCTATTTAATCAAATATTATTATCAGGTCATTATCCCGTATGTTGGAGCGAGTCTATAATAAAAACTCTCTATAAGAAAGGCGATCGACATGATCCTAACAATTACAGACGGATTGCGCTGAGTAGCAATTTCGGAAGATTATTTAATAAAGTAATAAACGCGAGGCTGAATGAGTATTCAGAACTCAACGATTTAATAAGCGATAACCAATTTGGATTCAGAAAGTATCGTGGAACAATTGACAGTGCATTCATTTTGCGCACGTTGTCAAATAAATATAGAGAAGAGAAGAAACTAATGTACGCGGCTTTTGTTGATTTTAAGAAAGCATTTGATTCGGTAGATAGGTCGTCACTTTTGGAGAAAATGAAGTCATTGCGTATCGGTGGGAAAGTCCTCAAAATTCTTAGCTCTTTTTATGAGTCCAGTTACTATTCTATAAATACTTCTGTTGGATTGAACCCACCTTTACTCTCAGCAATGGGTGTTAGACAAGGATGTTCTATATCCCCCACTCTTTTCAAAATGTTTATTGATGACATATGTGGGATATTTGATGAATCCTGTTCACCTGTTAATGTGAATATACAACGACTCAATCACCTACTTTTTGCCGATGACCTTGTAATGTTATCAGAGTCTCCAGCCGGATTAATAAATGTGTTCAGAAGTTAGAACACTATGTGGATAAAAACAAACTTAGTGTCAATATTAATAACACAAAATGCATGATTTTCAAAATTAGAAAAGATAGAAAAGATCCTACGTTTTGTATTGGAACAGCGAAATTTGATATCGTTGATCAATATAAATACTTAGGTCTTGAATTCACATACAATGGAAACACAAAACAAGTTCGAGAGAATTTAAGTACAAAAGGATCGAAAGCAATGTTTTTCCTTACAAATTCTCTGAGAAAGTCACTTGACTTAACTCTTGATAGGAAATGTAAACTTTTTGATAAATTGATTAAGCCTATTTTATTATATGGTTGCGAGATATGGCCCCATGACCTTAATACTCCTTTTGCGGACACTACAGCCTGTGAAGAAGTCCACTTGAAATTTTGTAAACAAATATTAATGTTGAATAGAAAAGCATCTAATCACGCAACACGGGGGAGTTGGGTAGATATCCTATTGTGAAAGATGCTATCTTACATCTCCATAAATATGTCGATAAATTATCCAGAAGTGCTGATGGTAACGTACTCTCCAACTCATTCAAGGGGTCACTCAAATGTAAACTTCCGAAAACTTGGATAACTCAGTTATCTCGTTACAATATCAAAGTTTCCGATGCTAATACGTTAACCAATAGTAATGGAAAATGCCCGAAAGATGTACTAGAATCTCAGCATAGCGGAAGATTTACTAAAGATATGTTTAATGATGACAAAATGAAAGGCAGTAATAAGTTACGAACGTATCGATTAGTTAAAAATGAATACAAGCTTGAACCTTATCTGAAATTCACCAGATCTCGACAGGCCCGTGAACTGTTTACTAGACTTAGGATTAGTAACCATAATTTAGAAATAGAAAAGGGTAGACATAAACAACCCCCAATGCCCCTAAATGATAGGAGATGCCAGGTGTGCGACACCGGTGAAATAGAGAGCGAAAAACATTTTGTTATGTATTGTGAGGCATATGTCGAAATTAAGGAAACGGGGTTCGAAGAAATTATAAAAGAAAACAAAGAATTTGAACAATTAAATGATTCGGAGAAATACTATTATATATTGAATAACTGTGATAGTAAATCGATTAATATTATTTCTAACAAGATCTGGTCATTCTTCTGTAAGCGAGATCACCTTGTTAAAGAAAAAAGTCATTAGTACTTTATATTATACATCATGTTCACTCATTCTTCTTATTTGTTATGTTTGTTTTGTGCAACTGCCATTGTGGTGTAATGCATTAAACTATTAAACTAAACTAAACTACGCTCCGAGCTGCAAACCTCAGACCATGTTATCGTCAATTCATCACAATAACGTATATGTCCCAATAATAACCCCAAACTAACATCGTGAAACACGAGAGGTTTATTTACTAAACATGTAATCGTTAAAAGTTGCCTTGTTCAAGGTAACTTTTAACTATCACAGGTTTAGTAAATAAACCTCTCGTGTATCTCACAACGGCACTGGATAAATAATCAATAAACCAGATAAACTCATTCCATCTCAGTTCAAGTCGTAAATCGGCTTATAATTTAAACAACACTTCATCCGGAACACCGCCTGCTGTACGAGTGGAAAATCCAGAAAAATGAAGCGGCTTGCTAGTCACTCCGTTAGCGAAGCAATTACCAAATGGGTGACGTCATTTCAAATATTTCGCGTTGTGACGTCAGTCGGTAACAATTGCCACTTGAACAGTAAACATAGAATATACTAAGCGAGCTCTCGTCCAATCAGGGGAGGATGATTTTAGTCTTATTGGAACATATTTTAATTATTACTGATAAAAATAAGTACCGAGGTTGGAAAGTTGATACGGTATTATTAGTTTTTAATGTAAGATGAAACGCCATAACGATCAGGCCTGGCATTCTTTAGGAGTGCTGCATGCCTACTGCACTCCTAGAAAAAAACTGAGGAGGGCAAATTTTTGTACTCCTTGATTTCCTGGAATGCCAGACCTGTTTGGGACTGCCTTTAAAATCTATTATCATTTCGTCCCTTGAGTTCCAATGTGTTCTCTGTGCCTACTGGTACAGAGAACACATTGCAACTCAAAGGACGATTTATCAATGTTGCATTGATTCGCAATAATTCATGACCCATTCTGTGTTACTTTTTGATATATTTTAAGTGTTGAAGACAGTCACATAAGAATTGAATGCATCATTTTGAATAATGAGACGATGTGTGTGCCAAATTTTCCACTGTGTAACTGAATGTGATACAATTTTTCAGTTACAATATTAATACCTTGAAGTGAATATAACCAAAATAGCATACAAGTTTTTGCATTAAAAATTTCAGGTGCAATTGCACTCCCACGCAATCTGAGGAGAGCAACTGTTTTCCACTCCTTGATTTTCTAGATTGCCAGGCCTGAACATTTGATGAAGTGGAAGCTATTACACTGTTATTAAAGCAACAAGTCACAGCGTAACAGCTGTCACCTCACCAAACGCCATGTATTGGGAGGAGTTACCACGTTGATTGACTTGAAGCTATTATGGGGGGGGGGGGAGGGGAGGGGGCAATTTGAGTAGCAATGTTTTTCGCTGACGATCTAGCAATCCAGTTGTATGGAGATAAGTTGTCCCAATAGAAACATTTCGATGGACATTTGGAAGTACAGGTGAATCTGTCTGTAAAATGTTTTCAGCGGTAGTTTTTGCAGTACTCGAGGTATGGTTGTCACGAAATGGGGGTGAACACCTCTGTTGGTAATGACCCCATATCTCCGGTATTTGAAGCGGGTTTTAAAAAATGCATTCAACTATTTGGCACATTCGACGCTCTTGGATCATGGGATTTTATATTCGTGCAATAAAAAATCATTTTGTCGTTTTTTGTTTTGTTTTTTTAATTCCAACAAAATCATATCACGTGAGATCTGGTTCCAGTGAGGGGCCACAGGATATGGTTTTGCCGAATTTTTTTGGAAAAATATTTTTTTCAACTGCTTAACCCTTTGAACACGACCGACCGTTTTTTACGGCCCAGGAACATGATAGGCCTACGTCATACTTTCATTTAGTAGGATGGCTGATAATTGAAGGTGGTGGGGAGGGTGAGGGGTAGACGAATCAATATTTTCAACGTGCAGCCCCAAGGCTGCACGTTAAAAATATTAATTGGCCTACCCCCAAAAAATAAACATGGACTCTTCCAATTGTTTACATTGAACTGACATGGAAGATACCACTAGTGTTCAATGGGTTAATTTGAAAATTACGCGGGTGGATGCGGCGATTTGTTAGGTAAACGGTTAAATACACATTTATCATAAAAAGTTGAGATGGTTACCCCCAGTTCAGACGAAAGCATTTTGGACGAATCAAATGTAACATTAGGTTCTATTTGAATTATATGAAACGATTATTCGTCTGCGTGAATCAAATAAATGTTTCAGTCGCATTTCAGACGAATCTTTGTCTGAGAGCGACGCACTAAATGTATCTATTATATTCGATGCGCTGTTTCATTCAGAAACTCAAACCAGCGATGAATCTAATTTACTGTTCCGCCATTGTTCGGTTGTGTTCGGGTATTATCGTTCGCATACCGATTTATGCTAGATAGGGAATTCTAATTACAATTGATTCAAATTGGTTATGTTAGAAATGTCCAAAGCGGGTCCAGCAGATAAAGGGTTTTACCAGCCCAAGAAGACTATCGCAAGTATACCGGGCAATCGATTTAGTTTCGACGATAATTCACGCGTCTAAATCAATGGGTATTGGGTGCTGTTGGAGACGCATCTGATATATAGGTATCGCAGAACTAAATATTTGGTTTAGAGTGATCTGCCTTGAAATGTTGCGGATATTGCATCATAGTCTAAAATAAGACTCCTAGAAAAAAACTTATTGCTTGAGAAAACTGTTAAAGCATTTTATTAGATTTTTACATCAATACTGAATATTCCACAAGAAAAAAGAGATTTTCTAAGTATTTTCTGGGTCTAAAAAATTCAGTTAATTATTTATGTATTTTTGTTGGGAATTCCCAGAAAAAAACTGAGTTCAAGGACGGTACTTCACTTCCTGGTGAATTTTTTGTCTTATTTGTTGCATGCCCCCCGCCCCCCCCCCCCCCACCCCCGTTTTCTGGCCATAGAAAGTTGTGTGAAGGTCTGTAATTTGTGTAGGTATTTAAATTTTGAATTTTAAGTGATGCGATCATATTTTTTTCCACATAAGTATTATAATGGTTGCCTATGGGAAAATATTTAGTTCTGTGATATCATAACTGGATTACATTCGTACAAACTGCGTCCGTTTGAACTGTGTGTTAGTGAATAAATATTGATGGCATATTTTGCAGATCTATATCGAGTGATTTAATATTAACGCGAGGATTCTACTGCCCTCTTTGGGAGAAGGTTTGGGTTCAGGCCATTGGAACAATTTGCGTCATGTGAGATTCATTTTTTTGTATTCGAATTGAGCGGAAAACTGTAGTATCGCCTCCTAAGCAACTGCATGTATACTATTCAAGGAATAGTGCATGGCTTGGAGTTGACTACGCCCATATAGTGCCCAGTGAGGTGGTGTAGTTCCCGCCGCGTAGTCAACGGCAAGACATGCACTAATGCTTATATTATATCGAACACCCATCAAGAAAAACATCTGTCCAATTTGTTAATCTATTACCAACGTAGTAGCCCTACCAACCAGCGTTATATAGAAAAAAATACCATGTAGTTTTCAAAAAACATTTTCTTCTTCCAAAACACGGCTTATTGATATGAGCAGAAGACAAATTTTGAATCGGTCGGCAAGGGTAAACAAAACATTTCCCCCAAACGGAACTGTGTATTCTAGAATCGCGCAACTCGCGAATGAAAGCTAAAATTTTCGAAATTTGACAACGCAGTTTGATAATTTCCACACATTTGTCACACATATACATTACCGAATGGGTCAGCACGGGATACAAACTATGAAGATTCAATTGAATTCCATTATTTATTCGTTTACTGCCCAAAACATACAATTAAATAGCGAAATAATATGAGCAGCGAAACAAACGATTTTTCATATCCGGACGCGTTCTCATGAAAGTTGGACCCTGGTATGGATCATTCTCTTCGAAACGAGATATGGATCATCTTCTCAAGGAATAAAATGAACGCCTCGAAAATTGTGACTTCAACAATGGAAAAGCGATACATTTTTCCACAAAGATTTCTTTCCGGGTCGTTTTATGGATGTTGTGCCTCTGTGAATCGATTTTTAAATTTAGCCTGATCAGTTTTATTCGCCCAGTATAAAAAGAAAACTGATATAGTAGTGTGCTAAAAATAGAAAACGTGTAGTGCCTGGATGTAGTTCCTGGTCAGTTCTGTGGATGCAAACTACACGAAATAGGTATCACCTTTCTGCCAGTCAGAATGCAAGGAAGTCACGTGAGATATAATATAAGTAAGTTTTATAACAAAGAGACACATGGAATCATGTTCACGCAGTTTCAGTAGTCTCCAACAAACTATCCATTTACTATTAAAAAAGAACTTGTCATTTGCCTTTGAATTTAGAGACTTCATCAGGCAAGTATTTTAAATTTAATGTACAATTGGTGTCCTGAACTGGGTGGTCATAAGGTCTCAGAAAACCAATGGTTTGCTGAGTCCTTATGACTACCCATTTCAGGGCACTAGTTGTGAAGCAAACTATGTTCACAATCTGTCAGATTCACTTTATTTTATCCAAAAATATTTGAAATCTTCAAAAGAAAACAGTATTGAGCAAAATGCAACTGCAGTTTCTTCAGTTGAAATGAAAGGACAATGTTCGACAATTAAGAAATCTAAAACTTCATGTAGCTAAGACTGTACTCAACGTTATAACACAAAATAACATGAAACCTCTTGGTATTTTTTTATAGCTGTATGTTGATATTATGGTGTAAAATTTATGGTCAGGTTTGGAAGTTTCGAACTTGTACATCAATTCACTCGGTTGTTCGAGAACAGGATTACTGTTAAGATCCCAAATATAAGTGCAGTGTTTGTCTTTTAACTCTACTGGCAATTTTGGGCTGTTTGTTTTGAATCCTACGGTTTTTCTATAAGTTTTACTTTTGTCAAGAACACGACTTCCACATTCGCATCACGGTTAAATATGAACCTTTTGGAGGGGTGCATTAGACTATTGGTAGACTAAAGCCCGCTGGACATCAATCCAGTACTTTAAGGTCTCGGCCTGTCAAACGCCATATTCTTTTTTATTGACCAGGGGTTAATTTGGATATGTACATGAGCCGTTTATGGGATATAAAAGAAGTCACTCTTCAGTCTCACCCGGTTTCTCCGATTCCTATAAGAAAATTGTTATGTCGTCATCTATTTCCGATAACGTACCCTTGTTTTGAAATTAGATTGCATGGTGATGCTGACTATTCGGGAAATGATTAGGGAAAGCAAGATCGCTCCAATTCCGCTGTCAATCCACCTGTGTTCACTTTGCTTCAATACCCTTGCACCCCTGAAGTCGACAGCGTGAATCAACGTTTGGACTTCCAGTACAAAATGAAAAATTATTTACAATTCTCAGTGTCCCATTTTGGTGACCTACGTGAACACTGGTTTCGAATGCATATTTGCGCCCGGAAGTTCCACAGCCGTAACTAACATTTTTTTTATAGGGTTGGAGGACGTCGGTTCCCGTCGGCTCCATCATATCGCCCAGCTATTTGGAACATACCTAATTGCTTTATCAAAGAATTATAACTACAGATATACTTTCCAATACTTACAAGCCTGGGAATTTATTTGAGTTTTATGACATTGCTGTCAGTTACACATCAGCTAGGTAGAGGTGCCCAACCATCTGGCTGCTTTCAACAGGTCATGGTCGTATCATTCATTCGTTATTAGTTACTCTTTCCTGGATATGGAATTCTACCGAGATACTGAGTTGGGTAATTATTGCACTTTGTAATCTGTGTATATTTTGACGGGTAAGTCTGAACAAGCAAGAGCATTTGCCCAACTTAGTAATCCAAGGCGATGCAGACCTTCAGATCAGTCTAATTTGGGCACAACGGCAAATATGGATGTGGCCTGCATGGTTGGAGGAAAAGCACCCGCATTTTCTTCTTCTTGGCGTCTGTTTTAGGTTTTAGGGCCCTGTCTTAAAATGATAGCTTGCAACCCCTTATAATAGGTCTTCACCATTATCACTGGTTCCCACCACCCTTTGACTTAAGTTTACTCCACTAACTCGAGAAGGCTTCTTAGTTTCCCAGTGTCGACCCAAAGGCCTATTTGAATGTAAGCTAAATTACGCACGGCGTTTACTGAGAAATGCCACAAACATGAATATAATAGATCTCAAGCTTCAAGTGCATGGCTAGAATTCGCCACAGAAAAGCAATCGCCGTCGACAGTGTCATATTCGACACTGTCGACGCCGATTACCTCTCTGTGGCGAACTCTGTTGGGTTTTTTAAACATTTATTTATCTGTTGCATTGTTTGATTCGAAGGTAAGCTTTAAGCTATATTGTAAGCATCAGGGAAACCTGGCCAAACTTTTTATTGCCGAAACACTGCAAAACTTTGGAAAAAGTTTCAAACTCCGCATAATCTGGGCGCAATTATCTTATTTGGGCACAGCGTTTACCGTCGTTAGTTGGGAAGAATTTAAAGGCCTGAAGCGATGTATTTTTTCGTCGGGCGAGCAAGGACGCCTGCCCAACATTGTATTCCATAATGTCTTTCCCAACATCTGTCCGACGAAACCCATGTTCTGGAAATGTTTGGAGGGTGTCTCCACGCCTGGAAGTTACGCCCCTACCTGGAACAGAGGCTATACCAATGTATTTTGTTCACAGAGCGATTGTGAGTTAATTAACCTCATAGCACTTTTCACTGGCTGAACAACTTGAAAAAAGACGCACCCTCTTAACAGAAGAATTGCAGTTTGCATTCGTTATCATTAAAATTTACAGTTTATTCATGGATTTTATTTGATATACCCGTTTAAATAAAATGTCTTCTGGCACTTTGTGGGTGTTAAATTGCTATAATTTGAACTAATTGTTTGTAGACATAGTTTGCAATGGGAGTGCATGAAGTGTTGTCGACATCTCTGACGTCATAATTCATTATTTCTCCCATTGCTTTAATTAGACGCTCGGTTTCGTTCCAAACTTTTTCATTTATCTCTGTGTCGTTGTGTTTTCTCGAATGTCACAACATGGGAGCTCTTCCTATTATTGGAGTATTTTTCGTGGTTATGATTTCATGTAAGTATACAATAACCCTTTGTCTAACACGGTCACGGGGAGACACTTGCCAAAAGACAGGAGCTGGGGCTTAAAATTTATTCTAAAATCAGAATCGATTATCGCAAAGAAAACAATGAGAATAAACTTTCATTCTCGCAAACTGTTCACATAATTCATGTCACAGATTCGGAAAGTATCGTTAAAGGCCTGGAGAATTCTAATAGTTTTTGCTCCCACCAATGGGGTAACACCTTGACCTGGCGGTGGTATCTAGTGACGTCTTGGCTGCCTATACAGGAAGTCAAGACTTCACTAGAAACCACTTGCCAAGATGTTGTAACTTACATCAGCAAGACTATCAAAAGACGGTACGTCGACACGTGTCGTCTCCATGAATTTTGAGATACGAAAGTCGCCAGAATTGGAGCTGGGCAATTAGGGTTAAACTCAAATATAAATATGAGATTGTTTTTCACTATGGAATATGTATCGGTTGCACTCACAAGGATATAATTGAAATCTCAAATTTAATTTTTTTTTAACCCTTAACCTACCACGAAAGGCACACGACACTTGCAAATGAAATTCTTGAATAACAATTTTTTGCGTTCAAAAACATAGCTTCTGACCCCTCATTGGAACGAGCTCAATGAGCTCGTTCCAATGAGGGGTCATAAGCTATGTTTTTGAGACAAAAAGTGAAAAAAATATTGAAAATTGGATGGCGATTTTTGTGAATAGCGCTGATCGGCTTTTGGCCGCTACATTAGGTAAAGGGTTAAGGACTGATTTCAAAAAAAATCTTAAGAGTCATATCTTGGGGATTAGTACCAATAATTGAGTTCGGTTGTAGAATTTTTCGTTTTGTTCCCAACAGAATTTTCTCTGCTGTTGGCTACAGGTACCGCTTATGGGACCCTTTCCGAATGATATTTGGGCATGATATTTCCCAATTCTTAACTCCAGATTTTTCAAACCTAGTTCCCGTATAAACAAACTGGAAAGTAAACGATTATCGTTGAATTAGTCCTTGAATTGGGAAACAGAGGGGAAGAAGGCAAAATTATGTCAGGGTATTGAGAAATTTGTGTCTATATCATGGCGTAGGGTAGTTGCCTTAGGCGTATAAGTCGGACAATCAAGAAAAACTGTAATCCCGGCTGTCAGTAGTTAATTCTTCACCCCAACGTCTGGAGATGGCTGCCTGGTGTGTTAGTTATCAAACGTGTATATAATTATACTTTTCTTTTTGTTTGCTTTTGAAAGGTTAACGGGGACTTGTGCACATCGGAATTTTGTAAAGCACGCGAACAAGTTGGCTGAACCAATCTGATAACCAAGAGATCTCTACACCTGCACTACTAGCACTAGCACCATGTTATATATTCAATGTGTGTGGGGCGCGGTTGCTCAGTAGGTAGAAGTTCGTTTCGAACCTCACCTGCGGTAATCGCGTTGTGTCCTTGGGCAAGACACTTCACCCCCATTGCCCACGTGTCGGCACGGTGGCGCTGTGTACTAAGGCGCACTGCACGTCGATGTGCACCTGTCCTCGACCAACGCTAACCCTGCTTGTGTGGAGTTGGTATGCTCGGGAGCTGACAGTTGCTCGCTGTTGTTCGGTGGTTCTCTCCGGGTACTCCGGCTTCCCCCACCCGTAAAACTACCGTGGTCATGATTAGCCATTGTGCAGAAATATGTGACCTTAAACACTAATAAATAAATAAATAAATAAATAAATAAATAAATAAATAGCTTTAAAGTTATTTTAGTGGTAAAGAGTTCATTAGAAAGAATTCAAACTCAAGCACTTTACCAATGAGTGATTGTTGTGCAGGCATGCTACACCTGACAAAATACAGTAGAACCATGTTAATGGAATAGGCACTTTACCCATGCTCCCTCCCACTATAAAACTGTTCAACATTAAACATAAATAAATAAATAAATAAATAAATAAATAAATAAATAAATAAATAAATAAATAAATAAATATATTCAATGTAAGCGGATGTTTGTATGGGCGATGTATTAACAGATGCTTTATGTAGCCTGTTTACCAAACCTAATTTTGTTTTGATGAAATAGAATTACAGTTTATAAAAAAAACATTTGTGCACTGTACATGAACAAGCAAATTAGGGGTATGCTGCTCATGTGATATTCCCCAAAATATCCCTGTTTGGTTCTATTAACTTATTGGATTTAATAGAGAGTAATCGCTTGACTGGACTGGTTACATGAAATAATTCATGAGAGGTGAGAAACGTTGTACAAACACGAGTGCGCGAATGCGCATGAGTGTTTTACAATATAGTCCCTCGCCTCGAATAAATTATTTCACGTAACCAGAACAGTCAAGTGATTACTCTCTTTATTACTTTTCATTATTAACGATAATTATATTATTTAACCGTTTACCTAACGTAACGGTTAAAACCGGCCAGCGCTATTCTGAAAAATCGACAATTAATTTTCATTATTTTTTTATTGTTTGTCTCTAAAACATAGGTTATGACCCCTCATTGGAACGAGCTCGTTGAGCTCGTTCCAATGAGGGGTCATAACCTATATTTGGGAGACAAAAAATGAAAATAATAGTTATTCAAGAATTCTTTTTTGCAAGTGTCGTCTGCTTTTCATGTTAGGTAAAGAGTTAAAAAAAAACAAAAAAACAATGAAGTCCCCATTCCACCGACGGCAAAGCGTCTTCGTTTGCGCGCACGGATACATGACCCAATTGTTGATTGCATAATTCACTTGTGAAGTTATCGTTTATAATCAAACCCCGAAATCCCAATAAATCACACTTTGGAAAGTAATAATCTGGAGTCATCAATCCTCTTATGCTTCTGGAAAAGAGTTTGTGATTCGATCTCTTAGTCTTCAGTGCATTCCATCATAGATCTTTGATTTCCATTCCCATTGTCTTTTATCAAGTTTTTTCTCCAAGTGTTTTAATCAAAGTCTTTTTTATGTTTTTTTAAAACTATTTTTTTAAATTGTTTTTATATATAGTAAAAAAAACAATTTCCTTACTTTAAACCATTATCAATCCCGATCCATTGCTGTTCAACGTCTTAGCGAGATCGCCGTAAAGACTGGGGCACACGAACGAATATGTTTCGCTGGATCACAACGATTTGAAAATCGGTATTAAAATTCAGCCGTCTGCCCAGTGCGGCGACGGTGATAAAAATCTGCTATCTTGGTCGCGCGCTCGATCGCAAAGAGTAAACATGTTTGATGTTTTCGCCCGATTTTATCGAGGCAGCAGACAGGTCCCCGGTCAAATACGCTAAATACGCACTATCCGTGCCATACGATCGCTAAATAAATCGCAGCGTGTGTCCGTAAGTGGTCGTAAAGCCGGAGACACACTAGGCGATGTTTTTATCGCTGTCGACAAAGATTTTTTACGCCGTCGATTTTTGTCCGGCAGTGAGTTCAACGAATGAGTGGACACACTTGCCGGATAACAGTACGACAGCGACGTCTCCTCTTGTCATGTGACACCTTTTTACTCTTGTCATGTGATCATAAAATGGCGTTCAGCAAGTCGAAGTACAGGAAGAAAATTGCAGCAGTAGCAGTAATTTACTTGCTTTTAGCTAGAAGGAGACGGAGGCGAATTAGGTGGGAAAGGCGTAGGTGGTGGTGCCGCGACTGGATACTGCCATGTTGAAATCATGTGACTTGTAGGTGTACAGTGATTGGCTGCTGTCAATATACGCATCCGATCTGCTGTCGCCGAGGTGGGCACACTGGCCGATCTCTACGCCACCGATAAAAATTCGGCCGAAATTGATCGCCAATATTCAGCATGTTGAATACGGCCGATTGGTCGGGCGTACGTGTTCGCTAGCAAAGTTCGGCGTCGCACAATCAGACACACTACACGATTACGCAAGCGAAAATGGATCGGGCGTACAAAATCGCCTAGTGTGTCCCCGGCTTAAGTAAAAAATCGCCCACGATTCGATCGCTGCGGCCCAGGAAAAAGTATTCGTTCGTGTCCCCCAGTCTTAATTATTATAATCCGCGTCACTGTTATAGTTAGGTTTAGTCACCTTCATCGGATTCTACAATGCTCAGTTTCTTCATACGTTCGGCCTTTGGCAATCAGAACATTGTTGTCGGTTATTTGTACCATGATTACCTATTCTACTATATATGAAAAGCCTATGACATAAATTTTAGCTTTATACACCAACCATGGTGAACACGCAAGCAATAGGATTTCAATAGTTAAAATTTACACCTACAGTGGAAGTACATCCAAGTTGACCCGTGGCGACGTCGACCTGAATACGATCTTATCTAAATTTATCGCCCGTCGCCTCGCGAAGAGTGAAATGAAAGTGACAATTATTTATTACGTTTTAAATAAGTTTACCCCATAAGACACCAAAACTTAACAAACATGCATTGTCTCATGTTAATAAAGCATCCACAACTCGAAATGGTATGTTATTATGCTATTAAAATGAAAACGGCACCGTTTCATTTCGTTTCGGCGATGAAATTGACAGCAGAAGTACCGCCCACCGATGCTCGTGTAAACAAAAACAGATTCGCATGTATGTATTCTGGTGCTTAGTGAAATCGAGAAAAAATAATAGCGACACTTAATAATCTGACGATCATGGTATAAATAACATATACCCAAAGTAGCTTGGTGGACCAAATGTTCACCACTCGTGGTGAACATTTGGTATACCAAGCTACTATGGGTATATTCTATATTTCTACCATCTTATGACTCATGTAGACTGCATGGTCTTTCAGTCCTCGACGTAAACCGTAGAGAGGGTACAACATTGATGGATTCGTCGCATATAAATTCTCGTAATCTCTAAAAACTGGGGCACACGAACGAATATTTTTCGCTGGATCGCAGCGATCGAATCGTTGGCGATTTTTTACTTACGATCACTTGCGGATACACGCTGCGATTTAATTAGAGATTGTATGGCACGGATTGTGCGTATTTAGCGTATTTTACCGGGGACCTGCCTGCAGCTTCGATAAAATCGGACGAAAATATCAAACATGATCACGCGACTAAGATCGTAGATTCTTATCACCGTCGCTGATCTGGGCAGACGGGCGAATTTTAGTACCGATTTTCAAATGGCTGCGATCCAACGAAAAATATTCGTTCGTGTGTCCCAGTCTTAAGTTCCATATCTTTGACATCACCTATCGTGCTAGCGCTAGACTTAACATTGACAGAATCGTCCACATCGCTACTTCGATCGATTTCTATTCTCACGGAACTATATCCGGATACATCTCTCGGCGAACCCAAGGGAGAATCCTCTCTTATGGGTTTCAATTCACCCACGAGCTATCTCTTTGCGCTTGCTTAAGGGTGTTTATCATGGGTTTGAACAATTTAGTCGTCTCTCTTTTCATCTCGATGTCGCCCAATCTTTTCTCCATATTGCTCTCTAGAACATTCCTCCTCAATTCTAGTAATCGACAAACCATCTCGTCTTTGAACTTAGGATCTTTGATCTTTAAAAATGACATATTTTTAATATTTTAGATTTTTATTTTTTTTTAATTTTTTTCCTATTTTTCTAATAATATATAGAGGATATCTACGCTATTTTAGTGAATATTGTGTGACCTGAAAACTTTCAGGTCTACACTGAATCACTGATGAGATAATGCCCGATATTCTCGAAAATAGCGTAGATTTTCTTTTTATTATATGCTACGTGACATTTTACTGCCCTTCATTCAACTCAATTCGCCTGCAAACACGTACGTTTCAAAAACAGTCACAAAGCTGATCGTTTCTTCAAGGCGACGTTCAAGGCGACATCATGGGCCGAAGCGTGACGTCATTTATCAAGCTACTGAGAGATATTCCTCGATATCCATCAAGCTGATAGATATAGATAAATATCTTTTAGATAATTTGCGATAATTCACAGGCTAACATATAAATTTTTTTTTTTTATTTGAGAAAAAACGATGTCACGTTTATTATTTGAGAAAAAAAGATGCCACGTGCTTGAAATCTCTCTCATCCGAGAGATCCCCACCGAATCGATGACACCCGTTGAAGAGATACAGCAAAACACAGACGGAAAATACACGTTTTTTGCATTTTCTGACGATATGGAAGTTTTCACATACGAGAGATCACACCGAATCGACGAAATCCGTCAAAGAGACACTTAAAAAACCGACAAAAAATTACACGTTTTAACATGTTTTCACATCTTGTCGAGTGTAAAGTTGGCATCACACACTTTAGATTTCTCGCCAAAGTCGACTAATATGTCATGAGACGACACGCGAAATTTCAACTCAAATGTCGATTTTTCCCACATATCTATTGTCATCCCGTAGAAAAATGCGATGAATTCTTCAATTGAGTCAGAACCTAACGATCCCGTGATTTTCTAAGATTTTTATTTTCGCGCGATCTCCGCGATTCGATCGAAAAGACAGGACAGATCCTCGTAGTATCTCTATCGGTGATTCGATTTCCCAACCGATTGACAAGAAAAAGTCGCGTGTCGTCTCCTTGTATACGAGCTTATTTTGCGTGAAGTCTAAAGTGTGAGCTCGCATCGCACTTATGTGATTTCTCGAGAAATTAACTCAGTTGTGAGACATTATCCCAGGGCTTAGTGAGCTTGAATCCCCAATTATACTCTGATGGTGTGGTATATAATACATCTGGCTTGAGGTGTAACAAGTGTTAGGTTTCTGTAATCGACTTATGTAAGAAGGGTTTTAAAGCCTTACCTACATTTACATAATTTTCTCAATAATGTACACCGCACTCTAGACCGTCTATTTTGCTGCATGTTTGAAGCAAGGGTTGCACCAGTGTGTCCCCCACCAATTCCAAACATTCGGCTACGGCCTTTTGTTGACTTATGACTTGCAACATCGGCTCAGTACCTGCTCACATTAGTTTTTCTTATTATGAAAGAATGGAT
Source organism: Pictodentalium vernedei (assembly GCA_031216915.1). Lineage (NCBI taxonomy): Eukaryota > Metazoa > Mollusca > Scaphopoda > Dentaliida > Dentaliidae > Pictodentalium > Pictodentalium vernedei. The sequence goes on from CM062290.1 coordinate 348,544,455, forward strand.
GTCTACAATTAATAATTATTTCTAATTACAGATCTAACGAGAACGGCTGCAGACACAGGTCAGTCCTATTCCGTATCCTTCATTTATATTTCAGACTGTTGATATCTAGAGTAAAATAATTTCACTGGACTCCGACTTCAAATCTTTGAGGAACGCACAAGGTTCTTTATCTGACATTCATCTGGTGAATCGCGAAGCCTATGAGATGTGAACGATGTGCTGAATAAAGAAAAAAACAATATTTGTATCACAGTCTGCAGTCTGGAAACTATGAGATGCCTGTAATTCTGCACTGCTATAGAACAGAGACAATGACTTCTCACATTGAGTTCACAGATTAAAGATAAAAACACGATCATCAAAATTTTGACGTAATGAAATGTGTGGTGGCCGTCTGCCGTTGTTCTATAACATACGATTGTCTAAATTTCGTCGTGTGAGAACCATAAGGTTCTATCTTCCACGGGAAGATAGAACCTTACGGTTCTCAAGGACGCGACGTAATGTCATAATGTTTCCGAATTGTAATCTGAAGAGAAATATCGGTGAATATATCTTTGTAGTTTATCGCATCGTTTGTAAGAGTTTTATCACACTAATACCATCCCCACTAACATGATAAATCATTGCTTTCAAAGACGATAGTGAAAATCAACCAAAATTTAGATTATATGTGAAATGTGTCTAGAATCTTGCGAATGCTACACTACCGTGATCACAAAGGCGGGCAGGGAATTTCGACCGGACCGCGGTCGCGATGCGGTCGAAATTTTCTGTCTGCATTCACTCCCTCGAAACGCTGTATAACCTTACCTGTTGAAAAAGAAACGAGAAAACTTGCGGTCTCGCGTATGTCACGCCCACTATTGTCATTGCTGACGAGTTTGCCATAGCTCCCACTTTTGTGATAAAAATCGTCAGGTTTTGTCATAGCTTACCACTTTTGTAATAACATTGCCAGATTTTGTCATATTTGAGGTTACCAGTTTTGTAATAAAAATCGACAGGTTATGTCATAAAAAATGTTACCATCGGGTTATTCGTATTGTGCATATGAATCGAATCTTCGAGAGTATTATCTCTATCTTTCTGGCATAATATTATCTCCCAGACGAATTTGGCCGATTTCTCCGATCGAGTGGGTGGCAGGGGTTTGCGGGCTAACCCTCCCCGAGGGAGGGGATGTACCTGGCGTCACCCCTGTTTTCAACACCCCCATGCACACGTCGCAACTCGGATGATTTCGTTCCTCAAACATTACCTCGTCTGTATGACCGACGTCGCCCTTTTCATTGCGTGTTTATTCAATGACAGTCCAAAAGAAGTAGGGAAGACAAGTGTGGCTTATAAATAAATAACACCGCCTCGTCTACGTGATGAAAGCTACCCACGAATGTCACAAAAAACACTATCATCCACATGCAATATCTGGGTATAAAACAAGAAAATTTGTCACTTCTTTTATCAGTAAATGTTGACATAGCAAGGAGACTGTGAGAGGCACTAAGATGGCAAATCGTTGGCATGCATGTAACAGGCATGTCATTCAAGGCTATTGAAAGCAACTTGGCTATAGTCATTCTCTCATCAACAGACTTGTCCGAAACAAAATCAAAAAACGATGTTAAGGACCGGCCAAGGCCTGGATAACCCAGAAAGACCTTTCCTATGGAAGATCGGAGTCTGGCATGCCTAGTTAGGGGTGAACCCTTTGATTCAAGTTGGGTTTTGAAACGCATTTGGCTCCCCAAATGGCGTTTATGCAACAGAACTGTCCGAAACCGTCTCAAAGCACTGGGTATGAGGTCCAGAAGGGTCATCAAGCGTCCGTCCAGCTCTGTCCAATCAGCATCAAAGACGACGTTTGGAGTGATGTATGGCACGATAACATTGGAATCTCAGGATATGGAGGAGAGTGTGTTGGTCAGACGAGAGTAGGTTCCTGCTTTACGTCACATATGGTCGCATGAGAGTGTTGAGGCATAGACATACTGCTTACGTGCCCAGGAACATCAGAACTACTGTTCCTTATGGTGGATGTAGCAATGATCTGGGGATGCCTCTCTCATGATTGTAAACATGATATGGTGACTGTATGTGGGAATCTCAATGGTCATCAGTACATCCGAGACATTCTCAATCCGGCTATCGTGCCTCATTTTGACAACCACCCCTTGTCTACTCGTCATGTAGTCATGGACGAAAATGAAAGGCCATATCGTTTCCATGCCGTGAGAGCATTCCTTCAGAACAACGGTATTACAACACTACCTTGGCCTGTAATGAGCCCCGATTTGAATCCCTTATAACACATCTGGGACTTTCTTGGACGTCGAGTGCAAGCAAGGTATTCGCCGGTAAAGAATTTGGCCGATTTGGAAGCTGCATTGCATGAGGAGTGGCAGCAGGTGCCTCTGGACCGTCAGAAGGCTCACTGGTAGTATTAGGAGGAGGGTTCAGGCTGTCATCCGGACACGTAGTAGATACACTCGCAACTGACGTCAGGCATTGCTATTGTGTTCGGGAGATCACAAGTTACATTTTTTATCAGTAATTACCGGAATTGTTTCATCATTGACCGTTCCAGCACCATACTTGTCGAGAGAACAGTTTTTTCATCAAAAACATTAGTGACAGATATGTGTAATTAGCGCCATTAAAAATACTGCATATTTTCATCATTGTGCTGTCTTTCATTTGTCAATAGAACATTCTTTCCGCAAACAACACCTTTTGGCAATCGTAAAGATAGCATGAATTTAATGACAGTTTCTATTAACACCACTTCGAAAAAAACTGGGGGTGCTTGCTTAAGTTCCTGGTGTACACTTTCTTACGAGTTGAATTTAATACTTGCACTTGCGTCACACACACACACAGTGGGTCATACCAATGGACGACTGTGGCATCCGATTTGGGAACGATCTCAACGGGCTCGTACCAGTGAGGAGTCATAAGATATGTTTTTGAGACAAAAAATTAAAAAATAATCAAACTTGGATGGTAATTTTTTGTGAATAGCTGGACGGTTTTTGGCCGTTACGTTAATAAGTTCGTCACGACCAGTTTGTGTATGTTTTGTGTATGCGCAAATCAATTCCCAAAGAGTTATAAGTTTTATAGCTATAATCCCGAGTGAATAATATTTCAACTGCATCGTCAATGCGTCCATACGACGAAGGCATGCCGTAATGATGTAGCTGGCATATTTTATCAATCGGGGCCTGAGACCTTGCAATCGGGACAATCAGTTTTACATCCCCTAATCGGCCAGTAGCAAATGTGAAGCTCGTGCCAGATTGGGGGGGGGGGGGATGGGGAAAGAAGTGGCGGATTAGTCACGTGACCTAGTTATGTAGTGTTTGGTTTCCACGGTAGTTCGCGTGAGCGGTCATCTTGTGTCCTGTGATGTCATCTCAAAAGCGTCAGGGTGCAAGAGCAGCGCGTGTTGTTTGGGTAACAGGTGTTCTGTCGTCCATTTTGTTTACTGCAGGTCGCCATATTGGTGTCTATGGTGGCGCGTGGTTGCTATAAGCTTGGAAGGCTTCTTAAAGAACGGGGTATGTCTGAGGATGAGTTGGCGTAAATCGAATTTCCAAAATAGACCCCAAAATCACTCCAAATCATGTAAATACACCCAAACCATCGAAGTGGGTTCGGATTTTTCCCAGAATCCCTTTTCCAATAATAGGCGCGTTCCTTTGTACAAGTGTATTTTTACTAGTTCGGATTTTCCCCAAATCCTTTGTAACTTTCTATTTATTTATTTAGTTAGGATTACATCGGAATCCTCTGCTTCTATCTATGTATCCGTGTTATTGTTTCTGCCTTCCCGGTCATATTCGTTTGTTCCAGGGTATCCTTCAGTAGCGTGGAAGGGCCTTTCAGTTGAAAGTGTTTTGGCTTCTTGGTTATTATATTTAGCTTTTCTGGTCTGTTCTGGCTAGTTATAACCTCATTCCGAGTACCCTGTTCTTGTTTTGAACAGCATACATCATGTTTCGTTTATCCAGATCATCAAATCAGTTCACTTTACTGCAACTAACTAACCAATCAGATAACTCCATTCCGTTCAACTCACTCTTGGTGACAGGTGTGGTTTCCAACTAGTCAAATGAGCTAAAGAACCGCGAGAGTAATTGTTCCACGAGCAACGATCTTGCGACTCGTCGTCTCATTTCGAAAATGGGGGATTCTATGGCCTAATGGGATTCTGTAAGTGGTGCCGAAAAACGTAGATGGTCGAATGAGCTAAAAACCTATGAGAGTAATTTCTCAATGAACATATGCTCTTGAGACTATTCGACTCATTTTAGAAAAAATGGGTTCTGTGCCTTAAATACACAGAACAACACACGTGTGTGAATGTGTTAATCGACATGGCACGAGTGCCAGCGCGGAAGGATAGGCCTCGAGTTTTATCCTTCCGCGATGGCACAAGTGCAAATCGATTAACCCATCCACACGCGCGTCGTTCTGTGTTTATTATACGCCTCACGTATAAAAAACAATTATTAGAAGGACACTTGGCAATTCATTTGATCTTTTTCAACAAAAAGAACACATTTTATCGCCAACCAATTTTGCGAGGGGAACCCGTGTTACTATTTCGTCCCGTGGGTTCCTGTGTGTTCGATGTGCCTACTTACACACAGAACACACTGGAACTCATGCAGGGGATCAGCTATCGCTAGTGATTCAAATTGTAATTGCGTTGCACGATTTGAAGAAAATTCCAGTAACATTTCGCCTCTATTTAAAACTAATCCGTCAACGATTTCAGTTCCGCAAGTATTCAAAGAGTGACGCCAATAAGGTGCTCTACATCATCACAACGTACTCAAGTGTGACTGAAAAGTGTTAATTGTCACATCACCAAATCGCGCGCAATGGCCGTACTTCACAGGAAGCGGCCTTGAAGCGATGGAGAAATAAGCTATTGGTCGACAAAGTGATGAGAGACTATAAGGACAATATATACCTGTCATCAATAACTGTGCTTAATTTTCCAGCATTCTGTAGCGGCAAAGCTGATGGAAATTATGCCGACCCAGAAAACTGCAATAAATACTACGCATGCTCATATGGTTTTACCTGGGTCATGTCCTGTCCTATCAGTCTTGTGTACAACAGCGTCCTGGGCATTTGTGACTATTCGGGGAATGTAAATTGTTACGGCGAAGCAGTTACCACAGAACAAATGACGTCAAGTTTATCCACAACAACAGCAGCACTAACTACAACTAAAGCAGTGGAAACAACAACAACAGTAGCAACAACACCAGGAATAACAACGGCAGCAGCAGCAACAACAACAACAGAAGCAACAACAACGGCAGCAGCAACAACAACAACAATAACAGTAGCAACAACACCAGGAACAACAACGGCAGCAGCAACAACAACAGAAGCAACAACAACGGCAGCAGCAGCTGTGGTGGCAACAACAACGACAGGCGTCTCCACACCTACTGTGGATTATACAGGTAAGACGATTAACAGCATACCATATGTGCAGTAGTACAATAACGTGGGTCCAGCGCGAAGAGTGGAAGAGATAAACGTACACACTAAAAACTAAAGTGTTAAAACTGACACTTTCAAGGTGTTAAACCCATTCTAGCTCTTAGGATTTGATTTTAACACTCAAAGTGCAATGCTTTAAGCGCTTAGACATTACAATCGTCAGACATCTGAAACTTGAATGGATGGCACTTCCCATGTGTGTAGCATTGGTGGTTCTTCCAGAATCGTCCATAATTTGATTTGCGCTTGGTGGGTACATACTTAAAAGGACACAACGCAGATGACGCGGATCAGGCTCGAGAGTTCGAGCCTGATCCGCGTCATCTGCGTTGTTTCCTTTTAACTGTCGCGACATTACACTTGTCAAGTGGCATTGCTGTAACACCTGTCAAATTCTGGGATATCTACACTTGTAAAAAGTGCTAGTTCAGCCCTTAGTAAGTGTTAAATACAGCACTTCAAGTGTAGTTTTTAACACTTTAGTTTTTAGCGTGTATATGCCATTCCGAGCAGTTGACCAAAAAAGTATTGAGAGAAAATTTCCTCCTCTCTCCAGCTGTTATTAATGCAAATGTTTTATGCTTCTGGAGCTTTGGTGAATACTACCCCCCCCCCCCCCCCAGCAGCTGAGGTGGCAATAATATCGACAGGCGTCTCCACACCTACTGTGGATTGTAAGACGATTAACAGCATACCATATGTGCAGTAGTCCAACAACATGGGTCCAGCGCGAAGAGTGTAAGAGATAAATTTGCATGCCATTCTGAGCAGTTGACCAAAAAAGTATTGAGTGAAAATGTCCTCCTCCCTCCAGCTGTTATTAATGCAAATGTTCTATGCTTCTGGAACTTTGGTGGATATTACAAATCCCCCCCCCTCCCCCCCCCCCCCCCCCCCCCCCCACACACACACACACACACACACATCACCACAATCGCTATTACAGAACAGAAAACTTGGTTTTTAACACTTATGGTAGTTTTGTTGTTTGGGAGACGGGGAAGGGTGTTTTTGTACATTTATGGTGTTCGATTTCATTTTCGGTAAGTTATTACAATTTTGGTCACATTTTCTTGCCTTTACGGTAGCTGGTGGGCAATATTTCCATGGGCGCAATAATATTAGATTCCAAACACTAATTATATGAATAATCACCAACAACTGAATTAATGAAGCTCCGGGTTCAACCCGGTGCTTCATTAATTAAAATTTTGCTGATGATGATTTTTATTACCTGGTAAACGCATGCGCGGACATCACTGCCAACGTGTGGATTATGACCAGTCCGCGACGACTGAACTGTATGAACCTTCATTGGAATGAGCTCGGCGAGTGATTTATAGTCGTTAAGTCAGGTGCAAGATTAAATTACACATTATGTAATAAAAAGAATCGCAAATTTGTGACGATTTGACATGAAATATCCTAACCTCGTCCACTTACATTGATCTGAGCTTCCGTAAATCCCCACTCAGGTTTGTTTTAGAGAACACGGTTGAGATATTTCATATTAAGCCGGGACTCATTGAGACCCTATTTCTGGGAGCACTGCTGGAAGTATTTTTTAACAGCTTTTTGATACTTTTTCATCGCTTTAGATATAGCTCCAAACACAGACACTGTTGGCATTTCTGATCGGATTAATAAGCTTATTTCGAAACTGCCATCTTGGTACATCAATCTATGCAAGATTACAGGTCGCAGGGTGTAAACAAAGCGATTTCCATGTTCATCGCGTTGAGGCCTGTGTCAGCCAAGGCAACTTGTTTTGTGAAATATCAAGTTTAAATTCGAACTTTAACTGAAGGGGAAACCCTAGATGACTTTAAACGACATGATATCGCAGGTTTAACCCTTTACCCTACGTAACGAGGAAAAACCGGCAGCGCTATTCACAAAAATCGCCAATTAATTTTCATTATTAGTTATTCAAGAATTTTGTTTCCAAGTATCGTCTGCTTTTCATGTTAGGTAAAGGTTTAAAGATGAAACGACGTGCATTCAAACATCATTTAAGTCGATAAGAACTCAATTCGAAATAATTAAAGTTCTCAAACAATATTGCTATTGCCTTAAACAAATGGTAACTTCAACTAAACGTTTTTTGAATTCGTACAAATGAACACAATGGGGTCCGAGGCACTTCATCCGCTCTTTTCTCCCATTACTTACAACGTGTTTTCTTAAAATGTTTACACCTCGCGACCTGTGATCTTACAAAGATTAAAAGCCAAGATGGCAGTTTCGAAATAGGCTTATTTCAAATAATATGGATAAGAGAGGAGTTCTGGCACACTACGCTCACTGTGCCGATAATAATGTATTAGAAATAAACGTGATGTTTTTCATAGCAATATCGAGGAAATTTTCAGATTCACCCGCATTTTCTGGCATACTAAAATATTTTGATATGACCCCACAAAGTAGTTCTGTTTCTCCGGCCAATTTTTGGAAAATTGTATGCGGGTGGGCGGTTTTTTATTTTATTTTTTAATTTTGTGATTATTTCTTTGCCATCAAAAGTTCACGTGTTTGGTCTGTTTTATGTTTAATGCCATATAATCTACAGAATAGCATGGGATGTGTTGCATTTCGTCCCTTGAAAAAAGAATGCACTCAATGGACAAATTTATCAGTTTTATTACAGTTAAAACTAAAAGTCCTGTCACGAAATGTGCGCTTATCTAGGCTTAATTGCGAGTAGGAATTGCGCGCAATAGCCAAATCGAATGACATCCAAAGCACGGCAGGTTCTCCTGGTTACGCATAGCAAACACAGGCAATGTTTCTGCCAATGGACCTCCGGGTTACCCGGAGGTTCATTGGCTGAAACATTGCATGTGCACAGGCCGCATGTACACAATTTGATAGCCTTACTATGGTCATAACGCGTAGATTAACGCGCCAATCAACGTGCTATATGTGCGCCTTTCAGGACAGGACCTTTAGTTGTAACTGTAACTTGGGTAAAATATCAGACATAAACCATTTAATTTTTATTTCTTCAAGTTTGTATTGATTATAAAAGAAAGCATGCGGCAGCCAAAAGAACCATGCGGACCTGAGTAACAGATTTTAAACTTTTTTTCGGCCTATGTCTCAATAAACTAGACTAATATGCCGAGATGTTACTATGCCAAAAAAAATGGAGAAAAACAAAAAAAAAATGATCTCTCAATAAATTGAACTAAAGTGCTGAGATGTTACTCGGAAATTCTGGCACACAAAAAGTAAGTCCATTTTCACATGTTTTTGCACATTGTCAAAAACGTACCTACCTTCGGTCCAACCACTCGATTCGTGTGGGAAAAATGAGAGTTGTCGTGGTAATTCTGGCATACATTGATTTCGTTTAAAAAAATATTGCATTTCGTTACAAAATCATCTTTTTTCCATAGGATTGATTTTTTTTCCGGTGCAAATCCTTTGGGAATTTTCTAAAATAAATCGCCCACTGTCCAAAAATGTCACAAAGGTAGTGTTTATTTTCCATTCCGTCCACACAAAGTGAACAGGTGTCAAGATGACAACTAAAAGTTGCGGTTTTGTTGTATAAAAGTGTAAATATTTTCGATAATATTTCTGCCTGGGTTAGATGTAAGCGCAAAGATAGGTATGTGATGGACCCTGAAAATAGATTTGTCAAACTCTGTTAATTAGGCATGAAATTTAATGTCCATTATGGCGCACGTGTTCAACGCCACGTGGGTTAAATTATAACAGATCAATAGTAAGAGAGACAATATTCTCTTCTGAATCGTTATCTGGGTAATTGAGGCCAGTTAAATTGTAATTGTTGAAAACCAGTGCACCACATATGTTCTGGACACACACCCATATTACGCTTCTATCCTGTCTCCGAAATGTCAAAAGATACCAAAATGCGAGTCTTTCAAAGGAACTTTAAAGCGAGTGTTAAATTAAGATAGATCTAAGCGGCCAAGTTCAAGAGAAGCGATTAAGTGAGAATAAATGTTCTTGCTATCTAAATAAAAATTGGGGGATTTCTCGAAAAATTCATTCCAGCCAATTCCAGTCGGAAGGTGTGTAAGGCTGAGGGTCGTTGCGAGTAGATGGGGAGGTCCCATGCTATAGGTTAGAAAGGTGCCGCACCGGTGCGAAAGTTTAGGCACATTGTGATGTGGGGGGGGGGGGGGGGGGCACAGATCTCATATTTAGAATAGGAGCAGTCGCGGGCCAAGTCGGTGGCCATATATGAGAATAGGATCAGGAACAGGAAGTACGAGCTCAGGGAGCTATATGCATTTAGGTAAACGGTATTAACTGTTTTAGAAGGCAAGACATACATACCCTAGGGCACTCTGAGAAGGTCCGAATTTATCCTTGGCCCTCGAGGGTGATAGGCACCGAGATTGAAAGTCGCGTATTGTCGTAACCCTGTGAGGGTTGTAAGGAACCGATAGTAGTTTGTTAACGGTTGCGAACCGTAGTGGCATAGTAGCCAAAGAAGTAAAGGCTGTAACGTTGAGATCTAGAGATCGTATTAAGAGCTTGAGTAAGCGCTGGAATAGCTCGCGAGATAAGATAGTTTTAGGCGGTGCGAGAATTGGTGATGTTGAGAACACTTGGCAGAATATTTTTATGTGAGCTTTGTTAAGTTTATATCTGAAGGCGAAGAATAACGTAACCGAGACAAGTATCACAGGGTTGTTATGTTAAGGTTATTCTAAATTTTCAAAAATAAGTAAACAATTCGAGTTATTTAGAATGAATGAAAGAAAGAAAGTTTTTAATAATCAGTGTGAGTAAACTGGGTAAGCGCATTAATTTAATTAAGTTCGTATTCGGAAAGCGTTCTTTGTTCAGTCGCTGTCATGCAGGGACTGTATAAACAATGCATTCCAAATTAGAACTTATTGAAAAGTCAGTTCATGTCACTGCAAGTCATCAAAGCCGTCTTTTCTAAATTAGCACCTTTGCCCAAATCAAGTTAGGTGATGCGCGCGCCTATATAAGACCCCTCGAGTTAACCTCAAGTCAGACTCGCTAGGATGGGATAATCGTTAGTTCACGTGGTGTAGTAAAGAGTTAATGTATTTGTGTGGTTCCGGTAAGCCGTCATTTGGACGACAGGATTCCCGATCTGATGCTTTGCATCGAGGGGAGACGCCGAAGAAGAACCGATGAGTATATGTAGTATTTAGTTTATAGTATTTAGTTGTGATAACACGTCGTAGTTACATAGTTATTAGTTAACAGTTTTAAGTGTATTAGTGAATCTGTGTTATTAGATGATCAGTTGTTATTATTGCGAGTTAGAAGCACTATTAGCAGGAATTGTAGGTGATAAGATATTCTAAAGGGTGAAATTTAGTATTAAAGGTAATTCCCCATAATGTGGTAGGCGCAACAGGATAAATGCGCGCATGAGCGGTTGAGTGAAAGATTTCGTGATTTCTTGTCAGTAGTCGCAGCTTCGACCTTTCTCTACGAATATAAATTTGGGAAACAATTTAATTTTAGATAATATTTTAGTACTTGTTTTCGGTGGGATTCAGTGACTAGTCACAAAACTCATTTCAGTAGTGTTGAGATTATTTATTTAGGATTTGTTGGCTATTTGTAAATAAGAGTATAGAAGATTTATATATAAAAAATGTTGGATTGTTAATAGTCTTTATCTTATTAATGAAGAAGCCCTGAGTACCCTAGGAATTGATGGAACCTCAGCCCCGCCAAGAAATTAGCCCATGCTAGGTCATTACCGTTGAAAGCAATTGATTAAAGCGCGGCGCTACTCTGTGGCTTGTGAATAAGCAATTGCGATCTACAAAAGTGAGCTAGTAAAAATCCCCTGTCCACGGTGAAAGAGTATCTTAGGTCCCCAGCAAAGTTGATAACCCCAGCCTTGGCCCTCCGCTGACAAGCGCCCTCTGGCAAATAAATATTCACTCTCTCCAAGACGTTGCCACAGCGGCGTTCCTGGGGACGGTGATTTCTATTTATCAGAAAGTGCTAGCACCTGTATAGGCTCCTGAATGAGCGATTCCCCAGTGGAAGTAACGCGTGGTTCCACTTTACAGGCGGACCGTTTGGTCATACAAGGCGCAAAGTGATCGTGAACTGTGGTAGACGCCGATCGAATTGTGATTGAACTGTGAGAAGGCTGATAGAGTCACACAAGCAGAACATTATATGTGTTAAGCCCGACTGACGGTGAAGTTAACCCTGGGAGGAGGAAGCAACGGGAAGTGAATAGACACTTTGTATTTATCACAAACCGTGAGAAGATGAAGAAGATGTGAGGTCTATCCAGCGGACACAGCTAGCTGTGGGAGACATCGAGGGCCCTAAAGAATAAACTTTTATTCGCGTAATTAGTGTATTCTTATGGATAATTTTGTGAGTAATTTGTTTCATATTATATTTCTTCGTACATGTAAATAAATAATCTTTGCAGTGAATTATTGTTGATCACCCTTTGGCGTTGTAAGCCACAGGCACCTTCAGAAATCCTAAGAGTCCCAAGCGGATAGGGCATTGATAAGGTGGCAATGTTTACGTTCGAACTGGGGTTCAGACGACAGAGCACTGATAAGAACATAAATTTTCCTCCACCAATTTCAACCCCGTAATCCTGCGACAACAGGAAATCTGAAGAAAGAGATACTGCTCTTTTTCGGTGTGTTCCAGAAAAATGTGATGACCGAAGTAAAAAAAAATATGATAAGACTGAAAGATTTATAATTATTTATTTTACTTCTTTTTTACAATTGTTTTTTTTGTTTTTTTTTCTTCTATTAAAACTCAAATATAATAGTTCAGTGTGGGGGCGCGGTGGCTCAGTAGGTAAAGGTGCAGACTGCAAGCCGAGAGGTCCTCTGCTCGAATCCCACCTGTGGTAACCACGTTGTGTCCTTGGGTAAGACAATTGACCCCAATTGCCCACATGGGGATACGGTGACGTTGTGTACTACGATGTACTGCATGTCGATGGTGTACCTGTCTTCAACCAATGCCAACCCTTCTTGTGTGGAGTTAGTATGTTAGGGAGCTGACATTTGCTGACATTTGCTCGCCGATGCTCGGTGGTTCTCTCCGGGTACTCAGGCTACCTCCACCCGTAAAACTGTCATGGTCATGATTAGCCATTGAGCAGAAATATGTGACCTTAAACACCCATAAATGAATAAATAAATAGTTCAGTGTATTTTTTCCCGTCATTCAATAATGTTCGCCAAAAGACACAAGATTCGTAATTCTTTTCTGGGTGTCCGAATTTCTGCCCACATCCAACAATCTGCTTCGCATTTGCAGGAATATCTCTTAACTGAATAAGCATGTTTAATTAAAACTTTTACCATAGCTTCCTTACAGATTTGACCTGTTAATCGGATAAAATCAAAAGGGTAAACTCCTGCTGATTGAATAAAAATGTTTTCTATCGAGAAATTACTTTCACAACCAGTAATGCCCTTTATTTAGAGACCCTACTTGGTATCAGTACATCCATTATAATGATTTAATCAATTACAGCTTATTTGATAGAGTTACAAATTCCCAAATTCCTGTTAACCCTTTACCTAACGTGAAAAGCAGACGACACTTGCAAAAAAAATTCTTGAATAACTATTTTTTTTCATTTTTTGTCTCAAAAACATAGGTTATGACCCCTCGTTGGAACGAGCTCGACGAGCTCGTTCCAACGAGGGGTCATAACCTATGTTTTTGAGACAAAAAATGAAAAAAATAATGAAAATTAATTGGCGATTTTTGAGAATAGCGCTGGCCGGTTTTGGCCGTTACGTTGGGTAAAGGGTTAACGGAATATTTTTCATTGGCAAAGTGGCTGCTTAGTTTACAGAATTGCACTGTATTCCTTTCTCTGCGTCCATGAGGTAGCTGTATTTCCGATGTAGTAACGTTGTCTACGATTCCGTTTTTCTTTTTGTGAACCTCAAGCACGCGCGTGACGTCGCACGTCAGTCAGTCGATGTTTTGATCAGAAAGCGAAAGGCCACGATTAAGGGCAGGAGAGAGAGATTGCTCAACTTAAAAGGTATCTGTCCATATTGTACTTGAATACGGAAAATCGCGAATGGGGACTGACTGAAAATTCGGCACGGGAACTAATTGTGCAGTTGCCTTATTTCAAGTTGTCCTTTAAGGATAGGACCCAGGTATCGTAGCGACTTCCCCAGCTTGTTCCCCCGGGAAATAGAAAATTAGTGCACATTGGAGGGGGAATGGCACAGAAGTATTCTGTAGTTTGGTGACTTTGAAATTGTTTTTTTTTTTCGCCATTTACGATGCCAGCTCGTAGAAGTGAGCTACCAGATCGTGGAGTTCGAGCTAAGCCCCAGTGCTCGCTCCGGCAAGCCCGACGGACATTCGTCAACTACAAGTACCTATATGGATATTGGGTGTTCTCAATTGTTGAGCACACTGAGGCTTTCTCGGAGACGAAACGTTTGTGCCATCCTGGCTCATTCAAGATACCCCGGCAATCTCTGACAAGCTTTCTAAAGGGAACCAAGAACATGTTCATCAAATTGTAGAGATGGTCTAATGGATGAGCTAAGGTAAGTGGCAGTAAATCACAGGACCAATGAGTTGAGGGAGAGTACCATGAAAATGCAGACCCCAGGGATTGGCCATGCCTACGAAGTTGGTGATAGACTTCCCGGTTCGTCTAAACCACCAACAAATTGGAAGGGACAGAATAGCTGAACAGAAAAAAACTTAAAGCCCCGTTTATATGACAAGATTTGCCCACGTGGGCAAATTTACCCACGTGGGCAAAAATACCCCGGTGGCAGATTTCATCATATAAACGCAAATTTATACCCCCGTGGGCAAAAATTTACCCACGGGGGCAGATGAACCACCTCAGGTCCAGGGGCAAATGAATTTACCCCGTGGGCAAATCGGTTGTGGTGGTAAATTTTGGCCATGTGAACGCACTCGTCGATTTGCCCATGTGGGTATATGCAAGGGAGGTAACGTGTTTACTTACGTGAATCTAACAATACTCAAGTGCAAGGTCACGTTGTTCACGCTGCGCAATTTCTCATGCACGTTGTTGACGTCTTCGATCTCGAGAAAAAAAAACTAGTTCGAAAAATGGGTCCGAAGGTAAAATCCGTTAAAGGCAAGGCCGTGATGAGAGGATCAGGATGGTCAGATGAGGATACTTCCATTCTTCTTGACATGTGGAATGAACAACAGATTCAATTACATATCGACGACCCAAGAGCCAAAGATAAGAATATCTATGACAAACTTTCGAGAATGCTAGCCGAGAAAGGGGTGATGAAGGACAAACACCAGTGCCGAGAGCGTGTTAAAACCCTCAGGCGTAAGTACCGAAACATGAGAGATAGACTAGTAAAAGTGGTAATTCTGGCAAATGTGCTAACGATAAACTATAAAAAACTGAATGAAATACTCGGAAGCAGGCCAGCATCTCGCCCTGCAAATGTTACGGAAAGTGGAGTTATGTTGTTGGGGAAACACAGGATGACGAAATCTCACAATATATATAGCGAAGGCGACGAAACGGCTGAATGTGATGGGTCATTCGATCTGTCTGACCATGACGATTCCATGGACGTTGGGGACCCGTCGGTGGGGTCCATTCAGTCAGCTGCAGTTGCTGAGCCTGAAAATGATATACGAGAGAGTGGTGAATTGGAATCTACTCCGACAAGTAGTGGAACAGTCAACGCTCCAGCCCGGCACTCAGCCACTTTTACTAAGAAGAACCGTCGCAAGAAGTCTAAGCTAGAACTTTCTCTTGAAACGATCATGGATAAATTCAATAAGAATAGTAATGAAGTGGAGTCAAAGTATCTCGACCTGGAAAGGGAACGTATACAGCTTGAGAAACGTCGCTTGGATGCAGACGAAAGGTCGAGGGATGTGGAGTTGAAACGCATGCAGTTTGAAGAGAGGTCACTCCGTGAGGACAGGGAACATCAACTCAAAATGATGCAATTAGCTCTCAGTGGACGCGCTGGTAACTTCACTAATTTCCCTTACACACAGCAACAGAATCAAGAGTATACACAAGATAACAGTGATGGACGCAGTTTCTTCTCCTGGTAAAGAGATGTATTCAATATGAGCTAAACTGTTTCGAAAATATTTCACTTGGAATGGATTGCATAAACAATGACAAAATGAGCAGAAATATATGTCAACATTTTCTTATGTGTTCTAGTGGTAACAAATTACTATCAATTGTTTATTAACCCTTTACCCAACGTAACGGCCAAAACCGGCCAGCGCTATTCTCAAAAATCGCCAATTAATTTTCAAAATATTTTCATTTTTTGTCTCAAAAACATAGGTTATGACCCCTCATTGGAACGAGCTCGTCGAGCTCGTTCCAACGAGGGGTCATAACCTATGTTTTTGAGACAAAAAATGAAAAAATTTAGTTATTCAAGAATTTTTTTGCAAGTGTCGTCTGCTTTTCATGTTAGGTAAAGGGTTAAACCGCGTTTAACTTTTGTCGATTTTTTCAATCTCAGCTACCGACCTATTAAATGGTATTACCTATTCCCGTGAGAATAAATGACAAAACCCACTGAACATTATGTATCAATGGGAAGCCTTCTCGAAGGCCTTCAGTCATGAACAACATTTTTTCGTTCAAACTGATATGTTCCCAATGTAAATGAATGCTCATGTTAACCGACAACACTTCAAATTCAGAAACATTCGTTTACATTCGAAACGTACCTGTTGTCAACAAGAATAGGTTTGTTTATGTTGGTAGACCGCTGCAAAATAAAGCTGGACTGGTTATGTCCGGGTCATAGAAAGTTAGAACTCTAAACCACATACGTCCTGTTTTTTACGCCGACTTGCTCCCTCCCCATCCCCACCAAAAGGCCGACCCCACTGGGCCCACTCCAGATCACTCCCAATGGGTGCCCTGTCACTGAGCTGGCCCCATTCATAGATTTCACACCTTGTGGAGGGCATGATTGCTTTTTTATAAAGATATTCGAACCACGGCTCTGGTTCCTCGTTTCGAGTGCTGGTTATCAGAGTTGGGACATTTTATTGGGATGTCTGAATATATGATATGCATATCGCGGATACGGTCTATTGGGACGAAGATTATACACATACAGTAAACAATTAAACTCAGATATAATTTTTATGTAACTTTGATGTAACACTTCCGTTACGTTTACAACAATGAACATGTTTTTTTAGTAGAAAGTCACTCTTCCATCTCAAAAATTCTGTTGGAAACATGCCACTAGTCTTTCTCTTATGGCTACAGCATTCTCTGCGCCGCGATCGGTGACTGATGAGTGGGGCACATCATTCTCTTTTTGCTCTGTATCAAGCCATTTTTCGTCAAATAGTTCGGCTTTCAACTCACATAAATTATGCAGAATGACGCAGGTTGATACCACTGTTGGCACAAAGCTCAACTGAATGTCATTGCGTTTGAGTAGACACCTCCAACGCCCCTTTAGGCGACCGAATGCGTTCTCAATAACCACCCTGGCCCTACTTACTACGTCTATAGTTGAATCGTAATTGATCCTCCGTCAAAGTTCCTTGTCCGGAAAACGGTTTCATTAGCCAACTTTTCAGCGGGTATCTTCAACAAGAACAGTCGGTAACTCACTTCTTTCTCCTACACCAACAGTGTGGCTAGACAACAGATTTCCACTTTCTGCTCTCTGGTAGAGGCTGGAGTTGCGGAATACCCTTGCATCGTGGACACGACCAGGCCATTCTATATTCACGTCAGTGAATACATACCTGTGATCACATACAGCTTGCAGTATTATCGAATGCCAACCTTTCCTGTTCACATAGTCAGCAGGACAATCCGAGGGCGCAATGATTGGGATGTGTGACCCATCAATGGAACCGGCACAATTTGGGAAGTTCCACGTCGTCGCAAAGCCATCAATCATTTGTTTCAGTCCATCACCTTCCGGGAAAGTTACATATCTGTCAAACAGTTTTGAAGATATAGCTGTGCACACTTCATGTATGCATTTACTGACTGTGCTTCTTGCAACACCGAACAGATGCCCGACAGTGCGGTAATCAGCATTGCTTGCCAAATAATAGATGACAATAGCCACTCGCCTATCAAGTTCAATTGGGTCTCTTACTGTGGGTCCGTTATTGAAATCATCCTCCACTTGATCACAGAGAAACTGGAAAGTATGCTTGGACATTCGGAAAGTCTCTCGCCATTCATTGTCTGTGAAATTACTTTTCACGATGTCATCCCACCAAACAGAACTCCGTGGACGTTTCCATACACTCCGTTCACGCTGAGAGGCACACACTATAGCGGCACTGAACAAAATACACGCATTCGCCCTTCTTCTCCTCCCCCGAAACAGATGAACGCTCATATTTGTTGTGATTCAAATTACAAATGGCGGTGTTTCTGTTTGCATCATTTACCCCCCCCCCCCCCCCCCCCCCCCCCCTCCCGAGCGAAGGCCATATAAACGCACCGATTTACCCACCTGGGTAAAATGGAAGGAGGGGCAAACTTATTTTCCCCCTACACAGTTTTACCCAAGTGGGCAAATCTTGTCATATAAACGGAGCTTTAGTGTGGTTCCAGTATGACTGATGATATTGATCACACGGGTACTTTTGGGCACAGCAATATCAATCAAATAAATTTACCAAGATTAGCATTCAATTTTAGCAGAATAATACATGAACTGAAGTAGATTCAGCAGTAAACTTGGAGCTTATTCAACGCTGTCGCCAAACATTTTGAAACAAAGCGAACATAAATACCTGGTATATTGGTTCTATACAGAACCAAAACTGGTTCGATATGCCAACTGTTCATATCTCCTTTGCTTAATAATGATTTGAGACAACCTCGTATAAGCTCTAAACTTACGGCTGAAACCGCCTCAATTTATGTTTAATTCTGTTAATATTTAATGTTAATCTTTATAAATTTATTTGATTTGAAATAAATACTGTTTAAACAGAACTGGTTCCATCTCAGGGACAAGATTAGAACCAGTTTTGGTTCTAAAGAGAACCTATATTTTTTGCAGTGTACAGAGCTTTGTGTCCTTGAATGTGGTACACTGACTGCAAAACGGTATATTGCTAAGATCCTTGATGTACACGTCAGATTGTATGCGGGTGCAGTGGGTGTTAGATTCATTCTGATGGACGATAATGCCCGTCCTCATGTTGCCCATGCTGTTGGGGAGTAGAGGGGATTGAACGTATGGACTGGCCAGCAAGATCCCCTGACCTCAATCCAATCGAACATGTCTGGAATGAGTTGCAGCTTGCAATTTCAGCCCATCCAGTCCAGCCAAGTAGTGTCTAGGAGCTTGGTGCCATGCTGGTCCAAGAATGGAACAACGTCCCAGAAAGGACCACCAGAAACCTGATTGGGAGCATGAGAAGGCGTTGTCAAGCTGTAATTAACAGTAATGGGTCCCGTACTCGATATTGAAGCCATACCAGTTCGCTCCGTCAACTTTTTGGCAAAATTGAAAAATTTCCTCTTTTACCAATAATATCCATTGTCCATGGTTATCGTATTCAAAAGCTAAAAAATAATGTTAAACATAAATAAAATCTTAATTTCTGTTCTTAAATCATTAAAGATATAATTAAATAAAAAATATATACACTTTTCATTACAATATTTCAACTAAAACGTTAAACAGGTAGTTGGATATACTTGGTGCTTAGCAAACTTTGAGTAGTATACATGTACACAGCTTCAGATGACTTAACAGAGTTTCTACATTATTCTTTGGCTGCCTGAAAAGGCAGCCAACAATGATGTAAAAACACTGTAAAGATAAATGCATCCCACCAGTTCTTAAGGGACAATACACTTGGGGGGTTTTCAGAGCAATATAAGAGGGGCTGTTTGTGGCTGTAAGGCGACCTATGGGTTGATTGCAGAGACGTAGCTGCAGAAGACACCCTCTCTCCCTCCCTCCCCACCTCCACCTCCACCCCCAACCCACCCCCACCCCCACCTCATATTTGTCCAAAAATCAAGATAGTTTGAAATTTTTCAGGCAAAAATTCCAACAGTTCAAAATTCGAAGTATTGTTCTAACAGAGCGTTTTTCCGAGTGTGGTATTACATTTCCGTGAAAACTCCAACCGCCGACTTCCACAGACAGAATTCTGATCGAACAACGCAAGATTTTCCGATTATTAGCGACTTCGAGGTTATTTCCACAAATTACAATTTCAAGTTAAATGATTCACGAATGAGCCATATTTAATTTCGCAATGGTTAATGTTCATCATAAAAATTGTATATTACTGAAGGCAGACAAGTTTCTAAATTCCAGTTTCTGAAAGATTTTTGTTGTTAACTTTATAGTCGTTTGATTGATTGTAATTGTTCTCAGTTTTCCATTCAATCTTCTCAATCCTTTATTACAACTTTGTCAATGGAAGGCCTAAACAAATCCAGGACAGATATTGCCGTCCTTCATTTTCAGTTGTGGTTTTATATATTTCATCTTGTAAAGTTTTACTTTTTATCTTGCAAGAGTTGGAGGTTCATTATTCATGAAAATTTTTTACAAATCAAGTTTTGCAGATTAATTTAAAATCCAATGTACATGTTGTAGCCCGTTAGGCTACTACACTGCAAAAAATATGGGTTCTCTTTAGAACCAAAACTGATTCTAATCTTGTCCCTGAGATGGAACCAGTTCTGTTTAAACAGTATTTATTTCAAATCAAATACATTTACCAAGATTAGCATTCAATTTTAACAGAATATTACATGAACTGAAGTAGATTCAGTAGTAAACATGGAGCTTATTCAACGCAGTCGCCAAACATTTTGAAACAAAGGAGATATGAACAGTTGGCATATCGAACCAGTTTTGGATCTGTATAGAACCAAAACTGCTTCGATATGCCAACTGTTCATATCTCCTTTGCTTAATAATGATTTGAGACAACCTCGTATAAGCTCTAAACTTACGGCTGAAACCCTCTTAATTTATGTTTAATTCTGTTAATATTTAATGTTAATCTTTATAAATTTATTTGATTTGAAATAAATACTGTTTAAACAGAACTGGTTCCATCTCAGGGACAAGATTAGAACTAGTTTTGGTTCTAAAGAGAACCTATATTTTTTGCAGTGTAAACAAATCCAGGACAGATATTGTCGTCCTTCATTTTCAGTTGTGGTTTTATATATTTCATCTTGTAAAGTTTTACTTTTTATCTTGCAAGAGTTGGAGGTTCATTCATTATTCATGAAAATGTTTTACAAGTCACTAGCTACGTCCCTGGTTAAATGTATATAATTTTCAAATACCAAATCATTTACCATACCCTCAGTACAAAATTTGACGTGTTAATTACAAATAGGCTTCAGCGTAAACGCTTGATACTTGAATAAAATATTAAAATATCTTGTTATATATCAAGGAATTACTCTGACAATAAACGAATTGCATTTATTTATAGACCTATTTGTTCTCAATACATCCAATATAAGGATCTCTGTCAAACAGGAGAAAATAGAATAGATTCTCAGTTAGTCGCCATAATACAGGGAATTTGGGGAGTTCACGTTAAATGTATACCCCTATTAACTGAATAATTTTCACTGGTAAAATTGCTGTTCAATTAACAGGGTCCCCTTGTATCATGAGACTGTCTTGTACAGGCTATAATGTGTAAATTCAATGCGGCTGTCTCCTGCTTTTCGTTTCTTGTGGTGATCCAACATTTAATTGCCACATCCTGTTTATTACTTTCTCACTAAGAAAGTACAGAAATTAACCCTTTACCCAACGAATCGGCCGCATTCGCCCGCATAAAATGCAAATTCAGCAGCTGAAAAAATACTATTTTTCAAAAAAATTCAACAAAACCATATCATGTGACCCCTCGTTGGAACGAGCTCGTCGAGCTCGTTCCAATGAGGTCACATGATATGGTTTTGTTGAATTTTTTTTTAAAAATCTAAAAAAATGATATTTAAAATAATAAATTTTGATATCGTCTGCGTTGAATAAAGGGTTAAACTGGTGTTACTTGTGAAGTAAGACTAGATCTTCTTTATAATGTGGTGAGTCAGTTTCAGAAGCATCTCTGTGCAATAAGTTCATTTAATTTTCCAGCATTTTGTGAAGAGAAAGCGAATGGAAATTATGCCGATCCAGAAAACTGTCATAATTACTACGCATGCGCAAATGGTTTTTCCTGGAAAATGCCCTGTTCCGGCGACCTAGTATACAACAGCCTTTGGGGTGCTTGTGTGTTTCCTGGGCAATCAAGTTGTTCTGGCGAAGCGGTTACCTCACAAGAAGTAACAACCACAGAACAAATGTCGGCAAACTTATTTACAACAGATGGTACAACTGGAGCATCACCTTCACCACAATTAACAACTACAACAGCAGATGCAACCACGGGAAGACACGTCCCAACAACCACAGCAGCAGCAACAACAACAAGTGTCACCACAACGGTTGAACCCAAAACAACAACAAAAGCAGCTGCATTAGTAGCTACAACTACAACAACAGACGTCACCACAATCACATCAAAAGATGTGCCCACAACAACACCATCAGCCACAACACTAGCGGAAGCAACAACAACATATGGCCCCACATCCACTACTGTGGATTATACAGGTAAGACTTCCAACAGCATAATCATGCCATCTGTGCAGGAAAACGCGGTGGGGGTCAACGCATGCAGAGGAAAAGATAGTCGTATTTCATTTTCTTAGCATTTTTCAAATTTTTATTATTTATTTATTTATCTATTTATTTTCCTGCTGGGTGTAATGTGTGGGCTTTCTCTTCTCCTTCCTTCGTCAATTAAAATGGTGTAACTTTGGTGGACAATGCTTTCCACCAAAGATACATAACATTACATTTTAAGTTATTGTGATTAAATGACTGTGACATGGCCTGAGGTTTGCGGCTCAGAGTTTATGTTCAACCGAGACGCGAAGCGTCGAGGTTGAACATGCGCTCCGAGCCGCAAACCTCACTCAGATCGTGTTACCGCCAAGTCATCAAAACAACGTAAATGTTCCAATAAGGCCCCAGCCAAAGCCCAAAACCCACATGATGAAATGAACAAGGCAACTTCAGTGAACAAGACAACTTTAACCCTTTACCTAACGTAACGGTCGAGCTCGTTCCAACCTATGTTTTTGAGACAAAAAAATGAAAAAAAATAGTTATTCAATAATTTATTTTGCAAGTGTCGTCTGCTTTTCATGTTAGGTAAAGGGTTAACGATAACAAATTAGTAAATAAGCCTTTGGTGTACCCAATGACGTCACTGGACAAGTCAATAACTTCGATAAAGGTTGTGGTTACCCCATCTCAGTTAAAATCATGAATACGTTCATAATTTGAACTGCGATGGAGTAACCTCGACATTTTTATAAGTGGATTTTGAGTATACATTCATAGAATGATCACTGGCCTAGAAAATACGATGGGGGGCGCGGTGGCTCAGTTGGTAGAGGTGCAGGCTGCAAGCCGAGAGGTCCTCGGTTCGAATCCCACCTGCGGCAACCGCGTTGTGTCCTTGGGCAAGACACTTCATCCCGCTTGCCTACATGGGGGCATGATGACGCTGTGTACTGAGGCGTACTGCACGTTGATGGTGCGCATGTCTTCAACCAATCTAACCCTGCCTGTGCTGCGGTGCAGAGTTCAGAGTTACGATGTTGGAGAGCTGACAGCTGCTCATCGTTGCTCGGTGGTTCTCTCCGGGGTACTCCGGCTTCCTCCACCCGTAAAACTGTCACGGTCACGATTAGCCATTGTGCATAAGTATGTGACCTTAATCACCAATAAATAAATAAATACGATTAAAAGACAATATATGCACTTTGACTCTCCTCCCATTGTTCTCATTTTTTCAAATATTTCATTCGGTGACGTCAGACGCTAACACATGCCACTGGACCAGTAACAATACAAAAAATAAGCGAGCTCTCGTCCAATCAGAGGGCGGGGATTTTAGTCTTATTGGGACATAACATAACATTTATTGGGATAAAACATCCCCTAGGACAGTATGCGAGAATGCACAAATAACATGCACAATAATATTACTCAAAACATTTCAATATCATCCACCAATTTTCCCGGCCCTGATCAAAGTGCTATATTTTTTTTAATTTGAAGCACGAAAAACATGGAGATATGAACCAAATTTTTTCATATACTTCACCAAACAAATCATAATCGTCTGGCGAAAAAATCCCGGATCACGCTGCAATTATTTTGGCAAAAACTGAGGGTTCTATTTCCAAATACAAATTAAAATTGCTCAAATTAACTCAGCTCACTAAAACCGTCGATCTCACTCTTGTTCAAAACAAATTGATCTGATCAAAGCTCGGAATATAATATGTACACTCCATAAGAAAATAGTATTCGTTTTCTTTTTTCTCAGAGTTAGATCCACAGAGAGTACATATCTCGTCGCTAACAGGATTCGGCGGTTGATAAAGTCGCCCTTTCTCGATAGCTAACTTATGATTACCGATACGAACCTTTGTGAAAATTTCCCGGCCTTCCGCCGAGTTCGTTTTCACTAAGTACGTTTCAATTGAAAAGTCATTTATAAATGGTAGAGTGCTAAGTTATTTTTGGTCATAAAAATTTGTCCACGTCTCTTTGCCTTGTTACAATTTATGGGAGAGTGCCTAGTGGCACTCTCCCATAAATTGTAACAAGGCAAATCCCCACAGACTAAATACTTTCAATTCAAAAATAATATGAAGTACATCCACAGAATATGAAGCTATTAAGTTGAGGGACCTGCACTTCAGAATAAAGCCCAAATATGGGCTTCCAGCACTCTACCAGTTAAACAGTTTGTAAGTTCTCAGTTTATTATCACCATCTTTTATAGTCCTCATACATTGACTTTTTAAACGTGTTTACATGGTGCCTGTGCAAATTGTATTTGAGTTTACCAAAAATATTGGTGTTAGTGATATCTGGATTTTGAGGGATAGCGAGACCACATCTTTCCAGAAATTTGATAGGGGATTTCGGTTTGCCTTTACGATTCCTCTGTTCAGCCACCACCTTCCACATCAGGGCATTATGATTCTGAGATATTTTGATTGCGAAAGTAGATATCCCACTACCAGCGGTAGAACCTTCTACGAACAGTCCCGAACACACCAGTAACGCTTATGTGTTCATTTTTTGTATTCTTCCAGTGTCAAAATCCAATTCCTGATACCGTTCGACCTTCCGATCTTTCATTTCACACCCTCATTTCTCCTCATCCTCGTTTCGCCTGAGATTGCACATCTTCAACTATCCATTCCTGTTCTTTATTCATGGTGTATTCCGGAAATGTTTGTACGTAGGGATAAGGTCCTGACTTGATGCTGTCAACTCGTCTGTTTGTGAGAGTTCTTCAAAATGATTATTTTAGTGCACTTTCGCTTAACCCTTTACCCAACGCAGACGATATCAAATTTATTATTTTAATATTTGGTTTTTCGAATTTTTTCAAACATTTCAACGAAACCATATCATGTGATCTCTCATTGGAACGAGCTCGACGAGCTCGTTCCAATGAGGGGTCACATGATATGGCTTCGATGAAATTTTTTTTAAATATATATTTTTTTTAAACTACTTAATTTGTAAATTACGCGAGCGGATGCGGCCGATTCGTTAGGTGAAGGGTTAAACTTTTGATATGTCGCTTAAATCACTCTTCAATAAAATAAATAAAAATTTTTGGGTAGGCCCCAAGGGGTAGATCTTTTCTTTTTGGGTTGTTTTTTTTTTTTTTGGGGGGGGGGGGGGTAAAATTGCATGTGGGTGGGCGGTTTTTTCATTTTACTTTTTATTTTTGTAATTACTTCTTTGCCATCAAAAGTTCATGTTCTTTGTTTGTTTTATGTGTTAGGTCTCATAATCTACAGGATAGCATGGGTGGTGGTGTATTTTATTCCTTGAGTACAACAAGGCTTTGCTGTGGCAAAGCCTTGTTACACTCGAGGGACAAATTTATCAATTTTATTAACTTGGGTAAATTATCAGACATAAACCATTTAATTTTTATTTTTTAAGTTTACATTGGTTATAAAAAGAGAGCACGCGACAGGCAAAAAGACCATGCACGAGGGCCTGAGAAACAGATTTTCAACTTTTTTAGGCCTTATTCAAGTATTCTTTTTTCAAGTCTCGTCTGTTATTCGTGTTAAGTGAAATATTAAAGCGTGTTCCGTTTGGTGAAAGTAAACAAAATGGGCATGCATATTGGTGTATAGCGTAAATATGAAATATAACGCGCATCAAGTTAAGGTACCATCTAACAAAACATTTTGTGCCAGAAAACCAAATTTCAAAGTTGGTTTTGACAATGAGAAAGTTTTAATTTTTATCAAGGTTTACAAAATGAAGTAGATTTCAAATTTAGTTTGTTTAATAAAGACAAATTTTGTTAAATAACCCGCACATCCAGGCAAAATCCAAAATAATCAACAATGGACCTTTAAGTTGAATGGTATTGGAAAACGAACTATTAAAAGTACAAAATATATAATAATATAATAAGAACACTTCGGCAAGCCACTGACTTGTTGCAGTCCTTATATGAGAAGACCTTGATTACCCCTTTGCTCCCAAATGCCACGCCCTCTCCGTGCCCCATCAATACTCACAACACCCAGAAACGAACTTTCTAATGATATCCCATAAGTAGTAGGAGTGGTAACCGTCTCAATTCCGGGGACCCCGCAGGGGTCCCCGGAAGTGACGCCACAGTGAAGTGACGACATAGTCACTCACATGACCTACTTATGTCATGTTTGGTTGCCATGGTAGCCCGCGTGAGCAGCCATCTTGTGACGCAATCCCCAAAGTGATGCGTGGTCTTAGTGCGCATGCGCAGTGCATGTTGTTAGGGTGACACGTGTTGCCGTCGTCCATTTTATATATTGGAGGCCACCATCTTGGTTTCTATGGTAGCGCGTGATTGCTATGTAACCCAAAACCCTCTAATAGGACAGAGGTATGTTCGGATGGTGTGTTCGATTGAATAGGAGTAAATTTAATTACCACAAACAATCCGACAATCCCTCCAAATCAACCCAAACTATCGAAACTGGCTTTATTTGGTACGGAATCCCTCATTTTGGGCTTATAAACGTAGCACGAAGGGGTATAAGGAACGTTTCATTGTATAAGAGTAATTTTATTGGTTCGGATTTTCCCCAAATACATCGTAGTATTATCACAAACAACCCGATACTTGTTTTATTGGTTCGGATTCCATCGGAATCCTCGGTTTACATCTGTTTTGTCTATTACTGACCCTATTCTGACAATACTAGCAGTCCCCCCTAGTCCTAGTCATCTCTGAACCTGTCCCGACCGCAACCAAGTCTTATAATCACCAGTGCTTCGTTTCCCATAATCTGTACATATCCATAAATAATTATCTCCCCGTGTATAACAAAATCTTATATGACTGATTTCTAAAGCCTAGGACTATTTCTACCAAGGACCTATAAATATATATAGAACATAAGCACAGAACATAAACACGAGTGCCTCCTTATTAAACTCAGTTGACAAACATTCCAGTCGAGGTCTATTTGAAAATGCCGTGTTGAACAATTGCAAAATAACAATTAACAACTATTTTCAAAATGCGAATCCAACAAAAACGAATCCAACAAAATGCGAATCCATTGTTGTGACTTTCAAGTTTCATGTTCGACACGAACGTTCGATATTACTACGCATTTGGGATTCCCCAATTCCACAAATTGTTAATGGTTATATGACTAATATACTTCTTGTTGTATTTGATTTTTCAGGTGTCGAGATCAGTTTAAAATACTAATTGTCATATAATAAACAAATTACTACAACAGTCAATTGATCTGTGTTGTTGTATTCCGTCGAGTTGATGAGATGAGATCGGCCAGATCAAACGAGACGCCACAACAGTCAATTGATCTGTGTTGTTGCATTCCGTCGAGTTGATGAGATGAGATCGGCCAGATCAAACTCGACGGCTGAGGCGTCTCGTTTGATCTGGCCGATCTCATCTCATCAGCTCGACGGAATACAACAACACAGATCAATTGACCGATGTAGTAATCTGTGTATATTGTCCATCTTCAGCGAAGATATTAACCCTTTACCCAACGTAACGGCCAAAACCGGCCAGCGCTATTCTAAAAAATCACCAATTAATTTTCAAAATATTTTCATTTTTTGTCTCAAAAACATAGGTTATGACCCCTCGTTGGAACGAGCTCGTCGAGCTCGTTCCAACGAGGGGTCATAACCTATGTTTTTTAGACAAAAAAGGAAAAAAAATAGTTATTCAAGAATTTTTTTGCAAGTGTCGTCTGCTTTTCATGTTAGGTAAAGGGTTAAGAGATAGAGATATAACATTTGACGTAACGTTGTTTTGGGTAAAAGCATAATTTCAAAAGATGGTTACGTTTTATTAGAAATGGTCATTTACATATGTAAATTTTATGACTGTAGTTTTAGAAATGTGGAAATTCAAAGCTTGAAGGAAATTTTTTTTTTTTTTTTTTTAAAAATAAAGGATGGGTTAACGATCCCAACACGTCATTCCAACTTCGTAGGATGACGTAATAACAATAACAATAGTTTAATGCACGACCACAATCAAATGGGTGTGGCATGGTACAGCTCATACGTTGTACATAGTAAAAACATGGATATAATTAAAGAAAGTATTCAAAGTCACGTCCACGTGAGTTAACCCAAACCCAAACTCACAGGACTTACACGCAAATGTATGACACACTCAACAGACATGAATCACGCACACAATTACAAACACACGCGCGCACAAATGCGAACAATATTGCACACTCACTCCAAACACCCCCCCCCCCCCCCCCCCACACACTCACTCACTCATACCAGCGCATACACGCAACAGAAATACTCTTACGCACCCCACCCCTTCCACACTCACACATCGTTAGCTGGAAACGTCGTATTTATTTTTTAAAGTGAACTTGTTTAATCTGAATGGATTTGCCGTGTTACAATTTATGGGGCACTCTCCCATAAATTGTAACTGGACAAAGACAAGTGAAGGGGGCGCGGTGGCTCAGTAGGTAGAGAGGTCCTCGGTTCGAATCCCACCCGCAGCAACCGTGTTGTATCCTTGGGCAAGACACTTCAACCCTATTGCGCACGTGAGGACACGGTGGCGTTGATTACTAAGGCGTACCGCACGTCGATGGTGCACTTTTCTTCAATCAATGCTAACCCTGCTTGTGTGGGGTTAGTACATTGGGAGGCCTGACAGTCACTCAACGTTGCTCAGTGGTTCTCTCTGGGTACCCCGGCTTCCTCCGCCCGTAAAACTGCCCGACACGAGGTGACCCTGGCTGTCGAAAGTGTCGTTAAACCCCAATAAATAAATAAATATATAAAACAAGTGAACAAGTTTTGTAGACCAAACATAATTTGGCACTGCGCAAGTTCAGTCCCGTTAACAATGGTTATTTTGTTTGATGTCACATGATGGACTTCACAAAATGATGTGAAATTCAAGATATATATTTGGCGTAATCGATGGCGAGCGTTCAGGAAAACTGCCTTACACAATACACCTCTATAAAGCAGTTAACCAAAAGAAATTTAGAATATCATAACTTTTTATCGGCATCTTTTTTCAGGACCTTGCGATCCAAGCCTATGCAACTCACAAAACTGTAGATGTCCTGGAACATCAATACCAGGTGGGCTGACCAGAACTCAGACTCCTATGATGGTACTACTCACATTTGATGACGGAGTAGCACCTTGGGATTCAACAATGGAACATTTTCGCATCCTTAACACCACCAACTATCAAAACCCAAACAGCTGCCCGGCCAAACTCACATTTTTTGTTTCTGGGGACAATTTCTATGGCGCAAGCGTAGAAGAACTGTACACGATGGGTTACGAGATCGCATCGCATAGCGTCTCTCACAAGTTTCCAACTACTTGGTGGGCTGACTGTGGCTATGATAATTATGTCAACGAAATTGT
The DNA here is from genome assembly GCA_031216915.1 of Pictodentalium vernedei. NCBI lineage: Eukaryota > Metazoa > Mollusca > Scaphopoda > Dentaliida > Dentaliidae > Pictodentalium > Pictodentalium vernedei. The sequence continues at coordinate 348,574,013 of CM062290.1, forward strand.
AGGGATGAGAAGTATCCTGAGCAATCAATCTAATATTCCAGAAGATAAGATTAAAGGCATGAGAGTTCCCTTTTTACAACTTGGAGGCAATGATCAGTATCAAATGCTTCAGGATTATAACTTCACCTATGATTCTTCCATGGTATCAAGTAATCTCTCCTGGCCTTTTACACTTGATTATGTTGTTGGTCATCCATTTTCGATCATAGAACCAAATCCAAACATTTCATTTCCTGGTTTATGGGAAGTTCCTCTCAACTGTTTATTTGGAGGTGAAAACAAAACGTGCTCAATGGCTGATACATGTGACATCAATGACACAGCTGCAGATGTAACTCAGTTCCTCGTGGACAATTTTCAGCGACACTATGATGCCGACAAGACGCCATTTGGTATTTACATCCACAATAGATGGTTCGATACGAAAGCACACAGCTTCCAGGGAGTAAAAGATTTTCTTTCAAAAATGGAAAAGAAACGAGATGTATGGTTGGTTTCTGTCTCGCAGATGCTAGATTGGGTAGAAAATCCAGTCCCACTAAACCCAGACGGCTCAATAAACAAAAGTTCTTGGCTATGCTGAATACCCAGTACGGAGCATATTTTCTACTAAAACATCCACAAGAGGGAATGTTCATCAATTCAACACACTTCTGATGTTTTGGAATATTATCATCCTCATTGGGTGTGCGATGGTGAGGTCTCTCCCGAGGGGTAAGATATTTGGGCCGGACAAGAGGCTTGACGAGTGTCCAGAACAAATATCTCCCCCGAGGGCAAGATTTCCCGATTACTTGGAAACCACCTGCAATAATTTATCTGACACCTCTCACCACTTTAAATTCTGTCTGTAAGTATCTCCATTTGGGTTGAGCTTGACTTCCCTTTGATCATTTTGGGTGTGTGTGTGGGGGGGGGGGGGGGGGGAGTGTCACTCGCTAAGCTAATTGAGTGAGAAAAAAATAATAATTTAGTGCGACAAATGAATAAAGTTCATTTATATCATGCTCGCCCATGTTACTACCTGTGAAAAGCCTGTATGTTAAATTTTAGCTTTTAACCCCACTACCGGTGTACAGCTTCCACTGCGGTTAAAAAAATTACACCTATAGAAGGAAGTTCATCCAATTTGACCTTTGACATGACGGAATTTGCCGACTTCGATACATTCAAACATACGACGGTTTGCGGTACTATCTACTGCATGCAATGTCTTAAGTTTAAAATACCTACAATTAAATAATTAAAATAAAATTTAAGAATTGTTGATAATAATTTGACTGGAAAAGCAAAGTAAATTCAATCAACTTTGACGATGTGTCTAACTGTCAATCAAGCATTCACGTGCAGCGGGTAGCCTAAGTACTGCCCATCGGCGCAGTTTGCGATAGAAAGTGTCGCTTTTTCTCCGTTTTAAGTGACAAAGAAGTCGATAATTTATTAAGAGCATGGTATAAATAAAATAAATAGGTACTAGGACCGGTAATCAGATTTAATCCACTCGTAGAATAAGGGTTTTAACTTCTTGGCAAGCCGAGTGGTTAAAACATCCTACTCGTGGTTTACATCTGATTACCGGTCCTAGTACCTATTTATTCTATATCTAACCTATGCTGTGTTTTCAATATGATATTTTCACCCTTATTGACTCGTCCGGTGGACGAGTCAATAAGGAAGAAATGTGACATTGAGAACACTACGTATTCGCCCGAAAGACTAAGTGACGAGAGACCATATGGGCCACCAGTCAAGTTCTCTCCCAGTAAGAAAGTTTGATCAGTTTATTGACAAACACAGTAAACCGTTCACCGGTTTTTTGCTGGTTCTTGCGGTTCGGTTTTCCGGTTTGTCGCAAAACCCGGAATCGAACCGGAAAACCGAAAAACCTCCCAGCTTTAAAATAAATGGATATTTGGGTTACTCAAAAATAATATATAATTGAGAGAGCCCTTTGTGGGGTTATTTTCATTTACAGTCGACGATGGATCAGAAAAAAACCTAAAATGCGACTTGAATCGCCCATAGACCTCACTAAAGTAGTACGAAGACTCAGGGGTGGCGCCTTGGATTTCTCGACAGGGGGAGGGGGGGGGGTGACTTCTCCAACACGGGGGCTATAACATTTGACCTCCCAAACGAAGGAAAATGAGTGAAAATTGGTAAATTGGAGAACCAAAATAGAAGCAAATTGAGTATGTTTGTTGATTATTTAACCCTTCACCTAACCTGAAAAGCAGACGACACTTGCAAAAATAATTCTTGAATAACTATCAGTTTTTTTCATTTTTTGTCTCAAAAACATGGGTTATGACCCCTCGTTGGAACGAGCTCAACGAGCTCGTTCCAACGAGGGATCATAACCTATGTTTTTGAGGCAAAAAAAAATGAAAAAAATAATGAAAATTAATTGGCGATTTTTGAGAATAGCGCTGGCCGGTTTTGGTCGTTACCTTAGGTAAAGGGTTAAAGTAAACATATTATAATAAGGTCGGGAAATATTTCATCTATAAAGCCAGTTTGACGAACGACATTAAGGAATTTCGTTAGAATCACTATTCGCTATCAAAGTTCAGTGCTGCACGGGTTCGAGACTGACAAGACGAGATATCTGCATTCGATTGTCGAAAATTTCTCGTGAAGTCGGGGTTTACGAGACTCTCCGACGGACTGACTAAAAATCTCCGACGGGGGAGGGGGTGGGGGCTAAACCTCTCCGACGGGGCGCCACCACTGCGAAGACTGGAGTACCCGAGTTGCATGTACCTTCTGTTACTACTCACTTTTCCTGTCTGATGTTTCGCGACTTTTATGTCTAAAGTTTCAAAATGGGGGAGCGCGGCGCTCAATGGTTAAGGCATTGAACTTACTGCGTTGTGTCCTTGGGCAAGACACTTAATCCCTATTGTCCACGTGGGTGCAGGGTGGTGTCGTGTGCTACGGCGTACTGCACGTCGATTGTGCACTTGTCTTCAACCAATACTAACCCTGCTTGTGTGGAGTAATTACGTTGGGGAGTCTCGCCGTTGCTCGGTTGTTCTCTCTGGGTAGTCCGGCTTCCTCTACCGTAAAGCTGTCTGTCACGAGGTGACCCTGGCTGTCGAAAGTCGTTAAACCCCAATGTATATCCGAAGTTTGATATCGATTTTATTCTTTTTACCCCCTAAATTCCTCTTTTAATGTATGGCGTGACCTCCGATTTGCGGTCTCAATTTTCTCAAGCAGGGACAGAGACCCGCAAGTAAACTATTAATCTTAAAATAAACGCGAAAGTATACACTTTATCGTGTATAAAATTTATTCCGGAGGTGGTGGTAATATCTTGATTTTAACCCCTTATCATTTTATGTTTGATGTCTGATAGAAAATCACATTTGCGGTCTCATTTTCCTACCAGGCATAGATGCTCAGATTATGCGGAAACCCTTCCCTGAAATGAAAATGTTTGAAGATTTCTAACTTGACTTGAAATAACTAGCTTATAATTTATCAACACTTCTCATCTTTTACCTGGACTTATGATCGGCAACTATAATACTTGGCAGATTTAGAGTTTTTTCTACAGTGAATTTTGCTATATTTTTAATTATTAAACTCCTCTCTCATCCTTTATCCGGGCTTGGGACGGCAGTTACAAAACTTGGTATCTATAGTTTTTTTTTTCTACAGTGAATTTTGCTACTGTTTTTCTTTTCTTGGTGTTTTGTGGCTTTTACAGTGCATTTCGCTTTTGTTTTTTTTTTTAGTTTTCTCAGCTTCTTTGGGCTTTTACAGCGTATTTCGATACTGTCTTTTTTCTCAGCTTCTTTGAATCTTTATAGCGCATTTCGCTATTGTCTTTTTTCAGCCTCTTTGGGCCTTCACAGCGCATTTCGCCACTGTCTTTTTTCTCAACCTCTTTGGCTATTTACCTGTATACAGCGCATTTCGCTACTGTTTCCCAGCCTGTGTGGGCCTACTCTTAAATTCAACCGTTTGGTACGTGTTCCATTTGTCTATACTGCAGTACCTAACGGTTTTCCGTCTCGTTTTCCGAGAACAGAAATAAGCCGCCTATGTAATCCCTAATTACTCGACCTCATTAACTGGGCTTGTCTAATTTATTGAACGTGTGTGTATATTGGGATAATCGACCTCATTAACTGGGCTTGTCTAATTTATTGAACGCGTGTGTATATTGGGTTAATAATTGCGCCAGATGATGCGATACTGAGTTCTTAAGTTGATTCAATTGACTTCGAAAACAATGAAAAGTGGAACCGTACTATATACTGGATCAACTGATATTCGGAATTCGTTATTTAACGGGGATTTACCGTATTCAATGTTATCAATTTTCGTGTTGTGTCATGCCACACCAAACTTAGAAGTACTTTTTAAAAACATTTTTGTTATGATAGATCTACCCTCGATTATATTAGATGGGATGTCTGCGTGAATATTTTCTCTCTGTTCGCGATGTGCCTGCAGCCAGCATTCAAGCATTCCGCTTTGTTGATTTTGTGTGTGTGTGTGTGTGTGTGTGTGTGGGAGGGGGGGGGGGGGGGTAGTTTTCCAATTTTTTTTCTAATGGAGATCTTAATCCTCAAAGTGTTGCCACCCTCCCTCTTGTCCAATAAGCTGAAATTCTTTAAAAGGAATTTTCGAGAACCAACACTGACAATACTTGGAGATGGTGCTGGGAAATAATCACCTCGGCGTTTTAGTTTAACCCTTTACCCAACGCAGACGATATCAAAATTTATTATTTTAAATATCATTTTTTAAATTTTTTCAAAACATTTCAACAAAACCATATCATGTGACCCCTCGTTGGAACGAGCTCGACGAGCTCGTTCCAACTAGGGGTCACATGATATGGTTTTGTTGAAACGTTTTGGAAAATAATATTTTTTCAACTGCTGAATTTGCATATTACGCGGGCGGATGCGGCCGATTCGTTGGGTAAAGGGTTAAACAATATTTATTTCCAGTTCTCAAGTATATACAATTATATCAGTTATAGTAAGTGTGGATCCAACAGTAAGCTGTAAGCTTATATGAGGTTGTTTCCACCAGTAAAACATTTGAACATAAAACACTCGAAAAGACAGGTACACATACAATCAAAATCACCGTCCAAACCCTAAAATGGTGAATTTTTCATTACACTTTCAAAATATAGTTACGATTTGATAGTAGTTTTGGTACAGATGGAAATAAAAGATAATGGTTTATGTTGAACAGTGAAAATAAGAAGAAAATGGAGAAAAATGGCAGAAAAGAGTTACTGATTATAATGGGTATAAATAAGTGCATGTTACTGAACCACCCCCATCCCGTACTTCATTTCAATTGAGGTACAGTAAGGCCGCCGTGAATTGGTCACTTTCCACGGGTGGGCAGTATTTCCACGGACACAATAATATAAGCTTCCAAACACTAATTATCGGAACAGTCATCAAAATTTTGATTAATGAAGCACCGGGTACAACCGGTGCTTCATTAATTAAATTTTGCTGATGGTGTTTTTTTATTACCTGGTAAACGCATGGTGGACATCACTGCCCATGCATGGATTACGACCAATCCACAACGACTCTACTGTATCTGGAAAATTGCCGGTTTTTACGATAGTTTATCTTAGGTGAATGACCTTCATTAATGTCTTTCAAGCAGAACTGACTGCTGACTCAGGTCAAAAACATAAGAATAAGAATATTCGAATGAGACAATAGTATTCAAATAGGCATATTTCCAAACAAAAGAAATGCCACCAATTTCAAAAAAAGCTAAATGTACTTTTTTGCTGTGATAGACAAGAACTACAATCCAACCAGGACAAGTACGAAGGTCACTTTTGTCCCCAGTTGAGTTCCGAACAAAGACGATTCGCTTTTTGTATGTGGGAGAGGTGCCAATTCAAGTGTTTTAGCAGGAAAACGTTAACCTCCATAGCCCGAAGCCCTGTCCAATAAACTTGAAATTATTTTAACCCTTTACCTAACATGAAAAGCAGACGACACTTGCAAAAAAATTCTTGAATAACTAATTTTTTTAAATTTTTGTATCAAAACATATGAAAATTAACTGGCGATGTTTTAGAATAGCGCTGGTCGGTTTTGGTCTTTACCTTGGGTAAAGGGTTAAACTAATTTATTGTGAATCAACAGTCATAATGCTTTGAGATGTGGTATTCACCTTCTTTTAGTGAGAGAGATTCAACTTTGTTCACAGAATGGCTTGTTTATGATCTAATACGAAGAGAGTGTACGACATATGCACAAAATAAGAGTCTTTCATGGGTATTTTCTCGCGCGCTCGTGCTTGCACAAAACGTTTTCTTGTTATCAGTACCATCACTATCGTTGTGGTGTTTGCATAATTTTAACCCCACGACAAATTTTACCGATTTCCGCGACAGCAATATGATTAAATAATAAATTAAGTGATCATTAAATCTTCTAAGTAATTTGAAGTAATGCATTTATTTATTGGTGTTTAAGGACACATATTTCTGCACAATGGCTAATCGTGACCACAACCTGGGCTAAATAATCGTTTATACCCATGCTGCCCATTTTAGAAGACCTTCACCCCAAGCACTGGTGACTGGGTCCTATTTTACCAATAAAACAAAGGTAATTTGTTTACCACAGTAAACAAGCACTGCTTCATTTCCCTGAGTTCCCACGGGGATGAAGTAATACATACTGCCTCGTATACCATCGAATAAAGGTGCTTCTTGTAGTTTGGTGAATTGAATATATTAGCAGATAACTAATTTGTTACTGAAATGTTTTCCCTAATACCTCTTTTCTCAAAACGTGGATAAGAACGGGATGCAGACCAATAGACCAGAAGTCATTTAATTAACAAGTAAATAATTAAATCAAGTTGACATCAGAATAGACATAACACCGATATTGATAAAGACTCTTTTTTCTTCTTTTTTTTTGTTTTTGTTTTTCGTGTTTTATGACCCCTATTATTAACCCTTTGAACCCGCGCGGCCCTTTTTCCGTCAGGAACATGATACACCATTACGTCAGTAAATAGGATGGCTGTTCAGTAAATGTGTGGGGTAGATTAATCAATATTTTCAACGTGCAGCCTCTGGCTGCACGTTGACAATATTAATTGGTCTACCCCAGATAATGAATATGGACTCTTCTAATTGCTGCTATTGAACTGGCATGGGAGATACCACTAGAGTTCAAAGGGTTAAATGTTCACTATTGTTACTATTTCAAGGTAACAGTAACGACCATAAGTAGAGAAATTTGGAGGTTAGTATTTATTATTTATTTATTTATTGGGGTTTAAGGTCATATATTTCTGCACTGTGGCTAATCATGACCGTGACAGTTTTACGGGTGGAGGAAGCCAGAGTACCCGGAGAGAACCACCGAGCAACGGCGAGCAACTGTCAGCTCCCCAACATACCAACTCCACACAAGCAGGGTTAGCATTGGTCGAAGACAGGTGCAACATCGACGTGCAGTACGCCCCAGTACACAACGTCACCGTGCCCCCACGTGGGCAATGGGGGTGAAGTGTCTTGCCCAAGGACACAACGCGGTTGCCGCAGGTGGGATTCGAACCGAGGACCTCTCGGCTTGCAACCTGCACCTCTACCAACTGAGCCACCGCGCCCCCCTAGAAGGAGGTTAGTAATAGTGCTTCCCATAAACGAAGTTTCTAATGAATCAAAATGTATATATTGTCTTCCAGGGGCCACATTGAACACTCCTGGCAAATAGAAACATTTGGGTAAATAATAACACTTAAAATCCTTTGCCACGGTAACAGTAGAGACTAGCTAGAAATATAATCGCCCACTTAACCCTTTACCCAACGTAACGTCAAAAACCGGCCAGCGCTATTCTCAAAAATCGCCAATTAATTTTCAAAATATTTTCATTTTTTTGTCTCAAAAACATAGGTTATGACCCGTCGTTGGAACGAGCTCGTCGAGCTCGTTCCAACAAGGGGTCATAACCTATGTTTTTGAGACAAAAGTTGAAAAAAATTAGTTATTCAAGAATTTTTTTTGCAAGTGTCGTCTGCTTTTCATGTTAGGTAAAGGGTTAACGGATAATATTGAGAAATTTTGGAAAACCAGCTTCGAGGAGCATACGGCATGCTTTCAGCAACACTTTGGGTTTCTTATTCATTTTTTTTTTCAAAAGGCTTTCTCAAAGTAAATTTACACAAAAAATTGCCCTATTTGTAACCCGCAAAATATCAGCTCCCAAACAGGCCTAGGTTGGTCATTAAACACTCCTGTGTGATCTTGACCTCCAACTGAAATGCAATTGACAGTACACAGTTTGAATCAAGACCATCAACAGACTGTTTTGGCCATATCACCATTAAAGAGCATTATTTACTAAATCCACACCATCACAAAATAAAACTATAGTCCAAATAGCCATTCGGTCGAGACGTAAAGTGTTAATGCTGCAAAAACGTTCTCTGCGCACAATACATACAGTTAAAACTAGAAGTCCTGTCATGAAATGCGCACAAATAGCACGCCGATCTGCGCGTTAATCTACGTGTTATGACCATGGTAGGGTTATCAAATTCTGTATATATGGTCTGTGCACAAGCAATGTTTCAGCCTACGGATAACCCGGAGGTCCATTGGCAGAAACATTGCCTGTGTTTGCTATGAGTAACCAGGAGAACCTGTCGTGCTTTGGATGTCATTCGATATGGCGATTGCGCGCAATTTCTACGCGCAATTAAGCCTAGATAAGCGCACAGTTCATGACAGGACTTCTAGTTTCAATTGTATCAAATGCTATAATGCCCACAGAGATCCACTGTTCTTGAAAAAAACAGAATATTGAAAGTGTATGACTCATTTACATTTCATGCGAACCGTTTTGTTTTGACTTCTTCAATGAACATCTCTCATAGTCTTTAGAAACCTTTTTTCAGTTTCGTCAGAAATCGATCTCTTAGGTGCAGTAGACAACATGGTCTATCAACAGTTGAAGGAACAAGAACTAAAGCCTCAAATAGGTTCCCAGACTATACTTATCCAAGATTATGGAATAACCTAAACAGTAACTACGTGCGATAAAGCAGAAACTTGTAGAAAAAATAAATAGCAAATAAAATATTCACTTCATATTCAGGTACTCTGGAATATAACAATCCGTATTACCTAGACTTTATACCATGGTTACCCATTCTACTATATATGAAAAGTCTCATGATGACAAAAAGTTTAGCTTCAAACACCAGCTGTGGAGAACACGCCAGCTAGGGGATTTCAGTAGTTAAAATTTACACCTACAGTGGAACTACATCCAAGTTGACATTTGGTGACGTCGATCTGGATGCGAATTTGTTCTAATTTATCGCACGTCGCCTTGTGAAGAGTGAATTTTTTGTGGCAATTATTTATTACGGTTTTAAATGAGTTTACCCCCCATAAAACACCAAAAATTAATAAACATGCATTGTCTCATGTTAATAAAGCATCCATTATTTATTTGTTGGTGTTTAAGATTATATACTTATGCACAATGGCTAATCGTGACCGTGACAGTTTTACGGGCGAAGGAAGCCAGAGTACCCGGAGAAAATTTACCGAGCATCGACGAGCAACCGTCAGCTCATCAACATTCTAACTCTGTTCAAGCTCCACTCAAGCAGGGTTACAGTGGTTGAAGACACGTGCACCATCGACGTGCAGTACGCCTCAGTACACGGTGTCATCGTGCCCCCATGTAGGCAACCGGGATAAAGTGCCCTGTCAAAGGACACAGCGCGGGCCGTCCCGGTCGGGAATCGAACTCTGGACCTCTAGCATAGAAGTCCAACAGTGTACCATTGCGCCACCGCGCTCCCTAAAAAGCACCCATAACTCGAAATAGTATGTTATCATGTTATTAAAATGAAAAAAAGCCCTGTTTCTTTTTCTATTTCGTTTCGGTGATAAAACTGACAGCGGAAGTACCGCCCACCGATGCTCATGTAAACAAAAACAAATTCGCACGTATGTACGGCTGCTGCTCAGTAAAATCAAGATAAAATAATAGCGACTCTTAATAATCTGACGATCATGGTATAGATAAAATATACCCATAGTAGCTTGGTGTACCAAATGTTCACCACTCGTGGTGAAGTAGTGTTAACCGCGCGCCAAAGGCTCGCAGTTAACACCACTTCACCACGAGTGGTGAACATTTGGTACACCAAGCTACTATGGGTATATTCTATATGTAACCCATAGCATAACCCTTAGGATCACAATTATTATATATCTTACATTTTGGATGTTTTTCATAATTCTGGTATTCTCGTTACATCCCATCTCACGCTTTTGATCAGTCCACTCCAGAGTGAATTTATTTTACTTTTCGGTAAACAAAATTGTTTTGTTTACTCGAAATTACCATTTGACTGGACCGAATTTCAAAAATGGGAGGACAAAAGCATGACGTGGGATGAATCTTTTGACACTTGCCACCTGATTCCCATCGATTCCGATTGTAAACAATAGTGTTGAATTCACTCATACATGTAAATTAATGGTTGTCAACAGTCTGAGTGTGTATCGAATGCATCCAGTTTATTTCTACATGGTATGACAGGTAGACAGCCAATCTGGCTATGCTTGGGAGTATAAGTTTTCTGTAATTTTGTTCATTGTTTTCTGTGACGAATGATGTATTTATTACATGTATGTGTGCTCCTCATAAAGTGTCTGTCCATCTAAAATCAAGTCCAGCCAATCGTTCATACCCATATTGCCAATTTTAGAGGAATTTCACTCCAAGCATTGGTGACTGGGTCCTATTTTACAAGTAAAACAGAACTTGTAAACAAGTTCTGTTTCACTTCCCTGGGTTTCCACGGCTGTCACCCACACCATGAAATTCTGGAGATTCCATGACACCCCTAAATATGGCCCAAGGAGATTGACCGCATTAAACTTGCAAATCATCAATAAAGATGTCTTAGGCCGAACATGGTATAATTTGCTCTCTCGATTTTTTTAAAGCAGGCAATCACTCAAAATCCTTCAAAACTCATTTTAAAGCAACACCACCCCGGGGGGGGGGGGAGGGGGGCTCTAAAAATTTGCAAGACGTGACGTCCTATTTTTTATTCGGCTCCTTTTTACATCCACCCACCCACCCACTACGTGCAAATTTTCTACTACCGTTCTCCCACTCTCCCATTAAAATCCAAAATAAACTTATAAACTTAGTAGGCACAGCTGTCTTTAGGGGGGTTTCATAATGTTCTTAAACTGGTACCACCAATTTAAACCTCTGTGGGCTGCTGTGGGCCCCAATCTACAAATGACAAGCTGTTCATTATCAGGCTTCGCCAGAGCAGGTGTCCATATACGGGAACAAATTTTCATTTGAATTGTTCTGTCAGTATTCTCAGGTGTTTGCTACTTTCCTCTTCTATCAATACAAATTCTATTAATAAATAAAGAACTTGGGTTGAATTTAGTGCATCAGAGAGAATTCTCCCAACATATTGTCTGCACCTTTTCTACATTTCGAACAAGACACCCACCCCCTGCTAACGTGTGACATTTTCCCAGATTAAGCCCAATATTCTCACAATAAAGCCTCCTGATGTTGTATTTATGTTAAGAGTGTGATGTACAACATCAGCTTTAAGGTTTGAAACACAAATGATGGTATATATTAGCTGATATACTGATATATTTTTAAAAATTCAAAAAATTGAACAAGTTGGAAATGCACATTTTTGGCGCACTCAAGAGACCCACCCACCATCACGTCACGTCTTGCAAATTTTTGGTGCCCCACCCCCGAAAAAAAATCACCTAATAGACTCTACCGCACCCACCTACCCCTTGGGATCAACTTGGGTGAAAAAAGGTTTTTTTGCAAAAAATCACTTGAAATCCGTCAGAACTCATTTTATAGGTAAAACAAGGATTACACATTGCTGATGCGGGGTAGAGTTTTTTCGCACCTGTAAGGTTTGTCATTATAAGAAAATCAAATCCATTGATATTTGTTCAAGTTATCGCACTGACGAGCTGAAACAGGCAAAAATTAATTAAGGGCCATGGTCCATAACTTCGCTCGGAGCCACTCCATACATTCAGAAAGTCCCACATTCCAAATTTTGACTGAATTCATTGATATTGTCCAAGTTAACGAGCTGAAAACAGGCAAAAAATAACTAATTAAGGGTCATAACTCCACAATATGACTGAATCGTACCAGTTTTCGAACCCATTCATTGCAAGAAAGTTTCGCATAACAAATATTGACTTAATGCTTGCGCTAAGAAGGTCACGACCGCCCGCCCATCCGCCCGCGCACCGACGCCATCAAACTATAGGTAGAGCTAAAAAAAAACTCCACCAAAATATTCACCAATGAACCCTCCACCAAGCCTGCTAGTCCCATTTGAACAAACATTAATCTTCTCCATAGTCAGGGAGTCCCTTGGGGTTTTATTTTCGCGTACAAAATGTTTTGACCTCTCCAATCCATCAATACCAGCGCTAGGTAGGAAAAAGGGCCATTTCTTGTGTTTCGCATTCCTAGCGTTTTAGGATCCACGAGCCCCTAAATTACCCCCAAATTTTGGTTTTATTTATTTACACTTACATCGCCGATTTTTTTTGTGATTCACTTTTTCTACACTCAGTTACCGCTGATGAGTTTTGACACGATAGCAACAACCGCCCTGATCAATAATTAAACATGAAGGGAGAAGTTTCCGGCTTTTTTATTTCATGCAATGGCTTCTTTGAAGTATGTGTGTGTGTGTGTGTGTGTGTCTGGGGGGGGGGGGGTAGTAGAGAGGTAAAACGTGTTCTATTTAAGTTAAAATTCCGTGTATCGGCTATGCTCAACCCAATTTTAACCACTCACCATGCAGTGCACCACAATACAGGAATCGGATTTCTCTGGTCTTTCCACAGGAGGAGGCATCACTGGAGGAATGAAGGGAGCGTTTCTGTATTACTGAAAGCACCTATGTTTCTTGTTCGATCAACATAACGTTACAATTAGGTCAGGTGCAGCGCAGGTGTAGGCTGCAAGCCGAGAGGTCCTCGGTTCGAATCCCACAGTGGGACAACCGCGTTGTGTCCTTTAGTCGGGCAGCTAGGCACATCCACTATGGGACCCCCCCCCCCCCCCCCACCCAGGACCGAACCAGACCGGTTTTTTCAGGTACCTGGACATCTCGAGAGTAGATTTTCAGATGTTTACAAGAAATCATTCTGGTCGGATATGACGTAATCTAAGATGGCGCTCGTAGGGGGTGGGTCAATTTCCCGATTTTACACCATCACTTATTTTTATCGATTACGGAAAAACTATATGAGATGAGGAATGGGAATTAACTCATTCGTATTTCTGATACCATTCCCCGTATAATAATATCAATCAAGTAAGTGAAAATCCAAGATGGCCGCCAAAATATGCCTCAAAATAGACGGAAATCGAGTTTTTCGACACTTTTTCGCAAAAAAACTTATACAATCATGATAAAAAATTAGAAAACTGTAAACTTTTACATGTTAATTGATCGCAAATTATTCGACGATAATATCCAGCGTGAACATGCACCATCGAAAGCCGATGTGGAAAACAAAATGGCCGCCAGTGCGATCACCCGTTTTCAATTATCCCGCTTTTGTAATGTACAAGTTTACACTATCTCAAGTTGTTCGATGGTTGCGGAAAAGATGTTTGATACAGGGCACAGAAATCAACTGTACATTATTTTGGACACTTTTTCTGCGTTTGATAAAACCAATCTAGTCAGTGAATATCCAAGATGGCCGCCAGAAAAATGCCTCGAAAGTGAAGAGAATCAGTAGTAGATCAAGTCTGGCTGACCACAGTGATACGTGGTCTTAGTGCGCATACGCAGCACATGTTGTTAGGGTGACACGTGTTTCAATCGTCCATTTTTTTATACTGGAGGCCGCCATCTTGGTTTCAATGGCAGCACGTGGTTGATATGTGACCCAAAACCCTACAATAGGACAGGGGTATGTTTGTAGGTTGTGTTCGATTGAATAGAAGTAAATCTAATTACCACAAACAAACCGACAATCCCTCCAAACCACTCCAAATTACCGAAACGGACTTTAGATTTCCCCATTTTGGGCTTATAATAGTAGCACGGTGTGGTATAGGACTGAGAGGTCTCCTGGGGGTAAGTTCGATCGAATTGGAGTAGTTTGCTGGTTCGGATACTTCCCATTTATCTAGTTCGGATTCCTTTGGAATCCTCAGTTTCTATCTGTTTTGTCTATAACTGACCCTATTCTGGCTATATTAGCTGCCTATCTAGTCTCAGCTGTCTCTGTCCCATCCTCTGACCTCAACCAAGTCTTATAATCACCAGTCCGATTGCTTCTTTTCCCATAATCTGTGCATATCCATACATAGTTATCTCCCCTGTGTATAACGAACTCCTAAATGATTTCCTTGACCAAGCGGCCATCGAGCAATAAATATTGCTCGAATGATTCGAATCTTATCCAGCGAATAAGCTATCGAGTAGTGACTGGAACAGGCATTGCTCGAATCTAATCTATCAAATAAGCCATAGAGTAATTACTCCAACGAGTGACTCCTCTTACCCTCATCTGGATATTGGAGGATACCTATGACATGGTGATGTAGTGCAGGGGGATAACTTTGGGGGATACCTCTTAGAGGATACTTATCGGAGGAAATCTATCTGAAGACCGTTATGGTTCCTAGTGTCTGTTCAGTTCCTTGCATCTAGACCTCCTCTTGGCCTCCATAGCTGCAAGACCGTTACTGCTGACTTGTCCAATATCGCCACCGTCTGTCCTATGATTAGCTTCTACTGTAATCGTCCAATCCTGTAGTCCTCTTCCAGGCTTGTACCATTACTACTGATTTGTAGCACTACTGCACGCTTGCTGTCTATCTCAAATTCCTCGAACGCCTAGAATTCCATCGAGCAAATAAGCCATCGAGAAATTGCTTGAACGAGTAACTCCTCTTACATCCTCATCTCGGTACTGGCGGATACTTATGACATGATGATGTACTATTTGAGGGTACCTTTGGAGGATACTTTTTGAGGATACCTTTTATAGGATACTTATCGAAAGATATCTATCTGACGATAGTTATTGTTTCTAGTGTCTGTTCAGTTCCTTGTATCTAGACCCCCCCCCCCCCCCCCCCCAATCCACCATGGCCTTCATAGCCCCTAGACCTCTACTGCTGACTTCTCCAATATTGCCATCGTCTTTCCTACGATTAGCTTCTACTGTCGTCACGCAATCCTTGTAGTCCTCTTCCAGTCTTGTTTCATCACTATTGACTTGTAGCACTACTGCAGGCATGTTAACTATGTCAGATAACTCGAACGACTAGAATACCATCGTGCAAATAGGCCACCGAGTAATTGCTCGAACGAGTGACCCCTCTTACGTCGCTTATCCTCGTCTCGGTATTGGAGGATACTTATGACATGGTGATGTACTATTTGAGGATACCTTTGGAGGATACGAAGATAGTTATAGTTCCTGTTGGCTTATGGTTTTTATAGCTCTAAGACCACGGCTGTTCACTTACTTTTATTCACCATCATATGTCCTATCATCAGCTTCTACAGCAGTCACCCAAATACTATAGTCTTCTACCACGGAAACCCACTTTATGGAATCGGCTTGGAATCCCACTTAGGGAATTCCTTCAAAAGCATGTTTATATCAATAAATGATATGCAATGGATTTGAACTCTGTAGAAAATGGTACATGTGGGGGGGGGGGGGGGGGGGTGGGATGAAGTAATTTTATTGAACCTGTTAAAGGCTTGGCCGAGCGTCGAGTCAAGACATAGATATCATCATGCCTGTTGAAGTGCTACAAATCAGACGTAATGATTCAAGGCTGCAAGTGTGGTAGAAGACTATGGTATTGGGTGACTGCTGAAGAAGCTAATAATAGGACAGATGATAGTGAATATAAGTAATCAGTAGTGGTCTTGAGCTATAAAAATCATAAGCCGACCAGGTACCAGGAACTGTAACTATCTTCAGGTAAGTATCCTCTAAACGGTATCCTCAAAAGGTGTCCTCCAAAGGTATCCTCCAGTACTACATCACAATGTCATAAGTATCCTCCAATACCGAGATGTGGATAAAAGTCGTAAGAGGAGTCACTCGTTCAAGCAATTACTTGATGGCTTATTTACTCGATGGTATTCGAGTCGCTCGAGCAATTTGTGATAGTTAGCAAGCCTGTGGCAGTGCTACATGTCAGTAATGTAGAAAATGTAAAAGGTTGGAAGAGGACTATGAGATTGGTTGGCTGCAGTAGAAGTTAATCACAGGGTAGACGATGGCGATATTGGGCAAGTCAGCAGTAGGGGTCTTGGAGCTACGAAGGCCATGGGGAGGTCTAGATGCAAGGAACTGAACAGACACTAGGAATCATAGCTGTCTTGAGAGAGATATCTTATAATAAGTATGTTAAAAGGTATCCACTAAATATATCCTTCAGTTCTACATCACCATGTCATAGGTATCCTCCAATACCCAGATGAGGATAAGAGTCGTTTGAGTAAATAGTCTATGTCTTATTTTCTCGATTAGTTTCGAGCCATTTAAGCAATGCCTGTTCCAGTCGCCACTCGATAGCTTATTTGCTGGATAAGATTCGAGCCATTCGAGCAATATCTGTTCCTGCTCGATTGCCTCTTGGCCTTGGGAATCATATATGACTTCGTTATACACCGGAAATGAAGCAATCTGACTGGTCACGGATTATTGGACTTGGTTGAGGTCAGAGGCTGGGACAGAGACAGCTGAGACTAGGTTGGCAGCTAATATAGTCAGAATAGGGTCATTTACAGACAAAACAGATAGAAACCGCGGATTCCAAAGAAATCCGAACTAGATGCCCATTACATAAGCAGGATAATTGGAAACGGGTGGTCGCGCTGACGGCCATCTTGTTTTCCACATCGGCTTTCGATGGTGCATGTTCACGCTGGATATTATCGTCGAATAATTTGCGATCAATTAACATCTAAAAGTTTACAGGTTTCTTATTTTTTATCATGATTCTATAAGTTTTTTGCGAAAAAGTGTTGAAAAACTCGATTTTCTTCTATTTCAAGGCCATCTTGGATATTCACTTACTTGATTGGTTTATCATACGCAGAAAAAGTGTCCAAAATACTATAAGTTGATTCCTGTGCTTGTATCAAACATTTTTCCGTAACCATCGTACAACTTGAGATAGTGTAAACTTGTCCATTACATAAGCAGGATAAGTGAAAACGTGTGGTCGCACTGATGGCCATCTTGTTTTCCACAACGGCTTTCGATGGTGCATGTTCACGCTGGGTATTACCGGAGAATCATTTGCGATCAATTTAACATCTAAAAGTTTACAGGTTTCTAATTTTTTATCATGATTGTACAAGTTTTTTGCGAAAAAGGTGTCGAAAAACTCGATTTCCGTCTATTTTGAGGCGGCCATCTTGGATTTTCACTTACTTGATTAATATTATTATGCGGGGAATGGTATCAGAAATACGAATTAATTCCCGTTCCTTATCTCATATAGTTTTTCCGTAATCGAGAAAAATTAGTGATGGTGTAAAATCGCGAAACTGACACACCCTCATAGGCGCCATCTTGGATTACGTCGTATCCGGCCAGGATGATTTCTTAACATCTGAAAATCCACTCTGGCGATGTCCAGGTACATGAAAAAACCGGTCTCGTTCGGCCCCGGGGATCCCGTAGGGGATGTACCAAGCTGTCCGACTACTTGGGCAAGACACTTCACCCCCATTGCCCACGTGGGGGCACGGTGACGTTGTGTACTAAGGCGTACAATGCTAACCTTGCTTGTGGGGGCTGACAGTTTCTGGCCGTTGCTCGGTGGTTCTTTCGGGTTCCTCCACCCGTAAAACTGTCGAGGTCGAGAGTAGCCATTGTGCAGAAATATGTGACCTTAAACACCAATAAATAAGTAAATAAATAAGGACAGGGTGTCGTGACGTGTACACAATAAAAGGATGGTGATTTGATGGACTCCAAAACTTCTTCCATATTTCTGCAACAATTAAAGAGGCTTATCCTGTATGGGTTATGCAAGACACGGTGCACGGCTTTATTACACACTATCTACCGGTATATGGCATATAAACTGAAGCTGTTTTCAAGTGGAGTACTGGGAGCGCGGTGGCTCGATGGTTACAGCATTGAACTTCAAACCGAGTGGTCCACGATTCTAACCCCGCCAGGGGTAACTGCGTTGTGTTCTTTGGCAAGGCATTTAATCCCGATTGCCCACGTGGGGCATGGTGGCGCTGTGTACTAAGGCGTATTGCAGGTCGATAGGGCAGCGGTCTTCAACCAATGCAAACCCTGCTTGTGTGGAGTAAGTACATTGGGAGTCTGGCAGTTGCTTGCCGTTGCTCGGTGGTTGTCTTCGGGTGCTCCAGATTCCTCCACCCGTGGACGACACGAGGTGACCTTTGCTGTCGAAAGTGTCGTTAAACACCAATAAATAAGTGGAGTGCCACATTTTGCATATTACCATCTGGGATGCATCAAGAACAAATCTCTCGAGAAAAATGTAGACACATCCTGGACACATCTGTAAAATTCTCTAATTTCCTGAGAATGTAAACCAGATAAAGGTGGTCGAGCATTACCTCAGTGGTGCTTCCCGGCGAAAACGGCATACCTCAACATTTTTATGAGGGGAAATGCCGTTCACCACAATTGCAAGACTTTGAATTACTTGACCTTGATGAATATCCAACACAGTGTGTAGCTAGGAAGACGAAGGCGTGCACGCTGTGTTGAACACGGCGAGTGCTCCTTCGTCCTGCTCGCTGCATTAAACCCATTTTAGCTCTTTGTGAGTAACTCGCTTTCCAAACTGTAATATAATGTGTATAAAGGTTGGGTTTTAATACACGAAGTTGCTTCCTTGGTGAGGTGCACGCTCGTTTATTTTGGTTTGTAACTCAACCATGTTCACCAGAGCGACATTTCCCACATTTCTCATTTATTTATTATTTATTTGATGTTTAATGTCACATATTTCTGCACAATGGCTAATCATGATTGCGACAATTTTATGGGTGGAGGAAGCCAGCGTACCCAAGAGAACAACCGAGCAACGGCCAGCTCCTCAACATACTAACTCCACACAAGCAGGGTAAGCATTGGTTGAAGACAGGTGCACCAACGAAGTGCAGTACGCCTTTGTATACAACGCCACCGTGCCCCCACGTGGGCAATGGGGTGAAGTGTCTTGCCCAAGGACACAACGCGGTTGTCACAGGTGGGATTCGAACAGAGGACCTTTCGGCTTGCACCTCTACCTCTTGTCCCCCCCCCCCCCCCCCCCCCCCCCCCCCACATTCCTCTCATAATACGGAGAGAGGATGAAACGTTTTGATTATCTGGTGTTCAGAGTAATGAAATTCACTGGGAAAAATCAACGAGAATGTGATTCATCAGCAGCAAATTTTAAATTTTCCCGTGGAGACCCGCGGCGAAATCACTGATGACAGGTGCACTGATGAGCCCAGTTCTCCCAACTTCTTAAACATGGACACCAGGAGGTTGGGAGAGCCAACAAGAGGGAAACCTGGACAAGAGATCGGAAGTGGGCTATATCAGGAATTCAAGGATTTTCGTATCAAGTTGATATCTACAGAATAGGATTAAAAACAAGCACTCTTTTGAACACTGCAAAAAAAACACCAATTGAGTGATTGTATCAGTATCACAGCTCAATTTATTGCTTATGAAAGTTGCATGGATGCCCCTTCCCCCCGGTGAAGATCAAGGGGTGAGTGCCCCATCCCCTCCGATCCCCAAGGCAATAACGTAATTTTTCCAAAATTTCGCCTTCCCCTTTTCCAAATTGACTCACATTAAACGAAAACGCCAGGAAATTTCATTTAAGTTTATTTTAGAAGATTGTGTCAGTTATTCAGCCCAAATGTAACATTGTCGGTACCTGCAACAGTGAATAAACAACATTTGGAGGTTGTTGCCCCCCCCCCCCCCCCCAACCACCAATCCGAAGGCACCGCCTTATGCGAAAACGCCAGGAAATATCGTTTCTTAAGATGTGGTTTTATGATCCAAGAAGGTGGTAGCTGTAATTCAGCCAAAAGTCGGCGACGTGCGAACAAGCATAAATAGAACGTTTTCTTTTCGTTTTTTTTAGGGGGGGGGGGATCGTGGGGGTATTTTCTGAGGCAAATGGGTTCATATTCACTCAATCCAGTTGAATTTGACTGATTTTTTAAGCAAACTGACTTGAGAGTGTATATTAAATTTCAAACCCCTGTGGTGCTCGCGAGCGTAATGCCCCGACTAACTTTATTCTACAGGAGTCATGATAATGCTATTATCAAATATCAAGATTCTGCCCGAAGGATCTGAAGATCTTAAAGTTAAAATCCAGACTTATGTGGGGAGTTAGAACGTTAATCATGGGCTTAATTAGAACAAACAAGAATATGATCCCATAAAGGATATTTTAAACCAAAATATAAAGAGATTCTGAATGGTCAAGGACTTTGGTAAGCAAATATCAAATGATTCTGACTGGTGGTGAGAAGTCGAGTTTTAACCTCTAGCACTCTGGTAGTGCAACATAATTTTCTCCAATCACTGTTTTTCTCTTGTTCAACTGTGAATTTAACCAATTATACCTTGTTTGACAGATCTGACTGAGCTCTGGCAAACAAGGTATATCTGGTTAAATACCAATCTGCATTAACCCTTTAACCAACCTAACGGCCAAAACTGACCAGCGTTATTCTAAAAAATCGCCAATTAATTTTAATTTTTTCGTCTCAAAAACATAGGTTATGATCCCTCGTTGGAATGAGCTCATTCCAACGAGGGGACATAACCTATGTTTTTGAGACAAAAAATGAAAAAAATTAGTTATTTAAGATTTTTTATTGCAAATATCGTCTGCTTTCATGTTAGGTAAAGGGTTAAGGGAAATATTTGCTGATGAAAACCTTGCCATTTTGACATAAGAGTGCAGGGGGTTAAAGAACATTTCTACCATAGGACTTAATTTGGACGAACTTGAATATGAAGATATGAATTTTTTCCATGAACGTATGATGGAGTGGATGGGAGGTTGGAGTGGCCTGAAATCCATTTTTTTCCAATTTTATAGATTTTTTAGGACAGGTACATCCATATAAATGTTGACTGTCATATTTATAGATTGTAGCAATCATACCATGAGTAATTAATAAATTTTTCAACCAGTTTGAACCTTTTTAGCCGAAATATAGAAAGAAATGAAAGTGTCAATGGCACTGTAGCGACTGTGTGTTGTGTTTGATGAAAAGGATAATGTTCAATGTTTATGAAAGGATTATGAAATACGACACGAATTGTGATAATTGGGAATATGTTAATTTCTGTTCCCTGTATGCTACGTTTTCAACAAAAAACTAGAGGAACTGTTTCAGTGAACTAAAACACATGTCTCCCCTTCAATTAGTTCCATGCTTCCAACTTACGACTAACAAAGATCAAACTCAAGGTCAAATGTCAAGATCATGGAAGTGCAAGGTAGAATGTGACACATCAGCCTGACTGTTGCATTCATATGCCAAATATCATAAACCTAGCTGAACAATTCAATAATTTGACCTTGATGTCAAAGTTCAAGGTCATCTGTCATCACAACAGTACATGATACAATATTGTCTTATGTTGATACACCCACATGCCAAATATCATAAGCCTAGGTGAAAAGATAAAAAAAAAATGTTCTGGCCCGGACAAGCTTACTTGCCAAAAAATCAGTAATTTGACCTTGTGGTCAAAGGTCAATGTCAGATATGGGTCAAGAAGGTATGTGACACATCATCTTATGGTGATACACTCGCATGTCAGATATCATAAGCCAAGGTGAAAAGGTAAATAAGTTCTTGCCCAGACAAGCTTACTTGCCAAAAAATCAATAATTTGACCTTGAGGTCAAAGGTCAATGTCATATGTGGGTCATGATGGTACATCGTCTCATGGTGATACACCCACATGCCAAATATCATAAGCCTAGGTCAAAAGATTAAAAAAATCAATAATTTGACCTTGAGGTCAAGGTCATATGTGGGTCATGATAGTACGCAACACATCGTCTCATGGGGGTACACCCACATGCCTAATATCAAAAGTCAAGGTGAAAAGGTAAATAAGTTCTTGCCCGGACAAGCTTACTTGCCAAAAAATCAGTAATTTGACCTTGAGGTCAAAGGTCAATGTCATATATGGGACATGAAGGTACGCGACACATCGTCTTGTGGTGATACACTCACATGCCAAATATCATAACACAAAAATCATATGCCAGGTCAAGAGGGGGAAAAAAGTCAATAATGTGACTTTGAGATCAAAGGTCAAGGCCATATGTGGATCATGATGGTTTGTGACACATCGTCTCATGGTGATACACCCACATGCCTAATATCATAAACCAAGGTGAAAAGGTAAAAAAGTTCTCGCCCGGACAAGCTTACTTGCCAAAAAATCAGTAATTTGACCTTGAGGTCAAAGGCCAATGCCATGTATGGGTCATGAAGGTATGCGACACATTGTCTTATGGTGATACACTCGCATGTCAAATATCATAAGCCAAGGTGAAAAGGTAAGTAAGTTCTTGCCCGGACAATCTTACTTGCCAAAAAATAGGCTGATGAAATCGTCAGATGTATACCCATACGTGCAACTAGTAGAAAGCTGTATGACGGAGGGCCAACCTGGATGCCGACATTATGTACATCATACATGGTATGGGTACATATAGAAATTGATTGGTGCCTAATTTGATGGATAAAGGGTTATTTATTTATTGTTGTTTATGGTCACATACTTCTGCACAAATAATCATGACCACAACATGGAGATAAAGTCAAGGTCAGTCAATCGTTTATACCCCATGCTGCCTATTTTAGAGGACTCACACCCCAAGCATTAGTGACTGGATCCTATTTTACCAGTGAAACAGAGCTTGTTTACCACAGTAAACAAGCACTGCTTCACTTCCTGGGGTTCCCACTGGGGATGGATAAAGGGTTAATATCTCCGAATCAAATTATTAGATTTACATAAAAAACTATACAGCACAGCACATCAGTAACCTGAATATATATATAAAGTAACCTGATAATCGAATTAATATTTATTGAGTTATTGCATGCCAAAGAAATGGATTGGAGGAGTTCTCAATTTGAAGGATAAAGGGTTAATTTCACAGGATCAAATTATCAGATTTACACCAAAAACTATACAGCTTGGCACACCAGTAACCTGAATGCATATATGAAGTAACATAACAAACGGATTGATGTTTTTTGAGTTATCTCATGCCAAAGGGATTGGAGGAATTTTCAATTTGAAGGATAAAGGGTTAATATCTCAGGATCAATTTATCAGATTTACACCAAAAACTATACAGCTCAGCACATCAGTAACCTGAACACAAATATCAAGTAACTTGACAATCCAAGCAATATTTTTCAAGGTATCGAATGCCAAAGGGATTGGAGGAATTTTCAATTTGAAGGATAAAGGGTTAATATCTCAGGATCAGGCCACCCCGGATGCCGACATTATATGTACTATACATAGTATGGGTACACATAAAAATCAGTAATTTGACCTTGAGGTCAAAGGTCAATGCCATATGTGGGTCATGTGGTTCATCGTCTCATGGTTATACACCCACATGCCAAATATAAGCCTAGGTCAAAAAATAAAAAACTAGATTGATGTCACGCATGCAGCCCGACTGTCCCAGCAATGGCAATGCGTAGACACAAAATTGTCTGAGCCATTTTTTGTTAACCATTTACCTAACGAATCTGCCATATCTGCACTGGTGATATACAATGAAAGTGTCAATGACACTGTAGCTCAACTTGACAAACTTGAACTTGGTAAGTTATAAATGAAATGGCAAAATTGAAGATCATTGGTACCAATGTTATTTTTTTTGCCAGTGGCAACATTTTTTGACAGAAACCGAAGAAAATCGATAGCTCCCATCTAGAGGCCTCGCCAAACAAGCATGCCAGGTTTCAAAGCAATCCGATCATAAATGTGCCCTGTAGGGTGTACAAAAGGGAAATATTGTGGTCTGACTAGACTAAATTCTAAGAACGTTGGCCGTGGCAACATTTTTTGACGGAAATGGAAGAAAATCGACAGCTCCCATCTAGAGGTCACCGTAAATAAGCATACCAGGTTTCAAAGCAATCCGCTCATAAATGTACCCTGTAGAGTGTGCCAAAGGGAAATATTGAGTCTTCTGACTAAACTAAGTTCTAAGAACGTTGGCCGCGGGAACATTTTTTGACAGAAATTGTAGAAAATCGTTAGCTCCCATCTAGAGGTCTCCCCAAACAAGCATACCAGGATTCAAAGCAATCTGATCATAAATGGGCCCTGTAGGGTGTGCCAAAGGGAAATATTGAGGTCTGACTAAACTAAGTTCTACGAACGTTGGCCGTGGCAACATTTTTTGCCAGAAATTGAAGAAAATCAATAGCTCCCATCTAGAGGTCACCCTAAATAAGCATACCAGGTTTCAAAGCAATCAAATCATAAATGTGCCCTGTAGGGTGTGCCAAAGGGAAATATTGTGGTTTGACTAAACTAAGTTCTAAGAACGTTGGCCGCGGCAACATTTTTTGACGGAAATTGAAGAAAATCGATAGCTCCCATCTAGAGGTCACCCCAAACAAGCATGCCAGGTTTCAAAGCAATCCGATCATAAATGTACCCTGTAGGGCGTGCCAAAGGGAAATATTGAGTCTTCTGACTAAACTAAGTTCTAAGAACGTTGGGCGCGGCAACATTTTTTGACAGAAATTGAAGAAAATCGATAGCTCCCATCTAGAGGTCTCCCCAAACAAGCATACCAGGTTTCAAAGCAATCTGATAATAAATGTGCCCTGTAGGGTGTGCCAAAGGGAAATATTGAGGTCTGACTAAACCAAGTTTTACGAATGTTGGCCGTGGCAACATTTTTTGCCGGAAATTGAAGAAAATCGATAGCTCCCATCTAGAGGTCACCCTAAATAAGCATACCAGGTTTCAAAGCAATCAAATCATAAATGTGCCCTGTAGGGTGTGCCAAAGGGAAATATTGTGGTTTGACTAAACTAAGTTCTAAGAACGTTGGCCGCGGCAACATTTTTTGACGGAAATTGAAGAAAATCGATAGCTCCCATCTAGAGGTCACCTCAAACAAGCATACCAAGTTTCAAAATAATCTGATTATAAATGCGACCTGTGAGGTGTGCCAAAGGAAATTGTGGACGTACGTACTAACGTACTAACGTACGTACGCCGACAGACGAGAAGTGATGGCAATTTGAGCTAAAAATTGCTATTCAAACTTTATTTTTTCATTCCTCTGGTGGTGTGTAAAAGTGGTCAATATTTTCAATGGTGGGTCGGGGGCGGGGGGTACCCATATTCAAACCTGGCCTGTAGTACTAGCTGGAAAATACACATATATCTATCAACTTTGGTTGAAATCAAATAATCCAAACTGGAATTATTGGTCAGAAACCAATTGTTTACAGACGGACAGACCATTTACATAATACGACCATTTTTACAAATGGTTGTATAAAAAAGTAATATCAAATTTGAAGAGAATCTTATAATTAGAACTGGATTTATCTTCTGGATAACATGGGAAGGAGGGAGTGGTGGATTGATTCCACCTATCTCCCCAGAAGTTTTGGAGACAGCATCAAAATCCCTCACTCCCATTTCCTTCCAATCTGTATTACTTTTGTAAAACAACAGAAGTATGCTGCAGAAGGCATTTCTTTATATTTCAAACTGTGAAGCTCGTGTAATTTGAAAAAAAGCTGCATACAAGTAAAAGAAACAAGTCTGTAAATGCAATTATTAAAAGTTGTATTGATCATGCAAGAACAAAAAGTGACAAAGTATGTGTTAGAAGCCAATTTCAAATTTAAAGAAACTAAATTTGAAAACTGTTTTGAAAAAGGTTAAATTAACGCAAATATTAATTGAAACCACTGTATACAGCATCAGTAGACCTTGCCCCACATGAAAAAAAAAAGGTGTTGTAACACAGTGTTTGAAGAATAAAAGGTACAACCTTGAAAAACAAAACTTTAATCCAAAACTTTAAGCTGGGAATACTAGGTAATTTGGCTACAAAAAAAGGGTTAAATATTTCCTAAAACTGATAAAAGAAATCATTGATGTAAATGTAATCATTAAGTTGTATTGACCATGCAAGAATTAAAGTAAGAAAGTATGTGGCAAAGTCTAATTTCAAATACAAAGAAACTAAGTCTGAAAACATGTTTAAAAGGGGTTAAAATCATGCCAATAATAATGAAAATCACCGTAGAAAGGCTCAGTAGATAGACATTGTCCCAAATGAGAAACAGTAACACTGCAGTAAAGTGTTTGACGAAATAACGGGGTAACTTTGTAAACAAAAACAAAAAAAACTTCAACCAAAAACTTTAACCTGTAAGTTCTAAGTTAAATTGCCATACAAAAAAGGGTTAATATTTCCCAAAATAAGATGAAAAACATAAAAACTTTAACCACAAACTTTAACCAAAACTCTAAATGTTAACAGACGGATGGACAGATGGACAAAAGTCATGACTATTGCCCCAAACTGTAAACAGTCAGGCTAAAAATCAATAATTTGACCTTGAGGTCAAAGTTCAAGGTCATATGTGGGTCGTGATATGGTGATATGCCTAATATCATAAGCCAAGGTGAAAAGGGAAATAAGTTCTTGCCCGGACAAGCTTACTTGCCAAAAAATCAATAATTTGACCTGGAGGTCAAAGGTCAAGGTCATATGTGGGTCATGATGGTATCATTGTCTTGTGTTGATACACCCACATGCTAAATATCATAAGCCTAGGTCAAAAGATAAAACAAGAGGCCCCAGAGGTCGCTCACCTGACATGGTAGTCTAAATATCAAACCAGGGACTTGACTTGAATAAGCTGCATATGCCCCTCCGAAGAAAAGCATATACCAACTAGATGGAGCGATTGTGCCCACACAATACACAGGATTTTCCTTCTATTTTCAGTTCCTGCACTTTTACGTCCCAAAATTGACATAAACGCATAAAAAACAGATTTTTTTTATTTTTGTTCGGAAATTTTCGAAGTCCCAAACAAAATATTTTCAGCCTAAAACATTTTTTTCTTCTTAACATTTACCGAAAAGCATAAAAAAAAAACCCCAAAAATTTCCGGATTTTGGTCCAAAATTTTCCAAGTCCCACCTGGACTCCAAATTTTCAGTGAAAAAAAATTTTTTTTTTGTCTTAAAATTGACCAAAATGCACAAAAAAAAAAAAAAAAAAAAAAAAAAAATTCCGGATTTTGGTCCAAAATTTTCTAAGTCCCACCCGGACTCCAAATTTTCAGAGGAAAAAAAAAAAAAATTTTGTCTTAAAATTGACCGAAACGCATAAAAAAACAACAACAAAAAATTCCGGATTTTGATCCAAAATTTTTAAGTCCGGAACAGGACCCCAAATTTTCAGCATAAATATGAACCCAGGGACTTGGCTTGAACAAACTTGAATCTCACCCCCCCAAAGGATGCTGCATACCAAATATCAAACGATTCTTATTGGTAGATCTGAAGAAGATTTTTAAAGAATATTCCTCATACTGCACTAATTTAAACATTTGGGCTCCCATAGAAAGCCCAAATATGGACCCAGGGAATGGATTTCTATAAACATGTGAAACAATCTTCCAAAGATGTTATATGTGAAATTTGAAAGCTTTTGGAGCAGTGGTTTGGGAGAAAAGAAGTCTTAGATGTTTTTCCCATTACCCACAGTTTTAAAAAATGCTGACTCAGCACTTTTTCAAAGTCCAAAAAAAGTACCCCAGGATAAAACCGATAGCAATTTTTTTTTTTTACCATTCCATTCTGTTGGTCCTAAGGAAGCTTGGCACCAAATAAGAATTCTCAGTGCCGTGTAGTTTTGGAGATATGGGTATTTTAATTTATTTCTATTTTTAGCTCCTGCGGTTCCCATGGGGTGACGGGAAAAAAAATTGGGCATAAATTAAGTACTTATGACCCAATAAGCCCTCATATCAAATTTGGTTCAAATCTGCCTCTCGGTTTGTAAAATAGAAATTTTGGGAGTGGCAAAAATTCTTGCCCCTCCCATAACAGCGGCAAATATAGCCCCACAAACTTCTCTTGAACAAATCTGAGTCTACACCTCAAAAGGAAGCTGCACACCTAATATCAAGTCTCTGCTACTGCTGGTTCATGAGAAGATTTTTTAAGATTTAGGCACACTTTTTGGGCGTGGCCTTACCAAGGGGCGAGGCAACTTGAACAAAATCAAATTGCGATGTCATAACAAACTATTATCTCAAATATCAATTAAATTGGTTCAGCGGTTTGGGAGGAGAAGATGCAAACACCATGTCCACGGACGACGACGGACGGTGAGTGGTCATGATAGCTCTCCTGACTGAAAGTCAGGTGAGCTAAAAAGTTCTGGCCCAGACACGGTTGTATGAGAAGTAGAACAAGAAGAAGAACAACGAGGAGAAGAAATCAGGGTAAAACAGTCTCCCTTCAGTAAAGGGGAGACAATTTGAGGTGTACACTGCAGTAAAGAATAGAGGGGTGAGTTAATGTGGCCCTCACAATTAATGTATGTCAACAAAAGTTACCAAGTAACAGTGAAATTAATCCAAAACGAGTCATCCTATCAAGTTACAAAGAAATCCCTTCATAAATACGGCCTGCAGACTGTGCTAAAGGTTTTTGGGCTTCGGGCCTGTGTAGCCATCATGATTGACCCATCGCAACCAAAAGGGGACGTCCTCATCTAGACATTATACTGAGTCATCCTACAAAGTTACAATGAAATCCCTTCTGTGCTAAAGGTTTTTGGGCTAGGCCAGCCATCAATGTTGAAAGATCGCTAACAAAACGGGACATTCTCATTAAGACATTAACTGGAGTCATCCTATCAAGTTACAAAGAAATGCCTTCATAAATATGACCTGTAGACTGTGCTAAAGGTTTTCAGGCTTTGGGACCCCTTTAGCCATCACAGTTGACCGATTGCTACCAAAAGGGGATGTTCTCATCTCGACATGAACTCAAACCTGCATATGAAATTTTGTGATGATTGAACAAGAACTACAGGGTGTAGCCTGTGCTAAAGGAAAATGTGAACAGACTAAGACTTCCGCACGCATTATGGCAATAGCTTATCTTGACTTTGTCAAGTTGAGCTAAAAATGAAAAGGTATACTCCATCAGATACAACAAGTGTTTGACCACCGAGGTGGTATTAGTCCCCTACGGCGTTTTTGTGACATAAGGTGTTTTTGTCACAGAAGACACTCGAGTATATAAGCATCTTGGATTTTGAAAAAAAAATATTGAGCGTGCATAATCCCCTCCAAACCCTCTATCCGTGTGCCAAATATGCAAAGTGTAGCTTGAACCATGTTGGTGGGAGGGGTGGTAACATGAAAATAGAGAAAAAAAAGCTTAAAAAACACAACAAAAATGGCCGCCATTCCGCCATCTTGGATTTTGAAAAAAAAATTTTGAGCGTGCATCATCCCCTCAGAACCATTTAATCATGTCCCATGTACCAAATATGAAAGGTGTAGCTTAAAGCATGTTGGAGGGAGAGGTGGTAACATAAAAAACACAGACAGACAGACAGACAGACAGACGGACGGCCAGACGGACAGATAGATGGACGGACAGATAGATGGATGGACAGACAGACGGACGGAGTGCAATCCTAAAGTCCCCTTACGGTTCCTGTAGGGGACTAAAAATATATAATGGAAGTCATTCAACCTCAGAATACCACAGAGCAGAAGTGTTAATGACTTTTTATAATCACACGATCTAATTGTTTAAGTAGCATTCTGTCAAAAATATTTAGTGGTACGCCACATGGGCAACCTGATTAATATATTGGTCTATTTTGGTATCTCATAATCCATGTTTATTAAACATGGAGGTAGGCAGAGACAACTCCAGGTTCTCTTCTGGAAGTTAGGATCTGTGAAAATAAAATCATTTTTTTAACATCTCATCAACTGTCATCATTTGATTGTCCTTGCCCAATGATCCAAACTGTAAATCCTCAATACTGTGAGGATAGAGGATATTGAGTATAAAGACCACAAACGTACAAAAAAATTGCCATATTTTGCAGACGTTTTTCAATACAACATGCTCATCCACTTCTTGTGAAGATGGTGGACAAATAATACTGTAGAAAATATATCACTAGAGACCATCCCATCAAGATTTTTTTTAACTCTAGCGAATACCTAAATGGCTTAAATTTTGATGGATGGGTTGGTGGGTGGTGTAACATGTCGAAAGTTAAAATCATATATTTCTGGAGATCACGCCTACTCCCCCCCACTCCCCACCTTCAAAACCTGGAAGCATATTTTCCACCACTGTCTTGACTAGATTTTAATAAAATCAAAATGTGAAGTCATCAGAATGAACAATACCCCAAATTTCACCGATATCGGTCCAGAAGTTTGGAAGAAGTTGTGAATACCCTGATCATGGATGACAGATGGATGGACAGATGAAGCGTTATCATTCAAGGTCACCTGGACTTTCAGACAGGTGAGCCCAAAAAAAAAAAAATGCTGATTACTAAATATTAAGTCACTGCAGCCACAGCAACATGATTTGAACAAAAATAGTATTAGTAATCTGTGTCCATCACATGGTGTTAGAAAATTTACACTGGTTTGGAAGCAGATGGTTTTTATTTTTAAAACCAGTGTAAATTTCCATACACCTTTGAATAGACATAGAATAACAAATTTACTTCCGCCCCAACTCTCTTCACTTTTACGTGCATTTCAATTCAGTGGAAGAATAAAACCCATTATATTTTGTTTGATGTGGATCAGTAATATGTTTGTCTATTGGGGTTTAACAATACTTTCAAACACCAGATATTAACTTAACACAAGAGGCCGGCCAATGGGGCCTGAGGCTCTCACTTGACCAAAATTGTTTAAAGAAGGATTTAATTTCCATCTATGGCTAATTTACACTACAGAGGAATGAAGTTATTGAATTATTTATCACTCTGTTATCCATGCCAGATGTTTTTTTTTTTAGTTTCGAGATGCTACCACAGAAATATTGTCCAGATTTTAAGTTTTTCAAGACTAGTGAGTCCAAATATCAACCTGGGGACTTAACTTGAACAAACTTGAAGGATGTTGTAAACCAAAAATCAAAAGATTCTGACTGGTGATTCTGGAGAAGATTTTGAGAATATTACAAATTTTACACTGTATTAAAATTTGCCCATGCCCCCCCCCTCCCTCCCTCCCCAGGGAGCACAGATATCAACTGAGGGACTTTATTTGAACAAATTGAATCTGAACCTTCTAAGGATGCTGTATATCAAATATCAAAAGATTCTGATTGTATCCTAGAATGCAGATTTTTCAAAATTATTCCTCATATTGGACAAAGTTAAAATTCAGGTTCCAATTGGTAGCCCAAATATTAACCTAGAGACTTGATTTGAACAAACTTAGATCCGACCTCCCTAATGATGCTGTATACCAAATATCAAATTATTCTGAGTGTTGGATCTGAAGGAGATTATTCCCCATATTGCACTACGTTAAATTTCAGGCTCGATGAGAGAGCCCAATTATTAATCTATGGACTTGAGTTGAACAAATAGAATCCAACCCCTGTAAGGATTCTGTATGACATATATTAAATGATTCTGACTGGTGTTTTTGGAGAAGAGTTTTAAATACCTCATATTGGACTATGTTAAAATTCGGGCTCCAATAGAGAGCCCAAATATTAATCCAAGGACTTGGTTTGAACAAAATGATATCTAACATCCGTAAGGATGCTGTATACCAAATATCAAAAGATACTGACTAGTGGATCTGAAGAAGATTTTTAAAGATTATTCCCCGTATTGCACTAAGTTAAAATTCGGGCCCTCATAGGGAGCCTAAATATTAACTGCGGGACTTTCTTTGAACAAACTTGAATCTGACCCCCACAAGGATACTGTGTACTCCATATCGATAGATTCGGAGTAGTGGATCTGAAAAAGAAGATTTTTTCCTAAATTGCATTAAGTTAAAATTCAAGCTCCCATAGAAAGCCCAACAAGAGCTGTACTGTCGTCCGTTGCTTATTCCCACGTGGTATGCTCGGATGGTCTCACACGGAAGGATGGATGGTTGGACGCACAGACGGACGCTTGCAATCCTGTATACCCCCCCCCCCCCCCCATTTTCTTTGAAAGTGGGGGTATAATTATTAACCAATGGGCTTCATTTGAACAAACTTGATACTAACCCCTGCAAGGAGTCTGGGACCCTATTCAGAAAAGTATCGCTAATCTGCGTGATTGCAACGCCATGGGAGAAAGTTAGCGAGGCCAAAATACGATATCGCTATTTGCGATGTGTGGTATTCACAGAGCACTTCACTAACTCCTCGCTAGCAAGAGGGATCTCACTAATTAGGGAGACTGGATTTTACTCCTAAACTGGTGACGTGGGTCAGTACATAGAGGAGAGGCGATTGCGACTTGAAGAGGAGAAATAAAAGAATGTATTGATTAATGAAAAAAAGTCAAGAAATAAAAAAATCAAGTAAATATCTGTCTTTTGTGATTACTATGGAAGCATCGAACCAACAAAAAAAAGTTTCCACGTAATATACGACCAATTTCAGCACATATACGCCGACTTCACACGTATATACACTGAACTTCCGCGTATATACACCGACTTTGCGAATATACGCCGAACAGTCTGTGAATGTACGCCGAAATTCCGCATTTACACGCCAATTATTCCACGTATATATGCCACCATTCCGCATATTTACGCCAAATTTTTGTGTATATACGCTATTATTCGAGCATGTACGCCAACATTTAGCGTATATACGTCAAAATTAGTCGGCGTAAGTAGTATATCGCAGGCCAACTGACCCCCATCAGATGAACCCCTGCAATTGACCCCGGAATTGATGTCATGTCGCGTGATTGGGAGCGGCCAACACACATCACAAACATTTGCGAAATGAAGAACGAGTCTCAGTATAAAATTAATCTTGCTAGATGTAAACTGTCACGGGAAACGTTTTTCATGTTTAATACGTGGCAATTGACCAGTACGAAGTGTCAACAATAAAACAAAGAAGTATAATTTTATGAATTTATTTTGAGATCATACAAATGGGAAGGGACGATTTATCGCCATCAAGTGGTTATACATGTGTAAAATTTTCAATCAGCAAAGTGCCCCTCTACTAAGTTGTTTCGAGTACGCTCACCGTAATGTAAAGTGTTATTAAGTGGAGGATTGTTGTATGTTTCTGAGTTGTCTGCATTGTTTGGTGGAGCATCAGGTGGCAACGGGACTCCATGCTCCTCACAAATGTTGTGAAGAATGGCTGTAGTAACAATTACTAATATACATCTTCCAGGGCCCAAAGTCATTGCACCACCCAAGTCATGAATTGCAAGCCACCTCATTTTCCAATGACCGAAAGTACTCTCTATTGTTTGCCTCATTTTGTCGATGCCTTCTATTATATTTCATCTCCGCCTCATTACGCAGGTTAGGTATAGGGGCCATTAGCCAGGACCTCAATGGATACGCGCTGTCACTGAAAAAATGACCTTCAATATCACCATTTGCAAATTCGGTATTGAGTTGACAATTATTCCATATGAAAGAATCGTGTGCAGATCCTGTCCAATGTGCAACAATATTAGTGAATTTCATTCTATGATCACAGACACCCTGAATGTTTAGAGCATGGTAGCATTTCCGGCAAATGTAGACATTTTCATTAACAGGAGGGGCTTTATCCTAATAAGTATCCCATCAACACAACCAACTGTATTTGGAAAATGTGTTTTCTGATAAAATCCCCGAATAATCTCCGTTTGATCCTCTCTTCTCCTTGGAAAACGCAACATGTTTGATCCTCTCTTCTCCTTGGAAAACACAACATGTGTGCTCCCTTGTTGCACAAAGCTTCAGAAATGCGATTCACAATTCTTGAAATGGATGATTGGCTTATCCCAAGCAAGTCACCACTGGCTCTTTGAAAACTGCCCGTCGCGAAGAACCGCAATTCACACATCACTTGCAAGGAAACTGGAATAGCTTGTGATCGCACGGTATTTGGTTCTGTGTCAGCTTCGACCAAATCTATAATATCAAGAATGATTGAACGTGGAAAACAAAATCTGTAAATCAAGTCCATGTCATCATAAATATCTAACAGGTTTGTGCGGTCCCTAAACACTCTTGGTCGAGGAATAACAACGCCTCTGTTTAAGATAAAGTTCTGCACGGCCTTTGTTCAAACTCAGTGACACACTTCAAGTCACAATTACTGTTGAATCATGGGTTATTAATGTTTGTGAGGCTCTAGCGAGAGCTATGAAGGTCTCACTAAAGAATTACAGTTTGCGAGAACGTTGGCGACAAGATTGTGAGGACGCAAGATAGCGACGGTTTTGTGAATACCAATATACTTCGAGCGAGGTGGTAGCTTAGTTGTTTGCATTCTCACAGTGCTAGTGAGACTTTTGTGAATAGGGCCACTGTATACCAATTATCAACAGATTCTGACTTTTGGCTCTAGAAAAGAAGCGTTTTAAAGATTATTTCTCATATTCTCCAAGTTAAATTTTAGGCTCCAATAGAGATACCAACTATTAACCCTGGGACTAGGTTTGAACAAAATTAGATCTAACCTCCCTAAAGATGCTGTATACCAAATATCACAAGATTCTGACGGGTGGATTTGAAGGAGATTTTAAAGAATATTCATATTGTGCCAAGTTAAATTTCAGGCTCCCTCAGAGAGCCCAATTATTAACCTATGGACTTGAGTTGAACAAATAGAATCCAACTCCTGTGAAGATTCTGTATGACATATATTAAATGATCTTAAAGAAGATTTTAAAAAATTATCCCCCATATTGCCCCAAGTTAAATATCAGGCTCCTGTATTGAGCCCACATATGAACCAAGGGCTTAATTTCAACAAATTTGTATCTGCCCCCTATGGATGCTGTATACCAAATATCAAAAGATTCTGAACAGTGGCTCTGGAAAAGAAATTCTTTTTAATTTTTGCAAACATGCTGACTCAGCATACTTCTGATGCCTTCCCACAGTACACCCTAACACAACCGATGGCAATTTTGTTTTTCCATTCCATTCTACCGGTTCTAAGGATGCTTCATACCAAATAACAGTTCTCTGTTCAGTGTGGTTTGAGAAATATAGGCGTTTGAAAATATTTCTAGTTTTAGTCTCTGGGAATCTCCATACCAAATATCAAGTCACTGCACCAACTAGTTCACGAAAGGGATTAAAAAAAATTTGCGCATTTCCCCCACCCCCACCCTACAGGGCTGGGCAAGTTGATTTGAACAAAAACAAAATGCAATGTCAGAACAGCAATCACCTCAAATTTAGCTGAAATCAGTTCTGCAGTTTGAGAGAAGGTGCAAACACCATGTTCACGGACGACAACTATAGCTCATCTTGACTTTCAGTCAGGTGAGCTAACAATCAAGGCTAGCATCGGTTGAAGGTAAGTAAGTGTACAGTCCTCGTCCTATGACTTTGTACACAGGCATTTGGGTTGATGTGTCTTGCTCAAGGACACAAAACAGATGATGCAGGTCAAGTTCAAACCATCAACCTTTCGATCTCAAATCCAAAGCTCTAACCAGTGAGCCACAACATTCCATATCAGAGGTGACAAAATCATTTAATAAGTCTCTTTAAAATAATCAATGGTTTTCTTTGCACTGATGAGCAAATGAAGAAGGTACAAATGGATGGTCAGTGGATTTAATCCAACATGCATAATATCAAAATTTATTATTTTAAAAATATTTTTTCAACTTTTACAAAACATTTAAACAAACAAAAGGCCCCTCGGGCCTGAAGTGCTCATCTTGAACAGAACACAATATAAACAGAGTCCAAGAATGAGTACATTAAGCAAGCCATCTCCATAGGCTACACTGTCAATCCTTGAGTCCCTCAAGAGTGACAAAAATAATCTGGGCATCATGCCTTTTCTTCAGTTGATCATAAAGTAAAATGTAGAGCTCCCCTATGAAGCCCCTTGATACAACCTTTGTAGATTATTCTTAGTTACACACCTCTAGAGGGTACTGAATACAAAATTTTTAATTCTTTAGCAAATTGGCCAATTCCAGCTCCCACAGGGAGCCCAAATATTAACCCAGGCTCTCGATTTGAACACAGTTGAATCTGACTTCCCCAGAGATGTTGTGTACCAAATGTGAAAGCATTCTGACTGTTGGATCTGAAGAAAAGAAATTTAAAAGAAATTTCTTCATATTGCTTCAAGTTAAAATTTGGGCTACCATAGTGAGCCCAAATATTAACCTATGGATCCAATTTGCACAAACTTGAATCTGCCCCCCCCCCCCCCCCCCCCCAGAGATGTTGTATACCAAATATGAAAGCATTCTGACTAGTGGATCTGAAGAAGAGTTGTGAAGAAATTCCCTCATATTGTACTAAGTTAAATTTCAGGTTCCCATATGGAGCCCAAATATTAATGCAGGAACTCGAATTGAACAAACTGGAATCAGACCCCCCCTCCTAGAGATGTTGTATATCAAATAAGAATGCGTTCCGACTGGTGGATCTGAAGAAGAAGATTTTTAAAGAAATTTCCTCATATTGCACTAAGTAAAAATTTGGGCTACCATAGCAAGCCCAAATATATACCTAGGGATCTGATTTGAACAAACTTGAATCTGACCCCCCTAGAGATGTTGCATACCAAAAATGAAAGCATTCTGACTGGTGGATCTGAAGATTTTTTTTAAATTATCCCCCTATTGAACAAAGTTAAAATTTGGGCTTCTGTAGGAAGTCCAAATATTATTCTACGGACTTGGTTTGAACAATCTGGAATCTGACCCTCATAACAATGATGTATACCAAACATTAAAAGATTCTGACTGGCGGTTCTGAAGAAGAAGACTTTTAAAGAATATTCCTCATATTACCCTCATGTAGTAAGCCCAAATATGAACCAATGAGCTTTATTTCAACAAACTTGTATCTGACCCCCCTATGAATGTTGTATTCCGAATATCAAAAGATTCTGATGATTGGTTCTGGAGAAAAGATTTTTTTTTATATTTTTGCAAATATGCATGCTGACTCAGCATTTGTTCGATGCCCATTACAGAACACCCTAACATAACCGATGGCAATTTTTTTTTACCATTCAATTCTACTGGTCCTACGGATACTTTATACCACATAACAGCTCTCTGTTCCATGTGGTTTGGGAAATATAGGCATTTGATAATATTTCTATTTTTAGCTCCCAGGGTTCCCATGGGGATGCAGGAATTTTTTTTTGCATGGGTCAAGTACTTATGACCCAATAATACCACATACCAAATTTGGTTCATACCGGACTATCGGTTCAGAAAATAGAAATTTTACCCCTCCCATTACAAAGCCAACAAGGGCAACGCCCCCGGTCCCCCGACGAAGATGGCAAATTCAAGGGAGTTGTTAGGATGCAATTTGTTCGCAGAGCATGGCCATTTTTTAACTTGACCTGTATTTCCAACCAATTAAACCACATACTTAGTTTTGTTTCAATCAAATGATCCAAAGTAAAGTTATCATCCGGACAACACAAAAACCGTATTTTCTAAGTCGAAAAAGGGGAATAAATCCAGTAAAAATCAGTGGAGCGTGCCCATTTTCGAACTTGACCTGCATTTCCACCCAAATAAGCGGCATACTAAATTTCGTTTCAATCAAATGATCCTAACGAAAGTTATCATCCGGACAACACAAAAACTGCATTTTCTAAGTCGAAAAAGGGGAATAAATCCAGTAGAAATCAGTGGAGAGCGTGCCCATTTTCGAACTTGACCTGCATTTCCACCCAAGTAAGACACATACCAAATTTAGTTTCAGTAAAATCATCCAAACTAAAGTTATCATCCGGACAAGGGTGTGACGGACGGACGGACGCACGCACGCACGCACGCACGCACGGACAGACACTGCTGATTACAATAGTCCCCCGAAGGGTCGGGGGACAAATATTGCTTCACGAACTTCGCTTGAACAAACTTGATTCTACACCTCAAAAGGAAGCTCCATAGCAAATATCAAGTCATTGTACACACTGGTTCTTGAGAAGATTTAAAAAATATTTTGGAGCATTTTCCCCCACTCCCTCCCTATGAGGCTGGGCATGTTGAGTTGAACAAAAATGCAATGCCCCCTTGGGACCATCACTCATACAAACTTTCACTTGAATTGGCCCAGTGGCTTTGGAGGAGAAGACCAAAACATGGTGTTGACGGACGACGGATGACAGACGGACAACGGACGGAGAGTGATGAGATTAGCTCAGCTTGACTTTGTCAAGATGAGCTAAAAACTGTCTCATGGCCCATCATTGGAGCGAACTCGTTTTTTTTTAAAAATCTTTTTTTTTTCCAACTACTTAATTTGTAAATTAAGTGGGCAGATGCACCAATTTGCTAGGTAAAGGGTAATCTGCAGGATAAAACAGAACAAGAGGCCCCCCATGGGCTTGAGGCACTCAACTCACAATAGTTGTTTAAAGGATTTAATTAGCATCTATAGCTGGTTAACACTGCAGAGGAATAAAGTCATTTAATTATTTATAACTCTGTTGTCCATGCCATATGATTTTTTTCAGTACTGGGATGGTGGTACCACATAAATAATGCCCTGATTTCCAGTAATGCAAAACTTGGGAGTCTAAATATCAACATATGAACTTAACTTGAACAAACTTGAGTCTGAGCTCTTCCCTTCCACCACCAGGATGTTGTATACCAAATACAAAAGCATTCAGACTTGGGGATCTGAAAAAGAAGATTTGTAAAGTAACTCCCTCATACTGCACTAAGTCACAAGCTCCTATAAAAAGCCCAAATATTAACCCAGGGACTCGATTTGAACAAGCTTGAATCTGTATACATGTTCATGTTTTTACACTGGGCTAAACCAAGTTGCAAATAATCCAAGGGTGTGAAAGTATTCTTTGTGACATACCTTTCAGTCAATAAAATTGACAGATTTTCATCTGTCCAGAAATAACATGTTTTATTGAAATTGGCCAAGCGGTTTTAGTCAAAATAAAATGTTCCTAACATGTGGATGCAAATATCTCATCTTGGGTGAAACTATATGAGGATGAGGTAAACATGATTCCTAAAAATTGTTAGTGTTAGCCAGGCATTGAAATAAGCAATGCTTCGTGGGGAATTAGAAAAGCAAAACAAAACAAAAGAGATGATTTGAGATTTAATCTCCAATGACGATAAGAATGATGACAATTTTATAATGAATAAAGTTTATGATGTCTATTTACACAATAACTTACAGCCATTAGCCATCAAGGAACATATACTATAGAACCGTTTCAGTTTTCCAGTTCAGTCTGGGTTTTTTGCAGCAAACCGGAAAGCCAAACCCCAAGACCCACCAAAAGCAGACCAAATGATTTTATTGTATTTGTGCATAAACTGATCAAACTGCCTTACTGTGAGTGAATTGGACTAGTGGCCCCTATGTACTCTTGTCACAGTCTACAATACAAAGGAAAGAATACGCTGTGTCGTCACATTTTCTCCCTTATTGACTTATACAGATGAGTCAATAAGGAAAAAATGTGACAATGACAATTTGATGTTAACTTTATTCATTTGTTGACCTAAGGCCTCACAAAGTAGATCTTCTGCTTCTCAGGCCATTTTTTGTAGAATTGCACGCGGGCAGGCAGTTTTTTTATTTTATTTTTATAATTATTTCTTTGCCATCAAAGTTCATATTCTTGTTTTTTTTATGTTTTAGGCCTCATAATCAACAGAATAGAATGGGTGGTGGTGTATTTCGTCCCCTGAGTGCAAGAAGGCTTTGCAATGCAAAGCCTTCTTGCACTTAAGGGACAAATTTATCAATTTTATTTACTTGGGTAAAATATTTTTCCTTTCTCAAGTTTGCATTGGTTATAAAAAGTGTGCAGACGGCAGCCAAAACGACAATGTGGGAAGGCCTGAGAAACAGATTTTAAATTTTTAGGCCTAATTTATGCATTTTCTCTGCCTCGGTAGGTTTAGCAACTGATCCTCTAGAACCCTTTAGAATAATCAATGCGAAGTTGGGCTGAATCCAATGGTGATATTTACAGACAGTGTCTTTTGTGGTGAGTGTTGTCATACAAACTATTGCAATGCATTTTCCAAGGAAAGTGTTGTTTACTGTATGTTCATGTTCCTAACACACAGAAAAACCAAACCAAACACAGTTTTTTTCCCTGAAACCGAACTGAACTGAATTTGAACAAGAGGTAAGCATTGGAGATGCAGTTGT
Source organism: Pictodentalium vernedei (assembly GCA_031216915.1). Taxonomy (NCBI): domain Eukaryota; kingdom Metazoa; phylum Mollusca; class Scaphopoda; order Dentaliida; family Dentaliidae; genus Pictodentalium; species Pictodentalium vernedei. The sequence continues at coordinate 348,614,537 of CM062290.1, forward strand.
GGTGGCAATTGGCAAGTGTTGTATGTCCATAACCCATAATCGAATGTCGGTTGTCAAATCTTGAACCTTTGTTCAAGTTATAATGCTAATAAGTTCAGAATTCGAAAAAATTAATTAAGGCCCATAACTCTGTAATGAAAAATCAGGCTGGGGCAGTTTTCGAACTTGCTTGAGATATTATTGCAAAAGACCTGTATGGCAAATATTAGTCATATTAGAGAACGTTTGTTCAAGTTATTGTGCTTACTATGCAAGGATGCCCGACCGGACACACATACGCCTGGACAAACACCAACCATTGCCAAACAATAGATCTCAGTTGTTAACACAACTCAACCAAAAATTAAACCCCCCACAAGCTCAAATACTCTAACGTAAAAATAAGAATGTAAATTTTGTTTGATCCTACTTTGTATTTTGATTGGGTGTTCAATATTTATTTATTTATTGGTGTTTAAGGTCACATACTTATGCACAATGGCTAATCGTGACCGTGACAGTTTTACAGGTGGAGGAAGCCAGAGTACCAGGACAGAACCACTGAGTATCGACCAGCAACTGTCAGCTCAACATTCTAACTCTGTTCAAGCACTGCTCAAGCAGGGTTACAGCAGTTGAAGACATTAGCATCATCGACGTGCAGTACGCCTTAGTACACGGCGTCATCATGCCCCCATGTAGGTAACTGGGATAAAGTGCCATGCCCAAGGACACAATGTGGAAAAGGTCAAAAATTTCAACAAAACCATTTCATCCCCTGAGTTCCAATGTGTTATATGTGCCAGTAGGCACATACAACACATTGGAACTCAGGGGACGATACCATGTGATTCCCCATTAGGGAGGGGGGGAGGTGGGGTCAGTTGATATAGTTTTGTTGAAAAATTTTTTTTTTTCAATTAATTTTAAAATTAAGGGGGAGGATGCAACCAATTCATTGGGTGAAGAGGGGGGATGGAGGGGGTTAACCCTTTACCGAACATGAAAAGCAGACGGCACTTGCAAATAAAATTCTTGTTCAATAACTATTTTTTTTTCATTTTTTGTCTCAAAAACATAGGTTATGACCCCTCATTGGAATGAGCTTGATACGCTCGTTCCAAACAGGGGTTATAACCTATGTTTTTGAGACAAAAATTTTTAAAATATTGAAAATTAATTGGCGACTTTTATGAATAGCACTGCCTGGTTTGGGCTGTTACGTTGGTAAAGGATAAATAACAAAGCATTTTGGTCCTTTGCTTCTGAAACACAAAAGACCTACAGTACAGACGCCGTGGACTGGTTGTAATCCACGCATGGGCTAACTACCACCACAACCACCCATTTTCAAGTCATAACTCAACAAATCAGTGAAGCTCTCTCTGTAGATAATTTTTCTTCCCAATCCATAGCCTATGACCCATCACTTGAATGAGCTGCTCCAGATTATTCCAATGAGGCTCAATAAGCAATGTTTTTAAAATACAAAAGAATTACTCAGTTACTTGTAAAAACATTAAAACTTCCGTAAAGAAGTTTATTTTAGGCAGATTAAGACTTCACCCACCTTAAAAGGTCAAAGACAGTACCAGTCAGAAATTTTAATAGATATGACTTTGATGAGATCCTCTCAAGTTATGCTTCGAAAGGAAAACTAAAAATTTTAAAGTTTATTATATACCTAACATGAAAATCAACATGATAGCACTATTTTGGACCCCTTCAATCCGATCAGACAGGAAGGTTTTCAATTCCCATATCCCACACTCTCAAAGGAAGATATCAAACTTGATTATATGATTATGTAATTTAACTGCTAATTATCACTACTGTTTAACGATCTTTTCCTGGTCTCCAGAAAATACAGTGCGACAGACTAATTACGGGTGCATTCGAATCCTCATAATTAGCTGTTCCGGTCAGAGAGAGTACTTTACTCCGAGCTGTAATGGGGGTGCTTGTACGGCAGTCTTTTTTTTTTTTATCGTATTCATGAAATTTTTTTATCGTGTTCATGCACATCTGGGGATTCCCCTGAAGTGCGCATCTATTACAAAACTAAGCGTAAACAAAAATAGTTCTTTTTTTACTTCAATCCAAATTATCAAAAAGGTTGGGGGGCTTGTTAATCCTAGCGTTGGTATGCGATGTTGAACTACAAATCATATAATAAACCTTTTATCACTACAGTGAAGTGACCTGGGTTGTTGATTCACGTCTCGTTGAGATAATATGTATATTACATCTACATTGTGATTACCTACATTCCAGCTGGGTTCAGAGGAGTAATAGTTGTGTTCACTAAATAGCCAGTTGTTTCCAAATGACAATGTGTCAACAGGTGAAAAACTATTATTTGTGTTTGAAAATAGGGCATATATAATTGATAAATTGAACACCAATAAATTAACCCTTTACCTAACATGAAAAGCAGACAACACTTCCGAAATAATTCTTGAATAACTAATTTTTTTGCCTCAAAATCATAGGTTATGACACCTCAATGGAAAGAGCCTGACGAGCTCGTTCCAATGAGGAGTCATAAACTATGTTTTTGAGACAAAAAATGAAAAAATAATGAAAATTAATTGATTTTTGAGAATAGCGCTGGCTGGTTTTGGCCATTACGTTGGGTAAAGTATGAACAGTTTGAGTTATCCCTGATAATTTTAATGTTATTATATATTTATTGGTGTTTAAGGTCACATATTTCTGCACAATGGCCAATCAACAAGAAACAACTGGTATATGACAGTTCCTTCCTCAATGAATGACGCACTGTGATGATGGTTTTGTATTTTCTACTTCATTTACTTGATGAATGAACAATGTGCAGATAGTAACATAATAAAATATTATTCACGCAACATGTTCTGGAATTCATTTACATGTGTAGGCCTATCTGGCTTATTTTTCATTTTTTACCTGGCCGTAAAGGTATATAATAAAAAGTTTATTATGACAATAACGGATCTGGTCTTCTGTATTCTACCTTGTAGATGAGTGATCAACCATATCCAAGTCTGGAAATAAGCAATCTGTAATTTACAGAATTTGATCCCTAGAGGGGGAATTTGCTGATGCTATCCCATACAGTGGACTCAAATCCCCCAATTTATCCTCTGGGTACCTCTTTCTGTTTAGGCCTGAGACCTTGATTCAGATTGAAGTTCACAGAGGATAAATCTGGTAATGCTACCCTGCTGTGCAGGATAGCATCACCAAAATCACCCTCTGGGAAGCTCATTCTGCAGATGAGTCTGCTTATTTCCAGGCCTGACCACATCCTTGTGCGATACAACTTATCTGCTCACATCAACAGCAGAATCCAGACATCACATCAGTTTCTATCATAATCTGTATTTACTGGTGTTTAAGGTCACTTTCAGAATCTATGGCTATATAGGGAGCACAACTATAAAGTCAAGTTAAGCAAATCATCTTTACAAATGCTGCTCACTTTAAAGGACTCACACCTCAGGGATAGTTTTTCAGGACCTATTATACCTGTGAACAAGAGAACCACCAGGCATGGCTAAATACTCCCATTACTCATATTCGAACTTGACCTGTATTATTAGCTTGGAAATACCCATACCAACTTTGGTTGAGATCAAATGATCCAAACTGGAGATAATGGTCGGAAACCAAAAAAGTTAATAGACAGGCAAATTCCAAGTCAAAAAAGGGTCGTAAGTCATGTAAAAATAATTGCACAGAGCCCATATTCGAACTTGGCCTGTATTACTAGCTGGATAAGACACACACCAACTTTGGTTGAGATCAAATAATCCAAACTGGAGTTATCGGTCAGAAGCCAAAAATGTTAACGAACGGACAGACTGATTACATAATACAACAGTTTTTCAAAAGGGTGTTTAAAAAGAACTTGTTTTATCACCATAGTCAAGCACTGTTCAACTCCCTGGGATTCTTATAGGGATCTATGGATCATCCCTCAATCTGCTGATGGAACAGAAATATTCTATGAAAGTTGGAGCAAGCACAATTCCAAACCTGAAAATGTTTTATGGTAAGGCTGAAGATTTTAAAAAGTAAAACTTCCAGATTCTGAAACTTCAAGTATTATCCACAAATATGACATGTACATGTTCACCTATGTTACAATCTGATAATGTAACAGGGTTCCTGCAGGCAAGGAATGGTAAATTTATTTATTTATTTATTCGTGTTAAAGGTCACATACTTATGCACAATGGCTAATCGTGACAGTTTTATGGGTGGAGGAAGCCGGACTACCCGGAGAGAACCAACGAGCAGCGATGAGCAACTGTCAGCTCCTCAACATTCTAACTCTGTTCAAGCTCCGCTCAAGCAGGGTTACAGCAGTTGAAGACATGTGCACCATCGACGTGCAGTACATTTTAATACACAGTGTCATCGTGCTCCCATGTAGGCAACCAGGATAAGGTGCCATGCCCAAGGACACAAGGTCATCCAGGGCGCAGATCGAACTTGGATTCTCTAGCATAAAAGTCCAACAATCTATCACTGAGCCACCGCGCTCCCATGGAATGGTAAAATTAAAGGCTATTTAAGGCCATTTCTCAATATATTCAAGCATTTTTCAAGCAACTTCAATAGCCAAATTCAGGGATTTTCAAAGCCCTGCCTTCACTAGTCCAAACCAAGACCTCCTGTTATGACCCCCTCCTCACACTTCCCTAATAGGGAAGTGGGAGGAGGGGGTCATAAACAGAGGTCCTAGTTAGGACTATGTCTTCACAAAATCTGGCATATAAAACTATACAGCTATGCTTATGTGCTTCGTCTGAAGTTTTATTTTCTTAATATTCAAGGATTTTCAAGGCCTCCAGACACATTTTCCAGCATTTCAGGCCCTCAATGAGCCTTAGTCAAATTCAAGTCTATTCCCTGAATCCCAGGGCTTATATTTCGTCTAAATTTGTGAGAATCCATTTGGATTCTCGTGAAAGTGGTTGCGAGAATCCATACCTACTATGAGCGTCCCAGGATCCCATGATGCCACCATGGTTGAACCACTGTTGTATACTGATAACACATGTTAACCTTTTACCCAACACACCTTTTTAATTTTTAAAACTAAATTTGATAATTTTTAAACAATAAACAATAAATAAATGATAAAATAATTAAATGAACAATATTTACCAATAAAATCTTACCAATATGACTGTCGTTGGAACCGGCTCAATGAGCCGGTTCCAATGACAGCCATATTTGTAAGATTTTATTGACAAAGTGTCAGGATATTTCAGGTCATGTTAGCCTTCCATTGGTTAATTTGTTGCCGCTGTGTTAGTTAAAAGGTTAAATTGACTAAAAATGTTCACGTGAATCCTAGCAGAGGTGCAGCAAGAATCTACATGGATTCTCGCCGGTTTTATTGCGCGAATCTTTGTGCGAATCGATTCTCGGATTCTCGTCGAAATATTAGCCCTGAATCCAACACCCTGCAGGAACCCTGTTCAGTATTGATGAATGCAAGGACAAAGGATTACTGACAATAAATGCATCACAACTCCACAGAATGATCTTGGCAAAATCACACTGATCCATTTGTACACATCCAAGCTAAGAGTAATGATTCTTTTATCAAGAGAATGAGTTAATGATACTGATAGAATTGTTTTGTTTTTTTTAATTAGTCATCTAGGCATATAACACCTTCCTTCTTTCCATTTTTCTGAGTAGCCTCTTGGCTGGATTCAGTCTTCTTGCTGAGGTCCTCTGCTGCTTGGTTCAGTCCTGTAAAAATTGAAAGGAGATTACTGTTTTAAGTTATTTATAAAATGCACAGCAAATGAGAAAAAGTAATAAAAAAAACCCCTGGCATTTTGAGCAATTGGGGCAAGTCATAATACAGGGTTCATATACCATCAACTTTCTCAGTTATGGCTTCCTCAGCACCCCGGCTAAAGTGCTGGAAACCTACGTATTTGTTGTATACTCACAGCATGTTCCAGACTTTCACCACTCTCCAAAGTGGCAGTGATTCTTCTGCCTTCTTTGGGAAAGGGTTTGGGGCCCATGCCATTGGGAATATTTGCATTAGACGGGCACCAATTGGGAATTTGTTTGGAGTGGAAGAAACATACAAAGACTAAGAAACTTTACATTTGTATTGAACAGAGAACATTAAGGTTGATACCTCAGTTGTATACTACAAGTCAGTTTTACAGTCCGTGGAGAGTGGATTGTAAATAAATCACCCATGCAGTTATAACTTTCAAATTTTGTACATATCGACAAAAAATACAAGCAATGTTTCAGCCAATCGACCTCCGGTTTTAACCCGGAGGTACATTGGCTGAAACTTTGCTTGTGCTGGTTATGCTTTGCAACAAATTTGCAATTATTATTGCTTGGGTGGAATCTCCATCCTGCGGGTGATTTAGCAATAATACACTCTCCACGTACTGTATATCAAACAGTCACAAGGAATCATGTTCAGCCCAGTCTCTGTAGTCTCTATTAAACTGGTTTATACTATTAAAGAAGAACTTATCATTTGCCTTTGAATTCATACAATTTCTCAGTTTTTTGGGGTTAGCAATTTAAATTCAATGCAGAAGTGGTGCCCTGAACTGGGTGGGCATAAGGCCTCAGAAAACCAAAGGTTTTCCGAGGTCTTATGGCCACCAAGTCCAGAACTCCAATTGGGCATTAAATTTGTGTTTGAGTGGGGATTGAGATTGGGAAATTTCCAGTTAAGGAAAGCTATCAAAGAAATGTTTTAAAATGATAATGGGGAGGGGGGGGGGGGGGGGGAGACGGGGGTCATTACCACTGAAGAAAATACTAATACCTAATACAATTTCCTGTAGTCGATAGCCTTCAGTGAATGTCAACAAGAGGCATTTCATTTACAAATTAAATGTTAAAAAAAAAGAAAGTAAGAATGGTAGACAAGCACTAACATAACAATTTTTTCACACTACACATGCATGATGAAACATCTTGAACATCTTTAAACACTGACACATGCTGGGTTTGTATTATTAATGTCTTTTGGAAGTAAAATTGTAACCTTTACAATTTCTTGACAACAGTGGTTTCATTCCACTGTAAAATGTGCACTTCAAACTGTCAAATTAAATGTTAAAATTTTACATTTCCATGGACAGATGTTAGAACAAAAATGTAAATGATGTCCACAAAGTCAGCTATGCTCCCTAACCCTATGAAGCCTGCTCATTTCTAAGTGGAGAATTTTAAATCACTTTTCCTGCAGGACTGAGAAACCGCACCATTTAACCCTCTAACATGAAAAGCAGACGACGCTTGCAAACAAAATTCTTGATGACAAATTTCTGTTCATTTCTTGTCTCAAAAACAGGTTATGACCCTCAATGGAATGAACTCGAAGAGCTCGTTCCAAAGAGGGGTCATAAGCTAAGTTTTTGAGACAAAAAATGAAAGAGTCAATGACTCTGTAGCTCAACTTGGATATGACAGTAATTAGTACTTGCTGTGACCAAGACAACTGAATAATGAATATGACAGGAATTAGTATTTGTTTTGGCCCAGTCAACAATAATAAAAGAATTACAAGGTGACTGTAATGGACTACAGATTAAGACCAATCATTGTAGATTATTATTTTTGTGTGGAAATTTTCAGTCCCAAACAAAATATTTTCAGACTAAAATTTTTTCTTCTTCTTCTTCTTAAAATTGACCAAAATGCATCAAAACACAAAAAACTAATTTCCGGATTTTGGTCCAAAATTTTTTAAGTCCCACCTGGACCCCAAATTTTTTGTCTTAAAATTGACCAAAACGCATAAAAAACCAAAAAACTAATTTCCGGATTTTGGTCCAAAATTTTCTAAGTCCCACCCGGACCCCTAATTTGCATAATTTATTCACGAGAAAAACTCTGTATTATATGTAATGTATCCCATGGTACTAAATATTCATACAAAAATTTATTCAAATCAGATCTTTCATTTGGAAGTTCTGTGCAAAAATCTGATTGCCCCCAATTTTGTACAAAATGGCTGCCAGCGGCCATCTTGAATTTCCGACCAGACCCCAAAACAATTGTTCTCGTCTCACAGTGATAACAAAGGTACCCATGATGTTTCGTAAAGATCGGTTCATAAATACGGCCTCTAGCCCGAGCCGTATAGGGATTTGAACTTACAGTGCTGAAAGTAACACTAAATAAATCAAAGTTAGTCTAATTTGCATAATATAAGCACGAGAAAAAAACCCATATGATATGTAATGTATCTCATGGTACTAAACATTCATACGAAAAATTATTCAAATCAGAGCTTTCAAATGGAAGTTCTGTACAAAAAAAAAATTTCTGCATCGTCGGTACGAAATGGCTGCTGGCAGCCATCTTGAATTTCGGACTGCACCCAAAAACACTCGTTCTCATCCCACGGTCATAACAAAGGTACCCAAGAAGTTTCGTAAAGATTGGTTCATAAATACGGCCTCTAGCCCGAGCCATAGCAGCTTGGCACTTACAGCTCTGAAAGTAACACTAAATAAATCAAAGTCGGTCTAATTTGCATAATTGCATAATTTACGCACGAGAAAAAAACCTGTATTATATGTGATGTATCCCATGGTACTAAACATTTATACAAAACTTTATTCAAATCAGAACTTTCATACAGAAGTTCTGTACAAAAAAATGATTTTTGCATCATCGGTACAAAATGGCCGCTGGCAGCCATCTTGAATTTCGGACCACACCTAAAAACACTCGTTCCCATCCCAGGGTCATAACAAAGGTACACAAGAAGTTTCGTAAAGATCGGTTCATAAATACGACCTCTAGCCCGAGCCATAGCCAATTGTTGACGTACGGACAGATGGACAGACAGACAGACAGATGGACGATGGGCCATGACAATAGCTCAAATATGACTTCGTCAAAGTTGAGCTAATAATGACAATTTTTGTGAATAGCGCTGGCTGGTTTTGGTCGTAACATTGGGTAAAGTGTTAAATAACTTCAGTGCCATGACAAAGTGCAGACTGGCGGCAACACCTTTACGTGACACATTGGTGGTAAAGGGGGTTTAGTTAAAGGGGCGACAATGCAGCAAATTTCAAGTTTTCTCTTCCTTTGTGGGAAAAAAAGATAAATGTAAAATTACCCTCAAATGTTCATATGTCATTCGGCTGAAACCACTCAATCCGATATCAAGGATGAGAGTAGTGTAAACAGAAATTAGGTGAATACTCATGTTTTAAAAGAATAAATTGTAAAAATCACATTTCTACAAAAAATGCAAGGACTGGGCAGATATTTTCTTTCTATAAAACTGCATGAAAATGTTCTACAAGCCCCATTTTATGAACATTTATTAAAAAAAAAAATTCAGCTTTTAGATACAATTTAGCAGAAATCAGAAAAGTTGAAGAAATTTCTCTACACAGTAAACAAGCTCTTCAATTCCTTGGGGTACCTACAGGTGATTTCATCAGCATCATGAAAGAAACTCTCTCTGAGATATGGGCTAAGAATATTCTTGGATCCGGACAGTACCTGCATGATAATTCATAAGCGTGTTTGTTTGAGGTGTCAAACACTGTTTTAACCCTTTACCCTGTGCAGACAATATGTGAAATGATTATTTTAAATATTTTTTCAAATTTTTCAACAAATTTCAACAAAACCATATCATATGACCCCCTCATTGGAATGAGCTCGGTGAGCGACTTCCAATGAAGGGTCACAAATGGTTTTGCTGAAACTTTTTGAAAAATAATATTCTTTCAACTGCTGAAATTGGATATTACACAGGCAGATAAGCCAAAAATTTAAAAAATGCAAAAGGTTGAATGGTGAATTTTGTGAATATCGCTGGTTAGTGATGTTCCTTATGTAAAGGATTAATGGGTTTAACCCTTTACCCAACAAAATGGCCAAAACCGACCAGCGCTATTCTCAAAAATCACCAATTAATTTTCATTATTTTTTTCATTTTTTGTCTCAAAAACATAGGTTATGACCCCTCATTGGAACGAACTTGTCAAGCTTGTTCCAACGAGGGGTCATAACCTATGTTTTTGAGACAAAAAATGAAAAAAATTAGTTCTTCAAGAATTTTTTTTTGCAAGTGTTGTCTGCTTTTCATGTTAGGTAAAGGATTAATTTAATTCTTCAATGACTGCTACTAAGTAGTCCTGGATTGGTATGAACATTTTCAGTAAAAACGTTGAGAGCAAGACTCAATCCTTTACCCATTGCACGCGACAAGTTATTTTTTTTCAAATTTATCCCAAAATTCATCAAAACCATATGTTACCAGTCATTGGAACGAGCATGATGAGCATGTTCCATTGAAGGATCACATATGGTTTCTTTGAAATTTTTTTTCAACTCCTCAATTTGTAAATTCATGAGGTAAAAGATTAAACTCAAAGAACAGATATTTGCCTAACTGGTAGAGTGCTGGAAGCCCATATTTGGGCTTTATTCTGAAGTGCAGGTGCCGCAACTTAATGGCTTCATATTCTATGGATGTGCTTCATATTATTTTTTAATTGAAATTATTTAGTCTGTGAGGATTTGCCTTGTTACAATTTATGGAAGAGTGCCACTAGGCACTCTTCCATAAATTGTAACAAGGCAAAGAGACATGGACAAATTTGGATGACCAAAAATAATTTAGCACTCTACCAGTTAAGCAAAGTTGGGAGGTCATGTGACGCTTAAAGTTAGCACCTCCGTTTATTTATGAATGTTTAAGGTCACTTTCCAATTTATGGCTATATCATGACAACCATGGTATGAAGTCAATTTTAACCACTCCTTTACTTATTTGTAACTTTCACCCCACTCCTATTTTACAAGTAGAGCAAAACTTGTTCACCACAAGAAATAAGTACTGCTTTGCTTCTTGGGATTCCTGCAGGGTGACTTCTATCAACTTGAATCAACAAGTAGGAACTAACAAGTAGAGTTAACAATGCTAAGATTTATTTTCCTAACTTGCTTCTAAATAAGATTTATAATTGGACTTTTAAAATTAGGAAGATGTTGCCAGATTAACCATAGTAAGATTTACCTGCAAGAAAAAAAACTATATACAAATAAGATAAAGGTTCACACAAGAGCAATTACTACAAAATAATTGACTGCAGTTGTACAGAAACAACTTGGACCAAGCACAAAACACCAATAAAGCATCTACTACAATGATGTTACATTCAATACCTGAAGCTTCAGAGCAGCTTTTTGTGAATACCCAAAAGTATATAGAGAAGGCACCACCAGATCACTAAGCACTGAACCATATCTATTTTCTTTTCAAGCTGTCCGGCTGTATTAGTCATCAAAAGTAACAGTTTCACAGAAAAAAAGGTTTAACCCACGGATTATATCCAACGGCCCCATATAAAGGTCTTCTCTTCAAATGCAAGCATACAGAGCTTCTTTTACCAACCCTTTGGAGAAGTTGAGAAAAACTACCCAACAATACTGATAAAAATCGCCAACTGTATTACTTTCGTTCCCAAAAGAGAAAACTGTCCTCCAATCCACCTATGTAGGCCCTTTGAGGTGCAGTCTAAATCTAACAGCTCCGGGCAAAGACATCTCTATGGAATCCAATCATTCGATGAATTATCCAGGCCTGGACTTTTGAAAAATCTAGGGGAGCTACCATGGCTCCCCTAAACTTGTGCCAGGAGAGCTATTACAGCTCTTAACCCTTTGAACCCGTGAGTCTGCTTTTCCGTCCCAGGAACATGAGACGTTATAATTGCATTAAGATGAATGCCAAGTGCATGTTTAGAGTAGACCAAATAACATTTGGCTGCATGTTGAAAATATTAATTGGTCTTCCCCTACATAATGAATATGGATTCTTCCAATTTCTGTTATTAAACTCACATGGTAGATACAAAGGATTAAGGAGGGCAATTACAGCTCTCCTTAAACTGATTTTGCGAGGAGCGATGGAGGCTATAGCTCTCAACAAAAGACCAGGCATGATTAGCAGGGTTTTAAAAATATGGAAACTGGAGTAACAGAATTTATTAGTTTTAACCACCTTTCATAAGCTTACCACCCACCCCACCCCCCCCCCCCCTTCTCCCCCAAAAATAAGTAATATATCACCAGCACACGGCCTGAAAATAAGCAGTCTGACTTTTGCAGAATGAGGTCCACAGAGGGTGAATTTGATGATGCTATCACATACAGTGTGCCAATTTATCTCCTGGGTACCTCTTTCTGTTTAGTTTTGAGACCCTGATTCAGATCAAGGTTCACAGAGGGTAAATTTAGTGACGCTACCCAGGGCAGCATCACTAAATTCACCCTCTGGGGACCTCATTTTGCAGATGACAGTCTGCTTATTTTCTGGCTTGCCAGCACAGCAGCCCTCATATTCCAGCACTGTTTTTAAGTAAATGCACATGCTATTTTTTTTTTTAAACAGAAACCCTATGTTACTGCCCTTGGTACATTCTAGCAAAAACCACAACCCTTGTGCACAATTCCATCTTGAGCTATCATTACACTGGAGCAAACTTCATCCCAATGAAAAACAAAGCAACAAAGAGATAGTTTTGAAAAGAATAGACTATTTATTTATTGGTGTTTAAAGTCACATACTTATGCACAGTGGCTAATCATGATTGTGACAGCTTTACGGGTGGAGGAAGCCGGAGTACCCAGAGAGAACCACCGAGCAACGACGAGCAGCTCTCAGCTCCCCAACTTTATAACTCCGCACTGCAGCACAGGCAGGGTTTGATTGATTGAAAACATGCTTACCATCGACGTGCAGTATGCCTCAGTACACAGCGTCATCGTGCCCCCATGTGGACAATTGGGGTTAAGTGCCTTGCCCAAGGACACAACGCAGGAGTCCGAATCGATCGCTCAGACGGTCACCCATCCAAGGACTAACCGGGTGCGACGTTGCTCAACTTTGGCGATCTGACGAGAACCGGCTACCGCAACGCCACTGCGCCCCCAACAGACTACTCGATTGTCCATGAACTAATGCAGAAGTAGTCTTTAAAAAAAGCCTGTCATGTTGATTATTTATTTATTGGGGTTTAACGACACTTTTGACAGCCAGGACACCTTGTGCCAGTTTTATGGGAGGAGGAAGTCTGAGTACCCAGAGAGAACCACTGCACAATGACAAGTAACTGTCAGACTGACACTCCCCAACATACTAACTCCACACAAGCAGGGTTAGCATTAGTTGAAGACAAGTGTACCATCGATGTACAGTAGTATGTTTGTTTGTTTGTTGGTGGTTAACGTCACATATTTATGCACCATGGCTTATCGTGACACAACATGGAGATGAAGTCAAGTTTAGTCAATCGTTGATCAACATGTTGCCCATTTTAGAGGATTTTCACCCCAAGCATTGGTGACTGGGTCCTATTTTACTAGTAAAGCGGAACTGGTTTACCACAGTAAACAAGTGCTGCTTACTTCACGGGGTTCCCACGGGGAGTACAGTAGTATGCCTTAGTACTCAGTGCCACAAAGCCACCACATGTCATGTTGATTATTTCTTCACTAACACTACTAATACAATATCATGATTCTTGGGAGTATTTTGGGGGAAGGCAATCCAAGAATGAATGTAAAGATGGTATTAATGCCTAACGGCCAAGAGCAGGCAGCACTATTAACAAATATCACCATTCAAATTTAATTCCTTTTCAAATTTTTGTCACAAACATAGCAGCTTATGACCCCTCATTGGAACTAGCTCTCTGTGCTCGTTCCAATGAGAGGTTACAAGCTAAGCTTTTGAAACAATATACTTTATTTATTTATTCAAAAAATGTTTTTTGCAAGTGTCATTTCCAATTTGTGTTCAATAAATTGATAACAAAATATGCAAAATTCTCCAACTGTTCTTTAAAAGCCTTTTTTAAAAAGATCTGTATCGCCCCACTGAGCTGTTTGACAGAATGATGATGATATTGTTCATTAAAACTAAATAAAGAATTCAATTTAACTGATAAAAACTTTTATTATATGACTAATTTAACCGCTAAATATCACTACTGTTTGATGATCTTTTCCTGGTCCCCAGAAAATCCACCGTGTGGAATCAGATTCCGTATCACTATAGTATGACGAACTATTCTGGCCGGGTGCATTCAAATTCGCATAATTAGCTGTTCCAGTCACCGAGAGTACTTTACTTTGAGCTGGAATGGGTGTACTCGAATGGCGGTGCAGTTTTTTTTTATCATATTCATATTTTTTTTATCATATTCATGCACATCGGGTGATTCCCCAGAAGTGTGCACGTGTTATAAAAATAAGTGTAAACAAAAAATTTACTTCAATCCAATTTACCCAAAAAAGGTTGGGGGAATTGTTAATGCTAGTGGTGGCATGCGATGTTGAACTATAAGTCATATAAACAAGAGGTGCCATGGGGCCGGAAGCGCCACAGTTTGTTTGCAATCACCCCATCTTCTTCCAGGGGGTGGCAGGTAGACAGCCAATCTGGCTATGCCACTTCCCACGGTATACTACTCATTACATTTGTGCAATATGTTTATTTGTAACCATTTTACATGTATGTGTAGCGTGAATAAAGAATCTGAATCTGAATCACCTTGAACAGAACACAATATAAACAGAGTCCAAGAATGACTCTACATTAAGCAAACCATCTTCTTAGGATACACTGTCAATCCTTGAGTCCCCCAGGAGTGACAAAAATAGGCCAAGCATCATGCCTTTTCTTCAGTAGATCATAATGTAAAATGTGGAGCTCCCTTATGAAGTCCCTTGATACAACCTATGTGGTTTAATCTTAGTTACACACCTCTAGACAGTACTGAATACAAAATTTCTAATTCTTCAGCTACAATTCTGGCTCCCATAGGGAGCCCAAACATTAATCCAGGCTCTCGATTTGAACAAAGTTGAATCTGACCTCCCTAGAGATGTATATCAAATATGAAAGCATTCTGATTGTTGGATCTGAAGAAGAAAATTTTTAAAGAAATTTCTTTAAATTGAATTAAGTTAAAATTTGGGCTACCATAGCGAGCCCAAATATTAACCTACGGACCCAATTTGAACAAACTAGAATCTGACCCCCATAGAGATGCTGTATACCAAATATGAAAGCATTCCGACCAGTGGATCTAAAGAACAAGATTTTTAAAGAAATTCCCTCATATTGTACTAAGTTAAATTTCCGGTTCCCATATGGAGCCCAAATATTAACCCAGGCACTCGAATTGAACAAACTTGAATCTGACCTCCCTAGAGATGTCGTGTACCAAATAAGAATCTTTTAATGTTTGGTATACATCATTGTTATGGCTCTGAAGATTATTTTTTAAGAAATTTCCTCATATTGCATGCACTGTGTTAAAATTTGGGCTACCATAGCGAGCCCAAATATACACCTTGGAACCCAATTTGAACACACTTGAATCTGACCCCCCAGAGATTTCCTCATATTGCATGCACTATGTTAAAATTTGGGCTACCATAGCGAGTCTGACTCTCATAACAATGATGTATACCAAACATTAAAAGATTCTGACTGGTGGTTCCGAAGAAGGTTTTCAAAGAATATTCCCAATATTGCCCTAAGTTAGAAGTTTGGGCTCCTGTATTGAGCCCAAATATGAACCAATGAGCTTTAGTTTAAGAAACTTGTATCTGTCACCCCTTAGGATGCTGTGTACCAAATATCATAAGATTCCGACCATTGGTACTGGAGAAGATTTTTTTAAATTTGCTGACTCAGCATTTTTTCGATGCCTTCTACAGAATACCCTAACATAACTGATGACCATTTTTTTTTACCATTTAATTCTACTGGTCCTAAGGATGGTTCATACCAAACAACAGTTCTCTGTTCCATGTGGTTTGGGAAATATGGGCGTTTGAAAATATTTCTATTTTTAACTGCTGGAGTTCCAATGGGGGATGCAGGATTATTTTTTTTTTTTGCGCAAGTCAAGTGCCTATGACCCAATAATACCACATACCAAATTTGGTTCAAATCAGACCATCGGTTCAGAAAATAGAAATTTTGGACAGGGCAAAAAATCTTACCCCTGCCATTACAAAGCCAAATATTGCTTCACGAATTCCGTTTGAACAAACTTGAATCTACACCTCAATAGGAAGCTCCATCACAAATATCAAGTCATTATACCCACTGGTTCATGAGAAGATTTTTTTCAAGTATTTTGGAGCATTTTCCACACATCCCCTCCCTATTGGGCTGGGCATGATGAGTTGAACAAAAATGCAATGCCCCTTCGGGACCATCACTCACACAAACTTTCATTTGAATTGGCTCAGTGGTTTTGGAGGAGAAGACCACAACATGGTGTTGACGGACGACAGACGGATGGAGAGCGATGGGATTAGCTCAGCTTGACTTTGTGAAGGTGAGCTAAAAACTTTTATCGCTACAGTGAAGTAATCTAGTCGTTGCATCACATTTCGTTAAGGAGGTTAGATAACCCACTTCACTGTAGCGATATGTATATATTATAATTGTGTCCTTGTCACCAAACAAAAGTTAAAGAGAAAAAATATATTACAGCAAATTTCTTACAAACTATTCAACTCACATTTTTTTTATCGGTATTTAAGGCTACTTTCAGCATCTATTCATATTACAACAAAATCTCAAGTCACATTGTGACAATCAAAAACACTTAATGCTACACACTTCAGGCTACTCACAACCCAAGCATGGACACCATAAAAAAAGTAACTTGTTTACGAAAGTAATGAAGCACTTTTCCCATGGGAAATCTGCCTTGATTATGCTTAACATACAACGTACAGCAGATCAAGCCCCATTATACAAGCAGAACAATATCGGACATGTTAACCTACCAAAAAATAATTTCAGGGAAACTGAGGTTGATTTTCATGGAAATGGCATGGATTTCAGAGAAAGGTTTGTGAGACAGAAAAAGCTGTATGCAACAAGTCACCCTCAATGAGAAGACTTCTCCCCACAGGAGATACTACATATAGAACAAGTAAGGGCAATGTAAAGTGTGTGCCATCGCCCCAGACGCGCAAAAAAAATTTCTAAGTCGAAAAAGTGAAAAAGGGCCATAACTCTGGAAATGAGAGTGTCGATGACACTGTAGCTCAACTTGTTAAGACATGTACATGTATAGTGACACAGCAATGACAAACATCTAGGTAATGACCTGATAACAAAGGTACATATAAAGTATTGTAATGGTCTGTACATAAATACTGATCGTAGCCTGTAACAAATGTACAGGTAAAGTATTGTAAAGGTGGGCAACAGTCAGATGCTAAACTAGGAAAGAAATCTTTGAGTCCCAGAGTGGGTCTGACTGAACCCCAAAATATTTGTTCTCATAGCACAGTGATAACAAAGGCACCCAAAAACACTTGTTCCTGTCCCAAGGTGATAACAAAGGTACCCAAGAAGTTTCATGAAGATCAGTTCATAAATACAAGCCGTATATAAGTTAACAAAAAACTGATAGGACCTAATTTTGGTACAAAATGGCCACTGGCAGTCATCTTGAATTTTGGACCGCACCCAGAAACACTCGTTCTCATCCCAAGGTGATAACAAAGGTACCCAAGAAGTTTTGTGAAGATCGGTTCATAAATACAGCCTCTAGCCCGAGCCGTATTGACATGTGCACTTACTGTGTATAAGTAGCACTGAATAAATCAAAATTCATCTAATTTGCATAATTTCATAACGAGAAAAAAACCTGTATTATATGTGATGTATTCCATGTTACTAAACATTCAAACAAAAATTTATTCAAATCAGAACTTTCATACAGAAGTTCTGTACAGAAAACTGATTACACTAATTTTGGTACAAAATGGCTGCTGGTGGCCATCTTGAATTTCGGACCACACCCAAAAGCACTCGTTCTCATCCCAAGGTGATAACAAAGGTACCCAAGAAGTTTTGTAAAGATTGGTTCATAAATACAGCCTCTAGCCTGAGCTGTATAGAAGTTGTGTACAAAAAACTGATTGGACCTAATTTCGGTACAAAATGGCCACTGGCAGCCATCTTGAATTTTGGACCACACCCAGAAAGACTCGTTCTCGTCCCAAGGTGATAACAAAGGTACCCAAGATGTTTCGTGAAGATCGGTTCATAAATACAGCCCCAAGCCCAAGCCGTATTGACATGTGTACTTACTGTGTTTAAGTAGCACTGAAAAAATCAAAGTTCATCTAATTTGCATAATTTCTACATGAGAAAAAAACCTGTATTATATGTAATGTATCCCATGGTACTAAACATTCACACAAAAAGTTATTCAAATATGGAAGTTCTGCACAAAATATTGGATTGCACCTAATTTTGTACAAAATGGCTGCCATCGGCCATCTTGAATTTTGGACCGGACCCGAAAACACTCGTTCTTGTCCCACGGTGATACTAAAGGTACCCAAGAAGTTTTGTAAAGATTGGTTCCTAAACACTGCCTCTAGCCCGAACCGTATTGGCATTTGCACTTACAGTGCTGAAAGTAACACTAAATATATCAAAGTTAGTCTAATTTGCATAATTTACGCATGAGAAAAAACCCTGTATTATATGTGATGTATCCCATGGTACTAAACATTCATACAAAAAAATTTTCAAATCAGAGCTTTCATATGGAAGTTCTGAGCAAAAATCTGATTGCACCTAATTTTGTACAAAATGGCTGCCAGCGGCCAACTTGAATTTCGGACCGGACCCAAAAACACTCGTTCTCGTCCCACGGTGATAACAAAGCTACCCAAGAAGTTTCGTAAAGATCGGTTCATAAATACGACCTCTAGCCCAAGCCGTATTGAGATGGCCAGACGGACGACTGGCCATGGCATAAGCTCAAATTTGACTTACGTCAAAGCTGAGCAAAAAATGTGTGGAAGAAACTCACTACACAGGTATCGTTCCCCTATGATGCTCTATCACACCAAATATCGGTATTGGCTGAGATACAAGGGAAAATGTTGGTACGGACGGACAGTGTGGCCGAGATACAAGGGAAAATGTTGGTACAGATGGATGAACGGTTGGGCGCATGGGTCTCCACCAGACACCCCTTCGACTTTTCAAGTTGGGGGCATAATAAATAAGTGGTTTAAATCTGATTGGTGGCCCTAGTACCAATTTGTTTTATTTACACCATGCTCTTAATAAATAATCGACTTTGTCACTTAAAATGGAGAAAAAGCAATACTTTCGATCGCAAACACATGGGTTTGTTTTGTTCACATCTGCGCCAGTGGGCAGTACTTCCGACTGCATGTGAATGCTTATTGACAGCGAGACACATCATCAAAGTTGATTGAATTTACCTTGCCTTTTCAGTCAAATTATTATTAACAATTCTTAAATTTTATTTAACTATTTAATTGTAGGTATTTTAAACTTAATAAGTCATTGCATAACATATGTTTGAATGAAACATCACAAAGTGTGAATGTATTGAATTCGGCAGATCATGCTTTAACCACAGCAGAAGCTTTACACCGGTAGTGGGGTTAAAATTTAACATACCAGCTTTTCACAGGTAACATAGGTGAGCATGGCATAAAAAAATTAATGCAGCCAACATATGTTGTATTACTATACAAAAATATGGTCAAAATATATAAGTATAAATTTTCTTTTTGAAGTTATACTTCTGCTCATCTCAGCTGCTTCTGTATCCTGTCTAATGGCTTATTTAAATTGTATTCTACTCTCAAACACTGGAATCACAACAGTAATTAAGTTTCTCCCAATACACACCCCACCCTCCCCCAAAAAATAAAAAAAAATAAAATAACAGCTGCGCCATGAGCGCATGATACGCCCGTTATTAATTACAAGAGGGAACCACACAATATGAGTATACATGTGTACTTGTCAGGTTACATATACTTGCCACCAAAAAATCATGAAAATTGCTCAAAGTCCAACATGTGGAAACTTGCCTATATTTTGATGAATAAAGTCCCATAACTCTGGAATGACAAATCGGACAGCGACACAAATTAAAAGGGAGATTCCTTCTATCAACATATACTTGCAACCAAAAACTCATGAAAATTGCTCTAAGCATTTTCAAGTTATTGTTCGACATGTGAAAAATAAAGTCCCATAACTCTGGAATGACTAATCGAACGGCGACACCAACCGAAAGGGAGCTTCCTTCCATCAACATAAACCACCTACCAAAAAATTGTGAAAATCTCTCAAAGCGTTCTCGAGTTATCGTACGACGTGTAAAAAATCAACAATTTTCTAAGTAATAAAGTCCCATAACTCTGGAATGACTAATCAAACAGCGACACGAAACGAAAGGGAAATTCCCTCCATCGATATACACCACCTACCCAAAAATCACGAAAATCTCTCAAAGCGTTCTTGAGTTATCATATGGCGTGTGACCGTTCGGACAGATGGACAGCGGTATACCATAATACGACCCATTTTTTCAAAACGGGCGTATAAAAATAGAACCAAAAATTAAGGAAAAAATACCATAATTTTTCAGTTTCAAGTACAAAACATGCAGATGTCAAATGCAAAAAAAAATTCTCTTGCACTTCTAACAAAAAAATCAATTTATGACTGTAGAAGTAAACTGAAGACAAAAAAATTTACAAAAAAAAATAATGAGGCATAATTAACTTCCACAAATGTTCAGAACTCTCAATTGTTTAACTTCAAAAAATTTCTTGCAGTTCATGATTTGAAAGGAATAAGAAAAATTTAAGAAAATTGTTAGGAGTATAAAATGAAAGTGTCAATGACACTGTAGCTCAACTTGACAAACTTGAACTTGGTAAGTTATAAATGAAATGGCAAAATTGAAGATCATTGGGACCAATGTCAGTTTTTTTGCCAGTGGCAACATTTTTTGACAGAAACCGAAGAAAATCGATAGCTCCCATCTAGAGGCCTCCCCAAATAAGCATGCCAGGTTTCAAAGCAATCCGATCATAAATGTGCCATGGAGGGTGTACAAAAGGGAAATATTGTGGTCTGACTAGACTAAATTCTAAGAACGTTAGCCATGGCAACATTTTTTGACGGAAATGGAAGAAAATCGATAGCTCCCATCTAGAGGTCACCGTGAATAAGCATACCAGGTTTCAAAGCAATCTAATCATAAAAGAGCCCTGTAGGGTGAGCCAAAGGGAAATATTGTGGTCTGACTAAACTATGTTCTAAGAATGTTGGCTGCGGCAACATTTTTTGATGGAAATTGAAGAAAATCGATAGCTCCCATCTAGAGGTCACCCCAAACAAGCATGAAAGGTTTCAAAGCAATCCGATCATAAATGTACCCTGTAAGGTGTGCCAAAGGGAAATATTGAGTCTTCTGACTAAACTAAGTTCTAAGAACGTTGGCCGCGGCAACATTTTTTGACAGAAATTGAAGAAAATCGATAGCTCCCATCTAGAGGTCTCCCCAAACAAGCATACCAGGTTTCAAAGCAATCTGATCATAAATGGGCCCTGTAGGGTGTGCCAAAGGGAAATATTGAGGTCTGACTGAACTAAGTTCTACGAACGTTGGCCGTGGCAACATTTTTTGCCGGAAATTGAAGAAAATCGATAGCTCCCATCTAGAGGTCACCCTAAATAAGCATACCAGGTTTCAAAGCAATCAAATCATAAATGTGCCCTGTAGGGTGTGCCAAAGGGAAATATTGTGGTTTGACTAAACTAAGTTCTAAGAACGTTGGCCGCGGCAACATTTTTTGACAGAAATTGAAGAAAATCGATAGCTCCCATCTAGAGGTCACCCCAAACAAGCATGCCAGGTTTCAAAGCAATCTGATCATAAATGTACCCTGTAGGGTGTGCCAAAGGGAAATATTGAGTCTTCTGACTAAACTAAGTTCTAAGAACGTTGGCCGCGGCAACATTTTTTGACGGAAATTGAAGAAAATCGATAGCTCCCATCTAGAGGTCACCCCAAACAAGCATAAGAAGTTTCAAAGTAATCTGATCATAAATGCGACCTGTGAGGTGTGCCAAAGGAAATTGTGGACGTACGTACTAACGTACGTACGTACGTACGTACGCCGACGGACGAGAAGTGATGGCAATAGCTCAGCTTGACTTTGTCAAGTTGAGCTAAAAAGATAACTCAACAGAAGACCTCTTGAAAAATGTAAAACAGACACAAAATAAATTTCTCTGTAGATCCTATCCATTTTAATATCAATCTGCAAGAAATAATAATACATAAAGTAATAAAATAAAAACACTTCCAAAAGAGACCTTCAACTTAGAAGTAAACCAGAGTTGTCATCAGTTCAACTTCCAAACACTGGCTCATTTGATTCAAAGATTTACATGAAAGAAAGAGGCGATTCCCAGATATTTTTATCACCAGTAATCAATAAAAAGAACTTTCCCCAGTATCTCCCAGAATTCAAAGTTAAAAAGGCGGCGCCCCTTAACCCTTTACCCAACGTAACGGCCAAAACCGGCCAGCGCTATTCTCAAAAATCGTCAGTTAATCTTCATTATTTTTTCATTTTTTTGTCTCAAAAACATAGGTTATGACCCCTCATTGGAACGAGCTCGTCGAGCTCGTTCCAATGAGGTGTCATAACCTATGTTTTTGAGACAAAAAATGAAAAAAATTAGTTGTTCAAGAATTTTTTTTGCAAGTGTCGTCTGCTTTTCATGTTAGGTAAAGGGTTAACTGAATTGTGATTTATGTTCTCTTTTCAATGTTCAAACACAGTGTGGCAGTTTGTAAAGCAAAACTTGGGCACCCTTATACAAATGCAGAGGAATTCTCCGTTGAAAAAACCTTTTTTTTACGAACCAAACATCTGAAGGGGTTAATGATCGCAAATCAACCCTCGAATCATTTCACAACTGCCAAATGTTTTGAATGATATTTAATGTGATTTTCGGCACACAGAGATCTCTGCTGGGATGCCGGGAACAACCTTGAATTCCAGGGCATTCCAGGATGGTTATATTTATTTATTTATTGGTGTTTAAGGTCACATATTTTTCACAATGGCTAATCATGACCACAACATGAGTATGAACTCAAGACCAGGGGTGAGCGTTAATAAGCCATGTTGCCCATTATAGAGAGGGTTTGCACCTCCCAAGCATTGGTGACTGGGTCCTATTTTACCAGTAAAACAGAGCCTGTTTACTGCAGTGAACAGGCACTGCTTCATTTCCTGGGGTTCCCGCGGGGATCCAGGATGGTTAACATGTCTGACAATATATAACAGTAGAAAACCAATGCTCCATTTTACTCTTGTTCACACTTTAGGAGTATTCAATTCCCAAACACTGTCAGTTATAAATGGATAGACATAGTACACTACTTCCAACAGAGAAATACAACAGCAAATGCAGAAACTGAATTCATGACATTGATTTGTAGCCAAGTGCATTGTGCGGAACCACAAAATGCTCAGATGAAAAATTAAAACCCTGCAAAATATATTGGCCTTGCATGGATTCTTTTGCTATCTTTGGGAAAGGGTCTGGGGCCCATGCCATTGGGAAAATCTGCATCATGGGGAATTTGTTTTGTAAGGGAAAAAGCATACAAAGACTTTAGAAAGTAAACATTCTAATTGAGCAGAGAACATATGCCCTTGAATTTAGAAACTTCGTTTGGCAAGCAATTTAAATTTTAACCCCTTACCCAACGTAACGGCCAAAACCGGCCAGCGCTATTCACTAAAATCGCCAATTAATTTTCATTATTTTTTTCATTTTTTGTCTCAAAAACATAGGTTATGATCCCTCTTTGGAATGAGCTCGTCGAGCTCGTTCCAAAGAGGGGTCATAACCTATGTTTTTGAGACAAAAAATGAAAAAAAATAGTTATTTAAGAATTTTGTTTGCAAGTGTCTACTTTTCATGTTAGGTAAAGGGTTAATGTAAAATTGCTGTCCTGAACTGGATAGTCATAAAGCCTCAGAAAACCAATGGTTTCCTGAGGCCTTATAACTACCTGTTTCAGGACATCAGTTGTGCATTAAATTTTTGTTTGAGTGGGAACTGAGATTGGGAAATTTTGTGTTGGGAATTGGGAAAAATCATGCCCAAATGTTACTGAGAATGGGTCCCATAAACAGCCCCTGTAGATACCCAAAAGAATCCCCAGCCTTGCCCAGTGTGACGCAGTTAGGTGATTTACCACTGGAAAACATTCTCTCCTTCAGTAATCAAAGCAATTTATGCAGCTTCCATCAATCGCACCAGACTTAAAAGAACTACTCAACAGGTCTTTGAATTCCACCCAAAGTTTTACTAGTAAATCGTGTGCACATATTCCCCAAAATATATGCAAATTAGTTTGTGCCAAGAAACTTTTTTATAAAGAAAGATGCAAAATTTCATATGAAATGTTTTCCACATCATAAAGGTAATCAATTATTTATTTATTGGTACTTAAGGTTACATATTTGTGCACAATGACTAACCGTGACCATGATATGCATATCAAGTCAAGTCCAACCAATTGTTTACACCCATGCTGCCCATTTTAGAGGGCTTACACCCCCAGGTACTTGTGATAGGGTCCTATTTTACTGGTAAAAACAGAGCTGATTTACCACAGTAAACAAGCACTGCTTGGCACTTCTTGGCATTCCCACAGGGAATAACAGTAATCAAAGCAGTTTTGGAGTTGTCCACATATCTGTTAATAATCCTTATACCAGTATCTGAATTTGAAACCAATAATACATGAACCTAATACTGATCTGTCATAAGCTCTCAGAGCTCCTCAAGGATCAGTCTGAGGTGCAGATTTTCATTCACTCAAAAAAGATGCAGTTTTAACAACACAAGTACCATATCTTTAACTCTTTGCATGCAGCTGGTGGATATTCCTGCGCAGGACAGGATTTCTCTTGCCACTAAAATAAGTATAATGTTGGCGTATTTAATTCAATTTCCACCCTGTAAATTGAATCGATTTTTCCACCAATGATTTTTTGAGTTAAATTTAGATGAATTTTCATCAGATCTAGTCTTGGCTGCTTCACAGCAGCCATGACTAGATATGATGAAAAACATCTTAAAAATACTCAGCGGGTTAAAAATTAAACCACACATCTTGACTAAAATGAGTCAAACAATTGCCTAAATATAATTTTCTGTGATAATTTTCATGAAAGTTTAATTTTCAGGCACTTTAATCCTTTACCCAACGAATCGACCGCATCCGTCTGCGTAATATGCAAATTCAGCAGTTGAAAAAATATTATTTTTCAAAAAAGTTCAACAAAACCATATCATGTGACCCCTCGTTGGAACGAGCTTGTCGAGTTCATTCCAACGAGGGGGTCACATGATATGGTTTTGTTGAAATTTTTTGATAAATTTGAAAAAAATGATATTTAAATAATAAATTTTGATATCATCTGCGTTGGGGAAAGGGTTAACCCTTTACCTAGCCACAAACACTCGTGTAATTCAAAAAATTGAAAGAAATTTTTTTTTTAAATATTTAAAAAAACAAAAACACATCGTGTGACACCACCTCCCCCCTCCCATTGGAACGAGCTCATGGGGCTTGTTGCAAATGAGGGGGTCACATGACATGGTTTGTTGAAATTTTCTGAAAATTGAAAAAAACAAAACAATTAAAATAATAAATTCTGATGGCCTGTGCATTGGGTGGAGGGCGTGGAATTTCAGTTTTAAAACTGAATCGATTTGTAGTATCTGTACGAACCCTGTGAATTTTCAAAGCAGCCTGAGCCCAGGACAATAACACTCTACATTTATTATCCTTACAGCATGACTCAATATAACTTCTGGGAAACCGAGCTAAAATGATTCCTTATTTTATTTATCCTTCCTTTCATAAAGACAAGTACAGTGCAGGGAGACCAGATTACTATTGCAATGCCTACATGAAGGATTTGTCACAAAAACACTTGTGATCCATAAGAAAAACATAAGTGCCTTCCACCACAGGCATCGGTTATTAAGTCCTATTTTACAAGTAAAGCAGAACTTGTTTATCATAGAAAACAAGCACTTCCCCACTTCCCAGGGTTCCTATGGGGGAACAAAGCATTGTATGTCAAGTCATTTAGCCTTGAATATTATGTCCCTGCATAATTTTATTTATAGACAAGTTTATTTAGACAAAAAACTGCTCCACACTCCATGATTCCCACAGGGGATTTGGGAGGGAAGATTTTTTTTTTTCTGTGAGTGAGAGATTTTTCTGCCCTGTTTGGGAAAGGGTCCAGGGCCCATGCCATTGGGAAAATTTGCATCATGGGGGCTCCAATTAGTATTTTGTTTTGGAGGGGAAAAACAAAGGAAAAGACAGAAATTTTACATTCGAATTGAGCAGAAAACATTAAATCTGATACCTGAGCAACTGCATGAAAACAAAAAGTAAGTTTTATAATAATAAGCAGTCACATGAAATCATCTTCACACAGTCTCTATTAAACTGTTCTCATACTATTCAAGAAGAACTTGTCATGTACCTTTGAATTAAGCGACTTGGTTGGGCAAGTAATTTAAATTCAGTTTACAATTGGTGTCCTGAACTGGGTGGTCAAAAAGGCAGGCTTTATGACTACATAGTTCAGGGCACCAGTTGGGCATCAAACTTTTTGGATGAGTAGGAATAGAGATTCGGAAATCTGAGGCTGGGAATTGGGAAAAATCATGCACAAATGTCATTGGGAATGGGTCCCAGAAATGGCCCCTGTAGATACCCTAAATAATCCCTGTTGCTTCAAGTGATTCATGAACTGGAAGTTTTCTAACATTCCTCATTGCACTTTCAGTGGAAAAATCACAATTCAGGAATAATCAACTCCTTGTGCTGTACCTGTCATGATTGAATGACACTAACAGTGTCAATAATTTATCTATTTACTTGTGTATTTAGGGCTACTTTTAGAATCTGTGGTTACAGAATGACTGCAGAACATTTAAAAAGTCAAGTGTAGCCGGGTAATGACAATAAATAATAAAAGAGATAATTTTTAAAGAAATTGTGGCAAACACTTGAAAACATGATGTAAACAACCCACATCCGATTCACTATTACATTTGTTAATTATATTTTTTCATTTTTTTTCTTCAAGTTATGCCGTTTGTAATATCAAAACTAAAGTCTACTGAATATTCTTCATTATCAAGCTTCAGCAAAACCAACAGCCAACATCACTAATACAGAAGCAGAAGAGAAATAAATGAAATAGACAGATGCACTGTACAGTACAAAATAACCAAATTACAAGAAGTATTCTCAATCAAGTTTTCAGTTGAACTACATTTTCAGTTTTGTGGGGATTTAAACACCTTTGTCTCATTATTATCAGGTCTGGCATTCTTAAAAATGCAGGAGGGCGAAAAATCGCTCCCCTTGCATGGCCAAGGGGAGCAATTTGCTCTCCTTAAGCTTACAAAAGCTAAAAGTGGCAAAATGAAGTTTTACTAGTCATAAATTCTGCCCAGTGGGCTTTGTACATTTTATTTGGTGTTGCTAACAAGGTAGTCTCTGTGAGACAGCTACACTGCCCCTCACACACCTCCAGGCCCCGCCTGGGCCCAGAGGTGTGGGAGGGCCAGTATGGCTGTGTTACAGAAACCACTAACATAGCAGAGATCTGAAAAGCATAGGCTTGGGAATAGGCTGTTATGGTAATCATTATTTTCTATGGCCAGGAAAGCTAGTTGTTGCCCTCCTTAGTTATTTTAAGGTGAGCAGTAGGCAGGTGAATAAATCGCTCTCCTGAAAATGCCAGGCCAATAATATACTAGCTATGATCTTTTATCAGACTTCTCCTGTCATATGACATCCAAGCCTGGAAATAAGCAGACTCATCTGCAGAATGAGGTCTCTGCTGAGCAGGGTAGCATTACTAAATTTACCCTCTATGAACCTTAATCTGAATCAAGGTCTCCGGCTAAAACAGAAAGACAAACCCAGAGGTTAAACTGTGTGATTCAAGCTTACTGTATGGGATATAATAAGCAAATTCATTCTCTGGGGACCTCATTTTATGAATGAAAGATTGCTTATTTCCAAGCTTGATGACATCCAAGTCATACACATAAGTAGGGATTAATTATAGACTGTAAATCTGATCTTCAAGGAGACTTTCACACAATTTTAAATCTTTCAGAAGAGTGGTGGCTAATTGGTTATGGCACTGGACTTCAAATCAAAAGGTCCGCAGTTCAATCCTCACCAGAGGACACAACTGCATTGTGCTCTTGGGTAAGGCACTTAATCCTGATTGCCCACACGGGCACAGTGGCACTGTGTACTAACCCTTTACCCAACGTAATGGCCAAAACCGGCCAGCGCTATTCTCAAATATCGCCAATTAATTTTTATTATTTTTTCATTTTTGTCTCAAAAACATAGGTTATGACCCCTCATTGGAACGAGCTCGTCTGCTTTTCACGTTAGGTAAAGGGCTAAGGCATACTGCACATGAGATGGTGCACTTGTTTTCAATCAATGCCAAGCCTCCTCAACAATTGCTCGTCACGGCTCAGTTCCCAGTTTCCTCCACACATAAAAATGTCCGACACACTCTGAGTGTCAAAAGTGTCATTAAACCCCAATAAAAAATTAAATCTTTTGGTTAAAAAAAATATGCCAGACTGAGATGTCTGCAATAGCATCTGGGCATATTCTAGTTTGTATATTCAACATTAACCCTTTACCTTACTTTTATAAACTCGTCAGCGCTATTCACAAAAATGCCATTTAAATTTTTTTTTTTAATTTCTTGTCTCAAAAATATAACTAAGCCCCCCCCCCCCTCCCCCCCCCCACACACACACTGAAACATGCTCATGGAGCTCATTCAAGTGAGTGGGTCATAAAGTATGTGTTTGAGACAAAAAAATTTTTTTAAATTTGTTATTCAAGAATGTTTTGCAAGTATTGTCCACTATTTGGGTTGTTAAAAGATTAACCCTGTTTCAATTTTTTAATCAAGTCACGTAATGCCAATGACTGCAAGACAAAGATAACATCCAGTTGTGATTTCATTTCCACAAAATATCTATGGTCATGATGGTTGGTGAAAAGATGTATTGTTATCAAAATATTTTTTTTATTCACGTTTCATCAACCAACATCATCTGAGCAAAAATGCATTTAATATAAATCAAACTCTGAATAACTTTGTGCTTTCATTTCAGGTGTGCAATCTGGCTGTTCAGAAAATACTTTCTGTGGCAGTGGTTTCTGGTCAAGCCTTGGTTGCTTCTGGCAGACAAGACTAGACTTTAAATCACAGCCTTTTAATGTGAATAAAAAAATACTTGAAATTGTTCAGTTCCTCGGAAGTTAAATTAATTTCTGGCACTTTATATTTTCAGTCTGAAAAAGACTCCATGCCGTTAATAATGACTGTCATATTACTTTGTTCATATGTTTTACAATTGACGTAACCTAAACAATCATTCGCAGGTTATTTCCAAGCCTGAATTTGGAAGTTTGAAATGCAAAAGTCTTTGATGTCCTTCAATTCACATTTACATCCTCACAAACTCTCCTAAATTCGAGACTCAACCATATGTTTCACACCATAAGGTGGAGACTATCAGTCTTCCGGGCCCTGTAACGGAATTGACCACTGGACCCCAAATTCTCTTGCTGGTCCCATACATATGACATGTGACTTACCTTAGAAAGATGATAAAATTGAGATAATGGTCAGCAACATCTCAACAATGGCAACATGCAACTGACTACGACAAAATGACGAGCAGTCAATGTTCAGAATTAACCCTTTACCCAACGTAACGGCCAAAACCGGCCAGCGCTATTCTCAAAAATCGCCAATTAATTTTCAAAATATTTTCATTTTTTGTCTCAAAAACATAGGTTATGACCCCTCGTTGGAACGAGCTCGTCGAGCTCGTTCCAACGAGGGGTCATAACCTATGTTTTTGAGACAAAAAATGAAAAAATTTAGTTATTCAAGAATTTTTTTTGCAAGTGTCGTCTGCTTTTCATGTTAGGTAAAGGGTTAATCTTAGAATTAGTCATTTTGAATGTTCATATTCCTGAAGTCTGAATTCATCAGTGAAGTTTGGCAAAATTGTCTTCAACTGTGCTCACATTTGAATTGAGTGGCATGTCATTAACATCTCAACAGAATTTCCACCCAAATAAATAGTAAAAACGATGCATGATCTTGCCAAAGTGTGATTGGGAGTTTTTGTCCTACATTTTTGGCAAAAATAAGGCAAAGACATAAACAGCATGGCTGGTGTAGTAAAAACAGAGAAGGCGGAAAAGCATCAGAACACACTTTTTCCTATCATGTTTTCTAGCGGAACCGGCTAATGGGTTATGATGTAAGCACGTTATTTCCAAGCCTTTAACACAGGCAAGCCTGAAAATACACAATGTCATTTGCAGAATGAGGTCCCCATAGGGGGAATTTGCGGATGTTATCAAATACAGTGGGCAAGAATCCCCCAATTTATCCTCTGGGATCATCTTTTTTTTAGGCCGGAGACCTTGATTCAGACTGAGGTTTACAGAGGGTAAAATGCTAAAACTTTCAACAGGCTCATTCCAATGAGAGGTCACATATGATTTTGTTGTAATTTTTTTAAAAATAAAATTTTTTCAACTGCTGAATTTTGAAATTATGCAGCCCATTCGTTACGTAAAGGGTTAATTGAATAAATAACCTTGTTACCTATGAAGAAATTACACTGACAAATATTGAAATCCCCACATTTATAGACTTCTTTTGCCTCAGCATATCCAATTAAGTATTTAAAGCAACAATAAGCTCCAAATCTGAAAATATGTTGGCAATTTTTACAAAAAGAATTTTGTAATGCAAAAGTACTCGTTTCATATATCATTTCTATCATCACACTTGTATCGATTAAATAAATTAACTTGATTATGAGAATTTTCTAGCTTTATCTATAAAAACTATGTCAATGTTTTGTATCCCGATCTTGTTACCTGATAACTCACAAAATTTCTGATGCAGCATTAAGTACAATGTCATTTTCATGATACATCAAAATTAGCTCTCTCAGAAGGACAAAGCAAAGTTTGTATACACTTGTTTCTATTTATAGCATACAAGTCCAAGAAATCTATCTCAGTTTGTCCCCATTCTGTGGATTTTATTGGAAGTTTAATTGCATTTCATCTGAAACAATATGAAGTTTTTCTTTAGATAATGCCCAGTTATTGTTACGATACAGCCAGTTGTTGTTCATAGCAGTCAAAAATTCAGAATGCAGCTGAGCTGAGGTATCAAAAATTATTTCCACGAGGAGCATATTTTATAACTCACAGTTCTGTTTACTTCTGATCACTTTGGGCAAATTAATTTATATCTTTGCAATGTATATTCTGCAAATTTATCTGCATGAAGATTTTTTAATCATAGATTTAACTCCTTGCATGCTTCTGGCAGATTAGTGATTAACCGATGTTTGGCATTTGCATCTGACATCGGCCGATATTAAGCCATCGGTTGACCATTGGTAGAAGTGTTTGAACATTGGTTTGTGCCGATGGTTACATGGAACACCACAGGATCAAAATTGTTATTTACATTTGATTCATGACCTAATACAAGCAGTAACAAGCTTAGTAAGTTGCCACAATGATTGACAGTAGTGTTGAAATGATTTGTCGATTAAACAACATTTGTAATATCCCACTCCCAGAATAAGTTAGTAAGTTGCACCAACACTGACAGCACCCCACCAGTACTGTGAATTGCTGCTGCATCGTCTGATATCACTGTCAGTTCATTTGTAAACAATCTAGTTACCCAATTCTTCTTTAATCACTGTCAACACAAAGTGGACAATAACAAATGACCAGAAAAGACACTCAACAGCCGATTGTTTTCACAGTCGGAGTATAACTTCAATCTGTTGTGCATGTTACTTATTTATGTAAACAATTTAAAAATAGTGTAGGGCCATTTTGTGCATGGACTTCTGGGAATGGTTATCATTTGTGAAACACATTTTTCCATTCAGGATTTTCTGGCACAAGACGCGTGAATACGAATCTACGAAATTGAGTGAATTGCAGTGTTAGAAGCTATTTGAAAACACAGCCATTATGAATGTATATTCAGTCATTGATTTCTGCTCCACAGCAAAAGCAATCTGAATTACTGTGTACAAAAATGGGACCTGCTTTCGTTTTGACCTGTATACCCACATGGGTTTTGAATCGAAAATTTGAATTAGAACATAAATCAGTAATTAAATAAAGTAAATAAATATATTTTTTAATTGCACTTTGATACATTTTACTCCATTTCATCTTGAAACTAAATTTAAATGGAGGTGGAATTTAAAATAGTATGAGCGTAAGTCACCTATTTATGAATTGATCAAAGATGCTGCACTGTTAACATGTTTCCGCCGAAGTATTTTTATTTTTATACACAAAGTAACTCGCTCTTGAGGTCAACAAACATAAACCTGACTGTACTGTAAAATTAGGGAGACGACTTACATAAGCTTTAAGTTTTCTGTTGAATCCCTCTCTTACACAGTAAGTATTCTGCCTGCCTTCACTTGTTTCATGTATACTACTGTATCTTGTGTTGTTTAGATCTTTTTTTGTTACTCATCTGTTCTTGTGAAGTATATATACTTAACAATTATTCAATAAATATTGTTTAAACTAAAATTAAACCTATTCTATGTGTTCTTGAATCTACTACTCCGGCACTCCCCATCAGCCGATTGTGCACTCAACTAATTGGAAAGCACATGACAGTTGCAAATCCTTTTTGGTCACTATGGCAGATATTCCTACCAAGCCAGAATTTCTCATGCTGCTGAAATATTTTTAATTTGGGCATATTTAAACCAATTTTCACACTGTAAACTGAATGGAATTTTTCACCAATGATTTCTGTTGTTAAATTTAGATGAATTTCTCATCAAATCTAGTCATGGCTGCTTAAGAGCAGCCATGACTAGATCTGATAAAAAATATCTTAAAAACACTCAGCCGGTAAAGAGTTAAGTGATTTCATGTTGCTTCTGACAACCAATACTTTGCAAACAGCAGTTTCTAACAAGATCTTTCACATGCAAGCAAAATCTGAGAATCAGTATTTTTTCAAATTATGTTAACTTATTGTCACTTTAATCTATTATACCGTTTGACAGAACTCGAGAATTTACAGAAAGAATGCTCTTTTTATTACAAAAATATTAGAAAGTGCTTACACCCGTTAATATATAGAGTAAGTTTGAAAGTGGTGAGTCTACGAAACAGTGTTTCCATAAGATTCTTCAAGCAAAATACAAATTGCTTGGTACTATAGTTAACAAACCATTGTATATATTTATTTATTGGCATTTAAAGTAACTTTCAAAAGCTATGACTATCTCATAACCACAACATAGGTATGAAGTCAAGTTAAGCCCCTCGTTTATAAATTTGCTTCTTAATGGGAGGGGAGAGAAGGTGATGGACCCCAAAATTAACTTTCAAAAGGGGTGGGCAGCCAAAGCTATTAAATATATTGTTCTCTTCATTGTCTCAGGGTTCATATACATTTTTTGAGAGACAAATTCCTTAACTTTTCCAAAATGTTTTCCACAACTCGGAAAAAATAATTTCGTTTTCCAGGACTTATCAATGATTTCTTGACCCGTACGAAGCCTGCCTTCTCTCTGAAGTTTCACAAGTTTTCAACATTTTTGTGTCCCAACTCAATAAATCCCATCAGAAGTCATATCACAGGTCTTGTCAAGGGAAAGGTCAAAAATACTGAAATACTTTAATGAAAACAAAATGTTCAATAGTTGTGGAAAACAACACAACTTCATGCTATTAATGTCAAATTTAACAAACTTTTAGTTTTTATTTCATTGAGACACTTATTGAACATGATCGTCTTTTTTTTTTTTACAAAACCTACAACTTAATTTTATTAAGCACATGATTCTATACCTGTTTGATCAAGTACATCATGATAAATTGTACTTTTTGTCAGAAATCAGTACCACGTGTCCCACTAACTTTTTGAACTGGAGAGGTCGCTTTTCCAGCCCAGGAACATGATATTTCATAATTTCATTAAGCAGGATGGCTGCTTAGTGAATGTGTGAGGTAGACCAATCAATATTTTCAACATGCCGCCACAAGGCTGCACGTTGAAAATATTAATTGGTTTACAACCAAATAATAAATATGGACTCTTCCAATTGCTGCCATTGAAAGAACACGGAAGATAATACCTGGGTAGAAAGGGTTTATAGCCGGAATATTTTTCATAATTTTGCCACATGTGAGTTCTGTCCTGTGGCTTTGCATAGGTTTCTAGTCAAGTCTGATCTGCCTGCCAAGGCTTAAAACTAGATACCACTATTTGGTGAACTTGGAATTCAACTGAAAAGTTAACAAAAAATCTGTGGGTTTGGTCATCTCATTTGGAGAGAAAAAAAACTGTCCAGTCAGAATTAGGCTGTTAACTCCTTGATTGCTGCTGGTGGATATTCCTGCCCAGGACATGAAATCTCTTGCCATTAAGATAAGTAAAATTTGAAGATAATTAACCAATTTCCCAATGTGAATTGTATAGACTTTGTGACCGATGTTCTCTGAGTGAAATGTTCATGAATTTTTCATCAAATCTAGTCATGGCTACTATAGAGCAGCCATGACTACATTTCATGAAATATAGTTTAAAATTACTCAGCGGGTTATGAGTTAAGGGTCATCTGGATATTTCTTAATAAACTAACCCTGTTAATTGCAAAAAAACTGTCAAACACCAAACCATTTTCCATAACTTTTGAGAAAATTTGTCCTATTAACAGCATGTAAGTAAATTCCTGTTATTCGAAGAAAAAGTAGTTATTTATTTATTGGTGTTAACGGTCACATACTTCTGCACAATCGTGACAGCAACATGGAGGTAAAGTCCAAGTCCAGCCAATCATTTGTACCCATGTTACCCATTTTAAAGGACTTCCACTTCAGGCATTGGTGAATGGGTCCTATTTTACCAATAAAACAGAACTTGTTTACCACAGTAAACAAGCACTGCTTCACTTCCGGGGTTACTATGAGGAGAAAAAGTACTGTAATTTTTTGGAAACTTCTACCGAAAGCCCCACATTCACAAGCTTTTAAAGAACCGTTTGGTGAAATTATTTTCAAAAGAAGTATTTCAGCTCTCTATATCTTTTTTAGCAAGCACCTTGGGCTATGGCAAAGATATAACAAAATCAATAATTCATTTATCACAAAGTTCCATTAGCCTGTTAAAAAAAATACTTTTTTCTCAG
The DNA here is from genome assembly GCA_031216915.1 of Pictodentalium vernedei. NCBI lineage: Eukaryota > Metazoa > Mollusca > Scaphopoda > Dentaliida > Dentaliidae > Pictodentalium > Pictodentalium vernedei. Next base: position 348,649,776 of record CM062290.1, read on the forward strand.
GCACCTCCCTCGTCATTGAAAATCTGCCCGAACATTTTTTTACATGAAAATCTCTTCACTGATACTAGTTTTTAGGACTAAACATTTGACAAATGATATTTTGTTTGACAGAGCTGTGGATATTTTGTTTGACAGAGCTCACAGCTCTGTCAAACAAGATATAGTTAGTTGAATTTGCAACTGCAGCATGGGGAATTTCCACTGCTATAAACATTGGTTTTTCAACAGAATAGATTATGGAGTTGAATAAATAGTTCCAATTATTTTGTGGATTAATGAAAAAAATAAAAAGCCTGCCTCCCTCCCTCATCATAAAATTGAGGAAAAATTGCTTGAGAAAGAATTTTCAACAGGATTTGTAATGGAAGTGACCGTAAATTTTCAGTAACAGGGAGAGGAGACTGAGGAAATATGGCTGTCAATAACCAATCAGGCCCTGATTACAACTTATACAGGGTGATCAGGTACTAAGTATCTCTCAAGGTAGAAGTACACTCATGTGTTCAATCACAGGCACATCAAACACATTAAAATTAACCAACTTCACCTAATAAACCACTGGGGAGCAGTCAGTGATGTTTGCTGAAACTTGTTTTGACAACCAACTACCAACAGATTAACCCATACAAGCTTGATTTGACTCTGGCCAATTTTTGTTACTTCAGAACATCTGCCCCTCACTACAGCTTTTGTGTTCATTTGCTGGTTGAATTCAAAGGTCCCTGGCAGTGGTTTCTCATCACGTTTTGGCTGCCGACGGTTAAAACTAGAAGTCCTGTCATGAAATGTGCGCAAATAGCGCATTAATCTGCATGTTATAATCATAGTAAGGTGGTCATATGGCCCGCGCACGAGCAATGTTTCAGCCAATGGACCTCCTGGTCGCCATTGGCAGAAACATTGCTTGCGCTTGCTATGCGTAACCACAATAATCAGCCGTGCTTTGAATGCCATTCGATATTGAAATTGCGCACAATTCCTACACGCAATTAAGCCTAGTTAAGCGCACAGTTCGTGACAGGACTTCTAGTTTTATCTGTATACAGGCAGCCAAAACGTGACAAGAAGCACTGTAAATCCATAAGGCAAAGCTTGTTATGTGCAGCAAAAACTGTGGAGAATTGTGAGGCCTTTATCAGGTTAAGTATTTCTTTTGTGGCATTTCATTCATAAGAGGGACAGCATACCAAATCATTTATTTGCATAACACAGTCTGTCTAGTGATTATACTTGTTATATATCACGACCCGAGTGACAGAATAAATCACCCTAAACATATTAATATGTAATTCAATCAAATTGAGAATACCTCTTAAGCATACAAATAACTCAAAAACACAAGACACATGCAAGTCAGGCTTTTATGCGAAACATGAGATGAAGCCTGCTTACATATTTTGTTGCATCAAATAGGCTGCATCTATCCCTGGGGGTGGTGGTAAGGTCTCAGAAGATGGTTTTATAACCCAGGGAAAATGCTCTCCAGTCGGGAAAAACGGTGGGTTCTGATCAAATGGCACAGCTTGAATAAAAAGGATGAAAAAATATATTTAAATATGTGAATTAATGCAATATACAACTCTATGCAAAAGAAACAGACTACTTCATTTTTAATTGTCTAAATAAATCTACCTGTGATAATAAGAAATTAGTGTTGTTTCATTAAACATCAAAATCATTATATGTTCCAATAACAGTAAAATTCTCAATATCTGATTGGATGAGAGCTGGCGAAGTTTCTTTTATGTTTATGGTTCCAGTAGCAAATGTTACCTCCTGACATCACGACATGAAATATTTGAAATGACGTCGCCCGTTTCATAATTGTTTCATCAATGGAGTGACTAACAAGCAACTTTTCTGCATTTTTCACACGTATAGCAGACACTGTTCCGATTGAAATGTTGTTTAAATTACAAACAAAATTTATGATTTCAACTAAGATGGAATGAGTTTGATTTATTGATTATTTTTTCACTGCTGTAATGGGGAACACGAGAGGTTTATTTACTAAACTTGTGATCAGTCTTTCGATTTTGAGGTGCATCATTGCGCTTGCCTGCCATCACGTAAGCAATTTTGAAAAGCTCTGTGCCACTAATGCCGCACCTTGGCAAAAAGAAGCATGCTATATGATCAACTGTTTTAATGTTCGAATTACAAAAATCAACCAGTGAGGATGTCGACGATTCCTCGGAGTCTGATACTAGGTCAAATTGTTCCGGCTCCGATTCCTAAAGTGATTGACAATTACATATTATTCTAGTTACTGTTCCCGGTTCTGGTTTTTCTTATTCAAACTGTGTATTCTACTTTCGATTCTGTGCGTGTTGCCATGCATTTGAGTTTAGTTTACAGATTTTTTTTTTTAAAAGAATGTTCGAAATAATGAAATGTATTGTATGTGATCTTTATTTTAATGTTATGACCCAATAAACGTGACTTAACGTCACTATGAAAACGGGTATGTTTTTTAATAGAATACAGCATGTGTATGATAGATCGTCTGTACTATCATACACATGCAGTATTCTATTAAAACATCGCCGTTACTGTAACTTTTTCACAATAGCTGAGCATTTCGTAAGTCAGGAAAATGGCGGTTGAAAATTAGAAATGGCCCGTGCCACACTTGGCGCACCTGCATTTTACAAAATCAAAAGACTACTTGTGATCATTGAAAGTTGCTTTGAACAAGGCAACTGTTAATGATTACAAGTTCAGTAAATAAGCCTCTCGTGTTTCATGATGTTGGTTTTGGGCTGTGGGTAGGATCATATTGGAACATATATGTTATTGTGATAAATTGATGGCAACATGGTCTGAGGTTTGTGGCTCAGAGCGTATGTTCAACCTTGACGCTTCGCATCTTGTTTGAACATAAGCACCAAGCCGCAAACCTCAGACCATGTTACCGTCAATTCATTACAATAACTTATAATGTTCACTTGAACTTATTAAAACTCTTCAAATACTTTCTCATAATTTTTCTTTTGACATTACATACTACATGTTCTTCAAATATAATTTTCCGAGTGAACTTTACTACACACTATACACATCAACAACTATAATGGGATAGTAACATAAATGAAGTTCATCCCAAAATATATCTGCTGCTTCCACACTTTTCAAAATCAGAGTTCATGCACGTTTTTGAGAATAAAATTCCTTGACTTTTCCATAACTTTTCCAAAACTTTCTACCCAATTTCCTTGATCTTTCCCTCTTTTTTTCAGGATTTTAAAACATGTTTTTTGGTGTTTTTTGGGGTTTTTTTTTTTGGGGGGGGGGGGGGGGGGGGAATGGAGTACTACATGGTTAGCACAAAGAATTTCAATATGACTTTTCCAGTCTACAGCAAAAATCCCTTTTCCAGGATTCCATGACCTGCATGAATCTTGACTTGATGCTGTATAAGAACCTCACAGAGCTTGTTGATTTATTTATTTATTTATTGGTGCTTAAGGTCACATACTTCTACAAAATGGCTAATCGTGACCACAACATGGAGATGAAGTCAAGTTCTGCCAATCGTTTATACCCTCTGCCCCATTTTGGAGGACTTCCACCCCAAGCATTGGTGACTGGGTCCTATTTACCAGTAAAACAGAGCTTGTTTACCACAGTAAACAAACACTGCTTCATTTCCCGGGGCTCTCACAGGGACAGAGCTTGTTTCAATGAAGGGATCATAAAATGTATTTCTAGGGACAAAAAGTAAAACTGTAAAATTATTTATTTATGAGATTTTAGTGTGAGATAAAAAAAAAAAAATAAAACCCCATTCCTTCAAAGAAAAATGATAAACCAATTTTGATTTTTTAAATCTGGTCTTAAAATGGGGTTCTGATGAGGCTCAAAGACTGAATTATCACACCTTAGGAAATGATTTTTTCTGAGCTAAATTTGATAATAGTGTGTGGAGTTGCACAATGACATGAAGAACTAAATCAAATCTATCCAGGGGTAAACCAAAAGAAATGAGAATGTGCATGTGTGTATTTCTGTGCGCGTATGTGAAGGTGAAGAAAGCACAGGCTCCAAGCCTGGAAATAAGTAGACTGTCATCTGCAGAATGAGGTCTCCAGAGGGTGAATTACCAAATTTACCCTCTGTGAAACTCTACCTAAATCAAGGTTTCAGATCTAAACAGACAGAGGTACAGAGGATTAATTGGGGGATTTTAGCCCACTGTATAGGATACCATCAGCAAATTCACCCTCTGGGGACCTCATTCAGCAAATGTCAGATTGCTTATTTCCAGGCTCGACAGCTGCCTCAAAGCTGTTAGTGTTTCACAGAATAAACATTTCAGAAAAATGGAGTTCCATCAATATGTCAATATTTTAAGTATTAACACTTTTTCGTGAATTGCTTTCATGCCTGCCAGCAAACTATTGACACCAGGGTTATAAGTCATTATTCGGTCCATTGTAACATGTACTCCATTTATTTCAATTATTTATTGGCATTTAATCCTTAGCGTCTAATTGTGACATTGGTTTGTTTGTTTGTTTGTTGGTGGTTAACGTCACATATTTATGCACCATGGCTAATCGTGACACAACATGGAGATGAAGTCAAGTTTAGTCAATCGCTGATCAACATGTTGCCCATTTTAGAGGACTTTCACCCCAAGCATTGGTGACTGGGTCCTATTTTACTAGTAAAGCGGAACTGGTTTACCACAGTAAACAAGTGCTGCTTACTTCCCGGGGTTCCCACGGGGAGAGACATTGGTTAATTGATTTATTGGTGTTTACGTTCACATACTTCTAAACAATGGCTAATCGTAACCACAACATGGAGATAAAGTCAAGTTTAATCAACCGTTCATACCCATGTTGCCTATTTTAGAGGACTTCCACCTCAAGCATTGGTGATCAAATCCTGTTTTACCTGTAAAACACGAGCTTGACCACAGTAAACAAGCACTGTTCCACTATGAAGCAGCCATGACTAGATTTCTAGATTTGATGAAAAATTCTACTAAATTTTACTCCAGAAATCATTGGTCAAGCAGTCTATTCAAATTAAGGGAAGAATTTTGTTAAATGTGCCCAAATTATACTTATTGCAAAGGCAAGAGATTTCAAGTTCTGGGCAGGAATATCTGCCAGCAGCATGGAAGGAGTTGAGGGTTAAAGTAATTTTCAGCATCTATGGTGTTATATCAGGACTGAAACGAGAATAAAATCTGAAGTTCAGCAAATTGTCTATACCTATGCTGCTGTCTTCAGAGATCAGAGAAAGTCCACAGACAGTTTAGAATGTCATGATCAGAGTAAACTTGCAACTCATGAAAGTATCATTTGTAAGGAAGGGATCATTATTCTCATATTGTGACTTCTGACTTGTCATCATGAGAAATCGTATACCATGACTGCTGTGTGTATTTAACATTATCCAATACAGGCATTGAAAAAAATGTTAGAACCACAAGTGAAATTTAGCCTAAAGAAATTAGGAAAGCATCTAATTGGTTGTTACCTATTCCCATTGATGATGAAGGGATTTGCATAAGGCCTAAAAAAAAAAGACTTAAGTTAAAAATCTGTTTCTCAGGTCCTCCCACATGGTCCTTTAGGCTGCTGCATGCTCTCTTTTCATAACCAATGCAAATTTAAAACAAAAATATTTTACCCAAGTAATAAAATTGATAAATTTGTCCCTTGAGTGCTGCAAGGCTTTGCAAAGCTTCAGCATTGCAAAGCCTTGCAGCACTCAAGGGTCGAAATACACCACCCATGCTATTCGGTAGATTATGAGGCCTAAAACATGAAACAAACCAAGAACATGAACTTTTGATGTCAAAGAAATCATTAAAAAAAAAACCCCGCCCACCCACATGTAATTTTACAAAAAATGGCCAGAAAAACAGATGATCTACTTTGTGAGCCTAAACAGATATTTTTGTTCAAAAATCTAAACTTCATTTAATTAAGTCAAGTTAAATTGTGGTAGAAACACACAACACAGTAATCAATGAACCTTGTTGGAAGTTTTTTCCTTTGTTTGTCACTTATGAAACACCCAAAAAACACCAACTCAGGTCGTTAATTCCTTTCCATTCTCCCTACTCCAGGCCTCTTATGTTGTCTTATTTCTGAATGGAATCCTCCATTTTCACTTCGAACTGCTGTTAGTGTGAAAGTACATCATAATATAAGAGGTGGTTCAGCACAGTCTCCAATCATCAAATAGAGAAAGAACTCCCTTTTTAACATCAATAATCTATTTTAACATCCCTACAGACTTGGGCAATTCCTAGCCTTTCCATTACACCACAATCTTAAGTTTAGTGCAGGGGAAGTGATTTCTAGTCAATTAACTTTCTATATTCTTTCATGTGATAAGGAGCAGTTGAGTGTCTGTGTTTGTGAGAGTGTGTCAGAAATGCCTTTGTGTAATCTTACTTGAAATGGAAAGAAAGGGAATGATATTTTCAACATTTGTTGGAAATTCTGCTGTAAAGAATGAGGGCTCAAATCATGGTAACATATAAATGCACTAAAAGTTTGTTTTTGTTTTTTTTAAAATTCTTTTTAAAAATTTCAAGTTACATTTAACCATTTACCAATCACTGAACTCAATCAAATGAAGGGTCATAAGCTGTTATTGAGGTAAATAATGATTTTTTATTTCTCTGTGGCATCTGCTTCTCATGTAAGGTAAAGGTTTAACCCTTTGGGACTTTAATTATCCTGACATTCAAACATCACTGGGAATTCAGTTTCTTCACCGTTTTGCTGCCACGTCATACGTCGTTAAGTACCAATAAAAAGACATTTTTCACATCAGTGATTAACTGGTTGAGGGCTAGAATATTTTTGGTGGAATGAATTTGTTATTCAAAACTTTATTACAAATTATTGGAGAGGGCACTCTCCAATAATTTGTAATAAACAAATTTATATAAACAAAATAATGTGTGACTGAATATGAAATATAAGCAAGGAAAGTGTTGGCTTTTGCTCTGGTATCCTCATTTTCTGAAAGCCCTGATAATGGCTTCTAGTGCTCAATCAGTTAAGAATTCTTCACAACAGGATTATTTTAGTATTTTAAGCTGTGATAACATTTGGCTCAACAGTTGTCATTGGGCACTATTCGGGAGAAAATAGGAACTGAGGTTAAAACTCTAAAAAATCAAAAAAATAATAACAAAACAAAGGACCACAAAGTATGAACGCGCTGTTTGATTTCGTATGTCATAAGACGTACAAAAGTATCAAAGGTTTAAATAACTCTTCTCAGATTTCAGATGTATCATTCGTGACAAACTTGAAAGATATGATTATAAAATTATCATCAGAATACAATTTGTTAAAACTCCAATCTCAAAAAGATAGTAAAGAAAGCCATATGGATCTGAAAGTAACTTGCAATGGTAAACACTTTAATTTTCAACAAACATTGCACAAAATGTTTTTTCATAATTTCAGTGTCTTTTTCAAAATCAAAACAAATATTTTTTTCATGACAGGCAATATGAAGCGTAAAAGATTTTTGAATTTTACCTGGAGTACTGGCAGGTGATCTGTGCTGCTGACTAGGCTGTGCTAAGGATGCAAGTTTCATACCTTGTGACATCTGACCTGCTAATTCAATAAACAGAAAAAAAACTTTTAGGCAAAAAAAAAAATAGTTTTGATTCGCAGAGAATTTTTTATTTTTTCAAATCAGTGAGGGAGGTAGGATTTTATTTTTACTTTTTATTACCGACTATGAATTAAAAGGAACATAGCCATAGCGATCCAGCCCAGAGTGTCATATGTTTTATATAGTTCAACGATCTGAATGTAGCGGCCACCCCACATATCGGGGTAGATGCTACAATCAGATAGCTTATTTATTTATTTATTTATTTATTTATTAAGGTTTAACGACACTGTAACATCCAAGGTCATATTGTGTCGGTGACAGTTTTACGGACGGGTGGATGAAGCTGGAGTACTCTGAGAAAACTACAAAGAAACGACGAGCAGCTGCCAGCTCCCCAACATCGTAACTCCGCACTGCAGCACAGGCAGGGTTAGATTGGCTGAAGACATGTGCACCATCGACGTGCATTACACCTTAGTACACAGCATCATCGTGTCCCCATGTGGACACTCAGGGTTAAGTGCCTTGCCCAAGGACACAACATGGGAGTCAGAATCGATCGCTCAGACGGTCACCAATCCAAGGACTAACCGGGCTTGATGTTGCTTAACTTCGGTGATCTGACGAGAACCGCTTACCACAACGCCACCGCACCCCGCCCCCCCCCCCCCCCCCCCCCCCCCCCCCCATTCAGATAGCTTAACTACTGTTATATAGAGATGCATTTTTGTTTTTCAATACTAAAATGAGAAGCAATAGACTTATAATATTGTACAAAGAACTGATAAAATCTCTTGAATGAGGATGTCATTCAATGCATGTATACTAACAGTTAATCCCAGACGGCGACATTTTCACTCCAAGGCTTGTATACACAAATGCACTTTTTTTTTCAGTTCAATTTAACGACTTTGTATTTTCGGAAACTCTGGAATTTTTTACTCAAACTTTTTCACAGAAGTCAGTTCCACTGTATCTGCTGTTTGTTTCTGGTTATTTTACAAGATAAGCCATTAGTGAAACCAACTTCCCAGTAAACAGATTCATGCTTCTAAGCTCTATATCACATGGAAATCGATCCCAAAATTTGCCACTTTATGCAATCATGTTTCCTATTTTCATGGCACAACCAGTGATATTTGAAAATGCCAATAAAATGTACCAATGTGCACAAAAAATAATCAATGTGGCAGTTTCCGAGAATCAAAAAGTAATTTTGTTTTTGGCCTTAACTCTTTGCTGGCGGATATTCCTGCCCAGCACAGGGTTTCTCTTGTCTCTGAAATAAGTATAATTTGTGCATATTTAATCATATTGTCTCCCTGTAAATGGAATGAATTTTTTCACCAATGATTTCTTTTATTACATTTGGATTAATTTTTCATCAAATCTAGTCATGGCTGCTTTAAAGCAGCCATGACTAGATTTGATGAAAAATATCAAGAAAATACTCAGCGGGTTAAGAGTTAATAACTTAAATCTCTCCTAAAAGATGTATACATTTCCTTAACTTTAGGAAATCATCTTCTCTGGCAATATGACCAATTAAACAATAACATGATTTTGGAGGGCATTATGGTTCGTGAGCGGCCCTGCATCGATGTTGAACAGCCCGAGGGGTTTATTAAAGGCCCGAGACGAAGTCGAGGGCCGTTAATAAGCCCAAGGGCTGTTCAACATCGATGCAGGGCCGCTCACGAACCATTATGCCCGACAACAATCATGTTATTACTATTATTACCACTACGTAATTTGTAATTTTACACATTTCCAAAATGATATCCCAGCAATCAAAAGACACAAAATTTAATAAAACAGAAACATTTTATTTGGGACCACGTAACTCAAAGAACGTTTTGAAAATGTTTTGATGATGTCAGTCACTTAGGAACACCATAATAGTAATTAATAGTGCAGTTATTCAAAGTTGCACCAGCCATCACAGCCGCAACATGGCGAAAGCATCAACTTTTCCTTGCGAGTTCTCGCCTCATTTCTAAATTTTCAATTCTAAAAGACGTTACGTGACAAGAGGGCCGATAATGAATTTTGTTTTCCATTAGCGGCCCTCCTATCACGTGACTACCGAGCAATAGAGGATATGATTGCCCGTTAAATCGACATTAATGCAGTAGGAAACGCCCTGCAAAGTGGTAATAATCAAAAATAAACAATGATGGAGGCATGAAATAATAGCAGAATTAAGCAGAAGGTTAAATGTAGACATTTTTATCAATTTATTTATTTATTTATTTATTGGTTAAGATCATTTTCAACATCTGTGGTTACATCATGACCGCAACATAGGTATGAAATCAAGTTTAGCTAATAGTTGATACCTATGCTACCTATCTTAGAGGACTTCCTCTACAAGTACTATTTTACCAGTGAAGCAAAACTTGTTTACCACAGTAAACAAGCACTGCATCTCTTCCCAGGTTCCCACAGGGTACATTTTTATTAAAACGGTTTTCTTTCTCTTGAAACACAAGCCATAAAGATGGTTCTTGGAAAGCTCTTTACAAGAACCTTTCAATATGTGATGTTAGGCAGTGATGCTATCAGTGATGGAAAACAAAGAAATTACTTTAACTTTTAAGGGCTGGACAATTCCCATATAACAAACAGTTATTTTGAGGAAAGAGCAGCTTTTTAGTCAATACAGGCAGCAAAGATGTAGGGTTCCAGCAGGCAAGAACTGATAAAATTCAAGGCTATTCAATGATGTTAAACTATATAGTTATGATGATACGCTCCGTCAGCATCTTCTTGAATGTATGTTACAAAGTACTTGTTGTCCAACCACAATAAAGACTAATGATGGCCAACAGCTCCCATCGATTGGTCCCAAGAAAAGACCTGTGGGACAGGGATTCCAATCAAAGTAAAATGACAGGCTGGAATTGAATTGCAGGCCTGTGAAATATTAAACTGTATGCAGTGAATGGAATAAAAAGACCCTGAACCCTTTCTTGTATATTACTACACTACTAACTCAACAAGATGTGCACATCGGACATGCAGGCATTGAGTGGTGGTGGCAATCTGAGACTGTTGCATGTCCATAACCCGGTTATCAATTATATCCCGGTTGTCAAATCTGGAACCTTTGATCAACAATCTACAACTGAGCGACTGCGCTCCCTAGGCCAGTTTTTGAACTCGCTTGAGATGTTATTGCAAAAGACCTGTATGATAAATATTAGTCAAAATTGAACAATGTTAGTTCAAACTATTGCACTTACAAGCTCAAAATTTGTAAAATTTTACTAATTCCGGTCCATAACTCTGTAATGACAAATCGGGCCAGGCCAGTTTTCGAACTCACTTGAGATATTATTGCAAAAGACCTGTATGGCAAATATTAGTCAAATCGGGTAACGTTTGTTCAAGTTACTGTGCTAAAAGTGTGAGGATGCCCATCCGCATGCACACCGACTGTCGCCAAACCATAGGTCTCGGGTTGTTAACACAACTCGATCAAAAACATACCATGAATTGTCCTTTATTGTTCATTTGTTAACCTATTACCTAATGAATCTGCCAAATCCACATGTAATATACAACCTGGAGAGTTGAAATGGAATATTTACAAAAATTTCAACAAGACCATATCATGTGACCTCCATCTTGGAATGAGCTTGTTCAGCTCATTCCAATGAGGGTTCACATGAAATGTTTTTGTTTTTTTTATTTTTGAAAAAAGATCATAAAAATAAATTTTGATATGGAGAGCATTTTGTAAAGGGCTAATGTATATCAGTTTCAGCAGCTATGTGTATACTGTGAGTGGGACAGAAATATAAAATCAAGCTTAGCAAATCATTTATAGCAATGCTGACCTCTTATGGGGTCTCACACCTCAAACACTGGTCCTATTTAATCAATAAAACATAACTTGTTTACAATCAGGTACTATTGCACTTTCCAGGGTTCTCACAGGAAGTGTAAATTATAATACACAAGCACTGTAATTAACTACATTAACTGGCATATAGTACTGAGAATGCAAAAGCAGTCTTGTTCTTGATCAAGTTGCTAACTGGTTGATTCACTTCCACAAGCAGCTGGAGATTTAAAAAAAAATATTCTAAAAACCCAGACCATATCGAGAAAAAGAAACAAAAAGTTAAAAAATTTATAGTAATTTATATATTTTTTATACTTACCAATGACCCAGACATAGCTGGTGCTAACTCTTAAAATATAGGGCCAAACACAAATTTTGCCCCCCAATCCCCAAAATTTGCATCTAAAACTAAAGAAAACATGTCCTGAAAGGCCCTCCACACTTCGCCCCCACTGCGCATGCGCAGTGTCAAGGACGTTCCGAAATTGGCGCCATTAATCATTCTAATAACCAGTGCCTGGTAAGCGCTATGTACTCAGCGGGGAGGCAAGAGTTCCCAACTCCTGGGAGGGCCATCCCCGTCTGGGTCATTGGTAAGTATAAAAAATATATAAATTACTATAAATTTTTTAACATTTTTATACTGTACCAATGACCCAGACATAGCTGAATAGTAAAAAGGCTGGAGGCCCAAGGACATAGAGCAAAATGGAATACGCTCAATAAAATAAAATAGAGTCATCCCCTGTAGGGAAAAAGAAGTAATAGGCCTTACATGTATCTTTCTTATTTATGATAAATTAGAAAGATACAACACCTTCCAAAATTGAGCTTCATACATCCATGTACTCTATTAATATCCAATATAATCCTTATACTAATAATTTTTAAAGTAAGCCAATAAATAAGTAAGTCTAGAGAATAGAGACTCTTATACTCCTAAAAGTGTCTGAGGATTGCATAATCATGTCCGTTGACATATGCAATATTCAAAAGCTATACTTTAAAAACTAAGACTTGAATGAATTTTAAAAACCTAAACTTCTCAGTAAACAACCATCCCAATAACAGCTCAGAATTACTAACTCCGGAGGAGGTATCCCCTTGTTTTCATAGTAAAACAGGTGACCCAAGGGAACACCCCCCCCCCCCCCCCCCCTTTTTCTTGCCCTGGGTCAAATAGCCCAGAGCGAAGAGGGCAGCCGAACGGAGACACTGCCGAAACAGACAGCCTACCTAGCTATAGTAGCAACTGTTAAGTGAATGACATTCTGAGCAGTAGATAATAGACCTAACAATAGAGGCCTCCAGAAATGGACTCGATATTTCTGAGATAAAATTCATGAATGTGGATGGCTGAGCGCAATGAGCGGCCTTCAAAAATCTATAATAGCGACACTATTAATGTAAGCCCAAGAAGTAGAAGAACTCTTACTTCATGAGCCGAAATCTTAAGCACAACTGCTAAGTCAATGATATACTATAAGCAGTACCGATAGTTAATAAAATCCATTAACAAAAAAAATGGAGCGTAACGTCCTTCTACTAGACATTAAAGACAGAAGAAGCTTACGCCCATAGTAATAAACAGAAATCTGTTTATAAATACATAAACTGTACCCGGAAAGAGTAAAGGCCTATGCCCATACGAAGACGGAAGGACCTTAAAATAATAGGTTCCGGATAATAGGAGCCTAACTCTTAAGCAACAATCCAACCTAAATAGTAACGGAAGTATTGATTCCGAAACTATGAAAGTGAAAATCATCCATCGATAGTGCATGAAACTCACTGACTCTACAGTAAAAGAGAAACCAACAGAATTACTGTCTAAAAGGTCAGAATTTGAAAACTACTGTTTCCAGAGGCTCAAATGATTACTTAGCTAAATAAGAACCGAAGTTAAAATCCGTATAGGAATTTAATCTAAAGATTCTAAGTCTATTTATCAAAAAGTTACTAACTGACTTAGATAAAGAGACAAAAGACTCAATTGTAAACTATCGTAGAGTGCATAGGTATGAGGTAACATAAACCTATAACCTAAATAATAACAGGCTGCAGTAGGTCTTGTGAAACAAGTATACTAAAAAATAGCAATGAGTAGTATGGAGGGATCAACAATATGAACATAATGATCCCTACACCACGACGGAAGAGCCTCCACTTTAGCCGCATAGAATAGCGAAGAAGAGGATCTCCTATAGTAAGAAATCGCGTCCAAAGCTCGTCCAGTACAGTGCTTACAATGCAATACGGACCACACAACGGAATACATGAAGGTTGCGACCTTGCAGGTTGTGATAAAGATGACACGATTTACCCAGTGAAAAAGATCCTCACATAGAGGAAGATTTCACGTTAAGACCCACAGTAGACAAGAGAGAAAATTACTCATGATCTCTGTGAAGATAGAGATGCTATCAACAGAAATGTATTGTGGTTGTTTATCTTAGCAATACCTGCTAAAACAACAGCGCCGGAGGATACGCGTATCCTATCATTCCGTCCTATAGATCAATAGAGCGTTAAGAATATTAGCTCAGAGATCTGGACAAGCCAACACATACGTCTGCAATTGATTAGCAAGCTGTGTCATAAATAAATCATCATTGGGCGCTCCCATAGATAGCAAACCTGATTGAATACTTGTTTGTTGAGAGTCCATTCTGACAGCAACAAGCGACCCGTAAGAGAACGGGAGTCCGATAAAACAATCAGACGACCCGGAATATGACGGACCAAAACTGAACTTGGTGTACTATAACCAACAGATGGATTCTTTCCATTAAATTGAATAACGGAAACGAAAGAGTGCCTTCCTGGTTCTGGAGATACGCCACTAGTGTCGAATTAAAGGACAGGAATTTGGGCATGCGTTTCTGAATAATGTTCATGCAATGACATAAAGCAAGCCTAAAAAACATTATTCCGCGGAAGAAAACTGATTGCTAAAAGACTGCGGAACCCAAAGACCCTGGCACTTCGAATCCGTAGGGATCAGTATTATATCCCAATCTGTTTTGACTGGCAACCGTCATAACAGCCACACTCGGGTCCGGCAACTGCGGCGGCACTCTCTGAGTCAACCACCGAATGTTTGCCCCAGTCTGAATCTCTTGTAACACTAGATAGACAAGAGAACGTGTAAATCGAGCAATTCATGGATTGCCGAAAAGTTGCCGTCGAAGAGAAGCTCCTCCGAGAACGAAGCGACTCTGAGAGAGTTCTTAACCTTACTATCCACGCGAGTGGATGTAGCTAGGGCTGCGTCACGTCTAACTAACTCCAATCAGCCACTGAAGGGCGGAGTTATACGTGAACAAACTACTGCCCTCAAAAGAAATTACATTGAGAATAATATCACGTAAATCTTTTCTTGAAGACGTAATGATAACGCCTCAGTAAGTCGGATTACGTATAATAAAGCGTCTAAGTTAAGTCTACTATACATAATGTCGTTCCCAACATTGAAATTGGAAAAGACATAAACGGCGAAAAAGAATATATGCAGTTTTTAATCACACCGTCAAGACGCATATGAACTCTCGGTATGCCCTGCTCTGTCAAAATAAACTATTTGTATAAATGATAAAATGGCAGAAATGAGCAACGCGGACAAGAAACTAAACTATCATGCTTAGTAGCAGGCTTGTATATATATATATATAGCGTCAAAAAATAAAACACATGTTGTAATGACAATATTGGACTGCGTCGGTAAGTCAGGGACAATGTCCCCGAACCAATCGAAAAATCCGAGTCCAATGACGCTATAAGTCTCTTATCCAAGATCGCAGCAATGAAGTCCGAAATAATAATCACTGGAAGATAATGCCAGAAGATATGAAAGGCATCTTCCGATACTACTAAAGGGAAAACTCGAAATCTTTCAAATCCCTTTCGCCATCCTGTCGGACCCTATAAAGCGTTCGGTCGTCCATACCTGATGCAACCGCGGACCGCACCGACCCAGCGCCGTCGGATAATTCCTGATTCGACCAAGAAACTATCAATTGCTGGGATGCTGCGAAACAACTGTGCTAACTCGGATAGCACGTCCGTCACTGAGGCCTGAGGAGAAGCGGTCTTACGATGCATTGCCGCTGGAAGCTCCGTGATCGTTACCCCGTGCATACTACCAATATGCGAGCGAACGGAGTGTATAGGCCTCGTGTCCCTTGGCTACCGGATGGCGCGACCTATTCGCCGTGGAATCACTGAATGCCGAAACTGATCGGATACTCGAGGTCACGTAGCCAATGTGCGGTCGTGTGCCCTGCTGTGAGGATGAGGAAGCATTAAAGACAGTCTCTCGGACTGTCAATATAACGGAGCGTCCCGACCAACGGACATATGCTCCGAATGTAAAATATCTGAACCACAACATGCGGTCCCCTATGTTGTCGGGCGAGAGAGGGACCTCTCTCGCTCACAGCCCGGACGGACCTGGACCAGCCAGGAACCGGACTAACAGGCTTCCTCCGATCTGTCCTCAATCTGCCGTCACTGGGTGAGTACTAAAGTAATTAAAGTGCTCGCATCACCCAAATCTCCTTCCTAGACCGCAACGGACGAACCCGGCAGCCGAACCATTCGATGAATATACCCTACACCGGGTGAGCTAGCGAATGTCACTCCGTAGGCGATAGACATATTCCATGAGCACTTATTGCCGCTAACTCTTCATTAACTATGACGACAGAGGCACACTTTTGAAAGACATCTCCATAACTCTTCGAACAAGAAACCAGAAATGCTTGGTTAGCAAGCATAAAATAATAATATATATAGCGTCGTTCAATAATTCAAAAGTTTGTGTGACATTATTGGACTATGTCGGAACTGAGGGACGATGTCCCTGAACCGAACCAAAAATTTCTAAGTCCACCGACGCTATCAGTTTCTTATCCGGCATCGCAGCATTCTGGTCCGACGAAAGAAGCTGTAGAAGACCAAGTCAGATGACATACACAACAGCATATGTTGTTCCGAAAGGGAAAGCTCGAAATCCTCCGAATCCCTTTCGGTATCCCGTCGGACCGGATGAAACTTTCGGACGTCCGTACCCGCTTCCGCGGAGCGTCCCGACCCAGCATCGTCGGATAAAATATATGCGACAAATTCAGTTGATGCTGGGATGCTGCGATAAACTGTGCTATTAAGGAAAGCACGTCCGTTCCCGAGGCCTGTGCAGTAGCGGTCTTACGATGCGTTGCCGCCGGAAGCTCCGTGTACGTTGACTCCCGCACACTTCCTATGCGAACGTCCGGAGTCTGCAGGCCTCGTGTCCCTGGCTACCGGATGGTGTGACCTGGTCGCCGAAGAATCCTTGATCGGCGAAGCTGGTAATATATCGGCGGTCACGCAGCCAAGGTGCGGTCGTGTGCGCTGACGAGAAGAGGAAGCCTTAGCAGTCTCAGCGGACTGCCTATACAACGGAGCGTCCCGAGCGACGGACGTATGCTCCGCTTACGACACATTTTGTACCACAACATCTGGGGCCAGATGTTGTTGAACGAGAGAGGGGCCTCTCTCGCTTGCCGTCCGGATGGACCGGAACGAGCTATGAACCGGACTAAAAGGCTTCCTGCGTTCTCCCTCCGATCCGCCGTCACTGGGTGTGCATTAGGTTAGTTTATAGTGCTCGCATCACCCCAAAAATCCTTCTAGACCGCAACGGACGAACCCGGCTGCCGAACCATTCGGTGAATGGACGCTACACCGGGCGAGTTAGCGGACGTCAAAGGCCGTCGAACCTACTAGGGTCCTCTTAGGCAATTGGCGTATTTACATGAGCACTTATCCGCTAGCCCTTCATTAATTGTGACGACGGAGGCACACTGTTGGAAGACATCACAGATACATCACCCTAATCTTGATCGTCTGAAATAGAAATTGATAAAGTAGAGTGACCCTGTGGGGAAAGGACCGGAGTGTCCAAATCCCCAACAACATACCGTGACATACGCTTCCCATATTGTCATCGAAATCATACGATACAGAACAGGAGTTAATGCGAGTACACTGACCACATATAGAATGATAATAAAGTCAGAGGAAGACTTCCTCTTAAAACAATTGATCAATATCCTTTCAATGTGAAAAGAAAACAAGTCCTGGTACTCGCACTAACCCCTGGCAATCAAAATACATAATAATAATATGATCCATTGATATAGAAAAAATAATTGAAATCAAAATATTTTGAAAAAATATTTTTTCAGAACAGCCCAAGTTTCTGAAAAGTAACGTTGAGCCCCAATGGATCCCAAGCCTAAGTGTGGACAAAAATTTTAAAAATATTTTAAACAATTTATTCAACACTTACGAACAATAATAATGTATCTAGTTATGATTAAAATAACATCAAGATATTATTTTTTAGAAATCCCCCCCTCACACAGAGGGCTGTTGTAAATGTAAACAATGAATGTAAAAACACTAAAATAAGACTCCAGGCACCCAGGCCCGAAATCAGTTACCAAAAATACACCATCTGATGCAAAACAGAGACTTCCAGGGAAGAAACTGCAGAACATCAGATGGTAGATGCAGAACACAACGCCTAACCACCCCTAGGTGAAGACGTAAACATGGGGAAAGAACAGAATTCATTCTGTTATTCAGCTAAAACTCCCAAGAAAATTTAGTAATAATAATTACAAAAACTATGCCAAAAGCATGGGAGAATAGCAAGGGGGAACTTAAAGGACAGGGAGAGAGGAAAACACTTAAAAAAACAGTGTAACTAAATAATCAGAATGACAAAAAAATGGCTGCTGCCTTGAAAATAGGTAACTTAACATAATTTCATTAAAAAATTTTAAGTTACAGCCCTGATAATATTCTGTCACACATTCTTTTCCTCTCCTCCTTCTCTATCCTCCTTAGAATCACCATTTCACTAATATTTATGTGTCTGGCATCATTTAAACTGAGATTTATAAGCACAAAGATCAGTCAGATGTTAACTGATGAAGGGCCAAACTTAGAATGATTAATGGCGCCAATTTCGGAACATCCTTGACACTGCGCATGCGCAGTGGGGGCGAAGTGTGGAGGGCCTTTCAGGACATGTTTTCTTTAGTTTTAGATGCCAATTTTTGGGATTGGGGGGCAAAATTTGTGTTTGGCCCTATATTTTAAGAGTTAGAACCAGCTATGTCTGGGTCATTGGTACAGTATAAAAATATAGCCTCTTTCAATTTTTGTTTTGGCAGCAGATGAGATTCTAGTGCTTACTGCAGAGATGTGATCCAGTCGAAATTCCACTGCCGGGGCCTTACCGAAACTATAAGTCATCATATGGACACATGCATGTTGCAGTTCTAAAAAAAAAGAGCTTATTCTCACTTATAATAATGGCAACAGCATGATCCAAAGGCCTCATATTTCATAAAAATACGTACATTTCTGCTTTTTGTCTGTATCGCCATTCAAGAGCTCATATCAGCTTTTGGGGGAGGGTTAACATTTTCGACAAAATGTCCCATTTGCCAAGTAATTATCATATATTTAGCGTCAACTTACTGGAAATTGACTTTTCCTTTATGACAAGCTTACATACAGTATTTTAATAAGGCAGAGAAAGGAAGGAGGCGATTTGTCTGAATCGTCATGAAAAAATAACGTGTGTCTAAAATTCAAGAGGTATGTTACATGTTGACTATTTCGCATCAAATGTTGAGCTTCAGGAACTGCCACCCTGATCTGAGCCGGGTAGTGTAATTAGTATTTCCAGAAAAATGTGCCCTGTTACAGCTGCCGGGTCATGAAATTTCAACTATCAGCAGATACGAAAATGTTAAGTGTCACAAATTACCTCTCTGGGTGACACCTCCCCGCCTCTGACAGATAGCCTAATTAAACAATTCACCACAATAGTATTTTCACCATACACACTTCCAATGACATTTTGTAAACACATCATTTTCATGCTAAGTATTCTCAATTTATGGAACAAACTAGATATTTATTTCATGCCTTGTAACTTTCCTGATTTGTGCATTTGTTTGCAAAGGTTTAAGTAATAATGTAATAATGTCTTGGAAAACATGAGCTGGCCAGAGTGATCTACGATAGAGTGGGAGCCCACTTACTTGAATCTCTTAAATGAATAACCCTGATAATTGAATATAATTTCCAACTACAAAAACTATTTATCCTACCTTCAGTACAAATATGACCTGTATATAGGTTACAGTGTTAATGTCTATAAATGGAATAACAACAATTAAGTATTGCGGATACAGGAGGTTTTTTTGCACCTGTAAGGCTGGTCATTGTAAGAAAATTACATCTATTGATATTTGTTGAAGTTATTGCATCAACGAGCTGGAAACAGGCAAAAATTAACCAACTGAGGGCTCAGTATGACCAAACCATACCAGTTTTTTAACTCATTCAAGACATTAAGTCTCAAATACCAAATATTAACCAAATCCATCGATATTTGTTCAATTTTCCTCACAAAAGAGCTAAAAGTAAAAAATTAACTAATTAAGAGCCATAACTCTGCTCAGGATGGCTGAACCAGTTTTCAAACTCAAGCAAGAAATTAAGAAAGTCGCACATACTAAATACTGACCAAATCCTTTTGATATTTGTTCAAGCTATCACACAAATAAGAAAGGTTATGCCCACCCGTCCATCCACCCGTGCAATGACTTTAATCTATTATATCTTGTTTGACAGAGCTTTAGGAGCTCTGTCAAACAAGATACAAGAGGATAAAAATTGCGACATCAACGCTGTCGCTGTGACGGGTGGTGCAATCTGCAAGTCCAAAAAATATTCTCCGGAGCAATTTACAGGTGATGGTGAAGAAAAAAAAAAAAAAAGAAAAATATTTGGAACAACATTTGCATCGGACATGGGCTAGACATGAATGAGATACACTTGGATACCAAATATGAAGTCATTCCACCAAGTAGTTTGACAGTTATTCTTTTAGAAATGCATTGGTCACAAAATTCTAAGTTCATCAAAGGCCATAACTCCAAGAAAAATATTTGGAACAACACATGCATTGAACAGTGGCTAGACATCAATAAGATACACATACATGCCAAATATAAAGTCATTCCATCAAGTATTTCAAAAGTTATTGAGTTTTGAAACTCGTGGGTCACAAACAGACCGACCAACCGACAGACAGACCGACCGACATTGCCACTTATAGAGCTGCTAGTCGCAGCTAAAAACTCATTCTCTCTGGAATATAGAAAAGTGACTGCATGCCTTTCAACTGAATAACTCTGTTAATTGAATAACTCTCACTGGCAAAGTGGCTATTCAATTAACAGGTTTCACTGAGCTACACTAACTTAACTACAATACTTAAAACTATGTGTCCATCATATTATGACAGGGAAGTGAACAAAATAGCACTTGGTAAAAATTCAAAGTTCAGACGACAGTTTCAATATGAAACATGACGGTACATCATAAAATATGTATTGAAATAAAAAATAGAAGTTTATACCTGCAACATCAAAGGGTGCTCTCATTCCAACCATTCCAGGAACACTGCCTCCTTGCAAAGTGAATGTTGCTGGACTACCAGGCAGATGTGCTTGAGCACTTGCTGATACACCAAGAGCACTAGTAGAAGGACTTGCAACAAGTGATGTTGGCAATTGTGTTGTGTTGAGCTGTGGCTGTGTAAGTGATGGGGTAGCTGCAGCAGCAGCAGCGGCCTGTGCAGGATTCACTAGTCTGTTAAGAATACTACGTTCTGACATCTGTAATCTTTGGCTGACAGGTGGTAGTCGAGCCAATGTTGCTGGAAGTCGGCTAACATCTTGCTTCATATCACTCAAAAGTTCTTCTAGTTGGTTGAGAACTAAAAATACAAACATTCACAAATCATGAATAGCTGTTCCACTAAATATTCTTTTCACTCCAAAATGACAAATTTATTTATTTATTGGTATTTAAGGTCACTTTTAGCATCAATGTCTATCATGACAGCATCAAAGGTATGAAGTCATGTTTCACAAATTCGTTATACCAATGCTGCCCTCTTCAGATGACTTCCAGCCCAGATGTTAGACAACGGGTCCTATTTTACCAGTGAAGCAAAACTTGTTTACCAGTAATGCACTGCTACATGTTATGGAATTCCCACAGGAGACAAAATATGACCAAATCTTTTCAGCAATATATATTGTTACCAATACATACACATGGACAACTTTTTCCTTTCCATTTCAATATTTATTGCTCTCATACTTTTGAATTTTTTTTTAACCCTCCATCTAACGTAATGCAATATTCGATAATGTTATTTTCAAAAATCACTCTTCAAATTTTATATTTTTTGAATACTTGGTACTAGAAATATAACTCGTAATTCCTGATTGGAACGAGTCCACGGAGCTTGTTCCAATGAGGGAATCAAAAGCTATGTTTTGAAGGCCAAAATTGAAAATTCACAGTTATTAAAAAAAAACTTTTTTGCAAGTGTCGTCTTCAGTCATTTTAGGTAAGGGGTCAATATCTTCACAGAAGTATGAAATGTTTTTCCATTAATAGTGTAGACAGATTAATTCTCATGTTGGGGTATGAGCAAACATTTCTCAACTACTTTTTCTCCAACATAATCAAGCCATGGAAATTCATTAGTTACTGAAACAGACAAAATGGTTGAATAAGGGTTTTCTTTTTCCCCAAAACATCTCTTTTCACATTAGTAAAGTATATTTTACACTTATGGGCTTTTGAAAAATTGATTTTAAAATTTTCAAAGAGTAATTTAACAACTGACGTGTGGAGACATTAAATCAGATCAACTGTTTTAACAAGTGCTCGGCAGATTGAGAAACTGAAAAAAGATATTGGAGAACATTTTATCTATCAACTCTATAAAAATCAATCTAAAAATGTTATCTAATATAATTTTTGGAGTTTTTGGTACTTCTTAGCTTGTGCTGCCATGCAACAGTGATTGTTGTAATAGGCCTATTCTTTTCACACACAATAGCCTTTTAACACATTTGATAGATTATCAAAAGCATTTTTTCGAAGTTCAACCATTTACATAACGAATCGGCCAAAAAGGACAACATAATTTACAAAATGAATATTCTGCTTTATTCCTTATTCCCGAAGCTTCCTTCGTCACTTTTGGTGTGCTGAAGTATGATACCTCATTGGAAAGAGTTCTGTGAAAGAAAGCCTTTTCCAAGAACATTCAAAATAGAAACACATATCCTGTGTTCAAAGTTCCTATTCCAAATAAAAATCACAACACGTACCAGTTGAACATAGTAAGCTAAAAGACCTGTGTATGGAAGTCACGTCCAACTAACTTCAAAGTCATGCTACAAAACATTTTTTTTACTCCAGTCTTCACTGTGTCACATACAGATTGGATTTGCAGTAAAACATCTTCAGAGTAGAATTTCTACCGACAACAATTCAAATGTTGTAAGAATCAACATCAAAGTTTCAGCAAACAGACCGCCAATGTGAACCTGATGTGCATTATTTAGCTGACAATTTCATTTTGCAACTTATGCTTTTTAACCAGATTTGTGAGAGCAATCTTTGCCTGCTGCAGGTCGATTTTCCTACCATGTACAAAAATGCTGTTAGCTAATAGAAGAATTATCATTTTTGTATCAGATCAAGGCTGCTTTTCAAAAACCTAAACTTGTTTTTTAGGGTTTTTTTATTTTTTTGAGAAATTGGGGGAAAAAAAATACTCTACAGCTTGAACGTTAACCCTTCACACAACAAATCGGTCGCATCCACCCAAGTGAGAACAAATTAAACAGTTGAAAAAACAAAAATTCTTTCTCAAACAATTGCGACAAAACCATTTCATGTGACCCCCCTTCCCCACCTCCCCCCACACTTGAATATGCTCACTTTGCTCATGCCAATGAGGGGTCACATGATATGGTTTTGTTGCAATATTTTGAAAAAAAAATAAATAAATAAATTTCAATATCCTTTGCATTGGGTAAAGGGTTAATTTCTGGATGGAAATTACACTCTGTACATGTTTTAGTAGTAAGCTTTACATTGGAAAAATTAGAGTTGATGTTAGGTCTATAAAAAAATTTCTTGTTTCTCAGGCAACTTTTCCTCAATTTCTTGAAGCGAGAGGGAGGCTTTTTTTTTATTATTTGAATTTTTTTTTTCTCGTCTATTCACAAAACAGTTCTGAAAATACCTGGAATCAGAAATTTAACTACTTACACTATTATCTGGCAAACACATGTTTTCAGCTGTGAAAATGTCCCATAATGTAGTTGAAAATTTAACCAGCTATATCTTGTTTGACAGAGCTCTGTGAGCTCTGTCAAACAAGGTATAGTTGGTTAAATATTTGTCCAACAAGTGCAAAATAGTGTCAAAGAAGAGATTTTCAGGTGAATAAAAGGTAATGAGGCAGATTTTCTATGACAAGGGAGGTGACTGAGAAACATATTTTTTTAATGGCCTTACTGTCAGTATTTTGTGACTGTAGAAAACTGACTTAAAGAAAGACTACATGATCTATTCCAAATGCATATTCAAAAGTCTATTGGCTGGTTGATTTGTTTATTTGCTTTGTTGATGTTTAAGGTCACTTTCAGCATAATTAGCTATACCATGCACTACCACTACATAAGTTTAGCCACAGTTTAGACCAATGTTGCCAACTGTCGAGGACTAACACGCAGTATTGGTTACTGGATCCCACTATACAAGTGAAACAGAACTTGTTTATTACAGAAATCAAGGATAGCGCCACTTCCCCAGTTTCCATAGGGATTCAGTGTGGGTGGTGAAATAATCATTACAAAAGATAACACAAAGTTAGACAGTTGCCAATAATTTTATTTTATTACTTTCCAATAAAGAATATAATAAAAATTAATTCAACCCTTTACCTAACAAAGCAGAATAACACAATCAAACCCGCACAGCAATGTATAAAAAGTTTGCTATCTGTTCCCATTTTTTCATAGCTCTTGGTTCTTTTAAACTGAATACATACCAGGGACTTTTTTTAAGTAAGATTGGGAAAAGGGCAATTGAATAACATGGGACACAGGATCAAAACTGCTGACCCTGGTTAGGCTGGTCTGGGGAAAAAAAAATTCTCGCTGCTCAGATATCCCGGCATTTGAGGCTATAAATCATTAAAATTTGTACTACAAAAAAAGCTTTACTTTCACTTAATTCTGGTTTCAACAGTAATTCAGGTCCTCTGACAGAAAACAGACTAAAGATACAAGAATAATTAACATCTAATGCCAGTAGTTTAGGCCACACAAAGTAGATCTTGTTTTTCAGGCCATTATTTGGAAAATTACATGCGGTTTTTTATTTGATTTTTTATTTCTGTAATTACTTCTTTGCCATCAAAAGTTCATGTTTTTGGTTTATGTTCTAGGCCTCATAATCTACGGAATAGTAAGGGTGGTGGTGTATTTCGTCTCTTGAGAGCAAGAAGGCTTTGCAATGCTAAGCATTTCAAAGCCTTCTTGCACTCATGGTAAAAAATTATCAATTTTATTTAACTTGAGTAAAATATCAGACATAAACCATTCAATTTTTACTTTTTTAAAGTTTATATTGGTTATAAAATGAGAGCATGCGGCAGCCAAAAGGACCATGTGGGAGGGCCTGAAAAAACAGATTTTTATATTTTTTAGGCCTTAACATGATTCAATTACTGACATGCCTTGTATTCTGGCATTGTTTTTAGTTCTCTTCCAAGTCAAACATGAGTAAGTGATCCTTTATTGCCAACATCATTTATCGATTTCGTTTTCTCAGGATGACAATTTGATTCAAATGCATCATTAGATATTATCATTCACAATAAGGACAAAAAAATCATGTTCTCAGACATTTTTGCTCTGAAAAACAGACGAGAGAGGGGGGTGTTTTTATCTCGATCATATGAATTCAGTTAAAATGTTAAGTTAATTCTTATATTCGTAAGTCATTTTGCCGGTTGTACACTCATAATGCGCTTTTAAACTGACCATTTCACAAGACTGAAGTTGCCAATTCAAACAAGATCAAGTTAGGCCTATTAAAAAAATCTGTTTCTCAGGCAATTGTCTCTGAATTTCATGAGGCTTTATATTTTTTCAAATTTTTGTTAATCCACAAACAGGAAATAGAAATTTAACTTCTTGAACTATTATGGGGGGGAAAATTCTTTTTAAAATTTGAAAATTCCCCTAGAGCAGTTGCAAATTCAACCAACTATGTCTTCTTTGACAGAGCTCGGCAAACTATGTCAAACAAGATATAGTTGATCAAATATTTATCCTACAGGTGCAAAATAGTGAGGAGATTGCCAGGTGATAAAAAAAGGAGTGATGAGGCAGCTTTTCAGTGACAAGGGAGGTGCTTGGGAACCCAATATTTTTTTAAAAGCCTAAATGAGAAGTACAAATGAGTATAACATCTGTATATAACCAAACAAAAAAGGGATCAAACATATGAAATGCAATTTTTGATAAAGTTCATAATGAATATTAATTAGGAATTCCGACATGTGAAATGAAGAAAAAAATATGCCTGGATCCCATTACGAAAGAGGATAATGTTCATTCTGTCGAAATTGGGAAAAATTTTTGCACTCATCAAGCTCATTTAATGAACTCTTTACCTAATACAACTAGGAGACGACAATTGCAAAATCATTTTATACTAAATATTTTCCTATTTTGTCTCCAGAAAATTGTTTGTGGCCCTCATACAATGAGCTTAACAAGCACATTCCAGTGAGGAGCTATAAGCTGTACAGGAGGCAAAAACTGAAAAATATAAAAATTTGAAGGACAATTTTTGTGAATAGAGTTTGTCAAATATGGCTACTTCGTTAGGTAAAGGGTGGAGTGTCATGAAAAAAAAAGATATATAAAAAACAATTTACAAAAACATTACAATAAACAACCAAAATCGGATAACTTCACAAACATAATGTATTCACTCTTAATTCAGAAACAGTAACATCTCACTTCCTCGCTCAATTTTCAGATGATCCATGGTACAATAAAACATTTTGGATCTTTTCTCCATTATTTCCTGCTGGTTGTTGGTCAAAATCTTTTCGAGTGAATGTTTCATGTCGAATCCTATCCTCATCCTTTCTTGAAATAATATTTTTTCAGTTATATTTTATGTCAAAAGAACTGGTGTTTGACACCAGTTTTTCACATCAAAGAAACAATTACATTATATTACATATACTGCTCCACAGCAGAATTTGAGAGAAGCCTTCAGTCTTCAGGCATTTTAATGTAGAGCTCTAGCTTATAATTTTGAAAATATGTATTCATTATAAGTTGTACTTAGAACTGTTGCCAGGTTTCAATTATTTTGTAAGTCAGATTGAAGTATTAACTACAGTTAAAACTAGAATTCCTATCACAAACTGTGCACTTATCTAGGCTTAATTGTGAGTAGGAACTGCGTGCAATTGCCATTTCGAATGGCATCCAAAGCAGCCAGGTTCTCCTGGTTACTCATAGCAAACACAGGCAATGTTTCTGCCAATGGACCTCCAGGTTACCCGGAGGTCCAATGGCTGAAACATTGCTTGTGCACAGGCCATATGTACAGAATTTGATAGCCTTACTATAGTCATAACGCGTAGATTAACATGCAGATCAACATGCTATTTGTGCGCATTTCATGACAGGACTTCTAGATTTAACTGTAGGCTTGTCATGATTGAGAAGTCAACTAATTGTCAGAAACATCCATAATCAACTACAATTTCTGAGTCAACGATTATGGATTTCATCACTGCTTTACTGATGTTATTACTCTCCTCCCCATCATGATCGTAAAAAGTGTCAGAGGATGCAGAATATCAAAATACATCACAACTGATATGGGATATAAAGATCCAACACATGACACCGGGTCTGGCATTCTAGAAAGTATGGGAGTACAAATAATTGCACTTCTCAGCCCTTGGGCCATTGGGTTTGAAGAAACCAACTCGAACACAAACTCTTACAATTCAGATATTGGAGTGGACTGAAACATTAATTGTTACCAGTACAAGTTTGCAGATTTTTTGGTGAAAAAAGGAAAAAAACGAGCAAAATAACACCACATATACTATATAAGTAGAAGGGTTAATACAGGGTTTTCGCTCGAGGAAAATTTGTGGGTCCGGTAGCTTAAAGAAAGTGAAACTCAGACGCCGACGTGCATATACTAGTACAGGGGGGTTTGGAAAATTTTGATTTTTAGGTGCTCTCTGGTGGCCTCTGGGGGCATTCTGGTCGCTAAAATGCAGAATAATTGAAGTGGAAAATATTTTTTTTTTTCCTCCTACAATTCTCTAAATTCCCACGGGACACACAATACATCTGGTCGGAGGTTTCATAAAAATACAAACCCAAAACAACACAAAATCCACGAATCCTGACAGTGACTGCGACGCTTGACCTCAATTTTTTATACAACCTGATATGTGCCAACGTAAATAATTGGAAATGCAGAGAGAACAAAATATTCGAAGAGAACCATGATGCAGACGTGTGACGTCATGCACATGCAATTACATCATTTATCGCTCGAAATAAAAGCCAGTGATTTCGGACCAAACACGATAATTTGAGTCCGAAATTTTATAGGATTTGAACTTTGTTTCCCCCTCTCTTTTGGGGGTTATAAAGTATCAGGTTGTCGCCAGTAATAGTAGGCATAGTATACAACATAATTATGCCTATATTACATGGAAACAAAGGATCCTGAGTGTCATTACGATACAGCATTGTACTCGACATTTTAACCACCAGCTTTTCTGACTGATCATAGTATTATCGGCGGGGGGAATGGGTCCAGTCGTCGGACCCACAGTTGGTCTAGCGGAAACCCTG
Organism: Pictodentalium vernedei; assembly: GCA_031216915.1. Lineage (NCBI taxonomy): Eukaryota > Metazoa > Mollusca > Scaphopoda > Dentaliida > Dentaliidae > Pictodentalium > Pictodentalium vernedei. Next base: position 348,678,090 of record CM062290.1, read on the forward strand.
GTTAATAGAAACTAAACTTGCAATAAAACACACCTATAAGCAATATAGATCACCATAATGTGCAATAAATTTACTTCAACTCAACTTCTTACAACAGAAAATTGTAAGTTTTCACCTGAAGAAAAGATTCAAGAAAAATATCCAGAAAATAAGGGTTCTGTACTCTAAATAATCCACAACTGCAATTTGAAAACCCTGAAGTCAAAGAAATTTACTCAAGCAACAACTCTTACAAAATTGGACATCGCCACTGCTGAGGTCATGCCATTACCTCACCTCTACTTCGTAGTAGGCAAGATAAAAGTTTCTGATATAAAATCTTTTTGTTGCAATTTATTGGGAGTGGCTATTGGCATTCTCCAGTAAATTGTAACCAAACAATTATTTTTTTTAACCAAAACCTGCTAAACTAAGGCTACTCTTACTGGTAGCATGGTATTTTTGAAAAATAATTTAGCAGGCAACCAGTTAAATATCCAATGAAGTGGAATCCACTGGGCTTTGTTACTCAGTGCACATAGAACAGGAAACAAGGGTAAAAGCCCAAAACTTTCATGTAGAAAAATTGTTAAGTCCGAATCTACTCGCATATCTCCAATAGACTGACTAAAGTACACTTGACTTGCAACCCATGCTAACCCTGTTTGTGCTGGGTTAGTAGGCTGGAGAGTGACAGTTGAGTGCCCCTGTAACTACTCCAGCTTCATCCACCCGTAAAACTGCCAGACACAATATGACACTGCAGGGGCATATCTAGGATTTCCTACTGAAGAGGAGGGGCATAATTTTTTTTTAGAGGTGCCAGGTCGATATATGCCACAGGATGTATCCCCCTTCCCCTAGAAAATTTTGAAAATTCAATGCTCTGAGAGTGAATATGGCACCCTCTGGTGCTTTAATTTTCCCATTTTGACGGGGGGAGGGGGGGGGGGGAGACACTAATTTTTAGGGTGGGGGCATGCCCTTGACTACACCACTGTGACACTGGCTGTTGTAAATGTTCTTAAACCTCAATAAACAAACGGTCCCTAAAAGATCACTGATACGAATGAAAGTAGAACATGAAATTTGAATGCAAAGCCATACACAGAATTTTGTGTAAATAGCTGTCCAAATGGGAATGAGAATCCCCCTGCCTTCCACCTTATTTATTTAGTTATTGGTGTTTTAAGGTCACATACTTATGCACAATGGTTAATCGTGACTGACATTTTTACGGGTGGAGGAAGCTGGAGTACCCGGACAGAACCACCATGCATCGACGAGCAACTGTCAGCTCAACATTCTAACTCTGCTGAAGAAGGGTTACAGAGGTTGAAGACATGTGCACTATCAGTATGCCTTAGTACACAGCATCATCATGCCCTCATGTAGGCAACTAGGATAAAGTGCCTTGCCCAACGACAACGCGGGTTGTCCCGGATGGGAATCGAACTCGGGACCTCTAGCATAGAAGTCCAACAGTCTACCGCTGAGCCACCGTGCACCCTACATTCCACCTTAAGCAGATCATGAAAATACTCCCAAGCTGAAAAAGAGCAATTACTCTGCAAAAATAAGCCCTGTTGATCTCAAAATCATATGGGTTCAGGTTCCCATGTTTGTTAACTGCTGTGCTCTAAGTTTTTAAAAACATGACTGAATATGTACAAACTGAAAAAGGTTTGTGAAAACACTCCAAGACAAAAAAGGCAATAACTCTGACAAAATGAGTGCGACTTATCTAAAAACCATAGGTTCACAAGTTTCCATGTTGGTCAATGTCTACGACATGTTTTAAACAAGGATTACGAATTGCTGATGCAGGGGTCGAGTTTTTTCGCACATGTAAGGCTTGTCATAAGAAAATCCAAGTTCACAGATATTTGTTCAAGCTATTGCACAAATGAGCTGAAAACAGACAAAAATAAGGGCCCTAACTCCACTCAGTATGGCCTAACCAAAACAGTTTTTGAACTCATTCAAGACATTAAGTTTCACATACCAAATATTGACCAAATCCATTAATATTTGTTCATAATAATCACGTTAAAGAACTGAAAAGAAGCAAAAATTGACTAATAAGGGACCATAACTCTGCTCAGTATGGTCAAACTGCACTGGTTTTCAAATTCCTTCAAGACATTAAGAAAGTCAGACAAACCAAATATTGACCAAAGCCACTGATGTTTGTTGAAGTTATCACGCTAACGAGAAAGGAGATGCCCACTTGCCGCACACCTGCCCATCCCCCCCCCCCCCTCCATCCACTCACACACAGACAAATGCTGAAGTTTGGCTAACATAACTAACTTCAAAACAGAAAACTGAATGTGAAATTCATGTACCATGTTTGGGGAATCCCCTCAAATGAACTAATTACGAAATGAAAAGTAATTTTGAAGTAAGTTTAGAATAAAGTGTAACAATATGCAGCTTCACTTTTTTTCAATGGCTGCAAAGATTCTTGACTATATTTTATGTTGATAAAAAGTTTTGAGCGATCTGTGATCGCTCAACTTAGATCACCTAACATAACTTCTTGCAGCCATTATTTGTATTTATTTATTGGTGTTTAAGGTCACATACTTATGCACAATGGCTAATTGTGACCGTGATAGTTTTACGGGTGGCGGAAGCCAGAGTACCCGGAGAAAACCACCGAGCATCGATGAGCAACTGTCAGCTCCTCAACATTCTAACTCTGTTCAAGATCCGCTCAAGCAGGGTTACAGCGGTTGAAGACATGTGCACCATCGACGATCAGTACGTCTTAGTACACAGAGTCATCGTGCCCCCACATAGGCAACCGGGAGAAAGTGCCATGCTCAAGGACACAATGCGGGGTCATCCCGGACGGGGATCGAACTCGGGACCTCTAGCATAGAAGTCCAACAGTCTATCACTGAAACACTGAGCCACAGAGCTCCCTCTTACAGCCATAGAAAGAAAGTTAACCCTTTACCCAATGAATTGACTAAATCCGCCTGCATAATATGCAAATTCAGCAGCTGAAAAATTATTATTTTTCAAAACATTTCAACAAAACCACATCAAGTGACCCCTCTTTGGAACAAGCTCATTCAGCCTGTTCCAAACAGGAGTCACATGACATGGTTTTGTTGAAATTCTTGTGAGAATTTTTAAAAATATTTAAAATAATAAATTTTGAAATCTTCTGTGTTGGGTAAAGGGTTAAGCTAAGTATCGTAAATGCTGTCACATTCTCAACATGATCATAATTTACACCAGTGGGTCGAAATTTCATAAAGAAAAATGAAAACTGAATAAAGAAAAGTGAATGAAAATAATATCCAAAATTTAATATTTTCACATTACTCTTTTCAAAAGGTGAGTTGTAGGCAGGAAAACAGACAGAGAACGTAACCCCATCGTGATCTTTTTGAAACTCTGTCTGCATACATGTTCCTATACTGCAGTATAAAGATGACTACTTACCTTTTACTTTTAGAAATGGTAAAACTGCTAACCTCTCCATAAAATTCTTTTCCCTTGAGCAGTCATCTTCAGCATCATCGATCAAAAAACTGTTTTGAAATTCATGCTCCTCGCCAAATTGTTCTAGTTTACCACTGAGGTCATCAGGAACATTACCCTCCACAGTACTTTCATCACTGAATGTTTTTAACACAATATTATGTCTCTTTAAAAAAGATTCAAGCCATCCATTTGAAGCCTTAAACCTTTCCTCATCAATTCCTAAATTGATAGCAAATTTCTGAGCTTGTTGCTTTATTGTGGGTCCAGACACATTAAACCCTTTTGCTACAGCATTCTTGAACCATTGCCAACACAATTCATTTATCTGTTCATTGCCAGTGGTATGCTGTCTTTTCATGTGTGGGCTAAAGTTCTCATAGTTTTCCAGAACTTCTTCTCTCCGATGCAAAATTCCCTGAATTTGACTACGTCCAACACCCATTTCAGCAGCAATTGCTCTACTGCTTTTTCCTTGCTCTGACATCATAAGCACTTTCACACGATCCTCCAGTTGTAAACATTTCCGTCTCGGTGTTTCCGACATTTCGCCTTCAAAAGGTTATTGACAGATGAAACAATAGTTCATACAAACACTTCATAGCATAAAAGACTTTCAGGGATCCATGTCATGGTTTAAAATAAGAACGTTCTGATTCAATTACTTTCTGAAGTTTGAGTTCATTACATAATTTAATGAGAAAAGCTTTTTCCGTTGTTATTTTCATTTTTACTTTAAAAAAAAACCCTTTTTTTTACTTTTTTCCTTCTTGGGGAAGGTGAAAAATGATCAAAATTCTCTGAAATTTTTTTTATGAAAATGTGTTTGTGTGCACTGAATGGAAACAGTGGTGATAAACTTTGTATTAGTTAAAACATGCTTACTGGTGTTTATCAGCATCATACACCCACCATAAGATTACTTTCACTGTCCTTCATTTCAAAAAGTTTATTTACATTTTTTGAAAATTCCCAATTTGCACTCCCCAACAAATAAGGTATGTTTAGTCATAAGTGTTATTGATGAATGATGCATTTAAAACCTTCTAGCACTCTTTAAAAGATATTCCCATAATAATTTAATGCACTGAACCAGATTTGGCATTTCTGGATTTCAAGATAGATGTTAATAGTAAAGTCTTTTCTCATCCTGAAAAATACACTACCTACATTTTACACATTTCTTCCGATACAGATGCTCAATTGTTTTACCCCTTTAACCAATCCAATGCAAATAATATCAAAAAAAACTTTTTCAAAAAATTTCAACAAAACCATATGTGCCCCTCACTGGAGCATACTCCAATCTGGGGTCACATGATATTGTTTTGGTGAGATTTGTTGACCAATAATTGTTTTCCAGTGGCTCATTTTAAAATAATGTGGGCAGATGCAGCCGATTCATTCATAAAGGGTTAAAGCTGTGGAGTGGCTTTTCCAACAGTTTTGAACTTGTTCATAATCTTATTGAATGACACACCAGGTATTACGAAATGTTTCCAAAAATATTACAAAAAAGATAATATAATAATATTTCCATGACTCATTGCTTTACTTCTCAATGAAATTTACACTTTACAATAACTATTCTCTACAAATCTTTTGGATAAAATTGTGGGAGAGAGGCGAATGATCTGCGACCTTATAACAATGAACAAAAGGCCTGCATAGCCAAGTGCTGATAATAACCCTGCACCCCGAATTGGGGAGAGGGAGCATAGGTGGGTTTTTTCCCCACATAAAATCACTTTAAATCTGGCCAAACCCATCATGGAGCAAGAAAATAACTCCGACAATTTTGGTCATCAAACTTGAGGTAGACATTGTTCCCAAAGAGCCGTACACCAAAAAAACTTGATATTTGGTTACTGATGTTTAAGTTACTCCATAAACAAGTATTAGCTGATATTTTTTAACAAAGGGCAATAACTCTCATAATTTTAATTAAATATTGCTGCTGATCATCGAACTTGACAGACATTGTTGCTACAGACACATATTCCAAAAAGAAATGAAATCTGGTTTTCATTGCTCAAGTTATGCCATAAACAAGCATTACACTAAATGTTTTTTATTAAACAAAGGTCAATAACTCCAATAATTTTCATCGAATATCGCTGGGCCCAAAACTTGATGTAGACATTGTTGCTATAAAGACATATACCAACAAGAATTGAAATCCGTTAACTATTGTTAAAATTGCACCATAAACAAAGTTTGGACAGACAGCAATACGGACAGTTGGATGGATGGACAGACATTATGCTATATCCCTCCCTTGCAAGGGGATAATAAAGGTCATGAGAAGAGGATTCAAGAGCAAGAACAGAGTGAAGTATGAATTACATATTTCAGTCATAAACAACCCTTATGCAAAGTATTTTGAAAATCTGCCCATTAAATTTCTCTGGAACAAAGTTAGAACAAATGAATGGTCTCTGACCATGACTAAGAACAAGAGGCCCCACGGGGCCTGAGGGCGCTCACCTGATACTGGCCGAGTCATATCACCAAAATAGCAAGGGATTCTGCCTTGTGGTTATTATCAGTTTTTCAACATAAAAGTGTTTTCTCTACTTAGTAACCCAGAGTGTTCATATGTTAGATCCCCATATTGGGTACTCAATAATTTATCTATTTATTTATTGGAATTTAAGGTCACTTTCTAAGGCTACATCATTACAGAGGCATAATTATAATATCAGGTTTGGTCAATCGTTTATGCCCATCACTGCCCACTTTACAGGGCTTTCAATGCAGGAATTGGTTACTACTGGGCCCAATTTTATCAATAAAGCAGAACTTGAACAAACTTCAATTTGCCACTTCTAAGAAAATCAAAAATCAAATATCAAAAGATTCTGACAGGAGTAACAGAAAAAAAAGATTTTTTAAGAATATTTCTCATACTGAACTAAGTTATACATGGGCTCCCATAGGGAGCCCAAAAATAAAAGCTTCTGAAGCAGTGTTTTGGGAGAAGAAGATTCTTCAACGTTATTCCCATTAGCTACACTGTTAAAAAATGATGACTCGGCACTTTTAGTCCTAGAAAAGAACCTTATGATAAAATTTTTACCATTTTTTTCTTCCGGTCCTAAGGAAGCTTCACACCATATAAAAATTCTCAGTGCCATGTAGTTCTGGAGATATGGACATTTAAAAAGAAAAAAATTTTTTAGCTCCTGCAGTTCCCGTGGGGGACAGGAAAACAATTTTCGGCATAAATTAGGTACTTATGACCCAATAAGCCCTCATATCAAATTTGGTTCAAATCGACTTTTTGGTTTGGAAAATAAAAATTTTGGTATAATTTGGGCTCCCACAGTGAGCCCAAATATGAACCCAGGTACTTGGCTTTACCAAACTTCACTCTCAGCCCCTAAGAATGCTGTACATCAAATATCAAAACATTTTGACTGGTGGATCTGAAAAAAAAATTTTTTTTAAAGAATATTCCTCATATTGAACTAAGTTATAATTTGGGCTCCCACAGGGAGACCAAATATGAGCCGAAGGACTTGACTTGAACAAACTTGAATCTCACCTCCCTAAGCATACTGTATACCAAATATCAAAAGATTCTGACCGGTGGATGCGAAGAAGAAGATTTTAAAAGAATATACCTCGTATTGCACTAAGTTACAATTTGGGTTCCCAAAGGGAGTCCAAATATGAACTCAGGGACTTGGCTTGAACAAACATCAATCTCACCCCCCTAAGGATGATGCATAGCAAATATCAAAAGATTCTGATTTGTGGATCCGAAGAAGAAGATTTTTAAAATATATCCCTCATATTGCACTAATTTGAACATTTGGGTTCCCATAGGGAACCCAAATATGGACCGAGGAATTTGATTTCTACAAATATGTGAATCAATGTTCCAAAGATGTTATATGTAAAATATGAAAGCTTTTAGAGCAGTGGTTTGGAAGAAAACAATTCTTTATTTTTTTCCCATTGCCTACTGTGTTAAAAAATACTGACTCAGCACTTTTTCAGAGTCCCGAAAAAGTACCCTATGATAAAACCGATAGCAATTTTTTTTTACCAATCCTTTCTGTTGGTCCCAAGAAAGCTTCACACCAAATAAAAATTCTCACTGCCGTGCAGTTTTTGAGATATAGGCGTTTTAATTTTTTTCTATTTTTAGCTCCTGTGGTTCCCACGGGGCTACAGGAAAAAAAATTTCTGCATAAATTAGGTACTTATGACCCAATAAGCCCTCACATAAAATTTGGTTCAAATTGGCCTCTCGGTTTAAAAAATAGAAATTTGGGGTGGGGCCAAAATTTTTGCTCCTCCCATAACATCGCCAAGTATAGACCTACAAACTTCTCTTGAACAAACTTGAGTCTACACCTCAAAAGGAAGCTGCATACCAAATATCAAGTCTCTGCTATTGCTGGTTCTTGAGAAGAAGATTTTTTAAGAATTGGAGCATTTTTGCCCCACCCCTCTGCTCAATATGAGCCGAAACCTAATTTGCCCAAAAATCAAAATGCCGCTATATAACCCCTACACACATGAAATTTCATTAACATGCGGCCAGTGGTTTGGAAGAAAAAGACCCAAACACCACCTTCACGCCGGACGACGGACGACGGACGCCGGACGACGGACGAAAAGTGATCAGAAAAGCTCACCCTGACTTTCAGTCAGGTGAGCTAATTATGAACTTGGGTCAAGGTCATAACACACCCTTGAGTCACGATTAATCACTGTGGAATATGAATGATATCAGTCCACTAATTAATTTTTTATGAACCAGACAAAGTTAGATTGGAGGAACAAACGAAGGGACTCTTGATCTTGATCTTTTGGGTTATGACCTTGCAAAGTGAGGACATTTCCTTCAGTAAAAAACAATCTGTGTGAAATATGAACAAGATCTGTCCCTTTCTATTAACCTGACAAAGATGAAATTGAGAAACAAACAAATGCAAGGCTTTTGACCTTGACCTTGGAGCTATGACCTTGGTTCATGTTCATGACACACACTTGGGTCATAAGCAACCCTTGGGTATTAGCAATCTTTGTTTAAAGTATGAACAAGATCAGTCTATTGAATGATTTTTTATGCAGCAGACAAAGTTGGAATGGATGCAGAGACAAAGCTACTATGCACACCTGAAAAATTTTGGGGGAACATCAACACTGCTCGCTTAACTGACTTGAGTGGTGATAAATAAACTATTACTCACCTTTATGCAGAACAGCATTGGCTGGTTTGTTTCCAGCAAGAGATTCCTTCGACAAGTGTTGATGACTTTCTGCTAAGCACTCCAGCTCAGCAAACCTACAAATATTCACCAACAAATTCAATATTTTTGGAGTGGTACACATTGTTATGAGCAGAACATGTTTTTTAATGAAAATAAGGAACAATACCGTGAGAACCCTAGCTCACCTATAAAAGTACAAAAAATTTCCAAGGATATGATACATTAGATTCCAGAGAAATCTTGAAAAGATTTTAACTATTTTCTTGACAACATCAGGCTTTTAGATTTGTTTATTTGGACACAATGGAAAATACAAATCCACTGGAATGTGGCTTGATATCTGCCTTTTTGATGTCTGTTTCTCATGACCCCCTTCACCACCCCACCTTAGAATCATAGTTTACAGCCTTTTGTCATAGGTCTTAGGCCATTATTGGTTTCCCTCCTTAGGCTACATCTGCTGTTTACTCGCAAAGATTTAGAAATGTCACAAATATGAATATATTAGATCACATGGTTTGATTACATGCTCATACAAGGTTTGACAGTGAAAAGTAATCAGTGTCGAAAGTGTTGTGCACAACACTGTCAACACAGATTACTTTTCACTGGCCAACTTCGAGGTTTTCAATTGATTTGTTGCATTGTTTGAGTTGACAGGTGGGCTGTAAACAATATTGCGTGCATCAGGAAATTTTAAATACAGCCAGAACACCGAAAAACTTGACAAAAAATGTTTCAATACCATATAATTTGGGTACAATTACATTATTTGGGTACAGCATTCATTGTCACTATTGGTCCAATTAAAGACATGGGCATGATAAGAACATGGCTATAGCTAAGTTTGGTAAATAAAAAAAAACAAATAATGATAAATCAAAACAATACAATATCCCATTTTCTTTTAAATGTAATTAAGCATTTAAAATCCAACTAAAGCAATAACAGGTAAGGAATAAATAATCAGACATTATAAAAATAATGACCTGGCTTGAGGTTAACATTTCAGTGTTCTCCTGAGGAACCAATGTCTCCCAATGTATGAGCAGAGGGAGACATTATTAGTTCCAAGGGGAGGCAATCTGCAATGTTACCCTCAAGCTGGGCAATTATTATTTTAATAAGGTATAATAATTTTATTTTGTATATTATCAAGAAATGTCACCAGAATAATATTTTGAAGTTATAAAAATTATGAAATGACTCCCAGAACAGTTCCATTTATAAACTTACTTTTGGGGGGAAAACCATTGCAGCTGCAAACCACTTTAATGACCTTTGTTGGTCAGCAGAAAATAGAATATCAGGGTTCCAATTCCTGTGATTTTGTGAAGCAAAAAAAATCAGTCCAAGACAGGAAAGGAAATGTGTTATTTACATAAAACAAAGGATTTATTAACTGAAGCCTTACATTCTCCCCCACATCACTTCAATAACATGAACAGGACACATCTATATGTATTTTGTTATCAATTAAACCTTTGACCACTGATGACAATAGTAATTTCAATCTTGTTTGACAGAGCCAAGTCAAATCTGTCAAACATGACTGAACTTGTTTAACTCCATTGCATGACGGAAAAAAAATTTCTGGTTGAAATTTTTATATTTTGACTAGGGCCCTGCGAATATTCGAATGCAATTGAATCAAAAACTGAATCGAATACTGCTCACCATTTGCCAATCAAATAGAATTTATTAGAATGGTTGGTTACCGGTAGCGCTAACAGGAAAATAAATCGTGTTTTAGTCCGGAACATAACCATTTTGGCCTGTACTCCATGTGCTGTGGCGATGGATATATTCATCGCCGGTATATGAAATAGGAAGTATGAGCAACTGATAAATTGATGCCGGCATTGAATGTTGAATTGCATGAGATGGAATCAAGCTTCCACCGAGATGCAGTGTATTCCGACAGAGAAAGACAGCAAGGATAATGAGATATTCGATCGATATTCGACACAGATTGCCAAATCGAATTTGAAATTTGAATACTGCCATCAAATTGAATATCATAATGAATAATTTGGACGTGTGCAGAGAGTAAATATTTTCACCCTTCACCCATAAGGTTCATACAGCAGCCATACCCTAAGAAAAATCAAACTTATTACATTGCTTGGGACACAATATTAATCTAATAGTGATGAAAGAGCTTAACAATTACTGATACAGGCCTGAAAATAAGCAGTCGGACATTTGCAGAATGAGGTCCCCAAAGGATGAATTTGATGATGCTATCCCATACAGTGCGCCAGTTTATCCTCTGGGTACCTCTTTCTGTTTAGTTTTGAGACAATGATTCAAATTGAGGCTCATAGAGGGTAAATTTAGTGATGCTACCCTGCTGTGCAGGGTAGCATTACTAAATTCACCCTCTGGAGACCTCATTTTGCAGATGACAGTCTGCTTATTTTCTGGCTTGTACTGATATATTAATAGTCAAGGATCATCTCATCATGATCTTGTCAATAGTTTTTTGTATCTCTCATGTTAATAAAAATTCAGTCATCCTTAAAATAGTACCTAGCATTAAGTGCCATTGCTGGATGCTGAGGATCTTGGGTAAGATTCAAATAAGCAGCTCTTCGGAGTTGTTCTTCAATCACAAGTGCTTGTTCCAACAACTGAAATAAACATAAAAGCAATATGCTAAGTAAATACACACACATGTGAATGGGTTAATCGGTATGGCATGAGTGCCAGCGTGGAAGGATAAAAAGAGAGGCTGCAGGCCTCTCGTTTTATCCTTCCGCAATGGCACAAGTGCCATATCGATTAACCCATTCACACCCATGTGTCGTTCTGTGTTTATTACACATCTTCGCGTCTATAAAAACAATCATTAGAAGGACGCTCAGCAATTCATTTGACAACTATCAACAAAAATAACACATTTTATCATCAATCCAATTTGCGAGGGAACCTATGTTACTATTTCGTCCCCTAAATTCCAATGTGTTCTATGTGCCTCGTGGCATATGTGCAGAACAGATTTTCATTTTCTGCATGGTTTAGTGTTGCTGTAGATGGGGATTACATAGAACAGGTGTGTAATAAAATAATTATTAGAACACACAAGAGCTATTACTGAAGGCAATTTTACCCCCACTGCAGTGCTGGACCAATGAAGCATAAATGAGTTAAAAACAAATTAAGGACCGTAACACTGTTGAAAAATTGCAGGCAACTTTTTTATTACATATGCAGGAGCGGCTTGTCTTCAGGATCCCTCATACTGCATTACGCTGAAATCCATCCACTCACTGGTAAAATATCAATGCAGGTAGACAGATGCACAGATGGACAGATGGACAGATCACAGACGGACGAAGGTATGTAATCCAGTATAACCCTCATTCTCTTCGAGAGTGGGGATATAAAAATTTAGATTAATCCTTCTTATGACAGCTGTTGGGCCAGACAAACAATATAATCTGTATTATAAATTTGTTTACAGAGAAAAATAATCCTGTCAATTCAGTCTTTTTTCATTCAAAACTGGGTTATTTATTAAATTAGCTGAAATAAGATGAAACTAGCTGAAATCCCTGTATTTCAATGAGAAAATATGTGAAAATTATGTTTATTAAAAAAACAAAGGAGTCAATACAGGGTTCATTCAAAAATTTGCTCACAAAGTTCAAGGGTTTTTCAAGGGTTTTTCAAGGGCTTCTTTTTTTTTTCAAGAGCTACATATATTATTCAGCTTGTTGTATGAGCTCTAAAAATCTAAGATTCATGTGACACGGATCTGACTTTGGAAGTCAGGAAGTACTGGTACCCAAAGTGTGATCTGTGTTACAGTAATCTTGGTAAAACGTTCCATACTTTTTTATGTTTTTTTTAAACTGAGCGACACGAGCGCAACAAACAAGTAAAAGGCGAGTACACATATATTTACAATGCCCAGGAAATAGCTTGGTATTCAAGGGTTTTTCAAGAGATTTCTGAAAGTTCAAGGGTTTCTCAAGGGCTAATTTCAATTTCCAGGGTTTTTCAAGAAAAAACTCATTTTCAAGGGTTTTTCAAGAGCTGTATGAACCCTGCAATAGTTAAGTATTAATTAAAGGCATTTTATTTCTATGAATTTACATGAAAATCAGTTAATTCTCTGAACTTTTTCATCCCTGTTATTGAGATTTAACAAGACTTTAACATCCAGGGTCATATCATGTTTGAAGAACTAATGGAATGAAAATATGACTAACCCTCAGCTTACAGACCCTAAAAATTTCTTGTGATTACCTCCGTTGATGTTTCTGATGTATTTTAGAATTCTGTTCCAGGATGTTTCGACTCAAGTAACTACCACATTTTGTCAATTTTCATCCTTTGGTGGTTGTTTTATATTCCAAAACTTTCTGGTATCCATACTGACAAAACATGAATGCAGATATAAAAAAAAAACCAACCAGCACAGCTGATTTTATTCAATGCAGCAAGCCTGAAAATGAAATCCTTGAGGCCATACAAAGTAAATCTTGTGTTTCTCCGGTCATATTAATTAAAACAGGAGGGAGGTTTTTATTTTATTTTTGATTTTTGTAATTATTTTATCGACGCTCAGAAATTCATATACTTGGTTTGCTTCATGTTTTAGGCCTCATAATCTACAGAATAACATGGACAGTGGTGTATTTTATCTATTTTGTCAACTTGAGTAATTTTCCTGAAATGAATCAATTTTTATTTTTTTCTAAGTTGTTAATAACAAGAGGCCCTAGGGGGCCTGAGGGCGCTCACCTGACATGGTAGCCTAAGTATCAACCCAGGGAATTGATTTGAACAAGATGCAGCTGCCTCTCCTAAGAAAAGCTTATACCAAATATCCAAAGATTCTGACCAGTGGATAAAAAAAAGAAGATTTTTAAAGAATATTCCTCATATTGAACTAAGTAATAATTCGGGCTCCCACAGGGAGCCCAAATATGAACCCAGGGATTTGGCTTGAACAAACTTGAATCTCACCTCCGTAAGGATGCTGTGTACCAAATATCAGATGATTCTGACTGGTGGATGTGAAGAAGAAGATTTTTGAAGAATATTCCTCATACTGAACTAAGTTATAATTTGGGCTCCCACAGGGACCCCAAATATGAAGCCAGGGACTTGGATTGAACAAACTTGATTCTCACCCCTCTAAGGATGCTGCATACCAAATATAAAAACTTTCCAACTGTTGTATTTGAAGAAGATTTTTAAAGAAAATTCCTCATTTTGAACTAAGTGATAATTCAAGCTCCGACAGTGAGCCCAAATATGAACCCAGGGACTTGGCTTGAACAAAATTGAATCTCACCCATCCAAGCATGCTGCATACCAAATATCAAAAGATTCTGATTGGTGGATCTGAAGAAGATTTTTAAAGAATATTCCTCGTACTGCACTAAATTAAACGTTTGGGCTTCCAGAGAGCCCAAATATGGACCCAGGGATTTGATTTCAATAAACATTTGAAACAATCTTCAAAAGATGTTATATGTAAAATCTGAAAGCTTTTGGAGCAGTGGTTTGGAGAAGAAGAGTCTTAAATGTTTTTCCCATTACCCACAGTAATATTACCCACAGTGTTAAAAAATGATGACTCAGCATTTTTTTCTAAGTCCTGGAAAAGTACCCTATGATAAAACCAATGGCAATTTTTTTTACCATTCCTTTCTGCTGTTCCTAAGGAAGCTTCACACAAAATAAAAATTCTCAGTGCCGTGTAGTTTTCAAGAAATGGTCATTTTAATTTTGTTTCTATTTTTAGTTCCTGCTGTTCCCATGAAGCGATGGGAAAATTTTTTTGGGCATAAATTAGGTACTTATGACCCAATAAGCCCTTACATCAAATTTGGTTCAAAATGGCCTCAGTTTGGAAAACAAGAGGCCCCAAGGAGCCTTAATCGCTCACCGGCCAAAGTGGTTCAAAGAAGTATTTGGGGTCACATTCAGGTAGACATGGTTCATCAACACTACCAAGGAATGAAGTTATGAGAGACAAATTTTATGGAACTAGAGACATGGCTTGAAAAAACTTGAATCTTACCCCCCTAAGGATGCTGCATACCAAATATCAAAAGCATTCATCTGCTGGATCTAAAGAAGAAGATTTTTAAAGAAAAATTCCTCATATTGACTAAGTTATAATTCGGGCTCCCACAGGGGGCCCAAATATGGACCAAGGGACTTGGCTTGAACAAACTTGAATCTCACCCCCAAAGGATGCTGCATGCCAAATATCAAAACATTTCGACTGCTAAATCTGAAGAAGAAGATTTTTAAAGAAAAATTCCTCATATTGATTAAGTTATAATTCGGGCTCCCACAGGAAGCTCAAATATGGACCCAGGGACTTGGCTTTAACAAACTTGAATCTCACCTCCCTAAGGATGCTACACACCATATATCAAAACATTCCAACTGCTGGATCTGAAGAAGGAAGATTTTTTAAGAAAATTCATTTCGAACTAAGTTACAATTCAAGCTCCTACAGTGAGCCCAAATATGGACCTAGGGAGTGGGACATGGCTTGAACAAACTTGAATCTCATCCCCCTAAGGATGCTGCATACCAAATATCAAAACGTTCTGAATGCTAGATCTGAAGAAGATTTTTAAAGAAAATGCCTCATTTTAAAGTAAGTTATCATTCGGGCTCCCATAGTGAGCCCATATATGGACCTAGGGACATGGCTTGAACAAACTTGAATCTCACCCCCCTAAGGATGCTGCATACCAAATATCAAAACATTCCAACTGCTGGATCTGAAGAAGAAGATTTTTAAAGAAAATTCCTCATTTTGAACAAAGTTATAATTCAGGCTACCACAGTGAGCCCAAATATGAACCCAGGGACTTGGCTTGAACAAACTTGAATCTCACCCCCCTAAGCATACTGCATACCCAATATCAAAAGATTCTGCCTGCTGGATCTTGAGAAGATTTTTAAAGAAAAGAAATTTGCCTGAAATGCACTAAGTTCGAATTCAAGCTTCTATTGTGAGTCCAAATATGAATCTAGGGAGCCGACTTGAACAAACTTGAATCAGATCCACCCCACAATGTTGTTTATTGTTTATTGGTTTACTTCACGGTATACAAAATACAGAAAAGTGTACATTAAACACATTGAAAACAGTAATACAAATAATAAATAAATAACAATTGCGTTTGTGAACAAATACAAAAGTAGTGTATACCGTAGGGAGATGGCATAGCCAGATTGGCTGTCTACCTGTCATCTCCCTGTTAGCTATACAGTATCAGCTTGTGTCAGACCAACAATAAGAAATATAAACTAACAATTAGTTATTTGCATGCACTATGTGTACTTATATATAACTAGTTTTCCTGTCGACTTTTCCATGTTGCATACCAAATATCAAAAGATTCTGCCTGCTGGATCTGGAGAAGAAGATTTTTTAAGAAATTTGCCTGAAATGCACTAAGTTCAAATTCGGGCTTCTATACTGAGCCCAAATATGAATCCAGGGGGCCGATTTGAACAAACTTGAATCTGCCCCCCCCCCCCCCCCCCCCCCCCTCCCTAGAGATGATGTGTACTAAATAGGAAAGAATTTTGCCTGGTGGATCTGAAGAAGTTTTTTTTTCAATTTTGGAGAGAAATTCATGGGTTCTATCAGAGTTATGCCTCTTGTGGGCCCCCTGAGGGTGCAGCAAGTTTATTTGTACAAGTTTGAATTGACATATGATGGGGAACATGCACACCAAATTTGGTTCACTTTGATACAGTAGTTTCGGAGAAGTCGATAATGTAAAGTTCACGACGGACGACGACGGACGGCAAGTGATAAGTTAAGCTCCCTTCGGTGAGCTAATAAAAATTTTGGTACAATTCGGGCTCCCAAAGGAAGCCCAAATATCAACCCTGGGACTTGGCTTTAAGAAACTTATATCTCACCTATCTAAGGATACTGCATACCAAATATCAACTCTAACTGGTGGATGTAAAGAAGAAATTTTTTGAAGAATATTCATCATATTGAACTAAGTTATAATTCAGACTCTGACAGGGAGCCCAAATAGCAACCCAGGGACTTGGCTTGAGCAAACTTGAATCTCACCTCCCTAAGGATGCTGTATACCAACTATCAAAACATTCCGACTGCTGGATCTGAAGAAGATTTTTAAAGAAAATTCTTCATTTTGAAGGAAGTTATAATTCAGGCTCCCACAGTAAGCCCAAATATGAACCCAGGGATTTGGCTTGAACAAACTTGAATCTCACGCCCCTAAGGATGCTGCATGCCAAATATCAAAAGATACTGATTGGTGGATGTAAAAAAGAAATTTTTTGAAGAATATTCCTCATATTGAACCAAGTTATAATTTTGGACTCAGACAGGGAGCCCAAATAGCAACCCAGGGACTTGGCTTGAACAAACTTGAATCTCACCTCCCTGAGGATGCTGCATACCAACTATCAAAACATTCCGACTGCTGGATCTGAAGAAGATTTTTAAAGAAAATTCCTCATTTTGAACTAAGTTATAATTCGGGCTCCCACAGGGAGCCCAAATATGAACCCATGGACTTGGCTTGAACAAATTTGAATCTCACCCCCCTAAGGATGCTGCATACCAAATATCAAAACATTCTGACTGCTGGATCTGAAAAAGATTTTTAAAGAAAATTCTTCATTTTGAACCAAGTTATAATTCAAGCTCCCACAGTGAGCCCAAATATGAACCCAGGGACTTGGCTTGAACAAACTTGAATCTCACCCCCCTAAGGATGCTGCACACCAAATATCAAAACATTCCAACTGCTGGATCTGAAGACGAAGATTTTTAAAGAAAATTCCTAATTTTGAACTAAGATATAAAAAAAGCATGCAACAACCAAAAAAAGGTCCTGAGAAAAAGATTTTAAATTTTTTTTTAAGCCTTACCATACTGACCCAGGAACAGGAATAAGTTGCGAGGTTGCCTAAAGTTTACGAGGGCAAAAGTGTGTGGGTCGGCTTATTTTCAAGAGGTCGAGTCTCCAGGAAAAACTGGGCGCAAAGTTGACACAAAGTTAGTGGAGTAAGAAAGATGCATTAACTCTTTAAGGAATGAATCAGTCACATGCGCCCTTAAAATATTTAAAACAATTTCAACAAAACCTTATCATGTGACCCCACCCCCCTCCCCCCCACTGGAATGAGCTTGTTCCAATGAGGGGTCACACATGGTTTTACTGAAATTTTTTGAAACATTTGAAGAAAAAATAATTAAAATAGCCTGTGAATGATATGGCTTGGGAAAGGGGTTTTTTTAGTTGTAACAACTGATATGTACCAAGCATGGCTGTCACCGATGTTGTCATTCTTGAGTCAAGTACTGGGCCTATTTACAGGGAGGGAACTCTGAAAATGAAATCTGAAAAGTTGGTAGATGGGCTTATTTTGTATTATGGGCTTATTCCCAGATCAGTATAGTATTTTGAGGTTTTGGGGCTAATGGCTGGAGATGCTTTCTCAAAAGCAGCAGAAAAGCAGACTTGCAAAGGAAAATTACTGAATCATTAATAAATTATATATATAAATACACATCTCATTCTTAGAATTATCAATCATACTGACCGACAAATTTTTGACAGTTTTAAAAAATGAATTAATACTGTCATATGCAGAAGTAGTGTCTTACCTTGAATCGTCTTGCCAAAAATTTATTTTTAATTTCCAAGAAATTATTCTTTCCTTGCTCACTGATAAATGGTTCATTTATTATTTGATATCTTGCATCATTTTGCATATCCTGCCACCTACCATAGCCATATCTGTATTTCCGTCAAGGTCAGTTAAATAACAAAAAGAAGAAACTTAAAGCCAAGTCTTGGTTGCCTAATTAGTTAGTTTGGGTGAAGGAATCTGGAGCACCTGGACAGAACAACCAAGCATCTGTCTTTCAAGAAAAAAAGAGATGTTCAAAATATTAATATCGATATTCCATTTCGATAAATTTGCATGAAATGGGTCTCCAAGACCATTTTCATGTGTATTCATGGAAAATAAAATTTCAGCAGTTTGGTCATTATTTGGCAGAAATAAGCCAATTTGTAAAAATCTCTCAATTATTTAATAATCAGTTTGGAATTGTTGATTCTTCTGATTTGATTAGTTTTTTAGAAGATATTTGCAAATTTAACCCTTTAAATCCTGGAGCCCTAATGGTATCTTCCATCCCAGTTCAATATCATCAACTAGAAGAGTCCATATTCATTATCTGGGGTAGACCAATTAATATTTTCAACGTGCAGCCTTGGGGCTGCACGTTGAAAATACTGACTGATCTCTTAACCCTTTATCCAACGTAACGGCCAAAACCGGCCAGCGCTATTCATAAAAATTGCAAATTAATTTTCATTATTTTTTTCATTTTTTGTCTCAAAAACATAGGTTATGACCCCTCTTTGGAACGAGCTCATCGAGCTCGTTCCAATGAGTGGTCAAACCCTATGTTTTTGAGACCAAAAATGAAAAAAATTAGTTATTCAAGAATATTGTTTGCAAGTGTCGTCTGCTTTTCATGTTAGGTAAAGGATTAACCAAATTCACGGAAAAACATTTACTTTATAAACCCAGATCGTATCACGATCATGGAGAGGAAAACGGCCGTTCAGGTTCAGAGTTAACCGTTTCAAGCTTTAGAAAATCTTTTCAAGGTGCCTCAAGTCTGGAAAACAAGTGTGATATCTACTAACACAATTTTCAATGTGAAAAGGATACGTTACTATTCCTGCAAGCAACCAGTAGTCATGCCTCCTATGCCACACCTCATGTTCACGTTCTTTTTGAAGTGCTCTCTGTTCATTCTGCCACAAAGTGTGCAACTCTGTAAAGCCACCATCAGCAATATTGAACATAAACTTTTGGCAGATTTCTTCAACTTTCTCATCTGTTGCTTTACTCTCTTTGGTTTCTGGTTTATCTTTCTCTTTATTAGTTGATTCAGTTTCAACAGGAGATTTCTTACCACTTGCTTCTTCTACAACAGAAACAAATCAATATGAATATAGCACAAGATTTATCCAACAAGCACACTGCCATGGGGTGGCCAATCCACAACTATGCCCAACAAGGGCAATAACTTGGTAAGAAATACTTGGATACAGCTGGTTTGCAATCCCGTCCATGATATTATCACCAACAGATGTCTTTGAATGTGAGGACAAACAAGAGGCCCCACGGGGCCTGAAGCGCTCATCTTGTACAGAACACAATTTAAACAGAGTCCAAGAATGAGTCTACATTAAGCAAGCCATCTCCATAGGCTACACTGTCAATCCTTAAGTCCCTCAGGAGTGACAAAAATAATCTGGGCATCATGCCTTTTCTTCAGTCGATCGTAAGTAAAATGCAGAGCTCCCCTATGAAGCCCCTTGATACAACCTATGTGGATTAATCTTAGTACCTCTAGAGGGT
The DNA here is from genome assembly GCA_031216915.1 of Pictodentalium vernedei. Taxonomy (NCBI): domain Eukaryota; kingdom Metazoa; phylum Mollusca; class Scaphopoda; order Dentaliida; family Dentaliidae; genus Pictodentalium; species Pictodentalium vernedei. The sequence goes on from CM062290.1 coordinate 348,698,216, forward strand.
ACTGAATACAAAATTTTTAATTCTTCAGCAAAATGGCCAATTCCGGCTCCCATAGAGAGCCCAAACATTAACCCAGACTCTTGATTTGAACACAGTTAAATCTGACTTCCCTAGAGATGTTGCGTACCGAATATGAAAGAATTCTGACTGTTGGATCTGAAGAAGAGAAATTGTGAAGAAATTTCTTCGAATTGCACTAAGTTCAAATTTGGGCTACCATAGCGAGCCCAAATATTGACCTATGGATCCGATTTGAACAAACTTGAATCTGACCCCCCTAGAGATGTTGTATACCAAATGTGAAAGTATTCTGACAAGTGAATCTGAAGAAGAAGATTTTTGAAGAAATTCCCCCATATTGTACTAAGTTAAATTTCATGTTCCCATATGGAGCCCAAATATTAACCTAGGCACTCGAATTGAACAACCTGGAATCTGACCCCCCTAGAGATGTTGTATACCAAATATAAAAGCATTCCGACTGGTGGATCTGAAGAAGAAGATTTTTAAAGAAATTTTCTCATATTGCACTAAGTAAAAATTTGGGCTACCATAGTGAGCCCAAATATATACCTAGGGATTTGATTTGAACAAACTAGAATCTGACCCCCATAGAGATGTTGCATACCAAATATCAAAGCATTCTGACTGATGGATCTGAAGAAGAAGATTTTTTTAAATTACCCTCCATATTGAACAAAGATAAAATTTGGGCTTCTGTAGGAAGCCCAAATATTAACCTAGGGACTTGGTTTGAACAATCTAGAATCTGACCCTCATAACAATGATGTATACCAAATATTAAAAGATTCTGACTGGTGGTTCTGAAGAAGAAGATTTTTAAAGAATATTCCCCATATTACCCTATGTTAAAACTTCGGGCTCCTGTAGAGAGCCCAAATATGAACCAATGAGCTTTATTTGAACAAACTTTTATCTGCCCCCCCTATGAATGCTGTATACCAAATATCAAAAGATTCTGATGATTGGTTCTGGAGAAAAGATTTTTTTAAATTTTTGCAAATATGCTGACTCAGCATTTTTTCGATGCCCATTACAGAACACCCTAACATAACCGATGGCAATTTTTTTTTACCATTCAATTCTACTGGTCATAAGGATACTTCATACCAAATAAAAGCTCTCTGTTCCGTGGGGTTTGGGAAATATGGACGTTTGAAAATATTTCTATTTTTAGCTCCCAGGGTTCCCATGGGGATGCGGGAATTTTTTTTTTTGCAGGGGTCAAGTACTTATGACCCAATACTACTACAAACCAAATTTGGTTCATACCGGACCATCGGTTCAGAAAATAGAAATTTTGGGCGGGGCCAAAAATCTTACCCCTCCTATTACAAAGCCAAATATCACTTTACGAACTTCGTTTGAACAAACTTGATTCTACACCTCATATGGAAGCTCCACAGCAAATATCAAGTCATTGCACACACTGGTTCTTGAGAAGAAGATTTTAAAAATATTTTGGAGCATTTTCCCCCACTCCCTCCCTATGGGGCCGGGCATACGGAGTTGAACAAAAATGAAATGCCCCTTTGGGACCATCACTCACACAAACTTTCACTTGAATAGGCCCAGTGGCTTTGGAGGAGAAGACCAAAACATGGTGTTGACGGACGACGGACGGGAAGCGATTAGATTAGCTCAGCTTGACTTTGTCAAGATGAGCTAAAAATGGTAATATGATTACAAGAAATACTATGTCCAATAAGGACATATACTTTCGAAGAAATACTTGGACACAGCTGGTTTGCAATCAACTTCATGATATTATCACCCAAAAGCTTTATGTCAGACCCAACAAAGTAGATCTGTTTCTCAGGCCATTTTTTGTAAAATTGCTTGTGGGTGTTCATTTTATTTTATTTTTTTTATTTTTGTAATTATTTCTTTGCCATGAAAAGTTCATGTTCTTGGTTTGTTCTATGTTTTAAGCCTCATAATCTTCAGAATAGCATGCGTGGTGATGTATTTCGTGCTGAGTTCTAGAAAGCTTTGCAGTGCCAAAGTATTGCAGAGCCTTGTTGTACTCAAGGGACAAATTTAAACCATATTTTTATTTTTTAAGTTTGCATTGGTTATAAAAAGAGAATATGTGGCAGCCAAATCGACCATGCAGAAGGCCCTGTGAAACAGATTTTTAACTTTTTTAGGCCTTAACCCTTTACCTAACGTGAAAAGCAGACGACACTTGCAAAAATAATTCTTGAATAACTAATTTTTTTCATTTTTTGTCTCAAAAACATAGGTTATGACCCCTCGTTGGAACGAGCTCGACGAGCTCGTTCCAACGAGGGGTCATAACCTATGTTTTTGAGACAAAAAATGAAAAAAATAGTGAAAATTAATTGGCGATTTTTGAGAATAGCGCTGGCCGGTTTTGGCCGTTACGTTGGGTAAAGGGTTAACCCTTTACCCAATGTAACTGCCAAAACCGGCCAGCACTATTCTCAAAAATCGCCAATTAATTTTCATTATGTTTTTCATTTCTTGTGTCATAAAATAGGATATGACCCCTCATTGGAACGAGCTTGTTCCAATGAGGGGTCATAACCTATGTTTTTAAGACAAAAAATAGTTACGCAAGAATTTTTTTTGCAAGTGTTGTCTGCTTTTCATGTTAGGTAAAGGGTTAAATGGAAAAAAATTCTCAAACTGTTTTCTTTTAAATGCAATAAGAAATGGTAATCCGACAATAAAATTCAAAGTACAAGGGCAATAGCTCTTGATTAAATACTTGTACATGGCTGGTTTGCAATCTCATTCATGATGTTACCAGCAAAAAGCTCTATATTAAATTTGAAAAAGGTGTTTTGAACGGTATTGTTTTAAATGTGGTGACGAGAAATGGGGAAGGATGGAAGGAACCTGTTGCGATATCCCATTCCCACTATGTGGCGTGGGGATACTAATTTGTAATCCATTACCGTGGAATCCATCTTTTTTTAAAGCACTCCATGCTCTTTCTAACAAGATATAATAGACTAATTGCCTTCATTGGACATGTTGAAACCAAAAATGTCCAGAAATGTGGGGACATCAGTGGATGCCAAAGTAAATCTCTCATAGATTACAAGATTTTCTTTTTCAATAACAGGCATTTACTCTATAGCCTATATGCAATTAACCCTTTACCCAATGCAGATGATATCAAACTTTATTATTTTGATAAATGCTTTAAAAATTTCCAAAAAATTCAACAAAACAATATCCAGTGCCGCCTCATTGGAATGAGCTAGACAAGCTCATTCCAATGAAGGGGTCACAAATGGTTTTCTTGATTTTTTTTTTTTTAAATAAATTTTTTTCGACTGCTTAATTTTTAAATTACGAGGGCAGTTGTGGCCGATTCGTTAGGTAGAGTTAACAGGCCAAAATTGTATTAAAGGTCTGGTAAGTAGGTTGGTGTTTTAAGTTATATACATGTACAACAGTTATTCAATTAAAGATAAACAATTAAGTGGGCTTCCCTGTAATACTTGACACTTTCAACCTACTGAATAAATGAATAATGAAATAACTTCCATCAAAAGTTATTTTTCCAACAAAATTACACCATCCTAACCCTCATGAAACTAAGTGATGTAGATTTAGTAAATCAAAATATGAGGGAGATAAAAAGTTGAGTTGCAAATAAAATTAAGAGAAGGATCTTTGTAGAAAAAAAAAAGTTCAACATCTCAAAATAAGGCTATAAAAAAAACAAACTTGTTTCTCAGGCAACTCTCGTTGGTCATTGAAAATCTGCCTCCTTAATTTTTTTTTACTTATAACTTTCTATTGCGCTTGTTTTGCACTTATAGAACTGAAAATTTAACCAACTATATCTTGTTGGACAGCTTTGAGCTCTGTCAAACAAGATATAGTTGGTTAAATTTGCAACTTCATTGTGGGAAAGCTTCACTTCTGAAAACACTGTTTTTTCCACATAATAATGTGAGTTAAATTTCTGATTTCAACTATTTTCAGGACCGTTTTGTAGATTAACCCTTTACCTAACATGAAAAAAAGACGACACCTGCAAACAAAATTCTTGAGTAACTAATTTTTTTCATTTTTTGTCTCAAAAACATAGGTTATGACCCCTCATTGGAATGAGCTCGATGAGCTTGTTCCAAAGAGGGGCCGCAACCTATGTTTTTGAGACAAAAAGCGAAAAAATAATTTTAAATGAATTGGCGATTTTTGTGAATAGTGATGATAGGTTTTGGTCGTTACACTGGGTAAAGGGTTAACAAAAAAAAAGGGGAAAAAAAAAAAAAAAAAAAAAGCCTCCCTCCCTTTCTCATAAAAATGAGAAAAAATTGTGTGAGAAACAATTTTTTTAAAAAAGCCCCAAAAAATGGAAGAAAAAAAAAGGACTGACCCGGTTCTGATTTTACTTTCACTTTTTCCTCCGATTCTATTTTTGGTTTCACATCCTCATCCTCATCTACTTTTTCTTTTTCTTCCTCAGTTTCAGTAATTTTTGGTGCAGACTTTGTACTTTCTTTTGAATCTTCATTTTCATCTTTTACTTCCTTCACCTCTTCCTCTTCTTTCTCATCATCTCCATTTTTCTCTTCATCTAGAAAATGAGTTAATCAATTATGAAATGTAGACTGAAACTGTATTTTGTCATTTGAATGTACTATTGAAATGACTTGAAACAGCAGTGAGAAAAAATATTTTATGACTTACGAAAACTATTTTTGTTGCAGAATTGATGTAGTTCCAATATGTTTGCACTGGTCGGAGCCCATTCTTTAACTGAAAGTGTGCGAAATTATTGTTGGTTATCAAAATTTGTCGACTTTAACTAAATAACTTCACTTTGAAGAATATATGAAGCACAACCACTGAATATGGAGACTTCAAGTAGCAAAATCTGCTGTTCAGAATAAAGTCCAAAATGTGGGCTTCCAGCACTCTACCAGTTAAAAACATTTAATGGGTCATGAAAATCAGATCGTCCTTTTAATGGCGTGCAATCGCTCTCACACGCCATTGCATGCGCAATTTCAATTTGCAGCGAACGATCAATTGCATGCGCAGAAAACTAAAAGCAGTTACTTTTTAAGTTTACGTCAATGATGTCAGTTTCAGAATCTGAGTCTGTAAACACTAGGGCTGCTGCGACTATTCGATTAATCGACTGTCGGAATATGCTATAGTCGGCTATTATATTCCATAGTCGACTATGTTTTTAGCCATATACATCATGCCACTGGATGATAATATTGGTCTGCAAGGGGCACATAACATTTCTTGGTACCTGTTATCCTTCGTATTCATTGTTTATATCACGAAAACAGGCAGTAAATTTTACTTTACCCTCACGTATTATCTCATGAAATGGATGTTGTCATACCTAAACTCAGCTCTGGATCAAGCTACTATGAACAAATTGTTGATAATCCATGTTAATTGTTGCCATTTTAATTTTTAAATCCAATAAATTTAATACTGAATTGGAATTTATTGACACTATTAATTTATTGGTGTTTTAAGGTCACAAATTTCTGCACAATGGCTAGTCATGACCGCGACAGTTTTATGGATGGAGGAAGCCGGAGTACCCGGAGTGAACCACCGAGCAACTGTCAGCTCCCCAACATACTGACTCCACACAAGCAGGGTCAGCATTGGTTGAAGACAGGTACACCATCGACGTGCAGTACGCCTTAGTACACAACGCCACCGTGCCCCCACGTGGGCAATGGGGGTGAAGTGTCTTGCCCAAGGACACAATGCAGTTGCCGCAGGTGGGATTCAAACTGAGGACCTCTCAGCTTGCAGCCTGCACATCTACCAACTGAGCCACCGTGTCCCCTTTACTGACACTAAATTACCGAATGAATTTCCATACTTTGAAGTGTTAGCATCACATATGACACAAAGTTGATTAAGGCAATGTGGAATTCGCGGTAAACCCTATTTTTTAGATGATCAGATTGGCTTGAATAAATACATGCTATATTTCTGGCAATTTTCATCAAGCGACAGTTTCTAGATCCCCAAATGACCCAAATGAAGACTTCTGAGTCCAGATGGTGCTTTGATTTTCACTTTTGCTGTTAGGATTTCGAACTGCATTTACTTGTACCTCGCTAAATATTCCACTGTATATTATGCTTAAAAGTTATAAATTTAGTGGTAAGAAATTGTAGTGTTTGTATCATTAAACTGATTTGCACTTTATTTCAGTGCTTTATATTATTATTTCATAATTGACAAAAGGTCGTAATTGCAACTCCTTTTTCTTTTATGCAATTAGACTCTTTGAGGCAGTTTTCCAAATTGGTGTGCCACCAAAGAAACCGCGTGCCTTGGGGTCTTCTTGGGCACGCAATGTATAGGGCGCCTGGATTTTTTTAAAATGAAGGTCTGGAAAATAAACTCAGACATCTAAAACAAGAAAATATCAGCACAGCTGATCGACACTCGATGAAATAGAGACCAAAAGAGAAGTCATGACACAAGCTCTCAAGCCATTAGTCTAATTCTGTAAGAAATTTGTCTCGGTTATGGCCTGGAATTGATTTTTTACAATATTTTATTTCTTGGTGCCAAAAGTTTAGCCAATGAAGATTTTTTGGAGCCAAATCAACATTTTAGTACAACTGGCTGAATTGGCACCCGACATCCCCCCCCCCCCCCCCCCCCCACCCACCCTCCATGAGGCCCAATATGAGGAAAGCTGAACTCCTCTAATCTGTTAATGTAGGATGTAAATTTTCCAGATGGCAAATGCCCTTGAAAAATCTCTGATAATTTTGTCTGTTCACTATTTGGTATAATATTGCAATGACAAATTTGGCAGATTCCAATTTCAGTTTGTATTTGACAAATTGACAAACAGCAGCTTAAACACGGAGTGATGATTATAAAATTTGACAAAGATTCATTCTTCATCGCCAGAATGGTGGGTCTGGTGACCCCATATGTGTTATCCAAGCTATACTTGGTTACTCAAATTTTTTTTTTTTTAAATCTCAAGAAGGTTGCTAAATTTGCAACTCCTGAAACTCCTAATATCAATCATCTTTGAAACAAAACATTGAACATAAAAAAAGTGAGCTCACCTTCACTCTTCTCTTTTTGATCATCTGTATCCATAATTTCCTCTTTGACTTCATCTTTCTCCGTCTTTTCTTTTTCTTCTCCCTCTGTTTCTTTTTCCTCTGATTTTTCAGCTTCCTTTTCTTCTGTGTCCATTGATTCTTCTTTATCTCCTTTTGTTACATCACTATCAGGTTTATCAGACGCTTCTTCTTTCTGCTCAAGAAAAAAGATCATGTTTAACCTATAGCCCTGTGGTGATGCAACAGCGTTGTCTCCGCTTACTCTGTTTCTCTTGTTTAACTATGAATTTAACCCTTTACCTAACATGAAAAGCAGACGACACTTGCAAACAAAATTCTTGAATAACTAATTTTTTTCATTTTTTGTCTCAACTAGATGCATTGTCACAGTGCTGAAGCTGCGACGATTCGTGCGACGCCAAAAATGTGCAATTTGTGACAAAAAAAAACTCGGTGACAAGTCCATAAATGTGTCAGAAATTATCTGAATGACATGCACTGCTGAGAGTATGTAGACATCATGAAGATACACTTGCATACCAAGTATGGTGTCCATCAGTTATCTTAGAAGTTATGATGTTTTAAAACTTGTTGATGACAAGTCCATAAATGTGACAGAAATTATCCGAATGACGTGCATTATTGAGAGGGTCTAGAAGTCATCAAGATACACTCACATACCAAGTATGGTGTCATTCCATCAAGTATTTTAGGAGTTATGGTGTTTTTAAAACTCGTTGGTGACAGACCGACACACAGACCGACCGACGGACGGACCGACAGACAGACTTACAGACAGACAGACAGACAGACAGACACAGACCGACCGACCGACCAACAGACAGACAAACTGACCGACCGACAAACAGACAGACAGACAGACAGACAGACTGACCAACAGACAGACAGACTGACCAACAGACAGGCAGACAGACAGAAACTGCCACATATAGAGCTGCATGTCACAGCTAGAAATATAGGTTATGACCCCTCATTGGAACGAGCTCAACAAGCTCGTTCCAAAGAGGGGTCATAACCTATATTTTTGAGACAAAAATGAAAAAAATAATGAAAATTAATTGGCGGTTTTTGTGAATACCGCTGGCCGGTTTTGGCTGTTACATTGGGTAAAGGGTTAACCAATTATATCTTGTTTGACAGAGCTCACTGAAAACTTTGTTATTTAGACATCAGAGTGCAGAGGGTTAAAACTTGAAACGCTATTCACATGAATCACTTAATTGTTGAAAATTTAATAGTGAAATGGTACAATTTGTTTTTGCTAGCATAAGATATTAATTTATTTATTGGAGTTCAAGGTCACATACTTATGCACAATGGCTAATCGTGACCCTGACAGTTTTACAGGTGGAGGAAGCCAGAGTACCCAGAGAGAACCACCGAGCATCGATGAGCAACTGTCAGCTCTTGAACAGTCCAACTCTGTTTAAGCACCGCTCAAGCAGGGTTACAGCTTGAAGACACATGCACCATCGACGTGCAGTACGCCTTAGTACACAGCGTCATCAAGCCCCTATGTAGGATACAGGGATAGAGTGCCTTGCCCAAGGCTACAACGTGGGTCGTCCCGGATGGGGATCAAACTCGCAACCTCTGGCATAGAAGTCCAATAGTCTACCACTGAGCCACCATGCTCCCACTAGCATAAGATAAATAGCAGCAGGAAAAGTAAGACAAATGCATTAATAGCAATATTATATATAAGAGCTTAATGTTCCTTTCAGGATTTCTAATTATATTGTGGCAACTGTGTATGTATGTAGTCCACTTTTACCAGTCATTCATTTTCCTGCCATCTACTTATTTGGAGTTGTACTTCCAGGATTAACAGCTTGCTTATATTTAACTCCTGATAAAAGAATTTTTATGAATATTTTTCATCAAATCTATTCATGGCACTGTGATGCAGTCATGCCTGGATTTCATGCAACATGCATGAAAACTTAATTCTGTACTCAATGCAGACGATATCAAAATTTATTATTTTAATTATTTTTCCAAAGTTTTCAAAAAATGTCAACAAAACCATATTATGTGACCCCCTCATTGGATTGCGCTTGACAAGCTCATTCCAATAAGGGGGTCACATGATATGGTTTTGTTGACAATTTTTTAAAAACATTTTTTTCAACTGCTGAATTTGAATATTACGTGGGCAGATGCGGCCAATTCATTAGGTAAAGGCCTGATGCAAGAAATCTTTGGTCACAAAGTTGTTCTAATTTTCATTCCAATGCAGGGTCATAACCTATGTTTTTGAGGCGAAAAATGAAAAATATTAGTTATTCAATAATTTGGTTTGCAAATGTCGTCTGCTTTTCATGTTAGGTAAAGAAAGGGTTAAGGTCACATTTCTGCACAATGGCTAATCATGACCATGACAGTTTTACAGGTGGAGGAAGCCGGAGTACCCAGAAGAGAACCACCGAGTAATGGCGAGCAACTGTTAGCTTCCTAACATACAAACTCCACACAAGCAGGGATAGATTGGTTGAAGACTGGTGCACCATCGACATGCAGTACGCCTTAGTACACAAAGCCACTGTGCCCCCAATTGGGTAATGAGGGTGAAGTGTCTTGCACAAGGACAAAACACAGTTGCCGCAGGTGGGATTTGAACCAAGGATCTCTCGGTTTGCAGCCTGTACCTCTACCTACTGAACTACCACACTACCTCATTAGGCATTAGAAGAACTAGCAGTGTCGACATACAATTAGTATATATATTGGCTTAAATAAAAGAACTTTCAATGATTAAAAATAAACCAGGTAAAATTAGAAGTGTGACCATCCAACAGGGACTAAGAATAATACACGCATTCCACTTTATCTATTTAATATGACAAAATCATGTTTTTCGTGGAATTTATAATGCTGGTTTCTGATCCTTGTCTGGGAATGAAACTCATGGCAATCCTTACTGGCAATCAGGAGTCACATGAACTACTAGACCATTGCACACCTTCAAAAAACAATGGCTGGAATCTAGCTTATGAGATCAAGTTCTTGTGATTATTTGGTTCACTTTTTGTTTGGCAGCTGCATGAAAATATGAAATGCACTGGTTACAGAACGACGAAAGTGCTGTGGTTGGCCTCAAACAAGACTGGCACAGGCCTGTGTGCATATTTTGAAGGACACAATCATGTTTCTGAGGAATTCAGAACGTTGATTTCCGATCCTGACCAGGAATCAAACTAATGGCAATCCCGCCTGTCAATCAGGAATATTCTCACAGCAATCTCACCTGTCAATCGGGAATACTCTAAGTTGAAAAGGGGAAAACACTGTGCCAAAATGAATCTGGCTGATCACAAAATCACAAGTGCATAGACGTTCCCAAAGGTTTTGTGCCAAATTTCTAAAAAAAAATTGAAAGGAAAATGAAGGAATAAAAATTCAGTAAAAAATTGTGTTTATGGACAGCAAATTCAATGTCAAAATGGGCAACAATATTTCCGATCGGTCTCTAAATCACAGACACACTGGTTTCTTTGGCGGTTAATGTCTGTGCCAAATTTTTCAAATACTGACCAACAAAGGACCCCAAAAGGCCCTTAAACAAAATTGTGTCCACATATAGGTGGATTAGCTGATTAAGTACATCCCCCCCCAACCCACAACTTTGTTGCGGGGGTATAAACAAATTTTTCTGGGACAGAATTTGAATATAATAGGGGCATGATAAACAAGATTTTTTTCTAACAGCCTAAAATGAATAACCATGTAACAATCACTGCCAAATTTGTTAACATTTCTATTCAAAGTTTAAACCCATGTCAATGTATTGCACCTGTTTATCTCCTTCAGCTGGCTTTTCTTCTTTCTTTTCATCTTTAACGGTCTGTCCAGCTTGGACTGGTGATGGTACAGCTGATTCTTTCCCTCGCTCCTTGGCTGCCTCTTTAGCAGCCTTCATTTTTTCTAGGGCTTCTGTGGCCTTCAAATATGGCATACTATAGACACCATTGATAGCTTCAAACTCTTGGACCTTGAAAAGAAGAAAACTAGATGTACACCAAACACAAACTCCCCTATAGCCTCTTGATTTCAAACATATGGATAGCAAGACAAGAGCACAAGAATGGGACATCAAGTGCTTCACTTGTGTGCATGACACTGCCTCAAACATGAACAAATCTCTGCAATTAGCGAAAAGTGTTCGCTATGATTTTGGTTGTCTGGCCCATATTTTGCAACTCGCCATAAAGGACTCCTTCAAGAAGAGTAGTAATGGGAAAATTGCCAAACTGATCACTAAAGTTTGTGATGTCATAAACTTTAAAGGGAAATCAGAAAACCTTTCGCGGGAGATTCGCAAATACAGGGACCAGCTACTACCCAAAGCTACAAAACGTGAGCTCCAAAAAGATTGTGACACGCGTTGGAATTCGACAGTTATCATGCTTCTATTGCTTCAAAGCTTCTTAGATCTGCACACTGCAGTAGTCTTAGCTGTGAAGGACATCTGCAAACCAGAAGATAAGCAGAGGTTTTACTTTCCTGAGTTTCCTCCAAATGAAATTGCTTTATTGGAGGATGTTGTTGAATTATTAGGTAGTTTGAAGAAAACCACAGACCAGTGGCAGGGGCAAAAGTTTGTGACCATTTTCACAGTTTATCCAGTCATTTTTGCCGTTACTGACTGTATGAAAAATTCGAAGAAGTTAGGTGGTGACGGAGAAATTTTAAAGAAGAACCTCACACGAAACATAACACAACGACTTTCGATGGACGATGAGGAATTCCTAGGTAGCATGAGCATCCCCTTGATCTCGAGCTACCTGGACCCCCGATTCAAAAAACTTTCTTTTGTTCCGACCACTGTCTCTGACTCAGTTAAAAACTTGAGACAATGAGAAGAGACTAACGTGTGTATTTTCTAATATATGACGAATTATAATGGTGCCATGTTATAAAATCATATAGTCATAAACTTACACAGGCGAATTTAACGGCCAGACAAAACCCAAAACCCTTAAAATAGCTAAATTAGGTGGTTTAATCAATATTAAATGCACAAATTAAGACAGGATGGCACATGTTATCCTAAAATCCTGGATCCACCTCTGAATTTAACGTATTAACTGACGTTAAGAGAATTTTAACACGTTAAAATATTTTAACATGTTTAATGCGTTAACAGTTAACTTCTTCCAGCCCTGAGCAGCATGAAAAAGAGAAAACTCTACCAAAGCAATTAAAATTCGATTAAAATTGATTTGGGCTCAAATGCTTTATTATCAATCATATGGCAATAGGTTTCAGATTACCATTCAAGACCTGACTTAGCAGGAAATGGAGAAAAGCAAAACATATTTTGGACAACTTACTTTAGGACGATAAAGCTGGATAGGTCAGAAGTTAATTTAAAACAAAAAACCCTCATTCTCACAATCTCTAAGAATTTACTCCAAATTTGAAAAGTAACATCCACATGTCTGTAACCAAAAGGCTATTTCCGATTTTTCGACCTCAAGACGACAGGTGCCCGTAACATGCCATCATGAGGAGGTCCTGTTGACAACAACCAAATTAGGTAGGCAGTGGTTTCTAGTCTTTCTTTCGAGCTCCCATAGGGTAAGAACACACTCATTTCATTAGGGCCCCACAAAGTTTCAGGATTCAATTCGATTTCGAAATGACCAGCAGATTCAAATTGATTCAAATAAAAACAATGGTTTGATAAATTTTGAAGAGGCACAATAAAATTAATACTATTCGAATATATGCAAAACTGTTATATTCTTTTATTACCTTTACTTTTGCAGTGGTTAAATGTGCTCTGTATATATGAAAGCATAGGCTACTGTTGGAAGAGAGATAGAGAACTGCTTTCATATATGCACAACTTGTGATGATTATTGCCTGTGTAGGCCAGCCTGTGGCTAACGTGAACAAACATTTCATTAGGGCACATTCGCTTGAGCATTTGATACAGCTGCTTGTGCACTAAAGAGGCCAATGTTACATTTATTGGATTTTAAGGTCACATTCAGCATCTGTGGCTATGTTCAGACTGCAACACAACTAAAAGGTGAAGTTTGACAGATCAATAATAATTACGCTGCTCACTTTAGATGACTCTCAGCCCAGGCATTGGTTACAGATCCCTATTATCCCAGACAGTCAAAACTTGCCTGCAATAGTAAACAAGCACTTCTCCACTTCTCAGGATTCCCATAGAAGACAAAATAGTTTAACCCTTTACCCAACGCAGACGATATCAAAATTTATTATTTTAAATATAATTCTTTCAAATTTTTCAAAAAATTTCAACAAAACCATATCTTGTGACCCCTCGTTGGAACGAGCTCGTTCCAACGAGGGGTCACATGATATGGTTTTGTTGAAATTTTTTGAAAAATAATATTTTTTCAACGACTGAATTTGCATATTACGCGGGCGGATGCGGCCAATTCGTTGGGTAAAGGGTTAAACAGTTTTGTACATAACATGATTCCACAGAGTATATTGATCTCATGCAAGATTCAATTTTGATACCAATTTGATTAAAGATTTGATGATAAACAAAACAATTAATTTATAGGGTCCCATTTCTTGTGTAATTCATTTTTTCTGTTTATTCCAAAGTTAAAATGATTAGCTTAAAACTGTTTATAAATAATGTCATGGCCAGTGTAAAGCAGCCATGACTTGATTCAATGAAAAATAGTCTACTGTTAAAATCCTAACTTCACTTAGAAAAGTCCTGTTGAGGAAAATCTACCTCCAGCAGGCTAAGAGTTGATATATCTTGTGGACAAAATTCTTTGTTATTCAGAGAGAATAGATACACAGCCAAGGTTCTCAACATATTTGTTCACGTCAGCATTGCAGGGCATAGGTCAAACAGTGTCATATTTGAGTAGACACAAAATCAATCATTCAATGTGTTTTGGGAGAAAACCCAACATAATTTTTAATCAAGTGCTAAACATCAAAAGTTTTTTTTCCATGTTCATAAACCATTTTAGGCCACATAAAGTAGATCTTCTGTTTCTTGGGCCATTATTTGTGAAATTGCATGCGGGCGAGCGTTTTTTTATTTTATTTTTTATTTCAGTAATTGCTTCTTTGCCATCAAAAGTTCATGTTCTTGGTTCAAGTTTTAGGCCTCATAATCAACAGAATAGCATGAGTGGTGGTGTATTTCATCCCTTGAGTGCAAGAAGGATTTGCAATGCTAAAGCATTGCAAAGCCTTCTTGCACTCAAGGGACAAATTCATCAGTTTTTTTAACTTGGGTAAAATATCAGACATAAACCATTTAATTTTAATTTTTTTTAAGTTTAAATTGGTTATAAAAAGAGAGCATGCGGCAGCCAAAAGGACCATGCGGGAGGGCCTGAGAAACAGATTTTTTATTTTTTTAGGCCTTACCATATTTTTCATCACCTGAGGTTGAAGAAATTCTAACTACAATGATGAATTAATCAATTTTTACCTTCTTTCTGACAAGAGACATTATGCCGATTCTTGTTAGTACATGCTGTCTTGACAAGCCCTCTCTTGGAACACCATCTGCAAAGGTATCATGATTGTCTGAACCAGGCTCACAGAGATGCCGCATAAATAATGAGACATACGCTTTGAATACCTTCTCGGATTTGCCTCTTAGGTCCCTCACAAGCCTGAAAAGTATCAAAGGTAAAACCCCAATAATGATTTAATGATATTCAACTTGCTTGCACATCTTTGGTCAGGGTGAATTTAAATGTTTTTCATATTGTATGAATGCTTTTGCCATTTTCCTTCTCTCCGCCCATGTGTAATTGCTGTAGATAGGCTGTTAAGCGGGTTGAATTTCAAGCACTTGTTAAACAAGAAGTCAATTGTAACTGCCCACAGAAATGTGGCCTATGTTGAAAATGTTAACCCTTTACCTAACGTAACGGCCAAAAACGGCCAGCGCTATTCTCAAAAATCACCAATTAATTTTCATTATTTTTTTCGTTTTTTGTCTCAAAAACATAGGTTATGACCCCTCGTTGGAACGAGCTCGTCGAGCTCGTTCTAACGAGGGGTCATAACCTATGTTTTTGAGACAAAAAATGAAAAAAATTAGTTATTCCAGAATTATTTTTGCAAGTGTCGTCTGATTTTCAGGTTAGGTAAAGGGTTAAAACAGTCTACAGAAAAGCTGATATGACAGCAGTGATCTAAACGTTGGGAGTCTTCAAGCAACCACTCAACATTAAATTTTAAGAATTGAATTATTTATCTGTTACTTTATGGGAGTATGAATTAAGCACAAGCATTTTGAGTTTTAAATGAAATGTTACTGGGGCTGTTGGGAAGAGAAAATAGCCACCTGAGGAATGATGAAGTCCCGACCTGTGTGATGGCCACAGAGGAAAAGGTGAGATTGGTGCACATTTATTTATGCAATAGTAAAGTAAATTCTTAAGTGTTTCAATGTATCCTTTTCCTCTTTTCAATGTGCTCCATCAAATCATGTTTCTTAACAATTGGTCATGAATTAAGAGTTCTGGCAATTTTTGTTTTTCCTTTACATTTTAAAAATGCCGATAGGATCACCGATCCAATGTCGAGTTGTGACAGCACAAAAGTGGGTTTAATCATTATCAACTTATAGTCCAGAAACCAAATGTTTACAATTTACTATGTGAAGGGTCACTGTGACCTTGACCTTTGACCTAGTGTTTCCAGAATAAATAGGGCTCTTTCTTGCACCAATGCCAACCTGCCTATGAAGCTTCATGAACGTATGTGGAACCATTGTCAAATTATCATCTGGAAACCAATTGTTTACAATTTATGTTCAAGGTCACTGTGACCTTGGCCTTTGACCTAGTGAATCCAAAATAAATAGGGGTTTTCCACTCACCTAGGCCAACCTACCTATAAGGTTTCATGAATGTGGGTCAAACCATTATCAAGTTATTGTCCGGAAAGCAATTGTTTACGATTTACTATGTTGAAGGTCACTGTGACCTTGACCTTTCACCTAGCAAGTCCAAAATAAATAGGGTTCTTCTGGAGCTGGGCGATACCATTTTTTGATGGCGATATTAAAATTAAAAAGGCCTCCACAAAATATCGAAATACTGGTATATTTTCGGTTTGATGAAAGGAGGTCACAGTTCCCATGATATACTAGATATAACAGTAATTTCCCCAAAAAGCCGGCAATTAGATTTCTTCTATATCACCCGCCGCGACGTAACATTTACTTACTCCATAGTGTCCACACAGTAAACAATTAACATACAGCTGTCAGCCTGTCACTGTCAGTTTGAGTATGAGACTATGTGTGCACAACTGCACACGCCCTAACCTGAAATTACGTCACCCCAATGACCTGATTCTCATTTTTAATCTGGTGACATTTTGAATTTCTGATCTATTTTTATCACACTGACTTTGGAAGAACTGCGCAGAAGACGAAGTTGAGTGCTACTGCAGTAACTCAGTAACTGCAGAGAATGTGCGCAGTGTGCAAGTCACAGGACAACAAACCACAAGTTTGCCAAACAATCATTTAATTTGTCGCACAGTCCTGCACAGCTCGTTGAAACATTTTACAATGAACAATAGAACAATGAGTAACGTCTGTTGGATGTTACATATTTGGAAGTGTTGCGGTAGATATGCATATGGACCATGATGATGGGGTCCGAGTTGAACCAGCTCTAGTTCAGCCCTCCGAACGTTGCAGCTACCCCACTAGTCAAGTGGGACAGCCACAACGTTCGGAGAGCTGAACTTAACCAGCTCTTGCTATTGGGCATCGTCAGTAGACTCTGCACTCAGCAGACAGCAGTAAACTGTGTTAGATTTGCGCTCATATACACACAGGTACATGTACTGTTAACCGTTAGTTCAGCTATCCGAACTTTGTGGCAGCCCCATAGTTGGCAGCCACAGCGTTCTGATAGCTGAACTAGTGTTTTTTACCCCCATTGTTGTTTGTTCGTGTAGATTATCTTATATGAAATGCACTGAAAATAATATCGCAATAATATTGGGATATTTTCGGAAAATATCGTGATTTGTTTTTTCCCCAATATCGCCCAGCTCTAGGTTCTTCCTTTCACTGATGCCAACCTACCTATGAAGGTTCATGAACGTGGGTCGAAACATTATCAAGTTATCATCCGGAAACCAACTGTTTATGATTTACTATGTTTAAGGTTACTGTGACCTTGGCCTTTCACCTAGCGAGTCCAAAATAAATAGGGTTCTTCCTCTCACTGATGCCAACCTAACAATGAAGTTTCACGAACATGGGTCGAACCATTATTAAGTTATCATCTAGAAACCAATTTTTTGATTTACTGTGTTCAGGGTCACTGTGATCTTGACCTCTGACCCAGTGAGTCCAAAATAAATAGGGTTTTTCCTCTCACGAAGGCCAACCTACAAATGAAGTTTCATGAATGTGGGTTGAACTGGAGTGAAGTTATCATCCGGAAACCCATTGTTTACAATTTACTAGGTTCAAAGTCACTGTGACCTTGACCTTTGACCAAGCAAGTCCAAAATTAATAGGGTTCTTCCTCTCACCAATACCAACCTACCTATGAAGTTTCATGAACATGGGTTGAACCATTATCAAGTTATCATCCGGAAACCAATTGTTTACAAACGGCCGCCCACCCAACCGCCATTCATCAAACTATAAGTTGAGTTTGACTTTGTCACAACTCGACTAAAAATGAAGATAGCTGGATAATTACATAATTTATGAAAAAGAGAAAAACCTGGACATTATGCTATTTGTTTCCTATACCACAACAGCGTTCCTGCAGGCAAGGATGGATAGAATTCAAGGCTATTTAAGGACGTTTCTCAATATATTTCAGCATTTTTCAAGGCCCAACAATAGCCAAATTCTTGGATTTTCAAGGCCCTGCCATCACCAGTCCTAACTAGGATCTCCAGTCATTACCCCAACCTCCCACTTGCCTACAAGGGAAGTGGGAAGAGGGGGGTAGCGACTGAAGAGTTCTCTGCCTTCATAAACTCTGGCATCTAAACTACAGTATTTACTCTATGTATTGGGACAGCTAAAAATAATTATTTTCACAGGTGTCCCAATTCTTAGAAAATGGGAAAAGAACATGGCCTGGTCTTGATTTGATGCTGAATAAAGTTGTGTGTGATTCATTTTCCATCACTATATACAAAAATCGCCGTTCAATTTTTTTTATATTTTCATTTTTTGCTTTCAAAAGCGCTCGTTCCAATGAGGGATCAGAAGCTATGTTTTGGAAGCAAAAAATGAAAATTTTTAGTTACTCAAGAATTTTTTTTATGAGTGTCGTCTACTACTAGCGACGGGTCAACTGGAAACAAATCTCCTGAATGTCCCAAACTTTAGAGCATAAAAAAAATATTTTTCTGGAAAAAATGTGTGTCCCAAATCATAGAGTGTCCCAATACATAGAGTAAATACGGTATATAGTTATTATGTGCTTCGTCAGCATTTTTATTTTGTGAATATTCATGTCTTTTCAAGGCCTCCCAACACATGTTCCAGGATTTCAAGCCTTGAATGACCCTTAGTCAATTTCAAGGCTGTTCATTGAATCCAAGGCCCTGTGGGAACCCTGCACAAATAAACCAAATCAGAGTTTGGAACTTCGTGCTTAAAAACTTAAAATTACTATTTTTGTAACAAAATGACCACAAAATGACCACCAGTGGCCATTTTTGATGATAGCAAAACTCCAAAATAAGATATCCTTTTCCTTTTGTCGATAAACACCATTGAATTAAGTGGCCTTGAATAGAGTTTGGGTGATTTGTGTTGTTATTTTTCTACAAAGAGTTTTGGAAACTAAGGTGTCTGGTTAATTTATTTATTTATTTATTTATTTATTTATTTATTTATTGGTGTTTAAGATAATATATTTCTGCACAATGGCTAATCATGACTGACAGTTTTACAGGTCTTTTAGTTTAATGCGGTTTCAGATCACTGTTTACATCTGTGTATATCATGATCACAACACAAGTAAAAAGATAAATTAACCTGAAAAGTTAATTCAGGCTTTGATTACTTTTTACTGCAACAAAATAGCTGCCTCAACATGCTGTTCGTGGGTAAACATGTAAGTTATTTATTTATTTATTGGTTTCAACTGTCAGACTCCCCAACATACTAACTCCACACAAGCAGGGTTGGCATTGGTTGAAGACAGGTGCACCATCGACGTTGAGTACGACTTTGGATACAACGCCACTGTTCCCCCACGAGGGCAATGGGGGTGAAATGTCTTGCCCAAGGACACAACCTGGTTGCCGCATGTGGGGATTGAACAGAGGACCTCTCGGCTTACAGCCTGCACCTCTACCTACTGAGCCACTGTGCCCCCCTTTAATTTGTGTAATTTGTGCATGAGAGAAAATTGGTATCGGAAATTACTTACCATTGTGAGTTAAAAGCATCCTGTGGGGGCATACCAAACCTCATTACTGCATTTAGGAATGCCTTCCTCTGCCTAGCATTGAAGCCCAAAACCTAAAAAGAAAGCAGAAATCTTAACACTACACATCAAATGTCTACAGATAAGCTAATGTTTAGACATCAATTGTTTAGATACTCAGCGCCCAAAGTCTAAACATTCAGCAGTTTCTAAGTTATTGCAAAGATTTGATCATTAAATTATTTCTGACGTCTACCATAAAGTGCGATGAGGAGTGGGTGTGGGGAGAGTTGCAACAGAAAAAAGGGCAACAATCTTAATTTGTAACACTTATGGTGACTGGCAAAAAGGGTTTATAAAGAAAATGGTGATAGTTTTTAAGCGTGCCTGTGAAAATGTCAATAAAACAAAGCATCAAGAGGTCTTAATCGCTCACCTGAGAAAAAGTTTAAAGAAGGATTAAAGGTCACATTCAGCATCAATGGCTAGTTAACACTACAGAATACAAACATGGACTCAGCCACCATTTAAACAAGATTGAACCAGAACCCACCACTCCCAAAGGGTGCTGAATATCAAATATCAAAATATTCTGACTGGTGGATCTGAATTTTTTTATTTATTGGGGTTTAACGATACTCTCAACAGCCAGAGTCACCTCATGTCGGACAGTTTTATGGGTGGAGGAAGCCGGAGTACCCAGAGAGAACCACCGAGCAACTGTCAGACTCCCCAACATACTAACTCCACACAAGCAGGGTTAGCATTGGTTGAAGACAAGCGCACCATTGACATGCAGTACGCTTTAGTACACAATGCCACTATGCCCCAGCGTGAGCAATTGGGATGAAGTGTCTTGCCTAAGGACACAATGCGGTTGCCGCAGGTGGGATTCAAACCGAGGACCTCTCGGATTGCAAACTGCAACTCTACCTGCTGAGCCACAATCTCCCGGTGGATCTGAAGGAGAGTTTAGAAGAATATTCCTCATATTGCACTAAGTACACTTCCATAGGGAGCCCAAACATGAACCCATGGACTCAACTGAACGAACATGAATCTGATCTCCATGAGGATGTTGTATACCAAATTTGAAAAGATTCTGATTGGTGGATTTGAAGAAGATTTTAAAGAATTTTTGTCATATTGCACAAAGTTACAACTTCAGGCTCCCAAATATGAAACCAGGGTCTTCATTTTAACAAACTTGAGTCTGACTCTTCTAAGGATGCTGTATATCAAATATCAAAAGATTCTGCCTGGTGGATCTGAAGATGATTTTTAAAGAATTTGTCCCACACTGCACTTAGTTAAACCTCAGGCTTCCATAGAGAACCCAAATATAAACTGAGGAGCTTAATTTGAACAAACTTGAATTTGACCCTCCTAAGGATACTGTACACCAAATATCAAAAGATCATATTTGGTGGTACTGGAGAAATTTTGTAGAGTAGTTTTTGAAGAGAAAATGTGAAGTTCACAATGGATGGAAAGTGATAACTAAAGCACCCCTTGAGCTTTGTTCAGGTGATTAAAAAGCAGAAGAAATACAAATTGATATGCAAGGAAAGACAAAAGGTAAGAGAATTCTCACAAAACCATATCCAGTTCTTATTTAGAATTAGAGTGCAGATTTGCAGTTTCACACGATTTTGCCAGTGCCTGTGCTATCAAGCCTTTGTTTGATTTTCATAATCTTTAGAAAATCAACCTAAATTGATAGCTTTTCTGTATGTCTTATCTTTGCGTTGAAACATTGCTCATCACAACACATCTGATCAGACAATTTGGCACTGTGGAAGCTAGATCTTACACCCTGTAAGTGCAGGATTAACAAGAGATTGTACCAGAGATGCTTACATAATGAGATTGCACCAGGAAAGCTGAAATACCCCCACCAGTGCCATGTCGAGGGATAGGGCAGTGTCGGACAGACAATCTCTCTCACCCAATGGATCCCATTCAGCCAACCATTCCAAGGAGAAAAATTATTTCTGCATAAAATCACTAGAAATCTTTCAAAACACAGTTTAAGGCCGCAAAATCCTCCCAATGCAAGCCCCTCTTCCACCCCAAGGTACATTTTTCTTTGTATAAAATCACTCAAAACTAATCAAAACCCCAAATATGACATCCTCTCTGCACCATTGTGCCATATCTTCTACTGGGTCATATCATTTTATCTATGTATGTTTGTATGGACTAAAAAGTGGATGGACAGACTAACAAATGAACAAACTATTTATTTATTTATTTATTGGTGTCTGAGGTCACATATTTCTGCACAATGCCTAATCATGACAAGAGTATCAACTCAAGACCAGGGGTGAGTGATAATAAGCCATGTTGCCCATTTCAGAGAGGGTTTGCACCTCCCAAGCATTGGTGACTGGGTCCTATTTTACCAGTAAAACAGAGCCTGTTTATCGCAGTGAGAACAAACTGATACGGCTTGCATAATTTATGCACAAGAAAAAAAATAATTGAAATCTGAATCACCACTTGAAAGTTCTTGCTTGAAAATTGTAACTGCTATTTTTAGAACAAAATGGCTGATGATGACCATTTCTGATGGCTGCCAAAACTCAAAATGTAAAATCCCTCTTCACCATTGTGTCATATCTTTTTATCCCATAAATGTCTGTATATTTGAACAATAAATGCCTTGGATAAATTTTTGCTCTTTTCACCTAGTCGGGTGATCAATTTTCCCCACTTTAACACTGAAAGAATTTATTCCTACAGTAGAGACGGACTTGTAGACCTCTGACCTCTACTGCATTTGTGTAGTATAATTAACAGTTCAATTGTTGTTTTCTTTAAACCTTTTTGAAGGTATTACACAATACCAGTAAAAAACACTACACATTGTTCATTTAATAAAGTATTTTTGCAAGTTTAGCTCAGGTTTGCAGGGGAATTATTTTTAGACAGAAATGTATCACTGCGTCTTTTTTATTTTGGGCAATTTTGCTTGTCTTCGAATTGGACCTATGTGCTCCAAACTTCTCCCCCCTTGTTTTGTAGCGAGTAACAGCACGATTTCACCGCGACTGCCCTGTAAAAGATTTATGGGATAAACAAAATAAAGGTATAGTGTTTCAAGTAAAAAATTTATTAAGAATGAAACCGACTCGCCAGAGACTCGTCGGTTTCATTCTTAATCCTACTCGAAGAATAAATTTTTTACTTGAAAATGCTATACGTTTATTCTATATCACTGTGTCATATCATTTGTCTGTTGATCCATATATAGACAGAACGCGATGTTTGTTTGAATCGGTGGGTGTTTTACATAACGAGTAGGACATAAGTTTTGAATCAGTTGGTGTTTTGGCTCTCATGAAATATGATTACGTCATTCTGAGTTATGTAAAACACCCACCGATTCAAACACACATCGTATTCTGTGTTTATTACACAACCCATGCATTAAAATTCATTTAAATAAACAAATCTTAATTCTGATGTTTAAACCCAAAGAGTCTGTTTTGACTGAAACTGTACTGATCAAATGGATCGATAGTAAAAAATCAAAACAACCTTTTCGGAACCAGTGTTTATTGAAATTTGTATCGTTGTTTCTCTTCAGCTGGTGCCCATTCACGCCAAACCATTTGGTGGCTATTACTGTTTGTAAAAATATAAGTACAACTTTGTGCAGATTTGCAAAACAGCTGGGAGAAACATTTTTAAAAGAAGTTCAAAGCATGTCAAGATGTACAAAGATTTACTGAAATAAAGTTGACCAATTTAGATAGTACACAGTGCCACCGTGCCCCACGTAGGCAATGGGGATTAAGTGTCTTGCCCAAGGACACAATGCGGATGCCGCATGTGGGATTCGAACAGAGGACCTCTCAGCTTGCACCTCTATCTACTGAGTCACTGCGCCCCCGTCGACTAACAAATGGATGGATGGACTAAAGAACAAGTGGACAAACTGAAATGGCTTGCTGATTTGCATAATTTATGCACAAGAGAAAAACCTGTAAACTATGTTACGTATTGATAACCTTCAGTTAACCATTCACCAAACAAATCAGTTGCATCAGCCCGCAACAATTACAAATTGAGTAGTCGGAAAAAAAATATTTTCAAAAAAATTTCAACAAAACCTTATTATGTAACCTTTCATTGGAACAAGATCATTGAGCTCATTCCAATGGGGTCACATAACTAGTTTTGTTGAAATATTTCGAAAACTTTGAAAACAATATAAGTAAAATACAACTTTTGATATCACAAGCATTGGGTAAAGACTGAAGTAAATTCTCACACATTTTTGGGAAGGCTGAAACTTCTGAATCAAGTCCTACAAACATTGCACTGTTCTGTCAATCCACTACTGAACATTGCAGATCTTGTGAGGATCCAGTAGTTATAACAGTTTTTATTTATGTCTGCTGTTCTAGCACTGAGACCTATCTTAACTCAGCACTTCAAAGTCAGACAATTTTTTAATTTTACATATACAGTGGAACCCTGTTAACTGAATAGCCATTGTTCCAGTTTGTTTTTTAGGGTTTAACTCTAACCCGCTAAGTATTTTCAAGATATTTTTAATAAAATCTAGTCATGGCTGCTTTGAAACTAGATTTGATGAAAAATTCATCAAAATGTAACTCAGGAAATTATTGGTGAAAATATCCGTTCTGTTTACAGGAATAAAATTTGATGAAATGTGCCAAAATTGTACTTATTTCAGTGGCAAGAGAAATCCTGTCCAGGGGAGGACTATCTGCCAGCAGCATGAAGAAGTTAACAACACTTCCAATCACAAGGGTCTCATGTCAGACATTTTTGCAAATAGAGGAAGCCGGAGCACCCATAGAGAACCACCAAGAAGTGGCAAGCAACTGTCAGGCTCTACACATTTTCACAGTGAAAAAAAGTCAAATAGCAGTATTCAGTCAAAAGGAATTTGGCCATTTTTCCTGGTGTCCTACTGATTAACTGATAATTTATTTGATTCTATCTTGTTTGACAGAGAACACGCCAGTGCTGGATGTATAGAAGCCAATCACAAGATTTTCTATTCAATTCACAGATGTTTACTTTGTAACCTATATTCAATTAATAGGCCAAATCTTTTCTAAAGATAGGGTTTGGAGTTTGAAAATTATATGCTATTAGCTATTTTATAAGGAAATATTCAATTAAGTGGGCTCCACTGTTTTCTTTTGAAAAAATTGTATTTACCTCTATCTGTCCATTCACTCTTGCCAATAATGGAGGAAGCTTGTCTCTGTCCTTTTCTTTCTTCTTTCCTCCTCGAGATGCTGAAATATTATTGACAAATATTTATTCCAATGTTTGACTGAAACAAAGTTCTTGTATCTTTCAAATTTATTTATTTATTGGTGTTTTAGGTCACAATGGCTAATCATGACCACAACATGAGTATCAACTCAAGTCCAGAGGTGAGCGTTAATTTGCCATATTGCCCATTTTAGAGAGGGTTTGCACCTCCCAAGCATTGGCGACTGGGTTCTATTTTACCAGTAAAACAGAGCCTGTTTACCACAGTGAACAGGCACTGCTTCACTTCCCGGGGTTCCCACGGGGACGTAACTTTCAAAATCAAGTACAACCTTAGGCTTGGAAATAAGGGGATTATATCATAACCTTTTGGCAGGTTACGCCACGTAGCAAGGTGAAACCAATAGGAAACGAGAACAATGCTCCCGACCATGTCCTACGAGGGTATGTAAGTCTCTCGGGGGCATAACCAAAATCGAAAGGAAGCTTCCTCTTAGACACCAAAAATGCATCACAAAAAAATAAAACTGATTTGAGTCAGCATTCATTAGTAATTGGACGAAAACCACATTCAAGATGACTGCCATGGAAGCCATAATGAATGGGCCACTGGTGGCCATCTTGGTTCAGCTGACTGGACCAACATTGAAAGGAAGCTTCCTCCAGACACCAATAATGCATAATTAGAAAACAATGACACTGTAGCTCAACTTGTGTAAGACATGTACATGTATAGTATGTGACACAGCAATGACACACATCTAGGTAATGATCTGATAACAACGGTACATATAAAGTATTGTAAAGGTCTGTATATAAATAATGACCATAGCCTGTAACAAATATATAGGTAAAGTATTGTAAAGGTGGGTGACAGTTAGATGCTAAACTAGAAAAGAAATCTCCATGAGGTTAATGTTACAATGGATATCCTTGTATGGTGCACCATAAGCCAAATGTTTGCAATTGTTTTGGCCTGGTTGATTCAACAAACCCTTCTAAGGTTGATTCATACTAATTAATAAATATCTGCACAGTCCTTCTTAAAATATAGGTATTTGAATTTTTTATCTTTTTGTTCATAGGGTTCCCACGGGTGAGGAGGTTTTATTTTTTCTCGTTGGAAATAGAAAATCGGGTTGTGCTAATAATGTTTACCCTCCTCAAACACCACCAAATATTAACACAGGATTTTGGCTTCCACACATTTGAATATACACATACTAGGGATGCTGAATTCAAGAGACATTATTTTTGTCTGGTGTTTTTTTAAAAGATTTTTAATTATCTCCCTTTTTGAGTCCCCGAGTGGGTCTGACTGAACCCAAAAATATTTGTTCTCATACCACAGTGATAACGAAGGCACCCAATAAATTTACAGCAAACATTACTGACATAAAAAATCTTCTGTACAAAAAATGTTATGCACACAATTCCCATAAATATGACTGCCGACAGGCATTTTGAATTTTTGCCCAAGCCCAAAAGCACTCGTTACCATCCCATGATGATAACAAACGTAGTCCTCGTAGTTCTGTACAAAAAAACTGATTGCACCAAATTTCAGTATAAAATGGCCAGTGTCAACCATCTTGAATTTTGGACCGCACCCAAAAACACTCGTTCTCGTCCCAAGGTGATAACAAAGGTACCCAAGAAGTTTTGTGAAGATTGGTTCATAAATACAGCCTCCATCCCGAGCCGTATTGACATGTGCACTTATTGTGTATAAGTAGGACTGAATAAATCAAAGTTCACCTAATATGCATAATTTCTGCACAAGAAAAAACCCTGTATTATATGTGATGTATTCCATATTACTAAACATTCATTCAGAAATTTATTCAAATCAGAACCTTCATATAGAAGTTCTGTACATAAAACTGATTGTCCTAATTTTAGTACAAAATGGCCGCCAGCAGATATCTTGAATTTTGGACCGCACCCAAAAACACTTGTTCTCGTCCCAAGGTGATAATAAAGATACCCAAGAAGTTTTGGAAAGATTGGTTCATAAATAAGACCTCCAGCCCAAGCCGTATAGAAGTTCTGTACAAAAAAATGATTGTACCTAATTTCGGTACAAAATGGCCATCAGCAGCCGTCTTGAATTTCATACCGCACAAAAAACACTCGTTCTCATCCCAAGGTGATAACAAAGGTACCCAAGAAGTTTCGTGAAGATCGGTTCATAAATACAGCCCCTAGCCCAAGCCGTATTGACATGTGTACTTACTGTGTATTAGTAGCACTGAATAAATCAAAGTTCACCTAATTTGCATAATTTCTGCACAAGAAAAAAACCTGTATAAAAGGTGATGTATTCCATGTTACTTAACATTCATACAAACATTTATTCAAATCAGAACTTTCATACAGAAGTTCTGTACAAAAAACTGATTGCACTAATTTTGGTACAAATTGGCTGCTGGTGGCCATTTTGAATTTCGGAATGCACCCAAAAACACTTGTTCTCGTCCCGCGGTGATAACAAAGGTACCCAAGAAGTTTCGTAAAGATTGGTTCATAAATACGGCCTCTAGCCCGAGCCACACTGAATTGTTGACGGACGGACAGATGGACAGACAGACGACAGGACATGGCATAGCTTCATATTTGACTACGTCAAAGTTGAGCTAACAAATCTGACCTCGTCGAAGTTGAGCCAAAAATGATGCAAGTCAGCATTCATTAGTTATTGGACGGAAACCAAATTCAATATGGCCACCATGGTGGCCATATTGAATTGGCTAGGTGATCCAAAATTGAAAGGAAGCTTCCTCTAGACACCAATAATGCATAACCAAAAATTGAAATTGATTCAAGTCAGTATTCATTAGTTATTGGCTGGAAACCAAATTCAAGATAGCTACCATGGAAGCCATAATGAATCGGCCACTCATGGCCATCTTGGTTTAGCTGACTGGTCCAACATTGAAAGGAAGCTTCCTTTAGACACCAACAATGCATAATTTAAAAGATAAAAATGCCGGTAGGATCACCAATCCAATGTCGAGTTGTGACCGCACAAAAGTGGGTTTTAATCATTATCAATTTATCGTCTGGAAACCAGTTGCTTACAATTAACTATGTGAAGGGTCACTGACCTTGACCTTTGACCTAATGATTCCAAAATAAATAGGGCTCTTTCTTGCACCAATGCCAACCTACCTATTTAGTTTCATGAACATGGGTGGAACCATTGTCAAATTGTCATCTAGAGACCAATTGTTTACGGATTTACTATGTTGAAGGCCACTGTGACCTTGACCTTTCATGCAGCAAGTCCAAAACCTGCCTATGAAGCGTCACAAACGTGAGTCGAACCATTATCAAGTTATCATCCGGAAACCTATTGGTTTGATTTACTAAGTTTAGGGTCACTGTGACCTTGACCTTTCATGTAGCGAGTCCAAAATAAACAGAGTTCTAACTCTCACTGATACCAACCTACCTATGAAGTTTCATGAACGTGGGTCGAACCACTACCAAGTTATCGTCTGGAAACCAATTGTTTAGCCCGCCCATCATTCATCAAACTATAAGCTGAGTTTGACTTTCTCACAATTCGACTAAAAATGATTTGAGTCAGCATTCATTAGTTATTCATTCATTAGTTATTGGATGGAAACCAAACTCATTATGGCTGCCAGGGTGGCGATATTGAATTGGCAAGCTGGACCAAAATCGAAAGGAAGCTTCCTTCAGTAATCCACAAGTAACCCCTAAAATTATGATCTGATCAAAGAAGCAGTTCTTTAGTTATTGGACATAAAAAAAAAGTTGACGGGCAGACGGATGGATGGACAGATGGATGGACATGGTGAAACATGGTGCCCTTGAGGACATTTATTTAGGTTCTTCATTCAAAATCATTTCATTGATATAAAAATAGAGAATAAAATCTTTAGTTAGCAGTGTCAAGGAACCAAGGTGATGCACATTTTTCAATTGATGACATGCCACACCAGAAATAAACTTATGGCCTTGCTGTCCTAATCTGGCCTGAAACTCATTCAGATCTTTTGAAAAATGCTGCTATCAAAAGAAAACAGAATAAATCTCACTATTTCAGAGGCTCCTTATTTTATGAAATAAATGTTTCGAAAATGAGCCCGAAAATGGATGATTTTCAGAGACTCTCACCATTAAATTCAATTTATTTACCTCTGAGACACCATAAAAAGTATAAATGTCCCTATTTTTGCTCAGAAATCTTACACTTTCACAATTAATCATCTTAACATGATTTTATTTAATACCTAAGAACATTTCCCCACAAGTTAATAATGCATATCAATGTGACTACTGAATTTGAGTGAAGGTTTCATCAGCTTCTTTTACCATGTGCCAACTGTGATTTTACTTAGAATATACATTCAATTTCATCTTTCTTTTTTTTTTGGTAAAAATGACAAATATTCTACTCAAAGTTTGCTAAGCACCAAGTATATCCAACTACCTGTTTTACGTTTTAGTTGAAATATTGTAATGAAAAGTGTATATATTCTTTATTTAATTATATGTTTAATGATTTAAGTACAACAATTAAGATTTTATTTGTGTTTAACATTATTTTTTAGCTTTTGAATATGATAACCATGGAAAATGGATATTATTGGTAAAAGATTAAATTTTTCAATTTGCCAAAAAGTTGACGGGAGTGAACTGGTATGGGTTCAATATTGAGTAAGAGACGCATTACTGTTAATTACAGCATGACAACGCCCTCTCATGCTCCCAATCAGGTTCCTGGTGGTCCTCTGTGGGATGTTGTTCTATTCTTGGACCAGCATGGCACCAAGCTCCTGTACACTACTTGGCTGGACTGGACGGGCTGAAAGTGCAAGCTGCAACTCATTCCAGACATGCTCGAATTTGATTGAGGTCAGGGGATCTTGCTGGCCAGTCCATACGTTCAATCCCCTCCCTCTGTCGGTCCTCCCCAACAGCATGGGCAACATGAGGACGGGCATTATCGTCCATCAGAAAGAATCTATCACCCACTTTACATGCATACAATCTGACATGGACATCCAGGACCTCATCAATATACCGCTGTGCAGTCAATGTACAACATTCAAGGACACAGAGCTCCATACGTCCATCCCTGCGGATGCCGCCCCAGACCATGATTGACCCTTCAACATAGCAGCCATGCTCAGCAATGTTGGCTGCATGGAATCACTCTCTTCTCCATACCCTAGACCACCTATCCATGTGGTCTAGGCAGTACCTTGACTCATCTCTAAAAGGACAGGTTGCCAATCTTCTCTGGTCTATCCAATGTGATTCATGGCCCATTCATATCGTGTCTGGTGGTGGTTCTGGGACAGTGGAATGTGAATACATGGTCTTCTCTAACAGAGACCACCTTCGTGCAACCTTGCCCGGATTGTCTGCATCGAAACATTTACCCTGGGTGCATTCTGAAGGTCACTGCCAAGCTGGGTTGCTGTGGCAAAGCAGTTCCTACGGGCCTGAATGATCAAAAACCGGTCTTCAGCTGCAGATGAGGCCCTGCCTCTGCCACCACCATGCCGTCTTACTGGTTTCAAAGCAGCCATGACTAGATTTGCTGAAATCTTGCCCAGGCTCTGGTGATCATCGTATGGTGCACACCAAGGGCTTCACCAACCTGATGATGGGTAGCCCCTTGCTCCACCATCCCTTCAGCCCACCACATTTCTGCTTCAGACAAATGTCTTCTTACATATGCATTTGTCATATTTAATCATTAAATAACAAGGGTTTGTGTTGAAATGAAGATTGAATACCCTGCACATGCAATGTACATGTAGACAGTACAAGAAAACATCATGAAAATCAAGGGGTACATGCTTTCCATGACTGCCACGAAAAGTCTGCCTGTCAAGAGAGCTCATGTAAACACTGGGGACCATCTCAATACATTCCTCAATCATATCCACCAAAAATATCGCAAATATGTCACAAGGAAATTTCACAATGATGTGTCAAATATTTGGTGCTCAGGAAACTTTGAGTAGTATATAAAACAAGTGAAGGACCCCACCCACCAAAAAAAACATTTAATCGCTCACCTGACAAAGTGGTTCAAAGAAGTATTTTGTGTCACATTGTTAGTCTTGGTTCATCAACAGTACAGAGGAATGAAGTCATAAATTTAATCATAACTCTGATGTTCATGTCCGATGATTATCATAGGTCTTCCTGACTGCTTCCAATTCTATCAGCAGTAGACAAGCACTGCCAAACTTCCAAGGGTTATTATATCACTGCAGTTTGAAAGGCAAATTTTATGGAAAAACAGGAATGGATTTGAACAAACTTGAACCTGACCTCTCCCCCCTATCCCCAAAGGGAGCCCAAATATTAAGCCAGGGACTCGAATTGATTGACAAATCTGAATCTGATCCCCCAAGAGATGTTATATACCAAATATGAAAAGATTCTGACTGATGGTTCTGGATAAAAAATTTTTTAAATTCCCTTATATTGCAATAAGTTAAAATTTGGGCTACCATAGGGAGCCCAAATATTAACCCAGGGACCCGATCTGAACAAACTTGAATATAACTCCTCTAGAGATGTTGTATACCAAATATGAAAGGATTCTGACTGGTGAATCTGAAGAAGAATTTTGAAGAAATTCCCACCAATAGGGAGCCCAAATATTAGCCCAGGGACTCGATTTGAATGAAGATTTTTTAAGATATTTCCTCACATTGCACTAAGTTAAACTTTGGGCTCCAAAAGAGAGTCCAAATATTAACCCAGGGACACGTTTTGAACAAACTTGAATTTGAGCCCCCTGAAGTGTGTTGTATACCAAATATGAAAGCATTCTGAATGGCAGATCTGAGGAAGAAGATTTTTATTTCCCAATATCAAACTAAGGTAAAATTCAGGCTCCTTTTGGGAGCCAAAATATTAACCCAGGAACTTGATTTGAACAAACTTGAATCTGACACCCCTAGAGATGTTGAATACCAAATATGAAAATATTCTAATTGCTGGTTCTGGAGAAGAATATTTTTAAAGAAATTCCCTCATATTGCACAATGCTAAACTTGGATCTGACCCTCCTAGAGATGTGGTGTATCAAATATGAAAGCATTCTGACTGGTTGATCTGAAGATAACGACTTTCAAAGACATTCCCTCATATTGTACTAAGCTAAAATTTGGGCTACCATAGGGAGCCCAAATATTAACCCAGGAACTTGATTTGAACAAACTTGAATCTGACACCCCTAAAGATGTTGTATATCAAATATGAAAGGATTCTTAAAGAATGGATCTGAAGAAGATTTTTAAAGAAATTTCCTCATATTGGACTAAAGTAAGATTTGGGCTTCCATAGGGAGCCCAAATATTAATGCAGGGACTCGATTTGAACAAACCTGAATCTGCCCCCCCCCTCCCCCCCTCCTCCCCCACTCTCAAGTAGATGATGTATACCAAACATCAAAAGATTCTGACTGGTGGATCTGGAGAAGATTTTCAAAGATTATTCCCCATATTCCCTACAAGAAGCCCCAATATTAGCTGAGGGACTTGATTCAAACAACCTTGATTCTGACCCAGGTAACACTGATGTATACCAAACATTAAAAGATTCTGACCAGTAGTTCTGAAGAAGATGTTTAAAGCTTATTTCTCATATTGCCCCAAGTTAAGATTCGGGCTCCTGTATTGAGCCCAAATATGAACTGAAGAGTTTAATTTGAACATACCTGTATCTGCCCCCCTATAGATACTGTATACTAAATATCAAAAGATTCTGATCGGTGGTTCTGGATAAGAAATTTTCTTAATATTTGCAAATATGCGGACTCAGCATTTTTCCGATGCCCCCCTACAGAACATCCTGACACAACCGATGGCAATTTTTTTTACCATTCCATTCTACTGGTCCTAAGGATGCTTCATATCAAATAACAGTTCTCTGTTCCGTGTGGTTTGGGAAATATCGGCACTTGAAAATATTTCTATTTTTAGCTTCTGGGGTTCCCTCGGGGATCAAGGGAAAATGTTTTTTAGCTTGAATCAAGTACTTATGACCCAATAATACAACATACCAAATTTAGTTCAAATCGGACCATCGGTTCAAAAAATATAAATTTTGGGCGGGGGCCAAAAATCTTGCCCCTCCCGTTATGAAGGCAAATATTGCTCCACAAACTTTGTTTGAACAAACTTGATTCTACACGTCAAAAGGAAGCTCCAAACCAAATATTGTGTAATTGTACCCACTGGTTCATAAGATTTTTTTTTAAAGAATTTTGGAGCATTTCCCCCCACCCCCTCCCTATGGAGCTGAACAAACTTGAATTGACATATGATAAGGACCATGAATATCAAATTTGGTTCATATCGGCCAAGGAGGAGTAGTCGATAATTTAACACTAACGACGGATGGAAAGTGATCAGTCAAGCTCCCACTGAGCTGTGATCAGATGACCTAAAAATAGTTACAGGAAACAAGTATAGAAATTACAACCATGGTTGTCAATTAAATTTTTAAAGCTGAGTACTTACATTCCTGTTTTTCATCAAAGTCATCATCATCTTCTTCATTCTCTGTAAATAGTAAAGTATCCCCATAAATAAAGTTGATAACATTTGCAAGTAATTTCATTACATCTACTTAGCCCTCTTGAAGAATAGTCTCGCAAATTCCATCATGACAGTGAAATAGAAATAAATACTATTATTACATGCCTGTTCTATGAAATCCCCATCTACAGCAACACTAAACAATGTGGAAAATGAAAATCTGTTCCGCACACGTGTGGAAACAGAAATCGTTGACGGACTAATTTTAAATAGAAGCGAAATTTCACTGTAACTTTTCACAAATCGTGCACGCCAATTACAATTTGAATCACTAGCGTTAGCTAAAAATAGTAACACAGATTCTCCTCGCAAATTTGGTTGGTGATAAAAAGTGTTCTTTTTGTCGAAACTTCGTCCACTGAGTTACAATGTTTTCTATTTGCCCACTGGCACATAGAACACATTGGAACTCAGGGGACGAGTTGTCAAGTGAATTGCAGAGTGTCATAATAATTGCTTTTATAGACATGAAGAAGTGTAGTAAACATAGAATGATACATGCGTGTGAATGGGTTAATCGATAGGGCACTTGTGCCATCGCAGAAGGATAAAACTCGAGGCATGCGGCCTTATCCTTATCCTTTCACGCTGGCACTAGGGTCATATCGATGCTTTAAGAATATCAAAGAAGAAAGCAGATTTTTAAAAATTCAGAATGAAATTAAGCAAGGTATCATAGCATTTACCTAACACCAGTTGTTTGAGAAGGCCATCACAAAATTTCCTGAAATCACATCTCAATTACTTTAAGTGTAGCCACTCAGTGTTGTGACTGCACTCAAGTATAACCCCTCCGTCAAGAATTTCTTCCTTTCTGGTATAGCATCATTTTCAATCAAATCAGCCTCAAAGGAAGTTCATTTAACCCTTTACCCAATGTACATGATATTAAAATTCATTTCAATTAGACCTAAAAAAGTTAAAAATCTGTTCTTATGCCCTCCTGCATGGTCCTTTTGGCTGCCGCATGCTCACTTTTTATAACCAATGCAAACTTTAAAAAAATACAAATTAGATGGTTTATGTGATATTTTATCCTAGTTAACAAAATTGATAAATTTGACCCCTGAGTGCAACAAGGTTTTGCAATGCTTTAGCCATGCTATTCTGTAGATTATGAGGCCTAAAACATAAACCAAGAACATGAACTTTTGATGGCAAAGAAATAATTACAAAAATGAAAAATAAAATAAAACAAGAGGCCCACGGAGCCTGAAGCGCAAACCTTGTTGAACAGAACTTGATACAAACAGAGTCCAAGAATGAATGTACATTAAGCAATCCATTTCCATAGGATACACTGTCAATCATTGAGCCCCTCAGGAGTGACTAAATTAGTACAAGAATCATGCCTTTTCTTCATTTGATCATAGTGTAAAAGGTGGAGCTCTCCTATGAAGCTCCTTGATACAACCTATGTGGATTAATCTTAGTTACATACCTCCAGAGGATACTGAATACAAAATTTCTAATTCTTCAGCTACATGTCCAATTCCAGCCCAGGCACTCCATTTGAACAAAGTTGAATCTGCCCCCCCCCCCCACACCCCCCCCCCCTCCTCCCCCCAGAGATGTTGTATACCAAATATGAAAGCATTCTGACTGGTGGTTCTGAAGAAGAACATTTTTTTAAGAAATTGCCTCATATTGCACTAAGTTCAAATTTGGGCTACCACAGCGAGCCCAAATATTAACCTACAGACCCGATTTGAACCAACTTGAATCTGACCACCCAAGAGATGTTGTATACCTAATATGAAAGCATTCTGACTGGTGGTTCTGAAGAAGAACATTTTTAAAGAAATTGCCTCATATTGCACTAAGTTCAAATTTGGGCTACCACAGCGAGCCTAAATATTAACCTACAGACCCGATTTGAACCAACTTGAATCTGACCACCCAAGAGATGTTGGATACCAAATATGAAAGCATTCTGACTGGTGGATCTGAAGAAAACGACTTTCAAAGACATTCTCTCATATTGCACAAAGCTAAAATTTGGGCTACCATAGGGAGCCCAAATATTAACCCAGCGACCCGATCTGAAAAACTTGAATATAACTCCCCTAGAGATGTTGTATACCAAATATGAAAGGATTCTGACTGGTGAATCTGAAGAAGAATTTTGAAGAAATTCCCTCCAATAGGGAGCCAAATATTAACCCAGGCTCTCGATTTGAACTAAGTTGAATGTGGCCCCGCTAGAGATGTTGTATACCAAATATGAAAACATTCTGACTGTTGGATCTGAAGAAAAGTTTTAAGAAATTTCCTCATATTGCACTAAGTTAAAATTTGGGCTATTATAGCGAGCCCAAATATTAACATATAGACCCGATTTGAACAAACTTGAATCTGACCCCTCCTAGAGATGTTGTGTACCAAATATGAAAGCATTCTGACTGGTGGATCAGAAGAAGATTTTTAAAAATTATCCCAAAAACTGCACTGAGTTAAAATTTGGGCTTCCATAGGAAAACCAAATATTAACCTAGAGACTTGGCTTGAACAATCTTGAATCTGACCCTCATAACAATGGTGTATATCAAACATTAAAACTGGTGGTTCTGAAGAAGATTTTTAAAGAATATTCCCCATATTGCCCCAAGTTAAAAATTCAGGCTCCTGTTTTGAGCCCAAATATGAACCAATGGGCTTCATTTTAACAAACTTGTATCTGACCCCCATATGGTTGCTGTATACTAAATATCAAAAGATTCTGACCACTGATTCTGGAGAAAAGATTTTTAAAAATTTCAGCAAATATGCTGACTTTTTGATACCCACTACAGAACACCCTAACATAACCGATAACATTTTTTTTTTTAACCTTCAATTCTACTGGTCCTAAGGATGCTTCATACCAAATAACAGTTCTCTCTTCCATGTGGTTTGGGAAATATGGGCATTTGAAAATATTTCTATTTGTAGCTCCTGGGGTTCCCACAGGGATGTGGGAATTTTTTGTTGTTGCATGAGTCAAGTACTTATGACCCAATAATACCACATACCAAATTTAGTTCAAAATATAGAAAATAGAAATTTTGGATGGGGCCAAAAATCTTACCCCTCCCATTACAAAGTCAAATATTGCTTCACAAACTTTGATTCTACACCTCAAAAGGAAGCTCCATAACATATATCAAGTCATTGTACCCACTGGTTCATGAGAAGATTTTAAAAATATTTTGGAGCATTTTCCTCCACCCCCTCCCTATGGGGTTGGGCATGTTGA
The DNA here is from genome assembly GCA_031216915.1 of Pictodentalium vernedei. Classification (NCBI taxonomy): domain Eukaryota; kingdom Metazoa; phylum Mollusca; class Scaphopoda; order Dentaliida; family Dentaliidae; genus Pictodentalium; species Pictodentalium vernedei. The sequence goes on from CM062290.1 coordinate 348,734,811, forward strand.
GCCGAACAAAAATGCAATGCCTCTTCGGGATCATCACTCAAACTTTCAGTTGAATTGGCCCTTTGGTTTTGGAGAAGACCAAAACATGGTGTTGACGGACGGCTGACAGAATGCGATTAGATGAGCTCAGCTTGACTTTGTGAAGGCGAGCTAAAAACGCCTGCCCGCCCACATGCAATTTTACAAAAAAATGGCCTGAGAAACAGAAGATTTATTTTGTGGGGGCCTTATTTCTTTTTTCAAATTTTTCAAAACATTTCAACAAAACCACATCATGTGACCTCTCATTGGGACAAGCTCGTTTTGTTGAAAATAAATAATTTTTTTTCGACTGCTCAATTTGTAAATACGTGGGTGGATGTGGCAGATTCATAAGATAAAGAGTTAACAGCACTTCTGAAGTGTAATTTAAAACAAATCAATTTGGGGTGAATGGGAGAACGACTGCCAATAAGACTGCTATTCTTTGCAGTGCATGTTGTTTAATTTATCAAGTATGTGTTATGTTTTTTAAAAAGGTATACTACTAATAAAAATCGCATTTTGCAATTAATCCCTTATCTAAATGAAATGGCAAAATTGAAGATCATTGGGACCAATGTCAGTTTTTTTGCCAGTGGCAACATTTTTTGACAAAAACCGAAGAAAATCAATAGCTCCCATCTAGAGGCCTCCCCAAATAAGCATGCCAGGTTTCAAAGCAATCCGATCATAAATGTGCCCTGTAGGGTGTACAAAAGGGAAATATTGTGGTCTGACTAGATTAAATTCTAAGAACGTTGGCCGTGGCAACATTTATTCATGGAAATGGAAGAAAATCGATAGCTCCCATCTAGAGGTCACCGTAAATAAGCATACCAGGTTTTAAAGCAATCTAATCATAAATGCGACCTGTGAGGTGTGCCAAAGGGAAATATTGTGGTCTGACTAAACTAAGTTCTAAGAATGTTGGCTGCGGCAAAATTTTTTGATGGAAATTGAAGAAAATCGATTGCTCCCATCTAGAGGTAACCCCAAACAAGTATGAAAGGTTTCAAAGCAATCCGATCATAAATGTGCCCTGTAGGGTGTGCCAAAGGGAAATATCGAGTCTTCTGACTAAACCAAGTTCTAAGAACGTTGGCCCCGGCAACATTTTTGGATGGAAATTGAAGAAAATCGATAGCTCCCATCTAGAGGTCTCCCCAAACAAGCATACCAGGTTTCAAAGCAATCAAATCATAAATGTGCCCTGTAGGGTGTGCCAAAGGGAAATATTGTGGTCTGACTAAACTGAGTTCTAAAAACGTTGGCCGCGGCACCATTTTTTGACGGAAATTGAAGAAAATCGATAGCTCCCATCTAGAGGTCACCCCAAACAAGCATGCCAGGTTTCAAAGCAATCCGATCATAAATGTACCCTGTAGGGTGTGCCAAAGGGAAATATTGAGTCTTCTGACTAAACTAAGTTCTAAGAACGTTGGCCGCGGCAACATTTTTTGACAGAAATTGAAGAAAATCGATAGCTCCCATCTAGAGGTCTCCCCAAACAAGCATACAAGGTTTCAAAGCAATCTGATCATAAATGGGCCCTGTAGGGTATGCCAAAGTGAAATATTGAGGTCTGACTGAACTAAGTTCTACGAACGTTGGCCGTGGCAACATTTTTTGCCGGAAATTGAAGAAAATCGATAGCTCCCATCTAGAGGTCACCCTAATGAAGCATATTAGGTTTCAAAGCAATCAAATCATAAATGTGCCCTGTAGGGTGTGCCAAAGGGAAATATTGTGGTTTGACTGAACTAAGTTCTACGAACGTTGGCCGCGGCAACATATTTCGACGGAAATTGAAGAAAATCGATAGCTCCCATCTAGAGGTCACCCCAAACAAGCATAAGAAGTTTCAAAGTAATCTGATCAAAAATGCGACCTGTGAGGTGTGCCAAAGGAAATTGTGGACGTACGTACTAACGTACTAACGTACGTACGTACGCCGACGGACGAGAAGTGATGGCAATAGCTCAGCTTGACTTTGTCAAGTTGAGCTAAAAAATGGAAATATCTGGCCAGAACAATTTATTAAAATTGCCACTAAAATTTAATTTTTTGGATTTTTGCCTCTAAAACATAGCTTATGACCACTCATTGCAGCAAACTATGTTGAGCTTATTCCAATGAAACATATGTCTTTACGTATGTTGTAAAGCAAAAATGGAAATAATTAGTTAAGAAATTAGGTTTCAAATGCAAGGTGAAAACTTTAAAAAGAGGTTTATCGACAGACTAAATAGATAAAAAGTTTGGTGTCTATCATCCAAATATTCTGAATCTGATAAGAGATATAGAAATTCAATGTTTCAGAGAGTGTAAATCTTAATGATGGACAGAAGTGGGCAACAATGTACAATATAAAATGTGATATCAGTAAGAAATCATTAGTGGCATGAGCAATTTTTCATTCTTTCCCATTGTACCAAAACTTGTAAAGTGAGAGGCTGTCTGATTGCTTGATGAATCTTGCCTGCTTGCATTATGCAGGCAGAAACCATGGCCAGAATAATTTTGTACCATTATTATTGGCACCTTACCTGATGTATGAGAGTTTGAAAAGTCAGAATCAAGACTTTAAGGGTTAACCCTTTAGAGCCTGGACAACTCTCCTGAATTCACACCTGACCACAGCCTGTACACGTCTAGTGGCTTAACATTGATTTCTAGACAAGTCTTGACTGGAAACCACTGCCAATATATTTTGTTTATTGTAAGCAGGACCTACTCATGATGGCATGTTTAGGGCACCTGTTGAGGTCGTAAAAATCGTAAATAGGCCTTTATTTATTTAGTGGGGTTTAATGACACTTTTGACAGCCAGGGTCACCTCGTGTCGGAGTTTTAAGGGTGGAGGAAGCTGGAGTACCCGAAGAGAACCACAAAGCAATGGCAAGCAACTGTCAAGACTCCCCAATGTACTAACTCCACACAAGCAAGGTTAGCACTGGTTGAAAACAAGTGCACCATCGATAGGCAGTATGCCGGAGAACACAAAGCCACCGTGGCCCAAAGTGGGCAATTGGGATTAAGTGTCTTACCCTAAGACACAACGCAGTTGCCACAGGTGAGAATCATTCAAACCGAGGAACATCTCTACCTACTGAGCCACCGCACCCCAAAATAGGCCTTTAAGGGTTAAATTGAATACACTGTATCTTAACTTCATATTGAATAATAAAATTTTATATTAAAATTATAGATCACCTCTTCCAGAATTGCCACTGAAATCTGAATCAAAATCTGACATGTTTTCTTTCCACACCTCATCGTCGTGTCCATTCATAGCATCATTGTAATTCACTTGTTTGCGAACTCGCTTTCCTTTGCCCAAAGTTCGTGACAGATCCTCCTGTTGCTGTTCATAATGGTGTCTTAACAATTTCTCCCAGTATGCTGGATCAGCATGTTCTGCCTCTTGTTTCAGCACCTCGGTCTCTGGTTCATCCTCCTTCAAAAGATCAATTTTTGACATCACTTCATTAATTGTTCAAGTGATGTGATAACTCCACTAGAGGATACTTTTAATGCTACATTCAAGCCCAAGAACATGATTCAACCAAGAAAGCTAAAATCAGCCGAAATTCCTACGTGTTTATGAATAAATTTTAAAAAGTCATGTTTTAACATAAAAACAAATGGATATCTAAAAGCAGTATTAACTGATATATCTTTTATTTCTATAAAGTTACTGGGAAATGGTCTGGAAGATAATTTCCCACTAACTTTATAGAAAATAACATTTGAGTGAAAAAATACTAGAATCGGCTGAACTCTCAAGTCTGTAAACTTTCTTTGGTGAAGTTAGGGATTTATATTCTGTGACTTTGAGCACTTTACAATACTATATCACAAACTAGCATTTCATAAGCAATGACAGACAAAGCCAAGTCACTATCACAGCAGTGAAATAGAAATTAGGACTTGTCCCTATATCAGACTTATCAGACCAGTGTTATTCACAAAAAATGCCCTTTAAATTCAATTTTTGCCTCCAAAAACACAGCTCATGAATCCTCACAGGAATTAGCTTGTAAAGATTGTTTTAATGGGAACTTTTAATTATTCAAGGCTCTTTTGTACAAGCATCACTTTCTAGTTATGTTAGTTAAAGGGTTAAAACCTAGAGATAAAGTTAAGTTAAGCCAATTTTTCCATCCAAGCTAACACTGAATGGAGTCCAATCCTTGTTCTGTTTGTTTACTAAGGTTAAAGGTCATTTTGAGCATCTATGGCTATATCATGACGCAATAAAAGAATAAAGTACGGTCTAGCCAACTGTTTATTTCTATAATGCATATTTAGAAGACCATCACCCGAGGTGATAATTACCACATCCTGCTATTGGAACTAGCCTTTCAAAAATTCAAGTTGTATGAAAAACTGAGCACATAGACAGATGTTAGAAGCATTATCGTACTCTTCAATTTATTACACATCACTAAACTTTAAACCCTTGTATTTAACGGAATCGCCGCTATGACATAAATGTTTCTGCATTTAACTGGTGATGAACAAGCCAGAACTTTTTCCCACAGTACCGTTTAGACTAGTTTCTTTCTGGTCGAGTCATTAGTTGCACTTCGGAAAGTTTCAAAATTTTGTTACACAATTATCGATAGTCTGTATTTCTCTGATGTTTTGCAAATCAGCCCAAATTTGTACTTATATTTTTAATATCAGTAATAGCCACCTAAGGGTTAGATGTGAATGGACACCAGCTGAAGAGAAACAGAAATACGAATTTCAACAAACAAGCCCAATAGAAAAGATAACGAATGTAATTTAGCCTGGTTCCCAAAAGGCTGTTTTGATTTTTTATCAATCCATTTGATAAGCACCACTTCAAACAAAAATATAGGACTCTTCACCTTTGGGTTTAAACATTGGAATTAAATTGACTATACAAATAAGATTTCTCACTGCTTACCTCTGTGCACCCTGATGTCAAAGCATCAAACTTTTAATAGAGGAATTCTTCAGCCCTCTTTGGGAAAGGATCCGGAGGCCATGCCATTGGGAAAATTTTTGTTGTGGGGGCTCCAAAGGAAAAAAGCATAGAGACTAAGAAATGTTATATTCAAACAGAGTAGAGAACCACAATACCGATACCTAAGCAACTGCATGAACACTACAAGTAAGTTTTATAACAAACAGTCACATGGATTCATGTTCATGCATTCTCTGCAGTCTCTGTCAAACTGTTCTTATACAGTGGAGCCCACTTAATTGGATATCTCTTAATTGTATATCCCTGTTAATTGAATATAATTTTCAAACCCAAAACCATTTACCATACCTTCAGTACAAATTTGATCTGTTAATTGCATATGGGTTGTAGAGTAAACTCCTGTTAATTGTATATATATTTTTGTAATATGTTGAAAACATTACTGTGACACGCACCAAATTCCCCTTATTTATCAACCTTTTTGGCCTCACTACATCCAATACAGGCATTTATTCTATTATATCTTCTTTGACAGAGCTCTTTGAGCTCTGTCAAACAAGATATAATAGAATAAATGCTCAGTTTACCTCCAGAACACAGGAAACTGACCAAATCCCTGTTAATTGTACACTCCTGTTAATTGAATAATTTTCACTGGCAAAATGGATATTCAATTAAGAGGATTCTGCTGTACTATTAAAAAAGAACTTGTCATTTGCCTTTGAATTAAGAGACTTTGTTAAGCAAGGAATTTAAATTTAATGTACAAATGCTTTTCTGAACTGGGTGTAAGACCTCAGAAAACCAATGGTTTTCTGAGGCCTTATGACTAAGCAGTTCAGGGCACCAGTTGTGCATTATTTTTTGTTTGTGGAGGAACTGAGATTGGGAAATCTGGGGTCAAGAATTGGGAAAAATCATGCCAAAATGTCATTGGGAAATGGGTCACATAAACAGCCACTGTAGATGCCCAAAAGAATCCCTGTAAGCTCCCTATTTTACCCATTACGCAAGGAGGAATTTAAACAATTCTGTCTTGTTTTTATCGAACACATTGAGCTCCTTAAAACAAGACTGAATTGGTTAAATTCTAACTAGCCTTACGGGAACATTTGTTGCTTAAAATTTTAGTACTTTGTCATCAGTGTGCAGAGTTCATTATTATTATTATTTATTGGTGTTTCAGGTCACAATTTTCTGCACAATGGCTAATCATGACGACAGTTTTACGGATGGAGGAAGCCGGAGTACCTGGAGAGAACCACGAGCAACGGCCCACAACTGTCAGCTCCCAAACATAAAACTTCACACAAGCAGGGTTAGCATTGGTTGAAGACAGGTGCACCATCAAGTGCAGTACGCCTTAGTACACAATGTCACCGTGCCCCCACTTGGGAAAAGGGGGTGAAGTGTCTTGCCCAAGGAAACAGGACCTCTCGGTTTGCAGCTTGCACCTCTACAAAACGGAGCCACCGTGCCCCCTGTGCAGAGTTAATGTGGTGTTTTGAAATCGAACAGGGTAAAAAGATGTCTGATTCATGCATGTTGCTGCAAAAGAAAAACATTAACTGGTCGAGTGCTAGAAGCCACTATCAGGGCTCTCCGGAAAAGTGCTGAAAGCACCTTTGTTGGCTTTACTCGGTTTGCACTAGTTTGTTGTTGACTCAGCAGAAGTTGAAAAATAAAATAAAATTGCTTTGTTACAATTTATTTATGAGCAATATCTTGTTTTATTATATGCTGGCCTGTGGATGATAAATTATTTAAAAGATATTTCTCAATGTCCGTTGACTCAATGGATATAGAGAAATATCACCTCAGTAGCTTCCTAAATGACGTCACGCTTCAGCACATGGCATCGCCTTGAAAGTTGCCCTGAAGGAACAATCAGCAGATCTTTGTTATTGTCTTGAAACTGTTTGCAGTCACATTGGGCTAAATACTGCACAGTAAAATGTCACCTATTGTATAATAACAAGAGCAATGTGAAGTGTGGCATTTGCTCTGATGATGTCATAAAAGACCAGGTAAGTCTCTCGGGGGCATAACCAAAATCAAAAGGAAGCCCTCTAGACATGAACAATGCATCTCAAACAAGAGGGGGCCATAACCCCACAGTGCATACTGCCAAACAATGACAAGAGAAGAAATGAACCATGATACTGTGAAAGCTATTCCCATAAACAATCTTCATTCCAAATTTCAAAATTATTGTCTTTGTTTTACAGCAAGGTAATTGTGAAGGCCAGAAACACCTGTTACTGAAGTCTAGTGATGATTAGACCATCCACATAAGAGATGTAGAACAAAGACATAATAACACATGAGGGGAGGTGATTTGCATGTATTTTCTTGGTATTACTGCAGGGACATGACTCATTAAAAGCCTTTCCCATAAACAACCTTCAGTCCAAATTTCACTGAAATCTGATAACCCAAACCTTATAAAACAAAGACATAATGCTACATGCGGGGAGGTGATTTGCATGTATTTTCTTTGTTTTACTGCAGGGACATCACTCATTTGAAAGCCTTTCCTATAAATAATATTCATTCCAAATTTCATTGAAATATATAACCCAAACCTGAAATATGAGGCAAACAGACAAAAAATTGGCTGTTTTACGATACAAACAGCGAAGTTTCAAAGTCAAAAGGGGGGATAAGTCTAAAAAGTGAAAATTAAAAAATATTATTTGAGACTCATTTGAAAGCCTTTCCCATAAACAATTTTCAATCCAGATTTCATTGAGATCCAATGACCCAAACCTGAGATACGATGCAAGCGGACAGACAAAAAATAGCCAATTTTTGTATATTCAAAGGGCCATAACTCAAAGAAAAAGTATTCCAACAGCAAAATGGCTTATGTTGCTTAAAGGTCTCATGACAGTGAACATCTGTATGAAATTTCATCAAAATCTGAGCAGTAATGTTGAAGTTATAATGCGAACAGACATCCGAGTTTGGACGTACAGACGTATGAATGGACACACAGATGCACAAATGCACGGATGCACAGACGCACGGACACACGTACGCATGGACAGGTGCAATCCAGTATACCCCACTTTTAGAAAAAAAGTGGGGGTATAAAAAATGAAAGTGTCAATGACACTGTAGCTCAACTTGTCAAGACAAAGACATGTACATGTATAGTATGTGACACAGCAATGACAAACATCTAGGTAATGACCTGATAACAAAGGTACATATAAAGTATTGTAATGGTCTGTACATAAATACTGACCGTTGCCTGTAACAAATGTATAGGTAAAGTATTGTAAAGGTGGGTGACAGTCAGATGCTAAACTAGAAAAGAAATCTTAGTTCCAGAGTGGGTCTGACTGAACCCCAAAATATTTGTTCTCATAGCACAGTGATAACAAAGGCACCCCAAAACACACTCATTCCTGTCCCAAGGTGAAAACAAAGGTACCCAAGAAGTTTCGTGAAGATCAGTTCACAAATATGAGCTGTGTAGCAGTTGTGACAAAAAACTGATTAGACCTAATTTCGGTACAAAATGGCCACTGGCAGCCATCTTGAATTTTGGACCGCACCCAGAAACACTCGTTCTCGTCCCAAGGTGATAACAAAGGTACCCAAGACGTTTCGTGAAGATCGGTTCATAAATACAGACTCTAGCCCGAGCCGTATTGACATGTGTACTCACTGTGTGTAAGTAGCACTGAAAAAATCAAAGTTCATCTAATTTGCATAATTTCTGCACGAGAAAAAAACCCGTATTATATGTGATGTATCCCATGGTACTAAACATTCACACAAAAAATTATTCAAATCAGCTCTTTCATATGGAAGTTCTGTGCAAAAATCTGATTGCACCAAATTTTGTACAAAATGGCTGCCATCGGCCATCTTGAATTTTGGACCGGACCCCAAAACACTCGTTCTCGTCCCACGGTGATAACAAAGGTACCCAAGGAGTTTCGTAAAGATTGGTTCATAAATGCGGCCTCTAGCCCAAGCCGTATTGTCATTTGCACTTACAGTGCTGAAAGTAACACCCAAAAATATCAAAATTAGTCTAATTTGCACAATTTACGCACGAGAAAAAAACCCGTATTATATGTGATGTATCCCATGGTACTAAACATTCATACACAAAATTATTCAAATCAGAGCTTTCATATGGAAGTTCTGTACAAAAAAACAGATTTCTGCATCGTTGGTACAAAATGGTGGCTGGCAGCCATCTTGAATTTCGGATCGCACCCAAAAACACTCGTTCTTGTCCCACAGTCATAACAAAGGTACCCAAGAAGTTTCGTAAAGATCGGTTCATAAATACGGCCTCTAGCCCGAGCCGAATCCAACTGTTGACGGACAGATGGACAGACGGACAACGGGCCATGGCATAAGCTCAAATTTGGCTTCGCCAAAGTTGAGCTAAAAAAATGTGATTTCCCATAGGCTTTCAGTGGTAACTACACTACTCAAAGTTTGCTAAGCACCAAGTATATCCAACTACCTGTTTTATGTTTTAGTTGAAATATTGTAATGAAAAGTGTATATATTCTTTAATTATATCTTTAATGATTTAAGTACAGAAATTAAGATTTTATTTGTGTTTGACATTATTTTTTAGTTTTTGAATAAGATAACCATGGAAAATGGATATTATTGGTTAAAGAGGAAATTTTTCAAATTTGCCAAAAAGTTGATGGAGCGAACTGGTATGGGTTCAATATCAAGTATGAGACCCATTACTGTTAATTACAGCTTGACAATGCCTTCTCATGCTCCCAATCAGGTTCTTGGTGGTCCTTTCTGGGATGTTGTTCCATTCTTGGACCAGCATGGCACCAAGCTCCTGGACACTTCTTGGCTGGACTGGACGGGCTGAAATTGCAAGCTGCAACTCATTCCAGACAAGTTCGATTGGATTGAAGTCAGGGTATCTTGCTGGTCAGTCCATACCCTCAATCCCCTCCCTCTGTCGGTACTCCCCAACAGCATGGGCAACATGAGGACAGGCATTATCATCCATCAGAGTGAATCTATCACCCACTGCACTTGCATACAATCTGACGTGGACATCCAGGATCTCATCAATATACCTTTGTGCAGTCAATGTACCAAGTTCATGGACACAGAGCTCTGTACGTCCATCCCTGCTGATGCGACCCCAGACCATGATTGATCCTCCACCACAGCGGTCATGCTCAGCAATGCTGGCTGCATGGAATCGCTTTCCTGGTCTTCTCCATACCCTAGAATGCCTATCTGTGTGGTCTAGGCAGTACCTTGACTCATCTGTAAAAAGGACAGGTCGCCAATCTTCTCTGGTCCATGAAACATGGTCCATGTCCCATTCATATCGTGCCTGACAGTGGTTCTGGGAGAGCAGAACACATGGTCTTCGCGATCGGAGACCACATTCATGCAACCTTGCCCGGATAGTCTGCATGGAAACATTTACCCCGGATGCATTCTGATGGTCACTACGAAGCTGGGTTGCTGTGGCAAAGCGGTTCCTACGGGCCTAAATGATCAGAAATCGGTCTTCAGCTGCAGATGTTGCCGTCTCTCCCACCACCATGCCATCTTACTGATGTGCCATACTGCCAAAATCTTGCCCAGGCTCTGGTGATCACCGTATGACGCACACCAAGGGCTTCACCAACCTGACCATGGGTAGCCCCTTGCTCCACCATCCCTACAGCCCGCCACATTTCTGCTTCAGACAAATGTCTTCTTTCATTTGCATTTGCCATATTCAGTCATTAAATCACAAGGGTTTGTGTTGAAATGAAGATTGAATACCCTACACGTCATGTACATGTAGACAGTACACGAAAACATCATGAAAATCAAGGGGTACATGCTTACCATGACTGTCACAAAAAGTCTGCCTGTCAAGAGAGCTCATGTAAACACTGGGGACCATCTCAATACATTCCTCAATCATATCCACCAAAAATATCGCAAATATGTCACAAGGAAATTTCACAATGATGTTTCAAATATTTGGTGCTTAGCAAACTTTCAGTAGTATATGAGCTGCAATTCTGGCCATGTTTGCAACATTACATCAACATTACATGAGGATCATTGGTAGATGTCCCAGTCGTCAATCATGTGAAGTTTCAAAACATTTGACTTTGTAATTTCAGAGGGGAAGATTTTTGCAAAATCCATCAATCAGAATCAGAGAATGTCTCTGGTGGCCATATTTTCCAACCAACGGGAACAAAAAGAGGAACATTTTTAGAGGGCATCCAAAAGACCATTCCTGAGAAGTTTGTTTCACATTGGCTCAGTAGTTCCAGAGAAGAAGATGAGGAGCGTTTGTAGAGGACCTGCCATAGACTATCCCTACCAGGTTTGGTTCGCATCAGTTCAGTAGTTCCAGAGAAGATGATGAAAATGTGATTTCCCATAGGGTTTATATAGTAACTCTAAGCCACAATTGGTCTGGTGGTTTCAGAGAAGATTTTTCAAAATCCACCAATCAGAATCAAAAAATGCTTCTGGCAGACATGTTTTTTGATGCACAGTAACAAAAATGAGGAGCATTTGTAGAAGACCTTCCATAGACTATCCCTGTCAGGTTTGGTTTACGATGGCTCAGCAGTTTCAGGGAAGAAGATGAAATGTGATTTCCCATAGGGTTTCCATAGTAACTATAAGCCACAATTGTGGCCATGTTTACAACCTGATCAACATTAAATGAGAATCGTTGGTAGAGGGGGTCCCAGTCATCATTTTTTTGAAGTTTCAAAACATGTGGCCTGGCGGTTTCAGAGGAGAAGATTTTTGAAAATCCACCAACCAGAATCAAAGAATGCCTCTGGAAGCAATGTTTTTCCAACCGATGGGAACAAAATGAGGATCGTTTGTAGAGGACCTCCCATAGACCATTCCTGCCAAGTTTGGTTCACACCGGCTCAGCGGTTACAGAGAAGAAGATGAAAATGTGGAAAGTTTACAGACGTCAAGTGATGAGAAAAGTTCGTGAAAAATAAAACTTTTAGGTCCACACTCACGAGATAGTGCCCGATATTCACTAAAACAGTGTAGATATCCTCCATAAACTAAGGCTCCTTATGCTTGTAGTTTTATATCTTTGAAAACAAGATAGTCATGTTACAAATGACCACTGAAAAGTAATTTAGCACTCAGCACTCTACCAGTTAAAAGAGTTTTGAATGAACAATGAAAAACAATGGCCTATTTTTTATTATGTCAAGGCCTTATTTTGTTTCCTGTATTTTATAATATCCAGCACACTTAATTATATTTTGGCAGTCCAAATACAGAGAACATGTAAAACTGTTTCCTTAAAAAAAAAATTTCCTTACCGAACTCTCCCCTTCTTTGATCTGGTATGTTGCAACCTTGAAGGAACTCAAGTACTCATTCATAGCCATCTCTTTCTCTTCCTGGCCTTCCTGTGTTCGATCAAGAAGTCTCCCAATGGCTGCATCATCATAAACTATCCTAGCACTATCATCAGTTTTCTCTGAAAAAGAATACAATTACAGGTCATAAACACAAGCATATTTTCAATGAAAGTGTCAATGTCACTGCAGCTCAACTTGTCCAAGAAGGGACTGAACTGAATAGAAAGCTCCAGTAATGCCAAGTCACTCACCCAAGTTTCCACATTAAAGACATCACACCAAAGCTGCATATGAAATCTGAAAAAAGATTGGGTGAAGGATGTGATCTGTAGGGGGTACTAATGGAATTGTTGACAATATATGTGCCAAATCCAAGATGGCTAATGGTGGCCATGTTTTTGAAGGAAATTCAGAATAATTTGATAGCTTCCATGTAGACATCACACCAAAGCTACATATGAAGTTTGAAAAAAATCGAGCAAGAGATGTGGCCTCTAGGATGTGCTAATGGAATTGTTGACAGTTTATATGCAAAATCCAAGATGGCCAGCCATGTTTTTCAAGGCTCAGGCTCAGGTTTGGACCCAAGGTGGTGAAGAATTTAATAACCACATTGAGATTTAAGAAGGCAATTGCACTCCTTGGCAAACTGAGAAGGGCAATTATTTGTAGTCCCATACTTTCTAGAACGCCAGATCTGGTGTCATGTGTTGTGTCTTAATACTTCTTTCCTATATCAGTTACAATGTGTTTTGATATTCAATAGCCTCTGACACTTCTTACAAGCACGATGGGGAGGAGAGTAATAACTAATATTTCATCAGTAAAGGAATGATGAAAACCCATAATCGTCAACTTCTATATTGTAGTCAATTATGGGTGGTTTCTGATGACAAGTCGACTTCGATTAATCATAACAGGCCTAGATTGTTCCTTTTCCCATAAGCGAGTTATAAACTTTACTTCATTATACAGTGAAGCCCACTTAATTGGATATCTCTTAATTGTATATCCCTGTTAACTGAATATAATTTTCAAACAAAAAACCATTTACCATACCTTCAGTACAAATTTGATCTGTTAATTGCATATGGGTTGGAGAGTAAACTCCTGTTTATTGTATATAAATTTTTGTAATATGTCGAAAAAATTACTGTGACACGCACCAAATTCCCCCTATTTATCAACCTTTTTGGCCTCACTACATTCAATACAGACATTTATTCTATTATATCTTGTTTGACAGAGCTCTATGAGCTCTGTCAAACAAGATATAATAGAATAAATGCTCAGTTTACCTCCAGAACTCAGGAAACTGACCCATTCCCTGTTAATTGTATATTCCTGTTAATTGAATAATTTTCACTGGCAAAATGGATATTCAATTAAGAGGATTCTACTGTACTTTGTTTGACAAAGCTCATAATAGATTAAAGACATGTATTGAATGTATTGAGGTTGAATAGGTCCATCAACACTGAGAATTCAGTGGTTGTTGGAGTAATTAGTCAACAGATCACAAGACTTTTTATTCAATTAACAGGAGTTTACTCTTTAATCAACATGCAATTAGCAGGTGGAATTTGTACTGAAGACATAGTTAATGGTTTAGTGTTTAGAAGTAAAATTAAATTAATGCTTTGATTAATGAATTGGCTGCATCAGTCTGTGTAATATGCAAATTTAGCAGTTGAAAATTTTTTAAAAATTCCAGCAAAACCATATCATGTGAACCCTCATTGGAACAAGCTCAATGAGGTCGTTCCAATGAGGGGCCACATGATATGGTGTTAACATTTTTTGAAAAATTTTTAAAAATAATATTTAAAATAATAAATTTTGATGTCATCTGCATTTGGTAAAAGGTTAACAGGGTTATTCAATAAAGAAGATTCCACTGTATTCTTTCATTATTCATTATACACTCATTTATGGGACAACATAATAATGTTGAAAAATATTTCTGGATAGCCAATGACCCATTATATGGCAAGGTATATTTACTTGTAGCTCTGTTCTTGTCTCTGCTGTCAGTTTGGATTGAATGTAAATAATGTGTAAAGCATATAATACAAGAGAATCATAGGTTTTTAAAGGTGGAGCCACTTGTGAAACATTTTTATTTCCTCATATCCACACAAGATAATTATTGTACAATGGTGTGATCACCAAGCGGACAGGGAATTTTGAACGGGTTGCTAGTTGCAATTTGGTAAATTTTCTGTGTGCTTTCCACCCTGTAACAATGTGGAATCCCAAGGATGACAAAAAAGAAAAGCCAGAACAAAGAATTTGTGATTCTATTTTTCATGACATATTCTTAATTTGAAGTACAGTGGAGCACACTTAATTGGATATCTCTTAACTGAATAACACAGTTAACTGAATATAACTTTCAAACACATCCAATTAACATGCCTTCAGTACAAACTTGACCTGTTAATTGCATATTGATTATAATTATAGTCAACTCCTATTAACTGAATAAAAAAAATCTCATCTCATGTCTAGAAATTATCTTGACAATCTATTATTTTGACAATTGCCAAATTCTCCTAATTTATTGACCCATTTGGCCTCAGAACATTCAATACAAGCATTTAATCTATCATATTTTGTTTGACAAAGCTACGTGAGTGCTGCCGAACCAGATATGATATTTTAAGTACTCCGCTTATTTCTAGAATTCAAGAAAGTCATCAAATTTCTGTTAATTGAATAATTTTCACCTGTAAAATGGTCATTTTATTTATTTATTGGGGTTTAAAGACACTTTCGACAGCCAGGGCTACCTTGTGTCGGATGGTTTTATGGGTGGAGGAAATTACAGAACCACCAAGCAATGGCAGGCAACTGTCAGACTCCCCAATGAACTAAATCCACAGAAGCAGGATTAGCATGGTTAAAGACAAGTGCACCATCGTCATGCAAGACACCTTAGTACGCAGCACCACCATGCCCCAGGTGGATAATCAGGATTAAGTGTCTTACACAAGGACACAACACAGGTTATTATGATCCCTGATGAGTCTGGAGGTGGGATGGGGAAATCTCACCCGAGGGGCAAGATATTTGAACCAGACCCGAGGCTTGCAGAGGATGATTTTTCTTCCCCAACCATGCAGCAATTACATTAGCCAGAGGTAATCGGGAGTCACATGCTGATTCAATCAACTTGTATTCATTGTTTTGAGAAACTGATAACACCATCGGAAAGAGCATGCACAAGTTATGTATATACCAAAGGTATATAGCATGAAATCATTTAGGAACAATGGCAGCTTGAGGGTTGAAGAGTTTTAGAACATCGAACTTTGATCACACTGCATTCCAATGATGTCAATATGAATTAGTTGGTAGCAAGAAACTGATATGATATGCACAACGTCATAATAATGTTATAAACGTATAACATGTCGGTGGGGTGGGATACATCTGTCTTTCCCTTCTACCTCACCCGGGACACACGTATGTTACACATGCAGTGGGGGGGGAGAAAACCCTGGACCTCTCAGTCTGAAGTCCAATGCCATAGACACAGAGCCACCAACGCTCCCTAAAATGGCAATTCAATGAAGAGGGTTCTCCTGTATTTTATTTGACATCTTGACCCAGCGGTTTGAGTGTCATGATCAGATCGCAATCTGGTTGGGAAATAGGCTGCTTAATTTCTGATCATAATACTGTATCAGGGTTCATACAGGCAAGGCAAGATCAAATTCAAGGACATTTCAAGGACATTTGACAGCTTTTCAAGAACATACATTTTGCACTGTGAAAGAGCATGCCAGAAATTTGTATGCCTGTAATGTTTCTTAACCCTTAAGGCTTCAAATTAATTTTTCAAGTAGCTACTACCTTACATGTTTATACAGTGGTGCATGACTTGGCAGTTGTTCCACATCATTGTTGGCTGCCTGCACAGGCAACCAACAATGATGTAAAACCAGTGCCATGATAAATTCAGCCTGCACTGACACATCAATGATGATTACACTTAGGTGCACATGCTTTAAGGCACTATAAAAGTGGTGGTTTGGGGCTACATAGGAAACTAAAGGGTAAATTCACTGGAAACAAGTGTTTTTCAAGGCTGATAGTCAGTTTTCAAGTACTTTTCAAGGCCAAAAAGGGATTAAAGGACTTTTCAATACAAAAGGGAAATTCAAGGACTTTGAAGGCTCTGCGCGAACCCAGCGTATTACCCCGCACCCCACCAAAAAAACCGAGGACCTCTGTAATAATTCTTTAAGATAAAGAGTTACACTTACCATTACCCTCTGCTTCTTCTTTAAACAATTCTTCAGTACCAAACTTAAGAATATCATCCAGCTCCTGTTTCGTCATAGTTCCACCTTTGTTTCCTAAACCAGGTCTGACAACCAAGTGAGTCAACATCATTTTTTTCTTAGCAACTTGTGTAATTCTCTCTTCTACAGAATTTCTTGTTACAAAACGGAATATCATTACTTTGTTAGCCTGACCAATTCTGTGAGCTCTGCTAAAAGCCTGCAAGAAAGGTGCTTAGGCATTATTGATATATTACCCAGATGAGCGCAGAAGATTGTTTGTCAACAGTTCTCAAAAATGCAGGAAAAATACTCAGGTCTTTGACAAAAAAATTGTAAGCAGACACTTCCAGTCTTATTTGTCAACTCGAATAACAAAAACATAATTGAACACATCAGATCTTTTATCTTTGTAGAAAAGACATTTTCTAGTTTCATTTGTGAACAATAAAAAAATTAAATGAACACATCAGAATTCTCCCTGTATTTCATGAAGCCTGATGTTAATTTACCTTCAAGTTAAAATTGTAGTCAGTGAAAATACATTTTTTTTATTTCTGAAGTGGTGACTTGGCATTTTTCCATTATACCTCATAATTATGGCACCCCATGACACTAGACACCGGGATTTATTGGACTAAATCGATTCTACTGGTCATAAGGATGCTGTACATCAAATAACTAATGTTTGTTCTTCGCAGTTTGGGATATATGGGTTTCCCATGGGAACGCAAATGTTTTTGTTTTTTTTGAGGGTAGGGGTGGGGAGGGCACAATTTAAGCACACTACTTCATATCAAATTTTGTCTGAATTGGCACACTGGTTTGGAAATAGAAATTTTGGGCAGGGCCCAAAATACTGCCCCTACTAGCACGGGCCCAAATAATGCCAGAGAAAGTTTCTTTAAACAAACTCGAATCTTGAGAACCCCCTAAAAAGCATTGTGACTGGTGGTTTATGAGAATATTTTCAAAGAATTTCAAGTTTTTAGGGCACTACATCCTTCCTGGCAGACTTCATTTCACTCTTCAAGAGGCGACAAGTGATAAATTTAGACAAGTTTGCATTCAAGGCGAGGTCACCAAAGGTCAACTTTGATGTAGTTCCACTGTAGGTGTAAATTTTAACTACTGAAAGCCCATTGCTGGCATGTTAACCACGGTTGGTGTGAAGCTAAAATTTATGCCATAGACTTTTTATATATAGTAGAATAGGTAATCATGGTATAAACGTACCTGAATGTCATTGTGTGGATTCCAATCTGAATCATATATAATAACGGTGTCAGCTGTAGCAAGGTTGATTCCTAATCCACCAGCTCTTGTCGACAGAAGGAAACAAAATTGTGGTGCATCAGGAGCTACAAAATATTTCAATAATTCAAATGTTATTAAGTGCATTGTAATGAATTCTTCATACACAAGTCTGTGAAACATCACTCTGAAAACCTCTACAACTTCAAAGGGGCTAATCTTGGAGTTTAGGAAGAAACACAAATTAGTTTACAGCAAGGAGTTTGAGCTGCTCAATGGCATGAACACCATCTAACATGCTCAGTGTGCTAATCTTGAAGTTTAGGAAGAAACAAACCATAGAGACACAAATTAGTTTACAGCCAAGCCTGAAAATAAGCAGACTGGCACCTGCAAAATGAGGTCCCCGGAGGATGAATTTGGTGATGCTATCCTGCACAGCAGGGTAGCATCACAAAATTTACTCTCTGTGAACCTCAGTCTGAATCAAGGTCTCAAGCCAAAAAAGAAAGATGTACCTAGAGGATAGATTGGCCCACTGTATGGGATAGCATTAGCAAATTCACCCTCTGGGGACCTCATTTTGCAAATGACAGGTTGCTTATGTTCAGGCTTGTTTACAGCAAGGAGTTTGAGTTGCTCAATGACATGCACACCATCTAACATGCTCAGTGTGAATGGTAGTTTTCTTGAACATTCTACTCATGTGGAACAGAATTTCAGATGAATTCTACACAATTAAGTTAACTGATCAGACAAGAACTCAATTTCAAAACAGGACCTTTTTCAATTATGAAGAAACAGTTAACTGACCTTAAAAAGTGGTTGGTTAGGCCCGGTTTTGGAAGCTGATATCAAGGATTTCTAAGGGCCTTCTGATTAAATTACATATTTTCTGGAGGATTTTGAGACCAAATCTCAGATCTTGAAAGGACATTTGGTCGAAAAAACTTGATTTGATGTGTGATGGAAAAATTGCGGGAAATTTCCAGGCAAACCTGGGCAAACAGTTAAAACTAGAAGTCCTGTGATGAATTGCCCATAAATTGCATGTCACTTTGCATGTTCATCTGCTTGCTATGATAGTAAGGCTAAAATTTCTGTACATATGCCCTAAGCACAAGCAATGTTTCAGCCAATGGACCTCTGGATTTAACCTGGAGGTTCATTGGCTGAAACATTTGCTTGTGCTTTCTATTGATAACCAGGACAATGTGCTGAAGCACACATCTGAAATAGAACACAAATCAACAGATAACAAGAGCACCGCTGGGCATTGCATCATACGCCCGTGAACTGTTCAAATTGTACCATTTTAACACATTTGCAATTTTTTTAGAGTGCGAGAAATTTATACTGGCATATATATATATGTTACGGTCATTTGAGAAAAAGACTAACAAGTTTGAAGCCAATCGAAAAACAAATACTAAAGTTATCATCCAGAAACCAAATATTTGAAAAATGTTCGGACCGACCCCATATTCGAACTTGATCTGTATTTTGTTGTGATTAAACCACATACCAAATTTGGAGCCGATCGGAAAACAAATACTAAAGTTGTCATCCGGAAACCAAATATTTGACGAATTCTAAGTCCAACAGGGGCCATAATTCAGGCAAAAATTGTTCAGACCGACCCCATATTCGAACTTGACCTGTATTTTGTTGTGATTAAACCACATACCAAATTTGGAGCCGATCGGATAACAAATACTAAAGTTATCATCCGGAAACCAAATATTTGACGAATTCTAAGTCCAACAGGGGCCATAATTCAGGCGAAAAATGTTCGGACCGACCCCATATTCGAACTTGATCTGTATTTTGTTGTGATTAAACCACATACCAAATTTGGAGCCGATCGGAAAACAAATACTAAAGTTATCATCCGGAAACCAAATATTTGACGAATTCTAAGTTCAACTGGGGTCATAATTCAGGCGAAAAATGTTCGGACCGACCCCATATTCGAACTTGACCTGTATTTTGTTGTGATTAAACCACATACCACATTTGGAGCCGATCGGAAAACAAATACTAAAGTTATCATCCGGAAACCAAATATTTGACGAATTCTAAGTCCAACTGGGGCCATAATTCAGGCGAAAAATGTTCGGACCGACCCCATATTCGAACTTGACCTGTATTTTGTTGTGATTAAACCACATACCACATTTGGAGCCGCTCGGAAAACAAATACTAAAGTTATTGTTCGGAAACCAAACGGACGGACGGACGGACGGACGGACGGACGGACGGACGGACGGACGGATGGACGGACGGACAGACAGACAGACGGACAACGCCATAACATAATACGTCCCGTTTTTTCAAACGGGCGTATAAAAACAGAGCTGTAAAATACATTTCTTCATTTCCTTCAGAACCTTGAATTGAGTTGCATTCTTTGGGTTTCGATCTGGTTCTCAAACTTTATGAACTAATGAGAGTTTACAGAAAACTGATATCTCACTGAAGCATTTGTAAACATTATATATTGAATGAGAAATCTGATGTTCCAAAATTTACAACTTGTTTCCCAGTGAATTGAAAGTCACAAAGTTGACAATATGTGGTACAGAGAGTGTACAAGACTTTTATTCCCAAAAACCATGCCCAACGGTTCTGAGAAAAATATAAAATTGGTCATATAAGGCCTATAAAAAAAAAAAATTCTGTTTTTCAGGCAATTTTTCCTCGATTTTATGACGAGGGAGGAAGGCATTTTTGTTGTTGTTGTTGTTGTTGTTGTTGTTGTTTATGCACAAAACATTTCTGAAAATAGTTGGAATCAGAAATTTAACTACTTACACTATTATGTGGCAAACCAATTTTTTCAGCAGTGAAAATTTCCCATAATGTAGTTGAAAATTTAACCAACTATATTTTGTTTGACAGAGCCTGTCAAACAAGTTATAGTTGGCAGATTTTCTATGACAAGGGTGGTGCCTGAGAAACAAGAATTTTCTTTTTAATAGTCTAATTTTATCAATTTTATTGGGGTTTTTTCTTCCAAATTAAGATTATGACACCTCATTGAAGCAAGATCTGAAAGATCATTCTATAAAGTGATCATAAACCACATTTTTTGATAAACTGAACATTAAAAGTTTTTGATGAATGGAAGTTAATGTATTATCTTCCAGTTTGTGTTAGGTTTTGTTCGTTTATTGGGACTGCCATTATTCATGTGCATGTGTGTAGGCAGCATATTTGTTCGTAGATCAAAATCTTTGCTTTTTTCCATATTCCAAGATCGTTTTCAGGAATTATTTCTACATATGTTGTTCGGAATGCCACCAAGAATATCAGGAAAGAAAAACTTTGTTTGTTTACATTTATTTTGATTTATATGCATCTTGATATATCTTTTTTCCGCTTCAATCTATACAGAGATGCTGAGCATCGCTCACTCCACTGTTTCCAATACGAACAATAGTTGCATTGTCTGCGCTTGTGTTGTTGCTGAACAAGCTTTCCGAACAACACACAGAATGACCACTACACTCGTCACCCGAAATCACATATTTTCTGGGTTCAAATACAGTTCTGCAGAAAAGCGTGCATTAAAACCATCATTCGAGAATTGTGATAAAAAAACAACTCCTTTCTTCTCCTCAATGATGATGGGATAAATAATATTAAATCTTTTTGCATCCTTCGTAAGAGACGAAATAAGAAATGCGGCAAATGACGACATAAACAATTTAAATCCAAAACTGTAAATATTCAAAATCTTATCCCTATTAACTTATTCACTACCGATTCCAAATCTAACGACCGTGAGTTGTGCCTAGTGAATGCTCGTTCGAAGGTGAACAAAACTGCAAGCTTAATCGACATAATCAACGATAACAATATTTCAATATCCATGAAAACTGAAACATGGTTAACACCAGACAACACACTGACTCTCGGTGAGATCATTGCCAATGGCAAGATTCTTACACACAACCCCAGGAAGTCACAACGAGGTGGAGGTGTGGGTGTAATCTGTGATGACACTGTGAAGGTTAAGCATAAGGCATCTCAGACTTGGGTTACAATCGAGTGCACTGACGCCATTGCAACAATCGACTCACACTCAGTCTGCCTCGTCATTTATCGATGCCCACAGAGCTCCAAAAACAAATTCACTGTCAACCAGTTCATTAGCGAATTCCAAGACTTCCTAGGATGCATTACCGCACTGCCAGGAAAATTCATCTTTGGAGGTGATTTTAATTTCCATATGGAGAAGAAAACTTCCAGCGATTCTTCTAAACTATGTGATCTTATCAATTCAATGAATTTACGCCAACATATTCGTGGCACTACCCATAAAGATGGCCACACATTAGATCGGCTGATCACCAGAGAATCCGATGCTGATCTTGTTAAAAATGTATTAATTGTTGATCCTGCAGTCTCTGACCATTTTATGGTTATCTTCAATTTGGCACTTCTCGTCCCTCCCCTGTCCGGAAGAAAGTCACATACCGCAAGTACCGAAGTATTGACCTTGCTAAGTTTGCGGATGCTATTGCTTCATCTCATGTCGCTAAAATTAAAGAGATGCAAACTGTTGAAAGCACTGAGTACACCCTCACTGGCTCACTTCAAGAGGTTATTGTCAAGTTTGCACTTATGCAACATGCACTTTTAGAGTACGCCCTTGCTTTCAGTGATGAGATTAGGCGTGCAAAAGATTTACAACGCAAACCAGAGCTTCAGTGGCGGCAAACGAAACAATGTGTTCACAGAGAGATGTTTGTCAATCAGCGAAACGTTAACAAACTGGTCAAATCTGTGAAACAGAAATACTTTTCGGATTTGTTGTCAGCTAATGTTAATTCCCCTAATGCGCAGTCTCTCGTTCTTGAGAAGCTTCTGTATCGTCAAAAGACAACCGTACTCCCAGAGCATTCGTCATCCAAAGACCTTGCGAATAGATTTTCTTTCTTTTCTGAAAAAATTTAGACCATCAGAGCTTCGCTCGATACACAAGTTCACAATCTGATCTTCGGCAGATGTACGACATACCATGCACCTGTGTTAAAGCTGTTGCACAGTTGTCCCAATTCAAACCTTTGGCTACAACGGATATCCAGAGGATAATATCCAAGGCACCATCTAAGCAATGCATGCTAGATATCATTCCAACTTGGTTGTTAAAAGCATCTCTTTCGGAGTTAACTACACAGATCTTGAAACTGGTCAATGCCTCCCTCCAGCCTGGCATCTTTCCGACAAGCATGAAACATGCTTTAGTAAAACCTCTTCTCAAAAAGCCAACACTTGACCCGGAGGTTCTGAAAAACTACCGACCGGTCTCTAATCCTCTATTCCTATCAAAGATTATTGAGCGTGCAGTGGCTTCTCGGCTGAATTCTCATTTGGCAGCCCATGGCCTAGCCGAAGTTAACCAATATGCATCCAGATCTAATTGCAGTACAGAAATGGCAATCTGACACGTCTTGTTTTGTTGGATTTAAGTGCCGCTTTTGACACCATAGACCATAAAATACTTATTGAAAGACTGGCAGTGAGAATAGGCCTTACTGACAGAGCACTTAATTGGTTTTCATCATACCTCAATGATCGCTCACAGAGTGTCCTTATTGGCAGTGAGTCGACATTTTGGCATCCCTCAAGGATCGGTGTTGGGTCCCCTACTGTACACTTTCTATGTCTTACCTCTAGGTGGCATTATCTGAAGCCATGGCCTTGATTTTCATTTTTATGCAGATGACA
The DNA here is from genome assembly GCA_031216915.1 of Pictodentalium vernedei. Lineage (NCBI taxonomy): Eukaryota > Metazoa > Mollusca > Scaphopoda > Dentaliida > Dentaliidae > Pictodentalium > Pictodentalium vernedei. The sequence goes on from CM062290.1 coordinate 348,758,435, forward strand.
CCCAGCTGTATATTAGTTTTACTAATGCCTTTGAGCCTGAAGCATGCAGTAAGATTGAACTTTGCATTTCAGACATCAAAGCATGGATGACTAAAAACTTTCTTAAATTGAACGATGACACGACAGAAGTAATAAATGTAGGTCTACCTCATCAACTTTAAAAAATATCCCAACTGTCCCTCAATGTTGGAGGTTCTACGATAAAACCCAGTAGCTGTGTTCAAAACTTAGGTTATTTCATGGATGAAAATTTGTCTGCTGATGAACATATCAAACATGTCTCTCGCAGCGCATTTTTTTCATCTTAGAAATATTAGCAAAATTTGACACCTCATTGATATGCAGACGTCACAACTGCTTGTCCACGGCTTTGTTACCAGCCGCCTCGACTACTGCAACTCTCTTCTGATTGGCTCTAAAACATCTATTCTTGAAAAGCTATAACACATCCAAAATTGTGTTACACGGGTCATAACCAGAACTCAAAAGTACTGTCATATAACACCAGTACTCTCTGAGTTACCCTGGCTACCCGTTAAGCGAAGAATTCAATTTAAAATTGTCCTTTTAGTGTTAAAATGTACCTTGGGATCTGCACCATCCTACCTGTCTGATCTGCTTACCATCCACAAACCACCGAGGTCTCTTAGGTCATCAGGTCAACTCAATAGTAAATCATTAGAATGATTCAAATCTGGTACTAAAAACCTACCTTTTTAGTAAGGCATTTCCTTCAGTGGTCTTTTAATTTTGGAGATAAACTGACATTACCAGGTGCATGAGTGACTGAATCAGTGAGGATTGCCTCGTTACTCGTCAAGTCACACTCACATATTTGTTTTTGTAAAGTTGTAGTTTGTTTTTATTTTGTTCTAATTCAATACCCTTTTTCTTTTAGGTTCTGTCGCTTTTAACGCCACGATATAGCCTTGGTTGCTGATGTGGCATTGAGCACCAGTAAATGATAATAGTGATCCATGTATCCGAGAGAATGTACGTGTATGTGTGTATATGTATGTAAGCAATTATTGTACAGCCATTGAGCACCGTGTGAGGATTCTAGGCTTTAAAATTATTATTAATTTAATGACACTGTCAACATTGAGCACAACCCAAGGTCAAGACAGACTTTTACCTGGGGAAGAAGTTGGGGTTCCTGAAGAGAACCACCTTGCAGTGGCAAGCAACTGTCAACTTCAATGGACAAACTCAGCACAAGCAGGGTAAGCAGCAGCTGAAGACAAGTGCAAGATCGACAAGCAGTACGCCTTAGCACACAGTACCACCGTGCCTCCAATTTGTATTAGGTAAAAAGGTTAACAGTGTGGGCCCCACAAAGTAGATTTTCTGTTTCTAAGGCCATTTTTTTGTAAAACTGCATGTCAGCAGGCGGTTATTTTATTTTTTATTTTTGTAATTATTTCTTTGCCATAAAAAATTCATGTTCTTGGTTTGTTTTATGTTTTAGGTCTCATAATCTACAGAACAGAATGGGTGGTCTTGTATTTCGTCCCTTGAGTGCAACAAGGCTTTGCTATGGCAAAGCATTCCAAAGCCTTGTTGAACTCAAGAGACAAATTTATCAATTTTATTAACTTGGGTAAAATAACAGACATAAACCATTTAATTTTTATTTTTTTTCAGTTTCATTGCTTACAGAGAGCATGCGGCAGCCAAAAGGACCATGCGGGATGGCCCGAGAAACAGATTTTTAACTTTTTTAGACCATACTGATGATTAATGGATAAAACTACTCATAGTGTTGCTACTTTTCAAATGTCTACCTGCAGTTGTAACAACTAGAAAATATAAATATTAATTGTCTACTCACCATTAAATCTATCAATAGCATCCTGTCTCATTGCACCAGTAATTCCACCATCTATTCTTTCATATTTATAACCCTCAAACTCAAGGAAATCTTCAAGTATATCCAACATCTTTGTCATCTAAATAAAAAGATGTTTGTGATCATTAACTGGATGAGTGCTAGAAGCCACTATCAGGGCTTTCAAAATGAAAGTGTCATTGACACTGTAGCTTAACTTGACTGTGCAGTGTTTGATGAAAAGGATAATGTTCAATGTTTATGAAAGGATTATGAAAAGACACAAAAATTGGGATAATTGTGAATATGTTAATTTCTGTTCCTTGTATTATTTATTTATTTATTGATGTTTAAGGTCACATACTTATGCACAATGGCTAATCGTGACCGTGACAGTTTTACGGGTGGAGGAAGCCGGAGTACCCGGAGAGAACCACCGAGCAACGACGAGCAGCTGTCAGCTCTCCAACATCGTAACTCTGAACTCTGCACCGCAGCACAGGCAGGGTTAGATTGGTTGAAGACATGCGCACCATCGGCGTGCAGTACGCCTCAGTACACAGCGTCATCGTGCCCCCATTTAGGCAATCGGGGTGAAGTGTCTTGCCCTGTTCCTTGTATGCTATGTTTTCAATAAGAATAATTTGAGATGTAGACTGTACTAAAGAATTGAGGCCTGGGTTAATGTGGCCCTCACAGTTAATGTATGTCAATCAAAGTTACCAAGTTACAGTAAAATCATTCCAAAATGAGTCCTCCTACCAAGTAACAATGAAATCCCTTCATAAATATGACTTGTAGACTTTGCGGAATCTAGGTCACATGACAGGCCAGAGGTCACGGTTGACCAATCGTGATCAAAATAGGACAGTCTCATCTTGAGATCATACCAAGTAATCCTACCACGTTAAAATGAAATCCCTTCATAAAAACAGCCTGTAGACAGTGCTAAAGGAATCTAGATTACGTGACCATGCGGGGGGTAACAGCAGACAAGTTACAATGAAATCGCTTCATAAATATGAACTGTAGACAGTGCTAAACAAATCTAGACCATGTATCTGCAGTCGTCACGGTTGACCAATCACAGCCAGACCAGAAAATAAGCAGCCTGACATTTGCAGAATGAGGTCTCCAGAGGGTGAATTTGATGATGCTATCCCATACAGTGGGCCATTTTATCCTCTGGGTACCTCCTTCTGTTTAGTTTTGAGACCCTGATTTAGATTGAGGTTCACAGAGGGTAAATTTAGTGATGCTACACATCACTAAATTCACCCTCTGGGGACCTCATTTTGCAGAAGTCAGTCTGCTTATTTTCTGGCTTGATCACAGCCAAAAAAGAACATTCTCATCTAGACGTTATACCGAGTCATACTAACAATGTACAATGAAATCCATTCATAAATGCAACCTGTAGACTGTGCTAAAGGAATCCAGGTAACGTGCCCCTGCGGCCATCACCATTGAATGAACCCTGCTAAAATAGGACACTCTCATCTGGACAATGACAATGAACAACCAAGTTACAATGAAATCTCTTCATAAATACAACCTGTAGACTGTGCTAAAGGTTTTCGGGTCGGCGCAGCCGTCATGATTGACTGATCGCGACCAAAAGGGGATGTTCTCATCCAGACATGACCTCGACCCTGCATATGAAATTTTGTGATGATCGGACAAGAACTACAGGGGTGTAGCCTGTGCTAAAGAAAATGTGAACAGACTCACAAACTTCCGCATGTGTGATGGCAATAGCTTATCTTGACTTTGTCAAATTAAGCTAAAAATGAGGGTACCAGAGCAAAAGCCAATATTTTGCTTGCTCATGTTTCATATTCAGTAAAACACAAATAATATTTTGTTTATATAAATTTGTTCTACTGCAAATTATTGGAGAGTGCTTGTGGGCACTCTTCAAAAATTTGTAATAAAACAAATTTTGAATAACAAATTCAGACGACCAAAAATTATCTAGCCCTCAACTAGTTAAGAATTTAGCTAAATATACAAGGATTACCATTTGATAACTATTTTAACCGTCTCAGGGCAGTATGTCGTTATAACAGCAAAACTGATAAAACACTAGTACAATTTATTTATTGGTGTTTATTATCACTTTCAGCATCGATCCTTAACTGCCATACAAGTATAAAAAACAGTTTAGCCAATCGTTTATACCTATGTCTCCCATTTTAGAGGACTCCCACCCCAGGCACTGGTTATAGCTGGGAATTTCTGCTGCAAAAACATAGCTTATGACCTTTGAGATATGTTTTAAGGAAAACATGAAAATATTCAGTTATTAAAGATGAGTTTCTGCAAGTGTCATCCACTAGATGTGTTTGGTAAAGGGTTATAAAACAAACAAGAAATGCTATTATATACCTGAGAGAAAATAAGAACTCTGTGTCCATCCTTACGTAATTGCCGTAACATTTTACTCAACAGTTCTAGCTTTCCACAAGCTTTTATCAAGGCCAAACCTTCAAACAATCCATTAGCTATTCTAGGCGCTTCCTGAAATTAGAAAAGTGAAACCTGAAACTCAATAAGTGCAATTTTCCTTTACTCTTAAAATCCGTAAAATGATAGTAATTGAACATCACATACCACAAAAGGCTCATGGCCAAGCAAGAGTTTTTGTTTCTAAAAACTCACGCTCAGATTTTACATCTTTCCTCGTTCACTGTTATTGAGATTGTCAGTACGAGATTACCTTTTGTTTTACATCACTTCAAGAAGACATGAATCCAGGTTTCTAAGAGTTAATTCAAAATTGAACTAAAATACTTTTTTCTTTCAATTTTATGTTCATATTTTAGGTCAGTCCAAAATGAATGTAACAAAACTATTTTTTTTTATTTACTGTTATAAACTGTTGATGTATTCTCATGACAATTATTCTTAAAAATATCTCCAGTAATGCTTTTCAAATTTAATGTCAGAGACCAGTCAACTTCATACAGAAAAAATTCCAAAAAAATAAATTACATTGCAGCTCATTCTGTTTTTACACTTACATGAAAAGAAAAAATGAATACTTTCTCTACAGTCATTCTGAAGTGGGTTTTTTTTTGGTTTTTTTTTTAATTTTTATAGTTAAGTTATCTCCCCTTTTGTAGTCACTACAGTGGCTGGGCGGATCAATTAGAGAAAATTTAAAAAATTTATAGTAATTTATATATTTTTTATACTTACCAATGACCCAGACATAGCTGGTGCTAACTCTTAAAATATAGGGCCAAACACAAATTTTGCCCCCCAATCCCCAAAATTTGCATCTAAAACTAAAGAAAACATGTCCTGAAAGGCCCTCCACACTTCGCCCCTACTGCGCATGCGCAGTGTCAAGGACGTTCCGAAATTGGCGCCATTGATCATTCTAATAACCAGTGCCTGGTAAGCGCTATGTACTCAGCGGGGAGGCAAGAGTTCCCAACTCCTGGGAGGGCCATCCCCGTCTGGGTCATTGGTAAGTATAAAAAATATATAAATTACTATAAATTTTTTAACATTTTTATACTGTACCAATGACCCAGACATAGCTGAATAGTAAAAAGGCTGGAGGGCCAAGGACATAGAGCAAAATGGAATACGCTCAATAAAATAAAATAGAGTCATCCCCTGTAGGGAAAAAGAAGTAATAGGCCTTACATGTATCTTTCTTATTTATGACAAATTAGAAAGATACAACACCTTCTAAAATTGAGCTTCATACATCCATGTACTCTATTAATATCCAATATAATCCTTATACTAATAATTTTTAAAGTAAGCCAATAAATAAAGTAAGTCTAGAGAATAGAGACTCTTATACTCCTAAAAGTGTCTGAGGATTGCATAATCATGTCTGTTGACATATGCAATATTCAAAAGCTATACTTTAAAAACTAAGACTTGAATGAATTTTAAAAACCTAAACTTCTCACTAAACAACCATCCCAATAACAGCTCAGAATTACTAACTCCGGAGGAGATATCCCCTTGTTTTCATAGTAAAACAGGTGACCCAAGGGAACACCCTCCCCCCCCCCCCCCCCCCCCCTTTTCCTTGCCCTGGGTCAAATAGCCCAGAGCGAAGAGGGCAGCCGAACGGAGACACTGCCGAAACAGACAGCCTACCTAGCTATAGTAGCAACTGTTAAGTGAATGACATTCTGAGCAGTAGATAATAGACCTAACAATAGAGGCCTCCAGAAATGGACTCGATATTTCTGAGATAAAATTCATGAATGTGGATGGCTGAGTGCAATGAGCGGCCTTCAAAAATCTATAATAGCGACACTATTAATGTAAGCCCAAGAAGTAGAAGAACTCTTACTTCATGAGCCGAAATCTTAAGCACAACTGCTAAGTCAATGATATACTATAAGCAGTACCGATAGTTAATAGAATCCATTAACAATAAAATGGAGCGTAACGTCCTTCTACTAGACATCAAAGACAGAAGAAGCTTACGCCCATAGTAATAAACAGAAATCTGTTTATAAATACATAAACTGTACCCGGAAAGAGTAAAGGCCTATGCCCATACGAAGACGGAAGGACCTTAAAATAATAGGTTCCGGATAATAGGAGCCTAACTCTTATGCAACAATCCAACCTAAATAGTAACGGAAGTATTGATTCTGAAACTATGAAAGTGAAAATCATCCATCGATAGTGCATGAAACTCACTGACTCTACAGTAAAAGAGAAACCAACAGAATTACTGTCTAAAAGGTCAGAATTTGAAAACTACTGTTTCCAGAGGCTCAAATGATTACTTAGCTAAATAAGAACCGAAGTTAAAATCCGAATAGGAATTTAATCTAAAGATTCTAAGTCTATTTATCAAAAAGTTACTAACTGACTTTAGATAAAGAGACAAAAGACTCAATTGTAAACTATCGTAGAGTGCATAGGTATGAGGTAATATAAACCTATAACCTAAATAATAACAGGCTGCAGTAGATCTTGTGAAACAAGTATACTAAAAAATAGCAATGAGTAGTATGGAGGGATCAACAATATGAACATAATGATCCCTACACCACGACGGAAGAGCCTCCACTTTAGCCACATAGAATAGCGAAGAAGAGGATCTCCTATAGTAAGAAATCGCGTCCAAAGCTCGTCCAGTACAGTGCTTACAATGCAATACGGACCACACAACGGAATACATGAAGGTTGCGACCTTGCAGGTTGTGATAAAGATGACACGATTTATCCAGTGAAAAAGATCCTCACATAGAGGAAGATTTCACGTTAAAACCCACAGTAGACAAGAGAGAAAATTACTCATGATCTCTGTGAAGATAGAGATGCTATCAACAGAAATGTATTGTGGTTGTTTATCTTAGCAATACCTGCTAAAACAACAGCGCCGGAGGATACGCGTATCCTATCATTCCGTCCTATAGATCAATAGAGCGTTAAGAATATTAGCTCAGAGATCTGGACAAGCCAACACATACGCCTGCAATTGATTAGCAAGCTGTGTCATAAATAAATCATCATTGGGCGCTCCCATGATAGCAAATCTGATTGAATACTTGTTTGTTGAGAGTCCATTCTGACAGCAACAAGCGACCCGTAAGAGAACGGGAGTCCGATAAAACAATCAGACGACCCGGAATATGACGGACCAAAACTGAACTTGGTGTACTATAACCAACAGACGGATTCTTTCCATTAAATTGAATAACGGAAACGAAAGAGTGCCTCCCTGGTTCCGGAGATACGCCACTACTGTCGAATTAAAGGACAGGAATTTGGGCATGCGTTTCTGAATAATGTTCATGCAATGACATAAAGCAAGCCTAAAAAACATTATTCCGCGGAAGAAAACTGATTGCTAAAAGATTGCGGAACCCAAAGACCCAGGCACTTCGAATCCGTAGGGATCAGTATAATATCCCAATCTGTATGACTGGCAACCGTCATAACAGCCACACTCGGGTCCGGCAACTGCGGCGGCACTCTCTGAGTCAACCACCGAATGTTTGCCCCAGTCTGAATCTCTTGTAACACTAGATAGACAAGAGAACATGTAAATCGAGCAATTCATGGATTGCCGAAAAGTTGCCGTCGAAGAGAAGCTCCTCCGAGAACGAAGCGACTCTGAGAGAGTTCTTAACCTTACTATCCACGCGAGTGGATGTAGCTAGGGCTGCGTCACGTCTAACTAACTCCAATCAGCCACTGAAGGGCGGAGTTATACGTGAACAAACTACTTCCCTCAAAAGAAATTACATTGAGAATAATATCCCGTAAATCTTTTCTTGAAGACGTAATGATAACGCCTCAGTAAGGCGGATTACGTATAATAAAGCGTCTAAGTTAAGTCTACTATACATAATGTCGTTCCCAACATTGAAATTGGAAAAGACATAAACGGCGAAAAAGAATATATGCAGTTTTTAATCACACCGTCTAGACGCATATGAACTCTCGGTATGCCCTGCTCTGCCAAAATAAACTATTTGTATAAATGATAAAATGGCAGAAATGAGCAACGCGGACAAGAAACTAAACTATCATGCTTAGTAGCAGACTTGTATATATATATATAGCGTCGAAAAATAAAACACATGTTGTAATGACAATATTGGACTACGTCGGTAAGTCAGGGACAATGTCCCCGAACCGATCGAAAAATCCGAGTCCAATGACGCTATAAGTCTCTTATCCAAGATCGCAGCAATGAAGTCCGAAATAATAATCACTGGAAGATAATGCCAAAAGATATGAAAGGCATCTTCCGATACTACTAAAGGGAAAACTCGAAATCTTTCGAATCCCTTTCGCCATCCTGTCGGACCCTATAAAGCGTTCGGTCGTCCGTACCTGATGCAACCGCGGACCGCACCGACCCAGCGCCATCGGATAATTCCTGATTCGACCGAGAAACTGTCAATTGCTGGGATGCTGCGAAACAACTGTGCTAACTCGGATAGCACGTCCGTCACTGAGGCCTGAGGAGAAGCGGTCTTACGATGCATTGCCGCTGGAAGCTCCGTGATCGTTACCCCGTGCATACTACCAATATGCGAGCGAACGGAGTGTATAGGCCTCGTGTCCCTTGGCTACCGGATGGCGCGACCTATTCGCCGTGGAATCACTGAATGCCGAAACTGATCGGATACTCGAGGTCACGTAGCCAATGTGCGGTCGTGTGCCCTGCTGTGAGGATGAGGAAGCATTAAAGACAGTCTCTCGGACTGTCAATATAACGGAGCGTCCCGACCAACGGACATATGCTCCGAATGTAAAATATCTGAACCACAACATGCGGTCCCCTATGTTGTTGGGCGAGAGAGGGACCTCTCTCGCTCACAGCCCGGACGGACCTGGACCAGCCAGGAACCGGACTAACAGGCTTCCTCCGATCTGTCCTCAATCTGCCGTCACTGGGTGAGTACTAAAGTAATTAAAGTGCTCGCATCACCCAAATCTCCTTCCTAGACCGCAACGGACGAACCCGGCAGCCGAACCATTCGATGAATGTACGCTACACCGGGTGAGCTAGCGAATGTCACTCCTTAGGCGATAGACATATTCCATGAGCACTTATTGCCGCTAACTCTTCATTAACTATGACGACAGAGGCACACTTTTGAAAGACATCTCCATAACTCTTCGAACAAGAAACCAGAAATGCTTGGTTAGCAAGCATAAAATAATAATATATATAGCGTCGTTCAATAATTCAAAAGTTTGTGTGACATTATTGGACTATGTCGGAACTGAGGGACGATGTCCCTGAACCGAACCAAAAATTTCTAAGTCCACCGACGCTATCAGTTTCTTATCCGGCATCGCAGCATTCTGGTCCGACGAAAGAAGCTGGAGAAGACCAAGTCAAATGACATACACAACAGCATATGTTGTTCCGAAAGGGAAAGCTCGAAATCCTCCGAATCCCTTTCGGTATCCCGTCGGACCGGATGAAACTTTCGGACGTCCGTACCCGCTTCCGCGGAGCGTCCCGACCCAGCATCGTCGGATAAAATATATGCGACAGATTCAGTTGATGCTGGGATGCTGCGATAAACTGTGCTATTAAGGAAAGCACGTCCGTTCCCGAGGCCTGTGCAGTAGCGGTCTTACGATGCATTGCCGCCGGAAGCTCCGTGTATGTTGACTCCCGCACACTTCCTATGCGAACGTCCGGAGTCTGCAGGCCTCGTGTCCCTGGCTACCGGATGGTGTGACCTGGTCGCCGAAGAATCCTTGATCGGCGAAGCTGGCAATATATCGGCGGTCACCCAGCCAAGGTGCGGTCGAGTGCGCTGACGAGAAGAGGAAGCCTTAGCAGTCTCAGCGGACTGCCTATACAACGGAGCGTCCCGAGCGACGGACGTATGCTCCGCTTACGACACATTTTGTACCACAACATCTGGGGCCAGATGTTGTTGAACGAGAGAGGGGCCTCTCTCGCTTGCCGTCCGGATGGACCGGAACGAGCTATGAACCGGACTAAAAGGCTTCCTGCGTTCTCCCTCCGATCCGCCGTCACTGGGTGTGCATTAGGTTAGTTTATAGTGCTCGCATCACCCCAAAATTCCTTCTAGACTGCAACGGACGAACCCGGCTGCCGAACCATTCGGTGAATGGACGCTACACCGGGCGAGCTAGCGGACGTCAAAGGCCGTCGAACCTACTAGGGTCCTCTTAGGCAATTGGCGTATTTACATGAGCACTTTTCCGCTAGCCCTTCATTAATTGTGACGACGGAGGCACACTGTTGGAAGACATCACAGATACATCACCCTAATCTTGATCGTCTGAAATAGAAATTGATAAAGTAGAGTGACCCTGCGGGGAAAGGACCGGAGTGTCCAAATCCCCAACAACATACCGTGACATACGCTTCCCATATTGTCATCGAAATCATACGATACAGAACAGGAGTTAATGCGAGTACACTGACCACATATAGAATGATAATAAAGTCAGAGGAAGACTTCCTCTTAAAACAATTGATCAATATCCTTTCAATGTGAAAAGAAAACAAGTCCTGGTACTCGCACTAACCCCTGGCAATCAAAATACATAATAATAATATGATCCATTGATATAGAAAAAATAATTGAAATCAAAATATTTTGAAAAAATATTTTTTCAGAACAGCCCAAGTTTCTGAAAAGTAACGTTGAGCCCCAATGGATCCCAAGCCTAAGTGTGGACAAAAATTTTAAAAATATTTTAAACAATTTATTCAACACTTACGAACAATAATAATGTATCTAGTTATGATTAAAATAACATCAAGATATTTTTTAGAAATCCCCCCCTCACACAGAGGGCTGTTGAAAATGTAAACAATGAGTGTAAAAACACTAAAATAAGACTCCAGGCACCCAGGCCCGAAATCAGTTACCAAAAATACACTATCTGATGCAAAACAGAGACTTCCAGGGAAGAAACTGCAGAACATCAGATGGTAGATGCAGAACACAACGCCTAACCACCCCTAGGTGAAGACGTAAACATGGGGAAAGAACAGAATTCATTCTGTTATTCAGCTAAAACTCCCAAGAAAATTTTAGTAATAATAATTACAAAAACTATGCCAAAAGCATGGGAGAATAGCAAGGGGGAACTTAAAGGACAGGGAGAGAGGAAAACACTTAAAAAAACAGTGTAACTAAATAATCAGAATGACAACAAAATGGCTGCTGCCTTGAAAATAGGTAACTTAACATAATTTCATTAAAAATTTTTAAGTTACAGCCCTGATAATATTCTGTCACACATTCTTTTCCTCTCCTCCTTCTCTATCCTCCTTAGAATCACCATTTCACTAATATTTATGTGTCTGGCATCATTTAAACTGAGATTTATAAGCACAAAGATCAGTCAGATGTTAACTGATGAAGGGCCAAACTTAGAATGATTAATGGCGCCAATTTCGGAACGTCCTTGACACTGCGCATGCGCAGTAGGGGCGAAGTGTGGAGGGCCTTTCAGGACATGTTTTCTTTAGTATTAGATGCAAATTTTGGGGATTGGGGGGCAAAATTTGTGTTTGGCCCTATATTTTAAGAGTTAGCACCAGCTATGTCTGGGTCATTGGTACAGTATAAAAATATTCAGTTCTTGGGCTGTAGGGAATATATGTCCCAAGTCTGGTTAAATTTGGCCTGGTAGTAATGTATTTAGCCTGTGGCATGACACGATGTGACACAGGGATTTTTCTGCCTTCTTTGGGAATGCTCCGGGGGGGGGGGCATGCCAATGGAAAAATTTGCATCATGGGGGCTCCAATTGGGAATTTGTTTTGGATGGGAAAAAACATACAAAGACAGAAATTTTACATTCAAATTGAGCAGAGAATATTAAGACAGATACCTAAGCCACTGCATGTATACTACAAGTAAGTTTTATAACAAACAGTCACATGGAATCATGTTCACACAGTCTCTGAAGTTTCTATCAAACTGTTCTAGAACTTGTCACTGCCTTTGAATTACAAGACTTTGTTAAGCAAACAATTTAAATTTAATGTACAATTGATGTCCTGAACTGAGTGGTCATAAGGCCTCAGAAAACCAATGGTTTTCTGAAACTTAATGACCAGCCAGTTCAGGGCACCAGTTGTGCAGTAATTTTTTGTTTGTGTGGGAACTTTTTTACTGGTTTAATGGTGTTTAAGGTCACATACTTCTGCACAATGGCTAATTATGACCACAACATGGAGATAAAATCAAGGTCAGTCAATCGTTTATGCACCATTTTGCCTATTTTAGAGGACTCGCACCCCAAGCATTAGTGACTGGGTCCTATTTTACCAGTAAAACAGAGCTTGTTTACCACAGTAATGTCATAGGAAAGGGGTCCCCATAAACGGTTCCTGTAGATACCAAAAACATGCCTGGTGACATACATGAAAGGAGGCGGGGTATGCAAGAGGGGTTCCCAGTGATGAACCAATAATCGGAATAGACCTGTTAGGGGGCATTGGCAGATTATGACAACCGACAGTTTCTGGTTATTCTATATTTAACACGGACTATTAAAAATCTGATATCTAGCCATTTCAATAAAGTTTCTCCATTAAAAACGTGTGTAGTGCATAGCAGAATATTTAGGAATTTGCAGAGCCGAGATATTACGCAATTTACCATCTCCAATCAGTACGAGATCGCCACCATTTCCCGGCTGACAGTCACTGGCCTTCAATCATGGTGCTGTACAATGTTGTATTGAGTACATGTTAACAAATGAATAAATTGTGTTCAGCTGGTAGTCTGTAGTACTTCATATTGCAGGCAACACAATACAATAAGAGATTAAAATTGGAGAAAAAACTCCAAAAAACTTTTTTTTTAATGATAGATGACTGTCACAAACACGTTTTTTTAGTTTAGTTAGTTAGTGCATTTTTCAATTCAGTTACCTCACTTGATGTTCCTCTCCAATGTTGATTGCAGAGTTCATGTAAACATTGGAGAAACACATCAAGGGAGGTAACAACTTACAAGTTGAAAAATGAACATTGTATGCTGACATGTCGTGTGTGTATCTATAAACCATGCGTCATACAAGTTCACAACACACATTAACATCAAAGTTATTATTCAATTAAGACACAAAGTATGTGTGCTCAGTATATTTCTGATTAATACAGCCAAGTGTTTTGTATTCTAACACAAAACCGTATTAACACTATTTACCGGAATAAACACAATATTCACATACCCCCAGCCCACCCCCCAAAAATGCAAATATTATTTTGGCTTATATATTGCCCAGCACTAAACATGCATACCCTGAGAACTTACGTGCTGTTAAGCTTTCTTAATTGGAGATTTATCACCGAAATTCTGTAGTATGACAGGCACAAACAGATTTTCTTCTGTGTCCTATTTCAACCATTGGAATCGGCATCAGAATCGGCATAATCGACAGAGAAATAATTGGTAATAATCAGTTCATAGCAAGTTTTGATAATCGGTTCATCACTAGGGGTTCCTATATACTCCACTATTGGGGGTATATAACAAGGTAAAGTATGCCACTTACATTGGCTGCTGTTGGAAACAAGTATGGATGATTGCAGCACTTCTTCAAATCCATCATTATATTCAACAAGGACACTCATTGGTTTTCTGAGACTTTATGACAAGACAGTTCAGGGCACAAGTTGTGTATTAATTTTTTGTGTGGGAACTGAGATTGGGAAATTTGGGGTTAAGAATTGAGAAAAATCATGCCCAAATGTCACAGGAATAGGTTCCCATAAACGGTTTCTGTAGATACCAAAAGCATGCCTGGTGACATACACGAGAGGAGGAGGGGATACAAGGGGGATTCCTACATACTCCACTATTGGGCGCATAAAAAGGTAAAGTATGCCACTTACATTGGCTGCTGTTGGAAACAGGTATGGATGATTGCAGCACTTCTTCAAATCCATCATTATATTCAACAAGGACACTTGGTTACATCCCTTAGCATTTAATGCACCAAAATTTCTGGTTAAAATGTACTTGTAATATTTCCTGAAAAGAGGAAAAAATAAAAGAAACCATGCCAAAGACTAAATTGTAAAATGAAATTCAGATATCAGTTTGTCATACGAAGATATTTATTTCATAAATTGCAAGATTATTTTTCTATCAGCAGAATTTGTTCATGAATAATTATATTATTTTATTACTTTCCAAAGTGTGATTTACTGGGATTACCCAGTTTGATTATAAATTGATAACTTAACAAGTGAATTATGCAATCAACAATTGGGTCATGTATCCGTGTGTGCAAACGAATATGTTTTGCCGTGGGTGTAATGGGGACTTCATTGTTTTTTGTTTTTTTTTAACCCTTTACCTAACATGAAAAGCAGACAACACTTGCAAAAAAAATTCTTGAATAACTATTATTTTCATTTTTTGTCTCAAAAACATAGGTTATGACCCCTCATTGGAATGAGCTCGATGTTTTAGAGACAAAAAGTGAAAAAATAATGAAAATTAATTGGCGATTTTTTAAAAGAGCACTGGCCGGTTTTGGCCGTTACGTTAGGTAAAGGGTTAAATAATATAATTATTGTTAATAAGAAAAGTAATAAACAGAGTAATCGCTTGACTGGACTGGTTACGTGAAATAATTCATTAGAGGCGAGGGACTATATTGTAAAACACATGTGCCCATTCGCGCACTCGTGTTTGTACAACATCCCTCACCTCTCATGAATTATTTCATGTAACCAGTCCAGTCAGGCGATTATTCTCTGGACACTTTATTGTAGAGAGAGCCAGTTGGTACTCAAGAATAAATTCTTAATACCAATATATACTGACAAAATATTATTGCTTCTCACTGAATAAGCACATGCTAAAAATATGAAAACTTTATAAAGGCTCCTGCAGCAATAAAGCTCTAAACAGGGCTTCTAGAACTGTACAGTGAACCTCTGTTAATTGAATAGACAAGTTGCCAGTTACAATTATTCAATTATCAGGGATTTGATCACTTTCCTGTATTTTAGAGAAAATTTATTTATTTTTGGGGATTTCAACAGCCAATGTCACGTGTCGGATAGTTTTACAGGTGGAGGAAGCCTGAGTACCCGGAGAGAACCATCAAGCAGTGGCGAGCAACTGTCAGACTCCCCATTGTACTAACTCCACACAAGCAGGGTTAGCATTGGTTTAAGAGCACCATCGACGTGCAATATGCCTTAGTACACAGCACCAACGTGACCACATATGGGCAATCAGGATGAAGATTTTAGAGATATTCTCAGCATTTATTCTATTATATCTTATTTGACAGAGCTCATGTGCTGGATGTACTGAGGCAATATAAGTCAAGAAGCAAGGGAAATCAGGGAGTGTCAGGATAATTTCTCGATCTATTACAAGATTTGTATTCAATTAACAGGAGTTTACTATTAAAGCTATAGGCAATGAACAGGACAAATTTGTACTGAAGATATGGTAAATAATTTTGTGTTTGGAAGTTATATTCAATTCAAGGAACAGAGTTTGGCTCCACAAAGTAAAGTTGCGTGTGGGCAAGAGTTTTTTTTATTTTTGCAATTATTTCGTTGCCATCAAAAGCATGTTCCTGGTTTGTTTTAGGCCTCATAAACTACAGAATAGCATTGGTGGGGTATTTCAACCCTTGAGTGCAACAAGGCTATGCAATGCTAAAGTATTGCAAAGCCTTGTTGCACTTATGGGACAAATTTATCAATTTTATTAACTTGGTTAAGACAGACATAAACCATTTAATCTTTATTTTTTTAAGTTTACATTGATTATAAAAAAAGAGCATGCATCAGCCAAAAGGACCATGCGGGAAGCGTGAGAAACAGATTTTAAACTTTTTTAAGACTTGGTCAATTAAAAAATGCCCAAATTGGTAGGCACCACTGTACCAGCAAAAAACACTTGTAATATGCAAAGATCACAGAAAAAATGTTATCTTACTTCTGCATGGGACTAAGTTCCACTCGAATAATAAATTCACTCTTTGATGGCATTCCATGCAGAACATCAGCTTTCAGCCGACGAAGTAAGTGTGGACCAAGAAGATCATGAAGTTTGGCAACCTGCTCCTCTTTCGATATATCGGCAAATTGTTCTTGAAAACCTTGAAGGTCACTGGAAGTAAAAATCAATTATTATACAAAAGATTCACTCAAATAATTAATCAAACAAATCAACAACAAGGTGAAAACAAAGGTACCCAAGAAGTTTTGTGAAGATCAGTTCATAAATACGAGCTGTATAGAAGTTGTGACAAACAACTGACTGGACCTAATTTCAGTACAAAATGGCCACTGGCAGCCATCTTGAATTTTGGACCGCACCCAGAAACACTCATTCTCATCCCAAGGTGATTACAAAGGTATCGAAGAAGTTTCGTGAAGATCGGATGATAAATACAGCCTCTAGCCCAAGCCGTATTGACATGTGTACTTACTGTGTGTAAGTGGCACTGAAAAAATCAAAGTTCATCTAATTTGCATAATTTCTGCACGAGATAAAAATCTGTATTATATGTGATGTATACCATGGTACTAAACATTCACACAAAAAATTATTCAAATCAGCGCTTTCATATGGAAGTTCTGTGCAAAAATCTGATTGCACCTAATTTTGTACAAAATGGCTGCCATCGGGCATCTTGAATTTCGGATCGGACCCCAAAACACTTGTTCTCGTCCCACGGTCATAAAGGTACCCAAGAAGTTTTGTAAAGATCGGTTCATAAATATGGCCTCTAGCCCGAGCCATATTGAATTGTTGACGGACAGACAGACGACGGACAACTGGCCATGGCACAAGCTAAAATTTGGCTTTGCCAAAGTTGAGCTAAAAATCAGTTATCTGTCTTGGTTAACCAAGTAAAATCCTGAGGATTCTTTGCAGGATAGATTAGGGCTCTGCAAAACTTCAATTCTATTTGACATCGTCATGACAATAAGCATGCTTTAATAAACAAGGCACATCATTCGAGTTTTCCAAGTGGATGACAATCTCCAATGTTTTCAATTTTGTGCAAAACTCCATTTCAAAGAGAACAAGTTGTAACGCCACCGGTAACACCTGCCAAGGGTTTTTAAGTTGAAGGGTTTCTAAGTTGAAAAAAGTGGAAAAAGGCCCATAACTCTAGAAAGAAAAAGGGACAAAACCTATTACTTGTGAATATCTTTCCCCCATCAGCATACCAAAGATCATTTAAATCCAACATCCACTGACTGAGACGTTGTTACAGATGGACGAACGGAAGAATGAACAGATGGACAGACCCCATTTCTATATCCCCTGCAAACTTCGTTTTGACAGGGGAGAACAAGTACAGGGATTCTTTTGGGTGTGTACAAAGGCCGAATCTGGTAGTGTTGGGCATCATTTTCCCAAGTTTTCCAATCTCCGTCCCCACTCGAACACAAATTTAATGCACAACTGGAATTCTTAAGGCCATAGAAAATCTTCAGTTTTCTGAGGTCTTATGACCTTTCAATTCAGGACACTAACTGTGCATTAAATGTGAACTGCTTACCTAATGACAGTGACTGAATTCAAAGGCAATTTACCAGTTCTTCTTTAACTGATAGAGTGCTAGAAGCCACTATCAGGGCTTTAATAATAACAGCAGATACCCCAGCCTCAACATTGCATATTCTGTGGATGTACTTCATAATATCTTAGAAGTGAAATTACTTCGTGTATATGGGTTTGCCGTGTTACTATTTATGGGAGAGTGCCACTTGGCACTCTCCCATAAATTGTAACAAGGCAAAGACACATAAACAAATTTTGATGACCAAAAATAACTTAGCACTCTATCAGTTAATAAGAACAGTTTAATAGAGACTACAGAGACTGGGGTGAACATGATTCCATGTGAAGTCTTGGTGGAATTACATGTGAAGAGTGATGGATACACATTCATCTAACTCTTACAGGTTATTACTTGGTTAGTTTCATATGGGCCCGGATATCAGCAAGAGGTAACTTCATATCAGCCTGTTTGTTATAAAGCTTACTTGTTGCATACATGAAGTTGCTTAGGTATAAGTCTTAATGTAATCTGTTTAATTCATATCAACCCGATACAGAATTTATAGATTTTTTGATCTGTAAATTTTTTATTCGATGAATAACATAGATGTGGAAATGGTTGTCTTAATTTTCATATCAGTAACAGGTTTGGGTGCCCAAACTCCAGGTACTCCCGCCAAAATTGTTTACTCTCACTCAAATAGAAATGAAAGTGTCAATGACACTGTAGCTTAACTTGTCTGTGTATTGTGTTTCATGAAAAGGATAATGTTTAATGTTTATGAAAGGATTATGAAATAAGACAAGAATTGTGATAATTGAGAATATGCTAATTTCTGTTCCCTGTATGCTCTGTTTTCAATAAAAATAATATGAGGTGTTGACTGTACGAAAGAAGTGAGGGGTGGGATAATGTGGCCCTCACAGTTAATATATGTGGTCCTCACAGTTAATGTATGTCAAGGAAAGTTACCAAGTTACAGTGAAATTATTCCAAAACGAGTCATCCCATCAAGTTACAATGAAATCCCTTCAAAAATACGGCCTGTAGACTGAGCTAAAGGTTTCTGGGCTTCGGGCCTGTGTAGCAATCACAGTTGATCGATCGCAACAAAAAGGGGACGTAATCATCTAGACATTATACTGAGTTATCCTACCAAGTTACAATGAAATCCCTTCATAAATATGACCTGTAATCTGTGCTAAAGTTTTTGGGGTTTGGGGCTCGGGCAGCCATCATGGTTGAATGATCGTGACCAAAAAGGGACGTTCTCATCTAGGCATTATCTGGAGTCATCCTACCATGTTACAATGAAATCCCTTCATAAATACGATCTGTAGACTGTGCTAAAGGTTTTGGGGCTTCAGGCCCCTGTAGTCATCACAGTTGACCAATCGCGACCAAAAGGGGACGTTATCATCTAGACATTATATGGAGTCATCCTACCAAGTAACAATGAAATCCTTCCATAAATACGACCTGTAGACTGTGCTAAAGGTTTTTGGGCTCGGGCAACCGTCACGACTGAATGATCGCGACCAAAAGGGGACGTTCTCAAATAGACATTCTCTGAAGTCATCCTACCAGGTTACAATGAAATCCCTTCATAAATATGACATGTAGACTGTGCTAAAGGTTTTCAGGCTTCGGGCCCTTGTAGCCGTCACAGTTGACCAATCGCAACCAAAAGGGGACATTATATGGAGTCAACATACCAAGTTACAATGAAATCCATCCATAAATATGACCTGTAGACTGTGCTAAAGGTTTTCGGGTTTTGAGCTCTGGCAGTCGTCACTGTTGACAGATCGCTACCAAATGGGGAAGTTCTCATCTAGACATCATACAGAGTCATCCAACCAAGTTACAATGAAATCCCTCCACATTAAATATGATCTGAAGACTGTGCTAAAAGTTGGTGGGTTTTGGGCTTGGGCAGCCGTCACAGTTGACAGATCATGACCAAAAGGGGAGTTCTCATCTAGGTATTATACAGAGGCATCCTACCAAGTTACAATGAAATCCCTTCATAAATATGACCTGTAGACTGTGCTAAAGGTTTTCGGGTTTTGGGGATGGGCAGCCATCACAGTTCACCAATCACAACCAAATGAGGATGTTCTCCTCTAGACATGACCTCAAACCTGCATATGAAGTTTCGCGATGATCGGACAAGAACTACAGGGTGTGGCCTGTGCTAAAGGAAAATGTGAACAGACTCACAGACTCGCAGACTAACAGACTCGCAGACTCACAGACTCATAGACTAACAGACTCACAGACTAACAGACTTCCGCAGACGTGACGGCAATAGCTTATCTTGACTTTGTCAAGTTAACCTAAAAATTAAATAATTTATTTATTAAACCAAAACAAATAATGACAGAATGTACTCAGATATGTTTCAGTTTTCTGACAATGCTAGTGTTTCATCTGATCCTAGTTCAGCTATCCAAACATCTCTGCTTCCCTACTCGGGAAACCACGACGTTCGGATATCTGAACAACTATCTCTTCTCCCACTTCGATGAATCTCTGCTTATAATTCTGAATTTTACTTGTGTTGAATTTTGTGTGCAACACTCCTCTTCATCTGCCTAAATTCTTACTTATTGCCATCATTAATTCCTCATAATAAAGATACTTGGATTGAAACTACTCCATTATGCCTGGTAACACCAATTTTCCTCATTGCATTCAACGAATATCGATGAAGGATTTCGAAGTACACAAATCTTTTGCGCCTAGTAACACATCAAGGGGACAACTCTAGCTTGCTTCATGTTAGCCTAGATCGGTCTCACATCAGCCAACTTTAAAGCTCTATCTGTCCATTGTGATAATGGGCAATTCTGAGAAAGAAAATCATATTTAATAAATAATGTTAATTACTGCAACTCACTTGAAATTAGCAGGTGCCAAGAAGTTTAGCAAATGGAAAAGTTCTTCGAGGTTATTCTGTAATGGAGTGCCAGTCAGCAACAGTTTGTAACCAATCTTGTAGGAACTCAATACCCGGAAAAACTACAAAAGAAATTTGTGATTTGTTTAATTTTCTTGAAATAATACAAAATTCCAAAAGCATTGACAATTTGTCATGTACAAGAAACTTATAATTATATAAATTGTCCCTACGTTCAGCTGGCAAAACTCAATTTTCCGAAACAAATCTTTTATCAAGTAGGTTTCACAATTTCTGCTGCTTGTTTATACAATGTACTCTTGTGACACAATATACATGTGTCAACTTTCAGTAATTATTAGCCCAAATAACAGTAGCGTATTTTTCATTATAATTTTGTAATTTTTATGAAAATTGAACACACAGAAGTGATTTAAACATTCACCAAGCCATATTTGAAAAGCACCATTTGTGGCAAAAATCGTGTATGTCAAATCAGTTCTAGAGACATGCTTTACTGAATAATTGTATTATTAAAATTCAAAGCCATGTACCAAATCTCTTTCCTATTATGATAATCTATATGCATGTTAATCAAATAACACGACCGAGTTCTGGAATAGAACGAGTTACTGTAAGGCCACACAAGGTAGATCTTGTTTCTCAGGCCATTATTTGTGAAATTGCATGGGGGCGAGCGTTTTTTTATTTTATTTTTTATTTCAGTAATTACTTTTTTGCATTAGAAGTTCATGTTCTTGGTTCAAGTTTTAGGCTTCATAATCTACAAAATAGCATGGGTGGTGGTGTATTTCATCCCTTGAGTGCAAGAAGACTTTGCAATGCTAAAGCATTGCAAAGCCTTCTTGCACTCAAGGGACAAATTCATCAATTTTTTTAACTTGGGTAAAATATCAGACATAAACCATTTAATTTTTATTTTTTTTAAGTTTAAATTGGTTATAAAAAGAGAGCATGTGCCAGCCAAAAGGACCATGCGGGAGGGCCTGAGAAACAGATTTTTTATTTTTTTAGGCCTAAAATATCCAAAAACAAGGGCTATGCAGAGCATGGGCCAATGCCCCCGACCCATAGGTATGTTTGAAGTAGCCTTAAAGGTATTGTGGGACAGAATGGGATAGAAAAATATTCTAAGACGAAAGAGTGAAAAAGGGCCATAACTCTTGGAAAAGTTATTGGACAGAACCCATTCCTTGTGCATATCCGTTCCCCCATGCAGGTCTATCAGCATACCAAAGATGACAAATCCAACCGATGGCTTTGAAATTACAATCCAAAACGTTTGTATGGACAGACAGATGCAGGTCTTCACAAGATACCCCCAAATCCTCCTTGAAGGTTGGTGGCATAATAAGTTTGAATTTCTGGACCACAATAAACAGGCTTCGGCGCATTCTTTGTGTGAGAAAGCTGAAATCAACTTACATTCTTATATTTTTATGTTTAGATCTAAGAAAAATCATATTTCAACTGAAAACAAACGGATATCTGAAAGTAATATTTTTCATTTCGATAAAGTTGCAGGGTCATGGTCTTTCAGACCATGTCCCTGAAACTTTATAGAAAATAAAATTCAACATTTCATAGAAAAAAAGCAAAAATCAACTGAATTCTCATATCCCTGAAACAAGCCGTCAATAAACTTACCTTAGACTGGTTATTCTTGAGTCGATGAGCCTCATCTACTATTAGTATCTGCCAATCAACTGACTGTAATGTAGCATTATCAATACTGACCAGCTCGTACGATGTCAGAAGAACATGGAACTTAACAGCACAATCTGATCTCATCCTACATGCTTTATTTCCGCCTTTAATAGCTCCTTCCTCAAAGGAAAACTCATGCTCTCTGAAAGAAAAATAGATGATTATGCCAGAGGATAGTTTTTATTTATTTTTGGGGTTCAACGGCACTTTCAACAGCCAGGGTCACCTCATGTCATACAGTTTAATGGGTGAAGAAAGTCAGAGAGCATGGAGAGAACCACCGAGCAGTGGCAATCAACTGCCTACCTCCCCACAAGCAGGGTTAGCATTGGTTGAAGACACGTGAATCATCGATCGACATGGAATACACCTAAGTACACAGCGACACCTTAACCCCCCCCCCCCCCACCCCCATGGGCAATCGGGATTAAGTACCTTGCCCAGGGATACAATGCAGCGCAGTTAACCCTGGCAGGGATCAAACCATGGACCTTTCGGTTTGAAGACCAATGCCATGACCACTAAGCCACAGTGCTCCCGCCAGTGGATAATGAAGAAACTGAAGCAAAAGATCAGTTGAAAAAATCTATCCAAGTTTTGTCTGATTTCAATATAACAATTACTTGCATGTGTCTTTTCACCATGACGAATGTTGTTGAGAAGCAGGTTATCTATTTTTAACCCTTTACCAAATGAAACCAGGAACTGGTACTTTCCAAATTTTGTCTCGCATTACAAATTTTTATTTTTTGCCTTCAAAACAGCTTATGACCACTCATTAAATTCAATAAAATTCCTTGCAACATCAGTAGAAAATATATCAGATTGAATTTATTCCTTGAAAACTAAGTGATTGTACATGTGCACTTATTGAATTGATTTTCACCTTTTAAAAACCGAATAAAAACACCCTTTGGACAAAACCAAAAGCAGAACCGAAACCAGTGTTAAATTTCAAAACCGAACAGCTCTAGAATTCTTTTGTGGAAATCAATAACACATAACAAATTCCTTACCTGATAACAGCTCTGCAATCCTTATCTCCAATATAAGTCACTACATACATATCTGGAGCCCAGTACTCAAACTCTCTTTCCCAGTTTATTATAGTACTGAGAGGAGCACTCACCAAAAACGGACCTCTACAATGTCCCTAAAAATTAACAACAATATTATCTTTCTTGTAATGAATGTCTTTCAGAATATGTCAGTGATTTTCAAAATGAAAAAGAAAAAGTTAAATATGAAGAAACTAAAATTAACCCTTTATCAATATTTGTTTTTTTTTGTAGTTTATTGTTTTTTAAGAACAATTTCAACAGGTCATATTGTGTCAGAGTTTTGAGAGTGGAGGAAGCCAGAGTACATAACGACAACCACTGACCCAGCAGCAAGCAACTGTTACTCTCTGACTCAAGAACAGTTAGCAGCGGTTGAAGAAAATTGCACCATCAACGTGGAGTACACCTTAGTACACAATGCCACTTCCAGGCCTAGAAATAAACCGCAAACAATCATTTAGGTTATGTTGGGGTTACGTCAATCAGAAAATACATGGAACAAACAACAAGTTACGACAAAAAATAACAAGATAAATTAAATTCCTAATCCTATATGTTTTAACAGTCAGACTTGACAACCATTTGAAACTTACAAGACATACCGTTTATATCTCAAGTGCACTTCCGCCAAAATAAATAGCAACAACTGAACGGGATCTCACCAAAGCGAGCTCACACATCAATTGTTGCGATTTATTTTGGCAGAAATTAAGTTAAAATGGAAAGAGTGTGCTTGGAGAGGAAAAACAGAGAAGATGGAAAAGCATCACAACACTGTTTTTCCTAGTGATAACCACCACGTTATATAACGTAATCAGCTAACGGGGTACAATGTAAGCTCTGTATTTTCAGGCTTGCACTGTGATTCTATGTCACCAAGTGGTATTAACTCTTTGTATGCTGCTGGCAGATATTCCTGTCCAGCACAGGGTTTCTCTTGCCACTGATACAAGTATAAGTTGGGTATATTTAAACATATTTTCCCCTGCAAATTGAATCAATTTTTTGCACCAATGATTTCTTGTTATATTTAGATTAATTTTTCATCAACTCTAGTCATGGCTGCTTTACAGCAGACATGGCCAGATTTGATGAAAAAATATCTTGAAAATACTCAGCAAGTTAAGAGTTAAGTGTCTTGACCAAGTACACAATGTGGATGGTGCAGGTCACGACAACTATAGACCTTACAGTTTAAAAAGGAGCAATACTCTAACCAAGAAACCACTCCACTCTCTTTATCTAACATGGATGATATAAAAATTTATTATCAGGGATTTTTCTGCCCTCTTTGAGAAAGGGGCCTGGGCCCATGTAATTGGGAAAAATCACATCATGGAAGCACAATAGGGAATTTGTTTGGGAGAAGAAACATACAAAGAAAAAGAAATGTTACCGGTACCTTCATATTGAATAGAGAACATTAATACAGAAGCTACTACATGTGTAGTACATGCTGTAAAGTTTTATAACAAACAGCCGTACGAAATAATGATCAGTCTCTGTAATCTCTATTCAGAATAATCAATTGTTCTTATTCTAAGAAATGATGAAGATATTTATGCGGTTTGCGACACTTCGACAGTTTACATTTTATTCTAAGAAATGATGAAGATATTTATGCGGTTTGCGACACTTCGACAGTTTACATTCTGTCTTTGCAGTTGTGTCTAGTCAAGTCTTGGCTGCCTATATAAGCAGCCAAGACTTGCCTAGAAACAAATGACAAGGCTCTTGTGATGTAACTTGCAAATGTATCTAAAATCTGCCTGTTTGGGCATCCATTTTGTTGAAGTAAAAAGTGATCAAAATTAGGCCTTCAAGGGTTTAAAGAAGAATTAATTTTTTATTTGAATGAAAACAGATTTGGAAAATTTTGGTTTGAATTGGGAAAAATCATGCCAAAATACCATTGTGAAAAGGTCCCAAAATCGGCCCCTGTAGAAACCCATTAGAATCGCTGATTATTCTAATTTTTTCCCCCATTTTTCCAAAAATTTCAACAAAACCATATGATATGGCTCAGATGAAATTTTTGAATTAATTTTTTTCCACCTGTTCAATTTGTATATTATGCAGGTGGATGCAGCCGTTTCATTATGTCATGGGTTAACAACAATTCAGTTTGATTGATGTGCTGATGTATAAAAAAATAAAGTGACCACCCCTTTAACCCTTTACCTAACGAATCGACCGCATCCACCCGTGTAATTTTCAAATTCAGCAGTTGAAAAAATATTATTTTTCAAAAACTTTCAACAAAACCATACCATGTGACCCCTCGTTGGAACGAGCTCATCGAGCTTGTTCCAATGGGGGTCACATGATATGGTTTTGTTGAAATTTTGTTGAAAATTTTTTTTAAATGATCTTTAAAATAATAAATTTTGATATCGTCTGCGTTGGGTAAAGGGTTTAAAAAAAAAAAAAAAAAAAAAATCAGTGTAAAACAATTAGCAGTCATTTTCAGATACTCACTTCTTTGCACAAGGAATTCAAAAACACAATGGTTTGGATTGTTTTACCAAGACCCATTTCATCTGCAAGAATAGTGTCTGTATTATTGGCCCAGGAAAATCTCAACCAATTTAGGCCTTCCAGTTGGTATGGATGAAGCGTTCCACCTGTAACATCAATAAACTCTGGTTGTTTCTCGTATTTCTTTCTCAGCTGAAACAAGAAATGAATACACATTATAAAGAGGAAACTGGTCAACCAAATAGCCAATAAAAGAATAACTGAAGTTTCCAATTAAACTAGCCATACTTGTTTGTGTTTATTGGGTTTTAACCCTTTACCCATTGCAGACGATATCAAAATTTATTAAATATTATTTTTTTCAATTTTTTAAAAAATTTCAACAAAACCATAAGTTGAGTATATTTAAACATACAAGCTCGTACCAATGAGGGGTCACATGATAAAGTTTTGTTGAAATTTTTTGAAACATAATATTTTTTCAAATGCTGAATTTGAATATTATGCGGGTGGATGCGACCGATTCGTTGGGTAAAGGGTTGGGTAAAGGGTTAACAAGTGCACCGACAGGCAGTGGATCAATATACGGCCACCTATAAAGAAATTGCACTTGTGAAGAAATTTTTAGTTGAACAAAAGGTCAATAATTCCTTCAAAAATAATTGTACATTCCTGGCTTATGACACATTAAAGTTGAATATATTGTTTTCAAGTTATTGCGTGGAAAATCAAAAGTCACAAAAACTCCCAGAAAGTTGCCATGGCAGACATATTGGACATGCCAGAATGCTGGTTATCGAAAGGAACCATCCTCTAGTCATGACTAATCAACCATAAAAAACAGTATCTGTTGGATGTATTGTTTTCAAGTTATAGCATGGACAAATAAAAGTTTAATGGACAGACAGATGGATGGACGGACGGACACTGATGCTGGTTATTGAAAGGAATCATCATCCTCTAGTCATGACTAATCAACCAAAAAAAAAACAGTATCTGTTGGATGTATTGTTTTCAAGTTATAGCATGGACAAATAAAAGTTTGATGGACAGACAGATGGATGGACGGACGGACACTGATGCTGGTTATTGAAAGAAATCATCATCCTCTAGTCATGACTAATCAACCATAAAAAAACAGTATCTGTTGGATGTATTGTTTTCAAGTTATCACGTGGGCAAACAAAAGTTAACTGACGAACTGATGGATGAATGGACAGACAGACAGAGAGACAAATGGATGGACGGATGGACAATGATGCTGGTTATCGAAAGGAACCATCCTCTAGTCATGATTAATCCAACCATAAAAAACAGCATCTGTTGGATCTGTAGTTTTCAAGTTATCGCGTGGACAAGCAAAAGTCCCTGAAAATCCAAGATGGCTGCCGTGGTGGCCATATTGGATATCTAGAATGCTGGTTATCAAAAGGAACCATCCTCTAGTCATGACTAATCAACCATAAAAAAATAGTATCTGTTGGATGTATTGATTTCAAGTTATCACATGGACAAACAAAAGCAACAGACGGATGGACAGGTGGATGGGTGGACAGATGGACGCATGGATGGACAGACAGAGAGAAGGATGGATGGAGAGCCGGACATTGATGCTGGTTATTGAAGGGAACCATCCTCTAGTCATGACTAGAGGATGAAATTATTCCAAAACGAGACATCCTATCAAGGTACATTGAAATCCCTTCATAAATATGGCCTGTAGACTGTGCTAAAGGTTTTCGGGCTTCAGGCCTGTGTAGCCATCATGGTTGACCGATTGCAACTAAAAGAGGACGTCCTCATCTCGACATTATACTGAGTCATTCTACCAAGTTACAATGAAATCCCTTCACAAATACGACATGTAGTCTGTACTAAAGTTTTTCAGGTTTTGGGCTCGGGCAGCCATCATGGGTGAATGATCGCGACCAAAAGGGCACCTTCTCATCTGGGCATTATCTGGAGTCATCCTACCAAGTTACAATGAAATCCCTTCATAAATATGATCTGTAGACTGTGTTCAAGGTTTTTTGGCTTCGGGCCCCTGTAGCCGTCACAGTTGACCAATCACGACCTAAAGGGGATGTCATCATCTAGGCATTATATGGAGTCAACCTAACAAGTCACAATGAAATCCTTCCATAAATACGACCTATAGACTATGCTAAAGGTGTTTGGGCTCGGGCAGCCACCAAAGCTGAATGATCGCAACCAAAAGGGGACGTTCTCATCTGGGCATTATCTGGGGTCATCCTACCAAGTTACAATGAAATCCCTTCATTAATATGACCTGTAGACTGTGCTAAAGGTTTTCGGGCTTCGGGCCCCTGTAGCCGTCACAGTTGCTCAATTGCATCAAAAAGGGGACATTCTCATCTAGGCATTCTATGAAGTCAACCTACCAAGTTACAATGAAATCCCTCCATAAATATGACCTGTAGACTGTGCTAAAGGTTTTCGGGTTTTGGGCCCGGGCAGTCGTCACGGTTGACAGATCGCGACCAAATGGGGAAGTTCTCATCTAGACATCATTCGAAGTCATCCTACCAAGTTACAATGAAATCCCTCCATATTAAATATTAAAGTTATTGGGTTTCAGGCTTGGGCAGCCATCACGGTTGACAGATCATGACCAAAAGGGGACGTTCTCATCTAGACATTATACAGAGGCATCCTACCAAGTTTCAATGAAATCTCTTCATATTAAATATTAAAGTTATTGGGTTTCGGGCTTGGGCAGCCATCACTGTTGACTGATCATGACCAAAAGGAGACGTTCTCATCCAGACATGACCCCAAACCTGCATATGAAATTTTGTAACAATCAGACAAGAACTACGGGGTTTAGCCTGTGCTAAAGGAAAATGTGAACCGATTTATTTATTTATTTATTGGTGTTTAAGGTCACATACTTATGCACAATGGCTAATCGTGACCGTGACAGTTTTACGGGTGGAGGAAGCCGGAGTACCCGGAGAGAACCACCAAGCAACGACGAGCAGCTGTCAGCTCTCCAACATCGTAACCCCGAACTCTGCACCGCAGCACAGGCAGGGTTAGAGTGGTTGAAGACATGCGCACCATCGACGTGCAGTACGCCTCAGTACACAGCGTCATCGTGCCCCCATGTAGGCAATCGGGGTGAAGTGTCTTGCCCAAGGACACAACGCGGTTGCCGCAGGTGGGATTCGAACCGAGGACCTCTCGGCTTGCAGCCTGCACCTCTACCAACTGAGCCAACGCGCCCCCAAATGTGAACAGATTCACAGACATGTAGACTCAAGTAATCGCGTGGACAAACAAAAGCTAACAGACAGATGGATGGACGGATGGATGGACGGATGGATGGACGGATGGATGGATGGATGGACAGACAGATGGACACTTCCATACCATAATACGGCCAGCTCGTATGAGCGGCCGTATAACAACACTTTCAACAACCAGGGTCACATTGTGTTGGACAGTCTTATGAATGGAGGAAGCCCGAGTACCTGGAGAGAACCACCAAGTAGTAGCAAGCAACTTCCACTGTGCCCAAACAAGTGTCAGGCTGAGCAGACAGATGACACTTGACTGGAAGAAACTGTTTGGACATAATTGTTGATCTGTTTTTATGTTCAACAACCAACACTATTGTTTGTCAGGCCTCTGGGAGTTAACTACTCTAATATGAGAACAACACCTTTTCGTATCATTGCTTTTGCTGGTTAAATGCCAATAAGTAGTGTCATACTGCTTGCAAGAGCACTCCAATCCACTAACAGTGCACCACATAGAAGTACGTTACTAGCTTAATTCACCAAATGCTGGCTGATTTGACCCTTAAGGGCCTGGAGATTTTTATTCATTTTCACTATACTCTGAAAGTCTAACTCCAGTGGCTTTGAAGTAGGCTCCTACGAATATGCAATTGTTCGAGTGGAAGTTGAGTCAATCAACAAATTCGAGCTGATCAACAAATTCGAGTTTAAAATCACGAATATAAAAATTGAATATGAAAAAAAACTTATTAATAAATGTGTCGGTGTACGTACAATTGTAATTTAATACCGACTAAACTGTCAAAACAATGCGAGGAAGTGAGCACAAGCACACATCATCAACATGGAACTTACACTGTATTACCAATCTCATTTGGAATCACGGGTATCACGTGATTTCAAATTACTGGTAATACACCCGTATTTTACAGTGGATAAAGCCACGGCTACATATACATGCAATACATGTAAGACTGTACAAAACCCAGGCTACAAGGACTGCATCTCACCTCTGGTACACTTCAGTAAGAAGCATCCATCACTTCATGAAAAGGCCATTAAAAAAAAGTTTACGTTCTCAGGCACCGTCCGCGTCATTAAATTTTCGCCGAGTCAAAACTTTTTAATACCCAGTCAAAAAAACAAAAAAAATTCTACATGATCAAAAAAAATTTCCCAGTCAGTATTTTCGGAGCGGAATTTTGAGCATCGGTACACATTTCTCTGTAGTATTTCAACTTCCTGTTCCCACTTTCCTCCGTATTTTCATGCTTCGAATTTTTGATTATGTTGGTATATAAAACAACTTTTGAGGAAAATGCCGCAGTTATCTTTTCAAATTGGTGCCGGACTGAACATAATGTAGCGTCTTTGGCATGTCATGAACAGCCAAGTTGATTGAAGCATTTCACAATATATGCGATAAAATAACACCAGTCTGTAGTTTGTAAAAGATTTCTTCCTCAAATGTGAATATACTTTTTTAGGGTATCTTTTTCAGATTTCAGAATAATAAACAAGAGGCCCCAAGGGGCCTTAAACGCTCACCGGGCAAAGTGATTCAAACAAAGTGGCTCGAAGAAGTATTTGGGGTCACATTCAGTTAGACATGGTTCATCAACACTACAAAGGAATGAAGACATGAGAGACAAATTTTATGGAACTAGGGACATGGCTTGAACAAACTTGAATCTTACCCCCCTAAGGATGCTGCATACCAAATATCAAAAGCATTCATCTGCTGGATCTGAAGAAGAAGATTTCTAAAGAAAATCCTTCATTTCGAAATAAGTTACAATTCAAGCTCCCACAGTGAGCCCAAATATGGACCTTGGGATATGGCTTGAACAAACTTGAAACTCCCCCCCCCCCCACCCTCCCCCCCCTCCCCCCTAAAGATGCTGCATACCAAATATCATAACATTCTGACTGCTGGATCTGAAGAAGATTTTTAAAGAAAATTCCTCATTTTGAACTAAGTTATAATTCGGGCTACCACAATGAGCCCAAATATGAACCCAGGGACTTGGCTTGAACAAACTTGAATCTCATCCCCCTAAGCATGCTGCATACCCAATATCAAAAGATTCTGCCTGCTGGATCTTGAGAAGAAGATTTTTAAAGAAATTTGCCTGAAATGCACTAAGTTCAAATTTGAGCTCCTGTACTGAGCCCAAATATGAACCCAGGAGGCCGCGATTTCAACAAACTTGAATCAGATCCACCCCACAATGTTGCATACCAAATATCAAAAGATTCTGCCTGCTGGATCTGGAGAAGAAGATTTTTAAAGAAATTTGCCTGAAATGCACTAAGTTCGAATTTGGGCTTCTATAGTGAGCCCAAATATGAATCCAGGGGGCCGATTTGAACAAACTTGAATCAGACCCATACCAGGATGCTGCATAACAAGTATCAAAAGATTCTGCCCATTGGTTCTGAAGAAGATTTTTTAATAATTTTCTATAATTCATACGGTGCTATCCGAGTTATGCCCCATACAGAGCCCCCATGGGATGTGGCCATTTCATTTGAACAAACATGAATTGCCATATAGTAATGAACATCCACATGACGTTTCGTGAAAATCGGACCAGTGGTTTGAGAGGAGAAGTCATTTGAAAAATGTTCATGACGACGGATGCAGAACGACGGCCGGCCGGTGATAAGTTAAGCTCCCTCCGGTGAGCTAATAAAAATAAAAAGCCTCCCACCCTAATCAAAACTTTGAGGCACAACTGCCTGAGAACATAGAAATTTTTTTTAATGGCCTAAGGCAAGATCGGACGATGCCAAGCTTAAAGTCAAGAAGGGAGCAAAGCAATCACAGTTACATAGATTCTTTGTCTCCTATTCAACCATACGTTCAGGTGTGCTGCATTGTTAACGTACTAAATGTTGAATGTTACCATGAATATGTGGATAAATCATCAGTACAATGCCAAAACAATCCTAATGTGGCTATTTTAAACTGGAAATATTGCACACGAAACCGCACTTGGACATCTGGTTTTGGCTGACTTGGTTCGAATTCGATATTCAGTCGACTCTAATCTTCTTTGGCAAATTTGAGTCGAAAGTAGTGTCCAAAAAAAAAAATCCATATTCGCAGAGGCCTACTTGGTTACTGGGTCCTATTTTACCAGTAAAACAAAACTTGTTTACAACAGTAAACAAGTACTGCCACATGGGACCCAAAGTTTAACATGTAAATATAAACATTTGGGTACATTCAGTTTATGCAGGCTCTTCTGCACTTATTTCAATATCAGGTGAATGTTCCCTAACTAAATTCACATATTTTACAGCTGTATCCTGTAAATAGAGCAGAGATCAATTATGGCAGTTTTATCTACTGAACTGAAACTCTAAATTAACACAACTCTGTTCAACTCGTTTTTATCCTTGTGATAAATCAACTTCTAAATTCGTTAAGGAAATGAGCTTAATGCTCACCTTGTGGTGCAAGTACTATGGCAACAAAATCATACAAAGAAAGAATTGTGAGTCAGGATAGAAATTTCAAGGAATTTCTTAAAAACTCTAATTGTGAGCATAATCTTACATCACAAGCTGGATAAACTGGAGTCCTCCTATGTGAGATATCTGAATCTCGATCCTTCTTCTTTTTTCCTTTTTTACCAGATCTTCGGTCATCCTTTATACCCAGTAAAGTAGATCTGTTGGAGAAAAAAATTAATTGCAAAGTTTTCAAGGGGTAGAAAAAAAAACAAATTTTATTCATAGAATTTAAAAATAAAAACTGATTTACAGTTGTAAAATTAACTGGTAGAGTGTTAAATTATTTTTTGGCTTTTCCTGAAAGGAAAAGACATTTGTTATTCTTCTCGAAAAAAATTATTTGATTTTTGGCTTTTCCTAAAAGGAAAAGACATTTGTTATTGTACGAGAAAAAAAATGTGTTTTTTTGGGTTTTTTTCTTTCTTTTTTCCAACACTTTACAAGAGCAGAATTCTCGAGAATGCTCTTACAGATTTCGTTAAAACTTCGCAAGGTTATAGACAGCTATACTTTCTCTTGACAATAAGCTTTTGACTTTGGGCGTTAACTTTTTTCTGCCAAAACCCACCCAAATTGACCAATATCTCCTGGTCCGAATGGGCTGATGACCCAAAATTTTTACATACCTGTCATAAATACACTTTTCCATAAACAAATGGTAACAAAAGTTTACCAAAATTATATTTTCTGCCCAAATTCTCTGAAATACCAAAAATAGGCCTGAAAATCTAACATTTTGACCTACAATCTCGGCACTGTGAATTAGTAGAACACCAGTAATGGACTGAATATTAAGAATGTAAAGTATCATTATAATAAATGGAAAATAAATTTCGATTTTTTCCACAATGTGTTCAAAATGACTGCCAAAATAGGAAAAAAATGCCCAAATTTTCATTGACCAATATCTTCTGGTCTGAATGGCCCAAGGACCTGAAATTTCCACAGGTTCATCATAAATACACTTTTCTATAAGCAACTGGTAACAAAAGTTTACCAAAATTATTTTTTCTGCCAAGATTTTCAAAACAACAAAAATAGGCCTCAAAATCTGCCATTTTGGCCTAAAATCTCGGCACTGGGAATTAGCAGAACACAAGGAATGAACTGAATAGTAAGACTGTAATGTATCATTATCATAAATGCAAAAGAAATTTCAATTTCATCCACAATGTGTCCAAAATGGCCGTCAAACATGGAAAAAAAAACACCAAAATTTTCATTGACCAATATCTCCTCATCCGAAGAGGTTAATGACCTGTGAATTAGCAGAACACCTGTATTGGGCTGAATAGTAAGAATGTAATGTATCATTATCGTAAATGCAAAACAAATTTTTATTTTTATTCACAATGTGTCCAACATGGCTGCCAAATGTGGAAAAAAATGCCCAAATTTTCACTGACTAATATCTTCTGGTCTGAATGGCCTAATGACCTGAAATTTTCACAGATTCCTCATAAATACACTTTTCCATAAGCAACTGGTAACAAAAGTTTACCAAAATTATTTTTTCTGCCAAAAATTTTCCAAAACATCAAAAGTTAAAAAATTTATAGTAATTTATATATTTTTTATACTTACCAATGACCCAGACTTAGCTGGTGCTAACTCCACAAAAACCAGGGCCAAACACAAATTTTGCCCCCCAATCCCCAAAATTTGCATCCAAAACAAAAAGAAATCATGTCCTAAAGGACCTCCATAGTACGACTCTACTGCGCATGCGCAGTGACGCAGTCGTCCCGAAATTGGCGCCAAATATCATTCTTACTGGCAGTGCCTGGTCAGCGCTATGTACTCAGCGGGGAGGCAAGAGTTCCCAACTCAGGGAGGGCCATCCCCGTCTGGGTCATTGGTAAGTATAAAAAATATATAAATTACTATAAATTTTTTAACATTTTTATACTGTACCAATGACCCAGACTTAGCTGAATAGTAAACAGGCTGGAGGGCCTAGGACATAGAGGAAAATCCAATAAGCTCAATTATATAATAAAGAGGTAACCCCTTAAGGAGAAAAGGAGTATTAGGCTTTACATGTATCTTTCTTATTTAATATTAAATTAGAAAGATACACTACCCTTAATAATTGAGCACAATAACATTCATGTTCTCTATTAACATCCAGTATAACTCTTATACTAATTATTTTTAAAGCA
This sequence comes from Pictodentalium vernedei, assembly GCA_031216915.1. Classification (NCBI taxonomy): domain Eukaryota; kingdom Metazoa; phylum Mollusca; class Scaphopoda; order Dentaliida; family Dentaliidae; genus Pictodentalium; species Pictodentalium vernedei. The sequence goes on from CM062290.1 coordinate 348,793,387, forward strand.
AGCCAATAAATAAAGTAGTCCAGAGAATTGAGACTCTTTATAATCATTTAAAAGTGTCCGAGTATTGTATATTAAAGCCCGTTTGACACTTGACATATACAAATGCTTCACACCGAGCTACACTTTAAAAATAAGACATGAATGAAATTAAACATTAATATTACACTTTAAAACCATCCCGGAAGCGACTCAGAAATACTGTCTTGGAGGAGGCATTCCCTTGCTTTTCACTATAAAGCAGGTGACCTAAGGGAACACCCCCCCCCCCCCCCCCCCCCCCCGCCCCCTTGCCCTGGGTCAAATAGCCCAGAGCGAAGAGGGCAGCCGGACGGAGTCACTGCCGGAACAGAAAGCCTGCATAACTATAGTTGCAACTGTTTAGTGGACGACATTCTGAGCAACAGATAACGGACCTAAACAATGCAGGTCTCCAGAAATGGACTCAATATTTCTGAGATAAAAATTAGTAAATGTGGAAGGCTGAGACCAATAAGCAGCCTTCATTAAATCTGTAATAGCAACACTATTAGCATAAGCCCAGGAAGTAGAAAGAGCTCTTACTTCATGAGCAGAAATCTTAAGCACAGACTGCTGAGAAGAAGATAAATCTTCATACGCAGTACGGATAGTTAACTGAATCCATCTAGCAATAGAATGGACTGAAATGTCCTTTCTATTAGGCATCAAAGACAGAAAGAAACGTTTCCGTCCCTTTCTGATGAACTGAGATCTCTGTTTATAGATACGTAGTGCTCTAACAGGACAGAGTAAAGGCCTACGCCCGTCTGAAGACGGAAGAGCCTTAATAACAATAGGTTCCGGATATTTATTAGGAGCCTGATTCTTAGCTAAAAAACCGACATTAGTAGTGAAGGTGATAGTGTTCCCAACACTACGATAATGAGAATCATCCACCGATAGTGCATGAAGCTCACTGACTCTTCTGGCAGAAGAGAAAGCTAAGAGAAAAGCTGTCTTATAAGATAAGAATTTGAAATCTACTGTCCCAAGAGGTTCAAATTGCTTTTCCTTCAATTTAAGGAGAACCCAAGCTAAATTCCACTTAGGAATTAATCTAAGAGTTCTGGGTCTATTTATCGAAAAGTTTCTAACCAATTTCGATAAAGAGACATTAGATCCAATTTGTAAACTATCATGATGTGCATAGGTATCAGATAACATAGATCTATAACCCTTTATAGTAACAGGCTGCAGTTTGATTTCGTCAAACAAGTATACTAGAAAGTTTGCAATGTCTGGTATAGAGGGATCAAATATATCTACAGAATGATCCCTACACCAACGACGAAAAACCTTCCACTTAGCCGCATAGTTTAGCGAAGAGGAGGTCCTCCTACAGTTAGAAATCGCGTCCACTGCTCGTCCTGTAAAGTGCTTGCCATGCAAGAAGGACCGCACAACGGAAAAACGTGAAGGTTGAGACCTTGCGGCTTGTGATGGAGTTGGCGCGATTTCCCCTGCGAAAGAAGATCCTCTCGTGGAGGAAGCTTCCGCGGTAGGTCCCACAACAGACACCTGAGTAGATTTATCCACGGTCTCTGTGGCGACAGAGATGCTACCAACAGAATCTTGCATTGAGATTGTTTTATCTTTAGCAATACTTGTTGAATTAACGGCGCATATCCTATCATTCCGTCCCAAGGGATCGACAGAGCGTCTACTGCAAATGCTCTTGGATCCGGACACGGGGACACATACGTCTGCAACTGATTGTTGAGATGTGTCGCAAATAAGTCTATCATTGGCCGTTCCCATTGGTAGCAAATCTGATTGAATACTTGTTTGTTGAGAGTCCACTCCGACGGCAACAAGCGACCCTTTCGTGAAAGGGAGTCTGCTAGCACATTCAGACGACCCGGTATGTGACGGACCGAAAGAAGAACGTGATGTTCCAACGCAAACAGAAGGATTCTTTCCGTTAGATTGAACAACGGAACTGAATGAGTGCCTCCCTGATTCCGTATATACGCCACTACTGTCGTATTGTCGGATAGGATTTGGACATGAGCATCGTGAATAATGTCCATCCAGTGACGTAACGCAAGCCAAATTGACATCATTTCCTTGATGTTTATGTGTTTGCACAGGAATTGCGGATCCCAAAGACCCTGGCATCTCGAATCCGTTGGGATTAATGATGCACCCCAACCTGTTTGACTGGCATCCGTCATAATGGTAAAACTCGGATCCGGCAACTGCAGCGGAACTCCTTGAGTTAACCACTGAATGTTTGCCCAAGTCTGAATCTCTTGTTTCACTTGATCTGACAAGAGAACGTCTACATCGAGCGAATGAATTTTCACACTCCAATTCTGAGTCAGGAAAATTTGAAGAGGCCGAGTGCGTAGCCGTCCCATCAGAATGAGATCCGCGGCGGCTCCGCACAGACCTATCAGTCTCATAAATTCTCTCGCCGTGACTTTGTCTGCATTCAGACAATAGCGAGCGTTAACAACTGACTAATTTCGCTCTGGTTAACGGCAGACGAACGAGATTGTTGTGCGTCTCGAAGCTCATTCCCAGATGAGTGAATGACTTGGACGGCACCAGATCCGACTTCTCCTCGTTTACTATGAAACCGAGACGTCGGAGCAATAGAAGAAGATTCTGAACATCGTTCTGAAGCGTTAACTCGTTGCCGTACCTCTGAAGAATGTCGTCCAGGTAGGCCGACGTTACCGCAGACGAATGAGCTCGGAAGTAGATCATTACCGAGTTCATTACCCGAGTGAAAGCCCAGGGTGCTAGATTCAATCCGAAGCACATGGCCCGGAACTGATATACCACTCCTAGGACTGCGAAGCGTAGATACTTTCGGAATGTCGGATGTACCATGACGTGAAAGTACGCATCTTTGAGATCTATGCTCGTTGCATAATCGTTCACCCGAATACTCGCTCTGACCGATCGAATCGTCTCCATATAAAACTTCGGAGCGACGATCAGCTTGTTTATCCAGCTCAAATCTATGACTGGACGGAACGAGCCGTCTGGTTTCGGAACCAGAAACAGATGGCTGTAGAATCCCAGCGATTCCTGGTTTTCTACGACCTCTACCGCGTTCTTCATTAAAAGAGACTGCACCTCTGATACCAGAGCGTCTCTTTTCTGAGGATTTGACGGAAGATGAGTCCACTTTGGACTTCGAGTTAATGGAGGCTTTCGTTTGAAGGATATCTTTAGACCTTCCGAAGTCACTCCTCTCACCCACGGGTCGTCCGTAATCGACGCCCACTCTTGAGAAAAACTCGACAACCTTCCGCCAACCGGAACGCGATAGAGGTTTAAGCCATCACCTCCTGGATCTGCGAGGCCTGCGGTAGGAGAAACCACGTCTTCCACGACCCGCACCTTGCCTCGTCGACCTCGGGGCGTCCGACCGATTGTCCCGGCCTGAAGGACGTCCCGAACGAGAGTCGCTATCCTGACGGTCTCTCGAATAAGAGCCAGAGGACGCACCGGAACCTCTATAGGAACCTCTCTTGGGCGCATAAGACCCAGAAGTGCCCGCCTTATTCGTGTCTGCTGTATCCGACCTTTTAGGAGCGGATCTGAACAACAGAGAATCACTAGCTTTCTTTTTAATATTATCATAAATAGCGGAAAGCTTGCCGTCAAAGAGAAGATCTCCTGAGACCGAAGCGACTCTAAGAGAGTTCTTCACCTTAGAATCCACTAGTGTGGATGTAGCCAGGGCTGCGTCACGTCTAACCAACTCCAGATTTGCCACTGAAAGGGCGGAGTTACACGTGGAATAAGCTACTGCCCTTGAAAGAAGTCTTAAGGAGGATTGTATATCCTGAAACTCTTCCCCTTGAAGGCGCAGTGATAACGCCTTAGTAAGGTGATCTGCGTAAGATAAGGCATCTAAATTGGCTCTGTTAGACGCAATAGCTGTTTCCAACACTGCGGTTGGAATAGAAGCTGACGACGGTAATGATAGCTCTAAGTCTTCCGCCTCGTCGTCCATACGCAGAGGAACTCTCGGTATACCCTGACCTGCCGTGTCGAATTTATTCCTTGCATTAATGAAAGGCAGGTTGAGAGTATTTGCGGACAAGAAACCTGCTTTCCCCGTCCTGGAAGCAAGTTTAAAAATAGCGTCGTTCAATAATTCAAATGTTCTTGCAACATTATTGGACTGCGACGGAAACTCGGGAGCGATGTCCCTGAACCGCTCAAAAAATTCAGAGTCCAATGACGCTATAATTCTCCTGTCCGGAAGCGCAGCAGTCTGGCCCGACGGAACAACTTGAGGAAGAAAGTGCCGGATGAAGTCCACGGCAGCTTTATGTTGTTCCGAAAGGGATAGCTCCAATTCATCCGTATCCCTTTCACCATCCGGTCGGACCTCCCGATGTTCCCGGTCGTCCGCCCCCGATGCTTCGGCGGAGCGTACCGACCCAGCGCCGTCGGATAATTCTTGATCCGACACCGTTTCTGTCGGCTGCTGGGATGCTGCGATAAGCTGTGCTATCTGCACTAGAATGTCCGACGTCGAGACCTGCGGAGGAGCGGTCTTTCGCTGCTTCGCCGAGGGCAGCTCCGCATCAGATGGCTCTCGCATACTTTTCCTATGCGAACGTCCGGAGTCCATCGGTCTCGAATCCCTGGCTGCCGGATGGTGTGACCTGGTCGCCGAAGAATCCTTCATCGGCGAAGCTGGCAAAATATCGGAGGTCACGCAGCCAAGGTGCGGTCGTGTGCGCCGACGAGAAGAGGAAGCCTTAACAGTCTCTGCGGACTGCTTATACAACGGAGCGTCCCGAGCGACGGACGTATGCTCCGCTAAAGACACATTTTGTACCACAACATCTGGTCCCAGATGTTGTTGTACGAGAGAGGGGCCTCTCTCGCTCGCGGCCCGGCTGGACCTGGACGAGCTAGGAACCGGACTAAAAGGCTTCCTCCGTTCTCGTTCACTATCCGCCGTCACTGGGTGTGCATCTATTATTTTTATAGTGCTCGCATCACCCAAAATTTCCTCTTGGACCGCATCGGACGAACCCGGCTGCCGAACCATTCGGTGAATGGACGCTACACCGGGCGAGCTAGCGGACGACATTTGTCTAATCTCCATGAGCACTTTTGCCGCTAGCTCTGAATTTATTTGTGACGACGGACGCACACTTGAAGAAGATAACATGGAAACATCACCCTGTTCTGGTTCCTCTGAAATAGAAACTGAGAGAGTAGAGTGACCTTGTGGAGAAAGAGCCGGCATCGCTCTTTCTCCAGAAACAACATATCGTGACACACGTTTCCAATGTTTCTCATCCCAATGTTCACATATAGGACAGGGATTAATGCGAGAACACTGACTACAATTAATACAATGATCATGAAAGTCAGAGGAAGATTTCTTCCTATTACAATTTGAACAAAGTCCCTTCATTGTGAAAGAACAACAATAAGTCCTAGTTACTCGCAAAAACCCCTGACACAAAGATACATAATAACATGATCCATTAATAAATGAAAAAACAATTGCAAAACAAAATAATTTTGAAAAAATATTTTTTCAAAGAAGCCCAAGTTGCTGAAAAGTAACGTTGAGCCCCGATGGATCCGATGGCAAAGTGTGGTCAAAAATTTTAAAATTATATAAAATAATTAATGAGACACTTTCGGATAATATAAATGTATCTTATAATGAGATAAACTACCACAAAGGCAAACAGCCCCCCTCAAAAAAGGCTGTTGCCAATGAAAACAAACAGTGTAAACACACTAGAAAACATGACTCCAGGCACTGAAAAAACTGGGCCGGAATCAGTCATCAATTACACTCTATCTGATGCAAAACAGAGACTCCCTGGGGAGAATCTGCAGAACATCAGATGGAAGATGCAGAACACAAACGTTATACACCCATGGGTGAAAACGTAACTATGGGGAAAATAACAGAAAACATTCTGTAACCAAGCAACTCTCCCAGGGAATTTTAGAAATGAAACTTCTCAAAAATATGCCAAAAGCATGGGAGAATTGCAAGGGGGGACTTTAGAAGGCTAGGGGAGAGGAAACACTGAATAAGCAGTGCAACAATTAGCAAGAATGACAACAAGAGGCCCATGCCTCGAAAATAGGCAACTTAACATAATTTCAACAAAAAATTTTAAGTACAGCCCTGATTATTTTTTGCCACTTCTTTTTTCCTCTCCTCCTTCTATCCTCCTTAGAATCACATTTTCTCCAAAAATTACGTGTCTGGCATCCTTTAAACTGAGATTTACAAGCACAAAGATCAGTGAGATGTTGACTGATGAAGGGCCAAACAGAGAATGATATTTGGCGCCAATTTCGGGACGACTGCGTCACTGCGCATGCGCAGTAGAGTCGTACTATGGAGGTCCTTTAGGACATGATTTCTTTTTGTTTTGGATGCAAATTTTGGGGATTGGGGGGCAAAATTTGTGTTTGGCCCTGGTTTTTGTGGAGTTAGCACCAGCTAAGTCTGGGTCATTGGTACAGTATAAAAATATAGGCCTGAAAATCGGGACATTTTGGCCTACAATCTCGGCACTGGGAATTAGCAGAACACGAGGAATGAACTGAATAGTAAGACTGTATCATTATCATAAATGCAAAAGAAATTTTGATTTCATCCACAATGTGGGGGGGGAGGAGGTGCACTGGGAACCCGAAGATTTTAGCGCGCCGAGGGCGTGCTGTGTAGCACATGCTTATTGGGGCATGCAAACCATTGCACTCATCCTTTATACAGTATTTACTGAATTGGTTGGCCATGGTCCAGGTCTAACAAGCCAAGGGAGAGTGCCACCAATCCGCCAGAAGCAGAGAAGCCAGACAGGCCACAAAGGCACTGAGACTCACCTGCCCAGGAGACAAAGTGGGGAAGGGGAGGAAGAGGAAGGGCGGCCACAGTCACAATAGTGAGATTCGGGGGCGGGCTGGCAGTGAGACCTACTGCAACCGTGTTTCTTGGGCCCAGGTGGCCTGAAACTTAAATGAAATCTTAACTAACAGGGGCGGCACTACCAGCGATTTAGCAGGCCTGCAATATGCGTAGTGAAAAAATATATTGCTCACTTTTACTTATGACATCCAACCTCCAGTCCTTTGCTAGGTGCTATGTGGACGGCATGCAACCATCAGAAACACTCACTTTGAACAAATGAAATGCATTGTGTCCTTGGGCAAGATGGCGCTGAGTACTAAAGCATATCACACGTCGATGGTGCACTTGCACTGGGTACTCCGGCTTCCTCCACTTGTCAAACTGCAGACACGAGGTGACCCTAGCTGTTGAAAGCGTCGTTAAACTTCAATAAATGAATGAATGGATAAATAAATGAATTGGAGGACATATCGTCCCTATCCCTATTAAGTTTGGGCCTGACAATCGCTGTGCTCACGAGAAGAACATTCGTAACATTGGCCCATGCCAATGCGTGTTAACTGAATTTACCTATTGGAGTTCATATCATGGGAGATACAGATTACTTCTAAACCACTGTGGAAGAGTGTTTTCCACCCAGCAATTATTTCCAGATTTAAGGGATTTACAGAAGGCAGCACAGCGAGATTTGAAAGATTGCCAGCGGTGCTTAAACTTTTACTAATAAATGTAAGTACAAAATCGATGGCGTAGAGATTGCATGAGGGGGTTAACCTTCCAATCCCCGCAAAAAAAAAACTTCGTTTTGTGGGGGTATAAAAATCCCCAACCCTTGTATGCTCGCCTTAGGCATCTGCCTGGTGTATCCCCGGTATGCCTTTTTCATCAAAGTAGAACCACTTTTGAAAAATACTGTATGACCCCAGATTGGGGAAGGTCTATTTGGATGACATTTTTCTGTTTTAAAATGACTATTGAAGGATTTCGAGTGATTTTATGCAAAAAATGGCAATTCAGCATGTGCTTTATAACCCTTTTGCCCCAGTTAGGGTGAGAGTCAATTTTAGTGTTGAAACAATCAGTTGACTCGTCATTGTCGATGCTGACATTGCCCAACGTCGACTCTGGATTTGGGGTTGAGGTGCCTCAGTAGGTAGAGGTGCAGGCTGCAAGCCGAGAGATCCTCAGTTCAAACCCCACTTGTGTCAACAGTGTGGTGTCCTTGGGCAAGACACTTAACCCCCATTGCCCACGAGGGGGCAGAGTGACGCTGTGTACTAAGGCATACTGAACGTCAATGGTGCAGCTGTCTTCAACCAATGCTAACCCTGCTTGTGTGGAGTTAGTATGTTGAGGAGCTTACAGTTGCTTGTGACAGTTGCTTGTGACAGTTGCTCACCGTTGTTCGGTGGTTCTCTCCAGGTACTCCAGATTCAGCCACACGTAAAACTGTGATGGTCGTGATTAGCCATTGTGCAGAAATATGTGACCTTAAACACCAATAAACAGGATTTAGAGGTTTCTGAAAATGTAGTGTTTCCTATAAAAAAAAACATTACAATGTAACAGAATTCCGACCTAATACCAACAGATTGTCAGTTGATCTGTTCGGTGTGTGAAATTAACAACAGACTTTGAGATCACAGTAGACATGATGAAAGTTAACTGTGTTGCGTCGGCTCCTTTCAACTCACTGATAGTGGTCACACTGCATGGGTCTCAATACTGTTAACGACATAGTTATTTGGACTTATCTCTGTACAATAATTTTTTTGAGAGAGAGATTGCCATGCCATGTAATTTATCACTTATCAACCGGCATCAATAAAGTGTGCATTCAACATTGTGTTAACACTTGAACCAAAACAACCTCGGTATGCACACCTATATGTTTAGAGATGTAGAGCTGAAATTTGGTAATTAGGGGGGTATTTTTATTAGGACGAACTTGGTGGTCAAATTTTAGGTACATGTACTGAGTACATAGTTATTTTAACTCTACAATTAATCAACCTTTCATACGTCAGGCTACATTTAAAGATATCGATTTGAAATTTCTCAACTGGGTAATTTTACCAGAAAGGGACATGGCTGGGTCCCTATTGCGTTTGATCCTTAACCCTTTACTCAACATAGAGAAAATCAAAATTTATTATTTTAATTACTATTTTTATAAATTTTTCCAAAAATTTCAACAAAACCATAACATGTGACCCCTCATTGGAACGAGCTCCGTTCCAATGAGGGGTCACATGATATGGTTTTGTTGAAATATTTTGAAAAATTTAATTTTTTCAACTGCTCAATTTGCAAGTTACGCGGGCGGATGCGGGCGATTCATTAGGTAAAGGGCTAATGGTAAAACCTCCAATGGCAGAAAATCTGGGGCCCAAAGAGCTAGTGGAATTAATTTGTTTATTGGGAACAACACTTTCAACAGCCAGGGTCAACTCGAGTTAGACAGTTTTGCAGGTGGAGGAAGCCGGAGAGAACCACTGCGCAATGGCAAGCAACTGTCAGACTCCCAACGTACTAACAACACACAAGCAGGATTAGCATTGGTTGAAGACAAGGGTACCATCGATGTGCAGTATGCCTTAGTACACAACGCCATCACGCCCCCGCGTGGGCAATGGGGGCGAAGTATATTGCCCAAGGACACAACACTGTTGCTGCACGTGGGATTCAAACAGAGGACCTCTGCACCTCTACCTACTGAGCACTGCACCCCCTAGTGGAATATTAGTGAACAGCACAGGGACCTCGGGTAGTTGTAAATGAGTGTGAGTTTGTCATAAGTTTTGTTCTGATTGTTTGGGGATCTTCACACCAATTTCTCTAGAAAATCGATTTTAATTTGATTACAGGTGTAATTGGATTACAGCCAAGTGATAGACAACCTCCAAATTCAGAGTCAGGATGTTTACTTGCCAGGTATGGCATCATGTAAGGCTCAGTGCGATCAATACTAGGCTCTTATTCACTGCACACGACGCCACTCCATCACTAGTAAATGTCCAGTAACTCATGACCTGTCAACACCAATGGTGATGCATTGTAAAATTTCATCTATTTATCAAATGCCGTTTCCTTTGCTGAACTGGAATTTGCCACTTGTTCCACACTTATATTGTTAGATATTTAAATTTTATAGTAAATTTCCTTTATTATTATAACTGTTGTTTACAACAGGCTTGCACTACAGTGGAAGTCCCCAAGTCAGAAAAAATACTCTCTATTTTCTTCTTTCCCAAGCGATTTGAGAAAGAAAAGTGGTGCAAAAGCATCAAGAAAAAATAAGCCAAAACTGGGTCGAGTGCGACCAACGCACACCCAGTAGGGGAAGCTCTTCTCCTTGTACTAATCCACGGCTTCCGGAACCAGAGCGCAGATGTATAACCGATGTGTCACTCAATTGAATCCGCCAACATTGAAGTTATGCGATTAGTACGGAGGAAGGATTCTTACCCGAAAAAGAAGACGGTAGGTATAATAAGAAAGGACTGCAGTAGGTATAATAAGAAAGGAAATTTACAATAAAATTTTTCTTATCAACCTACCTTACAATTGTTTACAACAGACTGAAAAGACAATAGGAGGAGGGAATCACATAACCAACTCCCATATAACCCAACTGCGCTGGAACCGTGGACAGAAGAAGAGTTCCCTAGGCCTATAAAACCATAACATCACAACCATTAGTAAATGACAATGGGAGATGAGGCATATCAACCGAGTGATCAGCACACCATCGACAGAAGACCTTCCACTTAGTTGCATAGGCTAAACCAGTGGAGTGCCGCCTTGAAGAAGAAATGCACTCCACTGCTCATCTCGAACAACCTCTATGGAGGAGACAGGACCTGACAAAAGAAATGCGTGAAGGCACAATGGAGTCAGGTCGACGTGACACCTCGAGTGACCTTGCAAGGAAGGTCGTGATGTAGAGGGAGACCTGCCAGAACTGCCGCCAACAGAGAGAAGAGCTGTATTGATCCACACCCGCTGAAGCGACAGGGGAGAGATCAGAAGGATGCAACAACTGCAGGTTCGTATCTTGGCTAGAACTTGAGGCAGAATTGGAACCGGCGCGAAGACGTAGCCGACTCGACCATTTCAATCGAGTGACAGAGCATCCACGGCAAAAGCCAGAGGATCTAGACACAGGGACACTAAATATACACCTGAGGGTTCCAACGGGTCGTAATAGGATCGATGTGGGGACGACCCCAGAGATTGCAAAGCGACTGGAACACTGCCGAGAAGTGTCCACTCAGTGGAAATGAACCTGCCCCTTCAGGATAGGGATGTTCAGTCGACCAGGAATGTGACGAACAACCACCACCCCGGCGTTGACATCCTGAGCGAGCAGTAGAAGATCCCGAGTCAATTCGTACAAGGAAACCAAGTGCGTGCCGCCCTGTTTCCAAAAGTAAACAACCACTGTTGAATTGTCGGACAACAGAAGGACCTGACGATTCGAAAGGTGGGGGATCCACTGCTGGAAACTCAAGAAGCTCCTTCTGGTTGATGTGAAGAGCTGCATGATCCTGATCCCATACACCGTGAAGGGAAAGGCCAGAGGATCCGTCGCACACAATCCGAGATCGCTGGCATCAGCCGTCAGAACACGATCGGACATGGGCAAGTCCAACGGAACTCCCTGCATAATCTACTGAACATCCGTCCAGGGAAGAAGGTGACGAAGAGATACTGGTAACTGAAGCACCAGATCCAGAGGATCGACATTCAACCTCCAACAACTGAGCAGAAAGTGTTGGAGAGGTCTGACATGCAGCCATCCTAGAGGAATGATATCCGTCACCGAACCACAGAGACCGAGCAGCCGGAGAATACTCCGAGAGAATCACAGCCCTCACCCGGGGAACTGGCACCGTATTCAGATGAGTATGGAAGTCCATCCCCAGATGACAAAATGACTGAGAAGGGACCAGGGCCAACTTCTCCTCATTGACTCTGAACCCTAGCGACATGAGCAGGCTAAAGTGTGTTGACATCTGACTCCAGAAGAGCAGCACTGGAGTGCCTCTGGAGGATATCGTCCAGATATGCCAAAATAGTCACCCTGGACTAAGTGTGATGGAAGGTACATGCGACATCAGTTGGATGAAGGAGCCAGGTTGAGGCCGAAAGGTATGGCCTTGAACTGGTAAATTCGCCCCTGAAAAGCAAACCTGAGATACTTTCACGATGTCCGATGAATAGGAACGTGAAAGCGTCTCGCAGGTCAATGCTGGAAGCGAAATATCCCTGGTGAATGGACCGGCGAACAGACCTGTAAGTCTCCATGCTGAACTTGGGAGCAATGAGAGACTGGTTCAGGATACTCAGATCGATAACCGGTCGGAGTTGGCCGTCCTTCTTTGGCACCAAGAACAGGCTGGAATAAAATCCCACTGAATGAATGTTCTTGATGACCTCGATCGCACCCTTTGACAGGAGAATGTCTATCACTGTGATCAAAAGTTCCCGACGTGAAACGTCTGAAGTAACTTGGATTGGAAGAGGCACTCTCGACAGAGTGGGGAGCCACCAAAAAGATACCTGCAGACTGGACCAAACATCTAACACCCAAGGATCGGATGTGAACATGGTCCAACGGTATGCAAACTCGGATATCCCTCCTCCAACCTGGGACATCACTGTGATCAAAAGTTCCCGACGTGAAACGTCTGAAGTAACTTGGATTGGAAGAGGCACTCTCGACAGAGTGGGGAGCCACCAAAAAGATATCTGCAGACTGGACCAAACATCTAACACCCAAGGATCGGATGTGAACATGGTCCAACGGTATGCAAACTCGGATATCCCTCCTCCAACCTGGGATGAATCAAGGTGAGGACCTTCATTCCGAGCCCCGATTAGGCTCATGAGAGGAGAAACCGTCCCCTCTGCTAGAAGGATCCTGAGACCTCCCTCTGGACTGCAGACTCATACCCTTACCACATGAGTAAGAGGAAGCGGAAGCAGGAGGATCAGCCCTATGCTTCACAGAGGAAGCAGAAGGGCATTTGTTAGGCTTGGAACAGCCCTGGCCTCCAAACAGAAGGCGGATCAAGCTGGCGAAGCAGCAGCTGATCTTTGGAATGACGCAGGATGTCATCTCGGACCGTCACCACAGACGCATGAAATAGACGTGGACCTATCAAAGAAGCAGATAGAAAAGCAGCGCCCTGCACTTCAGGAAGGGAATGACTTGTGTCTAACACAGCATCCCAGTGAACTAATTCCAAATTAGCCGTGTTACAGGCATGCGTGTGAGTAAGTGATGTGGGGCTGAAATTTTGTCCATTTCCTTCAATGGGCTAAATGTGTTTGTACTCCTGAAAAAGCCGGTGATTCTACAGAATCACTCATCCAGTTGGTCCTTAAAATTTCTTTGTGCATATTTGCCTTGTTACAATTTATAGGAGAGTGCCATTAGGCACACTTCCATATATTGTAACAAGGCAAATCATAACAGATAAAACTAGATGGTGCCATTTGTAAGTAAAGCACACTATAGTATATCCCCGCATTTGCATTCTTGATTCTTAGTCAATGCTCGATACAGATAGAAATGAAAAGGTATTATATAAAATTTGAAACCTTTATGCACATTTACAGCCCTTACCTGAACATTTGAACACACTTTTAATATTTTGAATGAACCCCCCTAGGAGCCGAGCCTTTTGCAGGAAATGGATTCTCTAATGACAAATGTGTTGTTGAGGGTGCCACAGGGTGCCAAATCAAAAATCCAAAACCTTAATGCACATCTAGAGACCTCACCTGAACATATGAAGACACCTTCAACATTTCAAATTAAAATCCCAAGAAGCCTTTTGCCACAAACCGATTGTCCAACAACAAAAGTGGCACAATGGGAGCCATATGGGGGTCTGATAAATAATTCAAAACTTTTATGCACATCTAGAGACCCTACCTGAACATATGAACACACTTTCAGCTTTTCGAATTAAAACCCCTAGAGCATTTTGCTGGAAACCGATTCTCTATCAACAAAAGTGGTTCTACGAGTGCCACACGGGGGCGAATCAAAATTCTGAAATCTAAATGCACATCTAGAGACCCTACCGGAATATATGAACACACTTTCAACTTTAAAATTTTAACACCTAGGAGCTTTTGCCGGGAAACTGATTCTCTAATGACAAAAGTGGCACTATGGGTACCACTTTGGTCCGAATTAAAAATCCAAAACCTTTATGCACATGTAGACATACCACTGGAACATTGAACACAATTTCAACATTTCGAATTAAAACTCCTAGGAGCTTTTTGACACAAACTGATTCTCCAATGACAAAAGTGGCTATGGGTGCCCATGGGGCCAAATCAATGAAGGTGTCAATGACACTGTAGCTTAACTTGTGTGTTGTGTTTGATGAAAAGGATAATGTTCAATGTTTATGAAAGGATTATGAAATAAGACAAGAATTGTGATAATTGGGAATATGTTCATTTCTGTTCCCTGTACGCTATGTTTTAGATAAAAAACTAGAACTATCACTGAAGGTGATTAATACCCCCGCTTTGGGTTTTTAGAGGAATGCACTTCTGATCATGTAGGCGAAGGCCATAAGGAAATGTATACATAAAGATCATTTTTTGTTGTTGAAATTTGTATTTGCATGTGGCCTTCCACAGAACAGCACTGAATACTTAAAGAGCCCACACATATATGGTTTACATTTGGAAAAACACATTTACAATGTGCAACATGTATGCAAAATCGGTTCATTAATGTAGGAGGAGTTGCACACACAAGAATCCCATTTGAAAACCCATAATAAATCCAAGTTAAAGGGAGATAACCTGGTTAAAATTGTCGCAGATCAAAAATTTGGGAATATGCGTATGTTCACTTAGTTGTGATAATGTTTGAAAGGTTTCGTCAAAATTGATTGATAAATGTAGGAGGAGTTGCACGCACAAGAATTTCATGTAGAAACCCATAATAAATCTAGGTTAAAGGGAGATAACCTAGTTAAAATTGCCACAGCTCAAAAATTTTGGAATATGCGCATGTTTACTTAGTAGTGATGATGTCTGTAAACTTTTGTCCAAATTGATTGATAAATGTAGGAGGAGTTGCGCACACAAGAATTGCATGCAGAAACCCATATTAAATCAAAGTTCAAGAGAGATAACCTGGTTAAAATTGTCGCAGATCAAAAAGTTTGGAATATGCACATGTTCACTTAGTAGAGATGATGTTTGAAAGGTTTCATCAAAATCGGTTCATTAATGTAGGAGGAGTTGCGCACACAAGAATTTGTTCGAACGGAAATACATAATAAATCTAAGTCAAAGGGAGATAACCTGGTTAAAATTGTCGCAGATCAAAAATCTTGGAATATGCGCATGTTCACTTAGTAGTGATGATGTCTGAAAAGTTTTGTCCAAATTGATTGATAAATGTAGGAGGAGTTGCACGCACAAGAATTTCATGTAGAAACCCATAATAAATCTAAGTTAAAGGGAGATAACCTAGTTAAAATTGCCACAGCTCAAAAATTTTGGAATATGCGCATGTTCACTTAGTAGTGATGATGTCTGTAAACTTTCGTCCAAATTGATTGATAAATGTAGGAGGAGTTGTGCACACAAGAATTTCATGCCGAAACCCATATTAAATCCAAGTTCAAGAGAGATAACCTGGTTAAAATTGTCGCAGATCAAAAAGTTTGGAATATGCACATGTTCACTTAGTAGAGATGATGTTTGAAAGGTTTCATCAAAATCGGTTCATTAATGTAGGAGGAGTTGCGCACACAAGAATTTGTTCGAACGGAAAAACATAATAAATCTAAGTCAAAGGGAGATAACCTGGTTAAAATTGTCACAGATCAAAAATCTTGGAATATGCGCATGTTCAATTAGTAGTGATGATGTCTGAAAAGTTTTGTCCAAATTGATTGATAAATGTAGAAGGAGTTGCGTACACAAGAATTTCATGTAGAAACCCATATTAAATCAAAGTTCAAGAGAGATAACCTGGTTAAAATTGTCGCAGATTAAAAAGTTTGGAATATGCACATGTTCACTTAGTAGAGATGATGTTTGAAAGGTTTCATCAAAATCGGTTCATTAATGTAGGAGGAGTTGCGCACACAAGAATTTGTTCGGATGGAAAGACACAATAAATCTAAGTCAAAGGGAGAAAACCTGGTTAAAATTGTCGCAGATCAAAAATCTTGGAATATGTGCATGTTCACTTAGTAGTGATGATGTCTGAAAAGTTTTGTCCAAATTGATTCATAAATGTAGGAGGAGTTGCGCACACAAGAATTTCATGTCCGGAAAGACGTACGTACGGACGGACGGACGGACGGACGGACGGACGGACGGACGGACGGACAGACGGACGGACGGACGGACGGACGGACTAGATAAAAAATAATATGAGGTGTACACTGTACTAAAGAGCTGAGGGGTGGGTTAATATGACCTCACAGTTAATGTATATGGCCCTCTCAGTTAACGTATATCAACAAGTTACCAAGTTACAGTGAAATTATTCCAAAACGAGTCATCCTTTCAAGTTACATTGAAATCCCTTCATAAATATGGCCTGTAGACTGTACTAAAGGTTTTCGAGCTACGGGCCCCTGGAGCCGTCAGTTTCCCAATTGCATCCAAAGGGGACGTTCTCATCTAGACATTATATGAAGTTAACCTACCAAGTTACAATGAAATCCCTTCATAAATATGACCTGTAGACTGTTCTAAAGGTTTTCGGGGCTTCCGGCTTGGGCAGCCATAATGGTTGAATGATCGCAACCAAAAGGGGACATTCTCATCTGGGCATCATCTGGAGTGATCCTACGAAGTTACAATGAAATCCCTTCATAAATATGACCTGCAGACTGTGCTCAAAATTTTCGAGCTTCGGGCACCTGTAGCCATCTCAGTCGACCAATCATGACCAAAAGGGGATGTCATCATCTAGGCATTATATGGAGTCAACCTAACAAGTTACAATGAAATCCTTCCACAAATACGACCTGTAGAATATGCTAAAGGTCTTTGGGCTCGGGCAGACATAAAGGCTGAATGATCGTGACCAAAAGGGGATGTTCTCATCTAGACATTATTTGGAGTCATCCTACGAAGCTACAATGAAATCCCTTCATAATTATGACCTGCAGACTGTGCTAAAAGTTTTTGGGCTTCGGACTCGGGCAGCCATCATGGTTGAATGATCGCAACCGAAGGGGACAATCTCATCTGGGCATCATCTGGAGTGATCCTACGAAGTTACACTGAAATCCCTTTATAAATATGACCTTAGACTGTGCTCAAGGTTTTCGGGCTTGGGGCACCTGTAGCCATCACAGTTGACCAATCACGACCAAAAGGGGATGTCATCATCTAGGCATTATATGGAGTCAACCTAACAGGTTACAATGAAATCCTTCCATAAATATGACCTTTTGCCTATGCTAAAGGTTTTTGGGCTTGGGCACCCATCAAGGCTGAATGATCGCGATTAAAATGGGACGTTCTCATCTAGACATTATTTGGAGTCATACTACCAAGTTACAATGAAATCCCTTCATAAATATGACTTGCACACTGTGCTAAAGGTTTTCAGGCTACGGCCCCCTGGAGCCGTCAGTTTCCCAATTGCGTCCAAAGGGGACGTCCTCATCTAGACATTATATGAAGTCAACCTACCAAGTTACAATGAAATCCCTTCATAAATATGACCTGTAGACTGTTCTAAAGGTTTTCAGGTTTTGGGCTCGGGCAGTCGTCATGGTTGGCAGATCAAGCCCAAATGGGGAAATTCTCATCTAGAGATCATAAGGAGTCATCCTATCAAGTTACAATGAAATCCCTCCATATTAAACATGACCTGCAGACTGTGCTGAAAGTTTTTTTGGTTTTCGGGCTTCAGGCCCCTGTAGCCGTCACAGTTGCCTAATCAGGACCAAAAGGTGACTTTCTCATCTAAACATTGTATAAAGTCTACCCACCAAGTTACAATGAAATTCCTCAATAAATATGACCTGTAGACTGTGCTAAAGGTTTTCGGGTTTTGGGCTCGGGTAGTCGTCACGGTTGGCAGATCATGCCCAAATGGGGAAATTCTCATCTAGAGATCATAAGGAGTCATCGTACCAAGTTACAATGAAATCCCTCCATATTAAACATGACCTGCAGACTGTGCAAAAAGTTTTTGGGTTTCGGGCTTGGGCAGCCATCACGGTTGATAGATCATGCCCAAAAGGGGACGTTCTCATCTAGGCATTATACAGAGGCATCCTATCAAGTTACAATGAAATCCCTTCATAAATACGACCGATAGACTGTGCTAATGGTTTTCAGGTTTTGGGCTCGGGCAGCCATACCGGTTGCCCGATCGCGGCCAAAAGGGGACGTTCTCATCTCTACATGACCCCAAACCTGCATGTGAAATTTCGTGACGTTCAGACCAGAACTGCGGGGTGTAGCCCATGCTAAAGGAAAATGTGAACAGACTCACTGACTAACAGACTCACAGACTGAGACTTCCGCACACGTGATGACAATAGCTTATCGTGACTATGTCACGTTAAGCTAAAAATCCAAAACCTTTATGCATATCTAGAGACCCCACTGGAACATATTAACACACTTTCAACATTTCGAATTGAAACGCCTAGGAGCCTTCCACTGGAAACTGATTCTCTAACGACATAAGTGGCGCTACGGGTGCCTCACGGGGCCAAATCCAAAATCCAAAACATTTGTGCACATGTGGAGACCCTACTGGAACATATTAACACACTTTCAACGTTTCAAATTAAAACCCCCAGGAGCCTTCCACTGTAAATTGATTTTCTAATAACAAAAGTGGCGCTACGGGTGCCACCTGGGGCCGAATCAAAATTCCGAAACCTTTATGCACATCTACAGATGCTACCTGAACACCTCAGCATAGTTTAAATATTTTGACTTACATACTCTTGGTGATATGAAGTTTGGACATACGGACGGACCTTCTTACAAATGGCTACTTATGAGGCTATTTTATGTACATGTTAGATGGCTAACCTAAAACACATGTCCAACAAAATAAAATAAGTTTTGGGGGGGAAAATTGGGGGGGGGGGGGGGGGGGGGGGGTCAGCTAACCCTAACCTTTACTGACCCTAACCCTACCCACCCCTAACCCTAGCCACATAACTCTAACAACCCTTCACTGACCCCCATCCCTTCACTGACCCCCCCCCCCCATCCCACTCCAACTCTAAACCCCACCCTGGAATGCCCTAACCCTACTCTACATTTATACAACCCCACCCCCCACCCACAATAAGAAATTCTGTTACGTGGCTAGCCACGGAACAGACTTTAACCACGTAAGTATCCTGTTTTACTAACTCGTAGCCACATCAGTTGTCATTTGTGTGTGCAGGATTGACGGACGGATGGACAGACGGAGATCACCAAAATATCCCCGCTTTTTTTAAAAAATGCAGGGATAATAATAATATCACTTCAAAGATAATAAGAAGCACATCCACAGAATATGAAGCTTTTAATTAAATTGTGGTACCGGCACTTCAGAATAAAGCCCAAATATGGGCTTCCAGCACTCTACAAGTTAATACCATAAGAATTTTTAAACTTTGGGCGATCAAGCCAAATTCATAGGGCCTGAAAACACTCATCTGATACTTGTGGTATGGTCATATTACCAATTATCACATGATTCTGCCTGGTCGTTAAGATTTTTCAACATTAAATTTTTAAACTGATTTTGCACCATCTGCCCCCTTCTCTTGTGGCCATGATTCATATGGTCATATCCAATTTTCATGAAAAGATCTTCATATTCTTTATCTATTTAGAAACTATCTACAGGGATGAGCATCTAAATTAGCTGACACTTGTATTTGACCTGACAATTTGTGAAAATGATATTTTTACAGAAAATATGACATATAGTTGAGGTATAACTTGGTTGAATCCCAGGCCTGACTGTAAAAACTGTAGGTCTGGGTTAAAAAAACGGAAGCGTTATTATTTGTGCACCTTCATTTTTCAAAATCGATGGTCTGTTGGGGAGTTGGTCATTTAATCAGTGGAGTGCAGGAAGCCCATATTTGGGCTTTATTCTGATGTACTAGTACAACTTACCTCCGAGCACACTGGTAGTGCAACAGAATTTTCTCCAATCACTCTGTTTTTCTATTAATTAACTATGAATTTAGCCAATTATTATTATTTATTGTGGCGTAATGACACTTTCGACAGCCAGGGTCACCTCGTGTCAGACAGTTACGGGTGGAGGAAGCCGGAATATCCTGGAGAGAACCACCGAGCAACTGTCAGACTCCCAAACATAGTAACTCCACACAAGCAGGTTAGCATTAGTTGAAGACATGCGCACCATCGACCTGCAGTATGCCTTAGTGCACAACGCCATCGTGCACACACGTGGGCAATTGGGATTAAGTGTCTTGCCCAAGGACACAATGCAGTTGCCGCAGGTGGGATTCGAACCTAGAACCTCTCGGCTTGCAGCCTGCATTGCTACCTACTGAGCCACCGAGCTCCCAATTTAACCATTTATATCACAGAGCTCTGTCAAACAAGGTATATTTGGTTAAATATCAAGCTGCATTATGGGAAATATTTGCTGCTGAAAACTTTGCCATTTTGACGACAAGAGTGGAGAGTTAAAGGCTTCATATTCTGTGGATGTGTGTCATATTACCTTTGAAATGAAATTATTTCTCCAGTAAGGATTTGTCTAGTTATGCAGGACTGTCATTTTCAAAACTCCAGGAGGGCCATTGGGTTCACCTCAAATGACCTCAGGTGGGCCATTTTTTGGTTTACGAGGGCCATTGTTGGTTTATTGAGGCCATAAGTGAAAGCTTGTGGGTGCATGACACAAGAGTTGTCTGAGAGACATAATTATAAGAGTGATATATTTCCAGTTGCATAAGTTTACCCATACAAGCAATTAGAAAGTTGAAAACTGCGGGAGCACATTGAATTCAGGGAACAAACTCTTTGACACATTTGTGTACATAATCTCAGGTTTTCCGGTGTATAAAATAAAATTACTCACAAAATCATTTGGTGAGTGTTTGTTTCCTTTATTCTTCCCATCTGAGAAAGAGATAAAAGTTGGAGCCATGATGATCAACAGACTTGTCAAGTTAGAAAAACTCAAAATAGTGAGATATTTCATTGCCAATGCTTGTTTTCTCCATACAAGACAAAAACTGTAATTTTCCTAAATTTCTTCCACCACCCCATCCATTACTTTTAAAATTCATGCTCAAAATATAAATAAATTAAATATTCGTAATGTTGTAGGAACATATGCATAGTTTCATCTGATTGATAAAAATAAGGCTCGAAAAAGATTGCATAAAATAAATTCCAAACAATTCCCCTTCTATCCGCGAAGACTGTCATTTGAGACAGCCTATTTTGAGGTGCCTTTGACTGAATTAATATAATGGTCCGCAGAAATCAGGGTTAGGCAGACATGTACCATCCGCAGAATTTTTACATTAGGCGGGCGACTGCAGCCCGGGCAATCGCCCGCCTGAAAATGACAGCCCAGGTTATGGGAGAGTGCTTATTGGCACTCTTTCATAAATTTTAACAAGGCAAAAACATGCAAACAAATTTTGAAGACTAAAAATAATTTAGCACTCGACCAGTTCATCGAGTAAAAAGTTAACTAGTACCTGAGTTCATGATAATCATCAACATGCTTTTTAAATTCTGTTGAAAGGTTAGTATCTTCTGACTCCCAGGTGGCCTGATCATATGGAAGGTCTCTCCATTTCACCAGATACCAAGTTGTACCATCTCGAGCATCCCTAATTTATAGAAAAGAGATCATAAATTAGCATATCATACAAGCACAAACTTTGTAACACTTAAACAGTTTTACTGTCATTCGGCACCACAAAGAAGATCTGTTTCTCAGGTTAGTTTTTGTAAAATTGCATGTGGGAGGGCATTTTTTTATTTTATCTTTCATTTTTGTAATTATTTCTTGGCCATCAAAAGTTCATGTTCTTGGTTTGTTTTTAGTTTTAGGCCTCCTAGTCTACATAATAGCATGGGAGGTGGTGTATTCCGTCCCTTGTTTGCAACAAGGCTTAAGCATTGCAAAGCCTTGTTGCACTCAAGGGACAAACTTCTCAATTTTATTAACTTGGGTAAAATATCAGACATAAACAATTTAATTTTTATTTTTTAAGATTGCTCTGGTTACAAAAAGAGAGCATGCAGCAGCCAAAAAGACCATGCAGGTGGGCCTGAGAAACGAACTTTTGGGGCCTTACCATTCTTGAATCGGATTGTTTTTGTGCACCTTCTTTTCTCATGAAATACTGTTACCCAACAGAAAGTTAGAACATGAAAAATCATTTTTATGCAAGAAAATTTTTGAATACAATATAAATTCTATCAGCACTTAAAAAATGGTAGTTATCAATGAACATATCTTTCCTGGAATGTCCAGAACAAATTTTATCTCTACACTGCCCCGGTCAGCAAAAAAGATAAAGAATTAATATCATTATGGGTAAAATTGAGAAAGCATGTCAATGATAAGCTGTCTATACATAATTTTCTTCACACAGACCTTTTCAATGCACACATTTATTTACTGGTGTTTAAAGTCACATATTTTTACACAATGGCTAATCGTGACTGCAACATGGAGATAAAGTCAAGTCCAGCTAATTGTTTATACCCATGTTGCCCATTTTAGAGGACTTCCACCCCAAGAATTAGTGAGTGGGTTCTATTTTACCAGTAACACCGCTTGTTTACCACAGTGAACAAGCACTGCTTCACTTCCTGTTGTTCACACAGGGATTTCAATGTACAAAAACTTTTCAAGCTTATTTTTAGTCTCTTAATAGATTGAACAGCAGACTTGTTCATACTGCATTGAATAGCTGATTATCATGCAATGCGATTTTTTTTTTAGAAAATCTTAACCCTTAACCCCTATGCACTCCGATATCAAAGATCAGAATTTCAAGTCATTCATTTTTTCCATAATGCAACTAGGAATTTAACTAATTCAATCTTGTTTGACAGAGCTCACTGAACTGTGTCAAACAAGATTGAATTGTAGCACAAAGTAAAAGTCCAAAGAAAAGGGACTCTATATGTATCAATAATTAAAAGAAGTAACCGCTCTTTCCGTTCCCCCAACGTTTCAGCCTCATGGCCTTCATCAGGGTGGAAATACTTAATTATCAATAATAAAATATTAATAGTCCTCTCACTAATCGACTATAGAGAAATAATACGTTGGCATATACAGTAACGTCGTAGCGTTGCACGTATAAATCAAACGTCACGCAGTCATAAAAACTGATTTCAAAATACAGTGGAAGTGTAATGAAAAATAATGATCAATAGAAAATCAACAGCTATGTCCCCACCCACATCCAATGTTATTAATATGGGGTGTGGGTGAGGAAACAGGTGTGGATAAAATTGCATAATATATGCCCGTATGTACACGTAGAGAAACCCTTTAAGAGATCTATGTGTCAATATAGTAATGCACAATTTTATCAATATGATCATAACCGGAGGAAATTACTACTAAAATTAATAGCATCCCGATATACATGAGGAGCTAGCATCCAGTGCACGGTATGATATATGACATCGGGGTTTGGACGGCATACTAAGCAACTAAGAATAAAATGGGGCTGTACATAGAATTGGTATGGGAAGGCAAAGCGCCCGGAGAAAACTGCTAAGCAGCGGCGAGGAACAATTAAACAACCATAAGTCCTCGCCTATAGCAAACAGGATAGCACGAATGCCAAAGTCCATAACTAAAGTAGCAAAGGGCAGACATACGGGAAAGGAGGGTGCAAAGGTAACCGATAGAGAGGGAGGGGAAGAGAGAGAAAGAGAGAGAGAGAGAGAAACATGCATACAGAGAGAGAGAGAGAGAGAGAGGGGGAAAGAGGACAGAAAAAAAGAGAGACAAAAAGAGAGACAAAAAGAGAGACAGAAAGAGAGGGAGTGAGGGGAATAGTAATAATAATAATAAAAAAAAAATAATAATAAATAATAATATGAAAGAAGTACGGTGTAAGGAAGGAAAAGGAAATGGGCGTTAAACATAATAGGACTAGAAGTCTGCTGCCATGTGGCAGCAGCTTTCCAAACCTACAGTGATCACCCATTATCAGATGTCACAGGAAGATATTATATGGACATGTAAATAACAGATAGAGGCATGGCTATCAAAGACGAAAATAACAGGGATCAAGTAATGATACCAAACTAGGTTGTTATATAAATAGGCATGGGGTCCAGAGGAACAACAATAATAATATCCTTGGAAGTGATGACTACAGATGTCATGCCACAACTCCACGCATGGTACCGAGTAACCATTTAAAATGACCAAGTGTAGGGAGTGAACACCTTACAATTTGAAATCTGCTGCTTCAAAGGAAGCAGATATCAAATTGCAAGTTAACTACCCCTTTTCCTTATGGAAATAGACTTATCCAGACAGCAGTAGTATACAGAGATGGACTAGTCCATTGAAAAAAAACAGCAGTGGAAGAGTAATATAAAAGAGACCAAGTAAAATAGATGAACAACTGAAAACCTGATATCTACTACCTCAAAGGCAGCACATATCAAATTTCAAGCTGACCACCCCCTTTCCTGTGGAATAGACTGATATGGACATCAGTAGTGTACAGAGAAAGATAGATCAGTCATATGAAAAAAACCCAGCAGTGAAAGAGATAAAGGTTATCTACACATCTAGGAATATAAGGGAAGGATGCTAGCTACTATAGTAAGGAAAGAGTAAATTCATAAGACATCAGTACCCAATACATCTGATAAAAAGAGAGAGAGAGAGAGAGAGGGGGGGGGGAGTTCAGGCAGAGATAATGGACGCGTATGGAACAGATATAAAAACTACTAGTGACGACCATATTTGTCATGCCTAAATTCAACACATAGCAACAAATAAGCTAGTTAAAATGACCAAGATTGACCCCCCACTCAACACGGCTTCCTCCAAAAATATTCATAATTTCATCATTATTTAAAAAACAAAAAACAAAAAAAAAATTTGTCTACAATTTTCAACAAAGCCACACAAACACGGGCACCACTCAGTGAGCCGGTTCCCATGATATCCATATCTGTAAGGCTCTATTGAGAAAGACCAAAAATAAATCAGGTTATAGAAGCCTTACTTAGGCTATGTTACTGGGCAGATTCGGCCACCCCGCTTGGCAAAGGGTTAAGGGGTGGGCAACCTAAAGCCCGACATCTGCTGCCATAAAGGCAGCAGATATCAAACTTCAAATTGATCACCCCTTCACTATGGTAATGGACTACTCCAGATAGCAGAGATGTAGAGACTGATCAGTCCATGCAAAAACGCTAGTAGTAATGCCTAAATTCCCTACCCAACATAACGGCCAAAACCGGCAAGCGCCATACACAAACATACCCATACAGATATGATTTTAATACAGTATTTGTCTCAAAACCACAGCTCACGACCACCCATTGGAGCAAGCTCGTCAGGCTTGCTCCAATGAGGGGTCATAAGCTATGTTATCGGGACCAAAAAAAAAAATATTTGTTTACCAAGTGTTATCTTCTGTCCATGCTGGGTAAGGGGTGGAACTTGGAGGAATACGGATACCATATTACGAATTATAACCTTAGGACCGGAACACTATGGAGGTACCAATAGACGAATCCGGAAGACACATATCAGGAAAAGTGGTAAGCCTAGGAGAACCCGGGTTAAATGTAAAAAAAAAAAAAGGGGGGGGGGGGAAGGGGGAGGGGGCAGAGGGGATGATAAAACCATAAAAATATGGATATCATTGGGGCCAGCCCATTATGCCTGCTCCTACAGACCACCTACGAAAATAGGCACAATAGAGATATAATAAAACAAAAGGGAGAGATAGTAATAATAATTACCTGAGAAAGTCACATAAAAATGAAATCACAAATAACCATACAAATAGGATATCATCAGGACTGGCTCAGAGTCGATCGTAATGATATCCATATCTGTATAGAGATATCAGATAGGTGGAATAATAAATCCACGTAACATAAGGGCAGGGGAATAGAGGGGTAGGGAATACTAAGTGATATAATTGAATTAACTGAAGAACCCTATTAGTGACAACTATAGGCCTAGTCGCCATGCTAAACAACACATATGTGTTAGCGAATAGATGAATGGAATTAGACCAAGAATAATGGGTGAACAACTCAAGACTCGACATCTGCTACCTTAAATGCAGCAGATATCAAATCTCGAGTTGGTCACCTCTTTCCTGTGGACCATCCTAAAGGCAAATATATGCAGAGATAGATTACAAAAACATCAGAATGGAAAGAGATAAACACGAGGGGGTATGAGACAGAGCCGGTTCCAAGAGCCGGTCCGAATATAAACACAGGATAACTGGATAGAGGGAGGGCTAGACCAAGTTCTCTTAGATATACACAGGACTGATGTACTAGGTAGATGTTGATTTTCTGTTGTTCATTATTTTTCATTACACTTTCAATGTATTTCCAATGAATTTCGGAATAAATTTTTATGACTGCGTGACCTTAGCTTTATACATGCAACGCTACGACGTTACTGTATATGCCAAAGTATTATTTCTCTATAGTCGATTAGTGAGAGGACTATTAATATTTTATTATGTGATAATTAAGTGTTTCCACCCTGTTGAAGACCATGAGGTCGAAACGTTGGAGGAACAGAAAGCGCGGTTACTTCTTTTAAAGATTGAATTGGTTCATTTCCTAGTGGTATTGAGGGAAAAAATGGGGCTTGAAGTTTTATTATTTTGACGTGCAGGGGGTTAAAAGCATGAATGACTTTTCTCACTTGACCCTGTAACACATTTCAAAATCTAGTGCCTTGGTATTAACAGTAACTTTGTAGCAGCACCGAGTCAGTGGCAGTGCCTTAGGTCTGCCCCCCCCCCCCCTTTTCCTTTGAACCCCCCCCCCCCCCAAAAAAAAAAAAAAACTCAACCTCTTTACCCAACACATATAAAAGAAACTTGAAAAGAGTTCTTGAATAAATTTTTTTCATTTTTTGTTTTAAAAGTATAACTTATGACACCTCTTTGAAAAGACAAAGAATGAAAATATGCTCAAATTTCAATGGCAATTTTCTGTGAATATTGCTTGCACTTTTGACAGTTATGCGAAGTAAAAGGTTAACCCTCAAAGGCCTATTTCCGACTTTTACAGCCTCAAAACAGGTGCCCTTAACATGCCATCATGAGGTTGTCCTGTTGACAACAGATAAATTAGGTAGGCGGTGGTTTCTAGTCAAGTATTGGCTGCCTGTTAAGGCAGCCCTGACTTGACAAGAAATCACTGCTAAACCACTGGGCATACACAGTCTAGTGATGAACCGATAATCGGAATCAGCAATCAGAACTGGCCAGTTATGGGGTATTTCAACAAAGTTTCCCCATTAAAAACGTGTGGAGTGCATAGCAGAATATTCAAGGAGTTGCAGAGCAGAGATATTACAGAATTTATCATCTGCAATCGGAATGAGATCGCCACAATTTTCCAGCTGATCGAAGTCACTGGCTTTTAGTCATGGTGCTATACAACATTGCATAGGGTACATGTATAAATAAAATGTGTTTAGCCGGTAGTCTGTTGTACTTCATGATGCAAGCATCACAATACAATAAGAAATTAAAATTGGAGAGAAATCTAAAAAAACTCTCTTTTTTCAATGACAGATGATTGTTACTCAACATGTAAGTCGCATGACTGTCACAAACACATTTTCAGTTTGTCAAGTTTATTTTTTAATTCAGTTACCTCCCTTGATGTTTCTCTCCAATGTTGATTGCAGAGTACATCATGTGTGTATCTGTAAACCATGCGTCGTACAACTTCCCAACACACAATGGACATCAAAGTTATTATTCAATTAAGACACAAAGTATGCATGCTCAGTATATTCCCAGTTAATACAGCCAAGTGTACTGCATTCATACACAAAACCGTATTAACACTATTTAGCGAAATAAAACACAATCTTCACAAGAGAACAATATTGTGTGATTGTATTGTTAATAACGATCTTCTCCCCACACCCTAACCCCCAAAAATGCAAATATTATCTTGGTTAATATTGCCCAGCACTAAACATGCATTCTCCGAGAAATTATGTGGTATTAAGCTTTCGTAATTGGTGATTTATTAATGAAATTCTGTAGTATAACAGGCACCAACAGATTTTCTTCTGTGTCCTATTTCAACCATCAGAGTCGGCATTGGAATCAGTACAATCGGCAGAGAAATAATCGGTAATTGGTTCCTAGTAAGTTTTGATAATCGGTTCATCACTAACACAGGCTGTGGGCCGGTGGGAATTCAGGACACTTGTCCGAGCCCTTAAGGGTTAAAACACCTTTATTTTTAGCTAGAACACATTGAAAATAGTTATTGGCAAAAGCATTTTTATAAGCCGTTAGTCAAGAGTAAACGCTAAAGCATCCCAAAAATTAACCCACACATGGGGATTTGAAACAAGCAAAAAATTGTAGTGAGTGTATTGCCACAATGCCATGTAAGGTAAAACACAGTTTGAAGAAGTGTTGAGAGGGAAAATAGCATTTGCACCTTGCTTTCATCTGGAGCTCGAATGCGATCAAACATTTTCAAGCAAGGCCCAAAAGGGCCTGTTGATATGGAGCATAATTCAAACCATTAGATTAAATTTGCACATTTGTGCTTGATTTGCTCAAGAAATTTATTAAATAAAATGTATTCGCTGAGACAAATGGAATAAAACCGCACCCCAATTCAAACCTGACCTGCATTTTATGTTGATACGCCTACATAGCAAATTTCATCTGATTTTGCCAACTATAACTGAAGTTATCATCGAGAAACAAAAACAAGAGGCCCCAAGGGGCCTTAATCACATAACTGACAAAGTGGCTCAAAAAAGTATTTGGGGTCACATTCTGTTAGACATGGTTCATCAACACTACAAAGGAATGAAGTGATGAAAGGCAAATTTTATGGAAAAACACTAAGAAATGGATTGATCAACTTGAACCAAACCTGCTCCCTGACCCCCTTCCCCCCCCCCCATACATACCAAACATCAGCTCAATATCTGGAAGCGTGTAGAAAAAAAGTCCGGAAAACTGTAATTTTAATGCATTTTTCAGAGTCCAAGGGCTGTAATTTCGGTAAAAATCAGTGGAGCGGAACAAAATGCAAACTTGTTCTGTAGGTCACCATGTTAGACTAACATACCAAAAATCATCTCAATATCTGGAAGCGTGTAGGAAAAAAGTCTGCAAAACTGTAATTTTGATGAACTTTTCAAAGTTCAAGGGCCGTAATTTCGGTAAAAATCAGTGGAGCGGAACAAAATGCAAACTTGATCTGTAGGCCACCATGTTAGACTAACATACCCAAAAACAGCTCAATATCTGGAAGCGTGTAGAAAAAAAGTCCGGAAAACTGTAATTTTGATGAACTTTTCAAAGTTCAAGGGCCGTAATTTCGGTAAAAATCAGTGGAGTGGAACAAAATGCAAACTTGTTCTGTAGGCCACCATGTTAGACTAACATACCAAAAATCATCTCAATATCTGGAAGCGTGTAGAAAAAAAGTCCGGAAAACTGTAATTTTGATGAATTCTTCAGAGTCCAAGGGCCGTAATTTCGGTAAAAATCAGTGGAGCAGAAAAAAATGCAAACTTGATCTGTAGGCCACCATGTTAGACTCACATACCAAAAATCAGCTCAATATCTGGAAGCATGTAGAAAAAAAAGTCCGGAAAACTGTAATTTTGATGAATTTTTCAGAGTCCAAGGGCCGTAATTTCGGTAAAAATCAGTGGAGCGGAAAAAAATGCAAACTTGATCTGTAGGCCACCATGTTAGACCCACATACCAAAAATCAGCTCAATATCTGGAAGCGTGTAGAAAAAAAGTTCGGAAAACAAGTAGGACTGACTGACGGACCAGTCAAAAACATTATACCCCAGCAACTTCGTTGCGTGGGGTATAATAAGACAAGAATTCTGAAAATTGAGAATAAGTTAATTTCGGTTCCATGACATATTCCACACACATATATGGGACTTGATAATTATCTATAATTAGCTAATCTAACACATGGCTCCTTGATGGTGGGAAGAAATAACCTGTCATCTGACACTTGGCCACTTGATGCAGACCAGATGTGTAATGCAGACTTGAGATTTAATGTTGATAGTAATATTGGTTCACCTATATTAAATGAATTCAGTGATGTTTGTTTATTTTTTCTTGAAATGATAAAAAGCAATGCTATCAACATCTACTGAGTATGGAAATAATTTGTCAGACATAATCTGGTTTGGATTACCTCTGCTGGTGATAGCCAGTTCTTTCAATAAGTTTGATGGCATTAGTCGTAACTTGGTCAGAGCTGTGACAATGAGGAGTTGTTGACCTGACCTGACTAAACAGAAGGTCTGCAGTCACTGTTCCATTTACAAGATTCACTTATACCTAAGTGAAGAATGAACAGCTTACATAGAATTTAGATTCTAACTGGTGGATGTGAAGAAGATTTTTAAAGAAATTTTCTCATATTGCACGAAGTAAATGAAAGTGTCAATGACACTGTAACTCAACTTGTCAAGACATGTACATGTATAGTATGTGACACAGCAATGACAAAGATCTAGGTAATGACCTGATAACAAAGGTACATATAAAGTATTGTAACGGTCTGTACATAAATACTGACCGTAGCCTGTAACAAATGCATAGGTAAAGTATTGTAAAGGTGGGTGACAGTCAGATGCTAAACTAGGAAAAAAATCTTGGAGTCCCAGAATGGGTCTGACTGAACCCCAAAATATTTGTTCTCATAGCACAGTGATAACAAAGGCACCCCAAAACACGCTCTTTCCTGTCCCAAGGTGAAAACAAAGGTACCCAAGAAGTTTCATGAAGATCAGTTCATAAATACGAGCTGTATAGAAGTTGTGACAAAAAACTGACTGGACCTAATTTCGGAAGAAAATGGCCACTGGCAGCCATCTTGAATTTTGGACCGCACTCAGAAACACTCGTTCTCGTCCCAAGGTGATAACAAAGGTACCCAAGAAGTTTCGTGAAGATCGGTTCATAAATACAGCCTCTAGCCCAAGCCGTTATGACATGTGCATTTACAGTGTATAAGTAGCACTAAATAAATCAAAATTCATCTAATTTGCATAATTTCTGCAGGAGAAAAAAAACCTGTACTGTATGTGATGTATTCCATTTTACTAAACATTCATACAAAAATTTATTCAAATCAGAACTTTCATACAGAAGTTCTGTACAAAAGACTGAATGCACTAATTTTGGTACAAAATGGCTGTGGTGGCCATCTTAGAATTTCGGACCACACCCAAAAACACTCGTTCTCATCCCACGGTGATAATAAAGGTACCCAAGAAGTTTCGTAAAGATCGGTTCATAAATACGGCCTCTAGCCTGAGCCATATAGAAGTTGTGTACAAAAAACTGATTAGACCGAATTTCGGTACAAAATGGCAACTGGCAGCCATCTTGAATTTTGGACCACACCCAGAAAGACTCGTTCTCGTCCCAAGGTGATAACAGAGGTACCCAAGAAGTTTCGTGAAGATCTGTTGATAAATACAGCCTCTAGCCCGAGCCGTATTGACATGTGTACTTCCTGTGTGTAAGTAGCACTGAAAAAATCAAAGTTCGTCCAATTTGCATAATTTCTGCAGGAGAAAAAAAACCTGTATTATGTGATGTATCCCATGGTACTAAACATTCACACACAAAAAAATTCAAATCAGCGCTTTCATATGGAAGTTCTGTGCAAAAATCTGAATGCACCTAATTTTGAACAAAATGGCTGCCATCGGCCATCTTGAATTTTGGACCGCACCCAAAAACACTCGTTCTCGTCCCACGGTGATACCAAAGGTACCCAAGAAGTTTCGTAAAGATCGGTTTATAAATACGGCCTCTAGCCTGAGCCGTATTGGCATTTGCACTTACAGTGCTGAAATTAACACAAAGTGCATCAAAGTTAGTCTAATTTGCATAATTTACGTACGAGAAAAAAACACGTATTATATGTGATGTATCCCGTGGTACTAAACATTCATACAAAAAATTATTCAAATCAGCACTTTCATTTGGAAGTTCTGTGCAAAAATCTGATTTCACCCGAGTCTGTACAAAATGGCCGCCAGCAGCCAACTTGAATTTCGGATCGGACCCAAAAACACTCGTTCTCGTCCCACGCCCATAACAAAGGTACCCAAGAAGTTTCGTAAAGATCGGTTCATAAATACGGCCTCTAGCCCGAGTCGTATTGAAATGTTGATGGACAGACGGACAGATGGACGACTGGCCATGGCATAAGCTCAAATTTGGCTTCACCAAAGTTGAGCTAAAAATTGGGAGCCCAAATACAAACCCAGGAACTCGATTTGAACAAATATGAATCTGACCTGCCTAGAGATGCTGTATACCAAATATGAAAGGATTTTCACTAGTGGATCTGAAGAAGAAGATTTTTAAAGAAACATCCTCATATTGCAAGTTAAAAATTTGGGTCCCCATAGGAAGCCCAAATATAAGCTGAGAGACAAGAGTCGAACAAACTTGAATCTGACCCTCGTAACAATGATGTTTACTAAATATTAAAACATTCTGACTAGTGGTTCTGAAGAAGATTTTTAAAGCTTATTTCCCATATTGCCCATTATCGTCGGGAAACCAAAGTGGGATGGATGCATGCATGCACGCACACATGGACACTGGCTATTTTAACTTTTCCGGTGGAAATTTTTTTGGGGGACAATCATTTATACTTTTACCTGTGATTCATAACTCTGTGTATCTCGAGCCATTCTGGCCGTACACCATATTTATAAAACCGTTCTTCCAAATTATTTGGGTCTTCTTCTGCTACTCCATTTCTGCTCCTTTTATCCTTACCGCCATAGCTACTGCCATCCTCGAGAGGTGGAGGCTCGTCCATATCATTTTTACGCATATATATACGATACATTATGGAATGATAAACATCAAGCTGAAATAAACAGAACAGAAGCAATTTAGTCTATCAGTTTTCAAACCGATTTCTGTTCAAAGCAAAAGCTATCTGGCTGTCATAGCACTTCTTTGATAAATTCCAATATTTTGCATTCCATTAATTATTCATTTATTTATTCATTGGTGTTTAAGGTCACATACTTATGCACAATGGCTAATCGTGACCGTGACAGTTTTACGGGTGGAGGAAGACAGTTCCCAGAGAGAACCACCGAGCATTGACGAGCAACTGTGAGCTCCTCAACATTCTAACTCTGTTCAAGCTCCGCTCAAGCAGGGTTACAGTGGTTGAAGACGTGCACCATCGACGTGCAGTACACCTTAGTACACGGCATCATCGTGCCCCCATGTAGGCAACTGAGATAAAGTGCCCTGCCCAAGGACACAGCGCAGGTCGTCCCGGACGGCGAGCGAACTCAGGACCTCTAGCACAGAAGTCCAACAGTCTACCACTGAGCCACCAAGCTCCCCATTCCATTAACTGGTAGAGTGCTAATTATTTTTGGTCATCAGAATTTGTTCACGTATCTATGCCTTGTTACAATTTATGGGAGAGTGCCAATAGGCACACCGAGAGACACGCCATTAGGCACTCTCCCATAAACTGTAACAATGCAAATCCTAACAGACTAAATAATTTCAGTTCAAAGATAAAGTGAAGCACATTAACTGAATATGAAGCCTTCAAGTTTTGGACCTGTACTTTAGAGGAAAGACCAGATATGGGCTTCCAGCACTCTACCAGTTAATAGGAATTTACTCTTCAACCTATGTGCAATTAACAGGTCAAATTTGTTCTGAAGGTATGTTAAAAGGTTTGGTGTTTGGACGTGATATTATAATTCAATTCAGAAATATCCAATTGAGTGGTCTTTGCTGCTGTACAAAGAGGTGGATAGTAATTTACATTCTTTCTGACAGGAACCAATTATTTATGTGCAAGTATATCAAAATTTCAAGCTTCCCATAATATGACTAGAATTTTAACAAATTCAATCTCATTGAGCTCTGTTGGTTAAATTCCAGGTTGCATTGTAGGAAAAATCGCTACTTGACATCAAATTTATGAAACATATACACCTGGAACTTAAGCACCCCCTGAAATGTTTCAGTGAAGTTGCTGTTACCGATTATTATGTTTTTATGATTGCTAGGTCTTGCAGTACATTTCATCTCATGAAACAAGATGTTTCGGTTAGTAGCGTAGCCAAACACATCCCCTCGTCCACATAAAGCATGCTACCCACGAATGCACAAAAAACACTATCATCCACATGCAATATCTGGGTATAAAACAAGAAAATTTGTCACTTCTTTTATCAGTAAAGGTTGACATGGCAAAGGAGACTGTCAGAGGCACTAAGCTGGCAAATCGTGGGCATGCATGGAACAGGCATGTCATTCAAAGCTCTTGGAAGGCAACTTGGCTATAGTCATTCTGTCATCAGCAGACTTGACTGAAAAAAGCAACAAACCAATGATGTTAAGGACCGACCAAGGCCTGGACAAACCCAAAAGACCTTTCTTCTGGAAGACTGCAGTTTGGCATGCCTCGTTAGGCATGAACTCTTCGCTTCAAGTGGGGTTTTGATGGTCACATGAGAGTGTGGAGGCCTAGAAATACTGCTTACGTGACCAGGAACATCAGACCTACTGCTCCTTATGATGGAGGATCTGTAATGATCTGGGGATGCCTCTCTCATGATTGTAAACTTGATATGGTGTCTACGTGGGAATCTCAATGGTTATCAGTACATCCTGGACATTCTCAATCCGGTTGTTGTGCCTCATTTTGACAACCACCTGTTGGCTACTTGCCCTGTATTCATGGATGACAATGCAAGGTCACATCGTTCCTATGCTGTGAGAGCATTCCTTCAGAACAATGCTATTACAACACTACCTTGGCCTGCAATGAGCCCAGATTTGAATCCCTTAGAACACATCTAGGACTTTCTTGGACATCGTGTCCAAGCAAGGGATCCGCCTGTACAGAACATGGCTGATTTGGAAGCTGCATTGCATGAGGGGTGGCAGCAGTTGCCTCTGGACCGTATCAGAAGACTCACTGGTAGAATCAGGCTGTCATCCGGGAATGTGGTGGATACACTCGCTACTGATGTCAGACACAGTCACTGTGTTCAGGAGATCACAAGTTTCATTTTTTGTCAGTAATTACTGGCATTTTTTCATCATGGACGGTTCCAGCACCATACTTGTCAAGAACATTTTACCATCAAAAACATCAGTGACAGATGTGTAATTAGCGCCATTAAAATACTGCACATTTTCATCACTGTGTTGTCTTTCATTTGCAAACAATCACTTTTGGCCATCTTAAAGATAGCATGAAAGTAATGAGTCTCTATTAACACCACTGCAAAAAACAATTAAGTTTGAGGTGTGTATTTATTATCACAGATAATAGACAAGTAGGATATAAATCATCATGAAAAAACTTCAAAACCACATTATAGTGGACACAATTTGCCAAGGTAAAATAGTGAAATGAATGTGTCAGTGACACTGTAGCTCAACTTGTAAATTTGAAGATCATTGGTTCCAATGTTATTTGGTGAAACTTCAACATAACAGCATTGTGTGTGCAAAACGTCGAAGTAATCCATGCATTTTTAAATGTAACTAAGACTGGCTAAAGGAAGAATGTTGATACACAAATGCAGTAAGTTCGCAGGTCACTGTAAACAGTAATTTTTTTCACAGAAATGAATCCACACGTAGAGGACTCACCTAATGAGCATGCCGAGTCCAAAAACAATCCTACAATAAATGTGCCCTGTAGGTCATGTAAAAAAAAGAATGTAAATGCACAAATGCAATAGGTTCAAAGATTGTTGCTGACAGCCAGTTTTTGATAGAAATGAAAAGAAATTAGATAGCTCCTATCTCTTGTCACCCAGAATAAGCATTATAAGAAGTTTCAAAACAACCCAAAAATGAATGCACCCTCTAAGGCATGCCAAAGGAAGATGTTAATGCACAAATGCACTAAGTTTAACGGTCCTGGCTGGTGGCAATGGTCTTTTTATCTTTTTTTATGGAAATTCATAAATATACCCTGTAGAGAGTGCAAAAGGGATAAGTTGCTACAAAAGGCTGGTGCTAACAACAATTTTTTTTATGGAAATAAAAAGAAATCAACAGCTGACATCCATGATGAACCACCCAGAACATGCATACCAAGTGTCAAGCAATCCTATCATAAACGTGCCCTGTAGAGGAATATACTGATGCCTGACTATACTAAGTTCAACGGCCGTTGCCATTGCATATTGATGCATAAGTTCATTGAAGGTCGTTGCAGCGGCAACATTTTTTGACGGGAATGGAAGATAATTGATAGCTCCCATCTTGAGGTAACCCAAACAGGAGGCCCCAGGGGCCCTGAAGGTGCCCATCTGACGTGGTAGCCTAAATATCAACCCAGGGAATTGATTTCAACAAGTTGCATCTGTGCCTACTAAGAAAAGCTTATACCAAATATCCAAAGATTCTTCTGACCAGTGGATCTAAAAAAAAAAGTTCTAAGGAAGCTTCACGCCAAATAAGAATTCTCAGTGCCGTGCAGTTTTGGAGATATGGGCGTTTTAAATATTTTCTATTTTTAGCTCCTGCGGTTCCCATGGGGCGACGAGAAAACGTTTTTGGCACAAATTAAGTACTTATGACCCAATAAACCCTCATATCAAATCTGGTTCAAATCAGCCTCTCTGTTTGGAAAATAGAAATTTTGGGCAGGGTGAAAATTCTTGCCCCTCCCATAACTAAGGCAAATATAGCTCCTCGAACTTCTCTTTCACAAATCTGAGTCTACACCTCAAAAGAAAGCTGCACACCAAATGTCATGTCTCTGCTACTGCTGGTTCACGAGAAGATTTTTTAAGATTTAAGCACACTTTTTGGGTGTGGCCCTACTGAGGGGCGAGGCAACTTAATTTGAACAAGATCAAAATGCGATGTTCACAAAATCAAAATGCGATGTTCTCAAATTTCAATTAAATTGGTTCAGCGGTTTTGGAGGAGAAGATGCAAACACCATGTTCACGGGCGACATACGATGGACAACGGATTTTGAGTGATCACTATAAATGATGGAAGAAAATCGATAGCGCCCATCTAGAGGTCACCCCAAACAAACATACCCAGTTTCAAAGCGATCTGATCAGAAATTCGACCTGTGCAGTGTGCCAAAGGAAAATGAGCATGTACGTATGCCCGGACATACATACGAACTCCAATGGACGAGATGTGACAGCAATAGCTCAGCTTGACTTTGTCAAGTTGAGCTAAAAATTGTCATTCCAAGGGCATATAATATTTTGTTTGTAAATTATGTTGATAAACAAGAGTAAAAACCAAAAAGAAAATGACAATCACAACCCAAGATTTTTCATACACATTTGTGTTCACCAGGTGTGGATAAAACCGATCGAGAAAACATAGGAAAGAACCATCAGTGTAAAAGCTCACAATTCTGAAAAAAAACCACTGCAATCTGATTTCTTCATGCACAACTTCCGGAATGTTGTCAATCCCTTTAAAATTTAGTCTCAATGACAAAGTTTTTTTTAGACAGAAAGACATGCAGACATATGGCTAGATGAATGGATAATACCAATGAATGGATAATATCCAATGAATGTTTTATTGAACTGACATCATATAACTCTCACAAAAGAAGTGCAATGCCAATCGCAGGCGATCAGACTCTAGTCCCCCACGGTGGATGGTTTGCTCTATAAAACATGCAAAATACTTTTTAGGCCTGTTGGGCATTTAAAAAATAAGCTGCTTGTTATGAAATGGATAAAAGATTTCAACAGCAAGTGGAAATTGAAGTCCTCTCTCTTCCCTCAAATATCTGTTCTCAGGCACCTACCATTTAACAACAGGAACAACAACGTAATCATTCCATATTGCATTTTTATTCAAAAATTATTAACGTGCATCATCCTCCTATTATGTGTCACCAATGGTATAAACATGA
Source organism: Pictodentalium vernedei (assembly GCA_031216915.1). NCBI lineage: Eukaryota > Metazoa > Mollusca > Scaphopoda > Dentaliida > Dentaliidae > Pictodentalium > Pictodentalium vernedei. The sequence goes on from CM062290.1 coordinate 348,831,446, forward strand.
AAGTACAGTCTCGAAGCATCTATCTATTAGATACAGGTGGTAACCGTAAAATAGGAACACAAAATGAAAGTGTCAATGATACTGTAGCTTAACTTGTGTGTTGTGTTTGATGAAAAGGATAATGTTCAATGTTTATGAAAGGATTATGAAGTAAGACAAGGATTGTGATAATTGTGAATATGTTCATTTCTGTTCCCTGTGTGCTATGTTTATGATAAAAATAATATGAGGTGTACACTGTACTAAAGAGCTGAGGGGTGGGTTAATATGACCTCACAGTTAATGTATGTGGCCCTCACAGTTAACGTATATCAACAAAAGTTACCAAGTTATAGTGAAATTATTCCAAAAACGAGTCATCCTATCAAGTTACATTAAAATTCCCTCATAAATATGGCCTGTAGACTGTGCTAAAGGTTTTCGGGCTTCGGGCCCCTGTAGCCGTCAGTTTCCCAATTGCGTCCAAAGGGGACGCTCTCATCTAGACATTATATGAAGTCAATCTACCAAGTTACAATGAAATCCCTTAATAAATATGACCTGTAGACTGTGCTAAAGGTTTTCGGGCTTCAGGCACCTTTAGCCGTCAAAGTTGCCCAATCATGTCCAAAAGGGGACGTTCTCATCTAGACATTATATGAAGTTAACCTACCAAGTTACAATGAAATCCCTTTTTGGGCTTTGGGCTCTGGCAGCCATCATGGTTGAATGATCGCAACCAAAAGGGGACATTCTCATCTGGACACTATTTGGGGTCATCCTACCAAGCTACAATGAAATCCCTTCATAATTATGACCTGTAGACTGTTCTAAAGGTTTTCGGGCTTCGGGTACCTGTAGCCATCACAGCCGACCAATCACGACCAAAAGGGGATGTCATCATCTAGGCATTATATGGAGTCAACCTAACAGGTTACAATGAAATCCTTCTATACATATAACCTTTTGCCTATGCTCAAGGTTTTTGGGTTCGCGCACCCATCAAGGCTGAATGATCACAGCCAAAATGGGACGTTCTCATCTAGACATTATTTGGAGTCATCCTACCAAGTTACAATGAAATCCCTTCATAAATAGGACTTGTAGACAGTGCAAAAGGTTTTCGGGCTTCGGGCACCTTTAGCCGTCAAAGTTGCCCAATCATGTCCAAAAGGGGACGTTCTCATCTAGACATTATATGAAGTTAACCTACCAAGTTACAATGAAATCCCTTCATAAATATGACCTGTAGACTGTGCTAAAGGTTTTCGGGCTTCGGGCTCGGGCAGCCATCATGGCTGAATGATCGCAACCATAGGGGACAATTTCATCTGGGCATCATCTGGAGTGCCCTATGAAGTTACAATGAAATCCCTTCATAAATATGACCTGTAGACTGTGCTCAAGGTTTTCGGGCTTGGGGCACTAGTAGCCATCACAACTGACCAATCACGACCAAAAGGGGATGTCATCATCTAGGCATTACATGGAGTCAACCTAACAGGCTACAATGAAATCCTTCCATAAATATGACCTTTTGCCTATGCTAAAGGTTTTTGGGCTCGGGCACCCATCAAGGCTGCATGATCGCGATCAAAATGGGACGTTCTCATCTAGACATTATTTGGAGTCATCCTACCAAGTTACAATGAAATCCCTTCATAAATATGACCTCTAGACTGTGCTAAAGGTTTTCGGGCTTTGGGTCCCTGTAGCCATCACAGTTGCCCAATCATGCCCAAAAGCTGACTTTCTCATCTAGACATTGTATGAAGTCAACCCACCAAGTTACAAATTAATTCCTCAATAAATATGACCTGTAGACTGTGGTAAAGGTTTTCGGGTTTTGGGCTCGGGCAGTCGTCACGGTTGGCAGATCATGCCCAAATGGGGAAATTCTCATCTAGACATCATAAGGAGTCATCCTACCAAGATACAATGAAATCCCTCCACATTAAACATGACCTGCAGACTGTGCTAAAAGTTTTTGGGTTTCGGGCTTGGGCAGCCATCACGGTTGATAGATCATGCCCAAAAGGGGACGTTCTCATCTAGGCATTATACAGAGGCATCCTACCAAGTTACAATGAAATCCCTTCATAAATACGACCTGTAGACTGTGCTAATGGTTTTTGGGTTTTGGGCTCGGGCAGCCATACCGGTTGCCCGATCGCGACCAAAAGGGGACGTTCTCATCTAAACATGACCCCAAACCTGCATATGAAATTTCGTGATGATCAGACAAGAACTGCGGGGTGTAGCCCGTGCTAAAGGAAAATGTGAACAGACGTCACAGACTCACAGACTTCCGCACGCGTGATGGCAATAGCTTATCTTGACTATGTCAAGTTAAGCTAAAAATCAATGAAAAGGGTCTTCCTTTGGCCATTCTAAAAAATATTTCCAAGAAATTTTGACAAGCATCAGCCTCCTAGCATCTCTGACCACTGTTAGAAATCTGAAAGTAATAGCTCGAAACATGCCTAAGATTCAGGTGATAACGTCAAATATGGCAAAAAAAATGGCAACAAAAAAGTCTGTCATTCAGCCATCTTGAATTTTTTTTCAAAAGATTTTGGCCATCTTGAATTTTTTTCAAAACATTTTGACATGCATCACCCTCCTAGCATCTCTGACCAATGTTAGAAATCTGAAAGTAATAGCTCAAAATATGTCTAAGATACAGGTGGTAACGTCAAATATGGTAAAAAAATAACAAAAATGGCTGCCATTCGGCCATCTTGAATTTTTTTTTTTCAAAAGATTTTGCCATGCATCATTCTCCTATGGTGTCGGATAAATGTTGAAAATTTAAAACTAAGATCTCAAAACATCTCCAAGATGTGGGTGATAACGTAACTTGAGAATGCAAAAAATGAACAAACATGGCCCGGCCATCTTGGATTTTTTTTTTTTTTTTTTTTTTTTAATTTTGACGTGCATCCATGAACAATGTTAGAAACCTGAAATAAATATATTAAAACATGAATAGGACTATAACTAGTGAAACAACTTGTTTACCTGTAGCTCAGAAATCCAACTGCAATGCCAGTAAGACATATCACGCCATTTAATGAAAAATTCTCTCTGTGGCTTTCTTTCCTAAAATACATAAGCAGAAAATAATCTATATTTGCAAACACAAAGCTATCAATTTAAAAATATTTACAGTATGTCCAATTAAGACTTAATAAATAACATATATGTATGTCGTTCTAATCTTGGACAGTATCCATTCATATATCACCATCTTCCAATGTGTTGTAATAACCACAACTGGGGTTGTTAAAATATCAACTAATTTTTTTATGATAATCTCGGAAAACTTGATGTATGAAAAACTCAATTTACACAAGATCACAGACAAAAAGTTATTTCAAGTTTACAAATAAATTGGTCGGAACTAGGCTATTAAAAACAAATTCATGTTTCTCAGGCAACTCCCTTGATCATGGAAATCAACCTCATCACCTTTTTTCACCTGAAAATTTCTTCTTGGACAGTATTTTGCACCTGTAGGACAAATGTTTAACCAACTCATAGAGCTCTGTCAAACAAGATATAGTTTGGTAAATTTTCAACAACGTAATGGGGATTTTTCACTGCTGAAAACATTGGTTTGCAACATAATAGTGCAAGTAGTTAAATTTCTGATTCCAACTATTTTCAGAACTGTTTTGTGAACAAAAAACAAACAACAAAAAAGCCTCCCTCCCTTCCTCCCTTATAAAATGATGGAAAAATTGCCTGAAAAGCAAGAACAAAATTTTTATATGCCTCACTGGCAAGATTGCTCCAAATGGACTGAATCATATTTTTAGTTCAGCCTACTTACAGCATTGTGAAGACTGGAGCCACCTGATTGAGGAAATTCACACTCATTATTCATGGCTATATCAGAAAGCGCAAGTAAAAGGCCATTAAAAAAAAATGTCTATGTTCTCGGGCAATTGTGCCTCAAATTTTTGACGAGGACAGGAGGTTTTTTATTTTTTATTCTGAAATCTGAAAAAGATACCCTAAAAATATATATATTCACATTTCAGAAAGAAGTCTTTTTACAAACTCCAGACCAGTGATATCTTATTGCATACATTGAATGAAAGTGTCAATGACACTGTAGCTCAACTTGACAAACTTGAATCTGGTAAGTTATAAGTGAAATGGCAAAACTGAAGATCATTGGTATCAATGTTAATTGGTGAAATTTCAACATAACAGCATTGTGTGTGCACAACATCAGAGTAATCCATCCATATTGGCTGAAGGAAGAATGTTGATACACAAATGCAGTAAGTTTAGAGGTTATTGTAAATGGCAACTTTTTTTCACAGAAATGAATGCTATTCAATAGCTCTTATCTAAAGGTCTCGCCTAATGAGCACACCAAGTTCAAAAACAATCCTATGATAAATGTGCCCTGTAGGACATGTCAAAGAATGTTGCACAAATGCAATACATTCAAAGATTGTTGCTAACAGCAACAGTTTTTGATAAAAATGAAAAGAAAATCGACATCTCCTATCTTTGTCACCCTGCAAAAGCATACAAAGATTCAAAGCAACCTGATAATGAATGCGCCCTCTGAGGCATGACAAAGGAAGATGTTAATGCACAAATGCACTAAGTTTGAAGGTCATTGCTTGTGGCAATGTTTTTTCTCTCTTTTTCATGGAGATTCATATATATACTCTGCAGAGTGCAAAAGGGATAAGTTGCTGCACAAATGCAGTAAGTTCAAAGGCTGTTGATAACGACAATTATTTTTTATGGAAATGAAAAAAATCAATAGCTCATATCTGGAGGTCACCCCGAACACACGTACCAAGTTTCAAAGTGATCCAAGCATAAATCTGTAGGGCGTGCCAAAGGAATATATTGATGCCTGACCAAACCAAGTTCAATGGTTGTTGCCAGCGGCAACATTTTTTGATGGAAATGGAAAAAAATCGATAGCTTCCATCTAGAGATCACCCCAAACAAGCATACCAGGTTTCAAAGCAATATGATGATAAATGTGCCCTGTAGGGTGTGCCAAAGGGAAATATTGAAGCCTAACTAAACTAAGTTCAAAGGTTGTTGCAGTGGCAACATTTTTTTACAGAAATGGAAGAAAATCAATAACTCCCATATAGATATCACCCCACACATGCACACAAAGTTTCTAAGCGCTCCAATCATAAATGTGCCTGCAGGGTGTGTCAAAGGGAAATATTGATGCATAACTGCATCAAAAAAAAAACTTCAAGTTTTTACAAAGTCCATCAGAGGTCGTTACCAATGGCAACTATTTTTGACAGAAATGGAAGAAAATCGATAGCTCCCATCTAGAGGTAACACCAAACTAGCATACAAAGTTTCAAACCGATCTGATCATAAATGTGCCCTGTAGGGCATGCCAAAGGAATATATTGATACCTGACTAAAGTAAGTTCAAAGGTCGTTGGACATTTTTTGATGGGAATGGAAGAAAATCAATAGCTCCCATCTAGAGGTCACTCCAAACAAGCATGCCAGATGTCAAAGCAATCCGATCAAAAATGTGCCCTGTTGGCTGTGCCAAAGGGAAATATTGAGGTCTGACTAAACTTGAGTTCTAAGAATGTTGCCAGCGGCAACATTTTTTGACGGAAATGGAAGAAAATCGATAGCTTCCATCTAGAGCTCATCCCAAATAAGCATACCACGTTTCAAAGTTTGTTTGTTTGTTTGTTTGTTGGTGGTTAACGTCACATATTTATGCACCATGGCTAATCGTGACAACATGGAGATGAAGTCAAGGTTAGTCAATCGTTGATCTATATGTTGCCCATTTTAGAGGACTTTCACCCCAAGCATTGGTGACTGGGTCCTATTTTACTAGTAAAGCGGAACTGGTTTACCACAGTAAACAAGTGCTGCTTACTTCCCGGGGTTCCCACGGGGATACGTTTCAAAGCGATCCGATAATAAATGTGCCCTGCAGGGTGTGCCAAAAGGAAATTTTGATGCATAACTGCACAAAGTTCATCAGAGATCATTTCCAGCGGCAACATTTCTTGGCAGATATCGAAGAAAATCGATAGCTCCCATCAAGAGGTAACCTCAAACAAGCATACCAAGTTTCAAACTGGTCTGATAAAAAATGTGCCTTGTACGGCGTGCCAAAGGAATATATTGATGCCTGACTAAACTAAGTTCAAAGGTCATTGCCAGCAGCAACATTTTTTGATGGAAATGGAAGAAAATCGATAGCTCCCATCTAGAGGCCACCCCAAACAAGCATACCAAGTTTCAAAGTGATCTGATCATAAATGCGACCTGTGAGGTGTGCCAAAGGAAATTGTATGTATGCCCGTACACACGTACGCCGACCGACGAGAAGTGATGGTAATAGCTCAGCTTGACTTTGTCAAGTTGAGCTAAAAATGTTTCAATCAACTTGACTGTTGATGGCATGCCAGAGGCAGTCCATTGCAGGATCATGTGCAGTCTGGTTATTTATTTATTGGTGTTTAAGGTCACATACTTATGCACAATGGCTAATCGTGACCGTGACAGTTTTACGGGTGGAGGAAGCCGGAGTACCCAGAGAGAACCAATGAGCAACGACGAGCAGCTGTCAGCTCCCCAACATACCAATTCCACACAAGCAGAGTTAGCATTGGTTGAAGACAGGTGCACCATCGACGTGCAGTACGCCTTAGTACACAACATCACCGTGCCCCCATGTGGACAATGGGGGGGTGAAGTGTCTTGCCCAAGGACACAACGCGGTTGCCACAGGTGGGATTCGAACCGAGGACCTCTCGGCTTGCAGCCTGCACCTCTACCAACTGAGCCACCGCATCCCAGTACAAGTGAATTAATCTTTTCTTAGTTTTCATTAACTGTCTATCTAATACAAATAGCAAGCAACATTTGCAGAAAACATTTTTTGGATAACCAAATATTTTCATTTTTGTCTCAAAAGCATAGCTTGTGACCCTCATTGGAACATGCTCGACAAGCTCACTCCAATGAGGGGGCATAAGCCATGTTTATGAGACAAAATTTAAAAAAAAAAAATTTGGCTGGTGATTTTGGTGAACAGTGCCAGCCAGCTTTAGTCGTTATGTGAGGTAAAAGGTTAAATTACACGTGAAAAAAAGAATCATAAATTTGTCAAGACTTCTGCACCTTGTTCACTAAACCTTGGTAAACCTAGATTTTAGTGAAGTCAGAACAAAAATTTCACATGGGTTTATAAAACATTTTCAAGTATTTTAGAAGACAAGGAAATTTAACTCTTATTCAAAGAAATAATGATAGAGTTTAGAAAAATAAATGAAAAGATAGTCGAGTTTAGAAAAAATAACGGAAATGTCATACCATTTTCTTTCCATTGGGAAGGGTGTGATGTGTGTGATCCAATTCATCTTCTTGTTTTGGTGGCTCAACCCATCTCCAAGTTAATATTTTGGCAACTCTACCTTTCAAGGGTTCACACTGAAAAACAGATTAACAAAATTTTTCCATTACAAATTATGAGATTTGAACCCTTTAATTAATCCTCCACACACTAATGTCGTAATATCAAAATTTCAACAGGCAAAATTTTCCCATTAGGCCACACCAAGTAGATCTGTTTCTCAGGTCATTATTTGTAAAATTGCATCTGGGTGAGTGTTTTTTTTTATTTTATATTTGTAATTATTTTTTTTGCCATCAAAAGTCCATGATCTTGGTTTATGTTTTAGGCCTGATAATCTACAGAATAGCATGGGTGGTGGTGTATTTTGTCCTTTGAGAGCAAGAAGGCTTTGCAATGCTAAAGCATTGTAAAGCCCTCTTGCACTCAAGCGACAAATTTATCAATTTTTTTAACGTGGGTAAAATATCGGACATAAACCATTTTATTTTTATTTTTTTAAAGTTTACATTGGTTATAAAAAGAGAGCATGCGGCAGCTAAAAGGACCATGCAGGAGAGCCTGAGAAACAGATTTTTAATTTTTTTAGGCCTAATGCTCATTGAGCTCGTCAAACAAGGGTGAACTGACTATATTCCAAGCTGCATTGTGGGAAATATTTGCAGCTTGAAATTTCAGAATTTGGACATTTAGAGTGGAAGGGGTTGGTTAATAAAGCCATTTGACAAACAAAGTAGCCACAGGACAAGTACCTAAACACAAACTTGTATATAGTCTTCTAAAAGACTGACATTTAACAATATCAGCAAGTTTTAAACAAGTAAAGGCACACCAGGTGTGCAGGACTATAAATCACTGCCATGCCACAATAAAGGTTGTCATGTAGTTGAAACTAAAATCTGTGCAGGTTTTTTAATCCTTAAAAGCCTACCTCCAATGTTGATAAAATTTACTGATATACAACAGATGCTGACATGCAGACTCTGGGAAATTTTCATGATACATTCCAAGTTCTTTAACAGTTGTTTCTAGTCGTGAATGCCTTTATAGGCAGTCAAGACTTGCCTAGAAACAAATGCAAAGCCACAGAACATAAACTGTAAGAGTATAGCAAAGTTATAACTCCCCAGGCCTTTAACCCTTAAAGGCATATTTCCAACTTTTCTGACCTCAGAACAGGTGCCCTTAACATGCCATCACGAGGTCTTCTTGCTGACAATAGACAAATTACCTAAGCGGTGGTTTCTAGTCAAGTCTTGGCTGCCTTAATAGGCAGCCAAGACTCGACTAGAAATCAATGCAAAGCCATTAGACATATACAGAATGTGGGATGGTGGAAATTGAAGACCCTTGTAACGCTCCTTAGGGGTTAAAGTAGTCTGAAGGTTTACAACAAATGTCACCTGTGCAAAAGACTAACATCTCCCTCAATATCAAAGATATTGTTTAGTAGATGTGGTGCAATGAAATTAACTCCTTGTACCCAATAGTAATTACTTGGAAACATACACACCTATAATAAATATAAATATGAAAAAATCAAGAAATGTCACGTGCAGTGCAGAATTTCTCAAACTTTTAAAGGTTCAATATTTCAACCCTAGGAACACATCGCTTGACAAAACATTAAAGGACAATAGTACTTTATTGTTGTTAGAGAATACATCCATTTTCACCATCAGCAAAATTTTTTTTCAGTTCTTAACAGATTCGAAGGTCCCAACCTTTTAAGTTTTTGTGGATCTGCAGAGGCATGGTTAAGGCTCGAAAACTAATAGTTTACGACTGCCCACCCACCTGATCTCCATCAAATTTAATCAAAGTATTCAGGCTAATTTCAGCAGGTTTAACCCTCTATCATATCGAGACGATATCAAAATTTATTATTTTAATACTTTAAATATCATTTTTTTTAAATTTTCAAAATATTTCAACAAAACCATATCATGTGATCCCTCTTTGGAACGAGCTTGTCAAGCTCGTTCCAAAGAGGGGTCACATGATATGGTTTTGTTGAAATTTTTTGAATAGTGTTTTTTCTACTGTTGAATTTGCATATTATGCAGGCAGGTGTGGCCGATTCGTTGGGTAAAGGGTTAAGTACACAGAATTGTGTTATGTGACATCACTGTTGAAAACTGAAACTCTCTAAAACAGATGATTTCATAAAAGTATTTGCATTATGGGCCAAGCGAAAATTTCCTGACTTTCACCAAATAAATCTTGGCAATGTCACATGACTATCTTTTAAGGACCAAAGAAATGTTACAAATTATATGATGTAACATGCTACAACACCCAGAGATTAAAACATCTATAATTCCAACCTGGAAAAATAAATTTTAAATGCCTTGATTTCTTGAATTTTTTAAAGCAAAAGGAATTCTGCATGTGTATTTTGCAGTTCTCCTCCAAGATGTTCTTAGCAAAAGGTTGGCCATTTGTGCAAGCGATCAAAACTTGATAACTGGTTAACTACTGTATCCTATTTTTCTCTCTCTTCTTGCTCATGTAATTTTGAAAGACATCCATCATTAATATTTTACAAAGCTGGAAAAAATTTATTATTGCTTGTCATCACAACGTCATAATGGAGAGGTGATTCGTTGCAAGGCCCTTCTTTCACCACGTCAGCAATGTAATTTACAAACAGACCATGTTATAAAACTATTCATTTCAAATTGAATCTGTGTTTTACAATTCAACTCTCAACCAATCATTTTATGACAGACAAATATCCCATTCAACATGTACTGTTAATTCACCAACAATGAAACAGATAATCTTGGGTGTCTGAAGATGATGAAAATTTGGGAACTGGTGTAATAACACCCCTTCCCTCCTACCAGCTTACCTGCAGGGCATCCGCTTCAAATGGTATGAGTGGAAATCACCTGATAAGAATGATCTCATTCCCTACACCAACATCCTTTAGTTCAAGTAAATGCTGTATTAAGCTCATGCACATCAGCATGGACTTGTATACTGGAGATTCAATGTTATTCTCAAATGATGGTAGAAATATATACACAAAATGTCACGGGATGTGAATGAGTTTGTCAATATGACACGAGTGCCACCATGGAAAGATTGAACAAGAGGCACATTCTGTGTTTATTACACACCTCTATGACATAGAATCCATTAATTTAACCCTTTACCCAACGAATCGGCCGCATCTGCCCGCGTAATATGAAAATTCAGCAGTTGCAAAAAATGTTATTTTTCCAAAAATTTCAACAAAACCATATCATGTCACCCCTAGTTGGAGCTCATTGAGATCGTTCCAACAAGGGGTCACATGATATGGTTTTGTTGAAATTTTTTGAAAAATTTGAAAAAATTATATTTAAAATAATAAATTATGATATCGTCTGCGTTGGGTAAAGGGTTAAAGTCAAACATCACACACAGAAAATTTCAAACTTTTAAACTCTAATTTGTCGACTGCTTGAAATAAAAATAAAAAACAAAACTCATATGTGATTGGCAAACACATGTAACTAAATCGATACGTAAACAGAATATAAATGAAAATTGTGTCCAAATAGGTTATTTATTCACATTTTTTTTATTCATATTTTTAAGAAATTAGCTGCCATTATATGAGAGATACTCACTTCAAACTCATGAACTTCAGGATTATAAAATCACTCCCCAGAATAAGTTTGTCTATTTTAGTGAATATGAACAAAAACATTTTTATTTGACATTCAATTTATCAGCTATCACCGCAGCTACCGAATTAATCAAGGTCAGAATGCAACATTTCGATCGGAAGATTACTTTTGATTGATCCATGATGTCAGATGGGAAAATCACCCATCAACAGAAATCTGTATGGAGCATGTGTTAATACAGATTTGTAAATATGGAACACATGGAAAAGTAATAGGCATGTAATAAAACTTCTCTCTGAAGCTCTTTCCTTGAAGTAAGAATATTTTAAATTATGTATGCTTGTTACCCTAAATAAGGACACTAACAAGACAGAATATTCAAATTCCTGCATCAAATTTGTACAAGAGAAATCTAATTCTGCAGTCTTTCGATTTTGACAATAAGAGGCACGCTGTATACTGTTCTTTACCATTTGAAGTGACACATGCTATTGTTAGAGTCCCTGCATCGGGAAAAGAACAAGAAGGACGCCAACGCCCCATAGCTCACCAACATTCCTCTTTGATAGTAACTTTGGCAAACACAAGAACTGTATCAAACAGGCTCATAACATGTGACAAAGTTTACCTAAACACAACCTCTTAAAAGTAAAACACAGAAACTGAAATAAACACTAAGTTAAGAATGAAATTCTGAGCTAAACAGAAAACTAAACGCAACTAAAAATGTCAAGAAAAATGTTTAAAATGCAGGGTATGAGGGGTTAATCATGGAACAATGATATTGAGGAACATGTATGATGAATATAAGTGTCATGGGAAGAGAAGGAGCACAGCAGCTGACATAAACACTTAGTTAAACATGAAATTCCGAGCTAAACAGAAAACTAAACGCAACTAAAAATGCCAAGAAAAATGTTTAAAATGCAATGTATGAGGGGTTAATCATGGAACAATGATACTGAGGAACATGTATGATGAAAATAATTGCCATGGGAAGAGAAGGAGCACAGCAGCTGACCTAAACACTTAGTTAAACATGAAATTCCAAGCTAAACAGAAAACTAAACGCAACTAAAAATGTCAAGAAAAATGTTTAAAATGCAGGGTATGAGGGGTTAATCATGGAACAATGATACTGAGGAACATGTATGATGAATATAAGTGCCATGGGAAGAGAAGGAGCACAGCAGCTGACCTAATCATTTAGTTAAACATGAAATTCTGAGCTAAACAGAAAACTAAACGCAACTAAAAATGTCAAGAAAAATGTTTAAAATGCAGGGTATGAGGTGTTAAATCATGGTATAATGATAATAATCATCATATAGCAGCATTATAAAGACCATGATATGGAAATAGGGCGAGTAAGTGACCTAAACAGAAGCTTTAACATTATTGGACACGTACGCTGACGCCGATGCCGACGCCGACCGATCGAGCCATGCCATAAGCTCACACAACTAAAGTTGGTGAGCTAAAAACAAATATCTGCACACCGTTCACCCCACTGGTGAACAAAAAGCAGGGATTCCATCATTCGAAAAATAATACGTGATTTTTCGCAGCTTGATCAAATTCATTTCAGTTCGATATAATACATGAAAATTTATGCAAGTTCAATGGAACATTCAAGTCAATCAGATGAACGGAATGCACGAGCGGCGCGATAGTGAGCAGCATTATTGACCATTGAAGTTTGTTGAATTATGTGGTGTATGTACAGTGGAGCCCACTTAATAGGATATCTCTTAACTGAATAACCCTGTAAATTGAAGATAATTTCCCTACACAAAACCATTTACCATGCCTTCAGTACAAATTTGACCTGTTAATATAATATAGGTTATAGAGTAAACACTCCTGTTAATTGAATAAAAAATCTTGTAACCTGTCAAGAAATTACGCTTACTCTACACAGTTTTCCTTTGTTTATAGACCTATTTGGCCTCAGTACATCCACATGCAGACATTTAATCTATTATATCTTGTTTGACAGAGCTTAAGATATAATAGAATAAATGCCTAGTTTATCTCCAGAATAGAGGAAAGGGACACAATTCCAGTTAATTGAATACTCCTGTTAATTGAATAATTTTCATTGGCAAAGTGGCTATTCAATTAACAGGGCTCCACTGTACCAATTTTTGGAAAAATTTCAAGAGATTTGGTGAAAGCATTATTGATTTATCATACATGTAAAAAATTGCCATTTTTCTTATGATTCAAGGCCCATAACTCTGGAATGAAAAACCTAAAGCATTGCAAAGCCTTGTTGAACTCATGGGACAAATTTATCAATTTTATTTGATTAACTTGGGTAAAATATCAGACATAAACCATTTAATTTTTATTTCTGTATGTTTGCATTTGTTATAAAAAGAGAGCACGCGGCAGTCAAAAAGACCATGCGGGAAGGACAGAGAAACAGATTTTTAATTTTTTAGACCTAAACAGGGAAATTTTTGAAAAACAAAAGTTGTTTCAATGAGCATATTACTACTTCAAAATCAACTATGCCAGCAATTAGCTATTCATAACTCTTTCCTTAACACGACATACAACACACATCAAAACAATTTCATTGAATGACTAAAAATAGGAGGTCAAATACCAAGGGAATTTGACCTCATTTATGGGAACAAAATATTGTACATATTTCACTTGAAAGTGAAGTAAAATCTGGGTCACTTCCTAAACTATGCAGCTCTGTGCAATTCTCAAATGGAACAGCTCATATCAATTACACTGCAGTAAGCTACTATGCCTGGTCAGTGCAGATAAATATTTGAACATCTCTGACTGGGATGACCAGATTAAATTTCACTCTTAACTTTCTTTGTTTCAGGTGTATATTAGTAACAACCGCGGATGTGCCAGCCTGAGCACATCCAACTATATAAGATAAGTTTTCAAGCAAAGCGTCCTTTTCTGCCATTTTGATGTGTCCAAAACAAACATACTTGAAGTTAAAAAATTTTCTTAGGCATTTTTCTGTGACAATTCCGTCTTTCTCTGTACCTAAACGTTACACCATTGCACGGTAAGTATCTTTTTATTCTGTAATAATTCACCATGTCTTATGACGGGCGATGGACCCATTCAAATATTTTTTTTGGAGTCATTCATTCATCGCACGGCTGGGACAATTTTTGAGTCGGGATGTTCGATTTCCGTCCCGCTACAATTTCGCCCCTGCACTCCACCTGTTCTCACACAACGGGCAGGAGGAGGTCTGCATTTTTTACGGAAGGGGTGATTCCACTGTTGACAGGTTTAAGGCTTCAGATCTGCATCTAATATCGACTTTCGTCCTCTAATATCGACTTTCGTCTGCATTTTGGTGGTTTTCCAGTTGGGTTCCAATGACTTGTCCACCCTGCACAAACTGTTGGTAGTGCTCTCTACGACTTGGCTTCACAACTGTTGACTGAATTTGATGTGCAGGCTGTTTTTCTGTGCCAGGCCTTTTACCGGTCTAAAGTTTCCACCTCTTCCAGACATGGCAACGGAATGCCCCCTCCCAAATATAACTTGTGGGTGTATAAGCTTAATTTGTATTTGGACACTATGCTTCCAGCCACTTCTTCTGCCATACAGTTTTGGAAACACAAACGTCTCCATGGGGTGGCCTTGCAGTATTTATATGATGGAGTGCACTTTAAACTCCACACATGCAGGGTTAGCATTGGTTGAAGACAAGTGGACCATAAACATGCAGTACGCCTTGGTTATGCCCCTGTCTACATCCTGTGGCTTTGCACTTGTGCCACATGGGCAATGGGGGTGAAGTGTCTTGCCCAAGGACACAATGCGGTTGCCGCAGGTGGGATTCGAACCAAGAACCTCTCGGCGTGCAGCCTGCACCTCTATTAACTGAGCCACCACACCCCTAAGCAGTATTTCAAAGAATATTAATTCCCTACATATCGAGGTCAAAATATCAATCTACAAATTTTTCCCAAAATGCAACTTGGAATTTAACCAATTCAATCTTGTTTAACCCTTTTCCTAACATGAAAAGCAGGCACTTGCAAACAAAATTCTTGACTAAATTTCTTTTCAGTTTTTACATCAAAAATAGTTTATGACTCCTCATTGGAACGAGCTCAATGAGGGGTCATAAACCATGTTTTTTGAGACAAAACATTAAAATAACATTAAAAATTGAGTATTTTTTGTGAATAGTGGTTTATTTTTTGGTGTTTAAGGTCACATGTTTTTGCACAATGGCTAATCATGACCACAACATGAGTATCAACTCAAGACCAGGGGTAAGCGTTAATAAGCGTTAATAAGCCATGTTGTTCATTTTAGAGAGAGTTTGCACCCCCAAGCATTGGTGACTGGGTCCTATTTTACCAGTAAAACAGAGCCTGTTTACCACAGTGAACAGGCACTGCTTCACTTCCCAGGGTTCCTGTAGGGAGTGAATAGTGCTGGTCAGTTTTGGCCATTATGTTGGGTAAAGAGTTAACTGAGTTTATTGAGTTCTGTCAAACACAGACTGAATTGGTAAATTCCTAGTTGCACTGTGGCAAAAATTGGATGCTTGAAATTTTTGTATTTTGACATCAGTGCTCAGAGGTTAAGTAGACAAACTGGGCACTTTTTGGAGTAATTGCTGAACTGAATTGATCGGATTCATTTGGAAAATCATGAAAAATGCTGTAAACCTAAATTTCAATAGGCCAATGGATTTTTATCTATCCAGACCCAACTAAATCTCTAGCCCGAAAACCAATCTACCATCCTCACTTTCATCATTTTGGAAGTTAATCATACAGGTCTTGAACTGGAAGCATCATGTAACACTTTGTCCACTTTCTAATTTATCATCTGAAACAGATTCAGTATACATTACAAGAAGCTTGTAAAAATTATTCCATTGTGGGGCAAAAACTATCTGTTGGAGAGAACAAAATTTCAGAATATCATTTTAGAAATGCAGCATAGATATTAGAACATGTATGTTAATTGCATATATCTTTTCCAGCACCTAACCATTTACCATACACGCCATGCACAGCCCAGATGTTCAGCATACACCTATAATTTCCATAACCTAATTCCAGAACATTTTTTTTTTTTTTCGTTTACTTTAGGATTTTCAAGTGTGTTTGAAGACCAGTATTCACGAACTTGTAAAAAACTTTTGATATAAGAAAAAAACAATGAGTGTTTTCAGTTATGCATTTTACTGAAATGAAGCAGCTAAATCTGGAGAGTGGTCCACACAAAAATCGCCACTCAAATCTTGTAAACTTAAAAAGTAGCTCATGACCCTTCATTGGAATGAGCTCAAACAAATGAAGGGTCATGAACTGTTTTGTATGCAAAAAAAGGGAATTTTATTAGTTATTTATGAAAACAAGAGGCCTGCATCGCAAAGCACTGCTAATGCACCCGACCGCAAAAATCTTTCCAAGTCAAAAGAGTGAAAAAGGGCCATAACTAACGAAAAAATGTGTGAAAACTCACACTACCCAGGTATCGTTCCCTCATGATACTCTATAACATCAAATATCATTCCAATCGGAGTAGCAGTGGCTGAGATACAAGAGAAAATGTTGGTATGGATGGACAGAAGATGGATGGAGAACGAAAGGATGGATGAATGGACGGACAGATGGATGGAGGTCTCCACTAGATACCCCTTCGACTTTTCAAGTCAAGGGCATAATAAATGTTACTTATGTCATCTTCCAAATGTGTTGGGTAATTCGTCAAAACATCTGATGGAACTGATTCACTTGTTTGTTCAAACTTTACATTAAAGCTTTACTTAAAACCCTCATTTCATAGCAGGAAAGTGAGGGACAGAGTAATGTCAAGGGGCACTAACAAGGCAAATTCATTAATCATCTTGTCTGTCAGTCAATTGCAAGAGTTGAGTAACTGGTAGAGTGCAGGAAGCCCATATTTTGGCTTTTTTTATTCTGTAGTGCCGGTACCACAATTTAAAGGTTTCATATCCTGTGGATGTGCTTCATATTATTGAAGTGATATTATTTTATCTGTTAGGATTGGCCTCGTTAGAATTTACGGGAGAGTGCCTACTAGCACTCTTCCATAAATTGTAACAAGGCAAAGATGCACAAAGAAGTTTTAAGGACCAAAAATAATTTAGCACTCTTCCAGTTAATTGGAGAGTTCCTTGAAGCCATCCTGCATTTATTAAAAAAAGACAGCCAACCTACCAAGCATTTTACTCTTTAAGGGGCTGGACAAGTGTCCTTAATTCCTACAACCTCTTTACACCCAGTGGCTAAGCAGTGATTTTTAGTCTTGGCTGCCTGTTAAAGCAGCCACAATTTGACTAGAAAACAGGGCCTATGTAATTTATTAATTCACTGCAGGACTTCCTCGTGATGGCATGTTAAAGGCACATGGTCTGAGGTTGTAAAAGTCAGAAATAGACCTTTAAGGGTAAAAGCAATTTCAAGGACATTTGGGTTCAGTAAGCTTTTTTTTAAATCCTTGGAAGATCGTACGTAGTTATATTTGAACCTATACCTATGAAAGGAACCGTGTTAACAATTGTAATTCAATACAGGATATCTACTGAACAAAACCCTGTTCATTAAACATGATCACTTTTTGATCCAAACAATAGTGAATTTATTGAACTGCAGTTCTGACACCAATCAGACTCAAAACTGAAAAATGTTAATGTCCAATCAAATGCATTCTCTACCAGTTAATTGGAGAGTTCCTTGAAGTCATCCTACATTTATTAAAAAAGACAGCCAACCTACCAAGCATTTTACCCTTAAGGGGCTGGACAAGTGTCCTCAATTCCTACAGCCTCTATACACCCCAAGGCTACAGGTTGAAAATATTAATTGGTCTACCCCCAAATAATGAATATGGACTCTTCCAACGTCTTCAATTGAATTGACATGGAAGAAACCACTAGGGTTCAAAGGATTAAGCCACGTGTTTTTCACAAGAAACCAAAGAAAAGGTTAAAATATCTCCAACCAGAATCTGCACAATACCAGTCTGGAGTAATTCTGATACTCCGAAGATTCCCACAAAGCCATTGGCTACCTTAGCATCTCCATCAACCATCTTACCCTAAATCAGAATATGACACTGGACATGCCAGAAGGATACTAAGAATTGGAATGCCAATCTTTCTAATGTCTTATTATCACATTATGATAGGGTTAACTGGTAGAGTGCTGAAAGCCCCATATTTGGGCTTTAGTCTGAAATGCAGTGACCACAACTCAGTGGCTTCATATTTTGTTGATGAGCTTTGGATTATTTTTTTTTAACTCTTATGGACTGGGGAGTTTTATACATATCTTTCTACATTTTGACAGCCTACATCCTGTGGCTTTGCACTTGTGCTGATGTAAGCAGCCAAGACTTGCACAAAAACAACAGCCATGGTACTTAGAATTTATTTATTTATTTTTTTATTAAGGTTTAACGACACTTTAACAGCAAAGGTCATATCACGTGCAGTATGCCTTAGTACATGGTATCATCATGCCCCCATGTAGACAATCAGGGTTAAGTGCCTTGCCCAAGGACACAATGCGGGAATCGATCGCTCAGACGGTCACCCATCCAAGGACTAACCGAGCTCAACCTTGCTTAACTTCAGGGATCTGACAAGAACTTGTTACTGCAACACCACCGCGCCCCCTATGGTACTTAGAATGTAACATGCTAGCTTCCCCAGAGCTGGCATGTAGGGGCGCCTGTTTTGTTGCAGTAAAAAGTGATCAAAATCGGAATTAGGCCCTTGAGAATTAAGTAACATTTGGTCCATATGGTTTTGCTGTATTACAATTTATGGGAGAGTGCCTATTGGCACTCTCCCATAAATTGTAACAAGGCAAAAACACATGAACAAATTTTAATGACCCAAAATAATTTTGCACTCTACCAGTTAAAGGCAGACAAAGCAAAGCACAGATAAGATGGCACAGCAAACATAACACTCAATGCTAAATCTACACATTACAGAGCAAACCAAAGTGACACAAAAAGCATGCATAACAGACTTATCAGATCACTGCAATATCAACAGACCTGCTCCTGCCTACAAAAACTTCACTGAAGCAAAAATTCATACTTAAAAAGTACATCCTCTGCTCATGTACTCACATTTTCCCTCTCAATTTCCTCTTGAGTTTTTTCCCTAGGTGCTGATTCAAACTCAGCAATTTCCTCACCATATTTTTCCTTATGTAATAAAAATGGTTAAAGTTGATCTATGGGCCATATTTTGAAATACATACCCTGAAAGTGTACCACATGTTTAGTCTTTCATTAATGCCTTTACAGCTTTTTCTAAGGACAGTAATAAAGTCCTTCTGTGATCAGATCTCTCTCTATATCATCCCTTTAGCACTGAAGATTCCATTCAAGGATCAATATACATATTTTATTTTTTTAAATTTCTTACATCTTCAGCATTCAGTTTGTTTGTTTATTGGGATTTAAAATATACTTTCAAAAGCCAGGGTCATATCGTGCCAAAAGAGTTTAACAGGTGGAGGAAACTGGAGAACCCAGCAAGAACCAATGGGCTGCGGCGAGCAACTATCAGGCTCTCCAACTTTCTAATGCAGGACATCAGAGTTAGTAGTGGTTAAAGGCAAACGTACGAGCCGTATGCCACAGTACACAGTGCTCCCGACATGGACATTCAAAATTAAGTACCTTCCCCAAGGCTACAGTGCTGATGGCACTGGTCAGATCGAATCGCCAACATTTCAGTTTAAAAGGTCACATCTTCAGATCCTTTCCAAGTGATTTCAATGTTAATTTGTACTATGGGTCTCCTTTTGCAGCTGTGGCTACACCGCGACAGCTATTTCAAGTATAAAACTTAGTTGATACAATTGTTTATATATTTATAATGTCCACTTTCAAGGTGTTGACACCCAGGCATTTTTGTCCAAAAAACACTTGATAAGCTGGGCAAATGGCCTAAAGTGAATTAACTGCAGTGAAAGCTGTAAAAAATACAATATAATGTAAGACTTAACATGTGGCCCAAGCCACAGACAAACAACCAATCTGCATTGAATTTATCATGTCATTAACAAAATTGAACTGCTTGCATGCTGCTGGTAGATTTCCTACCCAGGGCAGGATTTCTCTTACCACTGAAATAAGTAAAATTGGGGCAAATTTAATGAAATTTCCACTTACTAAACTGAATGTATTTTTTTCACCAATGAATTTTTGAGTTACATTCAGATGAATTTTTCATCAAATCTAGTCATGGCTGCTTCACAGCAGCCATGACTAGATATGATGCAAAATATCTTGGAACATACTCAGTGGGGTTGAGAGTTCAGCCAAATAAATTTTCAATTGTTTACCAAGAATTGCATCTGAAGGATTCTGATCCATGTCTGCTATTCAGATGAGCTTTGGGAATCATTCTAAGACTTTTTACAAAAACACTATTTTCCCAGGATTCCTGCACCTGAATGAGTAATTTCAAAACGTTTTTTGGCACCTTCCAAGTATATTTCCACAGTGTGAGAGATGAAAATTCTAGAGTAACAATTAAAGTGCCTTCAAGAGCTATACAGAATTACGTGAGAAGTAATCTGGGTCAATATGTGCTCCATATTTCCTGTTTTAATATATCATAGCAATATCCATAATCAAAAGCATGGATTTCATTCAAATTGGCAGACATTTTATTACGAAGGGAAGATCAATACCAGCAATATTCAACTCACTGTTATATGAGCTGAATACTGTTGCGATGAATTGTCTTGATTCAATTCCATTTTTCAAGAGTGAAAAATATATGCTTCCAATATTCAACCAGTTCAACGATAAGTCAATATAGATTATCATTTGTCTGTGACAGAAAAATAGAATTATTCAACATTATCTGATTAAGACTTACAGAACATCTTGGACAATG
Source organism: Pictodentalium vernedei (assembly GCA_031216915.1). Classification (NCBI taxonomy): domain Eukaryota; kingdom Metazoa; phylum Mollusca; class Scaphopoda; order Dentaliida; family Dentaliidae; genus Pictodentalium; species Pictodentalium vernedei. The sequence goes on from CM062290.1 coordinate 348,852,345, forward strand.
CCATTGTCCTTCAGGAACTTTAGTAAGCGGTGGTGTTAGACAATACCCATGGTAAGATGAGGGACAGATGTCACAACATAATAAATCACCGCCATCTTTACAAATCTGGCAGAATTCCATGTGATCGTCACGTTCTTGCTCTTGTACACCTTCCGTTTCCTAAATGACGCAAAAATGTTTTTAGAAAATCAAAAATTGGGGGAAAACCCAAATAAATTAATGTCTCAATGAAGAATAAAATATTGCACAATTCTTTGGATTTAACAAGTTTTCTGTGCAATATTCAACAGAGGGCAATAATTTCTGTAATTTTCACTGAATAATAGTGATTAATGTTATATTATTTATTTATCTATTAGGGTTTAACGACACTTTAACAACCAGGGTCATATCGTGTCGATGACAGTTTTTACAGGTGGAGGAAACTAGAGTCCGGAGAGAACCAGCGAGCAATGACAAGCAGCTGCGAGCTCCCCAACCTCGTAACTCAGCACTGCAGCACAGGCAGAGTTAGATTGGTTGAAGACATGTGCTCCATCAACATGCAGTACGCCTTAGTACACGGCATCATCGTGCCCCCATGTGGACAATCGGGTTTAAGTACCTTGCCCAAGGACACAACGCAGCTGTCCGAATCGATGGCTCAGATGGTCGCCCATCCGAGGACTAACCGGGCTCGACGTTGCTTAACTTCGGTGATTTGACGAGAACAGATTACTGCAACGCCACCGCACCCTCCAGTGATTAATAAAAAGTAACACCAAAATTAATTGAATCAGATACTTATTGTTCAAGTTATCACATAAACAGGCTTCTAGACTAATGAATATACTGACAGGATGGACGGATGGGCAGACAGATTATTTTTTTCAAACAAGTCAGAATTCTGGTAAAAATCGGATATAATTTATTTTTTTATACCAGTCTCCATTCTCCTACAAAACATTCAATCTCCCAGCCCAGTTCCTGTGGTATAGTAGGAGTGAACATTACAAATATCACCATACACTTAGAAAAGTAGTGCATGACATGCACTTAATTCTTTTCCGATGAACTTTGGGAATCATTCAACTCATCCAGCAGGAGTGAACAGTGGAGCCCACTTAATTGGATATCTCTTTACTGAATGACCCTGTTAACTGAATATAATTTCCCAACACAAAACTATTTACCACACCTCCAGTACAAATTTGACCTGTTAATTGAATACAAGTTATAGAGTAAACTCCCCAGATTTCCTTTTTTATAGACCTATTTGGCCTCAGTACATTCCAATACAGGCATTTACTCTATTATATCTTGTTTTACAGAGCTCATGAAGCTCTGTCAAACAAGATATAATAGGCTAAATGCTAATTTTATCTCTAGAATACAGGAATATGACACTATCCCTATTAATTGAATTCTCCTGTTAATTGAATAACTTTCATTGGCAAAGTTACTATTCAATTAACAGGGTTTTACTGTACTAGTTTATTTGCCTCAATGCCTCCCATCCACTCATATAAACTAATTTTCAAACAGAAGAATCAAAGATATTCCAAACACTGCGAAAGGTCAGTCGGTAAGTCAGCACCTTTTAATTAAAGTCAGTACTGGCAGTGTCAATGCAAATATCCTGAAAAAACCAATGCAAACAAGAGCTCACGTATCGCTGAAGCAATACAATGTCCCCAACAGGACAAATGAGCATTAATAATTATACAAATGTTATAACCTAGATGTGATCAGCATGAATTCCGTTGAAGCGTTTCCAAAAAAAGTCTGGAAAACTGATATTTTGGTGCTTTTCCATATTTCCAATGGCCGTAACTCACACAAGAATAATGCAATCAGCATGAAACTCAAACTTGATCTGTAAGTCATCATTCTATAGTAGGTTACCAAGAATGAAATCATTTGGTTGAAGCATTTCCAAAAAAAAGTCCGGAAAACTAAAGTGTGACTGACAGCCTGACAGACTGATAGACTGACAGATGGACAGTGTGCAAACCTATAGTCCCCTCCGGCGATGCTGGTAGGGGACTAATTAACAACTGCCTGATAATGGCAATATGTTACCCCCTGTTTGTCGAAGTCTGATATTAAACAGGTTTTATTGTGATGCTTTAAAGTAATACTTTTGCATGTACTGGAGTGTCTCACACCCATATCAGTCAGGTTTAACACTTGATCTCTTGTTCTGCATGACATTTAGCGCTATGATTGGTCGACTGACCACTGACTATCTTGGTAGTCAAAGGTTTTTACTTTTAGTCAAACGTCATTATTTTTTAAAGTGGTGCAGGTCATGTTTAAATTGAATTGCTTAATGCAAAGAATCAAGTTCAATAAACTGTAGTTTAGACTTTTCAACCCTACCCTTTAAAACTGAATAACTGAGCATTGATTTTAGTATAAACAGCACAATGTTATTCAGTGTTAAAGGATACCGTTACAAAGCCGAAAACACATGTAAACAGTGTAACAGTAAGTTTTCAGACAGAGGCAAATTTGCCTCAATTAGATGGGCTGGTTACTACTAAAACACAAAGAGTGGATCTTCAACTCAACTGATGTTTGCAATGCCTAACAGAAATCGTAAGTACCACCAGCAGACTTTCAAGTCTTAGACCAATATCTGCTTTTTTTCCCTCAAGAATTTAGCACACGTCAAATGGAATGACAATGCCAGTGTTTCAAGTGTAATCTACTCTTCACATAGTTTAACCCTTGGGGACTTTACATTTTCCCACAATTTTTGCCACACGTACCATGTGCTGCCCTTTGGGCTTTTATGGTTTCTTGTTGAGACTTTGATGCCTATATCTGTAACTGCAAACTTGAGTTTCACTGACAAGTTGACACAAAGGCTCACGGTTGGATGACTTGTTCTTAAGTGGAATAGTCTACTCAAGTCAAAATTTGGCATTTAAGGATTAGTATACACAATATATGCCAACAGTTGTTCTTCATAGTTTTTGAATAATAAATGACATCAGGCTGGCATTTTCAGGAGAGCAATTTATTTGCCAGCCTACTGCTCGCATTAAAAAAATTAAAGAGGGTGAAAACTAGCCCTCCTGGCCTCAGAAAATATTGATTACCATAACAGCCTAATCCTAAAACCTACATCTTTTCAGATCTCTACTATGTTAGTGGTCTCCGGGCCTGGTGTGGGAGAAGTAGTGTAGCTGTCACAGAGACTACCTTGTTAGCAGCACCAAATAAAATGTACAAAGCCCACAAGGGAGAATTCATTGATAGTAAAACTTCATTTTGCAACTTTTAGCTTTTGTTAGCTTGGGGAGAGCTAATTGCTCCACTGGGCCATGCAAGGGGAGCGATTTTTAGCCCTCCTGCATTTTTAAGAATGCCAGGCCTGTTACATCCACTAATAGTCTGTAATTTGCATCAAATACTGTTACATTTTTATCAAGAAAAGATGTATCTTTGATATATATCTCTTCCAACAGCTATATCCTCTGTCCAAATTTAAAAAATTTTGAATATCTTACAAATATGTTTTTAAATTTACCGTTTCAGTGCACTGCCGATTTAAAAGTTGTGTAAAAGCTGATATTGAATAATGATGCTCACACTAAGTTATAACTTGTTAATTCCAGTATGGGCATTTTTAAGATGAGGTTAAATGCAGTTACCGGGATTCTGAACAATTTTGTATCTTTGCAATTCAAGACAATTTATCATGAGACTTTTTGTCAAAGAGGTTGACAATGATAGATTTGGGAGTACTTTTGGATAGAAAAGAAGCATTCTTACTTCGTAATTGTCAAAGTAAGTGTGTTCATAAACATGATGTCCCAAGGCATGAGGAAGGGGCATGGCGACAGCAGCTTCTAATTGCCCAAAACTTTGGATGGCTGTATATTGCCGCAGATATGTTCAGCTTTGTACAATGTTTTGAAAACTAAGAAGACACCTTCTAAAGGTAGATTTGCAGGTCAGCCAATGATCAAGGTTAAGACACAGGTGACAAAGTAGGTTGGGAAACCAGAAACCAACAGTTTTGTTTTGAGTTTTTTTGCCTTAGGCTCTTAAGCACTAAATGAACCTGCACTGAATATATGTATGTGAAGGGCCAATCTGGGAGCCAAAATAAACAGCAAATTCTGATCCCAATTATAACCAACTAGTGGGCTAACCTGTCCCAGGTGAGGTAGCCCTGTCTATGTGACGGACCATTTCTAGTTGCATTACATATCAAGGGCGATAATGATTGAATTTCGAGCTGAATCAGGGAGTTACAAATCATATGTTCCCCATTTATATAATAGACAAGAGGCCTCTCAGCCTGGAGAGCTCTACCTAGGGTCTCTGCTTTTAGGGGAAGCTAAATACAAGACAAAAATCCAAGTATTATTGCTTGTGACCTTGACCATAATATGACAATGTGTCATGTTAATGACATAACCTTAGGTTATGGGTAACAATTGTGTGAAGGATGAACAAGATCTGTCAAATAGATTCAATTATACAGACCAGACAAGGGTTGTATGATATCCAAGTTTTGCTGTCTGTGGCCATGACCTTGATTTGACCTCGAGTCAAAGTCGCAACACACCTGTCATGAGTGATAATTGCATCAAGTATGAATAAGATCTGTCAATCAAACCAAGTTATATGGTCCTGACAAGGGCTGTACAACAATATCAGTTTTGCTGCCTGTGACCTTGACCTTGATGATTTGACCTTGGGTCAAAGTACGACACACCTTTGCACCAAGTATGAATAAGATCTGTTAATCATACAAGTTATATGGACCGGAAAAAAGTGATACTGAAATGTCGAAGTTTTTCTGTCACCTCAACAGTGCCTGTGACCTTGACCTTGAGGGCACATACCATATTAAAATTCACCACACACTGTCTTTTGATAATGCATATTGTTTTAAAGTTTTGTCAAAAAACATTGTGGTAAAGAAGTTATGGCCCAAAAAAAATGTTGATGACAGACGTACATCAGACAGTGGATAATGGATGGATGATGGGCAGACAATGGTCAAATCATTACCAGAAAAGCTCTGCTGACACTTGTCAGGCAGAGCTAATAATCAAAATGGCAGCAACTAACAGGCTGACTTCTTCATCAAAACTTCTTGTATTACGAGTCATTTAAATATTCTCACTGACAAATCAGTAAAACTCTCTCAAGAGAAACAGAAATTACTCTGGTGAACTTACACAATGAGGGCAACTCCATTTTCCTTCAGGTGCTTCCTCAAGTTCTGGATCTAAACATACTAAGTGATAAGCTCTTGGGCAGGTGTCACACAAAATTATTTCACCTCCTTGTTGGCAAACCTCACAATAGTCCTGGTGCTCAGTCTAAAAATGTAAAAAAAAATATAAAATGCATTCTGTTTGCAACATATATTCTCATCATCTGAAATGTGTGTAAAATATATAGAAAAAACCTCTAGTAATCTTGGAGTTATGGTCAAGAAATAGGCTTGGATAATTTCAATGTTAGAACCTTATAATATTTTGTTGTTACAAAGCAAAATTTTCTTAGAAAGACAAACCTTCAAACAGTAGAATGCAATATTAATTTTAGTGGTCAAAATTTAACATGGATTTCTTACAATAGTTGAAGAGTACCAATGGACATGCCATTTCCTCGTCCCACTAAGTCACATTTCAGTACCACTGGTGCCTTGGATTTTTCAAATGAAGTCTAGTGCTAAGATTCCCTTTTGTATGACGGAGATCGAATTAATGTTTAATACTAGAGGTACTGTGAGCAAGCTCACAAAGTGATACCCCCCGTGCCTGAAATGTATAAGTTAGATTATCTCCCCTTGGAAATGTCAGAACAGAATTATATTGCTTCATGCACATCTTCATATGGAGTTCTTCCATTGTGTAAAGTTTCATGAAAATTCTTCAAACGGTTTAGGAGTTGCGCTTATAAGGATGGACAGACGGACAGACAGACAGAGGATGGATGGACGGACGGGGTGATTCCTATATACTCCCCCCCCCCCCAAACTTTGTTTGCGGGAGGTATAAAAATAACCCAAGAACAGGAAAATTTCAAAACTATTGTATAACTTATAGAGATAGTGAATGTACTAATACAAACATGATTTGACATTCAGGTGACTCTAAATTGCCCAATACATTTTCACTTGCATCAATGTGCATTGTTACATGTAGCAGCAACACTCTTTTAGGCAAATATTTTCTTCCCTCAAAACCAGGGCATGTTTTTGATTCCTGGGTAGCACATGTACAACTGCTTTCTGCAACATTGTACAAAGTGCCTATTTTACTCATTGTCAGAGATCAAGAACTTTTTTCACAAACATAGCTAGTGTTATTAGAATGAGCCTGTTTCAATGAAGGGTCATAAGCTCTGATTTGGGGGACAAAACTGAAAACAAAATTCAATTAATTGAAACTTTTTTAAAAATTAAAAGCAAAAAGAAGAATTAACAAATCTGTTATGTGCATTCGGAAAAGGGTTAACAGCAGGGCTCGGTGAATTACGATGTTTCTCTCGAATCAAAGCTCGAAAAGAATCAAGCAAAAGGTTTGAAACTGAATCGAATCTCAAATCGAATCCACTTTTCAATTGTTACGATACGACAGCCTACTGGTGCTGTCTATCTCCACCATGAACCCAATATCAATAGGCATACTAGACTATTAGAAAATTGACAGATATCACAAAGGTGGTTGAAGAAAAGGCCATTTATCGTTCTTTTGAGTGCAACAAGAAGTCATTTGCAATTCCAAATCATTGCAGATGGCACCCTGGTGCACTTAACAGTCGATATATTGTGCAAACAAGCTAGAATGCAATCTCCACCACCGCTTCAAATGTCATTTTTATGAATCTTCAAAATGAATTTTATCTAGTTAGACTGGATATGTTCAATCTTTCAGAAAATTGCAGGGTGAGTTGGTATCTTCAGAATGTCAACAATCAAGAATTGTATGAAATCCCAATCTCTCCTGCATTCAACTTTTTTGAATAATCGAGATGGAATCGAATCGAATTAGTGACAAGATTCAAAACTGAATCACATCTCAAAAGTTTTCTGTACCCAAGTTAACAGGTAAAGCATAAATGAAATGTAGGAAAAATATATTAGAACTGAAGAATAGTATGTAATTATCCAAGATATTCTATTAACCCTTTACCCAATGAATCAGTCAAAACCGCCCACGTAATATGCAAATTCAGCAGCTGAAAAAATATTTTTCAAAAAATTTCAGCAAAACCATATCATGTGACCCCTCTTTGGAACGGGGTCACATGATATAGTTTTGTTGAAATTTTTTGACAAATTTTAAAAAATTCATTTAAAATAATAAATTTTGATATTGCCTGTGTTGGGTAAAGGATTAACCCTTTACCTACCGTGACAAGCAGAGGACATTTTCATTATCATTTTGTGAACTGAAAATTTTCATTTTTGCCTAAAAAACAGCTTATGATTCCTCATTGGAACAGGCTCTATGGACACTTTTCAATGAGGTGTCATAAGCCAAGTTTGGGAGGCAAAAATTGAAATAAAATTTATATGATGATCTTAGTGAATAGTGCTGGCCGTATTTGGCTGTTATATTAGGTATATTTATGTAGTAGAGTTTAACGACACTTTCGACAGTGTTATGCAGTGGAATCCTCTTAATTGAATATCCATTTTGCCAGTGAAAATTATTCAATTAACAGGAATATACAATTAACAGGGATTTGGTCAGTTTCCTGTGTTCTGGAGGTAAACAGAGCATTTACGCTATTATATCTTGTTTGACAGAGCTCTTAGAGCTCTGTCAAACAAGATATAATAGAATAAATGCCTGTATTGAATGTAGTGAGGCCAAAAATGTTGATAAATAAGGGGAATTTGGTACGTGTCACAGTAATTTTTTCGACATATTATAAAAATTTATGTACAATTAACAGGAGTTTACTCTACAACCCATATGCAATAAACAGATCAAATTTGTACTGAAGGTATGGTAAATGGTTTTGTATTTGAAAATTATATTCAATTAACAGGGATATACAATTAAGAGATATCCAATTAAGTGGGCTCCACTGTATTAGGTAAAGAGTAAACCAGTAACCAACTAAAAGAGATGGGTGGTAGTGGAATTTTGATTTCAGTGTTGGTTTTGGTATTTTTAAGGGGGTATTACCACGGTATCAGTTGAGTATTCATATCTGAGTTGATTGAGATTTGCTGATAGTACCAAGGGAGAATTCACACCATGAAAATACAAAATGAGTTGTTCTTGTATCATTCTATCACAGTGCCACAAAAGTCATTCAACACAAGAGCTCAACACTGCCATTCTTTTGCCAACATAAATCAAATCTACAGCAATTTTGTTCCAAACACACCTTAACCTTCAAAGGCCTATTTCAGGCTTTTGAGATTTCAGAACATGTGCCATTAAATTAACATGCCATCATTAGGAGGTCCTGCTGACAAAAGATAAATTATCTGAGCAGTGATTTCTAGTAAAGTTGTGGCTAACTGTTGAGGCAGTCACGACTTGACTAGAAGTCACTGCTAAGCAAAGGGACATGTACAGATTGTAGTCTGGTGGGAAGTCAGGACAATTTCCCATGTCCTAAACGGTTAACAAAACTGAAAAGAAAATCAGTCACTTCCTTCAACTGTTATCAAGCCTCAACAATGTCATATAAGCATCAAAAATGTAGGAAAATATGAAAATTCAGACAGTTATGTTATTCAAAGACTGGTTTGGTTTGGTTTTTTGGCTCCCCAACCCCGACATCGGTATCGTTTTGGGTTTTTGGTATATTCCCCATCTCAACCAACTAAATTGGGTACATTGTACTCAAAAGAAGTATAGAATAAATAGGTATTAGGGCTGGTAATCAGATTTAACCACGAGTAGGAAAAGGGTTTCAAACACTCAGCTTGTCGAGTGGTTAAAACCCTTATTCAGCGAGTGGTTTAAATCTGATTACCGGCCCTAGTAACTATTTGTTTTATTTTTTTTATACCATGCTCTAAATAAATAATCGACTTGGTAACTTGAAATGGAGAAAAAACGACACTTTCTATCGCAAACACACAGGTTTGTTTTGTTTACATCTGTGCCAATGGGCAGTACTAGTGGCTGCACGTCAATGCTTGATTGACAGCTAGACACATCGTCAAAGTTGATTGAATTTACTTTGCTTTTTCAGTCAATTATTAACAATTGTTAAATTTTATTTTAAATATTTCATTGTAGGTATTTTAAACTTAATAAGTCATTGTACACAGTAGATTTTATTTATTGGTGTTTAAGGTCATATTTTTGCACAATGGCTAATCATGACAACATGAGTATCAAATCAAACCAGGGGTGATCATTAAAAAGCCATGTTGCCCATTTTAGAGAGGGTTTGCACCTCCCAAGCATTGGTGACTGGGCCCTATTTTACCAGTAAAACAGAGCCTGTTTACCGCAGTGAACAGGCACTGCTTCACTTTCCGGGGTTCCCGCAGGGAGCACGTAGTAGATAGTACCCCAAAATGTCATATGTTTGAATGAAACATCTCAAAGTGTGAATGTATCAAAGTTGGCAAATTGCGTCATGCCAAAGATCAAGTTGGATGAACTTCCGACAAAAGGTGTAAGAGTTTCTTTAACCACAGTAGAAGCTTTACACAGGTAGTGGTGTTAAAAACTTAGAATTTACTATACAGGCTTTTCACAGGTAGTAACATAGGCGAGCATGGTATAAATATTCATTCAGCACCCACAGTAAGAAGTAGTACCACCCAGGACAAAAAAGTCGCGACATCAACACCGTAGCTGCGACGGGTGGTGTTAGAAACGTGTTGGTCACAAAATTCTAAGTTCATCAAGGGCCATAACCCCAAGAAAAATATTTGGAACAACACATGCATTGAACAGTGGCTAGACATCAATAACATACACTTACATGCCAAATATAAAGTCATTCCATCAAGTATTTCAAAAGTTATTGAGTTTTGAAACTTGTTGGTCACAGACAGACCGACAGACAGACCAACAGACCAACATTGCCACTTATAGAGCTGCTAGTCACAGCTAAAACGGACATTTCAAGGACAAATAAGCAGCAGTTTTCTGACTGGATTGTCATTTCTCAGAAATCTCACCTACATCTAGAATCTATTTCTTGCACAATTGGCTAGGTGCTAGATTCTGTTTGGTGGTTACAATTTATTCAATATTTATTTTATTATAAATCATTGGAGAGTGCCTGCAGGTACTCTCCAATGATTTATAATAAAGTAAATTGATGTGAAGAAAGTGCCATATGCCACTGACTGCACACGGAGTCTGCACAAAAAATATAAGGACTTGTTTAAAGTACTCTCACTTTTCAGTTAAATTAATGGTGACTTTCAGCACTCCACCAGTTATTTCTGATATGCATGTTTTCTTACCTCACCTTTTTAAAAAAATTAAAACCAAACTAGAGGTACTGTAAGCAAACTCACAAAGTGATACCCCCGTGCCTGAAATGTATAAGTTACATTATCTCCCCTTGGAAATGTCAGAACGGAGTTATATTGCTTCATGCACATCTTCATATGGAGTTCTTCCATTGTGTAAAGTTTCATGAAAATTCTTCAAACGGTTCAGGAGGAGTTGCGCTTACAAGGATGGACAGACAGACGGACGGACGGACAGGGCGATTCCTATATACCTCCCCAAACTTTGTTTGCGGGGGGTATAATAAAATTGAAAAGTTGACAAAACGTTTGACTCAAATAAACAAGAGGCCCCAGGGGGCCGGAGGGCACTCACCTGACATGGTAGCCTAAATATCAACCCACAGATTTGATTTAACAAGTTGCATCTGCTCCTCCTAAGAAAAGCTTATACCAAATATCCAAAGATTCTGACCAGTGGATCTAAAAAAAAAAAGAAGATTTTTAAAGAAAATTCCTCCTTTGAACTAAGTTAAATATAAACCCAGGGACTTGGCTTGAACAAACTTGAATCTCACCCCCCTAAGCATGGTGCATACCCAATATCAAAAGATTCTGCCTGCTGGATCTTGAGAAGAAGATTTTTTAAGAAATTTGCCCGAAATGCACCAAGGTCGAATTCGGGCTTCTAGAGTGAGCCCAAATATGAATCCAGGGGGCCGATTTGAACAAACTTGAATCAGATCCACTCCACAATGTTGCTTCCCAAATATCAAAAGATTCTGCCTGCTGGATCTAGAGAAGAAGATTTTTAAATTTTTTTTCCCATTTTTTTCCCATTGCCTGCAGTGTTAAAAAGTGCTGACTCAGCACTTTTTCAAAGTCCTGAAAAAGGTATCTTGTGATCAAACCGATAGGGATTTTTTTTAACCATTCTATTCTACTGGATAAAAGTAAGCTTTATACAAAATAAGAATTTTCTGTGCCGTGTAGTTTTGGAGATATTGCAGTTTTAAGGTTTTTCCTATTTTTAGCTCTCGAGGTTCCCACGGGGCAATGAGAAAAAATTTTTTAGCATCAATCAACTACTTATGACCCATTATCATCTCATCAAATTTGGTACAAATCGACCTCACGGTTTTGAAAATAGAAATTTTAGGCATGGCCAAATTTTTGCCCCTCCCATAACGAAGGCAAATAATGCCCCACAAACTTCTCTTGAACAAACTTGATTCTAAACCTCAAAAGGTTTATACCACATATCAAGTCTCTGCTACTGGTGGTTCATCAGAAAATTTTAAAAAAATAAGGCCATTTTTTCCACACCCCTCTGCTCAATATGAGCCGAAACCTAATTTGCATAAAAATCAAAATGCCCCTATATAACCACTACTTACATGAAATTTAATTAAAATGTAGTCAATGGTTTAGGAGAAAGAGGCTCAAACACCATCTTCACGCAGGATGCACGGACGACGGACGAAGAGCGATAAGAAAAGCTCACCCTGACTTTCAGTCAGGTGAGCTAACAAGCTGCAATGATAGCAGGAAAAATCCAAGGACATTCAAGGAGTCTGACTGATTTTCAAGTACTTTTCAAGGGCATTTTCTGAATATTCCAAATTCAAGGAGTTTGGCTAAAATTCAAGGACTTTTCAAGGCTGTGCGAACCCTGTAGCATAATATTATTCTACCTCATAACCATCTGCATCTGGATCATTTGGGTATTTGCTGGTCATTTTGGTTTTCTTTTTCTTGCCACGGCCTTTCTTCTTTTTGCGACTGCTACCTTCAGCTTTAGCTTGTTCCTTTATCATTGCTGCCTCCTCAAGCTGTCGTTCAAATTCTTCATCACTAGTATTGTAGTTACCATCATCATCATCCTAGAGAAGAAAAAAAACAAGGTTTTCAGACTTTTTCATGTGAAAGTTAATTAACATTATTCTTAATATCACACATTGTTTATAACTCCTGAAAGAAATGAGCTTATCAAACCTGTTTGTATCAATGAGGTTATTCGCTATGTTTTGGGTGAAAAAATTGGAAATTATTTTTAAGGAATATTACAGTTAAAGTTTTATCACAGTATTTTTTCAATTGAGGATCGCCAAAGAGTCACTATTTCATTTGAAATTTCGGTACCAAGTTCACAAAAATTGACCTGAGCCGAGGTAAATGTGGTTCAGAAATTTCATGACAAATTGTGACAAATTTAAAATTCTTTTTATCACATAATGTGCAATTTAACCTTTTACATTACGTTAATGACTAAACTTGCCAGTGCTATTCACAAAAGTTGCCCAACAAATTTTTCAACATTGCCTTGAAAACATAGCTAAATAGCCCCTCACTGGAACAATCTGCCAAGCTTGTTCCAATGTGTGGTCATAAGCTATGTTTCCGAGGCAAAAAATAACTCGAGGCTCTGGCAGAACTACATATAAAAATAGGATTTCCCATAGGATTTCCATGGTAACTATGAGCCGCAATTGTGGTAATGTTTGCAACATTACATCAACATTACATGAGGATCATTGGTAGGTGTCCCAGTCCTCAATCATGTGAAGTTTCAAAACATTTGACCTTGTAGTTCCAGAGAAGTTTTCAAAATCCACCAATCAGAATCAAAGAATGCCTCTGGCGGCCACGTTTTTCATCTAACAGGAATAAAATTAGTAACAGTTGTAGAGAACCTCTCATAGACCATGCCTGCCAAGTTTGATTCACATTAGCTCAGTAGTTCCAGAGAAGATGAAAATGTGATTTCCTATAGGGTTTCTATAGTAACTATAAGCGGCAAATGCAGCCATGTTTGTGACCTGATCAACATTAAACGAGGACCGTTGGTAGAGGGGGTCCCAGTCATCATTTATGTGAAGTTTCATAACATTTGGCCTTGCAATTTCAGAAGAGAAGATTTTTGAAAATCCACAAACCAGAATCAAAGAATGCCACAGGCAGCCATGTTTTTCATCCGACGGGAATAAAATGAGGATTGTTTAGAGGACCTCCCATAGACCATTCCTGCCAAGTTTGGTTTACACCGGCGCAGGAGTTACAAAGAAGATGAAAATGTGCAGAGTTTACGGATGCCGGATGACAGACGATGGATGCCAAGTGATGAGAAAAGCTCACATGGCCTTTTAGGCCAGGTGCGCTAAAAATGTTAAGTTATTCAGGAAATGTTTTTTGAGCAATTGTCATCAGCTATTTATATCAGGTAAACAGTTAATTAAATATATGACAAGATTAATTCAATTCTACTCCAAAACCAACTCAACGCTATGACAATGACGTTGACTTCCGACGTCATTTCCATATTAGACGTGTTGTGAATATTTTCCGTAATTTGCTATTTGGTTGTGATTATGTGATAAACTGACATCCTATTCAAAGTCAAATTTGCTTTCAAAACCTCTTTTCCAAGTGAAATTAACTTGACCTCAAATAAAATACACCTACCGAACTATTTTTCTTTTTCCTTCTCTTTTTAGTTAGTTTTATTTTCAATGGAGCAACAGACTTTTTTCTACCCTTCTTTCTGCCAGAATAAGTCTTCTCCTCTGGAGTATCATCCAAATCTTCTTCATCATAATCCTCATCTGAAACAACAAGTGAAAAAGAGTTCATAAATTTTGATAAAAATATGCAATAAAAACGGTGCCGTGTCCAAAAATTGAGTTATTTTCAATTTCAGATCCCAGAAAAATCTATGAATAGCACAACTCTAGTGTTATGATTTTTAATGCGATTTTAACTTTTTTTGTTTTCATTATCTTGAAATATGTAGTATAGCTTCTTTTCAGGCATCCTACCTAAGAAACACACATAAATCGGGAAAGTGGATTTTGCATTCATTTTTATAATGGTAGACATTGTAAGCACACATTTTATTGCCTTTAACACTCGATGCTATTTCCATATATAAGAGGATGAAGACTTTACCAAATAAAATTATATTTAAAAATATAATCCCTGTGGAATAACTTTTTGACTTTTTTTTACAAAGAACAATACTTTGGACTAATGTATCAACTGTTGCTGACAGGCTTGTTGCATTAATTGCAAAATTTACATCTGGGGCAAATTAATTTATTTATTCACCAGTGTTAACCATTAAAGGTCTATTTCCTACTGAGGCCACTTTTTACTGTTAGGACAGGTGTCTCAACATGTAGTCTTTGGGTCAACTTGCAAAACACATTCACAGCATATTGTTTGTTATTTTTAAACAAGTCATGGCTTCCATTTTAGCCAGTCAAGACTTGCCTCGAGATACCTGCAATGTTTCAAAACAACCTGTCAAAGCACAACAAAAATCTGAATCAAGTCTTCAGGCCTTTAACCCTTAATGGCCTGGACTGTTCTCCAGAATTCACACCAGACCAAGCCTGTCCAGTGGCTTAACAGTGATTTCTAGTCAAGTCTTGGCTGCCTTAACAGGCAGCAAAGACTTGATTAGAAACCACTGTGTATGTAATTTGTTCATTGTTAGCAGGACCTACTCATGATGCAGGGTTTCCGCTAGGGTGATCTGGGATCCCCTGAACAGCCCCATTCCGCTTCTTTAAATTCTCCTAACCACACATTCCATAGTTGATATAAATTGCTACAAGAAGTTTGAAATCGAGGAAACGTGAAATAAAACTCTCATGTTACCAATGCAATGCATTCGACGGTAATAATAACCGATTATACCAAACAGGGGGCAGGATACGCATTGTAAAATTATACACGAATGTCGGTCAGAGATCAATCAATGACACTCTCAGAGTCTGCAAAGACCGATGTCACAATTCAATTCTGATCACCTGTGGTAACACAGATAGGCATTAGTGTCAGATGCTAGGGCGTGCAGTGATGTTACATTCTTCAGGGTATATTTTTCGGACACCCCCCAAACACGCAATCATTGTTGAACTGGATCATCCATGCCACCATGGACCAGTAATGTCGGTAAGTACTGTAATCTGTATGAATGATTTTTCACCAGAATTTCTCATTGATCCTTATTCTTCTGCAATTATCGGCTTTCAGAATGTGAAAACCTTCATAAATATCGCTGTGAAAAACCTCAAACTATCCATCAGATGAAACAAAATGGAGGTTTTGGGACCCCAGAATTTAAAATTTTCATACAGCAGGCCCAGGCTGTGCGGCTGTCACAGTTGACCGATCACAGCCAAAATACGACATTCTCATCTAGACATTATACAGAGTCATCCTACCAAGTTACAATAAAATCCATTCATAAATACGACATGAAGACAATGATCAAGGTTTTCAGGCTTTGGGCCGAGGTAGTCATCATGGTTGACCGATCGCAACCAAAAGGGGATGTTCCCATCTAGACATTATACGGAGTCATCCTACCAAGTTATAATGAAATCCCTACATAAATACGATCTGATGATACGTGCTTAAGGTTTTCGTGTTTCAGGCTCCTGCAGACATCACGGTTGACCAATCGCAACCAAAAGGGGACGTTCTCATCTGGACATTATATGAACTCATCCTACCAAGTTGCAATGAAATCCCTTCATAAATATGACAACCTGTAGACTGCGCAAAAGGTTTTTGGCCTCTCGCAGCCATCACGGATAACCGATCACGACCAAAAGGGGAACATTCTCATCTAGACATACTACCAAGTTAAAATGAAATCCCATAATAAATATGACCTGTAGACTGTGCTAAAGGTATTCGTGTTTTGGGCTCTCTCAGCCATCACGGTTGACCAATTGCAACCAAAATGGGAAGTTCTCATCTAGACATCACCTCAAACCTGCACAAGAAATTTTGTGATGATCGGATAAGAACTGCGGGGTGTAGTCTGTGCCAAAGAAAATGTGAACAGACTCACAGACTCCTGCATGCGTTCTGGTAATAGCTTATCACGAATTTGTTAAGTTAAGCTAAAAATGAAAAATTTTCATAAAGGAAAATGTCTGTAAGTGTTGTCTGCAGGCCATGTTAGGTGGAAAAAACAAGGTTTAACAGTAATGATTTTTTTTTTAATAATTCATCATTACATGTTGACAGTCAGCTAACTCAAATATGCATAAAAATGATGTATTATGGGTAATGAACGGTTTAGTTGAGTTGCCTTAAGTTTTCAGAAAAAAAAAAATTGAATATCACAAAAGAAAATATGCTTTTAGTGGTGAAGCAGGGGTAAATATTAGTGGCAATAACATTCATAAAAACCTTTCAAAACAGGAGCCAGAGTCTTCTTTCTACCCTTCTTTCTTCCAGTGTAGGTCTTCTCTTCTGTTTCTGGGGTATCATACATCTCCTCGTCATCATCATCATCATCTAAATCATCTAAAAAATTCAACATTCAATGACATTCCTCTAAGTATTGGTGTCTCGAAGAGTCCAATTACCCAATTAAAATTTGTTTCCCACAACAAACAAGCACTGCTCTACTTTCTGGGGTTTCTACGAAGAAAGAGGTAGGTAGTTTTAGTATCGGAGACAGTATCTTACCACTGCAACACAGTGAAGTTCAAAAATAAAGGTTTAAATGTTTTAACCACAAAAGATCCAATTCCAACTTTGACAAACTTGGTGGCCTAAGAACACACAGGCACCACTATATGTAGTTATTTATTTATTGGGGTTTAACGACACTTTAACAGCCAGGGTCATATCGTGTCGGTGACAGTTTTTAACGTGCGGAGGAAGCTGGAGTACCCGGAGAGAACCATCGAGCAACGACGAGCAGCTGCCAGCTCCCCAACATCATAATTCCGCACTGCAGCACAGGCAGGGTTAGATTGGTTGAAGACATGCACCCCATCGACATGCAGCACACCTTAGAACATGCGTCATCGTGCCCCCATGTGGACAATCGGGGTGAAGTGCCTTGCAGAATGCGGGAGTGCGAATCAATCGCTCAGACGGTCATCCAACCAAGGACCGACCGGGCTCAATGTTGCTTAACTTCGGTGATCTGATGAGAACCGGTTAACGCAACACCCCCCCCCCCCCCCCCCCCCTCAACATAACAGCATTGTGTGTGCACAATGTCAGAGCAATCCATGCATTTATAAATGTAAACTGTAAGGCTGGCTAAAGGAAGAATGTTGATACACAAATGCATTAAGTTCAGAGGCCATTGTGAACGCAACTTTTTTCATAGAAATGAATCTACATGTGGAGGTTTTGCCTAATGAGCACGATAAGTTCAAAAACAATCCTATGATAAATGTGCCCTGTAGGTCATGTAAAAAAAAATGTAAATGCACAAATGCAATAGATTCAAATATTGTTGCCAACAGCCACAGTTTTTGATAGAAATGAAAAGAAAATCGATAGCTCCTATCTGTCATCCTGAACAAGCATATGAAGTTTCAAAACAACCCAATAATGAATGTGCCCTCTGAGGCATGCAAAAGGAAGATGTTAATGCACAGATGCACGAAGTTTGACGGTCATTGTTGGTGGCAATGGTCTTTTTTTCTTTTTTATGGAAATTCATAAAAAAAAATATACCCTGTAGAGAGTGCAAAAGGGATAAGTTACTACAAAAAAGCTCTAAGTCCAAAGGCTGGTATTAACAACAATACTTTTTTATGGAAATGGTAAGAAATCAACAGCTAGAGGCCACCTCGAACATGCATAATAAGTTTCAAAGCGATCCTATCATAAATGTGCCCTGTATATTGATGCCTGACTTAAACTAAGTTCAAAGGACATTGCCACCTAATTTTGACGGAAATGGATGAAAATTGACAGTTCTCATCTAGAGGTCACCCTGAACAAGCATACCAAGTCTCAAAGCAATCCGATCATAAATGTGCCCTGTAGGGTGTGCCAAAGGTAAATATTGATGCCTAACTTAACTAAGTTCAAAGGTCATTGCCAGCAGAATCTTTTTTTTACAGAAATGGAAGAAAATCGATGGCTCCCATCTAGAGGTCGCCCCTAACAAGCATATCAGGTTTCAAAGCAATCCAATCATAAATGTTCCCTGTTGGGTGTGCTAAAGGGAAATATTGAGACCTGACAATACTAAGTTCAAAGGCAGTTGCCAGCAGCAACATTTTTTGATGGAAATGGAAGAAAATCGATAGCTCCCATCTAGAGGTCAGCCCAAACAAGCATACCAAGTTTCAAGGCAATCCCGATTATAAATGTGCCCTGCAGGGTGCACCAAAGGGAAATATTGATGCATAACTGCGCTAAGTTCATCGAAGATCGTTGCCAGTGGCAACATTTGTTTTGACAGAAATGGAAGATAATCAATAGCTCCCATTTAGAGGTAAACACCCCAAACAAACATACCAAGTTTCATACCAAGTTTCAAACCAATTTGACCATAAATGTGCCTTGTAGGCCGTGCCAAAGGAATATACTGAGGTCTGACTAAACTAAGTTCAACGGCCGTTGCAAGCGAGAACAATTTTTGACGGAAATGGAAGAAAATCGATATCCCCTCCACCTAGAGGTCACTCCAAACAAGCATACCAAGTTTCAAAGTGTTTTGATCATATATGTGAACTGTGCGGTGTGGCAAAGGAAATTGTGGACATACATACGTATGCCGACGGACGAGAAGTGATGGCACTAGCTGCAGGCTCGGGCAGCCGTCATGGCTGTATGATCATGACCAAAAGGGGACATTCTCATCTACACATTCTCTGGAGTCATCCTACCAAGTAACAATGAAATCCCTTCATAAATATGACCAGTAGACTGTGCTAAAGATTTTCGGGCTTTGGGCCCCTGTAGCTGTCACAGTTGACCGATCGTGACCAAAAGGGGACGTTCTCGTCTAGACATTATATGGAGTCATCCTACCAAGTTATAATGTAATCACTCTGTATTAAATATGACCTGTAGACTATGCTCAAAGTGTTTGGGTTTTAGGCTTCGGCAGCCGTCATCGTTGACAGATCATGACCAATAGGGGACGTTCTCATTTAGATATTATACAGAGTCATCCTACCAAGTTACCATGAAATCCCTTCATAAATACAACCTGTAGACTGTGCTAAAGGTCTTCAGGTTTTGGGCTTGGGCAGCCATCACAGTTGACCCATCGCGACCAAAAGGGGACGTCATGGCTGAATGACATGACATGGCCTCAAACCTGCACATGAAATTTCATGACAATCGAAAAAGAACTACGGGATGTAGACTGTGCTAAAGGAAAATGTGAATAGACTAACAGAGTTCCGCACGCATGATGTCAATAGCTCATCTTGACTTTGTGAAGTTAAGCTAAAAATGAAGCTTGAAGTGTTTACCTCTAAAAGCCTTTGCAGGAAGATCCTCCTTGTAAGGATTGTCATTCATGAAGTCTCTCCATTTTGCACCAACGAGAGCAACAATTTTTGACATTGGAAATTTAGGATTCTGCTCTTGCACCATCGGCCTTACATGCTGACTGTAAGCTCTATAGGATTGCATTGTCTTGAAATCCTCATCAGTGTAGTCAATTACGACATCTGCCAATCCAAACTCATTGCAAATATCTTGAGCTGTTTTCTAAACAATGAAAAGAAAAGAAGGTTAGTTGTAAGGCTATTAAACCTTTGAACCTGAGCGGACGCTTTTCCAGCCAGGAACATGATATGTCATTACATCATTGAAAAGGATGGCTGTTCAGTAAATGTGTGGGGTGGACCAATCAATATTTTCAACATGCAGCCCTGAGTCTGCACATTGTAAATATTGATTGGTCTACCCCAAATAATGAATATGAACTCTTCTAATTGCTGCCATTGAACTGGCATTGAAGATACCACGAGAGTTCAAAGGGTTAAGAAGAAATTCTTGTTTCTCAGCATGGTCAAAATAAGGAGATTCGTATTGCGACATTCAATGTGTTTTCAGAGTTTTGCAATGCACTCACTATGTGTTCCTAGCAAAATGCAGTTCAATAGTTTCTTGATCCATGAGGTGTAACCATGTTACTTGAGTCTCAAAGAGAAAATTTATGTTTACTTTCGCTCGAATCATAATACGTCATTTTCCTCTTGTAGCATGCCTTGTAAAAATACTTCTGATTGGACAATTAATGATTACAGTGAGTAAGTAGTCACTGAAACGTGACCTCTTTGGAATAACATTTCGTTTGTGAATGATACCTTCAAGATGGAAGGGCAATAGGCCATCATCCAAAATATATGCATGCATTGTCTGGTGCGACAAAAACAACCAACAAGATACCCACACGTCTTGCCAGAACGGCTGTTCTTTTACTCAACTGGTGTTTTAAAGCCGTTTTCTTCTCATTGTAAGAAATCAATCCTGCATTCACAAACCAGTTAATGCAGAGACTGAAAACAAATCTCCTCCTAACTGCAGACATAATGGAGAGCTCCCATATGAGGTGTTGGTGCACACTGGTATGTCTTTAACTAGGCTGGTAAACAATGGACAAAATTTATCTGGGTATAGGATTTTGCAATGCACTTTTCGCATTAACCCTTTACCCAACGCAAACGATATAAAAATTTAATATTTGAAATATCATTTTTTAATAATTTTTCAAAAAATTTCAACAAAACCATATCATGTGACCCCTCATTGGAATGAGCTCATTCCAAAGAGGGGTCACATGATATGGTTTTGTTGAAATTTTTTTAACTATATTTTTTCAGCTGCGGAATTTGCATATTACGCGGCGGATGTGGCAGATTCGTTGGGTAAAGGGTGAAACACAACCAACAATTAAAATAGAAAAACAAAATATGTGATATAAAAATATATGAATAAAGATAATGCAGGGGATTTTTTTGTTTTTAAAAACTTGATTAGCTGTTTCCATCTTTGTTTCAAAAAGTGATGATAAGTAGTGAATATAAAGCCAATATGAAAGAAAAATGGTTAGCATTTGGACATTTTTGTATAGCATTTTGCGATGCGAATCTAGTCACCAAATATCCTGTAATGAAAACTATGACAAAAAGACCTGGGAGGGAGAGATGGGTTTTTGTGGAATATTGTGCCACAATGGATTTATTTGTGACGTGCGCTAAATTCGGACATCTGTCCAACAACCTGATACACTAAGAAATGATACTTTCAACAGGTTGCTATTACATAACATGGCACCACGAACACTTCCAAAATTTACCGATAACATATTTCAATTTATGAAGCTTCTATTTTTGTCAATCTCTTTGCCTCACATGCCTTCGTGGATTAGACGGAAATGTACGGGTGTAAAATCGGCCAGAGGTGAATGCCTATACAGAGCATTCCATATTGGTAGTACAAAACAACTACAAGTTTATTTTTTGTCCCAAAGTGCTGACCTTTAAAAATACCAATTACCCTAAAAGCCACCAAGAGCATGAACAACAATACAGTGGAACCCTGTTAATTGAATAGTCACTTTGCCACTGAAAATTATTTAACAGGAGTATTCAATTAACAGGGATTGTGTCACTTTCCTGTATTCTGGAGATAAAGTTACCATTTATTCTATTATATACAGATTAAATGCCTGTATAGAAAGTACTGAGACCAAATAGGTCTATAAACAAAGGAAACTTGAGGGAGTCAGGGTAATTTCTTGGCAGGTTGCAAGATTTTTTATTCAATTAACAGGAGTTAACTCTATAACCTATATTCAATTAACAGGTCAAATTTGTACTGGAGGTATGGTAAATGGTTTTACTTTGTGAAATTATATTCAATTGGCAGGGTTATTCAGTTAAGAGATATCCAATTAAGTGGGCTCCACTGTACTATGTATTTCATGTATTTCATGTATTTATGCTCACTGGTGAAGCCTCATAATCAATAACTAATGGGATAGAGGTGCAGCCATGTTACTGGTGAGTAACTAACACAAATCCAGAATTTTGTGGAACACACTGTCTCTTGATAATACCATATTGTTATAAAGTTTTGTAAAAAAAATATTTAGTGGTTAAGAAGTTATGGCCCAGACAAACAAAATGTTGAAAGACAACAGACAGGCTATGGACAAATCATAACCAGAAAAGCTCCGCTGAAACTTGTCGAGCAGAGCCAAAGAGTTATTCAGTTAAGCAATTGATAACCAATGAAACAACAGGCCCCATGAGGCCCGAGGACATCACCTGACCAAAGTTGTTTAAAGAAGCATTTAATTATCATCTATGGCTGGCCAACACAGCAGAGGAATGAAGTTAATTATTTATAACTGCTGTCCATGCCAGATGATTATTTTCTAGTATTGGGATGCTACCACAAAAATAATGCCCAGATTTTCAGTAATGGGAAAACTGGGGTGTCCAAATATCAACCAAGGGAGTTGACTTGAACAGACTTGAAGGATGTTGTGTACCAAATATCAAAAGATTCTGACTGGTAGTTCTGGAGAAAAAGATTTTGAGAATATTACAAATTTTGCACCATGTTAAAATTTGCCAACCCCCTCCCTTACCCTCGCCCCCACAGGGAACACAAATATCAATCCTGGGACTTTATTTGAACAAATTGAATAAGAACCCTCAAAGGATGCTGTAAACCAATATCGAAAGATCCTGATTGTATATCAAAAAGCAGATTTTTCAAGCTGATTCCTCATACTGGACGAGGTTAAATTTAGGTTCCAATACAAATATTAACCCTGGGACTTGATTTGAACAAACTTAGATCTGACCTCCATAAGAAAGCTGTATACCAAATATAAAAGATATTCTGACTGGCGGATCTGAAGAAGATTTTTAAATATTATTCCTCATATTGCACAAAGTCAAAATTTGGGCTCCCTAATATAACCCAGGCACTCAATTTGAACAAACTTGAATCTGCCCCCCCCCCCCTCCCCAAGATGTTGTATACCAAATTTGAAAGCATTCTGACAGGTGGATCTTAAGATTTTTAACCTTTTACCTAACGTAACGGTCAAAAACCGGCCAGCACTATTCTCAAAAATCGCCAATTAATTTTCATTATTTTTTTCATTTTTTGTCTCAAAAACATAGGTTATGACCCCCTCGTTGGAACGAGTTCATCGAGCTCGTTCCAACGAGGGGTCATAACCTATGTTTTTGAGACAAAAAATGGAAAAAAAATTAGTTTATTCAAGAATTATTTTTGCAAGTGTCGTCTGCTTTTCAGGTTAGTTAAAGGGTTAAAGAAATTTCCCCATATTGCATAGGGAGCCCAAATATTAATACAGGGACCCCGATTTGAACAAACTAGAATCTGACCCACCAAGAGATGTTGTATACCAAATATGAAAGGATTCTAACTGATGAATCTGATGAGGATTTTTACAGAAATTCCCTTATATTGCAGTCAAAATTTGGGCTCCAATAGGAAGCCCAAATATTAACCCAGGCACTCGATTTGATCAAACCTGAATCTGACCACCCTAGAGATGTTGTATAAAAAAATATGAACACATTCTGACTGTTGGATCTGAAGAAGATTATTAATGAAATTTCCTCATGTTGCACTAAGTTAAAATCTGGGCTACCATGGGGAACCCAACTATTAACCCTAGTGATGAACAGATTATCAAAACTTGCTATGAACTGATTACCAATTATATCTCTGCCGATTATCATGGTTGAAATAGGACCCAGAAGAAAATCTGCTAGTGCCCGTTATACTGCAAAATTTTGTTGATAAATCACCCATTACGAAAGCTTAATACCACATAAGTTCTCAGAGTATGCATGTATAGTGCTGAGCAATATTAACCAAAATAATATTTGCATTTTTGGGAGCTCGGGTGGGGAGAGATCGTTATAAACGATACAATCACACAATGTTCTCTTGTGATGATTGCGTGTTATTCTGGTAAATAGTTTTGTGTAAGAATACAATACACTTGGCTGTATTAACCAGGAAGATACTGAGCGCACATACTTTGTGTCTTAACTGGTTGAGTGCTGGAAGCCCTATTTTGAACTTTACTAAAAGTGACAGGCAATAACTGTCTGTAGCTACATTCTGCCCGAGGAAGCCTTTATTGTCCCTGATATGAATCAGATTTTTTATACAATACCTTGTTCTCTGACATTTAATTGGATAGTGCCAATAAGGCACTATCCAATTAAATGTAATAGAGCAGTATATGATAAGCTTTGATTTGTTGTCAGAAAAAACACAGCACTTTACCAGTTAATAGAATAATAACTTTGATGTCAATGTGTGTTATGAAGTTGTATGGTGCATTTTTTACAGATACCCACACGACGTCAGAATATACCGTTAAAACTAGAAGTCCTGTCCCGTATTCTGCACTAATTTGAAATAATAGCGCGTTAGGTTAGCGCAGCAAATCATCAGAGAATCACATCTGATGCACGGTAGTGTATCGCGATTTCTGCAGAATTGTAACGCGCGACGGCTGATTGATATTCAGTACCTGAAACAGGCAATCAACAGTAATTATGTCGCACGTCCAACTGACATGAGGTGCAATTAAATATTAGAATGTAGACACTCAGAGGACGAAATGATGTTCATTCATCTGCTCTCCCCCCCCCCCCCCCCCCCCCCCCCCCCCCACACTTCTCCTTATCAATTCATTTCGCGACAATACAAGAAGTATTTAAAAACGCGTATTGCGTGATTTTTGTTTTCGAAGATTGATGAGAAAATCATGCAGGTTGATTCAAGACTGCTAAACCTTGAGAAGGTAGAAGTAATGACGTTTTTATTTCGAGAATTTTTTGCCTAGTATGTATGAATCGCAGGCGTTCTTATGGAGGAACTATGAGAAAACAAGCGTGGTTGGAAACAAAGAACGCTCTCCACAGCCTACCGAACTGACAGTGTATCGAAAGTGTTGTGAGCGAATTAAGAAATCGGAATGCTCAGATATCTATAAAGAAAGTTTCAATTTCAAGAGATAGTTGGTGTTCTGTAAAAAAAAATATGCATTTGTGTGAAAGCTCAAAAAGAAATTAATTATTCGTCGAGAACTTTGAAAATCAACAAAAAGAAAAAAGATGCCCCCCCCCCCCCCCCCCCCCCACACACACACACTCCCTTTCCGGGGCAGAACCCTCAAGTCCTCATGTACCCTTATCCCCACACAGAGGGAAGCATGAGCAGCAAACAGCCAATTCCTCACACACCACAATTCCTCATCCCCACGCTAGCTTCGTTTTTTTTAAGTAAACGGAAATTTAAAAAAATAGTATTCTCAAATTTTGCTGGTGGCCAATGCGACGTGCACCTTCGATCATTGAAGGTAAAACAAGGTTAACATTATGAATTAGATTAAAAACGTCGATGCGTAATTATTTTGTGTGAGTTCGTGTGATGGGGGGGGGGATTTTATATCTGGAAAAATCCCCCCCCCCCCCCCCCCCCACCCCGCCAACACAAGTTTCCACCACTGCATGGTTCGAATCGATGGGCATGCTGTGTTAACAATTTATGATTGATAAGGGCAGGCCTACCCTTCACAACACTTTTTCTGGGACCTACATTCCTACTCTTCCATATGTGGTCAGTTAAATTTGGCCTTTTAAAATCCACAGTACGGCATTTTTAAATTTCTCTCAAATACTGGCAACCGCAATAGAATATTAAACCCTTGGGCTTGACATGCATATATTTTATTTTTATTTTAGAAAGATATCCATGAAACCTTTCAAACAATCGTTGTCAATATTTAATGAAGTGTTGAAAAAGAAGGGGCAACTGAAAAATGTCCACATACTCATGCTAGAAATCAATTAAAATCAGTTTATCATTTTCTGTCCGCAGGCGGCTTTTTTGGGGTGAATTGATATTCTGACGCATTTCACTTGATAGGTTAATATGTCATGAGAGAGCATTTCCAAATGACTGAGAACAATCAAAAGCCTGTAACAACTATTTATTCGTGAAAAATATCTGAAAGAATGTTTTAGAAAGCTCAATGAGTATGAACATTGTGGACAATTTTCTCATCCACATATTGACACGTGGTTTGAGATGTTGAAACTTCCTCTCTCAGTTTCGTACCACAGGTGACTCGACCCATCGTTCTTGTGAATTTCTCGTACACCGTTAACGAATGTACTTCTGATTGTGGATATTCTGTAACGTGTCTGAAACCCATCTACGGTACATGGTATATGCTTTTGTACAGAAACACCAACAAAGTGGAATTTCCACGCATTCTGGATTGTGTTATGTGAAAGAAACATTCTCAACTGCAAGTGAGCTTCGAACCAATATAAAAAGCCCAATCAACAGAACCATACTGTGAGTTTCTTGTGTTTGCTTTGTCACAGAAACTGAGTATATCATTTGGGTGGATATTCCACCCCTGGAGTGATTTGCAGACACCCCAATTATAAGGAGTTCTTTGAAGAATAACTCGGATCATCTGGCGAGTAGATGAGCACAAGTGCCAAGTGGTGTTTCCTCGAGTTGAAATTTGCAGGACTTCAGTCCGATATTCCAAACAGTGGGTGGGGGAGGGGAATTGTATAGACCCATCCCACACAAGACCCTATCATATCTCTAATATGGGTGTACAGTTCGTTTACAATGAACTGCCATTGAACCATGTGCACGGTGAAGTTTTTACTCTGCACACTTGAAAGTTGTTAGTTTTAATTTTCATAAACTGTCACCAGTTCTTTTGATTATTCAACTTTCTTGCTCCACATTTTTGGAACAAATATGATTATTATTTATTGGTGCTGAAAGCTACATCAGAGGATTGCACTATATTGTGGCCTGAATGGGGAGGATTTTCTGCGGCAGTTTTTCAGGTAGCAATCAGTAATGTTGGCAATTACCATCTGTGTATTTTTTGAACAACAGAAGGTGTGAATATAACCTTTGAAAACACTCCTGTCAATATACTAAGCTCCCGTTTTATGACTTCAATTTGGAAATGGGTTGCTTAATAACAATTAGGTGTCAAATTTATATTTATATTCTTTTATCATCAGTGATTAAAGAATAATGATGAAGAATGATTGAAAAGAACTGATCAGAAGAAAAATCCATTTGGGATAAAAAATTGAAATAAAAAAAAGCTCATTTTTTCCGGCTGCTTTATTTGTTTAAAGGGATTGAAATTCATGTCCCAAATGCTGAAATTCATGTCCCAAATGCTGAAATTTCTAGAAATTAAATATCAACAGGTTCACCCTGTGTTCTTATATTTAAAAAAAAATCCCTGACTTTTACAAATTTATTTTGAAAACGTAATTTTTGCAAATTTCAGCGAATTTTGTTGCTTAGCGTTCTCATCTACGGAAGCCTATTAGCTTCACGTCGTTTTTATTTATTAAATTGTAGCCACAATTTAATAAATTGTACCTACAATTTAGCTAAATTGTCTCATCCCTATTGTTTACTGATAATTTTATAAGATGCACTTCGCTTACGGTGAGAAGGGCAAGACGGTTCGGAAAAGTTGAAGATCGGGGGGGGGGGGGGGGAGGGGGATGAGGGGGGAGTAAGTCGTGTAGGCTTATGACCTATTTTTAACCAGTCTGCACAGGAAGGGGAAGGGCGTTTTTCAATCAACATATCAACATTGAAAAATTATTGTTTATTTAGTCCTTAGACTAATATGAACAAGCACGCCGTTTGCCAAAACAAGAAAAACTACTGCCTCAAAAACCCAGCTTGTGACCACCCAGTCATTATTTCAAAATCTTGTTGGGGGGGGGGGGGGGGGGGGGGGAGGTGTCGGTCTAAATATTCTGGGGACAGTTTGACTCTGGGACGGGCGGGGTGAAATCGTTCGCCAGCCTTACAGCCTTGCCACTGAAAATGGGTTTGGGTCAGATAGTGGAGACGGGGTTCGGATCAAAACGGTGCGGATCGATTCGGCTAGGGGAGGCTCTGGGAGATTCCCATCGTACTGAATAGCGAATCGCGGCCTCACTGTGTTTGTTATTATTTGGTGTAGCAAGTGATATGAACAAGGCCTTATATAGGAATGAGAAAGTTTTAAATGATATTGAAAATTTGTTGCGAATTACTTGTTGAAATTCAGTTGGAGACTGAGCGGTATTATCGGTATTTGGATTTTTTATGGTGATTTTATGAACAAATTTATCCACGTTTTCCGAGTCGAACAAAGTCACGGATATTAATTAATTGATAAAATGTTGTTGTCAAAACATTTTTATTAGGTTATTTTAAAACGATCATGTGCTGGGCTGTTCGTACATACACATCTCACACAAGTCTCGTCCCCGTGTTCATCAATAGCACAGAATAAAATCATTTAAAAGACGATTATATCCGATTTGGCAATGACTTTGATTTCACTGTCCGGGCTTCTTGTGAAAATTAAAACGGGTCATTTCGACATTTTTTTCTGCCTTTTTTCATTTATTGTCACGACTAATTTACCAGGCGAACCTGATTCGAAATAATATCAACTGATGTCCGAGTCCACTTACCACACATTTCTTTTCCTAATGATATGTGTCGGAGATCGATGTTAATGACCTCGGGAATAGCGCACTACGTTCTGCATTACATAGCGCAGAAGTTATCGCATGTTTAACGAGGTTTACTTGACTGTTCTGCACTAGATAGCGCATTAGCTAACGAGCGTTTTCTGCACTAGACGTGACAGGACTTCTAGTTTTAACTGTATCAACATTGGAGAGAAACATCACAGGAGGTACCTGAATTAAACTTAGATGTGAGTCTTCCATGGAAGACGGGTGTCGCCTGGCGTTTCAGACAGAATTCTAAGTGGAAAAGGGGCATAACTCTGGAAAAAATACAGCGGATGTGACGCAGACGATGTGGATAAGAGAAAGTGTGACGCGGACGGCGCGGACAACGACGCGGACGACGCAAGACGACAAAAGTAATCCCTATATGTTGCTCCCCACTTCGTGGGGCGGTGACACAAAAATGAACTTGACAAACTGAAAACGTGTTTGTGACAGTCATTCGACTTACATGTGTAACAATCATCTACCATCGAAAAAAGAGTGTTTTTTTTAGTTCTTCTCCAATTTTAATTTCTTATTGTATTTTGATCAGCGACTTCGATCAGCTGGGAATAGTGGCAATCTCGTACCGATTGCGGATTGGTAAATTCCATAATATCTCGGCTCTACAAAACCCTAAATATTCTGATATGCACTACATGTTTTTAATGGGGGAAACTTTATTGAAATCGCCAGGCATCAAAGGGATTTTAACAATGAGTTTTAAATATAGAAAAACCAGAAACTGACGGTTTTTAACTGCCGGTAGCCATAATCGGCAGATGCCTCATAACCGGCCAGTTCCGATTATCGGTTCATCACGAATTATTCCAGGGACTTGATTTGAACAAACTTCAATCTCAACCTTCCACCCCCTACAGATGTTGCATACCAATTATGAAAGGATTCTGACTGGTGAATCTGAAGATTTTTAACGAGATTCCATCATATTGCACTAAATTAAAATTTGGGTCCCCAAAGGGAGCCCAAACATTAACCCAGGCACTCGATTTGAACAAATTTGAATCTGAACCCACTAGAGATGTTGAATACCAAATATGAAAAGATGACTGCTGGATCTGAAGAATATTTTTAAAGAAATTTTCTCATAATGCACTAAGTTAAACTCTGGCCTCCAACAGAGCCCAAATATTGACCTAGGGACTTGATTTGAACAAACTTGAATCGCACCTCCCCCACCCCCTTCCCCTCCAGAGTTGTTGAATATCAAATATGAAAGGATTCTGACTGGTGGATCTGAAGAAAAGATTCTCCCCCATATTGCACGAAGTTAAAATTTGGGCTCCCATAGGAAGCCCAAATATCTGATAATTTGGGCCCCCATAGAAAGCCGAAATATCAACCCAGGGACCTGGTTTAAACAAATTTGAATCTGACGTGCTCCACCCCCCAGAGATGGTGTATACAAAATATTAAAGCATCCTGATTGGTGAATCTTAAGATTTTTAAAGATTAACCCCCATATTGCACTAAGCCCAAATATTAACAGAGGGACTTGATTTGAACAATCTTGAATCTGACCCTCATAACAATGATATACACCAAACATTAAAATATTCTGTTTGGGGGTTCTGAAGAAGATTTTTGAAAGAATATTCCCCATATTGCCCCAAGTTAAAAATTTGGGCTCCTGTATTGAGCCCAAATATGAACCAAAGGGGTTTCATTTTAATTCCCCCCCCCCCCCCCCCCCCCCCACCACCTCTGGATGCTGTATACCAAAGATTCTGATCTGTGGTTCTGGAGAAATTTTTTGCAAATATGCTAACATAGCATTTTTTTCGATTCCGCCCAGAACACCCTGACACAACCAATAGCTATATTTTTTTACAGTTCAATCCTACTGGTCCTAAGGATGCTTCATACCATATAACAGTTCTCTGTTCCGTGTGGTTTGGGCAATATGGGGCATTTGAAAATATTCCTATATTTATCTCCTGGGGTTCCCACAGGGACACAGGAATTTTTTTTTTTTTTGCATGATTCAAATACTTAGGACTCAATAGCACATACCAAATTTGGTTCAAATCAGCCCCTCGGTTCAGAAAAAGGAAATTTTGGGCAGAGCCAAAAATCTTGCCCCTCCCATTACAAAGGCAAATATTGCGCCACGAACTTCGCTTGAACAAATTTGATTCTACACCTCAAAAGGAAGCTACATTCCAAATATCAGGTCATTGTCACCGGTTCATGAGAAGATTTTTTAAACATTTTTCCCTATGGGGCTGGGCAAGTTTATTAGAAAATGAAAGTGTCAATGACATTGTAGCTTAACTTGTCTGTGTTGTGTTTGAGGAAAAGGATAATGTTCAATGTTTATGAAAGGATTATGAAATAAGATAAGAATTGTGATAATTGGGAGTATGTTAATTTCTGTTCCCTGTATGCGATGTTTTTAATAAAAATAATATGAGGTGTAGACTGTACTAAAGAACTGAGGGGTGGGTTAATGCGACCCTCACAGTTAATGTATGTGGCCCAAACAGATGACGTATGTCAACGGAAGTTACCAAGTTACAGCGAAATTATTCCAAAACGAGTCATCCTATCAAGTTACAATGAAATCCCTTCATAAATATGGCCTGTGGACAGTGCTAAAGGTTTTCGGGTTTCAGGCCCGTGTAGCCATCATGGTGGAACGATCGCAACCAAAATGGGATGTTCTCATCTGGGCATTATCTGGAATAATCCTACAAAGTTACAATGAAATCCCTTCATAAATATGACCTGTAGACTGTGCTCACGGTTTTCAGGCTTCGGGTCCCTGTAGCCGTTACAGTTGACCAATCATGACCAAAAGGGGACGTTCTCATCTAGACATTCTATGAAGTCAACTCACCAAATTACAATGAAATCCCTCCATAAATATGACCTGTAGACTGTGCTAAAGGTTTTCGGGTTTTGGGCCTAACCTAACAAGTTACAATGAAATCCTTCCATAAATACAACCTATAGACTGTGCTAAATTTTTTGGGCTCGGGCCGCCCTCAAGGCTGAATGATGGCGACCAAAAGGGGACGTTCTCAGCAAGACATTATTTGGAGTCATCCTACCAAATTACAATGAAATCCCTCCATAAATATGACCTGTAGACTGTGCTAAAGGTTTTCGGGTTTTGGGCTCGGGCAGTCATCACAGTTGACAGATCGCGACCAAATGGGGAAATTCTCATCTAGACATCATACGGAGTCATCCTACCAAGTTACAATGAAATCCCTCCTATTAAATGACCTGCAGACTGTGCTAAAAGTTTTTGGGTTTCGGGCTTGGGCAGCCATCACGTTTGACAGATCATGACCAAAAGGGTACGTTCTCATCTAGACATTATTTGGAGTCATCCTACCAAGTTACAATGAAATCCCTTCATAAATAAGACCTGTAGACTGTGCTAATGGCTTTGGGGTTTTGGGCTCGGGCAGCCATACCAGTTGACCAATCACGACCAAAAGGGGATGTTCTCATCTAGACATGACCCCAAACCTGCATATGAAATTTTGTGACGATCAGATAAGAACTACGGGGTGTAGCCTGTACTAAAGGAAAATGTGAACTGACTCACAGACTTCCGCACACTTAGATGGCAATAGCTTTTCTTGACTTTGTCAAGTTAAGCTAAAAAAACAACCAAAATGCAAAGTCAAAACAAGCAATCACCTCAATTTAACTAAAATTGGTTCAGCAGTTTAGGAGAGGCAGGTGCAAACACCATGTACACAAACGACAGAGGGTGAGTGATCACGAAAGCTCATCCTGACTTTCAGTCAGGTGAGCTAAAAGGGCAGAATGTACACTTGCCTGTGGTTTTTCTTGTTTTTCAACTTTTGGTCTTCTTTTTCTTTCTTTTGGAGATTGTTCTGCTTGTTCATTCTCATCCTCCAGTGTAGGATCAACTAAAGATGTGTAATCACTTTCCTAAAGATAGATCCATAAAAAATTTCATGCATTTTCAATGCACAACATGTGAAGAACTACATTATTTTGGTATTCAAGAATTTGTGTGGCGTTATTTGTTTACAGAGGATCTGGGCTTTTATTTTATTTTGGGCACACATTTTTCGTGGCTTAACCCTTTACCTAACAAGAGGGTCAACACAAAGTGCATGCCAATGCCTCGACCTGCTAAAAATTTTCTAAGATGAAAGAGTGAAAAAGGCCCATAACTCTTGAAAAAAATGTGTGGAAGAAACTCACGCTACACAGATATTGTTCCCCCATGATGCTCTATCACAACACCAAATATCATTCAAATCGGAGTAGCAGTGGCTCAGTTACAAAAGAAAATGTTGGTACGGATGGCCGAACAGACGGAGGTCTCCACCAGATACCCCTCCGACTTTTCAAGTCAAGTGCATAACAAATCGACAGCATCTGCTCACATAATATATAAATTCAGCAGTTGAAATAAAAATTAGTTTTCCAAAAATTTCAACAAAACCATATCATGTGATTCCTCATTGGAAGCCCATCGGGTTTGTTCCAGTGAGATGTCACAGGATATGGTTTTGTTAAATTTTTGGGACAAATTTGAAAGAAAAAAAATTTAATATAATAAATTTTGATATCATCTGCTGTGGTTAAAGGTTTCACACCTGCCAAAATTATAGAAAATTACATTTTCAAGGGATAGTGTTGATTTTTAAAGTACTGGGTTTTTTTTATTTACAGTTTTCACAGTAAATTACAGTAACACATATATATGGACAAAAAAACAAATTGTGAAGAATAAGTACAATGTTCCGATCTAAATTCACCATAGATCTGTGTGGTTATAGAAGACATTTAGATTAAACTAATTATTTTAGATATTGTTTCCCACCTCAATTTGATTTTGTTTGCCTTGCTGAACGAGTATAAAGAGAATGAGTATATATCAATAGCTCTGTAGCTTGGATATCTGAGGTTCCATTTGCATTGCTAATATTACTTTAAGACTTACCTGACATATGAATTACAACAATACTGACCTTCTCTATGAGTTGGACTTGGAGTAAAACCGTTTTTGAATATGAACAATCATAAGAGATTATTTGATTCTTTTGAGTTAAAACATAAGCTACAGAAACCAGTTTCTGAAAGGCCACTGCAAAATAGTTTAGAATTGGTGTATAGGATACAGTGATTTATTTTGAACTGTAGTGTCTGTAAATATGTGTCACTGGTAGAAGTGAATGTTGTCTTGTATGCATATTGCCATTCGTCTGTGCGTATATCATATCTAAGCTCATCGTTCCATTTTGCTTCTGGTTGATATTTATATGTGTTTAAGGTCACATACTTTTGCACAATGGCTAATCGTGACCGTGGCAGTTTTATGGGTGGAGGAAGCTTGAGTACCCAGAGAGAACAACCAAGCATCGACGAGCAACTGTGAGCTCCTCAATATTCTAACTCTGTTCAAGCTCCACTCAAGCAGGGTGACAGCAGTTGAAGACATGTGCACCATCGACGTGCAGTATGCCTTAGTACACGACGTCATCATGCCCCCATTTAGGCAACTGGGATAAAGATCCTTGCCCAAGGACACAACGTGAGTCGACCCGGACGGGGATCGAACTCGGGACCTCTAGCATAGAAGTCCCATAGTCTACCACTGAGTCACCGCTACTGGTTGATAAATTTGAAATACTGTAAACTGAGACAAATCAAGGACAGTACTTTAGTACTTTTCTATTTTGAGAACAGGTTTACTGCCTTGAATCTGGGGACCATCTGAAGGCCTTTTGAGGCTTAGAATATCTTGCAGCATATGTGGACATATCATCACTGCAACACAAGTAAAAAGCTTAGGCAATTATTATAATTATGCTGCCATTGTGATAGGACCTCCACCCTGAGCTTTGATTATCAAGTCCTACCACAGCAAAAAAACACTACATGGAATGATAAAAAAAATTATGGAATCCCCAACCCACCCCCCCCCCCCCCCTCCCCACATCATTTTCTTCAACATTACAAACCTCTCCACCACTAGCAACTGGCTGTTCAACTTTCTTTTTTCTCCTTTTTGTTCTCTTCTTCTTTTCAACACCATCCTTATCTTTGTTCTTCCTCTTCCTCCCCTTTTTAACGGCTGCAACTGGCTGTTCTATCTCTGGTTCTATTTCTCCACCTGACTCTTCTTCATCTGAGAAAATATTCATATATATATATATATATATATACAAAGCTCAAACAGCACAGGAAAAAAAAACAGTTTTCACCTAGCTTTTGGTCTGATGAAGATCTTCTTCAGGGTACAGACACAAGAAAAAATATACACAGACGAAAGAAATGAAAAGTGGTGATAAAAGCTCTTGTAAGCCAAGTTCTGACCAAATGGATATGTAGTACAAGCCGAAATGAAAAAAACAAAATTAGAAAGCAAAAGGTAAAAAATATTGTTAGCCAAACTTTGAAAAGTATTCTAGTAACTCCGAACTCCCAATAATATACCTGATTTCAACATACCCTTCAAAAATTAAAAGGAACTAGAATTTTTAAATTGCAGAGCAATATCAAGATACTTCAATGTTTTACATGAAAGTTAAAACTGGATGATTTTGAAATTGCAGGGCAATATCTAGAGGCCAACCAACGAATTGCGCCCAACAATGGCTTGCCCCAACATCAAGAGAAAAGTGTCAGTTGTCTTTTAACCCTCTGCACGCTGATGTCAAAATACCGAAATTTCAAGCAGCAATTTTTCTCATAATGCATCTAGGAATTGAACCAATTCAGTCCTGTTTGACAAAGCTCATTAAGCTCTGTCAAATAAGACTGACTTGTTCAATTCCTTGTTGCATTGTGGGAAAAATTTGCAGCTTGAAACTGATATTTCAACATCAGTGCACAGAAGGTTAAAGCACCAAGTCGCCTGTAAGGAGCTAACTGAATTAGCTCCTTACAGGTGACTTGATGCATTAACCTTCTGCACACAGATGTTGAAATTTATTTATTTGGTCTTTTTTCTAGCTGTGCGAAATGGCACAGGGATATGCTCTGACTGCCCCCTCTCTAGAATAGTGCCATTAAAAGCTAATTAATCAACACAGTTACAGGTGAGAAAAAACAGTGTTGCAGAGAGAAAAGCGGACAGAATTTCATAACCAGATCACAATTCAAAACTCTCAGTCCACTTTTGTGACCACAGCACTCACTGTACCAGCATTTCCAGAGTCAGTGGGTGGTCTCTTCATGGCAACCAACTATCCACATACTGTACAATCTAGTTGCAGTTTTATTTTTACTTTGAAAAATGGGAATTTTTATTCTCAATTTTACATTCAACCCTAAAAAATTACCTAAAAATTCTTCCCTTGCTATGATTAGATCAATTTCTTAATGCCATCTCACGTGTAATATCCACATGAAACAAAATGGTCTTTTCTGTTTAGAATACATTGTTTCAGAGAAAGATGAAAAGCTTATTTTGGAAGAAAAAGAAACCCTAACTAATTTTGTTTTAACCCTTTACCCAACGAGTCGGCCACATCTGCCCACATAATATGCAAATTCAGCAGCTGAAAAAACATTTTTCAAAACATTTCGTTTGGAAAATTTTTTATAAAATGAAATTTAAATTAATTTTGATATTGTCTACATTGGGTAAAGGGTTAAAAATATCATTTATGGCCCCTCCTTCAAACAAGCTCAATGAGTTTATTCCAATGATAAGCTACATGTACATGTTTCGAGACAAAAAATTGAAACAACATTTGAACCATTTTTGTTGCGGCCTTTGGCAATTATGTTAAAAGAGTTGAACATTGTGAAAATGATTCAAGCTTAGCAATACAAATACGAAACGTTTTAAATGTTAGCCCCTTACCTAAGAAAGGCAGACTCTTGCACACAAAATTCTTGAACTAAATTTTCATACATGGCTTACTCCTCGTTGATATGAGCTAAAAAGGGGTGTGAAGATACACCAGTGCAGCAGCAGACCACGATACCCTGCTTGACGATACCTATCAGTGCAAGCAGTCAAACATCAGTTTAACACGATGCATGCAAACCGAGGTTAACTAACATACTAGCAGGATTCGTTTTTCAACAGGAATCCCGTGGGGAATCCGATTCTAGCAATATTCCCATAAAATGAAACTGTGGGAATCCAAATGGATTCCCATCATTCAAATGTAAACCGTCTGGAAACAAACAGTTCATCAAAAAGTTGAGTCTTATTATGATTTTTAATGCTGTCATCGTGCCCCCATGTGGGCAATCGGGGTAAAGTGCCTTGCCCATGGACACAACGCAGGAGTCCGAATTGATCGCTCAGATGGTCACCCATCCGAGGACAAAACTGGGCTTGACGTTGCTCAACTTCGGTGATCTGACGAGAACTGGTTACCGCAATGCCACCACACCCCCTCCCCCCCCTTAAGGTGCTATATTAGTAATGGAATTTTGTTTATTTTGAAATTCCCACCTCTGATATTCCTTAAATTCAAATTAAATATACACAAACTATACACAAAAATGAAGACTGGGAGGTATAAAACACGAAAAACATATGAAATCAACTCATTAAGTTAACAGCAGGCAACACTGGTTCCTGGAAGTCTTCTACCGTATTCGTACCAGAACTGATAATACAATATTTTATGAGAACTTGTGGCCAAATGTGCTTCACATATCCAAGAACAAAGCTGGGCATTCAGAACACTTTCGAATGCAGCGATAGGACTGCATTTGGGAAAAGGACAACACTGTCTGCATTTTTTATTGTAGATGGCTTCCATGTTCGAAGGACATGTGCAAATCACTCAGTACCACAAATTTCCATCGAAAAACAAACTCGTAATTTCAACAATGTGTCATGATACCTTGCATAGAATATGGCAACTGTGCAGTCTCTATATAATAATAGTATGTTGTATTAAGGCGAACTTTCTCATTATTGGATTTTAGACGGTATATATATCGATATTTTTTCCATCCAATGACGTTGACCGGAAATCTAAAGTAATTTACAATGTCAACAAAGGCGACTGTTTTGGAATTTACCCCTATACAGCTCTGACAATGTGTTTTGAAGAATTTTGATGCACTAGCTTTGTTCTTGGATATGTGAAGCACATTTGGCCACAAGTTGTTCTCGTGAAATATTTTATTATCAGTTCTGGTACTTCCAGGAACCAGTGGTGCCTGCTATCAACTCTATGAGTTGATTACATACAAGTTTCATGTTCTATATATGTGGATCTCAACGTTCATTTTAATGTATAATTTGTGTATATTTAACTCCTTGCCTGTTGCAGGACACAAAATCTCTTGCCACTGAAATAAGTTTAATTTGGGTACAATTAATCCAATTTCCCCCTGTAAATTAAATGGACTACTTGACCAAGAGTTAAATGTAGATCAATTTTACATCAAATCTAATCATGGCTGCTTCACAGCAGCCATGACTAGATTTGATGGAAAATATTTCGAAAATACTCAGCGGGTTAAGAGTTACTTTGAATTTGCCCATCGCTACTGGGGGAATTTAAAACCCTGTCACTGACATACTTACTTGTAAAATCTATAGTACTCCTGCCATATTGTATTCCAATGGTCATTTCAATGAGTTATATGAACATGTAAACACTAATCCTTACAGTATTCTTATCACAAAAAGCTTCTTTTCTTTTTTTTTTTGCAACCAGCCTATCTAGTCACAATAAACTAGTGTTCAACCAATGATCGGAACCGGACACCACAATCGGCCGATTGTGAGCAATCAGATGACAATGGCAACTGCTCCTTGAACATCGGTTCAGCCGATTGTTGCCGACCATTTTGTGATGATTTGTACAACGGTATTTTATTATCTTTTGCAATTGTTCAATGTAAAATATCAAATATACCATTCAATAATGTTGAGAAACCACCACAATGTGTATTCTTGATCTCTCTAGATGCCCCTTTACGAATCATACAAGTTAAACGACATGTAAAGCTTACAATTGAGCGTACTTGTGGCAATTGCCAGTTCATACCGGAAAGTGAAGGTTGCACGCCATTGACTTAGGTCGCAGTAAAAATTACAAGTTGTATGCACTTAGGTGGTAAACGTGGCTTTGAGAGCCACGTTTACCGCCCGAGTGTGCTCGACTGGTAATTTTACTGGACCTGAGTCAACGGAGTTTAACACTGAAATATGTTCAATTTAATGTAGTTCTTTCGAGTCTCTACTTATCCAGTTGTGAACGGACTGTAAACACTGTAAAATATGTTCAATTTAATGCAGTGTTTTCGCGAGCCTCGACTTGCCTAGTAGTGCACGGTATTACAATCAGAATCGGCCGATTGTGAGCTCAAGTAACCAGTAATCGGTCAGCAGCCAGGTTTGGTAATCAGTTGAACACTACAATAAACTTACATCAGTGGAATGTTAATTCAACAATGCATCAACAAAACAAACTGCAAGTTTGCTTCCCAGCTTTGACAGATGGTAAAAATGAAACAATTTCAAAGTCTATCAAGGGAAAAAACTCTGAATGACAAAAATACTCTGAATAAAACCTGCATTAAACATAGGGTAGACATCAATAAGATACACTAACATACTAATATGTCATTCCACCTAGCATTTCAAAAGTTATGGAGTTTAAAAACTTTGTCACAGACCGACAGACCAACCAATGGACATTATATGCTGTGGAGTGTTTAGTTGATGGACATGGTGTTATATGAGGTGATGCAAAAACAATACTGGGGGAGTCTCATATGACACAATCAACCAACTAAGCACACCATAACATTTTATTAACCACCCACTTTTACAAGAAAGTATTTTCAGCCTAATGGCCCCAATGGTTTGAATTTGTTGTGTTTTCAGAGTATACTGTCCTCTTTTCCTCTGCTTAATCTTGTTCTGAAAAATTTCTGATGTTTCATGGCACAATGGACCATCTTTTACATGTTTTTGTTCATAAACAAAATGTCTGCTTCGGGTGATGTTAGGGTGCCAACTCAGCTTTCACTTATACATTATTGATCAGTTTATAAATAGCTGAAGACTTCATTGAGCAGCAATATTTTGGTGTCACACTCCCATCAAAGTGTATTTAGTAGAGTTGAGGCAAGGATATTTATTGGGAATCCAAAAGGATGCCTACTCCCTCATATGGGGTGACTTCAACTGCAAGGTGACAGTATATGGCTCAGTCTTGAATGACAAACTTCACGCAGATTGGTTAAAGAAGCTTGCTGGTAAAATAATGCCACATTTGCGTATCACATCTAAAAAAAAGAATTTCATGACAGTTGAGATTCCAGTGTTGCAGGGAGGAAAACAGAATGACAAGATCACCGGGAGGCACAAATTAAAAATTTGCAGGAACTCCAAAGATTATGCAAACAAAATCTGCATAACCCTTCAGAGCCAATATAATCCCAACCCCATTGCACTCTCTTTTGTTAGTGTTTTGTTTTAACAGATAGTGCTTATCCTAAAAAATTTTGGACAACCTTTGAAGGAACTTAATGCAGGATCTGATCAAAATTCTCTTGCCCACGTTTGTGATCGCAGTAATGTAAAAGGGTATGCACATTACCGTACGGATCCGTGAATAAACCCAGGGAATGTCTGAAGTAACAAAATACAAGAGAATATGTATGATCTTATTTTCAAGAGGTCAAGCCTGCAGGAGAATTTGGATGCAAAGCTGACATGAAGTTAAGTGAGTCAATCAATCCGATAATAAAGATGCATCAACCATTTACATAAATTGGTTGCATGTGCATGCATAATTTACAAACTAAGCAGCTGGAAAAAAAATTAAAGCAATTTTAACGAAACCATATAATGTGACACCCCTTTGGGCTTGTGGCATGAGGGGTCACATATGGTCTTGTTGAAAATTTTTTAAGCATTTAAAAAAAAAAAATAATTACATTTTGATATCATGTGCCTTGGGTAAAGGGTTCATTTTCATTGTAACATACCCGCATGGCGGTCGTCGATGTTGCCAGTCCAAAGTCAGGAACGACTTATTTACAAAAAGGGGACTCTGAAATCTGAAAAGTTGGTATAGTACAGTCGCCATGGACTGGTCTTAATCCACACATGTGCAGTGGTGTCCACGCATGCATTTACCAAGTAAAAATCATCAGCTTTAATTGATCAAGCACTGAGTTGTACCTGGTGTTTCATTAATTAATTTTTTAATGATTATTCCTATAATTAATGTTTGAAATCT
The DNA here is from genome assembly GCA_031216915.1 of Pictodentalium vernedei. NCBI lineage: Eukaryota > Metazoa > Mollusca > Scaphopoda > Dentaliida > Dentaliidae > Pictodentalium > Pictodentalium vernedei. The sequence continues at coordinate 348,893,309 of CM062290.1, forward strand.
AATATTATTGTGTCCATGGAAATATTGCCCACCCCGTGGGAAGTGACCAGTCCTCAGCGGCTGAACTGTAGTTGGGCTTATTTTTGATTATGGGTTTATTCCCAGGTCAGTACGGTATTACAATTGAATTTTTTAATTATACACACAGGTAATAAGTGAAATAAAAAATCAATGCCATCTGCCAAGACAAAAATAAGCTACTACATGTAAATGAAAATATTGAGGATCAGAATATGATTGAATGATGAATAAACTACTGCTGTACACCTGAGCCATGCATGAATAATAAAGCAAAGCAAAATCTCTCAAAATGCTTCAACAGGGCATGACATTCTTTTCAACATGAACTGAACTACTGGAACAAACAATAGAATGTTTCTTGAAATAATGACACATATAGTTCATGTTATTGTTTTCTGGATAATTTTATATCCCATTTTCTCCCTCAAGACCTCAGCAAGCAGTTCACTGTTATTGATGCATCTGTTTTCATTTTGCTATTGTTGACCGACTTGTAAATGCAACTGAGTGACCAGAGTTCAAAACAAAACCCTAACCCTCTACCCACGACTTGCAAATGACATTTGCAACATTAGTCTTCAATTAATTCAAAGTCTTCAATTTTGGGTAAAAATAACCCCATAGCTTATGACCTCCCAAAGGCCATGGTTAATTTTTGGTTTAGTGTTATTTACCTCATTTTGTTTGTTGCCCAAAATAATAACGCATTTTCTTTATTATTGGCTCCACAAATGGATCACATCCTTTATAGGACCAGGAGAAAACACCATTTTATGTCTCTTCCTCATCCATTGAAATGCCAGATTATTGCCTCATTTTTGCCAGATTGCTATAGCAATCTGGCAATAATGAGGCGATAGTCCAGTGTTATTAAGGATTTTATTTTGACAAAGTATCAATCTAAAAGAATGAGATTCACTAGGAGTATAATGGGGAAGTGGGATGGGAGAATGAAGGACATGTGGTTAGGTGGAGACTCAAAGGAGAGGGTTAATATGCTAATCGGAGAGATTGGGAAGAATGGGGCAAGGGATGTCATCAAGCAGTTCGTCTCCAAAGGTTGGGAGGAGAGAAGCGTGGGAACAGGGAGGCAGTTGGGAGTCCAAGGGTAACCAAGGCCTTCTCGTCCGAGAACCGCGACAAATCAGCGGCTGGCCAAAGTGTTATTATATTATTATTATTATTATTATTATTATACTACTCAAAGTTTGCTAAGCACCAAGTATATCCAACTACCTGTTTTACATTTTAGTTGAAATATTGTAATGAGAAGTGTATATATTTTTTATTTAATTATATCTTTAATGATTTAAGTACAGAAATTAAGATTTTATTTGTGTTTGACATTATTTTTTAGCTTTTGAAAACGATAACCATGGAAAATGGATATTATTGGAAAAGAGTAAATTTTTCAATTTGCCAAAAAGTGGACGGAGCGAACTGGTATGGCTTCAATATCGAGTAAGAGACCCATTACTGTTAATGACAGCTTGACAACGCCTTCTCATGCTCCCAATCAGGTTTCTGGCAGTCCTTTGTGGGATGTTGTTCCATTCTTGGACCAGCATGGCACCAAGCTCCTGAACACTTCTTGGCTGGACTGGACAGGCTGAAACTGCAAGCTGCAACTCATTCCAGACATGTTCGATTGGATTGAGGTCAGGGGGATCTTGCTGGCCAGTGGCCAGTCCATACCCTCAATCCCCTCCCTCTGTCGGTACTCCCCAACAGCATGGGCAACATGAGGACGGGCATTATCGTCCATCAGAATGAATCTATCACCCACTGCACCTGCATACAATCTGACGTGGACATCCAGGATCTCATCAATATACCACTGTGCAGTCAATGTACCACGTTCAAGGCCACAGCTCTGTACGTCCATCCCTGCTGATGCCGCCCCAAACCATGACTGACCCTCCACCATAGCGGTCATGCTCAGCAATGTTTGCTGCATGGAATCGCTCTCCTGGTCTTCTCCATACCCTAGACTGCCTATCTGTGTGGTCTAGGCAGTACCTTGACTCATCTGTAAAAAGGACAGGTCGCCAATCTTTTCTGGTCCATCCAATGTGGTCCATATCGTGCCTGGCGGTGGTTCTGAGACTGCGGAATGAGAATACATGGTCTTCTCAATCGGAGATAACCTTTGTGCAACCTTGCCCGGATAGTCTGCGTCGAAACATTTACCCCAGATGCATTCTGGAGGTCAAGAGAGATATAATGTAAACACTGGGGACCATCTCAATACATTCCTCAATCATAGCCACCAAAAATATCGCAAATATGTCACAAGCACATTTCACAATGATCTGTCAAATATTTGGTGCTTAGCAAACTTTTAGTATATATTTTGTTCTAGGCTGTTCTATATATAACCCTGGCCATTGAAAGTTCAACTATCTGAGACAACCTACACATGCATGGAAGCAGTGTGTAAGTCTAAAACATGCATCTTGTGGAAAGGGATATATTACGCCATTTCCCCACAAGGATATAATTAATAATAACCTCATTCTGCATTTTGTTCTGATAACCTGGAATAACGCTAAACTGATAATTAACTAACCATGGCCTAACTGGAACAAACTTGATGGGTGTGAGAGGTGGAGTAGAGTAGGGTGTCAGTTGGACACATGAGGCTGAGTGAAAAGCAAGTGGTTTGGTATATGCTGACTTTGTAAATGTGTACTTGTAATTTTTGCTTTCAACCCCATTTTTATTTGACATTTTAGTGGTTCAAGGTGTTTTCATGTTGATTTCAGGCATGTTTACTAAGCATAATGAAACAAGAATTTCGTTTGCAAGTGTTGTCTTCCTTTCATGTTAGGTAAAGGGTTAAACAAATTTTAACAGAACCATATCATGAGTACCCTCAGCGGAACCAGCTTGACAAACTTTTTCCAATGGGAGGGTAACATAATATGGTTTTGTTAAATTTTGAATTTCACGTCTTTTCATATTTTGTATTCTCTTTCCAAGGTTTTGATACTTAGTTTATAGATCACCTCGTAAACATATGTATACATTGAGTATCCAAACCATGGTAGAAAACTATTCTCTCATGTCATTATCACAGTACCGATGTTCGAACCATTTGGATAGGGATATAAATACAGTACTCGGAGAGTGGATTGTAACTAAATCACCCGTGGAGAGGAGTTATCACCCAAGCTATAACTTTCAAATTTTGAACATATCGACAAAAAACATAATCAATGTTTCAGCCAATGGACCTCCGGGTTTAACCCGGAGGTCCATTGGCTGCAACTTTGCTGGTGCTGGTTGTGCTTTGCAACAAATCTGCAATTATTGATTGGGTGGAATCTCCACTCTGCGGGTGATTTAGTGATAATACACTCTCCACATACTGTATCTGTGTGGACGACAGTTTCTCAATGCAGGGCACATTCTGTCAGTTTCACCTTTAGAAAAATGGCCAGTGAACACTGATATTATCCTAGGTTGGGGGGGGGGGGGGGGGGGGGGGGTACATGAACTGTGAGACTTGCTCATCTTGCTATGAATAAGATGGTACTTATTTTAGAAGAATTAAATCCATATTTGCCGAGTTTTTCCATGTTATATTTCTGCTGTCACTATGCACACTGAAATTATCATTGACTGAGAAGTCCAGAAGGAGTTTTCTACCATGGTGAGGATATCCACTGATACTGCAGGTAATGGCACTGTTCAGTCATTGTTTTATTAATACCGTTCCATTCTATGTTAGGTAAACATTTTATTTTTCAAACGTTAAGTAACCATTTTATTTTTCAAACAAATGATTTGCGTGTAATTGTGATCCCTTTTTACAGTCATTCATACACCATACAGATCAAAGTTCCACCTCTGGATGCATCAAAGCAGTGTCAAGGAAGCTGTATGGCAATTATATAAGATGATCCAAGGTCTTTCATGTACATTCCAAACATGTGTTGCTCTTATGTTTCACTTCATTTCCAGGATATGTTTAAAGCCTTTATTGAGAGAGGGAGGCTGCAGCATATTTCCCAATCTACAGTAAAGTCGCCGTGGTCTGGTCGTAATCCACACATGGGCAGTGATGTCCACACCTGAATTTATCAGGTGATAAATGAATGTGTCAATGACACTGTAGCTCAACTTGTGTAAGACATGTACATGTATAGTATGCGACACAGCAATGACAAACATCTAGGTAATGACCTGATAACAAAGGTACATATAAAGTATTGTAACGGTCTGTACATAAATGCTGACCGTAGCCTGTAACAAATGTGTAGGTAAAGTATTGTAAAGGTAGGTGACAGTTAGATGCTAATCTAGAAAAGAAATCTATGAGTCCCAGAGTGGGTCTGACTGAACTCCAAAATATTTGTTCTCATAGCATTCCTGTCCCAAGGTGATAACAAAGGTACTCAAGAAGTTTCGTGAAGATCGGTTCATAAATACAGACTCTAGCCCGAGCCATATTGACATGTGTACTTACTGTGTGTAAGTAGCACTGAACAAATCAAAGTTCATCTAATTTGCATAATTTCTGCATGAGAAAAAAACCCTATTATATGTGATGTATTCCATGTTACTAAACTTTCATTCAAAAATTTATTCAAATCAGAACTTTCATACAGAAGTTCTGCACAAAAAACTGATTGCACTAATTTTGGTACAAAATGGCTGCAGGCGGCCATCTTGAATTTTGGACCACTCTGAAAAACACTCGTTCTCGTCCCACAGTGATAACAAAGGTACCCAAGAAGTTTCGTAAACATTGGTTCATAAATACGGCCTCTAGTCTGAGCCGCATAGAAGTTGTGTACAAAAAACTGATTGGACCTAATTTCAGTACAAAATGGCCACTGGCAGCCATCTTGAATTTTGGACCGCACCCAGAAACACTCATTCTCATCCCAAGGCGATAACAAAGGTACCTAAGAAGTTTCGTGAAGATCAGTTCATAAATACAGCCTCTAGCCCGAGCCGTACTGACATGTGCATTTACTGTGTATAAGTAGCACTGAATAAATCAAAGTTCATCTAATTTGCATAATTTCTGCACTAGAAAAAACGCTGGATTATATGCGATGTATTCCATGTTACTAAACAATCATTCAAAAAATTTATTTAAATCAGAACCTTCATATAGAAGTCCTGTACCAAAAAATCAGTACCTAATTTTGGTACAAAATGGCCGCTGGCAGCCATCTTGAATTTTGGACCGCACCCAAAAACACTCATTCTCGCCCCATGGTGATAACAAAGGTATCCAAGAAGTTTCCGTGAAGATCGGTTCATAAATATAGCCCTAGCCGTATTGACATGTGCACTTACAGGGTATAAGTAGTACTTAATAAATCAAAGTTCATCTAATTTGCATAATTTCTGCACGAGAAAAAAACCAAAATTATATGTGATGTATTCCATGTTACTAAACATTCATACAAATATTTATTCAAATCAGAGATTCCATACAGAAGTTCTGTACAAAAAGCTGATTGCACTAATTTTGGTACAAAATGGCTGCTGGAGGCCATCTTGAATTTTGGACTGCACCCAAAAACACTCGTTCTCATCCCACGGTGATAACAAAGGTACCCAACAAGTTTTGTAAAGATCGGTTCATAAATATAGCCTCTAGTCTGAGCCGTATATAAAGTTGTGTACAAAAAACTGATTGGACCTAATTTCGGTACAAAATGGCCACTGGCAGCCATCTCGAATTTTGGATCGCAACCAGAAACACTCGTTTCGTCCAAAGTTGATAAGAAAGGTACCCAAGAAGTTTCGTGAAGATCGGTTCATAAATACAGACTCTAGCCCGAGCCGTATTGAAATGTGCACGTACTGTGTATAAGTAGTACTTAATACATCAAAGTTCATCTAATTTGCATAATTTTTGCACAAGAAAAAAACCTGTATTATATGTGATGTATTCCAAGTTACCAAACATTCGTACAAAAATTTATTCAACTCAGAACTTTCATACAGAAGTTCTGTACAAAAAACTGATTGCACTAATTAAAGTACAAAAAGGGTGCTGGTGGCCATATTGAAATTCGGACCGGACCCAAAAACACTTGTTCTCGTCGCACAGTGATAACAAAGGTACCCAAGAAGTTTCGTAAAGATCGGTTCATAGATACGGCCTCTAGCTCGAGCCGTATTGGCATTTGTTGTTACAGTGCTGAAAGTAACACTAAATAGATCAAAGTTAGTCTAATTGGCATAATTTATGCACGAGAAAAAAACCTGTATTATGTGTGATGTATCCCATGGTACTAAACATTCACACACAAAATTATTCAAAATCAGCGCTTTCATATGGAAGTTCTGCGCAAAAATCTGATTGCACCTAATTTTGTACAAAATGGCTGCCAGCGGCCGTCTTGAATTTCGGACCGGACCCAAAAACACTCGTTCTCGTATCACAGTGATAACAAAGGTACCCAAGAAGTTTCGTATAGATCGGTTCATAAATATGGCCTCTAGCCCAAGTCATGTGTACGGTGCGATGGACGGACGGAAGGACAGACAGCCGACGGGCCATGACAATACCTCAAATTTGGCTTCGCCACCAAAGTTGAGCTAAAAATCATCTTCAGCAAAATTTTAATTAATGAAGCACTGTGTTGTACCCGGTGCTTCATTAATTAAATTTTTTAATGATTAATCCAAAACTTAGTGTTTGTAATATAATATTACTGCATCCGTGGAAATACTGCCCACCCGTGGAAAGTGACCAGTCCACAGTGGCCATAGTGTGTGCATATTCCCACTATCCAGATTTCCTGATTTACATGTCATTGATCCTTTATTATTTGCTGTTGTGGGGTTACTGTTGTTGACAGTCACACAGCCGGCTTGGAATAACTGTTCAGTTGAGATGAGTGTACCATTGTCTCCAGTTAGTATTGCGGCTTCTTAACCATGGATGTCAATTTCAAATCAGCTTATTTTAGTGGAGGGGGCATCACACTTCTGAATCGTCCTCTGCTGATTTTCATTCCAAGATGACTGTTGCTCATGATGTCAACCAGTCAGAAACTACGAATTATGAAGTTTGAGAGGACAATTCTCCACAAGTGAATCTCCATTTCAGTGAAATGAAATGCTTGGAAGTAACCAAAGAGCTATACTATTATGATATGATCTGGGGACGACACTTTGGATGGTATTCATTCATGACCATGTGTATTGAAATTATCATTGTAGGAAGTGAAAGGAAACAAACTTCAAAAGTAATTATTCATACTAGTGAATACCCGAGTCTCTCTGTTCACTATTTATTTATATATTTATGTATTTACTATTTGTGGCTTAACACCATTACCAGCCCAATGATAGTGTTACTTGGGGAAAAAAATACAGACCCTAATTTTTTATGGCGTGTTATTTTTCAGCAGCCTTGGAGGAAGTCAAAGTATGGTACCCAGAGAGAACCACCAAAGCAGTGGCAATCAACTGTCAGACTCTCCAACTTATTAGTTCTTCACAAGCAGAGGGTGAAGGCAAGAGCACCACCGATGTGCTGTATGCCTTTGTACACAACACCATACAGTTAAAACTAGAAGTCCTGTCATGAAATGTGCACAAATAGCACGTTGATATACGCGTTAATGTACGCGTCAAAGCCCAAGTGAAGCTATCAAATTCTGTACCTATGGCCTGTGCACAAGGAATGTTTCAGCCAATGGACCTCCGGGTTACCCGGAGGTCCATTGGCAGAAACATTGCATGTGTTTGCTATGAGTAACCAGGAGAACCTGCCGTGCTTTGGATGCCATTCGATATGGCAATTGCGCGCAATTCCAATGCGCAATTAAGCCTAGATAAGCGCACTATTCGTGACAGGACTTCTAGTTTTAACTGTACCCCTACATGGGCAATCAAGCTTAAGTATCTTGCTCAAGGACACAACACAAAGATCGAACCATCAACCTTTTGGTTTAAAGTTCAATAATCTGACCACTGATCAACTGCACTTCCCATAACCATGTTAAACCTACTTTTGAATCGACATATGACTGAGAAATTTTTTTGGTGTTGACTTGCCGTCAGCCATTAGTCGATGGAGTCGACTAATCATTTTCACGTATATACAGTACGTGGAGAGTGGATTGTAACCAAATCACCCACAGAGTGGAGTTATCACCCAAGCTATAACTTTCAAATTTTGTACATATCGACAAAAAACACAAGCAATGCTTCAGCCAATGGACCTCCGGGTTTAACCCGGAGGTCCATTGGCTGAAACTTTGATTGTGCTGGTTATGCTTTGCAACAAATTTGCAATTATTGCTTGGGTGGAATCTCCACTCTATGGGTGATTTAGTGATAATACACTCTCCACGTACTGTACAGTACAATCAGAATGAAATTCCTGGTATCAGGTTACATTGGCTCCATTGTGGCATGATCAGATCTGCGGAATGAGATCAGCCCTGACTGCAGCTGACATTATAGAAGAAAACAGTTTTAAATTGGTAATTGTAATCCATATTGCCTTCTTGAGATGGGGATTTTTCTGCTCTCTTTGGGGAAGGTTCTGGGACCATGCCATTGGGAAAATTTGTGTCATGGGGGCCATTGGGGGCTCCAATTGGGAATTTCTTTTGAAGGGGAAAAACATGCAAAGACTAAAAAATTTTACATTTGAATTGAGCACAGAACACCTATCAACTGCATGTACACTAAAAGTAAGTTTTATAACAGTCAGATGGAATCATGTTCACGGTTCAACTTCAGGCAGTCTGTCTTGTCTCTATTAAACTGTTCTTATACTATTAAAGATATTAAAGAATAACTTGTTAATTGCCTTTGAATGAAGAGATCTCATTAAGCAATCAATTTAAATTTAATGTACAATTGGTGACCTGAACTGAGTAGTCATAAGGTCTCAGAAAACAAATGGTTTTGGAGGCCTTATTAATATCCAGTTCAGGGCATCGGTTGTGCATTAAATTTTTGTTTGAGTGGGAACAGAGATTGGAAAATTTGAGGTTGGGAACTGGGAAAAATCATACCCAAATGTCATTGGGAAAGGGTCCCATAAAAGGCCCCTGTAGATACCCAAAAGAATCCCTGTCAGAGTTGCCAAACATTTGTGACTGAAAACCCATACATAACGAACATATTTCAGAATAGTTGGTAACAACAGCTTATTATTCCTGGGAAAGTTTTGAATGGAATTGAAATAGTTGAAGACAAAATAATGCTTCATTGGCAATGAGAATAATGTCAAATCCCAAAGGCAGAACATTCCCTCTCTGAAGTTGATGCAATGCCATGTACACAAACACCACCATTTAAAGGAAGAAAAAGTTTATCAAATTTTTCTCTATTCGACTTCCCAAAGAAATACCCTTAAGTTCCCTGAAGCCCTTTCTGAGCTTATTTATTTATTTATTTATTTATTTATTTATTTATTTATTTATTTATTTATTTATTTATTGGTGTTTTAAGGTCACATACTTATGCACAATGGCTAATTGTGACCGTGACAGTTTTACGGGTGGTGGAAGCCGGAGTACCCGGAGAGAACCACCGAGCAACGACGAGCAGCTGGCAGCTCTCCAACATCGTAACTCTGAACTCTGCACCACAGCACAGGCAGGGTTAGATTGGTTGAAGACATGCGCACCATCGACGTGCAGTACGCCTCAGTACACAGCATCATCGTGCCCCCATGTAGGCAATCGGGGTGAAGTGTCTTGCCCAAGGACACAACGCGGTTGCCGCAGGTGGGATTCGAACCGAGGACCTCTCGGCTTGCAGCCTGCACCTCTACCAACTGAGCCACCGCGCCCCCCTTTCTGAGCTTAACACATCTGCTAGATATAGCAGGCCTGTTACATATACCGCAGTTACTGAAATTATGTGCATTTGTTATGTTGGATGTGTAAGGCACTCGCATTGCTGTTTAAAGATATTGTGTTACTTTCACGATTCCAACATGGTGATCAATTTTTAGAATTTTAATTAAACTTTTTACATTTCTGACCATTTTGAGGGACAAAAAGTGACCCCTAGTCTTTGGGTTGACAGATAATTTGGGGATATCTCCAAAATTTTGGGCCATTTAAAGGCCTGTTTTAGTCAACTAGTACTACTAATTGCGTTGACCTCAACTAACAAATTTTTTCAACATTCATACACATGTAACCTAATAACCTTTCAGTTAATGTCAGTAGCAACAGGGCTTGCCTTGAGTCGGGGCTGATCAGCCCAGGCCCCGAGATCAGCCCCGAGGAGCACTTGCTGGGGGCTTTTTTTCAAGCCCCGACATTTTCCACAAAAAAGCACTAACAACAATGGACAAAATGGAAAATCAGCCCCGAAAAGGCCCCGACCTCAATATGTGGGACACTTTTTTTAGGCCCCGACCATTTTACTCAAGGCGAGCCCTGTAGCAAAATTGGATGCACTGTTGTATTGTAGCTCACTTATTTTCATGCATGCAAATAAAAACACACATGTGTGCAAACAAACTTAGTTTTTTTTTTTCAAGATATGTGTATACAGTTAAAACTAGAAGTCCTGTCACAAAATGTGCGCTTATCTAGGCTTAATTGCGCGTAGGAATTGCGTGCAATAGCCAAATCGAATGGCATCCAAAGCACGGCAGGTTCTCCTGGTTACTCATAGCAAACGCAGGCAATGTTTTTGCCAATGGACCTCCGGGTTACCCGGAGGTCCATTGGCTGAAAAATTGCTTGTGCACAGGCCGCATGTACACAATTTGATAGCCTTACTATGGTCATAACGCGTAGATTAACGCGCAGATCAACGTGCTATATGTTCGCATTTCAGGACAGGACTTTTAGTTGTAACTGTACATGTATAGTCCCTTTAGCGGTACAAGGTACCATATGCAACGCTTTAAGCACTGAGGATGGCACCTTGTTTCACTCAATCTCGTTTCATTCAGGGATGATATTCATTATCTCAGTGCTGACTGCTATGCCTCATACAATATTTCTACAATATTCAATAAACATAACAGGAGGTCATGTCATGCCCTGTATTTCAAGGATTCATGCCAGCTATACTTACGCAGAACTGGAGTTTCCAGTTCAACTCCTCCCGGATCTGATGGTGGAGTCACAGCCAGAGGCTGTTCCAAAGGAGAAGCCATATATGGTGATTCAAGTTGCTCATAATCTGAAAATTATACATGTTACATCAACACTGACAATCACTGCTGCTAAAATGATGGGATAATCATGGATATATTTTTATTACAGTGGGGACCACTTAATTGGATACCTCTTAACTGAATAACCCTGTTAATTGAATATAATTTCCCAACACAAAACCATTTACATGTATTACACCTCCAGTACAAATTTAACCTGTAAATTGAATATAGGTTACAGAGTAAACTCCTGTCAATTGAATAAAAAATCTTGTAACCTGTCGAGAAATTACCGATTCTCCCCAGTTTTCCTTTGTTTATACACCTATTTGGCTTCAGTACATCCAATACAGGCATTTAATCTATTATATCTTGTTTGACAGAGCTCATGGAGCTCTGTCAAACAAGATATAATAGAATAAATGCTAAGTTTATCTCTAGAATACAGAAAAGTGACATAATCCCTGTTAATTGAATACTCCTGTTAACTGAATAGTTTTCATTTGCAAAAGTGGCTATTCAATTAACAGGGTTCCAATGTATATATTTATCAATGATACACCAGATCACACTGAGTGGTTTTCCGATTCCGTATCAGATGATCAGTCACAGAATGAGACAGCACTGGAGAACTTCAATCGAGTCCACCTAGGTTACCAACTGTTTCTAGGTACGCTTCATTTCTGTAAATAAACACTATTGAATAACATGAATTTCTAATATTGTTCTTAACCAATTTTATATGAACTAACCGCTATTAATCACAATAAAATATCTGTTTTCTTACTTTATTGCTATTTTAATGTGTGAATCTGACTCTGATGTAGAAGAATGAAATGCTGAATGCTGTCAACTTTGAAAACTTTGAAACGATACTTTGGTAAGTCCCCATAATTTTACAAAGTGTTGTTTGTTTGAAAATAAATGTAGTTCCAGCTATTATTGCACATTATTAACCCTTATACTGATTTCTCATGTGAAAGGTGAATTTCCATAATGTCATATAATAAACAGATCATTATGACAGTGAAGAGATCTGGTTTGTCGCATTCTATCTTGTTGGCAAGGTCAGATCATGAGATAAATGATCACACTCGCTGCATTTGCCAGCTCTTGCGAACTGGCCTTGTCAACTCGACGGAATATGACAAACCAGATCACTTTACTCTCATAATAATCTCTATGTATTATTCATGGATAACAAGGGAAAGATGTGTAGCTGCAGGACATACCTTACCACCAGGATTGTGGTAACTGTAATTATATTACCTGTAATTAATTACATTCTTTGAAGTAATTGGATGAAATTTCTTAATAAAGCTTTTCTCAATTTTGTTCACCAATCGAAATAAGTTCTACAATGCACAGGACAGCTAACAACAAAGTGTACCTTTAGGCAACAATCTTTCATGAATGACGCCATATTAGGGTCTTATTTTTGCAATATTCCTCAGCAACTGATACAATATTTTCAAAATGGCATCACAAATATCACCGGTCCACAATGTGTTGCTTTCACGTGCAGTTTACACACCAGATGGAAACAGCTGAAGGAACAATTACAATATACTAATTGAAGAACAGTGTAGTCCATGCATGAAAAGGAGTGGTCATCACGGTTTCTAAATGTCAAAAATTGTCTTACTACAATACAAAATGCACTAAAATCAAGTACATATATAAATGTTAATTATTTGTACTTATACTAAGCTGCAGTGGTGGTTACAAACATGAATCACCCAGGTCCCAGAAATGTTCACTCACTGGTATGCAATGTTGATCTGCATAATTGCAGGCTACGAAAAAAAATCTGTAAACAATACAAACCAGTATGATTTACGAATAGTATGCCTTAAATTATTTTGGGGGAAATCATATTGACCCATTTATCTGTTTGCATATTTTATACAATGTCAGAAACTGTAGTGGAGTATCTGATAGGCCATATGGGAAAAGACACATTATTCACATTTGCCAAGGATATTATAGATTAAAAACAAATGTACCTTTCCTCATCCATCAGAGTCATGTGCAATTCAGTAATTCATCAAATCAACAGTGATTCACTTTCGTTTTCTATTTGCAATATATTATTAACCCTTTACCTAACGTAACGGTCAAAACTGGCCAGCGCTCTTCACAAAAATCGCCAATTAATTTTCATTATTTTTTGTCTCAAAACATAGGTTATGACCCCTCTTCGGAACGAGCTCGTCGAGTTCGTTCCAAAGAGGGTCCATAACCTATGTTTTTGAGACAAAAAATGAAAAAAATTAGTTATTGAAGAATTTTTTTTACAAGTGTCGTCTGCTTTTCATGTTAGGTAAAGGGTTAACTGAAATCACATTCTAATATACATAACTCACACAAGATTATGAATACCATTTTATGTTATGTTGTATATAGTGCTGAAACGATTTTTCGACTAGTTGACGCAATTAGTACTAAACAAATCTATTAACTGATTAGTGAATCACTCGTCTATTAGTCATCTGAGTGTATTCTCGAATGCCTGGAGGTTTCCATTTTGTGTTCCTTTAAGAAATTTAAGTTAATTTTATTAACCCTTTACCCAACGTAACGGCCAAAACCAGCCAGCGCTATTCTCAAAAATCGCCAATTAATTTTCATTATATTTTCATTTTTTGTTTCAAAAACATAGGTTATGACCCCTCATTGGAACGAGCTCGTTGAGCTCGTTCCAATGAGGGGTCATAACCTGTTTTTGAAACAAAAAATAAAAAAAATTAGTTTTTCAAAAAAAATATTTGCAAGTGTCGTCTGCTTTTCATGTTAGGTAAAGGGTTAAAATTAATTCAGTGCTTTCGATTTGTGGAGTGCTATCGCACTCACGCTTCTACATTGGAAACAAGAGGCTCTCTTTATCGTGCTTCTCTAATTTTCAAGAAAATAGATTAAAACACACAAATGAGGCATGAACAGTATGCCTGCAAACTGTTGTGTCATTTTCATTAACGCTGACAGGCTGTGACAGCAGAAGTTCATCTGCAAATGTTCAGCTTTTTTAACACGTTCTTATTTTGGGTAAACGTTGCTGTAATAAGATTGGTCAGAATTGTTTGTTTGTTTGTTAGTGGTTAACGTCACATATTTATGCACCATGGCTAATCGCGACACAACATGGAGATGAAGTCAAGTTTAGTCAATCATTGATCTACATGTTGCCCATTTTAGAGGACTTTCACCCCAAGCATGGGTGACTGGGTCCTATTTTACTAGTAAAGTGGAACTGGTTTACCACAGTAGATTGGTCAGAAAACAAAATGTCACAATGATATTTACTATTGATTGAAGTTGTACAACTCGTATTACTAGTCGCACTGTTTGGTCACATGATGTATTTAATATTCAAATTCAATGAGGCTATTGTTTATAGTTTGTCCAGCTTTTCATTGGGGGTTGATTAAGTTATGCAGGCCATGGAACAATCACGTCATCAGTGTACACTTCTTCAGTGATCTGTTTTCTGCTTTCAAAGTTTTTTAGCACAATAACAAAGTGCAGAAATTTCTTATTAGACCACAATATACAAGGGAATTTGGGTGGAAAAGTTCAATTTCGCTTAAAAATACTTGACAGAATGAAATATTGGAACATGAAAGAATTTTTTTTTTAGACCAATTTATTTTTTGCAGAACCGGTTGTTTGGTCGTAAGGACATGGAGACATATGCTTCCGTAATGTCGCGCAGTTAGACCCATTAATTGTATCGTAATTTGGAAGCCACTCCAGTCAATGAATTTAGTTTTAAAAAAACACAGTTTTGTAGAATTTATTGCTTAGTTCAGCATCTGACATTGCAATGATTGCACACCCAGCGATTAGTGACTGTCTGGTGAATCAGATTTTTCAAGAATTATTCCTCATATTGCACAGTTGAACTTTAGGTTCCAACAGGGTGTCCAAATATGAACCAAGGAACTTAATTTGAACAAACATGAATCAGACATCATAAGGATACTTTATTCTAAATATCAAAATATTCTGACAGGTGGATCTGAAGGGGATTTTCAAAAGAACATTCCTCATGTTGCACCAAGATAAAATTTGGGCAATCATAGATGTTGAAACACGGGACTTGATTTGAAAAATTTTAAATCCACCCCCTCCTACATTCACAAGAATGTTGTTTAACAAATATCCAAAGAGTTTGACTGGTGGATCTGATTTACCCTTTACCTAACATGAAAAGCAGACGACGCTTGCAAAATTTTAGATGAGAATGTCCCCTTTTGGACACGATTGGGCAACTGTGACGGCTACAGGGTCCCGAAGAGCGAAAACCTTTAGAACAGTCTACAGGTCATAATTATGAAGGGAGTTCATTGTAGCCTGGTAGGATGACTCCAAATAATGTCTAGATGAGAACATCCCCTTTTGGTGACGACCATTCAGCCTTTATGGCTGCCCAAGCCCAAAGACCTTTAGCATATTCTACAGGTCGTATTTATGGAAGGATTTCATTGTAACTTGTTAGTTTGACTCCATGTAATGCCTAGATGATGACATCCCCTTTTGGTCGTGATTGGTCAGCTGTGACGGCTTCAGGTGCCCGAAAACCTTGAGCACAGTCTACAGGTCATATTTATGAAGGGATTTCATTGTAACTTCGTAGGATCACTTCAGATGTGTCCAGATGAGAATGTCCCCTTTTGGCTGCGATCAATCAACCATGATGGCTGCCCAAGCCCAAAGTCCAAAAACCTTTAGCACAGTCTACAGGTCATATTTATGAAAGGATTTCGTTGTAACTTGGTAGGTTGACTTCATATGTCTAGATGAGAACGTCCCCTTTGGACGCAATTAGGAAACTGACGGTTCCAGGGACCTGAAAACCTTTATCACAGTCTACAGGCCATATTTATGAAGGGATTTCAATGTAACTTGATAAGATGACTCGTTTTGGAATAATTTCACTGTAACTTGGTAACTTTCGTTGATATAAGTTAACTGTGAGGGCCACATACATTAACTGTGAGGTCATATTAACCCCCTCCCCCCCTCAGCTCTTTTGTACAGTGTACACCTCATATTATTTTTTATCAAAAACATAGCATACTACAGGGAACAGAAATGAACATATTCCCAATTATCACAATTCTTGTCTTATTTCATTATCCTTTCATAAACATTGAAGTTGATTGAACATTATCCTTTTCATCAAACACAACACACAAGTTAAGCAACAGTGTCATTGACACTTTCATTCGTCTCAAAAGCATATGTTATGACCACCCATTGGAACGAGCTCGTTCCGATGAGGGGTCATAATCTATGTTTTGAGACAAAAAATGAAGATAAATTAGTTATTCAAGAATGCAACACAACAGGTTACAATGAAATCCTTCCATAAATATGACCTTTTGCCTATGCTAAAGGTTTTTGGGCTTGGGCACCCATCAAGGCTGAATGATCGCGATCAAAATGGGACGTTCTCATCCAGACATTATTTGGAGTCATGCTACCAAGTTACAATGAAATCCCTTCATAAATATGACCTGTAGATTGTGCTAAAGGTTTTTGGGTCCCTGTAGCCGTCACAGTTGCCCAATCAGGACCAAAAGGTGACTTTCTCATCTAGACAATGTATGAAGAAGTCAACCCATCAAGTTACAATGAAATTCCTCAATAAATATGACCTGTAGACTGTGCTAAAGGTTTTCGGGTTTTGGGCTCGGCAGTCATCACGGTTGGCAGATCACGCCCAAATGGGGAAATTCTCATCTAGAGATCATAAGGAGTCATCCTACCAAGTTACAATGAAATCCCTCCATATTAAACAAGACCTGCAGACTGTGCTAAAAGTTTTTGGGTTTCGGGCTTGGGCAGCCATCACGGTTGGTAGGTCATGCCCAAATGGGGACATTCTCATCTAGGCATTATACAGAGGCATCCTACCACGTTACAATGAAATCCCTTCATAATTACGACCTGTAGACTGTGCTAATGGTTTTCGGGTTTTGGGCTCGGGCAGCCAAACTGGTTGCCCGATCGCGACCAAAAGGCGACATTCTCATCTAGACATGACCCCAAACCTGCATATGAAATTTTGTGACAAATCAGACACGAACTGCGGGTTGTAGCCCGTGCTAAAGGAAAATGTGAACAGACTCACACACTAACAGACTCACAGACTTCCGCACGCGTGATAGCAATAGCTTATCTAGACTATGTCAAGTTAAGCTAAAAATGAAAAAAATCATGAAAATTATTTGGCGCTTTTTGAGAACTGCGCTGGCCGGATTTGGCCGTTACGTTGGGTAAAGGGTTAAGATTTCTAAAGAGTTTTTCTCAAATTGCACAAATTTAAAATCTGGGCTCTAAAAAAGAGCCCTAATATAACCTCACAAATTTGATTTGAACATACTTGAATTTCAGAAAGATGCTGTAGACCAAATATCAAAAGATTCGGAGTGGTGGATCAGAAGAAGACTTTCAAAGCGTATTCCTCATATTGCGCCAAATTAAAATTTAGGCTCCCATAGGGAGTCCAAATACTAATAAGGGGTCTTGATTTGAACAAACTTGAATCTGAACCCAAGAATGCTATGTACATCAAATGTTTCTGACTAGTGGAAATAAAAAAGATATTCCAAAAATACCTCTTATATTGTATTGTTAGATTGCATATTGTTAAAATTTGGGGCTAAGGGAAACCAAATATGAACACAGGAACTTAATTTTAACAAACTTTAATTTGACCCCATAAGGATGCTGAAAACTAAATATCAATCGATTCTCAATGGTGCATCAGAAGAAGGGAGCCCAAATAAGAACCCAGGAACTTGATTTGAACAGATTTGAATTTGAACCCCCATAAGGATGCTGAATACTAAATATCATCAAACACTTCTCACTGGTGTATCAGAAGATATTAAACAATTTTTCCACATATTACAGAGAAAAATGTTGGGCTTCGATAAGCCCAAATATAAACACAGGAAATCGATTTGAACAAACTTGAAAATGATTCCCATAAAGATTCTGGAAACCAAATATCAAAAGCTTCTAACAGGTGGATCAGAAGAAAAAGATTTTCAAAGAATATTTCTCATACTGTACCAAGTGAAAACTCGGGCTCCCACATGGAGTCTATATATGAACCTGTGGATTTGATGTGAACAAAGTTGAATCTGATCCTCCTTAGTATGTATGCCGTATATTAAATATCAAAAGATTCTGACAAGTGCTTCTGGTGAGGATTTTTTTTTATTTTTGAAAAAATGCCAACTCATCATTTTTTTAAATAGTCTGGAGCTGAATAATAGTACAGTAAAATTTGGTGCAATGAAATAATACTATGGGGTGAAAATAATAACATAATATTATTGAAAAATAGACATTTCTGTGTGCCACTTCCTGGATAAATTTCCTAAAAATTCTCAAATAATTCTGAACAATGGCTAATCGTGACCGCAACATGGAGATAAAGTCAAGTCCAGCCAATTGTTTTTCCTATGGTGCCCATTTTTTTTTGGACTTCCACCCCAAGCATTGGTGACAGGGTCCTATTTTACCAGTAAAACAAAGCCTGTTTACCAGAGTAAATTTAAATTTATTCAAAATAGTGCATCCTGATAACTGACTGTCCAACTTCTTGAAAATAGCTATAGGGGCCCAAAAATAAGAATCATAGGGAGGGAAAAAAATTATTAGTATGGGTATGAGAGATTGGCGGTTGTGATTTTTTCACTTCGGTTTCGGATTATTTTTTTGGGGGGGGGGAGGGAGGGGGTGGGGGGTGGGGGGGTTGGGTGGTGAAGACCCGGGTTTCGGTTTCGGTTTTTTTTTATACTTTATGCATTCTCAACTAATTTTGGGAATTTGGAAGTGAAGAACCAGTGAACTCATGTTCAAGTATGAAGTGATAGTCTAAGAATGTTTTTTTTCAGGTGAACTTCATTCAGGTTGTTCATAATTCAACATTGTTATTGCAGGGCATCAGAAAATCAAATTTAAGCACCTTTAGGACTCTAACCATGATTTTCAAGGACTGTTATAAGCTTGATGAGATTTGGAGACAGGAAAATTTTAACACTGTCACCAATGCAAATCATTTAGAGTATTGTAACCATTACTTCATAGGTGACTATATAAAGAGAATTATTCCCC
This sequence comes from Pictodentalium vernedei, assembly GCA_031216915.1. Classification (NCBI taxonomy): domain Eukaryota; kingdom Metazoa; phylum Mollusca; class Scaphopoda; order Dentaliida; family Dentaliidae; genus Pictodentalium; species Pictodentalium vernedei. The sequence continues at coordinate 348,912,579 of CM062290.1, forward strand.
TTCGATCAGAGCGTATACAAAACATATCTCCATGTACTTTTGTGCTATAAATTAATGTATACACGCAATGTATGACAAGGGGTTCTGAGACAATTTTAGCGTAGAATGTTGCATTAAAACTCTTATATATTTCATATAACTATCTTACCACTAGCGCATCTGGGTTTACATGTTGTGCGTACATACATTCAGGCGAACTTTAATTTAGTACTTACTGCAGATGACCGTTTTCGCCGATTTCTTGCAGACGATCTCTCATCTAGTAACTTTTTAAGCTTCAGGTCAATTTTTATGCTTCGACTCTGTATGTCAAATTATGTTGCTAGTATTTACGTGTTCGGAAGCTATTTCTCTTTTGCAAATACTACAGTGACAAAATTTTGCATATCGATTATTGTGCACGGGACTCAGATCTTTAGTCGCCATTTTAACTCAAGAAAACTTGTACCTCTCACGTGGTGCACACAGTTGGTTACCAAGTTCTACTTTCGTTTCTGTAATCAGTAGATAACTGTTCGTGGCGCTTGGCGCCTTCACCCCCCCTCACCCCCCCCCCCCCCCCCCCCCCCCCCCCCGGACTGAAAATAAGCAGTCTGACATTTACAAAATGAGGTCCTCAGGGGGTAAATTCGATGATGCTCTCCCATGTAGTGGGCCAGTTTATCCTCTGGGTACCTACTTCTGTTTAGTTTTGAGACCCTGATTCAGATTGAGGTTCACAGAGGGTAAATTTAGTGATGCTACCCTGTTATGCAGGGGAGCATCACTAAATTCACCCTCTGGGGACCTCATTTTGCAGATGACAGTCGGCTTATTTTCGGGCTTTACCCCCCACACACTCAATCGTGTATGATATGGGTCAGTTCTAGGAAATAACACCTGCGTTTTCAAGTTAGCTTGACCGTTGTTCCAGGATACATAGATTATGCGTTGTATTAATGATTAATTTTAAAACATGTAACATCGGTTGTATGACTGCAATTTCGGTGCAACTCGCTTGTTTTTTTCACCATCGAAACCGAGTTGAGGCCTCGGTTACCCACCAGTCTCTGACGGGTATGATTGTTTGGAACACAAGAGTACATCTGGTGTGTAGTCTAATGGCCTGTAACAAATCTGGTCCCAGTCAGCTAATTCTATTAACTGGTTGAGTACTAGAAGCCACTACATGTATCAGGGCTTAGAGAAAAACAAGAGGGGTGTTCCATCCCCATTAGCTCACCCAACACATGACATGCAATAAACCTAGGCTTATTGCAAATCTGCGAAAAATGTCTGGTCATGAACATGTATAACAAAACAGGTCAGAAATTTTCTAAGTCCAGTGACAAAAAAGTCTAACATTGCATTAAAAAAGTCCAAAATCTCTGAAAAATGCCCAGCAAAAGGTTAATGACATCTTATATTGATGCATTTAACACATATATGAAATATAAAAGCCACAGCATACTAGTGGTAGCCCCCACTCATGAAAAGCAAAACAAGTCCACACAGACAAAAAAGTCTAACACAGCAAAAACACTAAAAACCGATAAAATATCTCACTGGGTAAGGGACTGTGGGTAATTGTAAGCCACAGAAACACAGTATGAGGTGCATAGCAACAGTGCTGAAAGTCAAAGTGGACTCGTACAATAACTTTGACACAAGTGTTGACACCGACACAACTTTGGTCATAATAAGCTCACACAACTTCGCTGGTGAGCTATTGAGAGTACCAGAGCAAAAGCCAACATTTTCCCTGCTCACATGTCATAGTCAAATGCAAATAATGTTTTGTTTCATATAAATTTGTAATAGAATAAATTTTGAATAACAAAATCAGACCACTAAAATTAATCTAACCCTTAACCAGTTAACTCTAGTATATTGAACTCTATCACAAACAAATTGCAAATCACATCTGAATAGTAAACCTTAGTTTTCAAGGTCTTTAGACTTGAACTTCACATCTCAGGTAATTATAAGCTTGATCACAACTTATGAGTAAGGCTGTCACGAATGATCGAAAAATCGATCAACCGTCGATTGAGGTCATAATCGACGATTTTTTTCAATGATTGATTATTTGACTGGACATGTGCTGTCATACCTTTTTGTTAAACAAAGGGGAAATATTGATTCACAAGCTATTGTTTCACATAAAGGACCTATTTCGACAACAAATGTGTGTGTGAGCGGGGTTAAAACATAAAACCAATATATAGCTTCAAGTCGAGGCACCACGTGAGATAAACCCAGTCATCATCGTATGTGTGATCACTCAGTTCCCAATACTTATTCCTTTGATGTGAGTCATGTGACCTGCCAGAAAAACATCAACGTTGTTACAAGGTTGTATTCTTCTGCAGAGTATCAAAAGCGCTAAATAAAATAAATCCCTGGAAAGACTGAGCACCCCAAAGGGAAAGCATTTTCACACTGAACAGGGGCTGAATCATTATTATTCATGGGCCGGACTTTCCGGTTCCAGCATCGCTGGCTCACTACCATTAGCGGTGATAACAATTTAACAACAACAAAAAATTAACACTCGATGCTGCCTTACTGTCAATGGCTACATTGTATTCCTTGCCAATAAGACATCGTCGAGTTTTGAGTTGTTTTTATCAATTTGATACTTGATAAGAATTTTAACATACGGAAAGTAAAGAGAGAAAAACTTCGAAATGCCATGTTATTTATTTTTAAAGTATGATGATTTATTTTGTTCTCCGACGTACCGCAACAGGAAGTTTCATTTCCACGTGTAAAGCTTTGATGACTTGACATTCCCTGAGGCTAAATTCATAATCATTATGCATTGAGCGGGCCATTAGTGAGTTTAGTATGCATTTTTCTATGATTTGAAGCTTGAATCTATGCGATGTAGATTCTGTTTTGTCAAATTTTTCAAGGTTTGGTGTTCGTTTGCTTCATTTACGATTAGGATATTTTAATTTTTAACGCCTCCCAAGTTATTTCATAGACAAAGTTCTAGGAAACAAGACAAGAAATATTAACCATAAATAATTGAATAACCGTCAATTTTTATGACAAAATAATCGATTATGAAAATTTATAATCGTGACAGCCTTACTTATGAGCATGGGGCTTCCAACCACAGACAGTCCTTCGCGTGAGACGGGCGCTATTGCATTCGCGAGCGCCCGTAATTTATAAAAGACGAGCGCAAAAAATCGCACCCGTCATCAAACAATTCAACTTCAATTAAATCGCACCCTAACATTGCCACGCTTCAAGTCAGAATGGACATCTATTTCGTTACTGTTCATTTGTGAATGGTAAAACGAAAACAAAAACAAAACTGCTGTTATATGTCCCCCCCCCCCCCCCCACACACACACACACTGTGACACACCTACCTGCATATCACCATCCGTTCCGCAAGAGGTCCAAATCGATATTGTAGCGAAAACTGAAACATTTCCAGTTTCCTTTATTCACTGCGCATGTCATTCTACATCCCATTCATCCAGCATTGAGCAAACGAAACCGAAAGTACAATGCTAATTTAATCACAACAAACAGATAGACCAACTGTGATTGGCCAGTCAGTGATGAAATTGTCTGCTATGGCCAACCGAATTGCTTGTACCAAATAATTTCACCTTGTTTCCCTTTCTTCAAAGATTTGTGTACAAGTTGTCAAGCGAGACATTTTATCGTCTGTTTTTGCTGTTTGTTGAAATTGTCTTTTCTGAAGAATTAGTTACGTTCCAAATGCCAGCAACGGTGACTATCAACGTTACTGAAGTGGTCCTTCAAGGATCTTATTGGTTTCGAAAGTGAAACAAATAATGTAAGTGGCAAAACGTTTGTGACCCGATTTTGGTGCAAAGTTTGTGCTGCCCAATGTGACAATGCACGTAAACAGCTGTGAGGGAGAGCGCTTTCAGAATTCGACCGGTTTGCCATGGGAACTGATTTTATCAGCAAATACACTTTTGAAAGGCATTTGGGGAGTAAATGCCACGCCCTAGCTCTGTCCTTCGAAAGAGAAAAAATTGACATTGCCCAAGCAACTGATGCAACTACTCTACAAGCCTCAACATCTGCCAGTACCTCTGGGTGTCAAAGTGATGATAAACAAAGTTTGGTCAGCCCCAAACAAATCAGAATTGACACATTGGTCAGAAAGAATGCCAGGGAAGCTTATAAGAAACTCCTTGTGACAGCATATCTTTTAGCTGTCAGTGGCCAACCGCTGACTGCATTCAAAACACTGATACAAACTCAAAAAGCCAATGGCGTAAAGTTAATAAAGGGGCACGACAATGTTGACACAGCAAAAAAATTATTGACAGTCTTGGCAAAGTCAGCAAGAGAACAGATTAAACAAAAAATAAGTGAATCCAGTTTTATAGCAATTCTCAGTGATGGGTCGCAGCCACGTAAAACCGGTGCAGAGAAAGAGCTGATATTTATCAGAACTGTCCACAATGGAAACGCTCTGTATATTTGCTGCGCTTTACAAGACATTGACGACAACGGAGATGGTACAGCAGAAAACCTCAAACAATGTATCGATGATGCTTTTCTAAAAAAAATTGGGATTTAAGAGGACCAATACAAAAATGCTGTAATAGGAGCAACAGCCGATGGGGCATCAGTTAACACAGGGGTGTACAAGGGTCTCTTGACTCGTTTAAGAAATGACAATCGACCATGGCTTATTTCCATTCACTGTGTTATGCATCGCATTCAGTTAGCAATACAAGATTCCTTGATGAAAGAAAAACAATTCTCTTCCATCCATGACTTTTTAGTTTTGCTATACTATCTTTTTAAGCAGTCTGGTAAAGTCAAGCATCATTTCAAAGAGTACGCCAAGCAGGCTATGGGGGTCAGGGCTCTCAATGTTCCAAAATGTCATGGTACCCGGTTTGTGAGCCATGAAAATAGGGGCCTAGATCATTTACTTAACAATTGGATTGTCCTGTGTCATGTAATTGAAAATCTTTTAGAATCTGACTCTGCTAAAAAAATTGAGGGGAAACTTCGTGGCATACTAAAAAAATTGAAGGATAGTCAGTTTTTATGCATGTGCATTCTCTACAAACAAATAATCCAACAAATCACTTTCCTTTCACTTAAATTTGAAAAAGAGCAGCTCATGGTTTTTGAAGTCAAACCTTCAATCGAAAAACTTTTTGAAAAGTTGAACGAATTGAAAGCAAACGAAAATGATAATGATTTACCCCCCTCTGTGGATTGTTTGAAGCAGTATGGGTTTGCTCTAAATGGATGTGTCCTTGGTAGCAAAATGTTGAAAGCAGGGCATAAGAGGCGAAAATCTAAAAATCGTGAATATGTGGACATAAGCTATGAAAACATGGTGAAGACCAATTTTCAGAATCTTCAACAGGCAGTAAAAACAGTTGCTGTTGGGGTCATACCAGCATTGATCCAATGTGTTGAGCGGCGGTTCATGTCATTTTTTGAACAGGATAATGTGTTTAAAAGTATGACATGGCTAGATTCTGCTAACTGGATTGACACCAAAAATGAACTTGAAGCACTACAGAGGGTGGCAACACACTTTGATACACCTCTCAAACTCATTAATTTTAATGGATTGAAAGTTAAGGAAGAATGGAAAGATTTTAAGCACATGGTGAAACATTTTTATCCTGGGGTTAAGGCAAGAAAACTGTGGAGAAATATCCTCACATACAGAAGAGAATAATTTCCAAACATCTCCCTTTTGGCGGAAATTGTTCTTTCATTCAGCCCCAGCAATAGTATTGTTGAGAGTGGATTCAGTCATCTGACCTGTATTCTGACTGCCAGACACCTGGCTATGGCTCATGATACTATGGAAGACCTCACATTACTTAAAGTAAATGATAGCATCTGGTCTACAGAAAACAGGGACATTTTAATTGAATCCTCTCTCAATCATTTTATGAAAAGGAGAAGAACTCTGAAAATTGATTCTGTTTCATTTAATTTGATGACACAAACAGTGAAACAGAAACCCGACTCTAACTCTTCCTCTGATTCCTCTTCAGATGAAGACATTTCAGCTGCAGGCGAAAGTGCAGCCACGACTGAACTACAAGAAGTTTCAGTCGAGCAAGAACTAGAAATGTCATCATCTGATGAAGAATCAGAAGATTTTATGGAACAATTGGAAAGTTGTCAAATTGAAGAATTTGAAAATCGCCTGTTTGCCTTTGAAGATGTTGGAGCCAGTTCTTCTGAGCACCGGCAGTGAAAGTTGTAATTGAGAACCTAAAGTAAAAAGATCATTAATTTAAAATAATGTGTATCAATGGCCAGGCAGGCCTGCCACTGTTAAAATCTTTGATAATTTTTTTTGAACTGTTATCTTTATGCCAATCTGCCATGATGGGTGAAGTTGTGGCTCTTTCACACTTGAGTTAACTCCGTTTTGTTTTAAAAAACTGCATTGATTATTAATGATTGACATGATCTTTGTCTGTCATTACTCATTATATGTTTAATGCACTACTAACTAAACTTCAATCAATAAATAGTTAAAACATTTGAAAAAGTTTGGATTTTGTTGAATGAATTAAATACTATCTATTGAAGTATTCAGAGTACTCAGCAAGTAGCAATCAGAATCTAAATATGATATATCATGATTAGCTGTGTTTAAACACATCTGTCCCAAACATGCATAGTTGTGAACCTTTGGGAAATTTTACGAGTGCGATTGCACTCGCAACACAATTTGCGAGTGCACTTTCTTGCACCCGTAAAATTTACTCACACGAAGGACTGCACAAATGAACATTCAATAACAGTTTTCTGGAAGTGTTTAAGTTCAGCATTAAAACTAATGATTCAGTGTGGATGGCAGTATGGTTTGTAACTCAAAAGTGGTGGTAGGCACTTAGCAGTCTCAATTCTTCCGAGAAGCCCAGTGTTTTACAATTTGGATGGTGGTTGATCATCCACAGAGGAAACATTTCCGAAACAAAATAAACCATAGCACCAGTTCCAAAAATAATTTTGAAGTGGATAAAATAAATATAACGTAAATTTGTAAATAAACAGGAATTCTGTTTACTGGAACACCTAGAGTATGTATGAACCAACTCCAAAACACAGGGGTCCAATTAGCCAACAAATAAGCAATGCACCGAAAAGCGATGACACGAAAAGAATTAGAAGGCCATTGTTGATTACATCTTTTATATTATTTAATTCTTTGTGGCATCTGTAAGGTTGTGTGTGGTTCTAGATGGTCTGAGGTACTACAGTACATGCAGGAGTTTTATCATGAAAATGCCATTTGCTAAGGCAGCAACAACAGGTGGAGAGGATTAAAATCTGCCGCGAATTGCTCAAACTGATAATCTGTCACTGCAAAAGCAAGTGTTGAAGATTAGTGCTTTTCGGGAAATGGTAGAGTCTGCTTCAGTTAGGTGTGAAAACAGATGATTAATGTGTGTTTGAATTGTTGTTTCTGTAATCTTTCACACACCATTGTTAAGCCAATTAAATAGTTAGCCACATAACTAACAAGACTGACATATTAAAATCTTATTATTTCATTGAGAGACAGAGATTTTCAAGACAAAAAGGTGGGCAGCAATCATTTTTTTTTTTTCATCTCAAACCCGACCACCCGTTAAAATTGAAAAACGGCATAAATGCACATTTAGATATGGTCTGTTTTCTAAGGGGAACAGTTGCTTGTGGTTCCAGTTCAAAATTTGCCAAGTTCATTTTGAAAGCAACATAGGTCTTGAATAGGTCTCGTGATTTATATATTTCGACTTTAGGAATAAAGGTAGGTATGCCGTATACATTATTCTTTAAAAAAAAATATGCTGGAAAAACTCCTAATAAAAAAAAGAAACCAAAAAAAAAAACAACAAAATGAACTAAAAAAAATATTTTTTTTTAAGTTATTTTTATTTAACTCCAAAACTGCGAAAATTTTGACCAAAAGTGGGAACATTAGGCCTCGACTGAGGCCGAATGTTCCCGGAAAAATACCTGGGGCTTAAAGACCCGGACCGGTGTTGTTGACGCCCCCACCCCCACCCCCCCCCCTCCCAAAGAACAACTTCAAAATAAGGTGTAAATCTAGCTTCATTGAGGCATTTAGAGGGTAAAATTATTTACTGTCGTAGCTGTGCGAGAAATGACACTGCTAAAGTGCTATTGCTAACAGGATGTGTTTGTTCGAAAAGATGAACCCATCCGCTTACGCCGCGGGCTTATACTTTTCATTAATGACATTATTGTGAAATATTGATTTTTTTTTTAATTTCACGTGTTCGAACTATTTCCGGACATGCGCAATACACCTCCTGATATTTATCCAGATATTTATACTCGATCGGGATTTGAAATTTATAACGAAAATAACAAAAATATATCTTTTCCAAGATCTAAATGAAACATCATCATCAGAAACATAACATTTTACTTCATGTTATTATCGACAAATCTGGGAAATCCCCATTCCTTTTGCGGTTCCGACTGTTTACAATTCACGATATGCAAATGAACAAAGAATGAGCACGATTTTCAATTTTATCATTTTTCAGTTTCGTGAAATATAAAACACCAGAAATTTGTCCTTTTTCAGTGATAATGAAGTGTACATGAGGTAAATGGTGTTATTATAGGGAGATAATCAGATTTTGGAGGGAGATACGATTTCAAAAAAACATTGCTGATTTATGACCCACTAATTAACAAATTGAAGAGACATTGTCACCGTGAATTACCTTCAATTGGCTCTTCCATTTCCATACTCTCCTGTGCCTCATCTTCTTCTCGCTCACTGTCAGACATTTTAAACTTATCTGGAAATTTGTTTTCGAACGGTCTGCACGTGTTCTTGAAGATAGCCGGTAAACTAAGTAGGGGTTCTTTCGGGTGCCGATCAAAAGATAGAACCCCTTTCAATCAGTCGGTACTTCGTTTTGGATCATGCGCAGCATAACATTATGACGTCAAAATATTTTGACAATACATCCCATAATTCGGGAGTATTTGGCTAATCGTCCGTCACATGACTGGATTAATTAAATCCAATCTTCTCAGCACAAATCCGTCAATGTCACTCAGAATCGATGTGTCGGGATGTCCTCGAAATAACAGTATTTTGTTGACCCAACAACCCCTCTCCTGCCAAAGCGATTAACTTCGCGGTTAATGATATTTTGATAATCGAAGAAATTCGATTTTTTTTTCATCAATTTGCCCACTTTGGGAAAATTTCGCCAACCTGCAGACCTAACCATCGACACGACACTGCACGACATTCTTCACGACACTGCACAACATTCAAATTAAACGGAAATGTTTTCACGATGTTAACTGCAGATGCTTCCAGAACATTTCATTCACAGCATTTTGTGTATCACGTTAAAAGTACATAGAAAAAAACCCAAAATGAATGAACTGACTGGTCCTCAATTTTCGTGAATTTTCAAATAGTGAATAACACAGGTTCCCCACTCGTAGTAGTCCTAGACTCGGCTGGTAGTCGGTAGCTACAATGTGGGCATGGAGGCTGAACATCACCCTCTCATGAAAGTTTCGAGGGAGAAAATGTTGGTGTTGGGTAGGGTGCTGCCATTGCAAGGGTAGGCCTATGGGAAGCTGGATGAGGACCCCCCCCCCCCCCCCCACCCTCCTCAACGAGAGAGGACATCCCTTAGCGTCTCGTGATCTTACCACCCCAGGCATGCTTCAGTCAGAAGTGGTCACTGGCCATCGATGTTGGAAGTTGGGCACATGTCTGCATCAGTTCAGGACTGTAGTGTATGAGCGATGAATCGATCCCTTTACTCGGAGCTTTGCCAGAGCAGCTAGTGTTAAATTCCCATAGGCACCGGAGCTTTGTCGGTGCAAAATTTCGTAATTCATGGGTATTACGTAATGCAATGCCATGCGATGTTGTGGGGTGGGGTAATACATGCTTGTCTCGTGCGGTAATTTGGGGCGAACTATATGTACCCTATTGTTCTACTGTTAGTATTTGGTACTACTAACCCACTGAATGTATTTTACCACCGGGGGTTGGTATAGGTTGTGCGTAATGCTAGGCTATGCGGTATTACCAGGTAAATTTAGAACGGTAGTATATTATGTACTGCAGGTAACATGATGGTCCACTGACACCCCTTAGTACCACAAAACCACCCAATGGTTTGTACTATCAAGTTGCATCCGGCAAGTGGTGTACGAACTGCACATATATAGTATGCTATGGTATGTATAGTGATATATGAACACGCAGGGTTATGGGTATGTGATGGAATATTGACGGGGAAGGTGAGTTTTCTTGAAAGTTTCCCCACAAAACGGTTGATGTTGCCAATGATGTCATGATGTCATGGTGTGCACACGACATCATAGAAACGTTGACCGCTGTTGTTGTCAACTGTACAATCCGACATATTGTTGTTCCGGTCAGGGGGTGTCGGGCTTCTCGTGGGAGTGATATGGTAGTAGAGGTAAATATCCCTGCAGGTCACCTGTTAGCCATTGGTACTACTAATCGACCTAAGGTTTCATATTATCCTGTGTCTGATATAGGTAGTATGGAATGCTAGTCCAGGCAGTATTGTGACGTGGGGTGTGTGTGTGTGTGGGGGGGGGGGGGTGTAATGTATAGATAGTACGTAATGCTAGGTCTAACAGTAGTGTGGGGGTGGGGGTAAGGCATGGTTGTCTAGTGCGGTAGTATAGGATGTACGGTCTCTAACCCAGATGGTGTAGGCTACTGTTAGTATTTGGTAGGCCTTCTACTGACTCGCCGAATGAATTTATCATCGGGGGTTGGTAGAGGTACTGCGTAATGCCAGGCTGTCCGGTATTACGAGGTAAGTTTAGCACGGTAGGATGGGATGTACGGCCTGTCTCCCATAGGTATACTGTTACCCCTTAGTAGGCCTACTATAAACCCTCCCAATGGTTTGTACTATCCCATGGGTATTACGTAATGCAATTTCGTAATCCATGGGTATTAGGTAATGCAATGCCATGCGATGTTGTGGGGTTGGGTTAATGCATGGTTGTCTCATGCGGTAATTTGGAGCGTACTATATGTACCCTATTGTTCTACTGTTAGTATTTGGTACTACTAACCCACTGACTGTATTTTACCACCGGTGGTTGGTATAGGTTGTGCGTAACGCCAGGTTATGCGGTATTACGAGGTAAATTTAGAACGGTAGTATATTATGTACTGTAGGTAACATGATGGTCTACCGACACCCCTTAGTACTACAAAACCACCCAATGGTTTGTACTCTCCCGTGGGTAGTTTGGAATGCTAGCTCACCATGTCACTGGCAACGTCAACCTTTTCGCGGGAAAACTTTCAAGAAAACTCACCGTCCCCATCAGTATTCCATCACATACCTTCCTGTATATCCATAGCCCCGTGTGTACATATATCGCTATACATACCATAGCATACTATGTATGCAGTGCGTTCACCACTCGCTGGATGCAGTCTAAATGGTGCCGAACTTTTGCACTGACAAAAGTTGCACCGAGAAAGCTCCGGTTCCTGTAGGAATTTAACACCAGCTGCACCGGCAAAGCTCCTGCATGGGGGGAGATTCATCGCTCCTTCCAAGGACAAGAAGCAAACAGTGGAAGCGACACAGACACCGTGTTCAGCGTAGGTTACGGCCGTTTGTTCCTGCATCCCAGCTTATTATTGTGATGTTGTGGGTGAATCGGAAAAAATGTGTGTTGACACAGGAAGGAGGGGCACAGGAGCACCCCCCCCCCACCCCACCCCTCCCAATTTTTCACCAATTATAGGTACCCGAACGGCATTTTCCGACAGAACGTACACAACCCTTATGGCCACTACACATCACCTAAAGTAAATTCTAAAACACAGGTCCCTCTTCAAAGATGAACACAATTGTTTAATAACACGCAAATAATATTCACTTTGTTTGTTTGTTTGCTGCATTTTTTTTTTTTTTTTTTTCGATTGCTATGCAAGGGGACTATCTCTATATTCGTATTGTCGCAGTTCAATCCGTAAAATGCGTAAATATAACCACAATAATTTCTCATTTCTTTCTCATCAATTCTCATTCGATTCATATGTACTGTTTTTCTTCTCTCGTTCACTTTTACCCTGTGATTTTGCAAAATATAAATTTGAATTCAATGGCAAAGAACTAGCTCAATTCAATTCAATCCAAAGTATGCGAATCGGATGGACGCCATAGAGGTTGTCGTGTGTACCAAAAGGTGAGAGATATAAAGACGAATGCTACTCTAAATCAAAAAAACGAAATCCACTACCACTACCGTAATCTGTGGTAACACCCGAAGACAGCTGATGCGACACGATTCAATATTGACCGATCAATATAAAATATCGCAAAATAATGACAATAAGATTGAGGTTTGGTTGAGGTTGCAGAGGTTAGCGTCTTAAGTAGGTTGGGGACAAGGGTGATTTATATATTTTACATGATACACCGCCCCACCACCATTGACCCCCCACCCCGAAGAAAATTATTTTTCATCCTACACCCTTGCGGTACCCTGAAAGGTGTGACCCCCCCCCCCCCCCCCCGTTTTTTGAGCTTCCGCCGCCTCTGTCAGAAAGGGTTAATCGACCACGAATCCATGTAGGCATGTACATCACATTCTTAACGTTCTAGGTTGTTTTTCCTGTTCCAAAATTTTATTTACAAACTGAATATGCACATTTGAGCTTCATATTCAGCCCTCGTCACACAAAGTCCTACACCTTTCGCATAAATTGTCGCTTTGTCCTAAATGCTTAGGGATGAAGTCTTGTTTAAATAGTTCAAGACAAGCTTGATGTCATCCGATTCATTCAGTGGACTTAGGAATAAGGTCCTGTTTAAATAGTTCAAGACAAGCTTGATGCCACCGATCCGTTCAGTTGGCTTAAGAATGAGGTCCTGCTCAAAAAGTTGAAGACAGGCTTGATGTCACCGATTCGTTCAGTGGGCTAAGGAATGAAGTCCTAATTAAATGGTTCAAGACAAGCTTGATGTCACCCGATTCGTTCAGTTGGCTTTGGGATGAGGTCCTGTTTAAATAGTTCAAGACAAGGGTGATGTCATCGATTTGTTCGGTGGGCTTAGGGATGGAGTCCTGTTCAAATGGTCCAGGACAAGCTTGATGTCATCCGATTCGTTCAGTGGGCTTAGGATAAAGTCCTGTTTAAATAGTTCAAGACAAATAGTGATGTTGTCGATTCGTTCAATGCACTTGTGCATGAACGTCTGAAAGGTGTGTGTGTAGGGGGGGGGGGGGGCATCTCGACGCCCACTTCCCATGTTCCTCATCCCTCTATTTCCGCCTCAGCTTCTTTATACCCCTGGTACACGTATTGCTCCTTAAATCTTAACCGTATTGATGTCCCGCGACCACTTGTAATATGACAATTGTGTTTACTTTGGGCGGTCTTCAGTTATTTGCAGGGGGCGGCAGAACCGGAGGTGGTTGATTAGTGCCCCCCCCCCCCCCCCCCACACTTTTTACACAGAAATGCTACAATGAGTGGAGGCAGATGTTTCAGTATAATGTTTTACTATATATGCCTACATTATCTCAAAATTTAAACAAATTTAGATACACTTGACAGATGTATTTCCCCATCAGCCGGTTCGTTGTGTTTCTTCTACTTCATCCATCTTCCAACCGGAAGGCAATTCTTCAGACTGGAAAGTGGAAGAAAGAGTCCGAATAATGACCAGATCGTTGCAGGCGAAGTGAAAGGTATTGGGCAGGGCTCCCTTCAGATCTCATTATTGAGTAAGTGCTAATGAGAAGACTTAGTGTTGAGGCACAGGGGGAGGGGTGACAAGAAGAAGGGGAATCACAACGCTTGATATGGGTCCTTTCAATGCCCAAATGTACAAGCATCAATGGGGTGATGCAAAAGTTCAGTGGTGTCTCACATCAGACCAGTGATCAACACAAGGATACCTCAGCAGCGCGACAGGCCAGAGATGTGAGTGACACATTGGATTTGATCAGTTACCTCAAATAGAGAGATACACCCGTTCAGAACTCCTCACTCTTCAACATTGCTAATGGCATAACAGCACGGGAAAAGGAAAATGTTGATAGAGCCAAAGAGATTGAAGAGAAGGTTGGAAAATTTGTAGAAGACTTCACCTTCAAGAAAGCTGATCAAGCTGTCACTCTGGGCTCAAGATCAACTATCAAAGTGAAATTCAGAATCGGTGAAAGCAGATTCTTAATTGATTTTCCAGAGACTGACAACTTTTGGAGAACGGAGGGAGGATGATCTACAGTCCATATTGAAATACGAATTATGCAGTCACCCCCTGCCATGTTTTGAGTTGTTCGATACCAGCACTTGCTAATGTCATTTGGAGGATTGTGGGAATGGAGACGCATGAACCCAGTGGAGATGTCCAGTACATACTAGATGGGGAGCCCTTCTCCATCGCTTACCATGACAAAGAGGTGCTACATTTGACAGTGTTGCCCAGGTGTATGTGAATTATGTTACCCACAAGTATGGGTCTGCTGTTGTTTTCTTTGGTGGCTAAACACAGGAAAAAACAACAAATGATGCCACTCACCTGAGAAGAACAGATGCACGTGAAGGTGTCAAAGTGCACTTTACTAGAGGAAATGGTCATCCAATGCAAGAAAGAAGAATTCCTTAGCAATGAGGAGAACAAGTAGCGCTTCATACATTACCTCAGTGGCATGTTACTGTTCTGATTGGAGATGCCAAAGATATGCTTGTAGTTATGTTGCCTCATGAAGAGGTGGATGGACACATCTTTGTGGTACTAGAACCAGTCTTCAAAGAAACGCAGCGTGTGGTGTACAAAACAATGCAAAGAGCCCCTGGACCTGGTGTGTGTGAGCATATGCTTTTCATTAACGCAGTTTTAGGATATGACACAACTTCTCGCCTGTTTGTATTGGGGGAAGGTTTAGGAGTAAAGAAGATCAAGGGTGGTGCTCAGTCCTTGGAGCTCGCCAAAGTGTTCATCAAAACAGCTGGGGTCAGTAAGCAGAAAATAATAACTGCGGGTGAGAGGGCACTTGTGATCGGTTATGGTGGAACTGAGAAGGAAAGTCTGGATGCCTTACGATATAAGCGTTCTGTGAAAAAGTGCCCAAGAGTACTACACGTGTGGAACCCCAAACCTTGCCACCAACTTCAGCTGCTGCAAAGTACCACAGTCTTCGAGTGTACTTTCAAGTGATGGAATGGAAAGACACGGGCCTTCATATGGAGCCAGAGGAATGGGGATGGCATATTGTTGACGGCAGATCCATGCCACGACAGATCTGCCCTCAGCACCATCGGATCTTCTAATGCCATATGCTGCAACTGCAAGGAAGACTACAATTTAAGAAGATGTACCTATTGCAAGTATGACCTGTCTTATTTACTGGCACGTGGAGAGTGCCGTGGAATAAGCTGTTCAAACTCTCTGAAACCAGATTTGAATGATGACTTTGATATTGATCAGCTTAATGGGCAATTTGAGACCTAGAACATACCAAAATGGATACTTTGTTTAAACACTGTCAAACCTTCATCCGTGCTGTATGCAAAAGGTGGCCTTATCAGAAAATGTAGAAAAAGTACCTCAGTACATTCAGGGTGTGTTTATGTTCCTTAACATAGTTTTAATGCAGTGTCATATATCTATGTTTGGAATTTTTTTTTTTGTTTACAAAAGTACTTGCCTCAATAGTAGGTATATCTCATGTTAGGGCAAAGTTATTAAAAAGTTACAATATTCTGACAGCCATATTAGATTTATGGAAATGAGCTTTCATCCAGAAGAGTAACAAAACATGTCACATGTATCTCTGAGTTTATAAACCCCATTTTAGAACTTTTAATCATGGAAATACCTCTTTCGAGAGCTAATTTATGGAAACAATGTTATATTTTGGCAGCCATATTGGATTTATACAAGTGAACATTCATCTAGTGATTTTATCAGGCATCCCAATTCATTCCTTGAGTAAAAAAAAAAACATTTTAGAATTTTAAAGCATTCAGATACTTCAAGAGAGAGCAGAGATATGATGTATTATGAATATGGGGCGGCCATATTGAAATATGCAAATTAGGCATGTATTTCCCGTGCTGGGATTTTCCAGGACTTTTAGTATGATGTTCTAGGAACCTCATAGAAATGCACTGTGGAAAAATAAATTCTAATGCAATTTGTTCCAAGTGAAACCCATTTTGCCTGTACTATCTCTACTGTCTTCAACTAGGGCTTACTTTCTGTTACTCGAACTATTGAATTGACCCATCAAAAAGTGGGTGGCTATCACTTTCTGTCCTGTGATCAGCTTACACTATTACATTACTGTATTCGTCCATTACTGTAGTCTTCTACCTCTATACCCACTACTCCGGTCTTCACCGACAACTATAGTCTACTACCACTGCTACTGGCCTATACCACTAATATTGGTCTATCTGTCGTTCAATTGACTTCCACCACTAGCGTGAAAAGATCAAACTATACACCATAAAAACTAGTGTTAAAACTGACACTTTCAAGGTGTTAAACCCATTCTAACTCTTAGGGTTTGATTTTAACACTCAAAGTGCAATGCTTTAAGCACTTAGACATTACAATCGTCAGACATCTGAAACTTGAATGGATGGCACTTCCCATGTGTCTAGCATTGGTGGTTCTTCCAGAATCGTCCATAATTTGATTTGCGCTTGGTGGGTACATAATTAAAAGGACACAACGCAGATGACGCGGATCAGGCTCGAGAGTTCGAGCCTGATCCGCGCCATTTGCGTTGTTTCCTTTTAAGTGTCGCGACATTACACTTGTCAAGTGGTATTATTGTAACACCTGTCAAGTTCTGGGATATCTACACTTGAACAAAGAGCTAGTTCAGCACTCAGTAAGTGTTAAATACAGCACTTCAAGTGTAGTTTTTAACACTTTTGTTTTTAACGTGTATGTACTGTCTTATACATCGCTGCTGTTAATAATACCAGCCTTCTGTCGGTATTGTGTATTGTATTCTGTCAGTTGCAGGAGAAAGTGGTTGGTCGTATGACATTTCAACTCGGCTCTGACAAAGGGTTCCATGGTCATAGTCAGATACCAAAAATGGACAAGCATCTGACTATTCCTGGAGAATCTCCTTTTCATGTTTCATCTTATGTGCTGCATCTTTTGAGAGCACATTGTGTACTAGCACACAATCACATATCACCAAACATTAGTCGAACGTTCTGTAAAATTCCTTACTACTATATGACCATGTCCATAGAATCCCCCTTTGGGAGTGCCTATATACATACATGTGCTGCATGTGTGTTCACATATTGTGCACTATCACCCAGTCACACATCAGCACATCCAGTATGAGTCAATGTGTTGCATGTGTTGTTCGCGCATTGTGCACTAACTAGCAAACAAGCACGTTGCATGAAATACCAGTCCCACGTACAGTAGAATTCTTTTCTAGTTTCTGACTGTCCCCAGGGAACCCCCTTTTCCAAGGTGAGTTGGTCATTTATTGAAAGAACAACTGCTCTCATCCCTCTTAGGGGAATTTGAAGAAATCATCATTTATGTTTCACAGCACCCCACTTGTAGCACCCCATCTTCCAGTCACCTGGACGTAGGTAGCCCTCTTCCCGAGAATATTGCTCTCACTACTCCTTTGCCCGTCCTGTTCCCAGATGAAGTGGTAGCATACCATAGTGGTACAAACGAGGCTAGTACTAGTAAGGTTTGGTAGTGCACTTGACAGAAGACAATGCATAGTAGAGGCAGAAAGCTAAAAGAATTGACCGTCGGAAAGAGGTAGGCACCCTTACTAAAGATATAAGGCAGTACGCGTGGTAGATCTTCCCACTATTGTTATGAAGGTCGATCGCACAACCGATACCGAATAGTAGCGATAAAGACCAGTAACAGTGGTAGCAGACGATAGTATTTGGCGACCACAGTATTGATCGATAACCACTGGGTCCAATGTCCTCCTAGATGGCAGAGTGGAAGTAGAAGCCAATTACCGGACAGGTGGTGGTGGCCATGGTGCAGACTAGCTTTAGTTGTTGAAGACTATTACCGGACGAAGTCAGTAGTACTGAAAGCCTGTCAGGAGAGATAGTGATGGCCAACCGCTGAGTCGATAGAACCAAGCAATAGTTAGGGCCAGTAGAAATAGTATTTCATTTGTGAAGAAAGGCAGCGAGGCAGTGTTCCTAAGGCAGTCGTCTTCCGATAGTATATCCTTTACTGGTCCACTTGGATGACACAGCAGAAGTAGAAGCAAATTACGGGACAGACAATTTGGGCCATGGTACAAACCAGTCGTAGTGGCGAAATACTATTATACTAGTTTCATAGGGTCATGCAATGGTATGGGTTAGAAGAAACAGTAATTCCTATGTGAAGACAGTAGAGGCGCTTGTGACTGAAATGGGGGCGTATAGTCATGGTAGAGCTGATGTGACCGGATGTAGTGATAGCCAATAGAAGTGGTAGTGTTCCCAAAAACAGTTGTTACCAACAAAAGTATGTTCTCCAAAACAGTAATTTTCACTGATACCCACCAATCCCCAGAGGGTACTCCTCTCTAGTCACCACATATTGGTACCCGGTGCTCCCAAAATACCCAGCAGATGTGAAAGATTTTTTTCTCTATCAGTGGAAGACGATCAAAAGACAGATAGCCGACAGTAGTGGTAAAATCCAGTAGCAGGGGCAGTAGACTATAGTACGGGGCGAAGAAAGTGATAAAAGGCATAGAGGGTTGGGCATGGTACATGCCAGCAGTGATAGCGAAAGACTATAGTACCGGGGAACGGAGAAGTATAAACCAATTACAGGACAAATGGTGATGGCCATGTTGCAAACCAGCAGTAGTGGTCAAATACTCTTGGACTGGACGAAGGCAGTAGTGGTGTAAGCCGTTCACAGAACAGACCATGATAGCCAATCACAGTGTCCATAGAGGATTGCAACAGTACAGGTAACTGGCAGTAGTTTCTAGTCAGGGAAGTGTGGGGGGGGGGGGGAGGGGGGCAACGACCGGGTGGTCAAGCAAGGACTAGGGGAGGCCCCCAAAACCCCACACAACCTTTCAAATATTGTCTTTCCAACCCCTCCCCCAACTGGCTAGCCACCCCCATTATAGGAATCCTGGCTACGCGCCTGGCCTAAACTCCCCCTTTCTCAAAATTACTCCTCCACCTCCACACCTGTTCCTTCGTCCCTGATTTCAGCCGCAGATTTCAGGGGCAATAAATGGGATGCTGCATTCGTGCCACAGAAAATTAGACAATTCACACTACATCTACACTTGATCAAGTGTAGATGTAGTGTGAATTGTCTAATTTTTTGTAATATTTACCAAATTTCAAAGTAATATCTTTAGAAATGTAGAAGTTGTTCACTCCATAAAATTTCAATAGATTGACCAACCAACCCCCCACCAGCACAGTGACTCCAGTATGCTTCCTCAAACTACATTCGCAGATGGCATACAAACTATGTTTGCGGGATATAAAAAATATGTTTGCAGGGTATAATGAAGCAAATGGGTGACATTTTGAGGAGTGTTAGCACCCCCCCCCACCCCACTCCCTCCCCCGCATGACTCTTTCTATCGGAAAATTTTGTTGTCCGTCGGAAAAATTAGTGATTGCTCGCTTACCCACATTTTCTCTGAAAGCCGCGAATTTGAAAAAAGGTTGAACATTTTACACCTTCACCCAACGAACACGATCCCAAGATTTGTTGTTTTCATTTTTCTCATTTTTTTCAAAATATTTCTACAAAACCTCGTCGAGATCGTTCCAATGAGGTCACATTATGTGGTTTGTGAAAAATTTTTGAGAAATATCATTTTTTACAATTGCTTAATTTATAAATTGGACCCGATGATGCAGCTGCTTCGTTTAAAAAGGGATTCATGAAGAAGATTCGGTTAGGGTTCAAAGTTCGCACCGACTGTCAACTGGCCAGGAACACTGTCGGGGAATTTTAACTCTCGCCCCACCAGGTCGGAAAATTTTGAGATCCTGGCTTCGGCCTGCCTCCACTCACCCCTATTTTAACATAGCCGGGGTGAGGGAAACATTTGGAAATTTCTCCCAAATCCCAGCAATTTGACATCTTATATCTGGGAAATAATGACATACTAATTATTTTTGAAAAACTTTTAATTTTTTTTGTGAAGGATTAATGGGGTTTTCCTCCTTTCTTTTTTTTTTGGGGGGGGGCACGTGAAAATAACCCCTGGATCCTCTCATGAAATACTGATTAACCCTTCACCTAACACGAAAGGCATACGGCACTGGCAAACAAAATTATTGAATAACTAATATTTTTCATTTTTAGCATTAAAACATAACTTATGACCCCTCATTGGAACGAGCTCAATGAGCTCGTTCGAATCAGGGGTCATAAGCTATGTTATTGAGGCAAAAAATGAAAATGAAATGGTAATTTTTGTGAATAGCGCTGGCCAGGTCTGGCTGTTACGCTGGGGAAAAGGGTCAAGAGTCTGAAAAAATGATTAATAACATGCCCGATCATTTGAAAATCACGGGTGGGCCACAACAGTCTTCCTAAGATCACCCCATGGGGTCATATTGACTTATTTTAATGGGAAAGGTATCATTTACCCAAATCACGGAGAGCTGTTTGCATTTTTATAGCTTTGGGAGAACTGTTATAGCTCCCCTAAATTTAGTTCTTGCAAGAGCCATTAGGTTCGGGAGCAATGGCACTCCTAAAATAATCAGGCCTGATATAATGCAATCAAATAATCCATCAAATCAGATTTCAAGCTCCTTATCGTTGATACCCAGTATCCCTTTCCCATTGAACTCTCCGAACAATAATTTAGATATGGCAGAGGGAAACCTTTTAGGTATAACTTTGACTGCTTATAGCCTGGATAAAACTCTTTGTTGGTGTGTTTGTGCCAATTTCTGCACCTTGGGCTATTCCATAACCGCAACACAAGTATGGGGTCAAGTTTAGCCTATCGTTCATACCTAGGATTCATACTTTAGAGGACATCCCCAGGCATTGGTTATCGTGTCCTATTTTACCAGCAAAACAGAACATGTTTACCACAGCAAACAAGCACTACTTCACTTTCCATGGTTTACACGAGGGAGAAGTCTTCGTTTTGATCATTCCAGCATCAGAGGTTGTCATCCACAGCACCAATGGCCTCGTTATCCGATCTATAAACTCTCCCTCTCAAGTGAGATTTGATGTTGGGGAAAAGACATCAGAAAAAGGAGCTACTGTTAAAGATTATTTGTCATATTACAATAAGTTAAAACTGGACCTAAATATGAATCAAGGGAGTTAATTTGAACAAAGTTGAATCTCAGCCCGGCTAGGGTGTTGTATACCAAGTTACTGTTTCTGGAGAAGATCAGAGTTTTCTAGATTATTCCTCATATTGGACTAAGTTAAAATTTGGGCTCCAATAGGGAGCCAAATGTTAACCCAGGAACTTGGATTGAACAAAATTAGATCTTAAGGATGCTGTATACCAAATATCAAGATTCTGACTGATGAATCTGAAGAAGATTAAAGATTATTCCCCATATTGCACCAAGTTAAAATTCAGGCCCCCATTAGAAGCCCAAATATTAACCAAGGGACTTGATTTGAACAATCTTGAATCTCACCCTCATAACAATGATGTATACCAAACATTAAAAGATTCTGACTGGTGGTTCTGAAGAATATTTTTAAAGATTATTTCCCATTTTGCTCAGTTAAAATTCAGTCTCCTGTATTGAACCCAAATATGAACCGAGGGGTTTAATTTTAACAAACTTGTGTATGATTCCCCTATGGAAACTGTATACCAAAAATCAAGATTCTGATCAATGGTTCAGGGGAAATTTTGTTTTTTTATTTTACAAATATGCTGACTCAGCATTACTTTGTACCCCCCCCCCCCCCCCCCCACAGAACCCCCTGACACAACCGATGGAAATTATTTTTTTACCGTTCCATTCTACGGGTCCTAAGGATGCTTCATATCAAATAACAATTCTCTGTTCCATGCGGTTTAGGAAATACAGGCATTTGAAAATATTTCTATTTTTAGCTCCTGGGGTTCCTATGGAACACATTTCTTTCTTTGTGTTGCATGCATCAAGTACTTAGGACTCAATTATACCACATATTAAATTTGGTTCAAATCGGGTCATCAGTTCAGAAAATAGAAATTTTGGGCAGGGCCCAAAATCTTGCCCCTCCCATTACAAAGACAAATATTGCTGCATGAACTTTGCTTGAACAAATTTGATTTTACACCTCAAAAGGAAGCTCCATACCAAACATCAAGTCATTGTACCCACTGGTTCCTGAGATGTTTTTTAAAATTTGGAGCATTTTCCCCCAATCCCTCCGTGCAAGGCTGGGCAAGTTGATTTGAACAAAAACAATGCGTTGTCAGAACAAGAAATCACCTCAAATTTAACTAAAATCGGTTCAGCGTTTTTTGAGGAGAAGGTGCAAACACTATGTTCATGGACGACGCTCAGTGAGTGATCACTATAACTCATCCGGATTTTCAGTCAGGTGAGCTTATTAATTAACCTCTCTCAGCTAGCACAATTCTATGCATAATATTGTCCATTTATGGTTTGACCTTTATTTAGAGTTGATCATGATTACACCATTTCTGTTACAGAAAACTGATGCCATCAACTTGACAACAGGTGTCACCTTCCTGGAATGTCCCTGGAAGAGGTGAACCAGCGTGCTTATCACTTGTTTTGCAATTTTGAATCTAAATCAAATAGGCTATGCGGTATTACCAGGTAAATTTAGAACGGTAGTATATTATGTACTGCAGGTAACATGATGGTCCAATGGTTTGTACTATCAAGTTGCATCCGACAAGTGGTGTACAAACTGCACATATATAGTATGCTATGGTATGTATAGTGATATATGAACACGCAGGGTTATGGGTATGTGATGGAATATTGACGGGGAAGGTGAGTTTTCTTGAAAGTTTCCCCACAAAACGGTTGATGTTGCCAATGATGTCATGACGTCATGGTGTGCACACGACATCATAGAAACGTTGACCGCTGTTGTTGTCAACTGTACAATCCGGCATATTGTTGTTCCGGTCAGGGGGTGTCGGGCTTCTCGTGGGAGTGATATGGTAGTAGAGGTAAATATCCCTGCAGGTCACCTGTTAGCCATTGGTACTACTAATCGACCTAAGGTTTCATATTATCCTGTGTCTGATATAGGTAGTATGGAATGCTAGTCCAGGCAGTATTGTGACGTGGGGTGTGTGTGTGGGGGGGGGGGGGGGGGTGTAATGTATAGATAGTAAGTAATGCTAGGTCTAACAGTAGTGTGGGGTGGGGGTAAGGCATGGTTGTCTAGTGCGGTAGTATAGGATGTACGGTCTCTAACCCAGATGGTGTAGGCTACTGTTAGTATTTGGTAGGCCTTCTAGTGACTCGCCGAATGAATTTATCATCGGGGGTTGGTAGAGGTACTGCGTAATGCCAGGCTGTCCGGTATTACGAGGTAAGTTTAGCACGGTAGGATGGGATGTATGGCCTGTCTCCCATAGGTATACTGTTACCCCTTAGTAGGCCTACTATAAACCCACCCAGTGGTTTGTACTATCCCATGGGTATTACGTAATGCAATTTCGTAATCCATGGGTATTAGGTAATGCAATGCCATGCGATGTTGTGGGGTGGGGTTAATGCATGGTTGTCTCATGCGGTAATTTGGAGAGTACTATATGTACCCTATTGTTCTACTGTTAGTATTTGGTACTACTAACCCACTGACTGTATTTTACCACCGGTGGTTGGTATAGGTTGTGCGTAACGCCAGGTTATGCGGTATTACGAGGTAAATTTAGAACGGTAGTATATTATGTACTGTAGGTAACATGATGGTCTACCGACACCCCTTAGTACTACAAAACCACCCAATGGTTTGTACTCTCCCGTGGGTAGTTTGGAATGCTAGCTCACCATGTCACTGGCAACGTCAATCTTTTCGCGGGAAAACTTTCAAGAAAACTCACCGTCCCCATCAGCTTTCCATCACATACCTTCCTGTATATCCATAGCCCCGTGTGTACATATATCACTATACATACCATAGCATACTATGTATGCAGTGCGTTCACCACTCGCTGGATGCAGTCTAAATGGTGCCGAACTTTTGCACTGACAAAAGTTGCACCGAGAAAGCTCCGGTTCCTGTAGGAATTTAACACCAGCTGCACTGGCAAAGCTCCTGCATGGGGGGAGATTCATCGCTCCTTCCAAGGACAAGAAGCAAACAGTGGAAGCGACACAGACACCGTGTTCAGCGTAGGTTACGGCCGTTTGTTCCTGCATCCCAGCTTATTATTGTGATGTTGTGGGTGAATCGGAAACAATGTGTGTTGACACAGGAAGGAGGGGCACAGGAGCACCCACTTTCCGACAGAACGTACACAACCCTTATGGCCACTACACATCACCTAAAGTAAATTCTAAAACACAGGTCCCTCTTCAAAGATGAACACAATTGTTTAATAACACGCAAATAATATTCACTTTGTTTGTTTGTTTGCTGCATTTTTTTTTTTTTTCGATTGCTATGCAAGGGGACTATCTCTATATTCGTATTGTCGCAGTTCAATCCGTAAAATGCGTAAATATAACCACAATAATTTCTCATTTCTTTCTCATCAATTCTCATTCGATTCATATGTACTGTTTTTCTTTTCTCGTTCACTTTTACCCTGTGATTTTGCAAAATATAAATTTGAATTCAATGGCAAAGAACTAGCTCAATTCAATTCAATCCAAAGTATGCGAATCGGGTGGACGCCATAGAGGTTGTCGTGTGTACCAAAAGGTGAGAGATATAAAGACGAATGCTACTCTAAATCAAAAAACGAAATCCACTACCACTACCGTAATCTGTGGTAACACCCGAAGACAGCTGATGCGACACGATTCAATATTGACCGATCAATATAAAATATCGCAAAATAATGACAATAAGATTGAGGTTTGGTTGAGGTTGCAGAGGTTAGCGTCTTAAGTAGGTTGGGGACAAGGGTGATTTATATATTTTACATGATACACCGCCCCACCACCATTGACCCCCCACCCCGAAGAAAATTATTTTTCATCCTACACCCTTGCGGTACCCAGAAAGGTGTGACCCCCCCCCCCCCCCCCCGTTTTTTGAGCTTCCGCCGCCTCTGTCAGAAGGGGTTAATCGACCACGAATCCATGTAGGCATGTACATCACATTCTTAACGTTCTAGGTTGTTTTTCCTGTTCCAAAATTTTATTTACAAACTGAATATGCACATTTGAGCTTCATATTCAGCCCTCGTCACACAAAGTCCTACACCTTTCGCATAAATTGTCGCTTTGTCCTTAATGCTTAGGGATGAAGTCTTGTTTAAATAGTTCAAGACAAGCTTGATGTCATCCGATTCATTCAGTGGACTTAGGAATAAGGTCCTGTTTAAATAGTTCAAGACAAGCTTGATGCCACCGATCCGTTCAGTTGGCTTAAGAATGAGGTCCTGCTCAAAAAGTTGAAGACAGGCTTGATGTCACCGATTCGTTCAGTGGGCTAAGGAATGAAGTCCTGATTAAATGGTTCAAGACAAGCTTGATGTCACCCGATTCGTTCAGTTGGCTTTGGGATGAGGTCCTGTTTAAATAGTTCAAGACAAGGGTGATGTCATCGATTTGTTCGGTGGGCTTAGGGATGGAGTCCTGTTCAAATGGTCCAGGACAAGCTTGATGTCATCCGATTCGTTCAGTGGGCTTAGGGATAAAGTCCTGTTTAAATAGTTCAAGACAAATCGTGATGTTGTCGATTCGTTCAATGCACTTGTGCATGAACGTCTGAAAGGTGTGCGTGTAGGGGGGGGGGGGGGGCATCTCGACGCCCACTTCCCATGTTCCTCATCCCTCTATTTCCGCCTCAGCTTCTTTATACCCCTGGTACACGTATTGCTCCTTAAATCTTAACCGTATTGATGTCCCGCGACCACTTGTAATATGACAATTGTGTTTACTTTGGGCGGTCTTCAGTTATTTGCAGGGGGCGGCAGAACCGGAGGTGGTTGATTAGTGCCCCCCCCCCCCCCCCCCCCCACTTTTTACACAGAAATGCTACAATGAGTGGAGGCAGATGTTTCAATATAATGTTTTACTATATATGCCTACATTATCTCAAAATTTAAACAAATTTAGATACACTTGACAGATGTATTTCCCCATCAGCCGGTTCGTTGTGTTTCTTCTACTTCATCCATCTTCCAACCGGAAGGCAATTCTTCAGACTGGAAAGTGGAAGAAAGAGTCCGAATCATGACCAGATCGTTGCAGGCGAAGTGAAAGGTATTGGGCAGGGCTCCCTTCAGATCTCATTATTGAGTAAGTGCTAATGAGAAGACTTAGTGTTGAGGCACAGGGGGAGGGGTGACAAGAAGAAGGGGAATCACAACGCTTGATATGGGTCCTTTCAATGCCCAAATGTACAAGCATCAATGGGGTAATGCAAAAGTTCAGTGGTGTCTCACATCAGACCAGTGATCAACACAAGGATACCTCAGCAGCGCGGCAGGCCAGAGATGTGAGTGACACATTGGATTTGATCAGTTACCTCAAATAGAGAGATACACCCGTTCAGAACTCCTCACTCTTCAACATTGCTAATGGCATAACAGCACGGGAAAAGGTAAATGTTGATAGAGCCAAAGAGATTGAAGAGAAGGTTGGAAAATTTGTAGAAGACTTCACCTTCAAGAAAGCTGATCAAGCTGTCACTCTGGGCTCAAGATCAACTATCAAAGTGAAATTCAGAATCGGTGAAAGGTGATTCTTAATTGATTTTCCAGAGACTGACAACTTTTGGAGAACGGAGGGAGGATGATCTACAGTCCATATTGAAATACGAATTATGCAGTCACCCCCTGCCATGTTTTGAGTTGTTCGATACCAGCACTTGCTAATGTCATTTGGAGGATTGTGGGAATGGAGCCGCATGAACCCAGTGGAGATGTCCAGTACATACTAGATGGGGAGCCCTTCTCCATCGCTTACCATGGCAAAGAGGTGCTACATTTGACAGTGTTGCCCAGGTGTATGTGAATTATGTTACCCACAAGTATGGGTCTGCTGTTGTTTTCTTTGGTGGCTAAACACAGGAAAAAACAACAAATGATGCCACTCACCTGAGAAGAACAGATGCACGTGAAGGTGTCAAAGTGCACTTTACTAGATGAATGGTCATCCAATGCAAGAAAGAAGAATTCCTTAGCAATGAGGAGAACAAGTAGCGCTTCATACATTACCTCAGTGGCATGTTACAGAAGGCAGGATGCAGCACAGATCCAAGATATGATGCCGATGTACTCTTTGTTAGATCTGCCATTGAATCTGCTAGAAGCAAAGACACTGTTCTGATTGGAGATGCCAAAGATATGCTTGTAGTTATGTTGCCTCATGAAGAGGTGGATGGACACATCTTTGTGGTACTAGAACCTGTCTACAAAGAAACGCAGCGTGTGGTGTACAAAACAATGCAAAGAGCCCCTGGACCTGGTGTGTGTGAGCATATGCTTTTCATTAACGCAGTTTTAGGATATGACACAACTTCTCGCCTGTTTGTATTGGGGAAAGGTTTAGGAGTAAAGAAGATCAAGGGTGGTGCTCAGTTCTTGGAGCTCGCCAAAGTGTTCATCAAAACAGCTGGGGTCAGTAAGCAGAAAATAATAACTGCGGGTGAGAGGGCACTTGTGATCGGTTATGGTGGAACTGAGAAGGAAAGTCTGGATGCCTTACGATATAAGCGTTCTGTGAAAAAGTGCCCAAGAGTACTACACGTGTGGAACCCCAAACCTTGCCACCAACTTCAGCTGCTGCAAAGTACCACAGTCTTCGAGTGTACTTTCAAGTGATGGAATGGAAAGACACGGGCCTTCATATGGAGCCAGAGGAATGGGGATGGCATATTGTTGACGGCAGATCCATGCCACGACAGATCTGCCCTCAGCACCATCGGATCTTCTAATGCCATATGCTGCAACTGCAAGGAAGACTGCAATTTAAGAAGATGTACCTATTGCAAGTATGACCTGTCTTATTTACTGGCACGTGGAGAGTGCCGTGGAATAAGCTGTTCAAACCCTCTGAAACCAGATTTGACTGATGACTTTGATATTGATCAGCTTAATGGGCAATTTGAGACCTAGAACATACCAAAATGGATACTTTGTTTACACACTGTCAAACCTACCTTCATCCGTGCTGTATGCAAAAGGTGGCCTTATCAGAAAATGTAGAAAAAGTACCTCAGTACATTCAGGGTGTGTTTATGTTCCTTAACATAGTTTTAATGCAGTGTCATATATCTATGTTTGGAAATTTTTTTTGTTTACAAAAGTACTTGCCTCAATAGTAGGTATATCTCATGTTAGGGCAAAGTTATTAAAAAGTTACAATATTCTGACAGCCATATTAGATTTATGGAAATGAGCTTTCATCCAGAAGAGTAACAAAACATGTCACATGTATCTCTGAGTTTATAAACCCCATTTTAGAACTTTTAATCATGGAAATACCTCTTTCGAGAGCTAATTTATGGAAACAATGTTATATTTTGGCAGCCATATTGGATTTATACAAGTGAACATTCATCTAGTGATTTTACCAGGCATCCCAATTCATTCCTTGAGTAAAAAAAAACATTTTAGAATTTTAAAGCATTCAGATACTTCATGAGAGAGCAGAGTTATGATGTATTATGAATATGGGGCGGCCATATTGAAATATGCAAATTAGGCATGTATTTCCCGTGCTGGGATTTTCCAGGACTTTTAGTATGATGTTCTAGGAACCTCATAGAAATGCACTGTGGAAAAATAAATTCTAATGCAATTTGTTCCAAGTGAAACCCATTTTGCCTGTACTATCTCTACTGTCTTCAACTAGGGCTTACTTTCTGTTACTCGAACTATTGAATTGACCCATCAAAAAGTGGGTGGCTATCACTTTCTGTCCTGTGATCAGCTTACACTATTACATTACTGTATTCGTCCAGTACTGTAGTCTTCTACCTCTATACCCACTACTCCGGTCTTCACCGACAACTATAGTCTACTACCACTGCTACTGGCCTATACCACTAATATTGGTCTATCTGTCGTTCAATTGACTTCCACCACTAGCGTGAAAAGATCAACTATACACCCTAAAAACTAGTGTTAAAACTGACACTTTCAAGGTGTTAAACTCATTCTAACTCTTAGGGTTTGATTTTAACACTCAAAGTACAATGCTTTAAGCACTTAGACATTACAATCGTCAGACATCTGAAACTTGAATGGATGGCACTTCCCATGTGTCTAGCATTGGTGGTTCTTCCAGAATCGTCCATAATTTGATTTGCGCTTGGTGGGTACATAATTAAAAGGACACAACGCAGATGACGCGGATCAGGCTCGAGAGTTCGAGCCTGATCCGCGCCATTTGCGTTGTTTCCTTTTAAGTGTCGCGACATTACACTTGTCAAGTGGTATTATTGTAACACCTGTCAAGTTCTGGGATATCTACACTTGAACAAAGAGCTAGTTCAGCACTCAGTAAGTGTTAAATACAGCACTTCAAGTGTAGTTTTTAACACTTTTGTTTTTAACGTGTATGTACTGTCTTATACATCGCTGCTGTTAATAATACCAGCCTTCTGTCGGTATTGTGTATTGTATTCTGTCAGTTGCAGGAGAAAGTGGTTGGTCGTATGACATTTCAACTCGGCTCTGAAAAAGGGTTCCATGGTCACAGTCAGATACCAAAAATGGACAAGCATCTGACTATTCCTGGAGAATCTCCTTTTCATGTTTCATCTTATGTGCTGCATCTTTTGAGAGCACATTGTGTACTAGCACACAATCACATATCACCAAACATTAGTCGAACGTTCTGTAAAATTCCTTACTACTATATGACCATGTCCATAGAATCCCCCTTTGGGAGTGCCTATATACATACATGTGCTGCATGTGTGTTCACATATTGTGCACTATCACCCAGTCACACATCAGCACATCCAGTATGAGTCAATGTGTTGCATGTGTTGTTCGCGCATTGCATTGTGCACCAACTAGCAAACAAGCACGTTGCATGAAATACCAGTCCCACGTACAGTAGAATTCTTTTCTAGTTTCTGACTGTCCCCAGGGAACCCCCTTTTCCAAGGTGAGTTGGTCATTTATTTGTAAGAACAACTGCTCTCATCGCTCTTAGGGGAATTTGAAGAAATCATCATTTATGTTTCACAGCACCCCACTTGTAGCACCCCATCTTCCAGTCACCTGGACGTAGGTAGCCCTCTTCCCGAGAATATTGCTCTCACTACTCCTTTGCCCGTCCTGTTCCCAGATGAAGTGGTAGCATACCATAGTGGTACAAACGAGGCTAGTACTAGTAAGGTTTGGTAGTGCACTTGACAGAAGACAATGCATAGTAGAGGCAGAAAGCTAAAAGAATTGACCGTCGGAAAGAGGTAGGCACTCTAAAGATATAAGGCAGTACGCGTGGTAGATCTTCCCACTATTGTTATGAAGGTCGATCGCACAACCGATACCGAATAGTAGCGATAAAGACCAGTAACAGTGGTAGTAGACGATAGTATTGGGCGACCACAGTATTGGGCGATAACTACTGGGTCCAATGTCCTCCTAGATGGCAGAGTGGAAGTAGAAGCCAATTACCGGACAGGTGGTGGTGGCCATGGTGCAGACTAGCTTTAGTGATGGCCAACCGCTGAGTCGATAGAACCAAGCAATAGTTAGGGCCAGTAGAAATAGTATTTCATTTGTGAAGAAAGGCAGTGAGGCAGTGTTCCTAAGACAGTCGTCTTCCGATAGTATATCCTTTACTGGTCCACTTGGATGACACAGCAGAAGTAGAAGCAAATTACGGGACAGCGAGGCAGTGTTCCTAAGACAGTCGTCTTCCGATAGTATATCCTTTACTGGTCCACTTGGATGACACAGCAGAAGTAGAAGCAAATTACGGGACAGACAATTTGGGCCATGGTACAAACCAGTAGTAGTGGCGAAATACTATAGTACTAGTTTCATAGGGTCATGCAATGGTATGGGTTAGAAGAAACAGTAATTCCTATGTGAAGACAGTAGAGGCGCTTGTGACTGAAATGGGGGCGTATAGTCATGGTAGAGCTGATGTGACCGGATGTAGTGATAGCCAATAGAAGTGGTAGTGTTCCCAAAAACAGTTGTTACCAACAAAAGTATGTTCTCCAAAACAGTGATTTTCACTGATACCCACCAATCCCCAGAGGGTACTCCTCTCTAGTCACCACATATTGGTACCCGGTGCTCCCAAAATACCCAGCAGATGTGAAAGATTTTTTTCTCTATCAGTGGAAGTCGATCAAAAGACAGATAGCCGACAGTAGTGGTAAAATCCAGTAGCAGGGGCAGTAGACTATAGTACGGGGCGAAGAAAGTGATAAAAGGCATAGAGGGTTGGGCATGGTACATGCCAGCAGTGATAGCGAAAGGCTATAGTACCGGGGAACGGAGAAGTATAAACCAATTACAGGACAAATGGTGATGGCCATGTTGCAAACCAGCAGTAGTGGTCAAATACTCTTGGACTGGACGAAGGCAGTAGTGGTGTAAGCCGTTAACAGAACAGACCATGATAGCCAATCACAGTGTCCATAGAGGATTGCAACAGTACAGGTAGCTGGCAGTAGTTTCTAGTCAGGGAAGTGTTGGGGGGGGGAGGGCAACGACCGGGTGGTCAAGTAAGGACTAGGGGAGGCCCCCAAAACCCCACACAACCTTTCAAATATTGTCTTTCCAACCCCTCCCCCAACTGGCTAGCCACCCCCATTATAGGAATCCTGGCTACGCGCCTGGCCTAAACTCCCCCTTTCTCAAAATTACTCCTCCACCCCCACACCTGTTCCTTCGTCCCTAATTTCAGCCGCAGATTTCAGGGGCAATAAATGGGATGCTGCATTCGTGCCACAGAAAATTAGACAATTCACACTACATCTACACTTGATCTTTTGTAATATTTACCAAATTTCAAAGTAATATCTTTAGAAATGTAGAAGTTGTTCACTCCATAAAATTTCAATAGATTGACCACCCAACCCCCCACCAGCACAGTGACTCCAGTATGCTTCCTCAAACTACATTCGCAGATGGCATACAAACTATGTTTGCGGGATATAAAAAATATGTTTGCAGGGTATAATGAAGCAAATGGGTGACATTTTGAGGAGTGTTAGCACCCCCCCCCCCCCACCCCACTCCCTCCCCCGCATGACTCTTTCTATCGGAAAATTTTGTTGTCCGTCGGAAAAATTAGTGATTGCTCGCTTACCCACATTTTCTCTGAAAGCCGCGAATTTGAAAAAAGGTTGAACATTTTACACCTTCACCCAACGAACACGATCCCAAGATTTGTTGTTTTCATTTTTCTCATTTTTTTCAAAATATTTCTACAAAACCTCGTCGAGATCGTTCCAATGAGGTCACATTATGTGGTTTGTGAAAATTTTTTGAGAAATATCATTTTTTACAATTGCTTAATTTATAAATTGGACCCGATGATGCTGCTGCTTCGTTTAAAAAGGGATTCATGAAGAAGATTCGGTTAGGGTTCAAAGTTCGCACAGACTGTCAACTGGCCAGGAACACTGTCGGGGAATTTTAACTCTCGCCCCACCAGGTCGGAAAATTTTGAGATCCTGGCTTCGGCCTGCCTCCACTCACCCCTATTTTAACATAGCCGGGGTGAGGGAAACATTTGGAAATTTCTCACAAATCCCAGCAATTTGACATCTTATATCTGGGAAATAATGACATCCTAATTATTTTTGAAAAACTTTTAAATCTTTTTGTGAAGGATTAATGGGGTTTTCCTCCTTTCTTTTTTGGGGGGGGTGGGGGGGGGGGGGGTCACGTGAAAATAACCCCTGGATCCTCTCATGAAATACTGATTAACCCTTCACCTAACACGAAAGGCATACGGCACTGGCAAACAAAATTATTGAATAACTAATATTTTTCATTTTTAGCATTAAAACATAACTTATGACCCCTCATTGGAACGAGCTCAATGAGCTCGTTCGAATCAGGGGTCATAAGCTATGTTATTGAGGCAAAAAATGAAAATGAAATGGTAATTTTTGTGAATAGCGCAGGCCAGGTTTGGCTGTTACGCTGGGGAAAAGGGTCAAGAGTCTGAAAAAATGATTAATAACATGCCCGATCATTTGAAAATCACGGGTGGGCCACAACAGTCCTCCTTAGATCACCCCATGGGGTCATATTGACTTATTTTAATGGGAAAGGTATCATTTACCCAAATCACGGAGAGCTGTTTGCATTTTTATAGCTCTGTATACCAAAAATCAAGATTCTGATCAATGGTTCAGGGGAAATTTTGTTTTTTATTTTACAAATATGCTGACTCAGCATTACTTTGTACCCCCCACAGAACCCCCTGACACAACCGATGGAACTTATTTTTTTACCGTTCCATTCTACGGGTCCTAAGGATGTTTCATATCAAATAACAATTCTCTGTTCCATGCGGTTTAGGAAATACAGGCATTTGAAAATATTTCTATTTTTAGCTCCTGGGGTTCCTATGGAACACATTTCTTTCTTTGTGTTGCATGCATCAAGTACTTAGGACTCAATTATACCACATATTAAATTTGGTTCAAATCGGGTCATCAGTTCAGAAAATAGAAATTTTGGGCAGGGCCCAAAATCTTGCCCCTCCCATTACAAAGACAAATATTGCTGCATGAACTTTGCTTGAACAAATTTGATTTTACACCTCAAAAGGAAGCTCCATACCAAACATCAAGTCATTGTACCCACTGGTTCCTGAGATGTTTTTTAAAATTTGGAGCATTTTCCCCCAATCCCTCCGTGCAAGGCTGGGCAAGTTGATTTGAACAAAAACAATGCGTTGTCAGAACAAGAAATCACCTCAAATTTAACTAAAATCGGTTCAGCGTTTTTTGAGGAGAAGGTGCAAACACTATGTTCATGGACGACGCTCAGTGAGTGATCACTATAACTCATCCGGATTTTCAGTCAGGTGAGCTTATTAATTAACCTCTCTCAGCTAGCACAATTCTATGCATAATATTGTCCATTTATGGTTTGACCTTTATTTAGAGTTGATCATGATTACACCATTTCTGTTACAGAAAACTGATGCCATCAACTTGACAACAGGTGTCACCTTCCTGGAATGTCCCTGGAAGAGGTGAACCAGCGTGCTTATCACTTGTTTTGCAATTTTGAATCTAAATCAATGTGATGGATCAATGTCTTATCCAGAGGTACAATACTCTGGATGAGATCTCGGAGATTCTCTTGAAACCATGTCAACCATCTTTCTGAGAGCTTTCAGAGAATGCTTCTGCAGAGGGAATTATTAAGCTGGATCATTACTGGAACAAGTGAAACACTATTGAAGTAGGGAGACAGATTGTAAAGCAATATAGAAAACAAGTTCTTGTACCTGCACTTCAGAATAAAGCCCAAATATGGGCTTCCAGCACTCTACCAGTTAAGATGAATCATGACTGCAACAAGTGAAACACTATTGAAGTGGAGAGACTGAGATTGTAAAGCACTATTGATAACATTTTGACCCAGCCAGACTATTTGAAGCCACACACTTTTTAATCCACCTTGTTGGTGTGTGGTTAAGAAATAATCCACTCTCCATGTACTGTAAAAGATCATCAAATCGTGTGGAGTAGCAGACCATTTATTTGGGATTTCAATGTTTCACCAGGTTACAACTTAATACAAGGCAAGGAAAGATTGGTTAGATTGGTTGAAGACATGCGCATCATCGACGTGTAGTACGCCTTAGTTCACGGTGCCATATCGTGCCCCCATGTGGCCAATCAGGGTTAAGTGCCTTGCCCAAGGACACAATGCGGGAGTCCGAATCGATCGCTCAGATGGTCACCCATCCAAGGACTAACAGGGCTCGACGGTGATCCGACCAAGAACCGGTTATCGCAATGTCACCGCGCTCCCCGGGTAAAGGATTGAGGTTATCTCATGATTGCAACATAGGAATGAAGTAAGGTTTAGACAGCTGTTTATACCTATGCTGCCCGCTTTAGAGGACTTCCACCCCCAAACATGGGTTCTGGGTCAAATTTTACCAGTAAATCAGAACTTGTTTACCACAGTAAACAAGCACGGATCCACTTCGTAGGGTATCCACTGGGTTCTGAAAACGTTTTCAACTCTTTTTAAGCAGTGAATTGTTACAAACTGCACCAACATCTTTGTTTCTGCTGATGAGATACTGTGTGATATACACCTGGAATGTGCAGCTTGTTATTGCTACATTATGCAACTCATAAATGGGAGGAGCTCAAAGTGCATTAGGAGCTTTATTATAGGTTTCCCCAATGCACACACACCCGTGGGCAATGGGGGTGAAGTGTCTTGCCCAAGGTTGCCGCATGTGGGATTCGAATTGAGGACTCTCAGCTTGGAGCCTGCACCTCTACCAACTGAGCCACCATGCCCCTGCTTGACAGGATCATTCCAATGAGAGGTCACATATAGTTTTGTCAAATTACATGGAGAGATGTGGCTGATTTGTTAGGTAAAGATCTAACAGCAGTCACACAGTTTTTCTAAAAGTGTGTTATTAGTATTATTATCAAACCCCTAGCAATTGTCCAGTCTGGAAGCTTAAATATTCTTTCTTCCTTCAGTTTATAAAGGTATATCATGCTTTCCTCAGGTCACTGTAAATGTTTTTCATTATGTAGACAGTTCTTTGTGATTTGACTATAATATGCCTAATTAGGCCTAAAAAGTTAAAGATCTGTTTCTCAGGCCCTCCGGCATGGTCCTTTTGGCTGCCACATGATCTCTTTTTATAACCAATGCAAACTTAAACCAGAGGCTCAAGTGAGCCTAAAATGCTCACCTGGCTCAAATTGTCAAAAGAGATGAGTGTATCAGTAAGTGATCAGCAACAAGAGCAATTTGTTGATTTGCTATGACATAACCAAAGGCAACATTTTTGGCCATTCATTTCTGCTGGTCATCAAAAAACAACAACCGAACAAAATTTTTGTTTTCAACCACTTCTGTGGTTCTCTCTAGTCCCCCCCCCCCCCCCCCCCCCCCAAAAAAAAAAAACAAAAACAGAATAAAAAAAAACAAGCGACTCGATTTGAACAAACTTGAATTTGACACCCCTAGAAAAGTTACATATCAAATATGAAAGGATTCTCACGGGTGGACCTGAAGAAGAAGAATTTTCAAGAAATTTTCTCGTATTGCACTAAGTTAAACTTTGGGCTTCAATAAAAAGCCCAAATATTTACCCAGGGACCTGATTTGAATGACCTTCAATCTAACCCTCCTAGAGGTGTTGTACACCAAATATGAACACCTCTAGAGATGTCACATACTAAATATTAAAGTATTCTCACTAGTGTGTCTGAAAAAGAAGATTTTTTAAGAAATTTTCTCATATTGCACTAAGTTAAAATAATTTGGACTCCAATAAAGAGCCCAAATATTCATCCAGAGATCCCATTTGAACAACCTTGAATCTACCCCCCCCCCCCCCCCCCCCAGAGATGCTGCATACCAAATATCAAAAGAATCTGGCTGGTGGATGTGAAGAAGAAGATTTTGAAAGAATACCACCCCCCCCCCCCCCCCATATTGCACCAAGTTAATAATCAGGCTCCCATAGGAAGCCCAAATATTAACCCAGGGTCTTGATTTGAACAAATTCAAATCTTACACCTCCAGAGATGTCACATACCAAATATGAAAGGATTCTCACAAGCGGGTCTGAAAAAGAAGATTTTTTAAGAAATTTTCTCATATTAAACTAAGTTAAAATTTGGGCTCCAATAAAGAGCCCAAATATTCATCCAGGGATCCCATTTGAACAAACTTGAATCTACCCCCCTAGAGATGATGCATACCAAATATCAAAGGAATCTGACTGGTGGATCTGAAGAAGATTTTTAAAGATTATTCCCCATATTGCACCAAGTTAATATTCGGGCTCCCATAGGAAGACCAAATATAAAACCAGGGACTCAATTTGAACACACTTCAATCTGACCCCTGTAGAGATGTTGTATACAAAATATCAAAAGAATCTGACTGTTTGATCTGAAGAAGATTTTTAAAGCTTATTCCCCATAGCGCCCTAAGTTAATTATTTGGGCTCCTGTGTTGAGCCCAAATATGAATCGAGGGGCTCGATTTGAACGCACTTGTATTTGACCATCCTATGGATGCTGTCTTCCAAATATCAAAAGATTCTGATCAGCGGTTCTGAAGATATGTCTTTTTTCAAATTTTGCAAATATGCTGACTCAGCATTTTTTCAAACGCCCCTACAGAACACCCTGACACAACCGATGGCCTTTTTTTTTTATAATCCATTCTACTGGTCAAAAGGATGCTTCACACCAAATAACAGTTCTCTGTTCCATGTAGTTTGGGAAATATGGGCATTTGAATTTTTTTCTATTTTTAGCCCCTGGGGTGCCCACAGGGCTACAAACAAAAATTTTGGGCATCAATCAAGGACTTTGGACCCACTTATACTACATGCCAAATTTGGTTCATATCGGCCTATCGGTTCTTGAAATAGAAATTTTGGGCAGAGTCCAAAATGGGTATGTGCCCACAGAGAACCCAAATATTGATCTACCAACTTCCCTTGAACAAACTTTCATCTTCAACACCAAAGAGTGTTCCATACCATATATCAAGGCAATCTCTCTGGTGGTTCATGAGAAGATTTTTAAAGATTTTTATGCTTTGGCATCATTGCCCTGAGCCTGAAGAAGGCAGCCGCATCATTTGAACAAAATATAAAGGGTATACTCCATGGATGGTTTGTGCAACATAAGTTTGAATTTGGCTGAATGGCTGTGAAGAAGAAGCCAAGTTTGCAAAAGTTAACGGACGACAGATGCCAAGTGATGGCAATAGTTCACACTGACTTGCAGTAAGGTGAGCTAAAAATAAAGATTAAATGAAACTAGCGTCCTTTTTTAATTCTATCGCACCCGGAAAATTTGAAAAAGACAAGTGTCGCTGATTTCTTCTGAGGTGCAGTTCGTAGAATTAAGTACTTAGATGCAACTATCTGATGAATAATTAAATAACTGAGTATTCTGTGTGTTCTGTACTGGCCTCGTATATTCTTGGTTAACTAGCATTCCCTTATTGGAGTCTGTCGGTGGCTGAGTGGTGTGCGTGGTTCAGTATAGTTTCGCTAGGCGGTTGGTGCTGAAGGAAAGTCTCTCGGCGTGGGTTCGAACCCCTGCCATGCCATTGTAAAGATTAAATGGTTTATGTCTGATATTTTATCCAAGTTTATAGAACTGATAAATTTATCCTTTGAGTGCAACAAGGCTTTGCAGTGCTTTAGTATTGCAAAGCATTCTTGCACTCTAGGGAAGAAATACACCACCACCCATGCTTTCCTGTAGATTAGGAGTCCTAAAACATCAAATAAATCACAAACATGAACTTTTGATGGCAAAGGAATAATTACAAAAATAAAAAATAAAATAAAAAAACAAACCTCCTGCATGCAAAAAATGGCCTGAGAAACAGAAGATCTACTTTGTGGGGCCCAAGTGGAACACCAATATGATCATTTATTACTTTCCAAAGTGTGATTTACTGGGTTTTCCGGGTTTGATTATAAACGATAACTTCACAAGTGAATTATGCAATCAACAATTTTGTCATGTATCTGTGCGCACAAACTAAGATGCTTTGTCGTGGATGTAATAGGGACTTCATTGTTTTTTGTTTTTCTAACCCTTTACCTAATATGAAAAGCAGATGACACTTGCAAAAAAAATTCTTGAATAGCTATTATTTTCATTTTTTGTCTCAAAAACATAGGTTATGACCCCTCATTGGAATGAGCTTGATGTGCTTTTTCCAATGAGGGGTCATAACCTATGTTTTAGAGACAAAAAATGAAAAAATAATGAAATTTAATTGGCAATTTTTGAGAATAGTGCTGGCAGTTACGTTAGGTAAAGGGTTAAATATTATAATTATTATTAATATTGAAAAGTAATAAACAGAGTAATCGCTTGACTGGACTTGTTACATGAAATAATTCATTCGAGGCGAGGGACTATATTGTAAAACACTTGTGCACATTCGCTCACTCGTGTTTGTACAACGTCCCTCACCTCTCATCAATTATTTCATGTAACAAGTCCAGTCAAGCGATTACTCTCTATTTATTTGGGGAGCATACAGAACAGACTTGGTACTACTGATCTCCAAACACTTAAGCCCACTGTGCATGGGAGCCACATTTTAAAATAAGATGACTTAGTACACACCAAACTCAGGTAGGTTTGTTTGTTTGTTGAATGGATTTTAATGACACTTTTCAACATCCACAGTCATGTCATGTTGGGCTGTTTTATGGGTGGACGTATTTATTTATTGGTGGTTAAAGTCACTTTCAACTTCTTTGGCTATCTCATGACTGCAACATAGGTGTGAAGTCAAGTTTAGCCAAATGTTTATAACTATGATACCCAGTTTGCTTCTGGGTCCTATTCTACCAGTAATTTCAGTAAAGCTGAACTTGTTAACCACAGTAAACAATTACTGCTCCACCTGGGTTCCCACATGTATTTTTTTTTAAGGGTGGAGGAAGCCAGAGTATAGAGAACCACATAGCAGTGACAAGTAACTGACAATCTCACTAATTTATTAACCTGACATGAGCGGGGTTACGTTTGGTTGAAGGGAAGTGTACCATCCCTGTGACCTAGGCGTTGGTACACAGCACCACCCTGACCAAACCCCAGTTAGGAGGATCAGTAGTAGATTAAGTGTTAACCCACTGGGCCTTCACAGTATTTCGATATTTGTACCGAAACTTGGTATTTTTTAAAATACCAATTGCATACCGAGAACATTTTCTCTCATTTGATATACCAAAATTTTCAGTATTATGGATTAACATTTTATTCAAGTCCCAAACTACTGCAGAAAATGCACATTTTTCTCTTGTGTGTAAAGCCAGTCAACTATATTGAGTAATTACACAGCACACAAAAGATGACTACTCAGAGTTATTTAAGTTTAATCCCCCGGCATTGCTGACATATCATGGGTTTGCTGAACTTGGCTCCTGCACATGTGCAAATAAATCCTGATGGCTTTATATTAACATGAATCCGGTTTCAATGATAATTACATAACTGATTTCTCTATGAGCACACATCCTGTCCCAGTGTGTAGCTCGCAAAATATTGTTATTTAAGATTTTAGTGCATCATGATTTATTTGTTAAGAATATATGAATTTGTTATGAGTTAAGAATTTTTGTTATTTTTACACCCACGAGTTTTCAAAGTTATAAGTGACTATTAATTGCATTCGTAAGTGACACGCTCCATCGTCCATAATGAATAATGACTTTTTCTCAACAGTTTTTCATGTAAGTTTATCGTAATGTAAAAATATTTAACCAAAGTTTTGACAATTCTGTTGTCAAATACTTGTACATTACAGCGATATTCAGAATTTGGTAATAATCGTATGTTATGTATGTATTATTGTATTATTATATTGTTAATATCTCGGAATGTACAAACAGTTTACCAAAGTTTTTTGAAGAAACTCAATGAATTCGATATTCAGTCATACCGCAGAATTTTTAAAACACCAAAAATTCGGTATCAAAAATTGAATACTGTTAAGGCCTACAACCCACAGGGTATTTCATAATATTTTTCATCAAATCTAATCATGGCTGCTTCACAGCAGCCATGACTAGATTTGATAAATAATTTATGAAAATTTGACTCAAGAAATCCCTCATCAAAAAGTCAATACAATTTGCAGGAGGAAATTTGATAAATGTATTCAAACTTCACTTATTTTAGTGGCAAAGTATTTCTTGTTCTGGGCAGGAATATCCACCAGCAGCATGCAAGAAGTTAACCCAACAGCTTACAGATTGTATAGGATTATATTATTACTAAACCTCTCTAAAACCTCCCTAAAATACAGAATAAATTCACCCATTATGCTGCAGGCTGTGTTCTATTGGATAATAACACCCAAGTCATCAGGGCTGAGGGGTTTACCAGATGGCTGTTTTCTTGAGACTATTCAAGGATTTGCTATTCTTGATAGATAATGGACAAAGTATGCATGGCAATCCTTGGTAAATGAATTCTTCACAGGTTTCTATCACATCAAAATTGCATGTCTTATGAAGAATGCACCGCAATATATCACAGAAGTAATGTATCATGTTATTTTTATTTCTGGATACCAATCTACACAACCTCATGGAACGAAAAAATCACTATTGGTCCCTCTAAAACTACAGTAGTGGGAGGTTCAACTGTTTTTCAGTCCACCAGCAGTTAAATATCAGCTAGCCATACACTATTCAGTTTAGAATACGAGGAAATTCCTTGCACTGTCAAAAAAGATAACCTTTGGTACCAACCAATCATTTATACCTATGCTGCCCAGTGCTCACTTTATAGGACATCCACGTAAGGCAATTGTTACTGGGCCCAATTTTAACAGTAAAGCAGAACTAGTTTACTGCAGTAAACAAGCACAACTTCATTTCCCAGGGTTCCCACTGGGGGTGGGGGAATGTTCTTCAATGAACAATATATTATTGCTGGATTCTAAAGCGGTACCAGTTTCCCCGGATACCACTTGATCATGTGATTTACCTCATGAATGTCAGCCAATCATGTGTTATTCAAACATCACAAACTGATAATAGAATGATTTTCCAGTCTATTTTAACATTGTCTTTATGTCCTATAAATAGACATCTGCCAATGCAAAAGA
Source organism: Pictodentalium vernedei (assembly GCA_031216915.1). Classification (NCBI taxonomy): domain Eukaryota; kingdom Metazoa; phylum Mollusca; class Scaphopoda; order Dentaliida; family Dentaliidae; genus Pictodentalium; species Pictodentalium vernedei. The sequence goes on from CM062290.1 coordinate 348,954,510, forward strand.
TATTCTATTTCCCTGGTTTGATGTGAAATTGGAATATCCCATTGGAGATAATACCCTAGCAGAGAGGTTTCTCTGCAAATAATGAATTTTCGTACATTAAATGTTTAAATTTTTTTATTATTTATCTTTCATCATTTCAAAATACAAAACCGAATTATCTGTAAAGATGCTGAAGTTATTATGATGACCAACAAGGTATTCACTTACTCAGAATAAAAGTTCACATAACAATCAGACCAGATTTCCTACCTAGGAATAAGAGGATCTTTGAAGAATATTTCTGATATTGCACTAAAATTAAATTTTGACTCCCATAGAGAGCACAAATATGAATCCAGGGACCTGATATGAACAATTTGAATATGACCCCTGTGCGGATGCTGAATACAAATATCTAAAGATTTTGAGTGGTGGATCTGAAGAAGATTTCTAAAGAATCTTCTCATATCCCATACGGAGCCCAAATAAGTACCCAGGGACTAGATTTGAACAAAACTTGAATCTGATCTCCCAAGGATGTTGTATACCAAATATCAAAGATTCTGATAAGTGATTCTGGAGATTTTTTTTAAGTTTACAAAATATACTGACTCTGCCATTTCCCATGGTGTCATTGCAACAAGACAAATCCCCAAAAGATGAATGGGTAAAATATCCCAACAAGACGAGAACCCTTTTTTTATTACTTACAGGGGATATTAATAAAACTAGAGCGCACTGTCACAGTGCCGAAGCTGCGATGATTCGTGCAATGCCAATGATGTTTTAAAACTCGTTGGTGACAAAAAAACTTGTTGGTGACAAAAAAACTTGTTGGTGACAAGTCCGTAAATGTGACAGAAATTATCCGAATGACATGCACTATTGAGAGGGTGTAGACATCATGAAGATACACTTGCATACCAAGTATGGTGTCATTCCATCAAGTATTTTAGGAGTTATGGTGTTTTTGAAACTCGTTGGTGACAGACCAACTGACCAACCGACAGACAGACCGACCGACATTGCCACATATATAGCTGCTCGTTGCAGCTAAAAACAAATAAAATGTGTATATTTGGACTATATGAGGTAATTTTGGGGTGTTTTTCTACCTCTTTTGAGCAATTATTTGTTTTTTTCCTTTTTCATCTCTTGACCGCCTATAATCACTGCTTAGCTCAAGCAAGAGTTTATTTCCGTAGTAATTTCAATAGTTGTATCATTTGCTTTTCCCCCTTTTTGTGTTTTTTTTTTTAAAGTTTGATTGATAAAAAGGTACAAAAACTTTAGCAAACGGTGTCTTAAAACACTGCATGGCACCTTTGTTAACTGAAACCTCTTTGTCTGGCAGTAAGTCATGCTAGCAGTTTGTGGTGAAATAATAACTAACAAACAACACAATGTCTTGTCTCCATATATCTTCTCTCGGCAACAACACTTAGTGTTCACTACATGCAGTGCAGTCAGTCAGCTATTGTTGTGAAAAGACTCACTTGTGAAACTAAAGGTGAATTTCAAATGAAAGTGTCAATGACACTGCAGCTCAACTTGTCCAGGAATGGACTGAACTAAATAGAAAGATCCAGTAATGCCATGTCACTCACTCAAGTTTCTACAGAAAATACATCACATCAAACAAATGAAATCTGAAAAGTATCGGGGTAGGGACGAGGCCTGTTGGGTGTACTAATGGAATTGTTGACAATTTATATGTCAAATCCAAGTTGGCAAGTGGCAGCTGTCTTTTTCATCGGAATACAGAAAAATTTGATAACTCCTTTCTGGACATCATACCAAAGTTACAAATAAAATTTGAAAAAGATTGGGTGAGATGTGTGGCCTGAAGGGTGTGCTAATGGACCACATATCTCCGGTACTGGCAGATCTACACTGGCTCCCAGTTCTGAAAAGGATTGACTTTAAAATACTTTTAATCATATATAAATGTCTCAACAATCTTGGTCCTTCATACCTTACTGATCTTGTTCCCCACAAACTTGTCAGGACTCTCAGGTTAAGTTCCTCCAATGACTTAGTTTACACATCTTGCAACCTTCTATCATGCGGTGGTCGTGCTTTGTCTGTTCTGAAGCTCTGGAATTCACTTCCCACTTATATGAAGAGGCCACAAACTCTCGATTTATTTATACACCACACATGTACTTGATATTGTAAAGCCCGTGAGAAAATTGTGGAACCGAGGCTATAAACTTCATTATTATTATTATTGTTGTTGTTGACAATTCAAATGCCAATTCAAGATGGCTGCTGGATGGCAGCCATCTTTTTGAACGAAATTCAGAAAAAGTTGATAGCTCCCATCTAGACATCAAACCAAAGCTATACAAGAAACTGATAAAAGATCAGGTGAGAGATGCGACCTGCAGGATGTGCTAATGGAATTGTTGACACTTTATATCGAAATCCAAGATGGCTGCTGGCGGCCATGTATTTCGACAGAATTCAGAAATATTTGATACCTTCCATCACCAAAGCTACATATGAAATTTGAAAAAGATTAGGTGAGAGATGAGGCCTGTAGGGTGTGCTAATGGAATTGTTGACAATTTATATGCCAAATCCAAGATGGCTGCTGGCAGCCCTGTTTCTTAACGAAATTTGGGGAAATTTGATAGCTCCCATCCAGACATTGCCCCCAAAGCCATGTATGAAATTTGGAACTGATTGGGTAAGGGCTGCGGCCTATAGGGTGTGGTAAAGGAATTGTGGACGGACGTAGATAGACTACAGATCACAACCCATCCCAATAGCTCATACTTGATGTTGTCAAGTTGAGCTAATGAAAGTGTCAATGACACTGAAGCTTAACTTGTCTTGTGTATTGTGTTTGATGAAAAGGATAATGTTCAATGTTTATGAAAGGATTATGAAATAAGACAAGAATTGTGACAATTGGGAATATGTTAATTTCTGTTCCCTGTATGCTATATTTTAAATAAAAACTATAAACTGTTTTAGCACACTAAAACATATGTCTCCCCTTCCTTTCAATTTAATGCACTGCAAATTATATATACATGAATTTATTTATTATTTATTTATTTATTATTGATGTTTAAGGTCATATATTTATGCACAATAGCTAATCATGACCGTGACAGTTTTACGCGTGTAGGAAGCCAGAGTACCCGGAGAGAACCACCGAGCAACGACGAGCAGCTGCCAGCTCCCAAACATCATAACTCCGCACTGCAGCACAGAAGGGTTAGATTGGTTGAAGACATGCGTACCATCAACGTGCAGTATGCCTTAGTACACAGCATCATCGTGCCCCCATGCGGGCAATGGAGATGAAGTGTCTTGCCCAAGGACACAACGCGGTTGCCGCAGGTGGGATTCGAACCGAGGACCTCTCGGCTTGCAGCCTGCACCTCTACCTACTGAGCCACCGCGCTCCCATATACATGAATAATATTGACAATCATACCAAATATCTAAGGTCTAGCTCAAAAGAGAAACTAGGTCAAAGACAAAAAAGTTCTGGTCTGGATGAAGTTTCCCTTAAAAAAGCACATAAATCTGACCTTCAGGTCAAAGGTCAAGGTCACATGAAGGTCACTATGGTACTCGACATACCGGCACATGGTGATACATCCACATGCCAAATATCTAAGGTCTAGGTCAAAAAACAAAAAAGTTATGCCCCGGACAAAGTTTCCCTTAAAAAAGCACATAAATCTGACCTTCAGGTCAGAGGTCAAGGTCACATGAAGGTCATCGAGTTAGACGACATGCAGTCTCATGGTGACGCATCCACATGTCAAATAACCAAGTCCTAGGTCAAAACACAAAAAATTCTGGTCTGGACAATTACTCCCTATTTGAAGTACATAAATTTGACCTTGAGGTCAAGGTCACATGAAGGTAACAATGGTATGCGACACACCGGCTCATGGTGATACATCTACATGCCAAATATCTAAGGCCTGGCTCAAAAGACAAACAAGTTTTGGTCCGAACAAAGTTTCCTTGAAAAAAACACAAATCTGACCTTCAGATCAAAGGTCAAGGTCACATGAAGGTCACAATCATACGCTACACACCGGCTCATGGTGATACATCCACATGCCAAATATCTAAATCCTGACTCGAAATACAAAAAAGTTCTGGTCCAGACAGTTTCCCTTAAAAAAGCGCATAAATCTGAACTTCAGGCTAAAGGTCAAGGTCACATGAAGGTCACTATGGTACACTGCACACCGGCTCATGGTGATACATCCACAAGCCAAGTATCTAAGGTGTAGGTCAAAAGACAAAAAAGTTATGGCCCGGACAAAGTTTGTATGAGAAGAAGAAGAAGAAGAAGAAGAATATGCACTAAAACAATATGTCTCCCTTCTGGGAAGGGGAGACATAATAATTTGAGGTGAAGACTGTACTAAAGAATTGAGAGGTGGATTAATGTGGCCCTCACAGTTAATGTTTGTGGACTAAAACAATATGTCTCCCTTCTGGGAAGGGGAGACATAATAATTTGAGGTGTAGACTGTACTAAAGAATTGAGAGGTGGATTAATGTGGCCCTCACAGTTAATGTTTGTGGCCCTCACAGTTAATGTATGTCAACCAAAGTTACCAAGTTACAGTGAAATTATTCCAAAACGAGTCATCCTATCAAGTTACAATGAAATCCCTTCATAAATACGGTCTGTAGACTGTGCTAAAGATTTTTGGGCTTTAGGTCTGTGAAGCCATCATGGTTGACCGATCGCAACCAAAAGGTGACATCCTCATCTAGACATTATACTGAGTCATCCTATCAAGTCACAATGAAATCCCTTCATAAATATGACCTGTAGTGCTAAAGGTTTTGGGCTCAGGCAGCAATCAAGGTTGAATGATCGCGACCAAAAGGGGACGTTCTCATCTAGACATTATATGGAATCATCCAACCATGGTACAACAAAATCACTCCATAAATACGACCTGTATACTCTGCTAAAGATTTTCGGGTTTTGGGCTCGGGCAGTCATCACAGTTGACAGATCACAATCAAATGGGGAAGTTCCCATCTAGATATCATACAGAGTCATCCTACCAAGTTACAATGAAATCCCTTTATATTAAATATGACCTGAGGACTGCGCTAAAAGTTTTTGGGTTTCGGGCAGCCATCATGGTTGACAGATCATGACCAAAAGGGGACATTCTCATCTAGATATTATACAGAGTCGTCCTACCAAATTACCATGAAATCCCTTCATAAATACGACCTGTAGACTGTGCTAAAGGTTTTCGGGTTTTGGGCTCAGGCAATCATCATGGTTGACCGATAACGACCAAAAGGGGGACGTCCTCACCTAGACATTATACTGAGTCATCCTAACAAGTTACAACAAAATCCTTTCATAAATACGACCTGTAGTCTGTGCTAAAGGTTTTTGGGTTTTGGGCTCCGGCAGCCTTCACGGCTGAAGGATCAAGACCAAAAGGGGACGTTCTCATCTTGGCATCTCTGGAGTCATCCTACCAAGTTACAATGAAATCCCTTCATAAATACGAACTGTAGACTGTGCTAAAGGTTTTCAGGTTTTGGGCTCAGGCAGTTGTCACGGTTGACAGATCCTGACCAAATGGGGAAGTTTTCAACTAGACATCATCCTAACAAGTTACAATGAAATCCCTATATTAAATATGACCTGTAGACTGCGCTAAAAGTTTTTGGGTTTCGGGCTTGGGCAGCCATCATGGTTGACAGAGCATGACAAAAAGGGGACATTCTCATCTAGATATTATACAGAGCCATCGTACCACGTTACCATGAAATCCCTTCATAAATACGACCTGTAGACTGTGCTAAAGGTTTTGGGGTTTTGGGCTCGGGCAGCCATAACGATTGACCGATCACGACCAAAAGGGGACGTTCTCATCTAGATATTATACAGAGTCATCCTACCACGTTATCATGAAATCCCTTCATAAATATGACCTGTAGACCGTGCTAAAGGTTTTTGGGTTTTGGGCTCGGGCAGCCATAACGGTTGACCGATCACGACCAAAAGGGGACGTTCTTATCTAGACATGACCTCAAACCTGCATCTGAAATTTCATGACGTTCAGACAAGAACTACGTGGTGCAGCCTGTGCTAAAGGAAAATGTGAACAGACTCACAGACTAACAGACTTCCGCACGCATGATGGCAATAGCTTATCTTGACTTTCTCAAGTTGAGCTAAAAGTTAAAAAATTTATAGTAATTTATATATTTTTTATACTTACCAATGACCCAGACTTAGCTGGTGCTAACTCTTAAATTCTAGGGCCAAACACAAATTTTACCCCCAATCCCCAAAATTTGCATCTAAAACCGAAAATTACATGTCCTATATGGTCCTCCATACTTTTCCTCCACTGCGCATGCGCAGTGTCAAGGAGGTCTCGAAATTGGCGCCAAAAGTCATTCTTACAAGCAGTGCCTGGAAAAGCGTTATGTACTCAGCGGGAAGGAATGAGTTCCCAAATCATGGGAGGGCCATCCCCATCTGGGTCATTGGTAAGTATAAAAAATATATAAATTACTATAAATTTGTTAACATTTTTATACAGTACCAATGACCCAGACTTAGATGAATAGTATAAAGGTTGGAGGGCCTAGGACATAAAGCAATCCAATAACTCTACTATATATATACAGAATTATCCCCTCAAGGAGAAATAGGCTTTACATGTATCTTTCTATTCTGCATCAAAACGAGAAAGACACAACACCATTCTGTACTTGAGCATAATAACATCACTGATGTCTCTTAACCTCCAGTGTAATCCATTTTGGTACTTATTTTTAAAGGAAAGCCGCTAAATAAAGTAGTCCAGATAAATGAGACTCTTATATTCATTAAAAGTGACCGATAATTGTATATTAACGTCTGCATATGTGACATATACAAATACTGCACACCGAGGTACACTAAAAAATATTACATGGATGAGTAAAAAAAAGATCTTTACACTTTAAAAATCATCCCGTAACGACTAGAATTACTGACTCTAGGGGAGGTATTCCCTTGCTTTTCACTATAAAGCAGGTGACCTAACCCCCCCCCCCCCCCCCCCCCCCCCTTCCCCTTGCCCTGGGTCAAATACCCCAGAGCGAAGAGGGCGGCAGCACAGAGTCACTGCCGGAACCAAAAGCCTACACAACTATAGTTGCAACTGTTTAGTGGACGACATTCTGAGCAACAGATAACGAACCTAAACAATGCCGGTCTCTAGAAATGGACTCAATATTTCTGAGGTATAAATTCGTGCAAGTGAAAGGCTAAAACCAATATGCAGCCGTCATTAGAACTGTAATAGCAACGCTATTAGCATAAGCCTCTGAAGTAGAAAGAACTCTTAATTCAAGAGCTAAAATCTTAATCGCAGACTGCTGTGTTGAAGATATTATCATAAGCAGTACTGAAAGCTAATAGAATCCATCTATCTATAGAATGGACCGAAATGTGGAGGAAGCTTCCACAGCATAAGCCACAACAGACACCTGAATAGATTAATGCACGGTCTTTGTGGAGACAGAGGTGCTACCAACAGAACTGCATTGAGATTATTTAACTTAAGCAATACTTGCTGAATCAACGGCGCTGGAGGATACCCATATCCTATTATCCCGTCTCACGAGATGGATAGAGCGTCAACTGCAAACGCTCGAGGCTCCGAACATGTTGACACATACACTTGCAACTGATTGTTGAGATGTGTCGCAAAAAAGTCCATCATTGGCCGCTCTCATAGGTAGCAAATCTGATATAAATACTCGTTGTTAAAAGTCCATTTGACTGCAACAAGCGGCCCTTTCGTGAATGGGAGTCCGCTAATACATTCAGACGACCCGGAATACGACGGACCGATAGGAGAACTTGATGTTCTAGTACCAACAGAAGGATTCATTCCATTACAGTGAATAACAGAATGGAATGAGTACCTCCCTAGTTCCGAAAATACGCTTATACCATCGAATTGTCGGACAGAATTGCCTGTGGGCATTCTGGATAACATTCATGCAATGACGTAACGCAAGCCAAAATAACATCAATTCCTGATGTTTATGTGCTTGATTAGGAACTACGGATCCCAAGGACCCTGGCACTTAAAAACCGTTGGGCTCAATGTTGGGTCCCAACCTATTTAACTGGCATCCGTCAAAACTGTAAAACTCGGATCCGGCAATTGCAGTGGAAGTTATTTCCCTGAATAAACCACTGAATATCTGCCCAAGTCTGAATCTGTTTCACTTGACTTACAAGAGGATGTACGTAACGAGCGAAAGAATCTTCACCCTCCAACTCTGTTCTTTTTTAGTCAAAAAGATTTGGAGAGGACAAGTGCGTAGCCGCCCCATTGGAATAAAATCTGCGGCAGCTCCACACAACCCTATCAGTCTGATGAATTCTCTCGCTGTAACTTTGTCTGAGTGAAGACAATAGCGAGCGTAACAACTGATTAATTTCGCTCTGGTTAACGGCAGACGAACGAGATTGTTGTGCGTCTCGAAGCTCATTCCCAAGTGGGTGAATGACTTGGACGGCACCAGATCCGACTTCTCCTCATTTATTATAAAACCGAGACGTCGAAGTAATAGAAGCAGATTCTGTACATCGTTCTGAAGCGTTAACTCGTTGCCATACCTCTGAAGAATGTCGTCCAGGTAGGCCGACGTTACCGCAGACGAATGAGCTCGGAAATGTATCATTACCGAGTTCATTATTCGAGTGAAAGCCCAGGGCACTAGGTTCAAACCGAAGCACATCGCTCGGAACTGAAATACAACTCCTAGGACTGCGAAGCGTAGATACTTTCTGAATGTCGGATGTACCATGACGTGAAAGTACGCATCCTTGAGACCTATGCTTGTAGCATAGTCGTTCACCCAAATACTCGCTCTGACTGATCGAATTGTCTCCATATAGAACTTCGGAGCGACGATCAGCTTGTTTATCCAGCTCAGATCTATGACTGGACGGAACGAGCCGTCTGGTTTCGGAACCAGAAACAGATGGCTGTAGAAAACCGGTGATTCCTGGTCTTCTACGACCTCTACCGCCTTCTTCTCCAGAAGAGACTGTACTTCTGATAGAAGAGCGTCTCTTTTCTGCGGATTTGACGGAAGCTGAGTCCATTTTGGACTTCAAGTTAATGGAGGCTTTCGTTTGAAGGATATTCTTAGTCCTTCCGAAATTACCCCCCGAACCCAGGGGTCGTCCGTAATTGACGCCCAATTGTTTATAAAACTCGACAATTTTCCGCCTACCGGAACACGATAGAGGTTCATACCATCACCTCCTGGACCTGCAAGGCTTGCGGAAGGAGAAACTACGTCCTCCACGACCCGCACCTCGCCCTGTCGACCTGGGGACGTCTGACCGGTTATCTCGGCCAGAATCATGTCCCCCACGTGAGTCGCTGCCTTGACGGTCTCTAGAATAAGACCTAGAGGACGCATAGGAACCTCTATAGGAACTTCTCTTGGGCGTACTTGTCCCAGAAGTGCCTGTCTTACTCTTTTCTGCTGTATCCGACTTTTTAGAAGCGGATTTGAATAGCAGAGAATCCGAAGCTTTCTTAGTTATCTGATCATAGATTGCTGAAAGCTTGCCGTCGAAGAGAAGCTCTCCAGAGACCGAGGCGACTCTGAGAGAGTTTTTCACCTTACCATCCACGCACGTGGATGTAGCTGGGGCCACGTCACGTCTAACCAACTCCAGGTTTGCCACTGAAAGGGCGGAGTTATACGTGGAATAGGCTGTTGCCCTTGAAAGAACTCTTAAGGAAGATAGTACATCCTGGAATTCTTTCCCTTCAAGGCGTAATGGAAACGCTTTAGTAAGGTGATCTGCGTACGATAATGCGTCTAAGATAACTCTGTTAGACATTATTGTCGTTTCCAACATCGCGGTTGAAATTGACATAGACGACGGTATAGATCATTCTAGATCTTCGGCCTGATCGTCTAGACGCAGAGGAACTCTCGGTATGCCCTGTCCTGCCGTTTCGAAATTATTCCTTGAATTGATGAAAGGCAGAAGGAGAGCATTCGCAGATAAGAAACCTGACTTGCTCATTTTGGTAGCAAGCTTATATATAGTGTCCTATAATAGTTCAAATGTTCTTGTGACATTATTGGACTGTGTCGGAAACTCAGGGACGATGTCCCTAAACCGATAAAATTATTCCGTGTCCAGTGACGCTAACAGTTTCTTATCCGGCATCGCAGCCTTTTGGTCTGACAGAACAACTTCTGAAAGATAATGCTGGATGATATGTACGGCAACTTTATGTTGTTCCGAAAGGGAAAAAAACCAACTCCTGGGTATCCCTTTGCCATTCTGTCGGACCACTTGAAATTCTCAGTCGCCCGTACCTGATGCTTCAGCAGAGTGTACCGACCCAGCGTCGTCGGATAAATCCTGATCCGACAAGAGATTCTGTCATCTGCTGGGATGCTGCGATAATTTGTGCTATTTTTAATAGCACGTCCGTTACGGAGACCTGTGGTGCAGCGGTCTTACGTTACTTAGCCGCTGAAAGCTCCCTGGATGTTAACTCCTGCATATTTCTTATGCGAACGTCCGGAGTCTATAGGCCTCGTATTCCTGACTACCGGATGGCGTTACCTGGTCGCCGTGAAATTAAAATTTTTTAGTAAATTTTGTTTCTTAACATACCTACCACAATTGTTTACAATTGGCTGTAACATAAGTGCAAGCCCTACTTCGGAACTAACTCAAGCTTTTAGAATCTTTTCCAAATGAGTTGGAAAAGTACTAGAGTGCAAAAGCACGAAAAAGATCGAAAAAAGGGTCGAGCGAGACCAGCGCTCGAAATTACAGGTACTCTCTCTGCACACCTCTTGCGCTTACCGAGCGCATGCGCAACAACCATGACGTCAATTCCGTATTTCCGACAACGACAAGTTTGTGATTTAGCGGGGAGGCATCGATATCAAAGATATCCCCAAGGAGGGTGGGCCTCCGGTAAACAATTGTGGTAGGTATGTTAAGAAACAAAATTTACTAAAAAATTTTAATTTCTTTTCAACCTACTCACAATTGTTTACAATTGGCTGAATAAACAATAGGAGGTGAATCACATAACCAATACCAACAAGAGTAGCAGAACGAAGCAAGGATGGCAGAGAACAAAAACGAAAACCTGTAATGAAGGTAGAGAGAAGGCACCTGAAAAGAACAAAGCTGAGCGAAGCGCAACCTCGACAAAAACAATTTTAACGAGGGTGCACAACAGCCTGAGCAGCAACTAGAGGGCCTAAAGAATAAAGGTCCTCAGATTGCTGCTGAAGGTGGCGGAGATAAAAGGAGAAGGTAGAAGCATTCCTCCAGTAAGCCGCATTCATAACATCACGGAGCGAAACAGAATTGGAGAACGCCCAGGATGTAGAAATGGCACGAACCTCATGAGCATTAAGCCGGTTCGAAACAAGATCAGACGCAGACAAGCGAGAATAAGCCAGCTTGATTGCAAGACAGATCCACCTGGAAATAGAATGGGAAGAGATAGACTGCCTCTTAGGAATGAGAGACAGAAAGAATCTCTTCCGACCCCTCCTAATGAACTGAGTGCGAGTAAGGTAAGTCTTAATCGCACGAACAGGACAAAGAAGAGGCCTCCGGCCATCTACAGCGGGGAGAGCCCGAATGCAGATGGGAGGAGATACTGAATCAGTTAGTTGATTCTTAGCCAGAAAAGAGCAATCAGTAGTGAAGGTGACACTGTTAGCCTCATTTCGGAAGAAGGCAGAATCAACAGATAGCGCATGAAGCTCACTGACTCGACGAGCAGAAGCAAACACTGGAAGAAAAGCCGTCTTATAGGTGAGAAAATGCATGTCAGTCTCAGATAAAGGCTCGAATGGCGCCCCCTCCAAACAGTGCAACACCCATGCCAAGTTCCACTTGGGTGTAAGACACAAAACTCGAGGCCTCTTCAAAGAAAAGTGCCGAATAAGTTTGGAGAGAAAAAGATTACGACCGATGCACCGCTTTCCCACATAAGAGAAAGTATCAGACAGCATAGACCGATAGCCCTTAATCGTAATAGGCTGGAGGCCCTTGGAGTCAAAAAGAAAAACCCAGAAAATCAGCAATTTGAGCGATTGACGGATCACGGTAATTCACATTGTGATCTGCACACCAGCGGCAGAAAACCTTCCACTTGGCAGCATAAGTCATGCCAGTGGAATGTCGCCGCGATGCAGAAATGCATTCCACTGATCGTCTCGAAAAACCTCTACGTCGGAGACTGGACCTGATAAAAGACAGGCATGAAGGGACAGACTCGCCAGGTTGTTGTGATACTTCCTGGGACGACCCTGTGAAAGAAGATCGCGACGTAGAGGTAGACAAATCGGTCGATCGGCCAATAGAGGCCGCAGCAGATTGATCCACACCCTCTGTGGAGACAGGGGTGTGATCAGAATGATCCTGCAACTGCAAGCACGAATCTTCGCTAATACTTGAGGAAGAATCGGTGCAAGAGGAAAGGCATAGCCGATCCAACCTGTCCAGTCCAGAGACAGAGCGTCTACTGCAAAAGCCAGAGGATCTGGACAAGGGGAGACAAAGGTCTCTACCTGATGATTCCAGCGAGTAGCGAAAAGGTCGACCTGCGGACGGCCCCACTGCTCGCAAATCGCCTGAAACACCGACCGATGTAGCATCCATTCGGTTGGAAGGACACTGTCGCGTCGGGACAGGGAGTCGGCTAGGACGTTGAGATGCCCGGGAATGTGTCGAATGGACACCCGAGCGTTCACATCCAACAGAAGATCCCGAGACAGCTGATACATGGGAATCGAATGTGTGCCTCCTTGATTCCGTATGTAGGCCACTACTGTCGAATTGTCCGAAAGAAGTAGGACAACATGGTCCGACAGATGAGGGATCCAAAGCCGAAAACTCAACAGAAGAGCAAGGAGCTCCTTCTGGTTGATATGAAGGCCTACCTGCTCGCTGTCCCACTCTCCGTGAGTAGACAGGCCGAGAGGATCCAACGTCGCACCCCAGCCCCGATCGCTGGCATCCGCAGCAAGGATGCGATCGGCCAAAGGAAGATCCAATGGAACACCCTGTGTAAGCCAGGGAATATCTGCCCAAGTGCGGAGGTGACAAAGCAGAGACCGAGGAATAGTGAGTTCCAAGTCCAGCGGATCTACATTCGGACGCCAATGATCCAACAGAAAGTGTTGGAGAGGTCGGACAAACAAGCGACCAAGCGGAATGAGATCTTTCACCAAACCGTAAAGGCCCAGCATCCGAAGGAAAGTCCTGGCCGAGACATTGTGAAGAGTGTCGAAATCCATCCCCAAATGACAGAATCGCTGAGAAGGAAGAAGATCCGACTTGACTCTGAAACCCAGCGACGCTAGCAGGCAAAGAAACTGCCGGACATCGAACTCCAGAACAGCAGCATCATGGTGCCGTTGGAGGATGTCATCTAGGTAGGCTGACGAAGTCACTGCCGACTGAGTGCGGTGGAAAGCAAGCACCTGTGACATCAGTCGGGTGAAGGCCCTAGGAGCCAGGTTCAAACCGAACGGGAGAGCTCTGAATTGAAAAACTCGATCCCGAAACGAGAACCGAAGGTATTTCCGTGACGCCAGTTGAATGGGTACATGGAAGTAGGCATCCTTCAGGTCGATACTGGCCGCAAAATCGCCCTGATGAACCGAACGTCGAACCGACCGGAAAGTCTCCATACTGAAACGAGGAGCTATTATGTACTTGTTCAGGGTACTCAGATCAATGACAGGACGATATTGGCCGTTTTCTTCGGCACCAAGAAAAGTCTCGAGTAAAACCCCGGTGAAAGGGTGTTCCTGACCACCTCGATCGCCCCTTTGGTGAGGAGATTGTCGATCTCCTGCACCAGAAGGTCCCGACGCAGAGAATCGGAAGGGACCTGAGTCGGGAGGGGCACCCGAGATAACTGGGGTGCCGATGGAAGGACAGTCGCAGACCAGATTGAATGACGTCGAGGACCCAAGAGTCCGACGTTATCTCTGTCCAACGGTCGTAAAACAGCGACAGCCTTCCCCCGACTGGAGGCGAATCGAGGTGAGAACCTTCACTTGCGGCCTCGACGAGGCCCCCAAGAGGAGAAACCACCTCGGGAAGTGACAGAGTCCTGAGACTTTCCAACCTGAGGCTGCCAGCGGGCCTGGCCACGTCGGCGCTTCTTATGAGCAGAAGGAGCAGACGTAGCCGAAGGCATAGCCGACATCGCCGACGAGGCAGACGCAGCAGCACGCTTGGTGGGCCTGGAACGACCCCCACCCGCAGCAGCAGGTTGGTCAAGCAGTCTCAGCAAAAGCTGGTCCTTCGAATGATGAAGAACTTCGCCACGAACAGCTTCCACGGAACCATGGAACAACTGAGGTCCCACCAAAGAGGCAGACCTCAGAACAGCACGTTGCTCAGAAGGAAGGGATGGTAAAGAATCCAACACCGCATCCCGGCATGCCAGCTCCAGCTCTAGAAAAGAAGGAACCCTTGAGGGCCTTAGAACGCATTTTGACGTCTAAGCCCTGGAAGGACTCAACAACCTGAGCCGATTGCAGAGGACGCAAAGCCCCGGAGCTAGAAGGCTCAACAGGGTTACGGCGCTCCACAGTGGACCGCGGCCGAACGGTCACAGAAGGCTGGTCGGAAGGTTGAACGTCCGGCAATAAGCCAAAGACGAAATCCAAAGCCTGCCCCAAGACTGACGAGGGGGGCCCATCACCTTCAAGATACTCGTCATCCTCCGTAGCAGAGGAGACGTAGCCCAACTCAGGCTGACCAGCAGAAACCTCCTGTGAATACTGTGCAGTATCCACGGGGCCAGGCGAGACATCTCGGCGACCGACCAAAGGAGATTGTGCCTCAGGAGGCACAGGGAGGCCAACTTGAGGGTTGCCAGAAAGCAACCGGGTGAGCGCCAAAACGGCCTGGCGCAGGTCACCCTGAGAATCCGTCGCAGCAGAATCGCCTGACGGAGTGTCCTCCCAATGGACCCTTTTGGTAGAAGAACCCAAATCCTCAGAAGAGACCGATGGCGAACGTCGATCGGCAGACAGAATAGGAGCACGGTGAGAAGACACCGGAGGATAGTCCCGATTGTGACGCCCAGGGGCCATCACTGACCTCGGCGAAACAGAAGGTCCTGCCTGCAAATCCTCTAAAGTGACCAACGGCGCACGTCGATCGGTAGCTGGACCTAGGACACGGTGAGAAGACACTGGAGGATTATCCCAAGAATGACAGGAACCTGTCATTGGCCTCTGCGCAGCAGACGGCCCCAACTGCCTATCCTCTGAGACCGACGGCAAGCATCGATCGACACCCAGACCCGGAACACAGTGAGGAATCACCGGAGGAAGGTTCCGAGAGTGACAGCTAACTGGGGCTGTCACTGACCGCTGCCAATCAGCAGGCCCTGGGTGCCAACGTCCCAACACCATCTCGCTAGGCGGCACACTAGCAGGGGAAGGTGGTATGATAAACGATTCACTCGAGGGACGAGGAATCGCTGCCGAAGTGACCGGCCAGCTCAACCGACTAGGAGCAAACCTAGCCAGATGAGACGGAGCAGACAGCAAACCCGCACAGCCGCGCCGCGAGGCTGGGGGAGGCTGAGAACACACAGACACACCAGCAGATACAGCCTCGGTCCCCCAAGACTGTAGACCATCCCCAGAGGAGATGGAAGAGCCACCATCAGACAGAATAGGATCTGGAGTAGCAACTTCCTCAACAATGGTCGACGGTGTAGGAGGCAGATCGGAGATGGTTACCGAGCTGACCTCGGAAAAGCTCTCAACAAAAACAGACGCCTCAATAGTGACATCAGAAGACAAAGAGACCACGGTCTCCTCGTCAGGTATCACTGAACTAACACCGCCAACAGTTGCAGAGGAACTCGCCACAGAAGGCAGATCCGAATCCTGTGTGACAGAGTCACCACGTGCACCAGCAGAAATGTCTGCTATGGTAAGGCTACCCTTACCCCGAGAACGAGGGGTTCTAGCTCTGGAAAGAACCACCTAGTTCACAGAAGCCCAGAATTTAGAGGACCAAACCCCACAAATACCACAAGATTGGGCCTGAGTGCAATTGTTGCAAGTGACACATGTGGCATGAGAGTCGTCCACATGTTTCACTTGCAAACAAGAGGTACAAGGAATAGTCTTAGGCATTATATAAAAATAATAATCAAGCTTCCCGCCGACGGAAAACAGCACTCAGGTCGTGTTCACACTTGGGGGAAAGACAAGACAAAGTGTGAAGAGACAAGCAATAAAAATACAAATTAACATGAAATAATAATAATTTGGTAGCTTGATAAAAGGATACAATCCAGTAGCACACTAAATATGGAGAATAAGTTGTTCACGAAGAATAAACAGCATAATTTAGCACGAGTCACACAAATTTCCGACCATGTACAATGGCGGAAAATAAAGGAATTGACGTCACGGTTGTTGCGCATGCGCTCGGTAAACGCAAGAGGTGTGCAGAGAGAGTACCTGTAATTTCGAGCGCTGGTCTCGCTCGACCCTTTTTTCGATCTTTTTCGTGCTTTTGCACTCTAGTACTTTTCCAACTCGCTTGGAAAAGATTCTAAAAGCTTGAGTTAGTTCCGAAGTAGGGCTTGCACTTATGTTACAGCCAATTGTAAACAATTGTGAGTAGGTTGAAAAGAAATCCTTGGTCGGCGAGACTGGCTAGATAACAGTGGTCACGTAGTCAAGGTGCGGTCGTGTGCGCTGCCGTGAGGATGAGGAAGCCATTAGAGCAGTCTCTCCGGACTGTCTATATAACAGAGCGTCCCGAGCGGTGGACGTATGCTCCGAATGAGAAACATTTGTACCACAACCTCTGTTCTCAGATGTTGTTGTACGAGAGAGGGACCCCTCTCACTCACAGCCCGGGTGGACCTGGACGAGCTAGGAACCGGACTTAAAGGCTTCCTCCGTACCCTCCTCGTATCCATCGTCACTGGGTGTGCACGTAGTATATTTTATAGTGCTCGCATTACCCAAATCTCCTTCCTGGACCGCAACGGACGAACCTGGTTACCGAACCATTTGATGAATGGACGCTACACCGGGCGAGCTAGCGGACGCCAAAGCCATCGATCCTACTTGGGACCTCATAGGCAATTGCTGTTATATCATGAGCACTTATCCGCTAGCTCTTCATTTGACTGTGACGACGGAAGCACACTTTTTGAAGACATCACAGAAAATCACCGCATTCTTATTCCTGAATGAGGCCTGTGGAGCCGTGACTTACATAATATCCACTGGCAGCTCCAGGGACGTTCATTCCTGCATTTATATAATATGCGAACATCCCATCAGGAAAGACCTCATATCCTTGGCTAACAGATGAAGTAACCTGGTCGAAAATATTCCCTGGTCGGCAAAGCAGGAGCTCTAGGAACGTTCATTCCTGCATTTATATAATATGCGAACGTCCCCTGAAACTCTGTGGTCACAAGCCAAAGTGCGGTGGTGTGTGATGACATGAGGATGAGGAAGCCCGTAACACAGCCAGTTCGGACTGTGTATGTGACGGAACGTCCCGAACAGGAGGATTGGACGTATGTTCCAACTAACAAACAAACATACAACAACATTGCAGCTCAAATGTAGTTGTAAGAGAGAGGGGGCCTCTCTCGCTCGCGGTCCGGATAGACCTGGACGAGCTAGCTACTAGACTGACAGGCTTCCTCCGTACTATCCTCGGATCCGTCGTTGCTGGGTGTGCACGTTCCAAGTTCTCGCATCACCCACACTGCTTCCCAGAACCGTAACGGACAAACCCGGCTGCCGAGCAATTCGATGAATGGTCGCTACACCGGGCGGACTAGCGGACGATCAATGCCTTCGATCCTACTAGGGACCTCTTCGGCAATTGTTGTATTACCCTGAGCACTTAGCCGCTAGCCCTAACACTGCAACGACGGAGACAAACTTGTTGAAGACATCACGAAAACATCACTCTGAATTCTGAAAAATAAAATGATAATATAGAGTGACCCTACGGAGAGAGGACTGGTATGGACCCCTCCCCGCAAACACAATATCGTGACACACGCCTCCAACATTGTCATTTCAATCAACACACACAGAGCAGGAATTAGTGCGAATACACTGAACCTGAGAATTAGAGGAAGATATCCTCGCATTATAAATAAATTTTTTTTTTTTTCATCAATAAAAAATACACAGTCATATTAGTCGCACTATCCCTTGAAATAAAGATACATAATATAACATAATCCATTATAATCTTTGAAAGAAAATAATTTTCAAAAAAAAATTTTTTGAAAAAATTTTTCAGAAGAGCCCAAGTTCCCAATGGGAACACCGAGCCCAAATGGATCCCAAAAAAGCCTAAGTGTGGAAAAATTTTTTTAAAACATTTCAAAAAATTAATGCAACACTTACATACAATATTAATGTATCTTGCTATGTCTAAACTAATGTAAAGACAAGAAATCACTATCAGCAGTAACCGTTGTCAATGTAAATAAGAAGTTGTACAAAAACCGGAAACATGACTCCAGGCACTGATAAACATGGCCCGAAATCAGTTACCAATTTAAACACTATCTGATGCAAAACAGAGATTTCCATAGAAGAAACTGCAGAACATCAGATTGGTAGATACAGATCACAACACCTAAACACATAAGGGTGAGGACGTCAACATGGGGAAAAGAACAGAAATTCATTCTGTTACGAAGCCAAAACTCCCAAGAAATTTTAGTAATAATTATTACAGAAAATATGCCAAAAGATGGGAGAATAGCAAGGGGGGAATAAAGGAAAGGGAGAGAGGCAACACTGATCAAGCAGTGGAACTTTCATAGCAAGAATGATAACAACAGGCTCATGCCTCGAAATTAGGGAATATAACATAATTTCATAAAAAAAATTTAAGTTACAGCCCTGATTATTTCCTGCCACTGAATTTTCCTCTCATCCTTCTATTTCCTCTTTAGATCCACCATTTCTCTCATATTTATGTGTCTGGCATCATTTAAACTGAGATTTACAAGCACAAATATCAGTCAGATGTGAACTGATGAAGGGCCAAACAAAGAATAACTTTTGGCGCCAATTTCGAGACCTCCTTGACACTGCGCATGCACAGTGGAGGAAAGGTATGGAGGACCATATAGGACATGTAATTTTCGGTTTTAGATGCAAATTTGGGGGATTGGGGGGTAAAATTTGTGTTTGGCCCTAGAATTTAAGAGTTAGCACCAGCTAAGTCTGGGTCATTGGTACAGTATAAAAATATTATGATTTGATCAATTAAGTGGTTCTTTTGGATGGAAACCAAAAATTAATGGACGGATGATGGGCAGGTGGACATGGTGAAAATATAACACCCCGAGAGAGTCGGGGGCATAAAAATGACTTATAGATTTGCATTTACTCTATAAACACAGCATCTATATATCTCAAAATTTTTGGTGAAGAAAAATATAACAGGGCCATTATGCCCAACCCATAGCAGAACACATGGGGTGAATTGAGAGGAAGCAAAACTATTCAGATACCAGGTGTGTTTGATTTATTGAAAAACATGATCAGAACAAAATGACTTTATACAAAAAATCTGTGTCTTTGATTTCACAGTGCAAATTTCTCTTTATCTTCATTTAGTACTGGTGGAGAATAAAGCTAGGAGACCAGCTGACACTCCCATGGAAAAAATATAATTACTGAAAGAAAGTTAAGGAATGTTTTATTATTACATTTCCAAGCTTGTAATGCCATTAATGTACAGCACAAAAGAGGTCTGTTTCAGGATGAGATAGACACTTTAGTGCGACTCACTTAACTGTGACATAAGGACCACATGACAAGGACTGATGGGAAAGGAGAATGATTACTCTAACTCACCATCACTCTCCTAAACTTTTCACTACATAAGCAATTAATCACTCACGTTACTGTGTGGAGAAATTATGTCTGAGCATTACGCTATATATTGTATTTCAATCACTCATTACATGGCCTGACTGGGAGATGATACTTGCAAAACATTATCTCACATAGCTAAAATCTTTCATTTTTGGCTTAAACCACAGCTTATGACACCTCACTGGAAATGAGCTTGTTCCAATGAGGGGTCATCAGCTATGTTTTTAGAGCAAAAATGAAAAAAAATAACAAACTTTGTATGGTCATTTTCGTGTATAGTGCTGGCCAGTCTGAGCTGTCATAGTAGGTAAGGGATTAAAATCACTCTCCTGAATTTTTCACTCTCGCAAAATCAAAATGAGGAGAGTGATTATTCACTCGCCTGTATTCTCTTCCCGGCAGTCAATGACATGATCAAAAACAGATGAGACTAGAATATATGATTCAATGTGTTTGCATTTCATTTTCGTTGGGGGGAGTTTCTACAGTGTAGGTGGGAGGAAAGTGGAGAGAGAATTTCAAGCAGATCCAGCACAGTTGCAATCCAGTCGAAACCTCAGTCCATTTTTGAGATCATTATTATTTTTTATTGGTGTTTAAGATCACATATTTCTGCAAAATGGCTAATCATGAATGCAAAATGGATATAAAGTAAAGTCCACCAAATCGTTTATAACCATTGTAATCCATTTTAGAGGACATCCAACCCAGGAATTGGTGAATGGATCCTATTTTACCCATAAAACAAAAGCTTTACCACAGTAAACAAGCACTGCTTTACTTTCTGGAGTTCCAACAGGAATTTTGAGATCGATATGGTATAGTATGGTGATGCTAATGTTTACTCATATTCACTTCAATTTATACCATACTCAGTGGTCATGCTGGCCCAGAATTTTGTGGTGCCAAATTTTTAGCCAACCTGAATATTTTTAAGTGAAACAAAATGTTTTGTTGCCAAACTCAGGTGAGAAGGATTGGAACTCCTGTGGCATGAGCAGAATAAAGTGATTAAATACTTTGATTTTAAGCCCACTCCCTTCCCTGAATCTAGCATTTATTTATTTATTTATTTATTTATTTATTTATTTATTTATTTATTTATTTATTTATTGGTGTTTAAGGTCACATATTTTTGCACAATGGCTAATCATGACCACAACATGAGTATCAACTCAAGACCAGGGGTGAGCGTTAAAAAGCCATGTTGCCCATTTTAGAGAGGGTTTGCATCTCCCAAGCATTGGTGACTGGGGCCTATTTTACCAGTAAAACAGAGCCTGTTTACCACAGTGAACAGGCACTGCTTCACGTCCCGGGGTTCCCGGCATGCATGCATTTATGATTCATTTTCGGAAAAATTCATTTTCGGTGGGTTTCACTGATTGAGGCCAGTGAGAAAACTGTGTGTAGAAAGCTGGGTAACTAAAGAGAATCAGACGGAAGTGATGTTTGTTTATTTTGGATTAGAGGATTTAACAACACTTTTCAACAGCCAAGGTCATATTGTCAGACTGTTTTATGGTTAGAAGAGACCTGAGTACCCAGAGAGAACCACTGTGTTAGGCAAGCAACTGTCAGACTCTCTAACTTATTAAGATGGTACATGCAGAGTTAGAAGTGCTTGATGGCAAGGGAGCCATCGACTCCATTAACCCTTTACCTAACATGGAAAGAAGACGACACTTGCAAACAAAACAAGCTCGTTTTGTTTTTGAGACAAAAAATGAAAAAATAATTAAAATTAATTGGCGATATTTGTGAATTGCGCTGCCGGTTTCGGCCGTTACATTGGATAAAGGGTTAATTACAAAACTGAACAGATTTCTAAAATATTTAAAATATGCACTCAGATAATAATAGATTAATTACTTATTTACTGTTAACCTACTGGACTGAACAAGACGAAGGTGTTAAGTATTTATCTAATTTAAGAATGGCTTTGGTAAAGCTTAAGGTTTTCTTATAATGTTCCATTAAAGAAGCTTGATTACCAATCAACAAAAATAAACGTGTCTTAAGAAGTAACCATTTATTTATTTATTGGTGTTTAAGGTCACATACTTATGCACAATGGCTAATCATGACCGTGACAGTTTTACGGGTGGAGGAAGCCGGAGTACCCGGAGAGAACCACCGAGCAACAACAAGCAGCTGCCAGATCCCCAACATCGTAACTCAGCACTGCAGCACAGACAAGGTTAGATTGGTTGAAGATATGCGTACGATTGACGTGCAGTATGCCTTAGTACACGGCATCATTGTGTGCCTATGTGGACAATCAGGGTTAAGTGCCTTGCCCAAGGACACAATGCGGGAGTCCAAATCGATTGCTCAGACAGTCACCCATCCAAGGACTAACCGGGCTCGGCGTTGCTTAACTTCGGTGATCTAACGAGAACCAGTTACCGCAACGTCACCGCGCCCCCTTAGTAACCATTTAATGTGTTTGTTTGAATACTGGTCTGTCACCTCGGCCCCTTCTGTCAATCATGTTAACCAATCAGCCTTTCTTTTATCAGCACAATCAAAGGGCTTTAATATGCAAGATTGTCTCCACCTTAACTGTTAGTAGATGATTTCATTTTATGGCAAGTAATAAAATGGTTCCTTTGTTTTATCATTAACAGTTCCCTCAATGCTACCCTTCAACAGTCAACATTCTGTGGCTTTGCAGTTGTGTCCCAGCAAGTTTTGGCTGCCAAGCCTTGCCTACAAACAACTGACAAGGTTTTTGGGATGTAACTTGAAAAAGTATCTAAAAACTGTCTGTTCAGGAACATGTTTTGTTGCAGTAAAAAGTGATGAAAGTCAAATTTAGTCCTTCAAGAGTAAAAGAAGGATTAAATTTTTATTTGAAGTAGGGCTGAGATTGGGAAATTTTGGGTTTGAATTGGGAAAAATCATACCAAAATGCCATTGGGAATGGGTCCTATATTCGGCCCCTGTAGACACCCAAAAGAATCCCTTGTTTACCACCATAAACAAGCACTGCTTCATTTCCCAAGGCTCCAATGGGGATTTTCAAATCACACTACTATATGGTATGGTGATGTTAATATACACTCATAATCACCTCAATTTATACCATACTGAAATGCAATATTCATTCACTAGATTATTTTTTTATCTCTAGATACATATTCACTTTTAAAACTAACCAATATGGCTACACAAATTTCGAGAAAAAAACATAACATTTTCTTTGCTTTTAACCCTTTACCTAACATGAAAAGCAGACAACACTTGCAAAAAAAATTCTTGAATAACTATTATTTTCATTTTTTGTCTCAAAAACATAGGTTATGACCCCTCATTGGAACGAGCTCAATGAGCTCGTTCCAATGGGGGGGGGGGGGGGGGGTCATAACCTATGTTTTAGAGACAAAAAATGAAAAAAAATACTGAAAATTAATTGGCGATTTTTTAGAATAGCGCAGGCCGGTTTGGGCCGTTACGTTAGGTAAGGGTTAATACACTTAAAACTACAGCTGCTTTGTTGTTACAATTGAGAATAATGCTGTTGAAAGGAGAGCAGATTTTTACTAAAACACCATATAACAGATTTTACATCCCAAATACGTTTACAAAAAGGAAATAAATACAGTACAGCCGGCATGGACTGACCGTAATCCACACGTGGTCAGTGATATCCATACATGCATTTACCAGATAATAAAAATCATAATCAGTAAAATTTTAATTAATGAAGCACCGGGTTGTACCCAGTGCTTCATTAATTAAATTTTTGATGATTATTCCTATAATTAGTGTTTGGAATCTAATATTATTGCATGAGTGGATCTATTGCCCACCCATGTCAAGTGAACAGTCCACAGTGGCCATACTGAATCTCCAGCGCACGACAGAGATGGGCGGTTTTCAAATTTCTTGTCGGTTTCGGTTTTGGTTTCGGTTTCATTCAAAGAGTCGGGTTTTCGGTTTTGGTTTTCATTGTACAAACATAACAATATATTGCATTTGCATGTAGGAAGATGTATTTGGCGCCAGTCTGTGTCAATGGGACTCCCTTTCTAGTTCAACTCACATGTGTAATATCCTATACCGGTACTCTGATTTTCTGAGCACAATGTATTTGCATAAATTATCTCAAGAGTTTCAAGTTTGAGAACAATGATTTTTGCCTCAAGTCTGTTGCAAAATTAGCCCCCCTCCCCAAATACCTGTGTTTAGGGTAACCCGACACACCCTAAAATATTATGCCGACCATAAATATTTTATCGAGTAAAAGTCGCTTATAAGCCTCATATAGGTCATTGTAACCCGAAATTTCCATCCAACTTCAACTGTGCTTTTGACGCTGGCTTTGGAGTTCATGGTTTCAAAATTACATGTAGAAATAAATATATTTGTCATTATAAATGTGGAACAAGTGACAAGTTTCAGTTCAGCAAAGGAAATCGCATTTGATAAACAGATGAATGTTTAAAACACGATGCGTAAAAAGTAATTTTGTCACCTATTTTCGCGGTAAATGCCATGCTCGAATGCAATACCAATTACTGCAGCTGTTCTGAAAACGGGGTATCGCGACTCTGAAGTTTGAAAATAGGTTAATTTTAGGTTGTTTATCTCTTTATTCTGAGAATTGAAGACCTGATTAGAGTTTTTCAACACTGAAGTTGAAAACCACGACAATGGTTTTCTGTACTTGTTTTGGTCTCAGTTTTAATAAAACCAAAACCAAACCGAATTTTCGGTTAACCACCCATCTCTAGCGCACGAACTGCCACATATGCTTCATTTGGTGAAATTTTGCAACAGCTCTTGCATGCTTTATTACAAATTTTAGATACCGTCGAAACTCGTTTAACTCAAGTTCGTGAGACTGACAGTGTACTTTAAGTTATTCAGGTGTTCGAGTTATCCACATTTGGCCATTTTGGGGTGATTAGGTGATTTTGTCCAGCGAGGAAAATTGTGAAAAGTGTTTCCACAAGCTCCAGGCATTTATTTCAGGTAACAATATTACTCCGTCGTTTGTACATGAAACCATGTACATGGAATAAATGGATAAAATAAATTGTATTGCAACCCACAGTTCGTTTATCTTACTTTTTTTATTCAAATGATAAATTTTTTAAGGTACAAACAGACTGGGAATGCTACCAATAACGAGAATGCGGATCAACATGAATACAGCCAAATAATAGATCAGGAAGATAAGTAACTAAAGGCTACACATCATAAACAACAGAGTATTTATTTATTTATTGGTGTTTAAGGTCACATATTTTTGCACAATGGCTAATCATGACCACAACATGAGTATCAACTCAAGACCAGGGGCGAGTGTTAATAAGGTATGTTGCCCATTTTAGAGAGGGTTTGCACCTCCCAGGCATTGGTGACTGGGTCCTATTTTACCAGTAATACAGAGCCTGTTTACCGTAGCGAAAGGCACTGCTTCACTTCCTGGGGTTCACGCGGGGACATAAACTGAGTAAATATGACAGACAAAAACTGATATATGTCATGACGATGTACAGTAGTGGTGGAAATAAGTTGTAGGATGAACGCAGGAAAATTTGTCTCATTTCAGCTCTAATGTTATCAGTCCGCTCACTGCCACTGCCTGAAGCCGTTTAATCAGTACAGAGTCAAGTGAAGAATTACATTCATCCAAAAATTTCCTCCAACAGTTTGTGTATTACAGGCAGTTGATAAACATTTTACAATATTATACCCCAATAGAGCCAAATTTTATTGAAAGTTAAAATTAAAAAGCCTCTTACTTCAATATAAACTAGAGCAAAGTTGAGGGTGGCATATACCCCCACATGCAATACCATGGATAGCATTACAGAAATGAAACAATTATTACTGGGTGATGCTGAAAGGTGACAGATGACAGGCCTGTGACAGATTACAGACCATTGGGGCATGTATGATAAGAAATATTAAGTGTCACCGTAGGGTGACACAAAAAGGTACCCACCTCTTTACCAAATGTGAGAGTGACTTGATTTGATAATTCTGTGAAAAAAATATTTTTCTGCAAACTTTATACATGTTCTGCATCTGCAAGACATGTGTTACCACATCTTAAAGTTTCAACCCTCTACATTAGAAATTGTGGGTGGAGTTGATTACACCATGAAGGTACCCTTAATTAAACATGTTATTCATGATTGAATTTTGGGACATACAAAATCAAAGTCCATAAAATGCAATAACTCCTACAATAATACACTGCATAACATCCGCCTTGTACTGTGGGTAGATGTCAGTAGGATAGACTTGCACACCACATATGAAGTCATTCCATTGAGTACTCTACAAGTTATTCAATTTTTTTTAAATAATTTTTTTCAAATGCCCAATTTTAAAACTACCGGTAGGTTGGAGGATGCTTCCAAATCATTGACTTGGTTACACTCATTGATTCTGTCCACTTTTCTACCCTCAACATACAGTACGTGGAGAGTGTATTACCACTAAATCACACAGGTAGTGGATATTCCACCCAAGCAATAATTGCAAAGTTATTGCAATGCATAACAAGCACAAGCAAAGTTCCAGCCAATGGACCTCCGGCTAAAACCCGGAGGTCCATTGGCTGAAACATTCCTTATGTTTTTTGTCCAAAAAAACAGAATTTGAAAGTGATGATTTGGGTGATAACTCCACTCAGCGGGTGATTTAGTCACAATCCACTCTCCACATACTGTAGTAGAATCTCACCTGTCAAAAATGAAATCCAAAATCATTACATTCCAGATGCTCATTTCATTTTGTTCTTCTTTAATCAATTTTGACTTTGAAATATTTCATTTTCTAGCAGACAACCTGAAGCGGATGATTTGGGTGAAATTCCAGTGAATGATTCGTTTGTCAGACAATATGGGTGTAATTCCATTATTGGCCTTCGATGTACTCCTCTTCCCACCCAGAAGTTAGCAATTTCCGGGCCAAGGGCAAGGTGTTTTAAATCTAAGCTGGTAAGTTTAGTTTTTAATATTAGCAATATTTGGGACATCCATGGGGGATTTGAAGAAAAAAATGATGAGACTATCCATCCCAATAATTGATTTAAACCATTCTGGTTTTGAAGTAGGTACGAAATGCTCAGGATCAAAACCCTGAGTCCAGCATAAGAGTCCAGAGGAGAGCAGGCAGGTTGATGCAACTTCATGAGTGCACTCAATTGGGTTATCAACCAATACAACTGTATATTTGGAATAGCGTTACAAAAGGGGATTAATTTTTGTTGGGATTAAGCAGTACATTCTGGAACTGTGAATACCTGTTTGTTTCCTGTGTTCGAACAACAATACTATATAGACCTTACATGGTATAAAATTAGAACCCAAGTGATTCTATGCTTCTGCGAAACAATCCTGATACATGGTGCTAATCAATGTTCATTTGTGTGTTCACCACTTGCACTAATCATTACGCAAATCGATTTGATGATCGCATCAAATCTTAAGGCCTGAGCACTCAAATAAATGTATATGTACAACCATTTTGTCTTGTTCTTGGTGGGAAAGAATAAATCAGACTGGAGTTGGGTGGTATTGAAATTTCAAGTTAGGTTTTGGTATCGGTATTTTTAGAATGATTACCTCGGTATCGGTATTCGGTGTCAACAACATACAAGTACTCACATCAATACCAATAACAAATGGTATACTGCTCAGCTGTAGTTCACCGTTTTACAGCAGACAAAGCTGCTGAATCGTCAAATTGTTGGAAGTAACATGGGCAGTCACCATCGGTCATTTAATGTAACAAAAAAGCTGAGAGAAAATACTCTTTGGGTATTTCCTCCCAACTTCTTTGTTACATCAAATAACCGGTAGGGATTGCCTTTTGAAATACACAGTCCATGGTCTTTTCTTGTCATGAAGTTTGCATAACGTTCTGTTGTTTAGCATTTTATTTTTTAACTAATGCCGGAAATATTTTGCAGTACATGTACCGGAATTTTGGTACTTTGAGATTCCCTCGGTACGGTAAATCGGTACTGGGCTCTATACTGAGATCGAACAGTATTTACGGTATACCGCCCATCTCTAAATCAGACATGCATTAACTGGATGTTGCAAGTTATTTCATTGGATGCTGCAAAGCTCTGAAATTCATTTCGATTTGTGTCACGCTGATTCAGAAATTTTCAAATCATCAAGATGTTCTCAATATTCTACCAAGTGTCTCTTGAAATCTTCTCATCAGGTCTCCTGTAGAGGAGACCGGATGATAGTACAGGAGACCTGATTATTTATTATTTATTGGTGTTTAATATCACATACTTATGCACAATGGCTAATCCTGATTCTGACAGTTTTACGGGTGAAGGAAGCCGGAGTAGCCGGAGAGAACCACAGAGCAATGATGAGCAGCTGCCAGCTCCCCAACATCGTAACTCCGCACTGCAGCACAGGCAGGATTAGATTGGTTGAAGACATGCGCACCATTGGCGTGCAGTACGCCTTAGTACACGACATCATCATGCCCCCATGTGGACAATCAGGGTTAAGAGCCTTGCCCAAGGTCACAACGCGGGAGTCCAACTCGATCACTCATACGGTCACCCTTCCGACGACTAACCGGACTCGACATTGCTTAACTTCGGTGATCTGACAAGAACCGGTTACCACAACGTCACCGCACCCCCAGGAGACCTGATGATAGAAGAATAGTTCAAGAATGTCCACTTTAGAAACTGCTACATTGATTCAATTTTGGAATATTCTGCTTTTTTGACTAACCTGCAAAAATAGATTTTAGTTTATTGGGGTTTAATGACACTTTCAACATCCAGGGTCACCTTTTGCCAGACAGTTTTACGGGTGATGGGTGATGGAAGCCAGAGTACCAGGAGAGAAACAGCGAGCAATGGTCAGACTTCCCAATGTACTCCACACAAGCAGGGTTAGCATTGGTTGAAGATAAGTCTACGATCGACGTGCAGTCCGCCTTAGTACACAACACTACTGTGCCCCCACATCAGCGATTAGGATTAAGTGCTGTGCCCAAGGACACAACGCAGTTGCCGCAGGTGGGATTCAAACTGAGGACCTCTCTGCTTCCAGTCTGCATCTCCACCAACTGAGCTACCATGCTCCTGTAAAAATAGATGAGTAAATACAATACTTGTGTGTATACTGGCAATGTTTACAGTTATAAGAACATGCAATATTTACACCTTGAGGAGCTGTGCGATTCGATTTGATATACTCTGCTTGATTCGATTCAATCCAAAGTCTGAAATTCGCAGGGGCCCAACATATCCAAACATTACTGTAATACACCTGAATGACATACACAAATACCTCAAATGACCCAGTCCCTGGACAAGAAGATGAGTTAATAACCCTTAACCCTTTACCCAACGAATCGCCCACATCCGCCTGCGTAATATGCAAATTCAGCAGCTAAAAAAATATTTTTCAAAAAATTTCAACAAAACCATATCATGTGACCCCTCTTTGGAACGAGCGCGTTCCAAAGAGGGGTCACATGATATGGTTTTGTTGAAATTTATTGAAAAAATTTAAAAAATGATATTTAAAATAATTAATTTTGAAATTGTCTGTGTTGGGTAAAGGGTTAAAAGGTCGGAAAATGTCCAGATTTTCCATTACAGCACAATCTTCAAGTGTAGTGGTATAACAGTGTTTGTTGTCAAATCTTTACCGCCTGTACATGGGGAGCCAAGACTTGAATAGAATCTACTGATATGATAATAAGACTACTGACTCATACATAATTGGGCATAATGTTTGAGATCACAAAGTCTGAAAAAGAAGGAATTAAGTCTTTAAAGGTTAAATAATTCAAACACTTTGAAAGGATACACAGTTGGTGTAACATTCCGCAGAATATAGAATGATGCAATAATCAGCAGCACCAAAAATAGTGCATTGTTATAAAATATGGAAAATGTTGTGGCCTCATAATCAGCAACTTCATTTTTCTTCCACAAAATCCTGTCAAATGTAAAAAGGAACAATTATCAAAATGTACTGAGTAAAAAAGATAATATACTGTGCCTATTGTTTGTTTATTGGAGTTTAAGGGCAGTTTCAGCATCTATGGCCAAAGCATAAGTATGATGTTAAGTTTAACCAACAGTTTATAATCATGATGTCGATTTCAGAAGGCTCTCACCCCAGGCTTTAGTTTATTTTATTGGGTTTTAATGGCACTTTCAACAGCCAGAGTCACCCAGTGTTGAACAGTTTTACCAGTGGAGGAAGCCTGAGTTCCTGGAGAGAAGCACCAAGCAACAATCTGACTCCCAATGTACTAACTCCACACAAGCAGAATTAGCATTGGTTGAACATATGTGCACCAAGTACAAGGTGTCACACCGTGCCCCCCCACATGGGTAATCAGGGTGAAGTTTCTTGCCCAAGGACACAGTGCATTCACTCCTGGCGGGGTCCAAACCGTGGACCTTTCGGTCTGAAGTCCAATACCATAACTACTGAGCCACCACACTTACCAGGCTTTAGTTACCAGGTGCTTTTTTTAACCAGGAAAAAATAACTTGATTATCATAGTAAGCTAGCATTGCTCCACTTCCACAAGGAATGAGTGGAAGGAAGAACAAGGAGCAAACTTTATTGTTTATCAGTCGCAGACAGCTTTCAAAGCATGAAAAGCCAAGATGGTGAGAGTGTGCTTGGAGTATCCCATCTGACGTCCACAGGATCAAAGCTTTAATAAAAACAACAGAAAATCATAGACCTAATCAAGCCTGACAATCATTTTTGAAGCATCCTGAAGGGCCTATTTCCGACTTTTACAACCCTAGATCAGGAGCCCTCACCATGCCCTCATGAGGAGTTCCTGCTGACAACAGACAAATTAATAAGTTACTGGTTTCTAGTCAAGTCTTGGCTGCCTTACTGGCAGCCGAGACATGACTAAAAATCACTGCAAAGCCGCAGGACATGTACAGGCTGTAATCAGTTGTAAATTCAGGACAGTTGTCAAGGCCCTTAAAGGTTAAACTTGCAGAGTGAACAGAAAAGTACCAACTAGGAGTAACTATGATGGCTCTGCTGCTTTTCACACCATGCATGTCACTGATTATAGAGATTTTAACAAAGGTATTATTCCATAACATATAATCTTCAAAATTCAAGGACAATAACAGGCAATAACTTAATAGTGAAACGCGAAAACCTGATCAGCATTTTCTGCAGATGAGTTTCTCTCATCAAATATGACTTAGTTATGTTGAGCATGTCAAAAGCTCTCATGCAGATAAACTCTTGGAAATTCTAAGAGAACAATGGGCATAACTCCATAATGTAGTACAGTTCTGTGATTATAAAAGCAAACACAGTTTTTTGATCACCCAGATCACAACTGGGTTATCTTTCTGCTTTTCTGTTCACAGCACTATCGAATCTCAACCATCAGAACATAAATACGAGAACAATGATTCAGTAATGTTATTTTATTTTATTTTTTTATCTATTCAGACCTGATTTCGCAATATCTTTTATGAAATCTCTACTCATGGTGTGTAAGTGTATTGCGATCTGATTGCAAAAAATACCACTTTTGGGAGCACAGTATTGTATATTGAAAATGTTAAAACTGAACTTGACCTGCATTTTGAAGGAATAATGCAAAGTATACGTGTTAAGTACAGCTCAAATTATATCTGAAAACATGAAATCTGTCAAATTCTGAGGCACTAAAGGGCAATAACTCCATAAACTTGTTATAAAAAAGTGTCAAAGTCGAACTCTACTTCATGCTTTGCAGAAAGCACCTCTAAATGTGGTGCTTCAAAATCAGTTGCAAATTCAAGGGATGTAACTCGGTAAAGTTACTGCAGTTTGAAAATTCTGGGCTTTGCACTTGTTCACTTGTTGGTGGTCATATTGAGAAGTTTGATTTCAATTAATAAATGCAGGAGTTGCACACACAAGAATTTTCTATACAAATCTATATTAAAAATTCTAAGTTGAAGAGGAGATGATAACCTGGTTAAAATCATCGCAGATTAAAATTTAGGTAAAGTTAAAAAATTTATAGTAATTTATATATTTTTTATACTTACCAATGACCCAGACTTAGCTGGTGCTAACTCCAACAAAACCAGGGCCAAACACAAATTTTGCCCCCCAATCCCCAAAATTTGCATCCAAAACAAAAAGAAATCATGTCCTAAAGGACCTCCATAGTACGCCTCTACTGCGCATGCGCAGTGACGCAGTCGTCCCGAAATTGGCGCCAATTATCATTCTTACTGGCAGTGCCTGGTCAGCGCTATGTACTCAGCGGGGAGGCAAGAGTTCCCAACTCCAGGGAGGGCCATCCCCGTCTGGGTCATTGGTAAGTATAAAAAATATATAAATTACTATAAATTTTTTAACATTTTTATACTGTACCAATGACCCAGACTTAGCTGAATAGTAAACAGGCTGGAGGGCCTAGGACATAGAGGAAAATCCAATAAGCTCAATTATATAGTAAAGAGGTAACCCCTTAAGGAGAAAAGGAGTATTAGGCTTTACATGTATCTTTCTTATTTAATATTAAATTAGAAAGATACACTACCCTTAATAATTGAGCACAATAACATTCATGTTCTCTATTAACATCCAGTATAACCCTTATACTAATTATTTTTAAAGCAAGCCAATAAATAAAGTAGTCCAGAGAATTGAGACTCTTTATAATCATTTAAAAGTGTCCGAGTATTGTATATTAAAGCCCGTTTGACACTTGACATATACAAATGCTTCACACCGAGCTACACTTTAAAAATAAGACATGAATGAATTTAAACATTAATATTACACTTTAAAACCATCCCGGAAGCGACTCAGAAATACTGACTTGGAGGAGGCATTCCCTTGCTTTTCACTATAAAGCAGGTGACCTAAGGGAACACCCGCCCCCCCCCCCCTTCCCCTTGCCCTGGGTCAAATAGCCCAGAGTGAAGAGGGCAGCCGGACGGAGTCACTGCCGGAACAGAAAGCCTGCATAACTATAGTTGCAACTGTTTAGTGGACGACATTCTGAGCAACAGATAACGGACCTAAACAATGCAGGTCTCCAGAAATGGACTCAATATTTCTGAGATAAAAATTCGTAAATGTGGACGGCTGAGACCAATAAGCAGCCTTCATTAAATCTGTAATAGCAACACTATTAGCATAAGCCCAGGAAGTAGAAAGAGCTCTTACTTCATGAGCAGAAATCTTAAGCACAGACTGCTGAGAAAAAGATAAATCTTCATATGCAGTACGGATAGTTAACTGAATCCATCTAGCAATAGAATGGACTGAAATGTCCTTTCTATTAGGCATCAAAGACAGAAAGAAACGTTTCCGTCCCTTTCTGATAAACTGAGATCTCTGTTTATAGATACGTAGTGCTCTAACAGGACAGAGTAAAGGCCTACGCCCGTCTGAAGACGGAGGAGCCTTAATAACAATAGGTTCCGGATATTTATTAGGAGCCTGATTCTTAGCTAAAAAACCCACATTAGTAGTGAAGGTGATAGTGTTCCCAACACTACGATAATGAGAATCATCCACCGATAGTGCATGAAGCTCACTGACTCTTCTGGCAGAAGAGAAAGCTAAGAGAAAAGCTGTCTTATAAGATAAGAATTTGAAATCTACTGTCCCAAGAGGTTCAAATGGCTTTTCCTTCAATTTAAGGAGAACCCAAGCTAAATTCCACTTAGGAATTAATCTAAGAGTTCTGGGTCTATTTATCGAAAAGTTTCTAACCAACTTCGATAAAGAGACATTAGATCCAATTTGTAAACTATCATGATGTGCATAGGTATCAGATAACATAGATCTATAACCCTTTATAGTAACAGGCTGCAGTTTGATTTCGTCAAACAAGTATACTAGAAAGTTTGCAATGTCTGGTATAGAGGGATCAAATATATCTACAGAATGATCCCTACACCAACGACGAAAAACCTTCCACTTAGCCGCATAGTTTAGCGAAGAGGAGGTCCTCCTACAGTTAGAAATCGCGTCCACTGCTCGTCCTGTAAAGTGCTTGCCATGCAAGAAGGACCGCACAACGGAAAAACGTGAAGGTTGAGACCTTGCGGGTTGTGATGGAGTTGGCGCGATTTCCCCTGCGAAAGAAGATCCTCTCGTGGAGGAAGCTTCCGCGGTAGGTCCCACAACAGACACCTGAGTAGATTTATCCACGGTCTCTGTGGCGACAGAGATGCTACCAACAGAATCTTGCATTGAGATTGTTTTATCTTTAGCAATACTTGTTGAATTAACGGCGCTGGAGGATACGCATATCCTATCATTCCGTCCCA
Source organism: Pictodentalium vernedei (assembly GCA_031216915.1). Taxonomy (NCBI): domain Eukaryota; kingdom Metazoa; phylum Mollusca; class Scaphopoda; order Dentaliida; family Dentaliidae; genus Pictodentalium; species Pictodentalium vernedei. The sequence goes on from CM062290.1 coordinate 348,988,741, forward strand.
AGGGATCGACAGAGCGTCTACTGCAAATGCTCTTGGATCCGGACACGGAGACACATACGTCTGCAACTGATTGTTGAGATGTGTCGCAAATAAGTCTATCATTGGCCGTTCCCATTGGTAGCAAATCTGATTGAATACTTGTTTGTTGAAGGTCCACTCCGACGGCAACAAGCGACCCTTTCGTGAAAGGGAGTCTGCTAGCACATTCAGACGACCCGGTATGTGACGGACCGAAAGAAGAACGTGATGTTCTAACGCAAACAGAAGGATTCTTTCCGTTAGATTGAACAACGGAACTGAATGAGTGCCTCCTTGATTCCGTATATACGCCACTACTGTCGTATTGTCGGATAGGATTTGGACATGAGCATCGTGAATAATGTCCATCCAGTGACGTAACGCAAGCCAAATTGACATCATTTCCTTGATGTTTATGTGCTTGCACAGGAATTGCGGATCCCAAAGACCCTGGCATCTCGAATCCGTTGGGATTAATGATGCACCCCAACCTGTTTGACTGGCATCCGTCATAACGGTAAAACTCGGATCCGGCAACTGCAGCGGAACTCCTTGAGTTAACCACTGAATGTTTGCCCAAGTCTGAATCTCTTGTTTCACTTGATCTGACAAGAGAACGTCTACATCGAGCGAATGAATTTTCACACTCCAATTCTGAGTCAGGAAAATTTGAAGAGGACGTGTGCGTAGCCGCCCCATCGGAATGAGATCCGCGGCGGCTCCGCACAGACCTATCAGTCTCATAAATTCTCTCGCCGTGACTTTGTCTGCGTGCAGACAATAGCGAGCGTAACAACTGACTAATTTCGCTCTGGTTAACGGCAGACGAACGAGATTGTTGTGCGTCTCGAAGCTCATTCCCAGATGAGTGAATGACTTGGACGGCACCAGATCCGACTTCTCCTCGTTTACTATAAAACCGAGATGTCGGAGCAATAGAAGAAGATTCTGAACATCGTTCTGAAGCGTTAACTCGTTGCCGTACCTCTGAAGAATGTCGTCCAGGTAGGCCGACGTTACCGCAGACGAATGAGCTCGGAAGTAGATCACTACCAAGTTCATTACCCGAGTGAAAGCCCAGGGTGCTAGATTCAATCCGAAGCACATCGCCCGGAATTGATACACCACTCCTAGGACTGCGAAGCGTAGATACTTTCGGAATGTCGGATGTACCATGACGTGAAAGTACGCATCTTTGAGATCTATGCTCGTTGCATAATCGTTCACCCGAATACTCGCTCTGACCGATCGAATCGTCTCCATATAAAACTTCGGAGCGACGATCAGCTTGTTTATCCAGCTCAAATCTATGACTGGACGGAACGAGCCGTCTGGTTTCGGAACCAGAAACAGATGGCTGTAGAATCCCAGAGATTCCTGGTTTTCTACGACCTCTACCGCGTTCTTCATTAAAAGAGACTGCATCTCTGATAACAGAGCGTCTCTTTTCTGTGGATTTGACGGAAGATGAGTCCACTTTGGACTTCGAGTTAATGGAGGCTTTCGTTTGAAGGATATCTTTAGACCTTCCGAAGTCACTCCTCTCACCCAAGGGTCGTCCGTACTCGACGCCCACTCTTGTGAAAAACTCGACAACCTTCCGCCAACCGGAACGCGATAGAGGTTTAAGCCATCACCTCCTGGACCTGCGAGGCCTGCGGTAGGAGAAACCACGTCTTCCACGACCCGCACCTCGCCTCGTCGACCTCGGGGCGTCCGACCGATTGTCCCGGCCTGAAGGACGTCCCGAACGAGAGTCGCTATCCTGACGGTCTCTCGAATAAGACCAAGAGGACGCACCGGAACCTCTATAGGAACCTCTCTTGGGCGCATTAGACCCAGAAGTGCCTGTCTTATTCGTGTCTGCTGTATCCGACTTTTTAGGAGCCGATCTGAACAACAGAGAATCATTAGCTTTCTTTTTAATTTTATCATAAATAGCGGAAAGCTTGCCGTCAAAGAGAAGTTCTCCTGAGACCGAAGCGACTCTAAGAGAGTTCTTCACCTTAGAATCCACTAGTGTGGATGTAGCTAGGGCTGCGTCACGTCTAACCAACTCCAGATTTGCCACTGAAAGGGCGGAGTTACACGTGGAATAAGCTACTGCCCTTGAAAGAAGTCTTAAAGAGGATTGTATATCCTGAAACTCTTCCCCTTGAAGGCGCAGTGATAATGCCTTAGTAAGGTGATCTGCGTAAGATAAGGCATCTAAATTGGCTCTGTTAGACGCAATAGCTGTTTCCAACACCGCGGTTGGAATAGAAGCTGACGACGGTAATGATAGCTCTAAGTCTTCCGCCTCGTCGTCCATACGCAGAGGAACTCTCGGTATATCCTGTCCTGCCGTATCGAATTTATTCCTTGCATTAATGAAAGGCAGGTTGAGAGTATTAGCGGACAAGAAACCTGCTTTCCCCGTCCTGGAAGCAAGTTTAAATATAGCGTCGTTCAATAATTCAAATGTTCTAGCAACATTATTGGACTGCGACGGAAACTTGGGAGCGATGTCCCTGAACCGCTCAAAAAATTCAGAGTCCAATGACGCTATAATTCTCTTGTCCGGAAGCGCAGCAGTCTGGCCCGACGGAACAACTTGAGGGAGAAAGTGCCGGATGAAGTCCACGGCAGCTTTATGTTGTTCCGAAAGGGATAGCTCCAAATCATCCGTATCCCTTTCACCATCCGGTCGGACCTCACGATGTTCCCGGTCGTCCGCCCCCGATGCTTCGGCGGAGCGTACCGACCCAGCGCCGTCGGATAATTCTCGATCCGACACCGTTTCTGTCGGCTGCTGGGATGCTGCGATAAGCTGTGCTATCTGCACAAGAATGTCCGACGTCGAGACCTGCGGAGGCGCAGTCTTTCGCTGCTTCGCCGAGGGCAGCTCCGCATCAGATGGCTCCAGCATACTTTTCCTATGCGAACGTCCGGAGTCCATCGGCCTCGAATCCCTGGCTGCCGGATGGTGTGACCTGGTCACCGAAGAATCCTTCATCGGCGAAGCTGGTAATATATCGGCGGTCACGCAGCCAAGGTGCGGTCGTGTGCGCTGACGAGAAGAGGAAGCTTTAACAGTCTCTGCGGACTGCTTATACAACGGAGCGTCCCGAGCGACGGACGTATGCTCCGCTAAAGACACATTTTGTACCACAACATCTGGTCCCAGATGTTGTTGTACGAGAGAGGGACCTCTCTCGCTCGCGGCCCGGCTGGACCTGGACGAGCTAGGAACCGGACTAAAAGGCTTCCTCCGTTCTCGCTTACTATCCGCCGTCACTGGGTGTGCATCTATTATGTTTATAGTGCTCGCATCACCCAAAATTTCCTCTTGGACCGCATCGGACGAACCCGGCTGCCGAACCATTCGGTGAATGGACGCTACACCGGGCAAGCTAGCGGACGACATTTGTCTAATCTCCATGAGCACTTTTGCCGCTAGCTCTGAATTCATTTGTGACGACGGACGCACACTTGAAGAAGATAACATGGAAACATCACCCTGTTCTGGTTCCTCTGAAATAGAAACAGAGAGTAGAGTGACCTTGTGGAGAAAGAGCCGGCATCGCTCTTTCTCCAGAAACAACATATCGTGACACACGTTTCCAATGTTTCTCATCCCAATGTTCACATATAGGATAGGGATTAATGCGAGAACACTGACTACAATTAATACAATGATCATGAAAGTCAGAGGAAGATTTCTTCCTATTACAATTTGAACAATGTCCCTTCATTGTGAAAGAACAACAATAAGTCCTAGTTACTCGCAAAAACCCCTGACACAAAGATACATAATAACATGATCCATTAATAAATGAAAAAACAATTGCAAAACAAAATAATTTTTAAAAAATATTTTTTCAGAGAAGCCCAAGTTGCTGAAAAGTAACGTTGAGCCCCGATGGATCCGATGGCAAAGTGTGGTCAAAAATTTTAAATTTATATAAAATAATTAATGAGACACTTTCGGATAATATAAATGTATCTTATAATGAGATAAACTACCACAAAGGCAAACAGCCCCCCTCAAAAAAAGGCTGTTGCCAATGAAAACAAACAGTGTAAACACACTAGAAAACATGACTCCAGGCACTGAAAAAACTGGCCCGGAATCAGTCATCAATTACACTCTATCTGATGCAAAACAGAGACTCCCAGGGGAGAATCTGTAGAACATCAGATGGAAGATGCAGAACACAAACGTTATACACCCATGGGTGAAAACGTAACTATGGGGAAAATAACAGAAAACATTCTGTAACCAAGCAACTCTCCCAGGAAATTTTAGAAATGAAATTTCTCAAAAATATGCCAAAAGCATGGGAGAGTTGCCAGGGGGGACTTTAGAAGGCTAGGGAAGAGGAAACACTGAATAAGCAGTGCAACAATTAGCAAGAATGACAACAAGAGGCCCATGCCTCGAAAATAGGCAACTTAACATAATTTCATCAAAAAATTTTAAGTACAGCCCTGATTATTTTTTGCCACTTCTTTTTCCTCTCCTCCTTCTATCCTCCTTAGAATCACATTTTCTCCAAAAATTACGTGTCTGGCATCCTTTAAACTGAGATTTACAAGCACAAAGATCAGTGAGATGTTGACTGATGAAGGGCCAAACAGAGAATGATAATTGGCGCCAATTTCGGGACGACTGCGTCACTGCGCATGCGCAGTAGAGGCGTACTATGGAGGTCCTTTAGGACATGATTTCTTTTTGTTTTGGATGCAAATTTTGGGGATTGGGGGGCAAAATTTGTGTTTGGCCCTGGTTTTGTTGGAGTTAGCACCAGCTAAGTCTGGGTCATTGGTACAGTATAAAAATATGCACATGTTCCTTCAATACTGGTCATATTTGAGAAGTTATATCTAAATCAGTTCACTATGTTGGAATCTCATTTGGAAATCCATAATAAATCTGAATTCAAGGGAGATAATATGACTAAAACTGTGTCAGATCAAAAAATTTGGAATATGTGCATGTCCACTTGTTAGTCATAATGTTTGTGTAGTTTCATTAAAATTGATTCATAAATGTGAGAGGAGTTGAGCCAACAAGAATCTGATATAGAAATCTATATCATTCTTCAGAGTTGAAGAGAAGATCCTGGCTAAAACCGTTGCAGATCCTTAATTTTGGACTCTCTGCATGTCCATTTGTTAGTCGCAATGTATGAGAAGTTTCAGCAAAACTGGTTAATAAATGTAGGAGTTGAGCACACAAGAATCTCCTATGGAAATCAAAGTTTCATCAAAATCAGTTCATAAATGTTGGAGCTGAGAGATGTGCACACAAGAATCTCATTTGGAAATCCATAAAAAAATTAAGTTCACGGGTGATAAGCTGGTTAAACTTGCCACATATCTAAACATTTTGTGCATGTCCACTTGTTAGTCATAATGCCAAAATCGGTTAAAAATGTAGGAGGAGTTGCATGCACAAGAACATCGGAGGTACAGACCGGCGACAATTTAGCCTCTACTTCTTCAAAGTGGACGTATAATAAAAGGCAATAACCCCATACTGGAATGTCAAAATGAAACTAGAGTTGCCTTTTCTGTGGATGAGGCCAAATAACGAATATGGATTGGATGCAACAGGTATTGCATTTCATCAGAAATGAAAAGGTGAATGGTTAGACAATGTCATATCATTATACATGAAAAAATTAAAAAGAAATGTGTTGTTGAGTTATGAATTTGAAATCTGCCTGGGCAGGGTTCATGTGCCATGTCAGAAAAAAAAATGCCGCTAGGATCACTGATCCAATGTCGAGTTGTGACAGCACAAAAGTGGGTTTAATCATTATCAACTTATCGTCCGGAAACCAATTGTTTACAATTTACTATGTGAAGGGTCACTGTGACCTTGACCTTTGACCTAGTGATTCCGAAATAAATAGGGTTCTTTCTTGCACCAATGCCAACCTACCTATGAAGTTTCATGAACGTAGGTGGAACCCTTGTCAAATTATCATCTGGAAATCAATTGTTTACGATTTATTATGTTCAAGGTCACTGTGACCTTGGCCTTTGACTTAGTGAGTACAAAATAAATAGGGGTCTTCCACTCACCTAGGCCAACCAACCTATGAAGTTTCATGAATGTGGGTCAAACCATTATCAAGTTATCGTCCGGAAACCAATTGTTTACGATTTACTATGTTGAAGGTCACTGTGACCTTGACCTTTCACCTAGCGAGTCCAAAATAAATAGGGTTCTTCCTCTCACCGACGCCAACCTAACTATGAAGTTTCATGAACATGGGTCAAACCATTATCAAGTTATCATCCAGAAACCAACTGTTTTGATGTACTATGTTCAGGGTCACTGTGACCTTGACCTTTGACCTAGTGAGTCCAAAATAAATAGGGTTCTTCCTCTCACAAAGGCCAACCTACATATGAAGTTTCATGAATGTAGGTTGAACCGTATTCAAGTTATCATTCGGAAACCAATTGTTTACAATTTACTATGTTCAAGGTCACTGTGACCTTGACCTTTGACCAAGCAAGTCCAAAATTAATAGGGTTCTTCCTCTCACCGATACCAGCCTACCTATGAAGTTTCATGAACATGGGTTGAACCATTATCAAGTTATCATCCGGAAACCAATTGTTTACGCCCGCCCCCATTCATCAAACTACAAGTCGAGTTTGACTTCGTCACAACTCGACTAAAAATTCCATGGACTTCCACAAGTTTCAATGATCCTTTTAATAAATGTCCATGATGACTACCGGGTATTTGTAAAGATTGGCAGAGAATAAAATCTCAAATTTTGAAATAACCTATTTACAGTTCATCTGGATATAATAAAGAGGACAGATTACAGTACAGCCATCATGGACAGGTCAAGATCTATGAGTGGGCATATTTTTCCACGCATATAATTTAGACTAGAGATGATCCGCTATGACACCTAGCGAAATTTTCACCAATGAAGCACCGGGGTAATCCCGGTGCTTCGTTGGTGGAAATTTTGCTAGGTGTCATAGCGGATCATCTCTGAATTATATGCATGGAAAAAATGAAAACCTGTAAATTTTGACATGTCCATGACGGCCCTACTGTATAACAACAGTTCACAGATTTTGAAAGCATCTGCGGCAAGCACAGGGGGCATCAGCTATCTTAGGGAGTATGAGCGTTAAAAAGAGGGGGTCTTCGCACAGAAACATTTTAAAACAGTGTTATCAAATTAGTTGATAAGACACAACTCTTAGACGAACTGTTTGTAGTTCCAGACGAACAACTTTTCGCTTATCTTTTTTTTCATTTAGATAACCACCAGAGGAATGATAAAATCGTTCCTCTCATATTTATAGCCTGATTGGTTGGAAATAGTGCAGAGGTCAATACCTTGAAAACTACATCCAGAACTGCCAAAGAACTTTGTAACTTGTAACTTTACCCAAAGACTGCATGTTAGACACCTGCTTTCAGTTAATCTTTTGAATTAAAGTTGGAATTAGGCTATCAAGGGTCATTCAACAAGCGACTTACACACAATGAAGAATAAAGCTGACATTTCGCAACCCAGATCAAATGTGCTGAAATTCCATGACTTTTAACTTGATTTTTAACTAATCAGTAAAAGTAAAATAACCCCAGCTTTTTCAGGTTTTCCAGGCACCGATTTTAAAAATGAAAACTTTCTGGCTTTTCCATGACCCAGATAAACTCTGCTGGATGTTGGTAGCAAAAAAAGGGGAACTTCTTAGATATAGCGTAAAAAATTGCAATACATCACATGCACAAAACAGGAACACTGGCAAAACTGATTTTTTTCAAAAATTGTAATAGATTCACATACCTTTCCTCCTTCTCTTTTCTATTCATTTTTTTATCATCTGCCAATTTTTTCATGACTTCCCTTGATACAGCGTCTTCACGTTTCAAAGCAACTCTACAAGAAACAAAAATATTCATACTTTAGTTCTATGTAATAAGCATTTCTCCGATCCGTATGTGATATGTACTGGAGAACGCCAGCATGTACTCACCAATCAACTTTCGCAAGAAAAACGATAATAATCAACTTTCATTCTAACAAAATGTTCATTTGCTTCTGGTCACAGATTCTAAAAGTGTGCCCAATGGTCTTGAGACTTCAACTTAATTTTTGCTCCCTCATAATTAGGTAACACTTTGACTTAACTGTAGTGTCTACAGAAGTCTTGGCTGCCCAAGCAGGCCTGCCAAGACTTCATTAGAAGCCACTGCCAAGACACTGCAACAACCTTCAGCAAAAATAACAAAACAAAGCATTATGTTGGACAATGTGTTCTACATCTACATGTACGACCAGAAACTCTATAAAATTGGAACTGGCCCTTATGAGTTAAACTCTTGTAAATATATAAATATAAGTTTGTTCAAGGATTCTTTTGGGTGTCTACAGGGACCAAATATGGGACTTTTCCCAATGGCATTTTAGTATGATTTTTCCAAATTCAAATTCAAATTTCCCAATCACATAATCCTTTAAAACAAAAATTGAATTCGCAATTGGCATCCTGAACTTAGTGGTCATAAGCCCTCAGAAAACTAATATTTACAACATAACGAAGTATCTGAATTCAAAGGTAAACAACAGGTTCTTCTTGAACCCTTGTGTGCCTAATTTTAATTTTGATCACTTTTTACTGCAACAAAACAGGAGCTCGAAAAGGCAGTTTTTAGATGCAAGTTACATCCTAAAAACTTGTCGTTTCTTGGCAAGTCTTGGCTGCCTAAATAGGCAGCCGTGACTTGCCTAAACACAAATGCAGTGTCACAGAATGCAGACTGTCAAAGTGTTCTCAGTTCATTTTGATGGTACAGTATGGCCGATATGAACTGGTCACTTTTCACGGCTGGGCAGTTCGTCCATGGACGCAATTATATTAGATTATAAACACTGATTACAGGAATAATCATCAAAATTTTAATTAATGAACCCAGTGCTTCATTAATTAAAATTTTGCTGATGATTTTTATTACCTGGTAAACACATGCTTGGTCATCACTAACTAATCATCAAAAATTTAATTAATGAACCTGGTGCTTCATTAATTAAAACTGTGCTGATGATTTTTATGAACTGGTAAATGCATGCCTGGACATCACTGCCCACGCGTGGAATTTGTCCAGTCCACGGTGATTGTACTGTAAAATTTCTTGTTTCTTTTGAGTTTCTTCTCCAAAACAAATTCGCAATTGGAGCATTTGTAATGCAAATTTCCCTATTGATTGGATCGCAAACCCTTTCTCAAAGAGGACAAAAGAATCGCCATTGTCATTTTATTTTAGAATATGTACTGGTTGCACTCACAAAGGTATAGCAGTACTCTCAAATTTGTAATTATTATTAGAACTGAAAACTGATTCTCATAGCAGGAGTTTGCAAGAAGCAAAATTGGCATTTTCATAAGTCGGGACAAATTTTAATTCCTTGAACCCTAGCAGTCGCTTTTCCAACCAGGAACATGATACGCCATAACGTTATTAAATAGGATGGCTGTTCAGTAAACATGTGAGGTAGACCAATCAATATTTTCAATGTGCAGCCCAGAGGCTGAAGACCTTACCTGAACATATTTGAAACATTTTGAATTCTATACCCTTGGAGCCTTTTGCTGGAAACCAACTCTAACAATAAAAGTGGAGCCCACGGAGCCACATGGGGAAGAATCAAAATTATAAAATCTTTGTTCACGTCTACAGACCCTACATGAATACATGAGCATACTTCAAACTTCTGTAAAACCATATGCGTTTGTAACGTTCACCAGAATTGCCAGTCAAAATTCCAAACTTAAGTAAATTATAATCACATACATTACCAAAGCGACATGCACAACCAGGACACCCACAGAACGCAATTAAAATGTCAAGATTCTGTAAAAATATCTTTAATAAAAGTAAACTTGGTTATACAGTATGTGGAGAGTGGATTGTAACTAAATCACCCGTGGAGTGGAGTTATCACCCAAGCTATAACTTTCAAATTTTGTACATATCTACAAAAAACACAACCAATGTTTCAGCCAATGGACCTCCGGGTTTAACCCGGAGGTCCAGTGGCTGAAACTTTGCTGGTGCTGGTTATGCTTTGCAACAAGTTTGCAATTATTGCTCGGGTGGAATCTCCACTCTGCGGGTAATTTGGTGATGATACACTCTCCATGTACTGTCAATCTATTTATATTGGTCTAACTGTTGGATTTCAAAAAGAACATTTATTGTTAAAATTAAATGCTTTCAAGCTGTTTTCATTCTGGGAAGGGAACAGGAGTCGTTGTTTTCCTGCCATTGGGAACTTGTAGGGTGGTTCTGCTATGAGATCTGTGGAGGTCCACAAAATCAAGTGAGAGGACAGAATTGTGAACCATGGAGAGTTCACAATGCCCAGTTGAGGTTGTTAAGCAGCTAAGATCTGTGCAGAGCTGATTGAGCTTGTTATATATATGCACTCTATTTTAAGAAAATTTCTGTAATTTGGGGCACATCAGTTACTGCTGTGAATTTGTATGGATTTAAAATGCCTGCTCTCCCAGAGCTTCCCAAGGTCCAGTGACAGATGCAGTTATTTTTCAATGGATAAAAAAGTCTGAAATTTACAAAACAAAAACAGATAAAAGCCATAGTTTATACAAACATATTTAATACAATATGTGCCATGCAATTACACAAACTTTACTTTCCAAGGACAACTGTCTTTTTGCATGAAAGCCCGATTTTCATGGGCCTCAAATTTCACTTTAAAATTCAAGAACCTGTAAGAAACCTAATGGGATATTTTGCAGATGTCTTTCGCTTTGTTTCTGACAGTGTATTCGAAACTGAATACTGGTTAGGGCTGCATGGTATTCAGATTTTAGTACCGGGTACGCTATTACAAACAGTACCGCGGTATACCAGTATATTGGGAGACAATGAAGAAAATCCAGGCAAATGCAACAAAATACACAATGCAAAAAGCAATTCCTGTCGTCCAAACGTTCCAATAAAAACTATACTTTTTCAGAACATTGACTGCAGTGACTCCCTCTATGTCAAGACTGAAGTAAGAACTGTTCTGGACGGTGGGTAAGTCATCAAGAGCTGGACGAAGAAAGGAAATGAAATGCAACAGCCTTCATTTAATTTTCTCAATGATAAACAGGGATCATAATATGGAGGCGTGGGTGATTTTGACATTCTAACATGATCGGTGACATGTGACAATGTGTGTGAGGAAGCAAGAATGGGCGGAGCTTATGGACCAGATAAACTGTCATTCAACAAATGATGATTCGTACCCAATATTGGGCAAAGCATCCAGTGCTGTGAATGAGTCCTTCACTTTTGAATGGTTAACTCAGGTCAACTAGCCCACTCAGAAGCAAATGAACAATGAACAAGGGTATAGATTAAAGAGTCTTTATTTATTTTGAATATAAAACGAGAATAAACACGGAGGCGCATAAATAAATGGATAATAATGATAAATTACAGATTTTCATGTTATCTAAGAGAGAACAGCACTTTCAGTATTTTCAGCCTGTTTACACCGAGTATAAATAATATCAAATAGAAAACCGGACATGTACAAGTATATCAACTGAACAGATATTGTTCAGGCAGGGTTGTATCTGCTAACTATTGTTATGTTTTATGTTGTTTATTTAATGAAGTCACACTCATTCAGTTGGCAGTTTTACTGACAACATACATGCAGGCTCATTCATCAGGCGCTTACCAAGATGCAGGCCATGTTTTTACATGTTTTTACATGAGTTAAACTGACATTGGGTATTGACTTGTATCAAAGTTTCTGTGGGATGAAAGCGAGTTACTGACAAGCAGTTTTAAGGCTTGATGTTCAGTGAAACTGTGAAACAATTTTCACAGAAATAAATTACTCTTTCCCCTGGATAACAGAAAGCAGTAAGTAATACGTCTGCAGCTCAAAAAATGAGAGTTTTCTTTTTCAATAGATCTAATATCTGTTTTCCCTATTTTCGCGTAGTATATTTTGTTTATTTCAAGATTGTCTTATGATTTTGATACCAGTACCAACCGGTATATCGAAATACTGTGCAGCTCTAAGACTGGTATCAGAATTGAAAAATACCGCGGTTTACCAGTTTATTGAAAGACTGTTCAGATATCTGAACACATGTACCATAATCAGGACTTGAGCGTGAAAAAGTGCCATAACTCTGGAAAAAATATGTGGAAGAAACTCACACTACACAGGTATCATTCCCTCATGATGCTCTATCACAACACCAAATATTCAAATCAGAGGAGCAGTGGCTGAGAGACAAGGAAAAATGTTGGTACGGACGGATGGACAAAAGTCTCCATTAGATACCCCTTAAGACTTTTTTTTTAAGTCAGAGGCATAATATATCATTACACAACCCAGACAATATCATTTATTTTTATTTTTAAATTTACTAATTATTATTTTACATAAAACAATATCATGTGACCCCTCATTGGAACAAGCTTGTCAAGCTCGTTCCAATGAGGGGGCACATGATATGGTTTTGTCAACATTTTTTTCAACTGCTTAAATTGTAAATTAGATGGGCGGATGCGACCAATTTGTTAGGTAAGGGTTAAAATGATCATTATAAAAACCTGCAGCCAATTTGTTAGGTCAAGGGGTAATATTATTTATTCAGGACTACAGTAAAAAAAAAAAACCAACCCTCAAGACATCTTGAAAATTAAATTGTGGGTAAATAATTAATGATGATAAGGCCCCCACAAAGTAGATCTTCTGTTTCTCATGACATTTTTTGTAAATTACATGCAGACGGGTGGCTTTTTATTTTATTTTTACCTGCGTCACCAGCGGCAGAGCAGGTCTAGTAACCGCTCGACTCCGTCCGTCCGAAACACTTCTTCCGTCAAAGTTTTCTTGGCTTCTATGAAAGGGAATGATTTTATATTTGGTCTGCTGCTTCATAATGATGAGTTGTATCATGTATCTAATTTTCAGATCTGCCGTGCAGCCACTTCCTGTTTGACAATCAGTTGCATGCAGCGACGCAGGTCCAGACCCGGTATTGGTCTTGGCTTGTTTATTTTTGTAATTATTTCTTTGCCATCAAAAGTTCATTTTCTTGGTTTGTTTTAGACCCCATAATCTACAGAATAGCGTGGGTGGTGTATTTTGCTAAAGAACTGCAAAGCCTTCTTGCACTCAAGGGACAAATTTATAAATTTTATTAACTTGTGTAAAATAGTAGACATAAACCATTTAATTATTATTTTTTAAGTTTGTATTGGTTGTAAAAGAGAGCATGCAGCACCCAAAAGGACCACGCGGGAGGGCTTGAGAAACAGATTTTTTACTTTTTGGGGCCTAAACCAATATTTTTGTGATTGCATCAGTATTCAGTTGATACTGATTTGATACTGGTATGTATCACTTTTATGGATATGCCATGCAGCCCTAGTGTATCCAATCACAGCTCATGAGGTTTTGCATCAGACATTTGCAGGAATAAGGAATTGTTTCCTTGGAGACTTTTACAATGTGGACGGTGCAGAAACAAAGTGAGCAGCCCTAAAATCTTTGCCCCCTGCTGTTGAAAAAGAAATAAATACATGGAAATGTTGACTTACTTGTGTTTCAAGACAAACTTTGTATTCTTGTATGCAAACGCTACCAGATATGCACAAATCAATGTACCCACAACAAATATGATGGCAGACTGATACAGATCCATCTGGTGTATTCTCCAGAATAACCCTGAAATTAAAAAACAATTCTTCAATATTTTGTTTAGAAACAGCCAGTTATATCGTGCGCTTAACAGTTTTTCACTCACAAATATATGTATGCACAGTGGTAAGATTTAACCCTTTACCCAACGTAGATGATTTCAAAATTTAATATTTGAAATATCATTTTTTGAATTTTTTCAAAAAATGTCAACAAAACCATATCATGTGACCCCTCTTTGGAACGAGCTCAACGAGCTCATTCCAAAGAGGGGTCACATGATATGGTTTTGTTAAAATTTTTCGAAAAATAATATTACGCGGGCGGATGCGGGCGATTCGTTGGGTAAAGGGTTAAATAATGTTTAACACAATGTGTAAAATTTCAGAAACGCCCCTAACCAATTGATCATTCCTGTGGTTTTCGGGATGGCTAACTGAACATTCGGTTATGTAAACAAGAGGCATAAAGGGGCCTTAATCGCTCACCTGACAAAGTAGTTCAAAGAAGTATTTGGGGTCTCATTCAGTTAAGACATGGTTCATCAACACTACAAAGGAGTGAAGTCATGAAAGGCAAATTTTATAGAAAAACACTCAGAATGGGTTTCTTATTATACCCACCACAATTAGGCTTATTTTTTATTGGTGCTTTTGCTCCACTTTTCTTTCCCCAATCGATTGGGATAGAACAAAATAGAGAGTATACTTCTGAGTTAGGGACTTCCACTGTAGTGCAAGCCTGTTGTAAACAATTGTGAGGTAGGTTGATAAGAAATTAACTTGGGAGTAATTTTTAACCTTATCTATGAAAGAGAATGAAATGTCAGTTCACAGTGAGAGTATACAATACCGGTAGTTTATTGTGTTTTTTTCATGCCTCTGATACTTTTCAAAATTCCAATGCCTTTCCGATAAAACATATTACGCAATAAGGCCTATTGAACTGTTTGTTATTTGGACCTCTGCTTCCAAAACTCTGACCACAAACTAAACCAGAAATGCATTGCAAATGATTTTAATCAGTTTTTTGTGACAGTCTTGACTCCATTGGAGTACTGTAGAAAAACTTAAATAAATTAGACTGCATTGTTTTTTAATCAGTGTATTTGTTTAGGCCAATGAAAATCAATATATCTTTGTGTGCTATAAGAGGGTTTGCCAATCTATGATATGAAACCTTGAAAATAGTCAACAAAATAATACATAAACTAGAGAAACAGAATTTACTGCATCCAGTAAATTCATGTTGAAATATTTTTAAAGAAATCAGAAATAGGTTTTCGTTAACAGTATTTAAAGATATTCATACAGGAATCAGACAAATTTTTCCAGGAAACCAGAAAAAGCATATATGTGCACAACATTCAAAGGGTTCGATTAAGGGATCAGAAATGGACATTTTTTGCTCTGACTCTTATCTGAATGATGTTTAGAGCAGTAATGTGTGTAATGTCAAATATCGCTTGAATGCAAAATTAGTTCAATTAATGTAATTTGCATGGTAAATTACTAAATTGCTCAGCGGAAGTGTTTGAAGGTAAAGTCTGGTTTTCATGCCATACTTTGTCGACAATTACAATATGCCTATTATTAAAAGATATATATCAAATGTGTTTGTTTTTCCTCACCTTCCAGAAATAAGTAGAAGTGACTCAGATGAGGTGCTCACGAGAGTCAACAAGTAAAATTACTCCAAATTTATTAGAAAAGAATACCTGTTAATATTGACTCATTCTTCAGTATTAATTCTGTACCTAACATGAAAAGCAGACGATACATGCAAACAAAATTAATGAGTAACTACTTTTGGCATAAAAAACACAGCTTATGCCCCCCCCCCACTGGAAAGAGCTTGTTGATCTCTTTCCAATGAGTGGTCATAAGCTATGTTTATGAGGCAAAAAATGAAAAAATAATGAAAACTGAATAGGAATCTTTGTGAATAGCGCTGGCAGGTAAATGGTTAACCTGATTATAATCCCTCTCAGAGATTTATACAGATAAATCCATCAATCATCCATTTTAATATATCTTAGTGACAAATAAATCCACTTTGAACACAACAAACACGTTTGGAAAGCTTTCAGAACTGAAACTGGTGAAACCCCCTTGGGAAGAAATATGCAGTTATTTCCCTTTCATAATACTGACAATAGGGGTCCTGATGGCGATACATTGATAATGTAGAGCACCACACCACTTCGTTTGCTTTGAAATACTGTCTAGTTATTCTGTAGAAAATGTTCCCCTAAGGTCGTGATAATCACAGTCGTATGCAGTCTCTGCAATATAGCAGTATTCTTTTGATGTGCGTAATTTTGGCCTTACCGGAAGTGTTATATTGTTGACAATTTCAAGTTTTTATTTCACAAAGTCCCTAGACATGAAATTCAACTGAGTAAAAATTTTAATTTGCGATAAAGATTCAAATTGATACGGTAGATAACTGCTGGGAATGTCCTGATTGTCAATCCAATGCCAAGTTCAAAATACAAATCGGTAGTGTGGAAATATTCTGATATGGCAGTGTTCATGCCAGACGAGGCAAAAAAAAACCCCCAAAAACAATAACAGTATGTTGGCTTTGCCATACACGAATAAAATACACAGGTTCCACCACCAACATGTCTTTACATATCAAACGGCATGTGTCCTTAGACTTAATTCAGTCAGTCGATACCAAACCCTTGAAACTTGCGGTGGATCCATGTTCTGAAGCCTCAGTTAAAGTGGCAGCTCCCACTCCTAGGAAAAAAAAATCTCAAGATGGTAGTAGGCAGACCACTCAGGCAAAGTCAACATGATCAGCTTCGGGTCAATTACGGATAGCAGAATCTTTCAAACAGAAGGTGCCACAAAGAGCACTACGTGCCTTAGCCATCACAAAGTGGATTGATGTTTTTATTGTCGCTGGTATGAGACCATACTCTATTGAGGACAGGAGCTCTACTGCTCTGGTGAATAAACTTGAGCCCAAGTACCCAGTTCTGTGCATTTCAGTACTGAAGTAATTCCAGAACCGAATGAAAAGCAGGGATGAACTGATTGACTGACATAGTATAGAATGCCAAAGCCGTAAGTTTGACATGTGATGGGTGGACATCAAGACCAGCTGAGAGTTGTGTTACAATCACTGCACATTCAATAACTCTTAATTGGCAGATTTCCAATTTTGTTCTTCAAACTAAGTTACTTCCAGTGTTTCATTCTTGTGTAAATCTTGGTGAAATACTTCATGATGCAGGTGGAAACTGGAAAAGAACTCGTCCTGGAATTCCTAGTTATCTTCAGGCCTGTCAATTAGCGAAAATTGGGTCGGCAAAAAAAACAGCCGAGGCAAAATCATTTTGCGTCGGCTAAATCACGTTTTGCTTCGGCTGTTTTTCAAAACCAACCCAAGTCAGTCTAATAATATTGTCTGAAAGCTGCATTTAGCATTTTGAGATTGTCAACGACTCGACGGTTTAATTAATGCCCAGAACCATAGTGTTATGCTGTTTAGTGTTATGTTACGTCAACTAAGTATAAAACTGCAAAGAATTTCAGGACACCGGTTTGTTGTATAAATCCGACCCTTATCTCGCACCTTTCCAAGTTCGTTCCAATGGACTTCTGATCAACAAAATGGCTCATATATACCGTATATCTTCACCTATAAGACGGTCTTTTTTATCAAGCAAGAAAAACAAAGCTCATGTCCAAAAATTATCATTTTCACGTGGGTTAATTTTACAGGTGTCATTTTTGCTGATCATGTTTTGTACCAAAGAAGTTATGATGCAATTAGGCCTACACCGTAATGAATAAAAATCACTTTAATAAAAACCTGTGTTCATTATTCAATTCATACTTTGTCTGATATTTCTTTGTAAATATTGCTGGACTGGAAGTGCCATCAATAAACAAAGTCAAAGTGGGAAGCCGGAAATGAGACTTGAGTAATCCATATCAGTGACAGCAACTCAGTGTCATTAAAGAAATTAAGCTTTGTTTTGTTTGTTCCTGTATTCTCAAACTGGATCAGACTGGTTTTTATGAGGTGACAACTGATGAATAAAAAATAAGGGACATGAGGTTCAGTGCAGTTGTCATTGAAATCAGTCCTATATCTCAATACAAGACCTTTCTATTTCCACCCGTCTTCAACCCCTGACACATTTCCAGCAAATTGTGTTCCAATTGTTTATCAACATGTGGTTTGGGAAAGGAGCATTTCTGTTTTTAATACTGGATTATATAAGGGTAAATACATCAACTAAAGTGATTTCAAGTATATTTGTTCTTCTTTATTAGTTTATACAGAATAAAAGCCATGACAAATTATAAATTATTTATCCTGTCCAATCTTCGCCAAAACTTACCCAATTCTGTTGCAGTACACAAACTGCACTGCCGTCTTACCTGGGATAATCTGCAACTTATACACACCAGTTCCAGACAAAAAAGGGGTCCCGTCTTATAGGCATGATCACTGAAAAATAGGTCTTTTCTTGGATTCTTGGTATGTACTGATCATTCAATTACGGCAGTCAGTGCATGTTTGATTAATGTTTTCCGATGTGAGATGACGTTCGTGGAATTTCTAAGTTGTCTAGTACGACAGGGGAACTGGGTAGGGACATTTGTCCAAATTTTTGCGTCGGCTTTTTTTTTGGCCGACGCAAAATCATTTTGCATCGGCACAGCCGAATGCCGACGCTAATTGACAGGCCTGTATCTTTAATGATAATGTTGCTAGGCTGTTTTGAAATTTGCTTTCAATTTTTTAAAAACTCGGTTTTCGGTATTTCAAAATATATTGTAGAAATCCACATTATAATAATAATAATAATAATAATAATAATAATATACACTTTTATATAGCGCCAAAATTATAGTTCAGAAGAGATGTAGAACCATATTCCAAGGTGCTGTACATGTTACGGAGGTCATGCAAATATACAAACAGAATATATACAGTATCTTACAGTCCACAAAATGTTTGTTTTGAGATCTTTCTTTAAAAGGTTGACATTTGACAGTCTTTTAGGTGTTCTAGTAAATTATTCCACAAGTGAGGGCCAGCAAATGAGAATGACATATCTCCAAATGTCTTACACCTATGTTTTGGAACATGTAGTAGCATTTTACCATCAGACCTCGGGCGGTATTGACACACATTCTTGGTATTAAGGAGTTCCTCTAAGTTGGCTGGTGACATGTTGTTTTGTGTCTTAAAAACTAATAATAAAGTTTTGAAAATTATTCTGTACTTGACTGCAGCCAGTGAATATCCCTCAGAACAGGAGTGATGTGTTGAGATCGTGAAAACCTACATACCACTCAGGCTGATGCATTCAGTACCATCTGCAGGCGAGAGTAATGATATTGTGGAAGGTTGAACAGTAAGGCATTACAATAATCCAAATGTGAAGTTACAAAGGCATGAACTAAGGTTTTTGTGGAGTCTTTCGTGAGGAACTGTCTTATCTGTTTAACTTTGTATAGACCTCTGAAAGCCTTATTGCACATATTTGTAACATGTCTGTCCATAGACATGGCAGAGTCGAAGAAGGTACCAAGATTACGTACACTGTTACTTGCACTGATGGCAGAATCTCCTACCTTCACTGTATTGATGTCAACTTTAGTGAGTTGCTGTCCTGAACCAATTATTAGGAATTCAGTCTTATCATCATTTATCACTAATTTGTTTGAAACCATCCATGTGCGAATGTCCAAAATACATGATTCAATAGTTTCTAGAGCTTTAGTTTGATCCTTGATTGATGGTCGAAAAGAGAAATAGACCTGTGTGTCATCAGCATAAACATGGACATCAGGCAGGTGAAATTCAATGATGGTGAACATTTTTGAAATATAGAATAGAAACAGAACAAGACCAAGGCAACTGCCCTGTGGGACTCCACATTCAAGATGGGTAATGTACACATAAAATGTGTCTGTATTTGTCATCCAACTCAGGAGGCTTCTGCAACAGGTTGCATCACCAGGGTTAATCAGTGACAGGCCTGAAAATAAGCAGCCTGGCATTTGCAAAATGAGGTCTCCAGAGGGTGAATTTGATGATGCTATCCCACACAGTGGGCCAATTTATCCTTTGGTACCTCTCTCTGTTTAGTTTTGAGACCCTGATTCAGATTAAGGTTCACAGAGGGTGAATTTAGTTATACTAACCTGCTGTGCATCACTAAATTTTTATTTTCAAGTTGAAATGGTGGAGCATTTTAATGAAAAGAGTAGGTAGTGAACTGCAAGTATTTTCAATTGTCATTTTGTTCATCAGTCAGGACAGGCGATTGATGAATACCAAGGGAGACAGCTGCATGGCGAGGTTTGCATCCCGGGATTTGTTGTGTACACAAATACACATGGGAAGACATGTGTTGATTATAACAACTGCATATTGGAATGCAGCATCAACAGTTTATACCGGACAGGTACTACTGCACAATTCCTTACAGTAAGTTCAAATAATATACAAACAAACCGAGATAAGTATAAAAATTTTCAATAGTTACCTGCCATCCATTTAACAGGATATGCTCCATTTTAATTTAACCATTTTATTGTAGACAAAAACAGAACAGCTGATGCGCAGTTTTATCTCTGAACATGTGACACTTTCAGAGAATGTGCCAGAAGTCTCCTAATTAACATAATTTACCTGTCATTTTTCCCATGTGAACTTCAAGGTTTGAAAAATCAATAAATTTTATGTTTACTACGCAATATACATTTACACAGATTATTTGGGGTTAAAGATAACTTATGTTACATTTACACCATATTTTGTCAGGTAACTTTCAATCCCTATTTGATCGAATATGAGGGAGTCTGAGGCTGTATCCTGTTCAATAAATTTACTTAGGATTTTTTTGTGTGCGTGGATTCTTATGTAAGACTTTTTATTGTTTCATATTCCTTTTGGTGGAGGTTCTGAAGATATTTAGATTGCTAATATTCCCGAAATTTGCTACCACTATTTTTTGGCATAAGTAGTGTTGGGACGACTAGTCGTCTAATCGTTACCGGTTATTTTTTATGCAGTAGTCGACAAGAAAATCGGTAGTCGACTAGTCGTTTGATGGGTAAATTAGAGAATAAATTGGCGATTCACTTGCTTTTGCTACTCGATAAAATTTCAAGTAGATTTCTTTTGTCTGAAAAAAAGAATAAATTAAGCCACAGTTAAGTGACTGCACGGGGGACGTTTTAAGGCTGGAACCTAGTGTTGTACGGTTTACCGGTTTTATAAGTCGGTTTCGGTTTTGCTTTAAAACCGAAACCGTGTAACTGATAAATGAGTACGGTTTCGTTTTTTTTCCTAAAACGTCGGGAAGAGATGTTTTCATTGTGCAGTTTGCACTAACAAAATCTGAAATGTCAAGCTTTGTCAGGAAATGACAGTGTCATCAATGCACGCCACATTCTGGGTGTAAAGGGGTCACTGCAGCATGTCCAGATCACTCCAGAATGATGTTTGACAAGTTGTCAATCACACATCGTTGACGTAAAAATGGGTTGTTTTCTGTGAGAATGACAAAACAGACAGCCAACAAGCCTACATTTCACTGATTACAGGAAATACCTTGCACAATTGGCTTCGTTTTTGAACAGGTTTGTCTAAAATATTTAGTCAACCAGTTTATTTAAAATTACTTATCTACAATCTGCTGGACAGTGAATAATATCATATCAGAAAAAGGTCTTGGTATTTCATTGTCGTATTCGAAAATAACATTTGTCACGGGTTGCCCCACCATGTGTTTCGGATGTAAATCTGTTGCCTCCCTTGATGTGCTTATCCGGGAAGAGGTTTTACTGCGATTCAGTCTTGGGACGTTCTGACCCGAGGCGTGTTGTCCTGAACTTTTCGGCCCACTAAAAACACGAAACCCCAAGTTCTTATTCTATTTAGTTCAAAATATGAAGGCCAAAACGCCCCTAGACCAAATCGTCCATATCCACAGGAAAAGGCTGCGTTCTGTAATGTCATTCTGTCGATGTGCCACGGTTGCATTTCCCACACAACTAATTTAAAAGGGGCCAACCAAAGGAACACATCAGCGGTAGAAATAGAAAGTGGAATGGCAAGAGGCAAACGCAAAAAGTTACAATATAAAACAGTACACCAGTGAATTTGTAAAATCAATTCCACTGAGCTAAAACCATTGCGTGTGCGAGGTGGGGGGGGAGGAAGGGGGGGGGGGATAGATAGACAATAGGTATTTGGTAAAGTGGTTCGTTTTGAAGCCCACCCAGCTACAAACAATATGACTTTCCCACTCCAGACTGACATGAAATGATTGCTGATTATCTTACTGGGGCGGGTGGTGGCACAAGCCACGACTGTGAGTGTGTGTGTGGGGGGAGGGGGGGGGGGGGGTACTGAAAAGAGGCCATACACCAGTTCATTGTCAAATATCTTAGGATGGGTGTCTAGGTGACCCACTTGGCATTGCTTATTATTTGCAATGCCTGGTAGGGTCACTTTGCTCACTAGGCTGCCCAGGGCCCCACCCAGGAGTGAACACTGAACAGAGCCCTGGGAAATTGTTAATTAGCTCTTTTTGCACCCATGTGTTAATATCAATTCATCATAGACTCTCTTACACCTGAACTTAAAGACCAGAGGTGGGGGGAGGGGGGCATGTGCCTAGAATTGGTGAGTGGTGATATTCTACGAACACTGTTACATTTTATTTTCTTTTATTTTTTTTGTTTTGATAATGCCTGCCATTTATACACTTAGTACCAATGGCCAATGCTAGTCACTGCCAATTAAATCATCATTGAAAATATGACAGTATGGGCATTACACTGACACTACATAGTTTCTGTTTGAAACTGCAGATGTCTTACTATAAAAAAAAAACTAAAAACCAACCGAAAAACCAAGTTTTTTTTTTTAAAACCGAACCGAAACAAGAAAAATAAAACCGCACAACACTACTGGAACCCCAAACCAGCAATCCACCAGAAGAGACTGCAATACTGGAGTCTTAAACTTTGCTTGAGGTGAAAAGGTTTGTCCTGTTGTTGTGACTTGTCAGCTTAACGGCACTGCAATGGTGACCAGCGTGACCTTAAAGGCTTCAATGACCAAAACTCAATAAATGAAAGAGTCAATGACTCTGTAGCTCAACTTGGATATGACAGGAATTAGTACTTGCTGTGACAAAGACAACTGAATAATGAATATGACAGGAATTAGTATTTGTTTTGGCCCAGTCAACAATAATAAAAGAATTACAAGGTGACTGTAATGGACTACAGATTAAGACCAATCATTGTAGATTATTATTTTTGTGTGGAAATTTTCAGTCCCAAACAAAATATTTTCAGACTAAAATTTTTTCTTCTTCTTCTTAAAATTGACCAAAATGCATCAAAACACAAAAAAACTAATTTCCGGATTTTGGTCCAAAATTTTCTAAGTCCCACCCGGACCCCTAATTCGCATAATTTATTCACGAGAAAAACTCTGTATTATATGTAATGTATCCCATGGTACTAAACATTCATACAAAAATTTATTCAAATCAGATCTTTCATTTGGAAGTTCTGCGCAAAAATCTGATTGCACTTAATTTTGAACAAAATGGCTGCTAGCGGCCATCTTGAATTTCAGACTGGACCCAAAAACACTCCTTCTCGTCCCACAGTGATAACAAATGTACCCAAGAAGTTTCGTGAAGATCGGTTCATAAATACGGCCTCTAGCCCGAGCCGTATTGGGATTTGCACTCACAGTGCTGAAAGTAACACTAAATAAATCAAAGTTAGCCTAATTTGCATAATTTACGCACAAGAAAAAAACCTGTAATATATGTAATGTATCCCATGGTACTAAACATTCATACAAAAAATTATTCAAATCAGAGCTTTCATATGGAAGTTCTGTACAAAAAAACAGATTTCGGCATCGTCGGTACAAAATGGCTGCTGGCAGCCATCTGGAATTTGGGACTGCACCCAAAAACACTCGTTCTCGTCCCACGGTCATAACAAAGGTACCCAAGAAGTTTCATAAAGATTGGTTCATAAATACGGCCTCTAGCCCGAGCCATAGCAGCTTGGCACTTACAGCTCTGAAAGTAACACTAAATAAATCAAAGTTAGTTTAATTTGCATAATTTACGCACGAGAAAAAAACCCGTATTATATGTGATGTATCCCATTGTACTATACATTTATACAAAACTTTATTCAAATCAGAACTTTCATACAGAAGTTCTGTACAAAAAACTGATTTTTGCATCATCGGTACAAAATGGCCACTGGCAGCCATCTTGAATTTCAGACCACACCCAAAAACACTCGTTCCCGTCCCAAGGTCATAACAAAGGTACCCAAGAAGTTTCGTAAAGATTGGTTCATAAATACGGCCTCTAGCCCGAGCCATAGCAGCTTGGCACTTACAGCTCTGAAAGTAACACTAAATAAATCAAAGTCAGTCTAATTTGCATAATTTACGCACGAGAAAAAAACCCGTATTATATGTGATGTATCCCATGGTACTAAACATTTATACAAAACTTTATTCAAATCAGAACTTTCATACAGAAGTTCTGTACAAAAAACTGATTTTTGCATCATCGCTACAAAATGGCCGCTGGCAGCCATCTTGAATTTCGGACCACACCTAAAAACACTCGTTCCCGTCCCAGGGTCATAACAAAGGTACACAAGAAGTTTTGTAAAGATCGGTTCATAAATACGACCTCTAGCCCGAGCCATAGCCAATTGTTGACGTACGGACAGACGGACAGATGGACGACGGGCCATGACAATAGCTCAAATTTGACTTCGTCAAAGTTGAGCTAAAAATTGAAAAGGTTCGTGATATCCAAGTCTGAGATCACTTATATTATTTAAAATTAGCCATGGAACGAAGCAAATTAAATTTGGTGAGAGATATGGGGCATCACGTATGGCGAAAGCCCTGTCAGCAATTTCGAAAATAGCTGAGTTCTTTGATAGCTAATTTGATTACCTCCCTTAAGACTAGAATCACCTTTCTACATTACAGACATATTTATGCTTCTGTTGAGTTCATTCACACAGTCGTTACATCCCAATGCCGGTTCAGATTTGGTTGAGTGGCGGATGAAGGACTTTACGAAAAACTGTGGGGCCAGGGCAGGAGGGGGGAGGCGCACATAGGCTCAAGTTTACCGTCATGTACTGTCAACCAAATTTTGAAATTTAATCCGAAAAGATGTGATTACCTTGCACCCGATGCAGATATCCACAATGCACAACACATCTCCGGGAAAAACTAGTGGGGGAGGGGGAGCACACCCAGTGTGCCGATGCCTGGATTCGCCCTCGTGGTAAACAAAAATGCCATAGTATCGTTATTGATAGACCGTATAATAGATGTTTCAATACATAAGGCAACTATTTAATGATTTTAACAGCACATAGCTTTTCAAGTTTAATATGGAACTCAAGCCAAAAATAGTACTTGTCGTCCGGGACAAGCAATTCTATTTTTTGGTTGTCGCTGGTGTTATGTAGCCCCATATTATATTGAGATTGATATATCCTTAGTGAATAATTATATTGAGATTGATATTTTTTCGGCATTTTCTGACTGGTCTCTCATTTGCACTCAGTGACCTTGTTTACATCGTTGTTACATTGATCTATTGTACAAATAGCTGTTGATTGTTTAAGTAGATCAAGGAACTTGTTTACTTGAACTATGACAGAACCACCTAGAAACTGTCAGAACTTTGCAGAAACTTCCTCTTCTGGGACATTCTATCTGGGAACTATATAAAGGTTTGTCAACAGAATTCAAAAACTCATTTTTTTTAGAAAGCCATTTCAGAAAGACTCACTTCTTTTAAAACACAGCAGTTGTTTCCATTGGAGATTATTATCGTTCTAGGACAGTGCATTTATTATAGAAGCAGTGCTTCTTTGTGAATTTGGAAGATTGATTCCAAAAGAGAATTTTGAAGAGAATTTGTTCGTCTTGGAAAAGAGAATTTATACTTTCTGTGAAACAGAATATTATTTTGTGAAAAGCCAGGATTCTACTGGATTATTTGGAAATTACCTGTGGTGACAATACTTCTTGGATTTTTACTCCATTTGAATTTTGCGGAGCATTTTATTATATTTTATTGGAGATTGCTGAAATTTCTATGTGAAAATTTTATTACAAATCTACGGGATACTGTTTCTGCAGAGACATTCTTGAATTTAATACTACCAGCTGGTAACTTTCTTCACAAGATTCCTCACCACTGGATTACTGGATTCTGTCAAACTGTACTTTGGACTAATTCAATAATTGATAAGTACCACTGTTTTTATTTTCTGTAAACCAATTAGTGTAAAAGATCTTTGTGTGTTTTTTTTTATATTAATTTTTTTTAAATTAAATTTCAAAATAGTTAAATTCATAGTTATTGTTGCTGATTCTCAGATTTCTTTCTGTTACCAATATCAATAATATTTCCACACTGTAACACTGGTAGAAATTACTTGTCGGCGACAAGCATTATTTCGACCCCTGGGGGATATGAGACCGGGGTTTATGATGCTGGTGAGCGGGCGGGTGCTCGTTGTTCTCCGTGCACTTTTGGACAGAAGCTGTTACAGTGAGGCATTATCAAGTATAATAGCGATGGGTTGAGACGATAGCGGTTTCTAGTTTTGTTGTGATTATTTCGGTTTATAAGGTCAAAATAACACCCTACCCCTAACCAGTTTGGACGTTTTGATTGCTACATGTGTAGCAGACCGACTAGTCGACGACTAATAGCTGGCGACTAGTCGACAGGGAAATTTGATAGTCGTCCCAACACTAGGCATAAGTTACATGTAATATTGGGGGATTTGTTGTCAGTCCTCTTGAAGTAAGCATAAATGGCACTGTGTTTACCTTTGCCAGACATTTTAGCCTTTGGTGTGCTTAACACATGTAATTGAGAGGTCATAAACTTACCAATTCTGGGAAATTTGTTGAAACCGAAAATCGCTTTTTTTTTGTTAAGGTGGTGGTTTGGTTTCAGTTTTGAAAAAAATCGAATCGAACTGAAAAAACCGATACACTGCCCAGCCCTTCCTAGTAAACACACGCATGGACATCACATGGACTACGCCCTGTCCACTGCGACTGTACTCTACCTTTCAAAGCCCTCCACGTCAGTGCCCAGTGAGCGGGTATTCCATACAGCAGGTGACATTTTTCGGTGTATAGAGATCTATGCTCAAACCCAAAAATGTTGACACACAGATCTTTCTCAAGAAGGACCTCCACTATTACAATTAAAACTAGAAGTCCTGTCATGAAATGCGCACAAATAGCACGTTATGGCCATAGTAAAGCTATCAAATTCAGTACATATGGCCTGTGCACAAGCAATGTTTCAGCCAATGGACCCCCGGGTAACCCGGAGGTCCATTGGCAGCAACATTGCATGTGTTTGCCATGAGTAACCAGGAGAACCTGCTGTGATTTGGATGCCATTCGATATGGCAATTGCGCACAATTCCAACGCGCAATTAAGCCTAGATAAGCGCACTATTCGTGACAGGACTTCTAGTTTTAACTGTAGTGCAGTACAGTCGCCGTGGACTACATGTAGTCATAATTCACTTGTGGGCAGTGATAATCATGCATGCATTTACTAAGTAATGAAAATCATAACCAACTTAATTATCGGCTATTTATTTTTGCCACTGATGGTATGGAATGAATGTTGGACTGCGAGGATGTACAAAACCAAGAAAATTAAAGTACACTACAGTCTCTTGGGCCATGTTTGTAATTTGTATCTGACAGTGTCTGATTTAAATTGGATAATTATCTACTGGGACTGCACTGGTCTATTGTTATATTTACGGACCCTTCTCATTGGATACTTTTCTCTAGTCATATTATTAAAGAGTTACTTCCATTGTACTGTTATTCTTGAAAAATTTTTGATCCGACATGTCGAACTTGCTTCGTTGACCTTAAAACAATTTGATTTGACATGTTAACAATTTTTAATTTTGATTGCGGGAAGTGTAGTTGTTTTATGTAACCAATTATTCCCAATTCTTCCTGTCAAAAAACGTTTTGTTGAAATTTTTGAGGAATTCACTTTCCAAAAGTCCCCGACATCAGGGTTGGGGTATTCGTATTCAGTCGTATTCGAATACAGCTTATCGAGTATTCACATGTATTCAGTATTCACTGAATGTTATGAATACATGTATTCGTATTCAAATACATTAAAATTTGAGCTGTATTCATGAATACATTTTGAATACTTTCTATATTTTGGAATTAAAGAACCATATACTGAATAAAAGGTTTTCACAGATCAAGCCCATGGACTCCAGACTGCAAATTCACACCTCATATCAATATTAAAGACTTAATAATCCCCGATATTATTTATATACCACCAAACACCTTGTCTGAATTTTATGCATTGAAAGCCGACAATAGACTTAATTATCAATTAACTTGTCACAATACAACCTATTTATGTAACAATGGCCACATATCCTTATGGCTTTTTAAATTGTTGAACACATGAACAATAAAAATAAAAAATTTAAAGTTTTTTCTACTTATCCTTTATTTCACAGTGAAAACTTTATTTATTTATTTATTTATTTATTTCTGTTTAAGGTCACCTTTGCACAGCTCAGTATGTCTAATTATAATCGGTGAAAGCATGTAAATATTATAAAGAAAATACTACTGCTGTCAGCAAACTTTCAGCCAACAGACCTCCAGATTTAAGCATGAATTGCATTGGCTAAAACTTTACTGGTCCTTCTTATGTGGTGTCATTGCAATTGATACTTAACGTTCAGGAGGAAATCCACTCACATTTTGTGATGTGTTGTCCATGGAGAGTAGTCTAATTACTATGACACCCACAGAGTTTATTTCCCATCAGGTAATTACTTTAGTTTTCCAACAAAGCATGGTAAGCACAATTAAAGCTTCAGCTAAAGGACCATCACTTTAAAAATTACTTTTAACCCAACAAACAAAAAACTTAAAGGCCTTGGTATAAATACTTCTAATTTAAAAAGTATTCAAGTATTCATGAATACATTGTAATGTATTTGTATTCGTATTCAAATACATTTGAAAATTTGTGTATTTGTATTCGTATTCATGAAATTTCAAAGTATTCGTATTCGAATACATTTACAAAGTATTTGCCCCAAGCCTGCCTGACATTGCTTTGTTGGCAAGGACGCTTCACTCACAATGGCGGATCGTCCCAGGAGAGATACCCAGAAACCAAATTATAAACAAATGCACGAAGGTATCACAACAAATGACACTAATACTGAAGAATCAGAGACATTAATACAAGCTTCGGCTTCTGCAGCTCACTCCACACAATACTTGAATGATCAGGTTGAGTTTGATGAACATTTGAATGACGAATGGATAGAACGTTTAGTGAAGTCTCTTGAGGATGCTGAGAAGGAAAAGAAATATCAAGAAGAGATGATTGAGAAGAGAAGAATTTATAAGAGAATACAGGAAACCAAAAAAGAAATAGAGCACCTTAAAGGTACGGAACCTCACCGTAAATTGACCCATTCCACTGGTATATCTCAATTACAAGGACGAGAAGAAATTTACTCAGGTGTGAACAAGACTTAAGTAGAACTGATTTATACTCTCTTCGCAAGCTTGATCATTTAAATCGTAAAGTAGACTCTAAATTGAAGATTTTCGGAATTCAGACTTTTTTCAGATTCTCAATTGTCAAATACTGATCAATCAGTTAAGTCTAAATCAAAATCACTCCAGACAAAGGTCAAAGCATGTGACCGTCATTCAGATTCTGATTCAGACTCAAATTTAGATTTTGATACACAAAAGATTTCCGCTTGTAAACATAGTATTAAACAAAGTAGTAAGCTCAAATTGGGCATAGAAGCAAAAGCAAGTGATCAGATGTTGTTTCTACAGAGGTTTCCACATGCTTCACTTCAGTTTGAATATATTGGGTCAAATCTAAATTTTACGGATTTAACCTTTCAACAGTTTGTTGCCGGGGAGTTGGAAATAATATCTGATTCTAAATTGAAAAATGTGGAAAAAAATGGTCGACTTTTGCTTAAGCAAATAGTATATTATCAAAATATATATGATTGGAAAGCACTCCTTAATTTTTATAGTGATTGGCTGAGAAGGATTGAGTTGGGACAAAACACTTGGCTTGATGATCCCACTCAAATCGAAACTCCTACATGTATCTTAGCCAAATTTATTAGAAATGAATCTTTTGGCCAATCAAATTATAAAAATTCACAGACAACCAACAAATTAACTGGTGACACATATGTTTGGTTCTGTTCTGCATATCAAAGAAACAAATGCCAACTTTCTTCTCCTCACAAAGCAGTAATTAAGGGCCAGACTAAATCAGTCGAGCACATATGTGCCACTTGTTGGACAAAAAAGAGGGAAAAATTATCCCATCCAGAAAGCTCTTCTGCCTGCCCATACCAAAAATGACTAGGACTTGGATTTCAGGAGCACAAATTGAATCCACTAGCAGAAGTATTTTATCCAGACTATTTAAAACCTAAGCTTCTGGAATCAAGAAATAATTTTGAAAATAAAGATAAACCTACTGGGTAGTTTTCAATCTCAACATTCTTTGATAGCAGAACAGAACTGTACATATCTTTCAGAATCAGAAAATAGTTCTTTGGATGTTTCCATAGACCATGAGGACTATCCTGTACCGGTACTTCAAAATAATGTAGAACTGAATTCATTTGAACAAGATTGCATGTCTATTGATAGTAAAATTTTGAATCTTTCTTCAACTCATAAGAAATTACAATTTCCTGTCACTTTCCCCGAATGTTCAAAAAATTCGGAACAGTTACCCACCAATCAATCTCATAATGGTTCAATTCAAATGCAGTTTAAAAATAAATTAAATTCTCATTCCAGAATAAATTCATCCGGTGTACATAATTTTCAAAGTTGTAGAATTCCAGTGTACAGCCACTTGCATATGGACTTTTTTAAAGAAAATTTATCGAATTATCATGATTTTGCAGTACATGTATGTGAATTGCTTGAATTTGGTT
Organism: Pictodentalium vernedei; assembly: GCA_031216915.1. Classification (NCBI taxonomy): domain Eukaryota; kingdom Metazoa; phylum Mollusca; class Scaphopoda; order Dentaliida; family Dentaliidae; genus Pictodentalium; species Pictodentalium vernedei. The sequence goes on from CM062290.1 coordinate 349,019,561, forward strand.
TCCCTATAAATTTTCAGGGATTTTGTTGTTCGGATACAATACCATCGAACCATAAAGGTAATCGTGATTTTCCAGATGATATTGATAAATATTTATTGAATGAACTCAATCATTCAGCTGTGATAGGACCCTTTGCTCAAAATCCCTTTAATTCAAAATTCAAAATCAGACCTTTAAATTCAGTACCTAAAAAAGATTCTTCAGAACGCCGAATCATTTTAGACTTCAGCTTTCCTCCTGGTTCTTCGGTAAATGATGGCATCTCCAAAATGAGTACTTAGAAGAATCTATTTCATTAAAATATCCCTCAATTGATAATCTTGTAGATTTAATCAAACATTTTGGCAAGGGTTGTCATTTATTCAAAAAATATTTGAAAAGAGCTTACAGACAAATACCAATCGACCCTGGTGATATTTATTTAGTTGGATTTGCTTGGAACAATAATGTTTATTTTCATAAGATTTTATTCATGGGTCTTAGGTCTGCTGCTTATATTTGTCAAAGGGTAACAAATGCTGCTTATATTTGTAATGTGAAGTGGGGAGGAGGGGGGGGGGGGGGGGCAGGCATCGAAGAGCTGCCAGAAGCAACTATGGAGTCTTTGCATTACGTATGAATTATTCTGTGACCGTTAAGTGTATTTTTCACAAAGGACCAGTTCTCGTACTCATTCCAGATAATGATACTTCACTATGTGAACTGCACCCATATAATAACGGTGTGTAACATGTTTTGTTTGCGACATCGCATCATATCAGACATGCGTAATAAATTGTTGAATGCATGTGCTTTACTGATTGTTGTGAATAACATGAGGCCAGGGCTATTATTGCTTTCAATAAGTGGATGCTGCCCATTATTAGGTTGGTACAATGTTTTGCATATAAAGTGGAAAAGGTTTACAGCATAAAATGTGACCATTCTAAAAGCAGGCCTGGCCTTTTGAAAAATCCAGGGGAGCCACTATGGCCTTCCTAAAGCTGTTTCAGGGGAGCTATTCTACACTAATATCAATTATACAAGGTTATTAATATGAAAGTTAAAAAATTTATAGTAATTTATATATTTTTTATACTTACCAATGACCCAGACTTAGCTGGTGCTAACTCCAACAAAACCAGGGCCAAACACAAATTTTGCCCCCCAATCCCCAAAATTTGCATCCAAAACAAAAAGAAATCATGTCCTAAAGGACCTCCATACTACGCCTCTACTGCGCATGCGCAGTGACGCAGTCGTCCCGAAATTGGCGCCAATTATCATTCTTACTGGCAGTGCCTGGTCAGCGCTATGTACTCAGCGGGGAGGCAAGAGTTCCCAACTCCAGGGAGGGCCATCCCCGTCTGGGTGATTGTATAAAAAATAAATAAATTACTATAAATTTTTTAACATTTTTATACTGTACCAATGACCCAGACTTAGCTGAATAGTAAACAGGCTGGAGGGCCTAGGACATAGAGGAAAATCCAATAAGCTCAACTATATAGTAAAGAGGTAACCCCTTAAGGAGAGAAGGAGTATTAGGCTTTACATGTATCTTTCTTATTTAATATTAAATTAGAAAGATACACTACCCTTAATAATTGAGCACAATAACATTCATGTTCTCTATTAACATCCAGTATAACCCTTATACTAATTATTTTTAAAGCAAGCCAATAAATAAAGTAGTCCAGAGAATTGAGACTCTTTATAATCATTTAAAAGTGTCCGAGTATTGTATATTAAAGCCCGTTTGACACTTGACATATACAATGCTTCACACCGAGCTACACTTTAAAAATAAGACATGAATGAATTTAAACATTAATATTACACTTTAAAACCATCCCGGAAGCGACTCAGAAATACTGACTTGGAGGAGGCATTCCCTTGCTTTTCACTATAAAGCAGGTGACCTAAGGGAACACCCGCCCCCCCCCCCCCTTCCCCTTGCCCTGGGTCAAATAGCCCAGAGCGAAGAGGGCAGCCGGACGGAGTCACTGCCGGAACAGAAAGCCTGCATAACTATAGTTGCAACTGTTTAGTGGACGACATTCTGAGCAACAGATAACGGACCTAAACAATGCAGGTCTCCAGAAATGGACTCAATATTTCTGAGATAAAAATTCGTAAATGTGGATGGCTGAGACCAATAAGCAGCCTTCATTAAATCTGTAATAGCAACACTATTAGCATAAGCCCAGGAAGTAGAAAGAGCTCTTACTTCATGAGCAGAAATCTTAAGCACAGACTGCTGAGAAAAAGATAAATCTTCATAAGCAGTACGGATAGTTAACTGAATCCATCTAGCAATAGAATGGACTGAAATGTCCTTTCTATTAGGCATCAAAGACAGAAAAAAACGTTTCCGTCCCTTTCTGATAAACTGAGATCTCTGTTTATAGATACGTAGTGCTCTAACAGGACAGAGTAAAGGCCTACGCCCGTCTGAAGATGGAAGAGCCTTAATAACAATAGGTTCCGGATATTTATTAGGAGCCTGATTCTTAGCTAAAAAACCCACATTAGTAGTGAGAGGTGATAGTGTTCCCAACACTACGATAATGAGAATCATCCACCGATAGTGCATGAAGCTCACTGACTCTTCTGGCAGAAGAGAAAGCTAAGAGAAAAGCTGTCTTATAAGATAAGAATTTGAAATCTACTGTCCCAAGAGGTTCAAATGGCTTTTCCTTCAATTTAAGGAGAACCCAAGCTAAATTCCACTTAGGAATTAATCTAAGAGTTCTGGGTCTATTTATCAAAAAGTTTCTAACCAACTTCGATAAAGAGACATTAGATCCAATTTGTAAACTATCATGATGTGCATAGGTATCAGATAACATAGATCTATAACCCTTTATAGTAACAGGCTGCAGTTTGATTTCGTCAAACAAGTATACTAGAAAGTTTGCAATGTCTGGTATAGAGGGATCGAATAAATCTACAGAATGATCCCTACACCAACGACGAAAAACCTTCCACTTAGCCGCATAGTTTAGCGAAGAGGAGGTCCTCCTACAGTTAGAAATCGCGTCCACTGCTCGTCCTGTAAAGTGCTTGCCATGCAAGAAGGACCGCACAACGGAAAAACGTGAAGGTTGAGACCTTGCGGGTTGTGATGGAGTTGGCGCGATTTCCCCTGCGAAAGAAGATCCTCTCGTGGAGGAAGCTTCCGCGGTAGGTCCCACAACAGACACCTGAGTAGATTTATCCATGGTCTCTGTGGCGACAGAGATGCTACCAACAGAATCTTGCATTGAGATTGTTTTATCTTTAGCAATACTTGTTGAATTAACGGCGCTGGAGGATACGCATATCCTATCATTCCGTCCCAAGGGATCGACAGAGCGTCTACTGCAAATGCTCTTGGATCCGGACACGGAGACACATACGTCTGCAACTGATTGTTGAGATGTGTCGCAAATAAGTCTATCATTGGCCGTTCCCATTGGTAGCAAATCTGATTGAATACTTGTTTGTTGAGAGTCCACTCCGACGGCAACAAGCGACCCTTTCGTGAAAGGGAGTCTGCTAGCACATTCAGACGACCCGGTATATGACGGACCGAAAGAAGAACGTGATGTTCTAACGCAAACAGAAGGATTCTTTCCGTTAGATTGAACAACGGAACTGAATGAGTGCCTCCCTGATTCCGTATATACGCCACTACTGTCGTATTGTCGGATAGGATTTGGACATGAGCATCGTGAATAATGTCCATCCAGTGACGTAACGCAAGCCAAATTGACATCATTTCCTTGATGTTTATGTGCTTGCACAGGAATTGCGGATCCCAAAGACCCTGGCATCTCGAATCCGTTGGGATTAATGATGCACCCCAACCTGTTTGACTGGCATCCGTCATAACGGTAAAACTCGGATCCGGCAACTGCAGCGGAACTCCTTGAGTTAACCACTGAATGTTTGCCCAAGTCTGAATCTCTTGTTTCACTTGATCTGACAAGAGAACGTCTACATCGAGCGAATGAATTTTCACACTCCAATTCTGAGTCAGGAAAATTTGAAGAGGACGTGTGCGTAGCCGCCCCATCGGAATGAGATCCGCGGCGGCTCCGCACAGACCTATCAGTCTCATAAATTCTCTCGCCGTGACTTTGTCTGCGTGCAGACAATAACGAGCGTAACAACTGACTAATTTTGCTCTGGTTAACGGCAGACGAACGAGATTGTTGTGCGTCTCGAAGCTCATTCCCAGATGAGTGAATGACTTGGACGGCACCAGATCCGACTTCTCCTCGTTTACTATAAAACCGAGACGTCGGAGCAATAGAAGAAGATTCTGAACATCGTTCTGAAGCGTTAACTCGTTGCCGTACCTCTGAAGAATGTCGTCCAGGTAGGCTGACGTTACCGCAGACGAATGAGCTCGGAAGTAGATCATTACCGAGTTTATTACCCGAGTGAAAGCCCAGGGTGCTAGATTCAATCCGAAGCACATCGCCCGGAATTGATACACCACTCCTAGGACTGCGAAGCGTAGATACTTTCGGAATGTCGGATGTACCATGACGTGAAAGTACGCATCTTTGAGATCTATGCTCGTTGCATAATCGTTCACCCGAATACTCGCTCTGACCGATCGAATCGTCTCCATATAAAACTTCGGAGCGACGATCAGCTTGTTTATCCAGCTCAAATCTATGACTGGACGGAACGAGCCGTCTGGTTTCGGAACCAGAAACAGATGGCTGTAGAATCCCAGAGATTCCTGGTTTTCTACGACCTCTACCGCGTTCTTCATTAAAAGAGACTGCACCTCTGATAACAGAGCGTCTCTTTTCTGTGGATTTGACGGAAGATGAGTCCACTTTGGACTTCGAGTTAATGGAGACTTTCGTTTGAAGGATATCTTTAGACCTTCCGAAGTCACTCCTCTCACCCAAGGGTCGTCCGTAATCAACGCCCACTCTTGTGAAAAACTCGACAACCTTCCGCCAACCGGATCACGATAGAGGTTTAAGCCATCACCTCCTGGACCTGTGAGGCCTGCGGTAGGAGAAACCACGTCTTCCACGACCCGCACCTCGCCTCGTCGACCTCGGGGCGTCCGACCGATTGTCCCGGCCTGAAGGACGTCCCGAACGAGAGTCGCTATCCTGACGGTCTCTCGAATAAGACCAAGAGGACGCACCGGAACCTCTATAGGAACCTCTCTTGGGCGCATTAGACCCAGAAGTGCCTGTCTTATCCGTGTCTGCTGTATCCGACTTTTTAGGAGCCGATCTGAACAACAGAGAATCATTAGCTTTCTTTTTAATTTTATCATAAATAGCGGAAAGCTTGCCGTCAAAGAGAAGTTCTCCTGAGACCGAAGCGACTCTAAGAGAGTTCTTCACCTTAGAATCCACTAGTGTGGATGTAGCTAGGGCTGCGTCACGTCTAACCAACTCCAGATTTGCCACTGAAAGGGCGGAGTTACACGTGGAATAAGCTACTGCCCTTGAAAGAAGTCTTAAAGAGGATTGTATATCCTGAAACTCTTCCCCTTGAAGGCGCAGTGATAACGCCTTAGTAAGGTGATCTGCGTAAGATAAGGCATCTAAATTGGCTCTGTTAGACGCAATAGCTGTTTCCAACACCGCGGTTGGAATAGAAGCTGACGACGGTAATGATAGCTCTAAGTCTTCCGCCTCGTCGTCCATACGCAGAGGAACTCTCGGTATACCCTGTCCTGCCGTATCGAATTTATTCCTTGCATTAATGAAAGGCAGGTTAAGAGTATTAACGGACAAGAAACCTGCTTTCCCCGTCCTGGAAGCAAGTTTAAATATAGCGTCGTTCAATAATTCAAATGTTCTTGCAACATTATTGGACTGCGACGGAAACTCGGGAGCGATGTCCCTGAACCGCTCAAAAAATTCAGAGTCCAATGACGCTATAATTCTCTTGTCCGGAAGCGCAGCAGTCTGGCCCGACGGAACAACTTGAGGGAGAAAGTGCCGGATGAAGTCCACGGCAGCTTTATGTTGTTCCGAAAGGGATAGCTCCAAGTCATCCGTATCCCTTTCACCATCCGGTCGGACCTCACGATGTTCCCGGTCGTCCGCCCCCGATGCTTCGGCGGAGCGTACCGACCCAGCGCCGTCGGATAATTCTCGATCCAACACCGTTTCTGTCGGCTGCTGGGATGCTGCGATAAGCTGTGCTATCTGCACACGAATGTCCGACGTCGAGACCTGCGGAGGCACAGTCTTTCGCTGCTTCGCCGAGGGCAGCTCCGCAGCAGATGGCTCCAGCATACTTTTCCTATGCGAACGTCCGGAGTCCATTGGCCTCGAATCCCTGGCTGCCGGATGGTGTGACCTGGTCACCGAAGAATCCTTCATCGGCGAAGCTGGTAATATATCGGCGGTCACGCAGCCAAGGTGCGGTCGTGTGCGCTGACGAGAAGAGGAAGCCTTAACAGTCTCTGCGGACTGCTTATACAACGGAGCGTCCCGAGCGACGGACGTATGCTCCGCTAAAGACACATTTTGTACCACAACATCTGGTCCCAGATGTTGTTGTACGAGAGAGGGACCTCTCTCGCTCGCGGCCCGGCTGGACCTGGACGAGCTAGGAACCGGACTAAAAGGCTTCCTCCGTTCTCGCTTACTATCCGCCGTCACTGGGTGTGCATCTATTATGTTTATAGTGCTCGCATCACCCAAAATTTCCTCTTGGACCGCATCGGACGAACCCGGCTGCCGAACCATTCGGTGAATGGACGCTACACCGGGCGAGCTAGCGGACGACACTTGTCTAATCTCCATGAGCACTTTTGCCGCTAGCTCTGAATTCATTTGTGACGACGGACGCACACTTGAAGAAGATAACATGGAAACATCACCCTGTTCTGGTTCCTCTGAAATAGAAACTGAGAGAGTAGAGTGACCTTGTGGAGAAAGAGCCGGCATCGCTCTTTCTCCAGAAACAACATATCGTGACACACGTTTCCAATGTTTCTCATCCCAATGTTCACATATAGGACAGGGATTAATGCGAGAACACTGACTACAATTAATACAATGATCATGAAAGTCAGAGGAAGATTTCTTCCTATTACAATTTGAACAATGTCCCTTCATTGTGAAAGAACAACAATAAGTCCTAGTTACTCGCAAAAACCCCTGACACAAAGATACATAATAACATGATCCATTAATAAATGAAAAAACAATTGCAAAACAAAATAATTTTCAAAAAATATTTTTTCAGAGAAGCCCAAGTTGCTGAAAAGTAACATTGAGCCCCGATGGATCCGATGGCAAAGTGTGGTCAAAAATTTTAAATTTATATAAAATAGTTAATGAGACACTTTCGGATAATATAAATGTATCTTATAATGAGATAAACTACCACAAAGGCAAACAGCCCCCCTCAAAAAAGGCTGTTGCCAATGAAAACAAACAGTGTAAACACACTAGAAAACATGACTCCAGGCACTGAAAAAACTGGCCCGGAATCAGTCATCAATTACACTCTATCTGATGCAAAACAGAGACTCCCAGGGGAGAATCTGTAGAACATCAGATGGAAGATGCAGAACACAAACGTTATACACCCATGGGTGAAAACGTAACTATGGGGAAAATAACAGAAAACATTCTGTAACCAAGCAACTCTCCCAGGAAATTTTAGAAATGAAATTTCTCAAAAATATGCCAAAAGCATGGGAGAGTCGCCAGGGGGGACTTTAGAAGGCTAGGGAAGAGGAAACACTGAATAAGCAGTGCAACAATTAGCAAGAATGACAACAAGAGGCCCATGCCTCGAAAATAGGCAACTTAACATAATTTCATCAAAAAATTTTAAGTACAGCCCTGATTATTTTTTGCCACTTCTTTTTCCTCTCCTCCTTCTATCCTCCTTAGAATCACATTTCTCCAAAAATTACGTGTCTGGCATCCTTTAAACTGAGATTTACAAGCACAAAGATCAGTGAGATGTTGACTGATGAAGGGCCAAACAGAGAATGATAATTGGCGCCAATTTCGGGACGACTGCGTCACTGCGCATGCGCAGTAGAGGCGTAGTATGGAGGTCCTTTAGGACATGATTTCTTTTTGTTTTGGATGCAAATTTTGGGGATTGGGGGGCAAAATTTGTGTTTGGCCCTGGTTTTGTTGGAGTTTGCACCAGCTAAGTCTGGGTCATTGGTACAGTATAAAAATATTGAGGAGAGCCATTACAGTTTAAAGAGTGCAATTATGGCTCTCCTCAATTTGTCTTTAGGAGAGCCAGAGCAATAGCTCCCCTCAAATGGCCAGGCCTGTAAAAGGCCTATCAGTATGTGCTCGCTGCATTGTTGGAGGTATGCACATTCTAATTATGAGGCCCATATCACCGTCCAGGTAAGTAACCATCACCAATCAAGGGGATATTATCCCCGAACTGAAAGTCACTGAGCTATATATTTTGTACTTTATGAGCTTCGAGCTCGAGAGAAGAGCCCATTTTAGTGTGGTACATTAAAATTGTATTTGCTTCAGTATTGAAAGTGTTTGACCTGAAGTCTATAGGTATTTGCCCAGAAGTTAATCCGCAATGTATGCCCATCATACGCGACTGATACAATGTGTGGTCTGTGAATTTCGAGTAACCACTGCATGGGTGCATGCATTTTTCACTATGTGAACTCCGCCCATATAATAACGGCGTGTAACATGTATTGTTTGCGACATCGCATCATATCGGACATGCGTAATAGTCGATGGCACTGGTGGAAGACCAAGGGTAAATGGCTTAGCTACCCGTTTCCTCCATCCACCCCTAGCTCTCGCTCTAAGGCCCATCTGTGCATGCTTGCTAAATTGTTGAATGCATGTGCTTTACTGATTGTTTTGAATAACATGACGCCAGGGGTATTATTGTTTTCAATAAATGGATGCTGCCCTATTATTTGGTCGGTACAGTGTTCATATAAAATTTTATCAGTTTACAGCATGAAATGTGACAGTTCAAAAAGGCCTATCAACACGTGCTTGTTGCATTGTTGGAGGTATGCACATTCTAATCATGAGGCCCATGTCTAGGCAAGTAACTGTCACCAATGAAGGGGATATTATCCCCTAACTGAAAGTCACTGAGCTATACATTTTGTACTTTCTGAGCTCTTGGAGCTTTGAGCTCGAGATAAGCGCTCATTTTAGTGTGATACATTAAAATTTGTATTTGCTTCGGTTTTGAATGTGTCTGACCTGAAGCCTCTTGGTATTTGCCCGGAAATTAATCCGCTATGTATGACTAGTTTCAACCTTTACGGTTTTATCAAATAAACAAAAACTTCAAGACTTCAATTTAAGTCTGAATTTACCGACTTTTTGGTCAGTACGGTATTTTATAATGGAATGTCAGAGTATATCGGTCGCTATGTATGAGGACCAATTCATTCAATGTTTTACTTGAACACAACAGTAGTATGGATTAAAAGCAAACTATCGCAAGTTTAATGTTTTGTTATGGCGATATTTTATTGCTATATGATTGTTGGTTTACTATTACGCCGTCAATACGATTTTATGACCGTGAGGAGTTGTTTGGGCACTAATTTCACTAATTTCGCACCCTCTACTCTAGTAATGGGGTATGAGGACCAGGTGTTGTGATAAACTGGTCATGTGTTTGTTTGCACTTTATTGTTTATTGTTTGTGCCTTTGTGGCTTGATTTTATTTGTTCCATTTGGCGAACTATAGAGATTTATGCAGTCGATTGGTTAGCCTGTCTGATGAATCAGTGACTTGTAAGTCACCCGGGGAGCTTGCAAGCTGGCAGGAGATACGCAGTAAACTGTGTATAACACAGGCTTGTGACGTGAAGCTCCGACTGACCGACAGTAGTAGCGTCTTGGGCAGTCACGGGCGAGATCGAAGTTTGCAAGCAGGCAGGAGGTGTACAGGTAGTATACAACACAGGCTTGTGGTGTCAAACTTCCCGGCTATCGGGAGAGCTTCCAAGCAGGCAAATTGTCTACAGAAAAATCTGTATCCAATATAGGCTTGTGGTGGTGAAGCTCTCAGGTCTCACAAGCAAACTGACAATATCACACAAGTGCATACTGTTCGGGCTTGTGGCGGTGAGACCTGTGATAGCCGGTGCACTGAAAAAAATTTAACACAATTAAAAATGTGAATGATCGCGAGTTGTGTAAAACGCATAAACGACATAGCGAATAAAATAAACGATGAGTCCAACTATGCAATCGCGGTACCTGGTGCATGATACAAGTGGTTATCAAAGGCGCTGTCTTAACGCACGTACATGTAGAATAAAAATCGTGCAATAACTAAAATTACAAACATCCAAGATTGTTGTTAAATTCAAAATGGCGACAGAGAGGTACATGTACACTTCAACAGTGGAAAAAATGTGATCAAATTCACCAAAGAATCAAAAATGTTATTGGTGGGTGAGGAATAATTTGAAGTTGTACTAGTAGATTAACCCTTCACCTTATAACATGTGTTCTGCCGACACTTTTTGAAGCTAAAAGTTACTTTATACTGCATAATAAATAAACGTGACATCAACGTCTAGCTGCTTTCTTAACGTCTTCTATTGTGCTTTAAAAAGACATTCCCAGAATCTGGGATATTTCAAGGGTATTCCGGGTGTTTTAGGGGTATTTCGGGGGATTCCGGTGTTTAGGGCGACCGGCCGGCCAGAGAACGGTTTAGGTGTGCATGTGTAATTCGGTAATTAGCAGGACCGCATATCTGACGGAGGAAATCCCCGACCTGTAGTCTTTGTAAGACTGTGACCCGGGGCCCTCACAGTCTTTGAGAGACCCGTTCAAATCTAGTCTGACTAAAAATGAAAGAAACTGACGGCATTTGGGTCGACTCAGTTAACGCTTCATATCGAAGACACAAATCACATAATCAACATTCTACTTGTCGTACTCAGCCCAAATATAATTTATTTACGTGTCTGCATCATTTTTTAACGCAAACACAGCATCAAATTCAAGAAATGTTGAAAAATATCCGACTTCAACACGTAAAATAACATCATGTTTCAAAGATAAACAAATTGTACTGCGCATCCGCACAGATACTGTGCGCATGTGTGTGTAGTACAATTTGTATATCTTTGAAATCGGTGTTTTTTGACGTGTTGAAGTCGGATATTTTTCAACATTTCTTGAATTTGATGCTGTGTTTGCGTTAAAAAATGATGCAGACACGTAAATAAATTATATTTGGGCTGAGTACGACAAGTAGAATGTTGATTATGTGATTTGTGTCTTCGATATGAAGCGTGAACTGAGTCGACCCAAATGCCGTCAGTTTCTTTCATTTTTAGTCAGACTAGAATTGAACGGGTCTCTCAAAGACTGTGACTGTGAGGGCCAGGAGGGCCCCGGGTCACAGTCTTACAAAGACTACCCGACCTGGTACATGAAACTACAAAAGGGGAAACTGAACTGAAGGCGAGCATATAAAAAATACAAATAGTTGTTAAGATGCAATGCTACTATTGAGAGCTCAGTTATACTAATATTACTACACTAGTGTTTATTGACATTATTCAATTTATTGTGATTTGGCAACGTGGCAATCCGTATCGCGAAAACTAGAAATTGAACTTACAAACAGGAATAGCTGATACTATGAACGCATTTCCATAAAACAAGGCAGATGACTTAGTTGAAACATTTCTACTAAAATCTTGAAGCAATAATTCTTCTTCTTTTGTGAGACTTTTCTGTTTTTTGCTGGACATATTGATGTTTCAGTTTCAACCGGGTGAGGACGCACTTGATTTGGAATCTGATGTTTGACACAGTGACAGCTAGTCATATCACGTGGTTCTGGATCAGTTTAGGGATTTCGCGATGGATCCTGACAGAACCACGTTGCACTGAAAGGTCAATAAATCACAGCGACAAGCAATTAATTATCCAAAAAGGAAGTGATGTCCCCAGTTAAAACGTTTTTAGCCCAAGAACATTAGGTTTCACTAGGGAAAAAAATCGGAGAAAGCTGATTTTTTCAGGGAATGTCGAGTACATGTCACTGAACGATTAGACAAAAGTCCCCATAAATCCCAGTTGAGCTTTTTTTTCTACAGCCTTTTTTCGAAAACGCGTTTGAAAAAAATAAAAAAAAATCGCACGAACTTTGTAACCTCGAATTGATCCAACTGTATTTTTTGTTTACGCGTATTTCGAGCTACATAATGTCTAATATACATTTACCTAGAGGAAAATGTGCATTCTGTGACAATTTCTGCGAAAAATTATTGAAAATTCACAAAAAAGTATCGGATTTACGCAAAAAATGACGATTTTCCTAACGGATTTGCCCAAAGGGTCGTAGTACAGAACGGGATGTTAGTTGGACAGACGATAAAAAATCCACCACCATTTGAAGACTTTTATCATTGCTTACAAAATAGACATTATGGAAGACCCCCTCTGCTTCTGGCCGAGTTCCCCTTTTGGCATAAAATTCGTCAGCATGAGAACTCAACTATTTTCGGGTTTGGGACCGAACAGACACGTCTGTGTCTGGCAGCATTAGATCAATAAATAATATTTACAGAATGTACAAAAATCAATAAATAATATTTACAGAATGTACAAATCAATCAACATGGATTAAGTTACATTGACTATTATCAACGCTATATACAGAAATGACATGACCTATATACATATTATTCATCGAACTCAGAAATTTCCGACAGGACAGTGTTTCTGTGGTTGTTACAAGAATCCGAACTGCAATTACACAAACCTGAGCAAGAGAGTCCTGCCTTCTTACATCCACACCTTTTTGTACAAGCACTCTTGCAACCACAACTGATCAGATTCAGTAGGTTATCGGGGGCACATGGCTTTGTGGCTGCAGTCGGTACAAGAAGTCCATTGTCTAGCGACCACCCCCAATCCGTCGGAGGAAGCGAAGTGCCCAGCTATTGTTGGACCTGGAGATAACATCTGTAGACATGTTGTTGTGCAGCATCGCTGCTTGGTGGGAGTGAGGCTAGGTCGATGGGTTTATCCAGTTTAGATTTTGCTACATAACGCTTGTAAGTGACATATCTATATTGGTCGAGAGAGGAAACAGTTTTACTCTCGTATAAGATCAGGAGAAGTTGTTCCCCGGCAGCGGCTACTGCACTTGGTGTACTGTCATCCGCCAAAATTGTGTTGACATACTGTTGTGAGTCGCTAGTAACATCGGAGACAATTGTACTGAATACTTTCTTCTTACCAACTCGAAAGAGTGCAGAAGTAGTGTCACAACCACTTATAGAATGTGCTACAAGGAGATTGCTTCTATGGTCACCCATTTTGGTTGCTATTTCACTAACTGAAACTAGTAAGTTTGGGGTAATGGAATACATCATGTGAATATTACATCCCGGTTGAACTCGAGAGGTAAGAATGACTAACAAGTCTGTGTCTGTTCCCACAGCGACAACATTGTTGTCATCTTGAGCGATATCAAGTGCAGTTTCGGCTATCAGTACATCAGCATCAGCCTCGGCCTGCTTGGACTGAATATTGATAGCAGATAGCTCCTGCATTAGAAGATCGATCAGTTGGGTTTTGTTCTTGGCATTTGCAAGGAAATCGGATTGGGGTGTGGTGGCTGGTAACTCGGGTGAGATATTGATATCAATGAAATACCTGTCTTTAGATCTACGGGCTTGTTCCATGCCCTTTGTCGACATTGTACAAGCATAACCATCAAAAACAACCACGACGTTCGCCCCAAAATGTCTCACTAGATAACTGGAATATGATGTACATATGTCCTTATATGACGACTGTTTAGGCCATACAACTGCCCTCAATAAAAATCCACCATCTACAACAAACAGAGAATGTTCTGGGATTTTAGTTTGCTCGGAACCGTATGTTTTGAGGATCTTACCGAGCGTGCTTTTCTGTGTCTTCCTCATTCCAGCAGAATCAAACAATGCTGGTGGTTTCGGGGCGAGTTCGTATTTGAGATACTCTTCCATCTCTGCTTGTGACTGAATAACACATGTGATGCGGTTGAACAGAATTGTGGGGTCAATCACTACCTTACTTCCACGGACTTTGATGCTATTTGCCATCGATGCGAAAGACTTCACAGTGTCAACACGTCGTAGTTTGATGCTGTTGACCGTTTTGCTTACAACATTCGATACGCAACATTCACCAATTTTGCGAACTTGGTCACAGTTCACAGTTTCGTCGGCCACAAGCCCGGTCGCTATAGAGACTAATTGTAGTGGTTCTCTATTCTGAAAGGGGGAATGCACTCTGAGCCAGTTCAATAATTTGATGATATCATTGGCATCAGTCAATTGTGAACTTTGACGGAGATCCCGATGTTGTTCGCCATGACCAGTGTGAACATGAACAAAATTTTCGAGAGCATTACATATCGGAAGGCAAAGAGGTAGTCCATGTACCCATTTCGCAACAGTGCTATCGGTTATTCCCCTGCCATGTGTGAGACCACCAGGGAGCTTGAACATTCTCATTAAACACTGCTCTATGGTCTGATCAGAATATATCCCGTCCCAGAATTTATCTGAGCGCCTTATGGTAAAGTAACCTTTCTCAGTGAACAACTTCAAATCATCCTGTTGCATTATTTCTGTTAGCTCATTCATCTGCTGCAAATAGAGATGAGAACTTTTTGCGTATGCAAAATGACCACCTGCGTGAAATACTGGAATCATATTGCGAACACAATATGTGTGGAGTTCCCAGTCGCCTGTGCGCTCTGCTCTCAAGAACAACTGGAGAAGACCTATTTGCTCGTAGTATTGTACCCAAAGCTTTCCTGTGCGTCCTACGGACGCATTCTGGAGCAGTTCGTGTAATTTTGATAGTAGATGGTTGACACTTTCTTGATTGACAGCGTCAGCTGTTGTACAGTCACCTCTGGCAAGTCCACAGAATATTTCATTGACTTCTGTGCAGTCTATGTTATCTAGTGTTCGGCTTTCTTCAAACACAAGTTTTGTAATGGCAATTTGTGTTAGCAAATGGGCACGGACTGCTCTTGAATATGCATGGCCACTGATCAAATGATGGATTGACCCACCAGCATAAACAGTCCCCCAAAGTTCATCCAAGCCGCTACCAGCCATGATCGAACCAATTGCCCCTAAATATGACATAATCATATGGAAGCCGCCGAGTCTGACGAAAACTTTTGTCAGCTTATCTGACGAAGACACAATCTCCACTGCTTTGATATGATTTATGTGATTTAATCGAACATGGAAATTGAAACAATGATGCTATAATACGGGATTTGAATGAGAAAAGTCGATGCCGTTTGAATTTGAGTTTAGGGGTATGGTTAATATTTCACACGTTTCACCAGTTCATTATGGAATAAATGACTATTGTTATATATCATTATAAAGCCACTGCTTTTCTGCAATTTTTGATATATAATTTAACTCCCAAAGTAGTCGTAGATTTGATGTAATGGACGTTGTGTACCGTTGTGTGTATGAAAACAATAAATTTTTTTTCGTAATTTTGTACATTTTCGTGAATATTTCACCATTGAGTGTGAGGATTGGTACGAAGTTGGCATTTTCTGTTGGGGATATGTATTCTCAATATAATTCAGCACGATATTTCTGATTCTCACCCTACTAAGGCGAATAAGAATGAAAAATATGGAGCTGGGTCGAATTTTTTTTTAAATTTTTTTTTTCATCAAAAAAACGCTATAACTTAAAAAGCTCAACTCGGATTCGCGGGGACTTTTCACACTTTATCCGCAATGTATGTCCCGGAAACGTATAAAAAAATCAGCTTTCTCCGATTTTTTTCCTTACCTTCTCATTTTTATGTCTAATGTGCCTGGACTATTTGTTTCAAAAAGGCTGAGATCTGTGTCTTCAACTGAGCAGCACCTCAAAAAGCGAATTTTTATCTGGGTGCTTTAATTTTTTTTCTCACATTTTTAAGTGCATACGATTGTTTTTAAAGTGATACAAAACACTATTTTTTACAATAACAATAATATAAATAATAATAATTCTTTGGCCTTCCGCTGATTTATCGCGGTCCTCTAACGAGGAGGCCTACATTAACTCAGTACTCCTCAAGCCGAGATGAAATGATTTCGCGCGCCGAAGGCGCGCAGGGACGATATGGGGGACAAGCCCCTTTCGACCCTCGATGACTGTAGAAGATTGGTATTGCATGTCTAGGCGTGTCAAAGGAGGAAAAGGAAGGAGGAGGTTTAGCCGCGTTTGTTCCTTTTCGGTGTTTTTTCTTTGGAGGTGGTTGTGATGGTGATGTTGATATTGCTTGGATTTCTTGGGCCGCTGTGGTGTGCATCTCTTTAGGACAGTATTTGTAGCTCTCTTCTAGTAATGCTTTAGATCTTTTGAGGAGCTCTTCTGTCGACAAATTGGCCGCATCTTCCAGGTCCAGGCGTTCCGGTAGTAAAGGAAGAGGGGAGTGAGGGGTGGGGGCGGTGAAAAAGCAGCTTCCAGTTCCTCCTCAGTCTCCGCTGGATGTTCCTCATCCAACTGAACCGGCTCAGGAGCCGGCAGTTGATTGGGTGTACCAGTGGGACTAGGAGGGGAACTGGCGACTGCCTCCAGAGCCTCCACCCCCTCACTCAACTCTTTCTTCCTATTCCGGAAAGCCTCCAAGCGCCGGGCATCCCTGCGCTTGGTCGATGGACTCTTCTTCTTTCTCTTGTTCTTGCTCTTTTCAGGACCTCCGTGCCCCTTCGGGTGAGGGCCAGTGGGAGAGGGGATCCTCTCCCCAAAGGTACTACCTCTCCCCAAAGGGGTTGGTGTTGAGTTCTTTTCAATTTCGAACTCCAGATTCAGGTGGACGCTGAAGTCAGATGTGTGAATGAATGCACGCACGATACTCCTCAAAAGCTGGGACATATTTTTTGTACACCACGTCTGGAGAGTAGAGGGTCCTAATTTCAGCAGTAGTATGTCATGCATGTACCCGGACACCTCCAAGTTGGGGGATCCCGGTGGGGGACCCCGAAAGTGACGCCATGTCACGTGACCCAGTGAATCCATGTTGTGTTGTCATTACCATAGTGATACGTGTTGTTAGTGTGCATGCGCAGCGCATGTTGTTAGGATGATACGTGTTTCTGTCGTTCATTTTAAATACTGGAGGCCATCTTGGTTTCTATAGTAGCACGTGACCCAAAGGCCTACAAGACGGGGTAATAGTAATAGTAATAGTCTTCATTGCAATTACCACCTCAAGTGAGGCAGATCGCAAAATAAAATAGTGTTATACATGTAATATACAAATGCATAAAATATAAATTTCTGGCGCATAATATGCAATATGGATATCAATAATATATTTTAAATAGTATTGGAAAAAAACTACTTTTAAAGCTTGGACTGCCTTAATTGGTATGTTCGGAGGGTATGTTCGATTTAATAGGAGTGAATCTAATTACCACAAACAACCCAACAATCCTTCCAAATCACCAAAAACTGTCCAAAATCATCACCGAAACATACTTGGTAACGCCCCATTTTGGGCATATAAGAATAGTATGTAATGCTATAGGGTGTGCTCGATTTCATTTACCCAAAATAGACCTGAAAACCCATACAAACCACCAAAATCCACCCAAACCACAAAAACGGACTAGACGAAGTCCCATTTTGGGCATATAAGAATAACACGTAATGTATAAAACTGAGAGGACTCCTGGGGTATGTTCTATTACACTGGAGTACTGGTTCAGATTTTCACAGAATTCCATTTTTTTTTTGCCTATTACAGATGCTGTTCTAACCCTAGCAGTTCATCTACTCCTAGCTACTCTTGACTACCCATTGTTAAGACCTTTGCTCTCGTCCAAGTCTTATAATCACCAGCGCTTGATTTCCAATAACCTGTATGCAGAGTTATCTCCCTTGTGTACAATGAAAGTCTATGTGATTCCTAAAGCCAAGAATCTATCGAGCAGGGGCATGTATTGCTCGAACGACTCTAATCTGATCGAGCAAATGAGCTATCGTGCAATTGCTCGATCGAGTGACTCCACATACTGCTCTACGAATCATTTCGGTATTCGAGGATACCTATGACCTGATATTGTACTATTTGAGGATACCTTTTGATGATATCTATTTGGGATACTTATCTGAAGATATCTCTTTGAAGACTATTACATCATTCGCTCCATCCCTAGAAGTGGCCATCCTTCGCCCCATCCCTAGAAGTGGCCACCCACCTCAAGGGAGGCGAGCGTTGGTCCTGCGTCCCACCCTCACCCCTTTTTCGTAAGCATCTGAAGAGCGCATTTTTGACCCAGCCAAATAAGTTTCAATGCAGGCCTGCCTCCGAACCAGGGTGGTCCCCGAAAGGGGCTGTTGTTTTCTTCCACGATCGAACGATAACATCAAGTGCTATCCTGAAATCCGACACAGCTTCAACTATCACGAACCGCCTGAGGCACACTATACTTGCCAATGATGGCTCTCTGCCCCATCTAACTACAAGTATAAGTGGCAGACTCTACTTGCCCGAAAATCACCATCAAAGTGCCCACGGGGAGAGGTAGCACCTTCGTTAGAGGACCCCCTCTCACTCTGGTCCTCACCCGAGGGTAGACTCAACAACCATCAAAAGACAACCCAACAACCTCATCTGACCATATCACCAGAGACACCTGCAGAGTACCCGATCCTTTTCCACCTTCACCACGCCCAGACATACAGCTTCCAAATTCTCAACTGTTAAAGAGGGTCGAAAGGGGCTTGCCCAGAGCGTCCCTGCGCGCCTACGGCGCGCGAAATCATTCAATCTGGAAGATAATTATGGTTGCTATACAGCTTATAGACCACCCATCATCTCCAAAGCTCCAAAACAATCACTTGTCCATAGTCACCACCAGCTGACCTATGATCAGTCTGTGAAGTATTTACCTTTAGTATGGTGTTCTACCAGCACTGCAGTCTTGTGCCATAAGGCCTTGTACCATTACTATTGGCTACCACTATTCTGTCCTGTGTCTAAACCATTACTAACTTGTGGTACTGCTACAGCTCTTACTACACTAATACCACTAAGGGTCATAATTCATATCACTGCCATTCCACTACTGCTTGTTCGTACATTTTTTTCATTCTTATTTCAAGTTCTCCTAATAAGCTATCGAGCAATGACTGAAAAGTCATTGCTCGGTTTACGATTTGGTTCCCAAGAAGTAACCTCACCAGGACTCTTCACTCGTGCATAAGAAATAAATGGAAAATGTCTAAAGTGTCATAGTATTTTACAAATATTCTACATGGCTCTTAATGTTGGATATGTGTGAGTGCTCACCCCAACTTATGACTTTTGAGAAGCTATTTCAGGTTTCTGTTTAATCCAAACTGGCATCGAATCATCATGTCATGTCTTCCCCCGTGTTTGCGCGTTTGAATATGAAATGAAATGAAATGAAGTTTATTCAACAAAATACCAAATTTACAAGTAAGATTTATACAAAGAGTTTTACATATATAGAATACACTGGTAAATTGTTGGGAGACAACATAGCCACATTGGCTGTCTTCCTGTTGCCCCCAGGAAGTGAAAAAGACTACACAGAAATGACTACACAGAAATGGAGTAGACTGGATATTTTTGTTCATAAGTACTACTGCCCATGGCTCAGGTATTGAGTGAATGGTCAGGGGAAGGAAGACCTCGAATCTACATGCTGGCCCCTTCCCCGTCTACGCGAAAGACTGCACCCGATATGGGCGAGTGCAATTTGACGGTAGACTACAGATTTGGATAAATAAGATTAAACGTGAGGTGATGGGTCAAGACATGATTGGGACATTAATTCGAGGTCGGGTGGGATGAGATAACTGGAGAAGTCTCCGGCATAGGCTGGCAATGGCGTCCTACGATTAAGAAAGTTTTTTTTTCTTGGCAGGTAATACTCGAACAGTCTTCGCCTTGAGTAGAAGTGTTTAAAATATGGCTCGTTTGTAACTAGGAGGTGGGAATGTTATGGCAAATAGGACGATTTCCTGCCTTCATTGACGTCATACATAAGGTCGCCATAGTGCTAGAATGCCCTTTGTCCCACTGGGACATAGAGCACTCTAGCACCAAGGCGACGACATCTTTCTCACTCTCTCATATGAAAGGTCCCACAGGGGAGTGTGGCGACGTGCGTGTATTACTGAGCGTTAGGCCTACAGTCTGGACACATTAGCATTAGATACGAACAGGTAACGTGTGAGGAGTAGCTTGCTAAGCATTCATTAGTAAGTTGTTTCTTGAAAACATGTCTGGAAGGTAGGGCCCGTAAGTTAGCATCAATTCCATTCCAAATCTTTGGGAAGCTGTGTTTTGGCAGTTTGGCAGAGAATTGGGTTTTAGCTTTCTGCAACTGTATCATGCCAACTTGTCTTGTTTGAAGTCCGGATAAAGAGTGTACACTAAAAATGTTTTGAATGAGTCGGGCAAACTATCGTTTTTCCAGTCGTGCATGAATAGAAAGACATTCACTTTGTATAGATCGTTAAATTTTAGTATGTTATTATCCTTGAATAGGGGATCAATATGGCTATTACACATTTTTACAACTAATTACTCGCATCGCGCGTTTCTGTAGAGAGTATATTTTACTGCTGGATGGCGCATGCCCCCAAATTTAGATTGCATACAGTAAATGACTATGGACTAATGTATAATACAGTAATTTCAATGATTTCTTGGGGATAACGTTTTTCACTTTATTCAAACAATAGATTGTACTTGGCATCTCGGAACATACTGTGGATATGTGGTACTTGAAATTGAGGTTTTCGTCAACGTATACGCCTAAGAACTTGGCGACTTTTTCTTGTTGGGAGTTACCTATAGGTGAAAGTTTGGTATTGTTAAGAAAAATATTTAGTAAGTCGGATTTGTTCGGACTGTTCGGTGGGTGTAGCATAATATATTTACATTTACTGGCGTTCACTTGGAGTTTGTTGCAACAGCACCAGTCGAATATTTTATTCAGCTCAGTATTAACTGTGGTCTCCAGAGTATTCAGGTCATGTCCAGCTGTAAACGGGGTTGTGTCGTCGGCAAATGATAATAGGTTAAGAACAGTGGAGTATCTCATATCATTCACGTAAATTAAGAAGAGGATAGGCCCCAACACAGACCCTTGGGGGACCCGCAAGTAACATGTCGGTTTGGGGATCTATTCGTGTTATATTCCACATACTGTTCTCTGCCTGATATATAACTTTGGAACCAAAGTTTACTTATCCCTCTTATTCCGTAGAATTCCATTTTGTTAAGTAAAATGTCGGGACTGATGGAGTCAAATGCCTTAGACAAATCAAGGAAGACGGCTGGAGAAGAGTCTTTTGTAGGCTTGTCGTTGCATTCAGCGACAAACTGCAAAAGGTGCATGATGGGGTGAAAAGTGGAATGATTTTTTCAAAAACCGTACTGATGTTCGTACAGTATATTAAAATCATTGAGAAAATTAGAGAGTCTCCGGTTCATTATTTTCTCCAGAAGTTTCGAAAAAGCCGGTAAAAAATTAATTGGTCTGTATTTACCTAGCTCACGGGAATTCCGCCCTTTGAAAATTGGTATCACCTTTGCTATTTTCATTTTATCGGGGACTTTACCTTGTATAAATGACTGATTGAATATATAGACCAGAGGTTTCGCGATCTCACAAATTGTCTCTTTCATTATTTTTGTAGATAAATTGTAAGCGTCGGTACTCATTTTCCCTTTCAATTGTCCGGCTGTCAGTATGATTTCTTGCTCGTTTGTTGGGGTAATATACTCTGAAAATAGTTGAGTTAAAAATTTAGCATTAAATGCTGAGCGACAATGTGACTTTAAATGTACCGAGACATCACCAAGAATTATAAAAATATTATGGGGGTATCAGTTGTAGTTTTATCTTTTGGGAATGCTGACAAAATGGAAGGGGGTGTAAAAAGATAAAATGACACAAAAATGCCGAAAATCACGTAACATTTAAAAAAGCCCAAAATAGCTATTTTTATTTTTTGAGCTATACAACATTCTAAAATTTCACGTAAATCGGAAAAGTTTCATTTTTGAAACGTTGACGCCTCAATGTCACTTCAACGTCAGCTAAAGACGAATTTGTTGTTGAAAACTGATTGCATTTTTAGATATTCTTTTCTGTAACTTTCATTTAATATACTGTACGAACATACAATAGACTTGTATGCGTAACAATCTGCTGTTTTTTGGATGTAAATTTACAAAAATTCAAGAGTGAGCGTGGCAATATTAAAAGACGTCAAACTGACGTTGTTTTTGGATAAACGTCGCAATATGAAAATCTGACAGTTGCATTTAATAGAGTCGTCATGCAAATTATTATGTGTGAAATTCCAAAGCTGTACTCGATCCCCTAGTCACGTATTATTTGTTATTGAGAATGTTAGTAAATACATACAGCCCGTCAATTAATGTTTTATGGCGTTGCCGATGTTATTAAGGGTCTTTGTTAGTTGTCAATCAACTAACATTGTTCCATTGTTTTAAAATAACAGTGACTTGCCTGAATGTCAGTCAGGAAGTACACACATGCTACGGGTTAAATAGTGTCGTGAGAAGATTGAAAATACGAGGTTATCACAATATTTCTCGAACAATCTAGAGGGAACAATTTGTATTAACGTGAATGTCTTGAGGCATATTCTGCCAGACATATCGCGTACAGGTGTACCTGGTTGCACTGAATCTGAAGACTCGCACATATTGGAATTTTAAGTTGTCATTAGTAATGTGGTTGCTTAACCTCACAGGGGATGAGGGGTTTTAACTTGTCATAAATTGACAACGAGCTGTCAAAGTTACCACGCTGGTCATCCGATTACCACCTTTGCGGTGCAGTACCTCGTTTGCGGTTTAAAAAAAAGACGGAAACAGTTGAAGGTTGGTGTCATAAAATATGGTATAACTGCTTTTAACTTGCGTATATCACTAAAAACATCTAATCTGGCGATCTATGGAATGTTATTGTATTCTTGTCGGTGTGTTTTATGAAGTAACTGAGCTATGTTATTGAAAATACATTAGCGTTCATCCTCATTCTTTCGAAAATTTTCGACAAAATCTGTTCTTTCCGTGAATATCAAGGACATAGAAGGTAAAAACTTCGCCCCAGACTTTTGTCTTTGAGTTTAGGTCAGCTTCAGCTTTCATAAAAAGTCCTGCAATCGCCTTTTTTGGCAGCTTCGACGAGAGGTGCTGAACCTTTAGAATAAGGTATTCCTAAAAATCAATTACCCCCCTCGATAAATTCCGTTTAAACATGTTTTCACAAAAGGCTCACAGACGTAACTTACACATTTGGCTAAAATAAGACAATTCTCTATACGGATGCTGCTCCAAGGACTCACAATAGAATATTTTAAATATAATTCGCAGTTCAAACCCAACAACTGGAATTTTTATCTCCATATTTCCACTTTAAAATACTTCCAAAAAATTGTTTTTTATTTCTCTCATGAAAATATTTCTTGGATGAAAGTATTGGTGATTAATACCTACCCTGAAAGAGTTTGCAACACAAGTAGGCTTGTTGAAATGCGCGTACTTACCAATTTTCCAACTTGTATGCGTAACAATCTGATGTTTTTTGGACCGCAGACGAGGTAGTGCACCGTAAAGGTGGTAATCGGATGGCCAGCGTGGTTACCGTGTCCTGTCAAGCACTCCCCATGACCACGTATGTTTTGGTAACCCGAACACCGCGTGATGCTTAGTAAGGCTGAGTAAGCGCTATCACATTAACTATAATATTAACACCCTTTAGGTTGGAGTTAACTGAAACCTGGGAATTAGTGATGGAGTGTAGGAGTAGATCGTTGGAGGTACCTATTTGGTAGAGGTTGCCTCATGTCACCCGATCGATTGACTGAGTTTGCCGATGTCGCGTGAACACTGCAACGGTCTTGTTGGTGGGAAGGGGGGGGGGGAGTAAAGCTTAACTTTATATAATCAAGCTGGGTGGGTTTGGATAGGGGTATGCCCCCTTCTCTGCAGAGAGGGAATGGAAGAAAATGCAGTGGGAAGTATGGCCACTGGTTGATTCTGTAGTGTCTTAACCTGTCTGCTTGAGTCTAGTGACGTCCATGACTATCTATTACCTGAGGATAAAATACAGTCCTTGTCAAGCTTAATCGGAAATGTCTGGGGCTGACTGGGTGATCGGCGTACTTGTTGTCATTCGCAGCTGTCATTTAATAATTCATTTCAAATTATTTGTGACAGTAGCCAAAGTAAAACAAAAGACAAGCAAAGTGAGTCAAAATATCTGACCGACCGGCCCACTTCCAGCCGCTCAAAATTGGGCCAGCCACCATGAACCTTTGGACCGACCATCCTCAAACTTGGCCAATCTGCCTGATTGCGAATTGCAACCAGCTCAGTTTTAGGTTGAAAGCGTCCAGTAGTAGGAGAGAGGTCAACGACCCACAATGGGGGACCTGGGATGTGACGTCATAGTCATGTGACATAGTTACGTCATGTTTTGGTTGTCGTGGATCTCCAAAAGTTATTCTCCAATAGATATCATTCTCGCGGAATCCCACTATGAGAACCCATTTTTGGAAAAACGTCTGTGGTTATGGAATCCCTTTTTTCCAAGATGAACGTGGAGTCACTCGTTCAAGAACGTGACTATGACGTCACACTCTAGGTCCCCCAATGTGGGTCGTTTGATCCCTCTCCTACTACTGAGGCCCACTGCATAGTTCACAAGCCCAAAATGGAACTAGAATGCCCGTTAACCAAATGATTAGATTGCTCAATGCTGTATCAACCAGTAGTGGCAGAGCCCTCTGCCAAGGTATCCCCAACACCAAACTGATCGCATTTGTGGACAAATATCAGCTTCGAGATTATCTGAGGAAAATAACTGTTAATGGGGGTGTCGGCCCTTCGTAATGCCCCGATGACTGGCCAGTTCGCTTCTGCTCCATCTCTTTCTTCTGCGGAGTCACACCCCATACTCATCCAGGTGACCATTGTGCTGTTATTACACGCTCTGCGAGGGCATTTAACAGGCAGCACGAGATGACATATTCGTTTCATCGGGTGTGCTTGCAAAGCGAGCACTTGGCGATGTGGCAAATGGTGACGTACAATTACCGAATTTGGTCCAACTTGCCAGGTCTGCAAACGGGGCAAGAGAAAAACTTAGACCAAAACATCCAAAAGATCTCGACTTTTGTTTTGGAAGAATCCTTCATACTGGATGGGTTTCTCGGAAAAGACATTCAAATACATGGTCAGCGTCATATTCTTTTAGCAACCGATCTTCAATTGCAACATCTGAAAAATAAAAAAAATATGGTTCATGGACGGGACATTTAAGGCGGCACGTGAGCCGTTTACCCAAATATTTAGCATTCACAGTTTCATAAAAAGTGGTGATTTAATGAAACAGGTTCCATTGTGTTTTGTTTATATGTCTCGACGAAAAGAAAGGATTACATAGCAGTGTTAAATGAGCTTTTGAATCTTGTGCCTGAACCTTCTGTGCAGGAATGTGTTTTAGATTTTGAGAAAGCTGTGTGGTCGGCAATATGTGAAGTACTTCCTCGGGTTTCTATTCATGGCTGCTGGTTTCACTGGAGTCAGGCAGTATATAGGAAACTAAAAAAAGTTTGGTTACAAACTGCATAACTTGCCGTTATAGATTATGTGCGTCAGTTAATGGCTCTACCACATTTGCCACCAAATCACATAGCAGATGCATTCACGTTTTAAAAGGGTCGGTGTCCGACTTCACCATTTTCTGAGAAACTTAATAATTTGGTTAGCTATCTTGAAAAAATTGGGTGAATTCAGAAAAAATGTCCACCTTCATCGTGGTCTACATTCAAACGGCCCGTACGCACAAATAATGATGCTGAAGGTTGGCATCATTCTGTTAATACACAGGCCAAAACAAACTCTTTGAACATGTACAAACTTTCCACCTTGCTTTATAAAGAGTCAGAACTTCTCCCAATTCAGCTTCGTTTGGTTTCGCAGAAAAAAAACTGTAACGTTACCAGAAAAAAGTACTCAGATAAAACATCAAACACTGGTGATATTGTAGAATGCTTACACGCTAAAAACTAAATTATTAAAAACTACACTTGAAGTGCTGTATTTAACACTTACTAAGTGCTGAACTAGCACTTTGTTCAAGTGTAGATATCCCAGAACTTGACAGGTGTTACAATAATACCACGTGACAAGTGTAATGTCGTGACACTTAAAAGGAAACAACGCAGATGACGCGGATCAGGCTCGAACTCTCGAGCCTGATCCGCGTCATCTGCGTTGTGTCCTTTTAATTATCTACCCACCAAGCGCAAATCAAATTATGGACGATTCTGGAAGAACCACCAATGCTGACACATGGGAAGTGCCAGCCATTCAAGTTTCAGATGCCTGACGATTGTAACGTCTAAGTGCTTAAAGCATTGCACTTTGAGTGTTAAAATCAAACCCTAAGAGTAAAAATGGGTTTAACACCTTGAAAGTGTCAGTTTTAACACTTTAGTTTTTAGAGTGTATGATAGCGAACCACGTGAAATCAGCACATCAGAATATCTTCGTCAATGTGCACAGTTGGTAGATCATTCTGAAGATCCCCTTTAAATATATTCTGTGACCCAAGATGTTAGTTAAAATGTTCTCGTTTTCCATCTATAATGCCAAGTTTTCCAATAGCATATTTGTTTCATTCTCTCTGTATTCTTAACACCAATACTTGCGGTGATTTAATGATAAATTTCGCAATGAATTAAGTTTTCCAATAGCATTTTGGTTTCATTCTCTCTCTATTCTTAACGCCAATACTTGCGGAGATTTCTCTGAAATTACGGCAAGTGTTGTTATTAATGATAGGGAGAAAGTGGAACAAATTATCTAGCTTCAATTAAGGAAGATAGTAATAAGAATTGTCGATGCTGTCAACAATATAGGAGAAATTATCTAGTTTATGTAAATTTCGCAATGAATTAAGTTTTCGATTAGCATTTAGTTTCATTCTCTCTCTATTCTTAAATCGAATACTTGCGGCGAATATACTAATAATAATTTCCTAGGGACGAAGTAAGAAATTTAAATCGCGACAATCATTGGCATTACTGACGGAGAGAAGGGATAATTACATGTGTACGCAACATTTAAATTTGAGATTATTTTGTGCTGTTTTTCTATGTTTGTGCTATTATACAATGTCGGCGTTTGCATTATTGATAGAAAGTGTTTCTAAGACAGGCATCTCGTGTTTTTTATGTGCTATTCGTTGATGTTTGTTATTATGTTTATCTATATTATTTTCTTTAGTGTGCTTTAATAAAATACATTTGCTTGAAAAATTTTTCTTGGTGCAAATCGACTGCCCATGGTACAGATCGACTTTTTCGATGGTGCAAATCGACTTTTTCGATGATGCAAATCGACCGACACGTCCGTAACATGGAGCAAATCGACCGTGGTGCAAATCGACCATTCCCCGTCACAACAGCTTTGATTTATCATGATTAGCCACTCAATCCTCAATTGTTGTTGCAATGAAAACAAACGTGATTTCGAAAATGTTTGAAAATTATGTTAGTTAGGAAAAGGATGCTGAACTGTGCAGATATAAACTTTGGTGATATTTATTGTGCCAAAATATTTTCAATTCTGCCGAGGATTTCTTACAAAGTTTATTATTTTTGGAATTTATTTGGAATATACACTGCGCACTTTTTCTTGGATTTCTTGAAATAAGTAAGTAATATATTAAAACTAAATAGAGCATCAAATGTAAACTACAATATAAATTATAATATTTATTTTCAATAAAAAACAAAATTTTAATAACATAATAGATAAAAACAACTGAAAAATTCATTGGAATAAAAAATATATCTAGCAGACGAAACGGGTTAAATTGTAGCGGACGAAATGGATGAAAGTGCGGTGGATGAAACAAGCTGCGGACGAAATGGGTGAAATTCGTTTTGAATACAGGCAACGAACTTTTCATTCAACAACAAACCCATCTATTTGCACTTTATGACGCAGGTAAGCTATTCACTGCTCATTTTGCCATGGAGTCACCTCATTGCTTCGCGCTGTAGTATTTTTTTCGCTTTATTTAATGCATAATTTACTCGGGCTACTTTTGTACGTATTTGGTCAATGTGATACTTATAAGATAGATGATCATCCATCAAAATTCCCAAAAATTTCAAAGAAGTTTCAATTTCATTTTGCCCCACCTTGTTTATTTCATGTCCGTTGATGTAAATATTATGGTTCATGAGAGTAGCCTTTTGGGTTGGATTTATTAAAATATATTTTGTTTTCTTTGCATTTAACATGAGTTCATTAATGGAGCACCATTCAAAGATTTTGGCTAGTTCATTATTTACATAAGTAGTCAAATGATTAATATCCTTTCCGGAGGAAAATACGGTGGTTTCATCGGCAAAGGACAGGGGGGGGGGGGAGGGGGGTAGTGAAGTGGAATGCGGCAGATCATTAACATATATTAAAAATAAAATTGGGCCCAAGATAGACCCCTGCGGCACCCCATAGCGTAGATCGGCTTTGTCGGATGCATTTCCCTTATAATTAACGCAATGAGTTCTATTCGAGAGATAGCTCCGAAACCAATCATTACTGAGTCCTTTAATGCCATATTTTTCAAGTTTACTAAGTAAAATATCATGGTTTATGGTATCAAATGCTTTGGACAAGTCGAGAAAAATAGCTAGGGTGACATCTTTATTCTTGTTATTGTTCTCCATGGCCACATGTTTAATAAGGTGCATGACAGGGTGTATAGTGGAGTGTTTCTTCCTGAAGCTAAATTGATAGGGATTTAAAATGTTTCTATCCAGGAAACTAAAAAGTCTTTTATACATAATTTTTTCCAAAATTTTGGAGAAAATGGAGAAAACAGGGAAAATTATTCACTGTATCATCAAGATAATTGAAAAGAAGAAATGGATTCTATATTAGAATAATTAAATTTATTTTGACGCTGAAAATCTTTTGATCTGATGTGTATGATTCTCACAAATTGATACATGTACATAACAGCACACACCCAAAGAATTCAATGAACATGCACATAGAAACTTAATTACATTCATGCTAACATAAGATAAAGGAAAACAAGCATGTTCACATACATTTCAAAAGGATAATGTAAAGCAGGCCATGCATAAGCTATTGAAGGTTTCTAATCAGCTTGAAGATAAGTTTGTTAATGTTCAGCAATTGGGAAAACACATGCTTATGAACAAAAGTAACTGCAAACCAGAAAGGACATCTACAACATACCAAAGTTGAATAAAATACTGTTATACAGTTAATGATGGAATGAATAGAATTTGGTAAGCCAAAAAGACACTAAATTAGTACTTACATAAACAATGACTTCCCGAGCCTGGGAAACAAGGCTGATCTTGAATCAGACTTGATTCACAGGACCGCCCAAAGTTGAATAAAATACTGTTATACAGTTAATGATGGAATGAATTTAATTCGGTAAGTCAAAAAAACAAAAAAAAACAACAAAAAAAAACAAAAAAAAAACAAAAACAAAAAATTTTTTTTTTAGTACTTTCATAATTATGAAATTGGGGCGGGTGGGAGGGTTATTTCAAGATCAACAAAGTTCAGTACGAATAATAATGTACTTGAATAATGTGACATCAGAGAAATATCCAATGAAAAGGTCGAAAATATAATAAGGCAGACTAAGGCGGGCCCAGTGGATAATTATCCAATTTGAATCTGTTAGATACAAATTACCAATATACTAACTGGTCTATAATTACTAAAGTCTCGGTTATCACCGGATTTAAATAATGGGATTACTTTGGCTATTTTCATTTGTGTGGGTACTTTTCCCTGAAGGAATGAGTTGTTTATAATGTGCGTTATTGGCTCGACTAATAGGTCGATAGTGTTTTTGAGGAGGTTTGTTGTTATGCCATTACAATCCTTACTAAACTTGGTTTTCATATCTTTTACAATAGAAAGAACTTGGGCATTGGTAGTTGGCGTAATATAAAAACTATCAAGCTATACGAATCGTGAATAACAAAAGATATAATTCGCATACTGACCCGCTATTCCTTAAAAACAGAGTTATAAAGATTACCGATCTTCACAAAATCCGTTCATTGTTATTTGTGCATGACTGGCACACTGGAAAGTTGCCATCCTCCTTTCAAAGTTACGTAAGAGTTAATGTAAATCAAGCAGGGGTAAACACCAGACAAACAGGATTACTGAAAACCGATATCGCTAGATCCAAATTACTTGAAAGCCTTCCATCATGTAGTCTCCCAAAATTATGGAACTCCCTAGAGAACAACATCAGGTGCATACCTAATAGGAAACAGTTCAAGAAAGCCGTAGTAACCCAGACAATCATGGACTACTCATCATCAGTAACGTGTACGAATCCATATTGTCCAGATTGTTCTGTATGATTGGAAATATTACAAACATGAACTCCCATTTCAACAAACTTGTACCCGACTCTCGTCAAATTTCCCTGTTTTAGATTTTTTGTCTCAACTGAATGCAATAACGTATCACAATGAAAGACCGTTGCCCTGAAGAAAATTCCGAAAACAAATAAGTTATCAGGTATGTATATATAATATTGGATCCATGTATGCATATACATGTATGTATGTGTGTCTGTGCATTACATAGGTGTATAGACATATACGTATATGTATGTGTATGAATGCGTGGTTTCAGTGTATTTTGAATACTATTGCAATCTACCAGAATTATAATGACAATCCTAGAGGGGGTGATTACAAAACAGCCAGCCTGGCTATATCGCCTCCTTGCAGTTGTTTTCCCCATACTTATTACATGGTGTCTTTGATGTACAATCACTTATTATATGCTTAATTCATGTATCGTCTTTGTAACAATAATACTGCAGAAATAAACTATCTATCTATCTATCTATCTACTATCTATCTATCTATCTATCTATCTATCAAGGATTTCATCGTTCATATAATTAGAAAATGATTTATTCGACTCCACAATTGACTCCCTAGTTCGTTTACCTATATTGTTGAAGAAATTATTGAATTCCTGAGCAATGTTACGTGGATTGTAAATTGTGTTGTCTCCGTGATTAAAATAGGATAGCAGTTTCACTTCTGTCTTGGCCCTACTTATTGCAGCATATAGGATTTTCCATGTATCACGCATATTATTTTTACTAATCGCTAGTGCATTGCTTTACTTTGTTTCTTTACTTTATGAAATACTTGACAATAGCGTTTGTAATTTTTGATATTGTGATCAGAAGGGTTTTTTTTATTTTTTACTATAAAATCTATTTTTAGTGATTGATGATCTAATAAGTCTTCTCGTCATCCATGGTTGACGTTTGACAAGTTTTTTTATTTGGGCGAACTTGCTGTAAGGGAAATGCATACTCAAACGCGTTCAAATAAATATTTAGCAATGCGTCATATGCTTGGTCTGGACAGTTGCGTTCAATTACATCAGAAAAGTCGATGTCGGAGAGAGAAGACCTAAAGCAAGCAACACTGTCTTCATTTATCTTCCGTGACATTATTGGCTCTGTGATATCAATTTTTTGTATTTTCATTTCAAAGTAGAAAATGCCGAAGTGATCAGATACATCTGTTATTATTATACCTGATTTCAATGGGGATGTAATGTTACTGCTTAAGATGTGATCAATTAATGTGCCGAGTGTTCAGTAACTCTAGTTGGCTTTGTTATGTGCGGTAAGAAACACTGACTGAACACTAAATCAATGTAATTACTAGTTTTTGTGTGAGTTTCAAATTTCAAGAGGTCAGTGTTGAAGTCACCTACAAAATAGGTTGGTTTGTTTTCCTGATTCGCCGAATCAGTTATTTTATTTAGTGTTTGGAGAAAAATGTCAATATCTGCTTTGGGCGGTGTATTTGACCTTAAATAACGCCTATTATTTTCGATGACCTGTGTATTCTAATCTCAACGAAAATTGACTCGATGATGTGAGTGATAAAAAATGAGAGGTCGTCTCGAACTTTATAATCAATTTCTTCCTTGATAAATAAGCCCACCCCACCACGGCCGTCATCATTAGTAGGACGCGTTCTCTTTAATAATTGGCGATATCCTTCCATATTAA
This sequence comes from Pictodentalium vernedei, assembly GCA_031216915.1. Lineage (NCBI taxonomy): Eukaryota > Metazoa > Mollusca > Scaphopoda > Dentaliida > Dentaliidae > Pictodentalium > Pictodentalium vernedei. Next base: position 349,051,710 of record CM062290.1, read on the forward strand.
AGCAAACGTTATCTGGAATATTAAATACTTCTGTCAGCCCCATCACATCAAACATATCATTTTCAGTTCCTTGTATGTTAAATAATAGTTCTGTGAGTGCGTCCCAATGAGCACTAAGGCTCTGGCAATTAATATGAAATAGTGAAATGGACTTTTGGGTCTTTTGAGATATTCACTCGTATTTACCTGGTTCAATATAATTGCAAGCACAAAGTTCATTTTTAAAGGGCTATTCAATTTCGTCATCGATACCTATTTTCTCATTATACAAATGTTTAAAATCGAAGTCTGCTTTTGTCTTAAACTCGCCCAAACATATACTACCTATTATTTAGTGCAGATCAGACATCAAGCCATCCTAGTATCTTGAGTTTAAGTGATGATAAGCCCAAAGAAGAAAGACGTCCATCTTTCATTAAAAGGCGGATAGAAAAGTTCCTGTGTTTGGTACAAACAACTAAATGAAAAGGTATTACATTAAAATAAGTCCTGTTCAATATTTGCAAGTAAAAGAAATCTGCGCGAATCATTTTCCAATAACAAAACAAAACTATATACAAAAAGAAATGGGAACTATGGAAAGCTTCCATGACTGCTGGGTTGGTAATAACTCTCACCTTTAGTGACAGTGGGGCGAAACGAGAATATCATAATCAATTAATGAAAAGTACTTTAGATGCCAGACAGCTGAAAAAAGCAAAAGGGGGTCTATCACAAGTCGCCAACCCCAGCGTAGTTGACACACCAAATCACCCGCAGAGCTGAGACTCCACCCAACCAAAAATTACAAATTCGCTGAAAAGCATAAGAATCACAAGCAAAGTTCCAGCCAATGGACCTCCAGGTTAAACCCGGGGGTTCATTGGTTGAATCACCACCTGTGTATTTTGTCCATATGCCCAGGACTTGATCTGATACTTCTTGGTGATAACTCCACTGCACGGCCGACCTAGCCACAACCTATAGACAAGTATATTCAATCTTATTTTTGCCATAGTAATGATTTCCGAGAGTAATTCAACTGGTTGTGGGCTAAATTACTTTTGGTAGTCTGGATTTGCTATTTAAATGTGTTTCACCACAACAGAACAAATTTATATAAATAATATATCATATGCATTTGACTGGTTGAGGGCTAGATTATTTTTGTAGTCTGGATTTGCTATTTAAATGTGTTCTATTACAAACCACTGGAGAGTGTCCACAGGCACTCTCCAGTAATTTACAATAGAGCCAGTATATATAAATAATATATCATATGCATTTGACTGATTGGGGGCTAGCTTATTTTTTGTAGTCTAGTTTTGCTATTTAAATGTGTTCTATTACAAACCACTGGAGAGTGCCCTCAATTTTGAAAGCCCCGATAGTAGTTTCTACCCATTTTACCCAATTCAACTGGTTGAGGGCTAGATTATTTTTGGTAGTCTGGACGAGAAGGGTTCTTGACTCGAGCCGACTGCATTTCAATGTGATTTGTCTCATAGAAATCGGATAAAAAGGTCTTTTTATATCCGATTTCTATGATTTGTCTCAAACATCGAGAGACCTTCGGACCGAGACAGAAGCCTGGAGTTCTGAAGGAAAATACAGAGTGAAAGCACAGCGTATGGGTGTACTCGATTGCCGGAGTGTATACCAATTCAGTATGGATAGTCGTCTCCATTGGTCATAAACTTGTAAACACACGTACAATCAAAACTTGAATGCATTTAAAATTGACAAGATAAACACGCTGAACTCCAGGCTCCTGGCTCGCGCCATACAGAGATGCAACTGTATAAAATATAGTTTCACGTACTCTATTCATATCAGGAACTTACCCGAGGGTCGAAACAGACGACAGGGATTTTACAAGGAAACAGAAAATGATTGCAGTTTTGAACACTGACTGTTTTCATCAAAGTTTGTAACACGATTGTTGGACAGGTGTTTCCGAAGGGAAGAAATGTCGTCTCGCAAGAAGTGCCCTTCGTAACATAATTCTTGAACAGTTAAAATATGTCACTTTCGAAGAGAAAGTTAACGTTTGTCTGCCTCAGCGTATTTTTCTTCATGGAAGGTGTTGAGTATGGTAGTATTAAACTTTTACCTTCGCATTTCCGGAGTATATTTGACACTTTTGACCATTTCCGGGGTTCTGCAGCCTAGTCTATTTGACTTGGTTTCTCCACAAGGTCGTTGCGCTGGGCTGTTTTGCAGATTAATGGGGCCCATATACCCGGAAAAAACCACGAAACACCGACAAGTAACTGACGGGCTTCCAATTTTCCTCACTGATTTCCCCCAAAAGTCTGATGTCACTGTCACCTAATTTAAGGTGCTATATAAGTAAGGGAAATTTGTATACTTCGAAATTCATTTAATTTGAATTTATGGAATACCAGAGGTGGGAATTTCAAAGTAGTTTAAACAAATATGATCACTTACTCACCTTAATGCAAACTGTAAACGTGTTTTCAGGCTCTGACATTTACCAAGTTTGTTACCAGTTTGGTATTTTGGAATGTATTTTAAATCTGCGACGTGTGTCATGCAGTAGGTCATAATCCTACATCATGCCTACTACATTCATGACACATCGTAAATATAAAATGCTTTCAACTTACCTTTTTCTTCCTTGATTGCTTGCCAATTGTTGAGAACAAAAGCTAATGAATATTTGGAGACCTCTCGCTGCATTTTCCAACTTTTTCGGCAGGTCCGAATCTGGTGGAATGGCTCAGGGTGGGGTGGGGGGGGGGGGGGGGGGTGGGGGGAGGGGGCTCATGACCATGCCTGTCGGAAATTTTTGTTATGCGTCGGAAAATTGTTGGTCTTCCGAACGCTCTTTTCTCTGAAAGTCGCTGGCTTTGGAAAAAAAACGCTTTCCGTTTAACAAAACAACAATATTCACATTTCAAAAATCACTTTATATTCCTTATATCCTTTATGGAAGCTCTCGTTTAGTTATATGTATATGGCGATCGAGTAGTCATGTACACGAAAAAACGTTCGCATGTTATTATTTTAAAGAATCACTTGCGTTAAACCAAGGTAATTCTTTAAAAAATATCAACAAACGAACGTTTCGAACCTGTTTCGTTTATTATTGTTAGCTTAACTTGACAAAGCCAAGATAAGTTATTGCGATCACCCGTGAGGAAGTCTGCGAGTCTTTTCACATTTTCTTTAGCACGGGCTACACCACGTAGTTCTTGTCCGATCCTCACTAAATTTCAGGTGCAGGTTCGCGTTCATGTCTAGATAAGAACGCCCCATTCTGGTCGCGATCGGTCAACCGTGATGGCTGCGCTGGTTCGAAACCCGAAAGCCTTTAGCACAGTCTTCAGGTCGTGCTTATGAAGGGATTTCATTGTAACTTGGCAGGATGACTCCGTATAATGCCTGGTTTTTAAGAAGTATTTTAAGAAGTATAGTGAATTAGGTTTCGAATTTGTACCGGCAGTCAGCGACCCGCAACATTCAGGGCCGACGAGAGCGACGATGAGCCCCGGAGCAGTGTGTAGAATGGGTTTAGGGACCCGCGCGCACCGAAGGCGCGAAGCGATCACCGGGAAGTCTGGAGTTCCTCTCCCAGAATTCCCGAAACTTTTTGCATAGTCTACAGGTCGTATTTATGAAGGGATTTCATTGTAACTTGGCAGGATGACTCCGTATAATGTCTAGTTTTTAAGAAGTATACTGAATTAGGTTTTGAATTCGTACCGGCAGTTAGCGACCCGCAACATTCAGGGCCGGCGAGAGCGAGGCTGAGCCCCGGAGCAGTGTGTAGAATGGGGGTTAGGGACCCACGCGCGCCGAAGGCGCGAAGCGATAACCGGGTAGTCTGGAGACCCTTCCCCAGAATTCCCGAAACCTTTAGCACAGTCTACAGGTCGTATTTATGAAGGGATTTCATTGTAACTTGGCAGGATGACTCCGTATAATGTCTAGTTTTTAAGAAGTATACTGAATCAGGTTTTGAATCCGTACCGGCAGTCAGCGACCCGGCAACATATTCAGGGACGGCGAGAGCAAGGATGAATTCCGGGGCAATATGTAGAATGGGCGTCAGGGACCCGCGCGCGCCGAAGGCGCGAAGCGATAAGCGGGTAGTCTGGAGGTCTTCCCCCAGAATTTTTTAAAAATTAATGCCAGGAGACGCATTCTCCTGCATTTTCTTGACAATATCTACCGGTCCTTAATTATTTCCTTACAATTTGGGTGATTTATTACCTGTATTGTATTTCTGTGTGTATGGTGCATTTTCTTTCCGAAGATATCGTGACCACCACGCTGCCGGAAAGACCAGTGGAAAACCAACAAACTGGAACAAGTGGGGATTTTTTCTATATGAATGGAACCTACGCACTCTTCCCACGACCACCAGCGTCAGAGGCCCGTAACAAAAGCCTCCCCATGACCTTTAGCTCAGACGTATCGATAGGTCAAACTACAATTCTTTAAAACACTCCAAATACCGAGCCCGTTGCCCCGCTTACTCCCCACTCTCAGCGCATGTGAGGATGATGACACGGATTTTATCTCAACTTGACAGCGTCAAGTATGAGCTATTGGGGTGGGCTGTAGAGATGGGCAATATACCGAAAAACTGAACCGATACCGATATCGTGGGGATACCGAAAAACCGAACCGAACCAATCTTTGAATACCGAAAGCGTCTACATTTTTAAATTTTCCTACATTCACTATTTAAAAGGCCTTGTTGAGGCTTGATAGCAGTTGAAGGGTTCATATTCATGGAAGAAGTGGCTGATTTTATTTTCAGTTTTGTTAACCCTTAAGGGCCTAATTGTCCTGAATTCACCTAGGACTACAACCTGTACATGCCCAGCTGCTTAACGGTGATTTCTAGCAAATTTACCAGGACTTTACTAGAAATTACTGCCCATGTGATTTATTTATTGTCAGCGGGATCTCTAATAGATGGCATGTTCAGAGCACATGCTCTGAGATTGAAAATGCCTCAAATAGGTTTTAAAGGTTAGGGTGTGTTTAGAAGAAGTCACAAAATTACTGTAGACTTGATTTGTGCTAGTAAAAGAATGCCACTGTTGAGCTTATTGGCAGTGGCATCTGTGAAGCTGTTGTACATCAACTTATTCTGAATTTTTCCTGATGTGACTTCCCCTTTTGTACTATCAGCAAATCTCAGTCAAGTCAGATACCGAACCGATACCGAGGTGTTCCCTTTTAAAAATACCGAAACCGATACCGAACTCAAAATCCAAAACCGCCCATCTCTAATGGGATGTGATCCGTCGTTCGTATGTCCGTATATCTTTACGTCCGAACGTCCGTACCACTGTCCGTCCACAATTCCTTTAGCACACCATACAAGCCGCATCTCTCACCCGATCAGTTTCAAATTGCATACGTGCTTTGGGGTAATGTCCAGATGAGAGGTATCGAATTTTTCCGAATTTCGTTGAAAAACATGGCCACCAGAGGCCATGCTGGATTTGGTAAAAAAAATGTCAACAATTCTATTAGCATACCCCACAGGTCGCACCTCTCACCTGATCTTTTTCAAATTTTATAAGTAGCTTTGGTTTGATGTCAGGACGATAATAATAATAATTTTAAAGCCCAGAATTCACACACGGTGCTCAATTTATTTATTTATTTATTGGTGTTTAAGGTCACATACTTATGCACAATGGCTAATCGTGACCGTGACAGTTTTACGGGTGGAGGAAGCCGGAGTACCCGGAGAGAACCACCGAGCAACGACGAGCAGCTGTCAGCTCTCCAACATCGTAACTCTGAACTCTGCACCGCAGCACAGGCAGGGTTAGATTGGTTGAAGACATGCGCACCATCGACGTGCAGTACGCCTCAGTACACAGCGTCATCGTGCCCCCATGTAGGCAGTCGGGGTGAAGTGTCTTGCCCAAGGACACAACGCGGTTGCCGCAGGTGGGATTCGAACCGAGGACCTCTCGGCTTGCAGCCTGCATCTCTACCAACTGAGCCACCGCGCCCCCACACGGTGCTCAATGGCTGTACAATAATTGCATACATACATATACACACATACACCTACATTCTGTCACAGATACATTATTACATGGATCACTATTATCATTTAATGGTGCCCAACGCCACATCAGCAACCAAGGCTATATCATGGCGATAAAAGCGACAGAACCTAAAAAAAGAGGGTATTGAATTAAAACAAAATAAAAACAACAACTTTGCCAAAACAATTATGTGAGTGTGACTTCACGAGTAACGAGGCAATCCCCACCGACTCAATCACACTCACGCACCTGTTAATGTCAGTTTATGATCAAAATTAAAAGACCACTGAAGGAAATGCCTTACGAAAAAGGTAGGTTTTAGTACCAGACTTGAATGAATCACGTGATTTACTATTTTTTATGTCGATTGGAAGAGAATTCCAAAGCCTTGGGCCAGCAACCGCAAAGGCCCTATCACCAGCACTAGTAAATTTAGATGCGGGCTCTGCCAGATTGAGTTGACCTGATGACCTAAGAGACCTCGGTGGTTTATGTGGTTTATGAATGGTAAGCAGATCGGACATCTAGGATGGTGCAGATCTCGAGATACACTTGGACACCAAAAGGACAATTTTAAATTGAATTAGTTGCTTAACGGGTAGCCAGTGTAACTCAGAGATTACTTGTGTTATATGGTAGTACTTTTGAGTTCTGGTTATGACCCGTGCAGCACAATTTTAGATGTGTTGTAGCTTTTCAAGAATAGATGTTTTAGAGCCAATTAGAAGAGAGTTGCAGTAGTCGAGGCGACTGGTAACAAAGGCGTGGAGAAGCTGTTGTGAAGTCTGCGTATCAATGAAGGGTCGAATTTTGAAAATATTTCTAAGATGAAAAAACGCACTGCGAGAGACATGTTTGATATGTTCATCAGCGGCCAAATTTTCATCCATGAAATAACCTAAGTTTCGAATACAGCTGCTGGGTTTTATCGTAGAACCTCCAATATTGAGGGACAGTTTGGATATTTTTGAAAGTGGATGAGGTAGACCTATGTATATTACTTCTGTCTTGTCATCGTTCAGTTTAAGAAAGTTTTTAGTCATCCATACCTTGATGTCTAAAATACAAAGTTCAGTCTCACTGCATGCTAGATGGGAGCTATCAAATGTTTGGCCATCTTGGATGTAGCATAAAATTGCCAACAATTCCATTACCATAGGCCGCATCCCATATCCGATCATTTTCAGATTTCGTATGTAGCTTTGGTGTAGATGTCTAGATGGAAGCTATCGAATTTCTCTGCATTTCGTTGAAAAACATGGCCGCCAGTGACCATCAATTCCAATAGCACACCCAAAAGTTCGCACCTCTCACCCGATCTTTTTCAAATTTTATATGTAGCTTTGGTGTGATGTCTAGATGGGAGCAATTGATTTTTTTCTGAATTCCGCTGAAAAACACGGCCGCCAGTAACCATCTTGGATTTAGCATATAAATTGTCAACAATTCCAATAGCACACCCAAAAGGCTGCATCTCTCACCCGATCTTTTTCAAATTTTATATGCAGCTTTGGTGTGATGTCTAGATGGGTGCAATTGATTTTTTCTGAATTTCTTTGAAAAATATAGCCGCTAGTGGCCATCTTGGATTCGGCATATAAATTGTCAACAATTCCATTATCACACCCTACTGGCCGCATCCCTCACCCCATCTTTTTCAGATTTCATATGTAGCTTAGCTGTGATATCTAGATGGGAGCTGTGGATTTTTTTTTAATTCTTTTGAAAACATGACCGCCAACATCTGTCTTGGATTTGGCATTTAAATTGTTAACAATTTCTTTAGCACACACACCCTCATCTCTCAGTCAATCTTTTTCAACTCTCTTATGTGGCTTTATGGTGATGTCTGCATGGGAGCTATCATGTTTTTTTTAACGATTTTGCTATTAAATTGTCTACAATTCCTGTAACAAATCCTACAGTTAATTGTTTAGTTCACTTCCTCCTTTGTGAAGTCGAGCTGCTGTGTCACTGACACTTTCATTGTAACTTGCTATGTATCTGAAGACTGCCTGCTAGGGCACCATTACTACCAGTTCAGGATAACAAATGTTAATTAGGTTTCTGTTTGAGTGGGACTGAGATTGGGAAATTTTAGGTTGCAGTTGAGAACAATCATGCTTAAATTCGACCCCCGCAGACACCCAAATAGTCTCTGTCTAAGGGAACATTGTGAGTAGTATAGCATGTACTCGAACGGGCCTTTTTGACCGGACTCCGGCCCGGACCTCGGACGTAACGTCATAGTTACTTAACCTAGCGGCCATCTTGTGGCGTCATCCTCATAATGATACATGATCTTAGTGCACACGCACAGCGTGTTTTAGGGTAACACGTCTTTCTGTCGTCCGTTTTGCATGCTGGAGGCCGCCATCTTGTTTTTTAGGGTGGAACGTGGTTGCTATGTGACCCAAAGACATAGAATAGGATGGGGGGGGGGGGCATGTTCTGAGGGTGCGTTCGATTGACTGCGTATAATTTTCACTTTCGGATTTTCCCCCAAGTCCTCGTTTACTTCGCAGAATTACCCAAATCTAAATTAGCAAAACCCACCAAAATCACCGAAATGAGTTCGAATTTCCCCAGAATCCTCACTTTTTCAAATAATAGACGCGTTCTTTTGTATAAGAGTAAATCTAATTACCGAAAACAACCCAACAGCGACCCCAGATCACCAAAAACACCGAAATGGTCGCGGATTTCTCACTAAATGAACTCCCCAGTTTCTATCTGTTTATTTCAGGTTGGATTCCTTCAGAATCCTCTGCTTCTAACTATTCTGTCTACTCTCACCTCAACATTCCTGGACCTGTACAACCTACTTTGTCTGCTTTACCCTATCCAGTTGTTCCGGAGTCTACTCCGGTGACTTGAAGAGCCTTTCAGTGTGAACAGTTTTAACTTATTGTTACTATTTTTAGCTTTCCTGGTCTGTTCTGATCAGTTCTAAACAATGGTACTCTTCTGTTCTATGGTTGTGGGATACTGTCTTATTGCGGAAGAATCTTCAACGTGGAAGAGTTTTACATTCCAAACCTAGTCTGTCACAACACACTATTACAAACATTATTCTGACTACCCTAACAGCCTAACTAGGCCTCTGATGCCACCCTTTACTTTCAAACAATCAGACTGCTTTATTTCCCATAATTTGTATCCACCTATACAGAATTATCCCCATTGTGTATAACGAAGTCCTATATATGATTCTTAAACCTGAAAGACAAGCGAGCAGGAACAGGTATTGCTCGAGTGGATCGAATCTTATCGAGCAAATAAGTTATAGAGTAATGACTGGAATGGGTGACTTCTCTTACGACTCTTACACTCATCTCGCGAAAAAGGGGATTCTATAACCACAAACATTTCCCGAAAAGGGATTCTCCTAGTGAGATTCCGTGAAAGAGATTCCATAAGTGGGATTCCAATGATCTATACAGTTCGTGGTTGTCTTACCATCGGCTTCTACCACAACTTCAGCTGTCTATCCCACGATTGACCTCTACTGTATTCACCATTACTATAGTGTTCTACCATCTTTGCAGCCTTACACCATTACTGTTGAATTGTGGTACCAGGACTCTCAGTATCTATCATTACACTACTACCACTACGGGCCCCAGTTCACACCACTATCATACTTAGCTTCCACTACTACTAACAGTCGTATACAGTCTCTTTGCGCCAACGACTCGAATCTTATCCAGCAAATACGCTATCGAGTTGTGATTTGAGTCTTGAACAGACATTGCTTAAACGACTCTAATCTAATCTAGCAAATAAACCATCGAGTAATTACTCGGACGAGTGACTCCACATACGACTCTTATCCTCATCACAAGAAAAGGGGATTCCATATTCAAAGACGTTTTTCAAAAAGGGATTCTCCTTGTGGCATTCCGTGAGAAGGATAGGATGTCTATTCAATGATAGTTATGGTTTCTTGCACCTGATCGGCGTCTGGTTTCTCGACCACCACACACCTTTATAAGAACACCTCCGCTGACTTATCCACGGTCATCATCATCTGACTTGCGACGGTATGAAGTATTTAATTAAATCCTGCCTTTTGCGAAGACTCGCGACACGCTAAGCCCAGTGGATTTACAGTAATTAGTCAATTAATCTGTTATTAATTAAGTGAAACAACAGGTGTACGTAGGCCTACTGACATCATTCATCACGTACATGAACCCTGTGAACGATACGTTATAATTTCATAAAGTAGGAAGGGTTTTAAGTGCGTGTGTAGGGTAGACCAATCAATATTTTCAACGCGCAGCCTCAAAACTGCACGTTAAAAATATTAATTGGTCTACATCAGATTGAAATCTCATCTTTTTAGAGAGGCTTTTGGTGATATGTAATTTTTGACCCCCCTTCTTTCTCACTCCGTAAATTGCTTGATGGTCCGGAGCTCGATTTTTTATTTTGTTGTACAGCGTTTTAGAGCACAGCTTGTGATTTTACGCTATATAAAACTTCCTTATTATTATTTTTACTACCCATAAATAATGAATATGGACTCTTCTCTTGTTGCCATTGAGCTAATATGGAAGATACCACCAGTGTTCAAAGGGTTAATTGAACCACCAATCGCGGAGATCTATCTTAGGTGACTACTCTTTTCGCCAATCGATGATTTCGACAGAACTTTCGAGTTCTGTCTGGTTCTGTCGGATATTTTCCGTGACCAGTTGTCCGTTCACTCTTGAAATAATTGCTGGTTCATTTTATTCAAACCTCAATCAATTTATTTGGATTAGACAGCGAATAAACCGAATTTGCAGACGGAGAAGACAAATTGTTAAATAAGATTATGTCATTTCTGTACCAATCATTCCAGTGTATCCCCGAATTTGCACATCTAATTTTCAGAGAAAGCATCGACGTAGTAACATTCATAAGAAGCTGCAGCCAGGTGGCGAAAAATCCGAAACCTTCAAACCTACAGACCCATTTTCAACACCTGAGCGACGTTTTAGCATTTCGAATTATATACCCTAGAACTCTTCAGGCAGAAACGGTCTGCCAAAGCATGGCAGAGGACGGGTTCGACTTTGACGAAAAAGGTACACCGGGAGTACACTTGGCAGATGCCTTTCATGTGCCATCTGTAACATCTGAGCAGGATTTTAGCAGGAAGAATGACAAATCAGGGAAGCCTTTTTCGGAAACGGTCCAACAAAACACAAAGTGGCTCAAGTCACATGGCATATTGGAAACATCCGTGCACATGCATCTAAAGAACCTATTCCAGCATCTTGGCAGGGTTTTGCCTTTTCGAATTATGTATCTTCGAAGTCTTTCGCTGGAAACGCCACAACAAATCACTAAACTGGAACAGGTGACATAGAGTGGCACGTGGAAAATCTGAAACATACATCTACAGTAGAGCTGGGCGGTTTACATATTTAGCTCACCTGGCCTAAAAGGCCATGTGAGCTGTTCTCATCACTTGGCGTCCGCCGTCCGTCGTCCGGCGTCCGTAAACTTTTCACATTTCCATCTTCTTCTCTGTAACCGCTGAGCCGGTGTGAACCAAACTTGGTCGGAATGGACTATGGGAGGTCCTCAACAAACGATCCTCATTGTGTTTCCATCGGATGAAAAACATGGCTTCCAGAGGCATTCTTTGATTCTGGTTGGTGGATTTTCAAAAATCGTCTCTTTTGAAACTGCCAGGCCAAATGTTTTGAAACTTCACATAAATGATGACTGGGACCCCCTCTACCAACGATCCTCATTTAATGTTGATCGGATCTCAAACCTGGCCACAATTGTGGCTTATAGTTACTATAGAAACCCTATGGGAAATCACATTTTCATCATCTTCTCTAGAACTACTGAGCTGACATGAACCAAACCAGGCAGGGATAATCTATTGGTGGTCCTCTACAAACGATCCTCATTTTGATCCCATGGGTTTGAAAACATGGCCGCCAGAGGCATTCTTTGATTCTGGTTGGATTTTGAAAAATGTTCTTCTCTGAAACCACAGGGCCAAATGTTTTGAAACTTTGCATGGTTGATGACTGGGACCCTCCCTACCAACGATCCTCATTTAATGTTGATCGGGTTGCAAACCCTATGGGAAATCACATTTTCATCTTCTTCTCTGGAACTACTGAGCCGACATAAACCAAACCTGGCAAGAATGGTCTATGGGAGGTCCTCTACAAACGATCCTCATTTTGTTCCCGTGGGTTGAAAAACATGGCTGCCAGATGCATTCTTTGATTCTGGTTAGTGGATTCTCAAAAATCTTCTCCTCTGAAACTGCCAGGCCAAATTTTTTGATACTTCACATAAATGATGATTGGGACACCCTCTATGAACAATCCTCATTTCATGTTGATCGGGTTGTAAACATGGCCGTAATTGCGGCTTATAGTAGTTACTATAGAAACCCTATGGGAAATCACATTTTTATCTTCTTCTCTGGAACTACTGAGCCGACGTGAACCAATCCTGGCATGGATAGTCTATGGGAGGTCTTCTACAAATGCTCCTCATTTTTGTTACCGTGCATCGAAAGACATGGCTGCTAGAAGCATTTTTTTATTCTGCCTGGTGGATTTTGAAAAATCTTCTCCTCTGAAACCACAGGGCCAAATGTTTTGAAACTTTGCATGGTTGATGACTGGGACACCCTCTACCAACAATCCACATTTAATGTTGATCGGGTTGCAAACGTGGCTACAATTGTGACTTATAGTTACCATAGAAACCCTATGGGAAATCACATTTTCATCTTCTTCTCTGGAACTACTGAGCCGACTCGCAGGAATGGTCTATGGGGGGATGGAAATATGTGGCCACCAGAGGCTATATTCTAATGCTTAACCCAGTGCCTCTCCTGTCTGCTCGAAGATCGGTACTGTCAACAAAATACTTGTTTTTTGAGAATCTGTTAAGGGTTTGTTCCAGTTTTCTCCACTGAGAACTGGGAAAAAAACCCAAACTAATGTGTATACAGTACAAGTCAAAATAAGTTGTAGCATAACTGCAATAAACTAAGTAAACTGCTACTCCTGCACTGACAAGATCAGAATCTGACATTTTCTGGAAAGCTATCAGTGAGAACTTTCCAGAAAATGATGTCAGCTTCTGGTCTTATCAGTGAAGGAATAGAAAGATACATAGTTCATATGGTTATCCTACAACTTATTTTGACTTGTACTGTAAACAAGTGCATCTGTAACTATGTTAATACATGTATTACTCTCAAGTTACTTGTAAGAAATACTGATTGATGACAGGTGTTTGGAAAGTATGGAAGTTTTGTTTATTTTCTTTCCCATCTGACCAGTCAATTAGGATATTATTTAAGATATGACAAAAGTAATGAAATAAAATGCGTTTCCTGTAACCCTTTACCTATCCAAAGCTATTTGAAAGAGAATACTGTCTGAAAAAAATTGTAATTTTCAAAATATTCAACCTTCTTTTACTGATTTTTTTGTTGAAACAGAATACATAAATGTGTGGATTGTCAAGAAATCTTCTTTGAAACTACAAGGCCAAATGTTTTGAAACTTAATGTGACTGATGACTGGAACCCTTTCTACCAATGATCCTCATTTAATCTTCATTGGGTTGCAATTATGGCTGCAATTGTGGCATATAGTTACTATAGAAACCCTACAGGAAATCATCTTTTCATCACCTTCTCTGAAAGTACTGAGCCAATGTGAACCCGACTTGGCAGGCGTGGTCTATGAGGGGTTCTCTACAACTGTTACTCATTTTATTCCTGTTGGGTGAAAAACGTGGCTGCCAGAAGCATTCTTTGATCCTGATTGGTCAATTTTGAAAACTCTTCTCCTCTGAAACCACAGGGCCAAATGTTTTGAAACTTTGCATGGTTGATGACTGGAACACCCTCTACCAACGTTCCTCATTTAACGTTATCGTGTTGCAAACATCGACACAATTGCGGTTTATAGTTACTATAGAAAAACCCTATGGGAAATCCCATTTTCATCTTCTCTCTGCAATTACTGAGCCGACGTGAACCAAAACCTGACCGGAATGGTCTATAGGAGGCCCTCCACAAACGATCCTCTTTTTGTTCACATTGGTTGAAAAATATGGCCACCAGAGACATTCTATGATTCTGTTTGATGGATTCAAATGTTTTGAAACTTCACGTGATTGAGGACTGGGACACCTTCGACCAATGATCCTCATGTAATGTTGGTGTAATGTTGATGTAATGTTGCAAACATGGTCACCATTGCAGCTCATAGTTACCATGGAAAACCTATGGAAAATCACATTTTAGCTTATCTTGACAAAGTCAAGCTGAGCTATTGTCATGGGGCATGCGGAAGTCTGTGAGTCTGTCTGTCCACATTTTGTATGGCATAGGCAACAGGCCGTAGTTCTTATCCGATCATCACCAGCAGCAGCAGTGTGGGGCGATTTTAATTTTTTTTATCTTAACCATTTTTTTTAAAATTTGGCAGGTTGTCTTAGACTGATGAGTAGATGAGTAGATGGAACCTTCCTACTTTGGTCAAGGTGGCTGCCCCTGGTGTGTGGGAATTGAGGGGTGAAATTGTTTTGGCTTGTTTTCTCTTCTACTACATTGAGTGAAAAAATCCAATAAAGCACTGAATAAAATTGTCTTTGTGTGAATGTGATATGATGTCTCAGGCACGTAGGACAACACTGTCATCAACTGTGTGTGTTTGAGATCAGTTAGTACATGCTAAATGTGTATTTATTTTCTCCAGTTGATGAAATTTCATTTGCAGGTTTTATACCTTTGACCATGACTACTTTTTGTAATGTTTGACTTCAAATCAGCCAATGGTAGCATGGCTGCTGCAGCGGTGTATTTTTTCTGCGATTTTAACAAAATTTCATATGCAGGTTTAACTTTGACAATGACTATTTTTCATAATGTTTGGCTTCAAATCAGCCAATGGTAGCATGGCTGCTGCAGCCATGTATTTTTTTCTCCGATTTTTCCAAAATTTTATATACGAGTTCAGCTTTGACCATGACTACTTTTCATAATGTTTGGCTTTAAATCGGTCAGTGGTAGCATGGCGGCTGCAGCCATGTATTTTTTCTCCGATTTCAACAAAATTTCATATGTAGGTTTAGCTTTGACCATGTCTATTTTTCATAATGTTTGGCTTCAAATCAGTCAATTGTAGCATGGCTGCAGCAATCATGTATTTTTTTCTCTCCCAATTTCAACGAAATTTCATATGCAGGTTCAGCTTTGACCATCAGTACTTTTCATAATGGTTGGCTTCAAATCAGCCAATGGTAGCATGGCTACTGCAGCTATATTTTTTTCTGCTTTCAAATGAGTTTTGAAGGATTGGAAGTGATTTTATGCAATATATATATATATAATTGTCCAGTTCAGCCCATGGGGGATTGGGGGGGGGGATTAGGGTGGGGGGGTCCCATGGGTGAATTATTTTTTTTGCTTTAGAGTTTATTTTGGGGGATTTTGAGTAATTTCATGACAAAAAAATTTCATCCACGGAGCGATTCAATTTTTTTTTCTGCATGAAATCACTAAAAATGCCCCAAAACACATTTTAAGGCCAAGGAAAAAAATTGTTCACTCAGTTCACCACATGGGGTGGGGTCCGGGGGGATTTTTTCTTTTTTTACCTTTATTTTAAAATGCGTTTTGGGGGATTTTGAGTGATTTGATGGGGAAAAAAAATCACCCAATTGCCGGCCCCATACAGTTGGGCTTAAGGTGATAGCTTCATGGGGTGAATTTTTTTTAATAAAATCTCTCAAAATCCCCCAAAACACAATTAGTTGCAATATTTTTTCCTTGTTCATCACATGGGGTGGGTGTGGGGTCCCAGCGGATGAAAGTGATTTGATGCACCCCCCCCCCCCCCCCCCAATTCACCCAGTTGGCCATATTAGAGCCTCTAGTTATATGTAGTTCCAGGTGAGCGATTACTTGCTCTTTTGAGCCTCTAGTTCAGATTCGGTTTCGGTTCGGTTGCAGGAAAAACCTCGGTTTCGGTTCGGTTTTTATATGTGTTAAACGGAAAACGGTCTGGTTATCTCTCCTGAAAATGTCGTTTTGGGGATTGAAAATTAGCATTATGGAGATGGGAAAGTTGTACAATTCCTAAGATTAAATAAAATTTTCAAAAGTTACATTATGGAAGCGCATGGCATCTGAAAGTTCAGTATGTTTTCTTTATAGTGATTGTTGAATGGTGCCAGTTTACCATCTGAGTTTTGTTCCTTCGTCACTTACAGAATGTACTGGTTTCCCCAGTGAAATCATGCTAAAAATGTTTAAAAACAGTGTTTCCCTCGCCTTTTGGTCATCTATACATGTACGCTTTAATAGTTTGACAGATGTCTGGGGATCGCATCAATTCGAAAAATATGATCTTATGTCTACTGTCTGGTGGAAATATCTATCAGACCCAAGCCTGGACTTTTGTTCCTGTCTTATCTGATTACTTTTCTGAGTTTTCTCACACCTTGGCCGATTATCTGTGTAGCAATTAGCTCATGGGTTCTGATAGTCGATAAAAGGAGATAACCGTCCACTTGAACCAGTCACTTGAAGTGGAAAGCTGGGTATGATATAGTAAATAGCAAGTCATGCTATTTAACGTTGAAAAAATCTGCAATAGTTTGTACGACACCACTCGCCACAGAAAGTCTTGTCTCTTTTAAGTATCGCCATTGGGTTCAGCCTAACTTCCCTTTAGGTATTCTTAGGGGTTCTATGGGACCAGTTGCTTATAGCCTATTGAGTCCTAAAACACATATATTAGGGGAAAAAGTAATAAAGTTCATCTTATCTATGTTGTATGGTCATTGTCACATTTTCTCCCTTCTTGACTCGTCCGGTGTCAATAAGGGACGAGTCAATAAGGGAGAAAATGTGACCAGGAGAACGCAAATGTATATGATGTTCTCGTTGCAACAAATGCCAATGTCGTTCGTGAAATACAGTGCTGGGAGAGGAGACGACCACAAAATGAGACATGAAGTTAATATTTCACTCAAGAAATAACTGTCAATCCCAAAGTTTGAGTCGGAGATCCATTGCATGAAATCCTTTGCTTTTTTGACCATTTGGAGACACAAGGTGAGACTTCAGTCGGTGCGTGAGGGTTCTTTAACCCTTTACCTAACCAGTGTTCACGCTGCCGGGTGCCATTTTAGCCAATTTCACTAAAAATTTTGATTTGGCACCAAAAATTCTTTGTTGGGCCACACAAAATAAATTACTTGATTCTCGGCAGTGAGGGAGGGAGGGTTTTACTTTTAATTTACCTTTTGCAAAAACTGAGCAAACATGGAGAGGTCTTTTTACACACAGAAATATAGAAATCCCATATTTGTACAAATATATTCATTTTTAATTTGAAAAATAAAACATTCCTCTAAAAACAAACTCTAGGTATTGCAATTCAGGAGCTTCATATTCTTTCGATGCTTTTCATATTATATTTGAGGTAAAAGTATTTAATCTGTGGGAATTTGCCTCGTTACAATTTATGGGAGAGTGCCTACACTCTCCCATAATTTGTAACAAGGCAAACATATTGGAGACACAACTGAATAAATGTGCATTAATGCAAAAATGTAAAAAGTTTCGGGTCTCCCTGAGTTTGTACTAATATTGGAAGACCCTGAAAGGCAATAAAAATGTCCAATGAGGGGGTTCAAATTCAATGAGGAGTTGCCTGAGAATCCAAACACTTTTTTTAGCCTTGGCACCCAAAATATAAACATTGTATATTATCAGCTTTACAAATGGCAGGATCGTGTCGTTGTTATCGTTAGTCTGAGACAATTGTGTTCCCACAACCATAATAAAGCCACGGGTTGGATTGTGAGTTGGGCGCACAACTAGGTCTACTCCAGTTACCATAACTACCTCGTATTGTTTATATCTGTCAGCATGGACGATGAACAAACTCATTTGCACATGCACATAACTCGACGGATTCCTTGGTGAACCTCGGATCCGCCTCCTTCAATCATGGTCGACTCTTCTGCATTTCAGCATTTCAGCCAGTCCTTTATGCATTCAGCCAGCTGTGGCAAAAGTTTCGAGTGTAGGTTAAAGAGTATCAAATGGCTGAAACTTTCAAGGTGGAACGCTTTCCTCCTCACCCCCCCCCCCGACATTACCAACAGCCCCTTCTCCAAAAACGCTCTTCTCAACCCTTCTATCACCAACACCCGCGGACGCAATAATATTAGATTACAAACACTAATTATAGGAATAAGCATTAAAAATTTAATTAAAGAAGCACCGGGTACAATCCGGTGCTTCAATAATTATCCCCGCATTTTAAAAAATGCGGGGATATTGTCATGATCTCCGTCCGTACGTCCGTACGTCCGGTTTTGTAATTCGAAACGCTGTAACTTTCTACAGTTGTTCGATAGGGTCTGTGCAACCCAAAAATACAACTTTTAAATTTTTGTGCCACAAGGTGGCTTCTGTGGAGCCACTTAAAAAATGTGTTATTTTTTCACTTTTTTGCTGAATAGTCCCCAACCTATGTAATTCGGAGTTCTAAAATTACACTAGGGTGTTGCTAAATGATCTGTAGATATGCAGGAAGGTTTCGGATTTTTCGGGTGCCACGTGGCTGTGCCACCGTAGCCACTTTTGTGTTTTCTTAGACCGTTTCCGGCAAAAGGCTCGTAGGATATGTAATTCGAAATGCTAAATCCATGCTCAGATGTTGCAGTAGAGTCTATAGATGCGCACGAAGGTTTCGGATTTTTCGGGTGCCACGTGGCTGTGCCACCGTAGCCACTTTCGTGTTTTCTTAGACCGTTTCCGGCAAAAGGCTCCTAGGGTATGTAATTCGAAATGCTAAAACCATGCTCAAATGTTGCAGTAGGGTCTGTAGATGTGCACGAAGGTTTCAGCTTTTTCAGGTGCCACGTGGCTGTGCCACCATTGCCACTTTTGTGTTTTCTTAGACCGTTTCCGGCGAAAGGCTCCTAGGGTATGTAATTCGAAACGCTAAAACCATGCTCAAATGTTGCAGTGGGGTCTGTAGATGCGCACGAAGGTTTCGGATTTTTCAGGTGCCACGTGACTGTGCCACCGTTGCCACTTTTGTGTTTTCTAAGACCGTTTCCGGCGATAGGTTCCTAGGGTATGTGCATGTAATTCGAAACGCTAAAACCATGCTCAAATGTTGCAGTGGGGTCTGTAGATATGCACGAAGGTTTCGGATTTTTCAGCTGCCACCTGCCTGCACCACCATTGCCACTTTCGTGTTTTCTTAGACCGTTTCCGGCGAAAGGCTCCTAGGGTATGTAATTCGAAACGCTAAAACCATGCTCAAATGTTGCAGTAGGGTCTGTAGATGTGCACAAAGGTTTCCGATTTTTCAGGTGCCACGTGGCTGTGCCACCATTGCCACTTTTGTGTTTTCTTAGACCGTTTCCGGCGAAAGGCTCCTAGGGTATGTAATTCGAAATGCTAAAAGCACGCTCAGATGTTGCAGTAGGGTCTGTAGATGCGCACGAAGGTTTCGGATTTTTCAGGTGCCACGTGGCTGTGCCACCGTTGCCACTTTTGTGTTTTCTTAGACCGTTTCCGGCGAAAGGCTCCTAGGGTATGTAATTCGAAACGCTAAAACCATGCTCAAATGTTGCAGTGGGGTCTGTAGATGCACACAAAGGTTTTGGATTTTTCAGGTGCCACGTGGCTGTGCCACCGTTGCCACTTTTGTGTTTTCTTAGACCGTTTCCGGCGAAAGGCTCCTGGGGTATGTAATTCGAAATGCTAAAACCATGCTCAAATGTTGCAGTGGGGTCTGTAGATGCGCACGGAGATTTCGGATTTTTCAGCTGCCACCTGGCTGCGACACCATTGCCACTTTCGTGTTTTCTTAGACCGTTTCCGGCGAAAGGCTGCAAGGGTATGTAATTCGAAATGCTAAAACCATGCTCAAATGTTGCAGTGGGGTCTGTAGATGCGCACAAAGGTTTCCGGTTTTTCAGGTGCCACGTGGCTGTGCCACCATTGCCACTTTTGTGTTTTCTTAGACCGTTTCCGGCGAAAGGCTCCTAGGGTATGTAATTCGAAACGCTAAAACCATGCTCAAATGTTGCAGTGGGGTCTGTAGATGCGCACAAAGGTTTCGGATTTTTCAGGTGCCACGTGGCTGTGCCACCGTTGCCACTTTTGTGTTTTCTTAGACCGTTTCCGGCGAAAGGCTCCTAGGGTATGTAATTCGAAACGCTAAAACCATGCTCAAATGTTTCAGTGGGGTCTGTAGATGTGCACGAAGGTTTCAGATTTTTCAGCTGTGTTGCCACTTTCACATTTTCTTAGACCGTTTCCGGTGAAAGACTCATAGGGTATGTAATTCGAAATCCTAAAACCATGCTCAAATGTTGCAGTAGGGTCTGTAGATGCGCACGAAGGTTTTGGATTTTTGGGGTGCCACGTGGCTGTGCTACCGTTGCCTCTTTCATGTTCTCTTAGACCATTTCCGGCGAAAGGCTCCTACAGTATGTATTTCAAAATGGTAAAACCATGCTCAAATGTTGCAGTAGGGTCTGTAGATGTGCACAAAGATTTCGGATTGTTCAGGTGCCACGTGGCTGTGCCACCATTGCCACTTTCGTGTTTTCTTAGACCGTTTCCGGCGAAAGTCTCCTAGAGTATGTAATTCGAAACGCTAAAACCATGCTGAGATGTTGCAGTAGAGTCTGTAAATGCGTAGGAAGGTTTTGGATTTTTTTGGGTGCTAAGTGGCTGTGTCACCGTTGCCACTTTTGTGTTTTCTTAGACCGTTTCCAGCGAAAGGCTCCTAGGGTAAGTAATTCGAAATGCTTAACACATGCTCAAATGTTGCAGTAAGGTCTGTAGATGCGTACAAAGGTTTCAGATTTTTCAGATGCCACGTGGCGGTGCCACCGTTTTTCTTTCGTGTTTTCTTAGATCATTTCCGGCGAAAAGCTCCCAGAGTATGTAATTTGAAATGCTAAAACTATGCTCAAAAGTTGCAGTAGGGTCTGTAGATGTGCACGAAGGTTTCGGATTTTTGGGGTGCCACTGTTGCCACTTTCATGTTTTCTTAGACCATTTCCGGCGAAAGGCTCCCAGGGTACATGTATGTAATTTGAAACGCTAAAACCATGCCCAAATGTTGCAATGGAGTCTGTAGGTGCGCACGAAGCTGTGTCACATGTGCCACTCAATATGATTTTAGTGTGTCATATAATACATTTCTTCTTTGTATCAAGCATTCATACAAAGTCAAGGATGCAAATGCGGGGATACACTATAGTGTGCTTTGCACACAAGTGACACCATCTAGTTAAAATTTTGCTGATGATGATTTTTGTTACCTGGAAAACGCATGCGTGGACATCATTGCCCACGTGTGGATTAATTACGACCAATCCATGGCGACTGTAATGTACAGTTTTCACGCTGGCCCGAAACTGTCTGGCGCCAAATTTTTAGGCATTCTGGACATGTTAGTGCTCTAAGTTCAGTCTCTTTTTGCTTTTGCTCCACAGCGAGGCTCAATTAGAGGTATGATACGATGTTGGCAATTCAAAACTGAGAAGAGAATTTGATAATTGTTTCTTCATTACATGACAGGCAGCGCTCTCGCTTATTGTCCAGTGAGTCCGACAATCTTAATGCGTGAGTCATCACAAACCATATGACTTCGCGCCATTCTGTCTCATTTTAATGTGGCACCAGTGGCACTAGGGGTGAGGGAGGCCGCAGGGGAGGCGCACCCCTCCACTTTTCCCACCGACACGATGCGCGGTTAATTGATGAGTTAAATGGGCGCATGCAAGCATGTCAATATAGAGGTATTCCTGTAATATATTATTTTCAAACCCAAACAACATTTGACCAAAGAATCTCACCTTCGGTCCGGTTGGAAGATGACTAAAGTAGAAGAAATAGACAGGAGTGACTACACCGTGACATGCTCATCAATACGAGAGACTCCAGTTTGTCATGATGCATTTATCGACACACGATTGTAACTTTTCTCCCACTGGGCCGAACCATGGTCGTCTTGAACATTTGTGCCCCTCCGCTTTTATCGAGCTTCCGCAGTCACTCTTTTTATATGTCGGCTCGTGGAAAAGATCAAAGG
This sequence comes from Pictodentalium vernedei, assembly GCA_031216915.1. Taxonomy (NCBI): domain Eukaryota; kingdom Metazoa; phylum Mollusca; class Scaphopoda; order Dentaliida; family Dentaliidae; genus Pictodentalium; species Pictodentalium vernedei. The sequence goes on from CM062290.1 coordinate 349,073,863, forward strand.
ACTGTGTTTTGGCATATCCACTTATCTCCTCGCCTTCCTGTCCGTTAACTTCAGCCTTCTGTCAGATAATTTGGGAAGCATTTAACCAACATATCCCATAATTGTTGATTAGGGTTTAGAGGACGGGTCATTTTGGTAATCAAGGTCCGCATATGCCCCCCTCGGGATCGGGAAGATTCGTCCTCGGGAAGTTTCGTCCTCGGGATGTTTCGTCCCCGGGAATATTCGTCCCCAGTTGCTGGGAAGTTTCGTCCCCGGGAAGTTTCGTCCTCAGTACTTGTTAAATAATCATAAGCTTAGGGCTGGCGTGACAATTTATTAGTGAATGCCCGTGACCATTCGCCAATAGATTGTCACAAAATAAAAGTTAATCGGCTTGCGTGAATCAAAAAATCAAATGTCTGAATTTATTAATAAAAAAATATAAGACAATGTAAAGACAATATAAATATTTACTTTGTGGAATGCTGGTATTGCAGGTTCGATGCTGCCAACGTCCGCAACCATCACAATCAATGGCTTGTTGTCTTGTCCTAACATTTCTTCCACATTCTAAACATGGGTATTCTGTGGAAGAAGACGGTTCTGTAAGGTTGTAGGGCATGTTGAGAGATATGATGAAATGAATGAATGAGAGGATTTTGCGCGCCGAAGGCGCGCAGGGACGATGTGGGATTTACAAATCCCTTACGACCCGGATATGAGGAAATAATTGATTGCGGGCCTTAATATACCCCAGATAAAGCCATGCCTTTCAAGCTGACAACACATGGTGCAGTCCGTTAAAAAAACATACCGGTACATGAATGAACACCCCTCCCTTGAACCCGACAATAGTTCAATCAGTTGAAAAAACACAAAGCGTAGGAGGAATTGGTGCAACCTACCTTTCTGTTAACATACACAAGAAACCACGAAACACCAGGCAAGGATTGAAACAAGCTTGTCTGGCTGGGGACGAGTGTAAATTTTATATAAATAAGCATTTGAATAAAGATTTAACAGCCCTTTTAAGGGCTTGAGGGTGTGTGTCTGTGAGAGGGTGTGTGTTTTTTTTTTTGTTTTTTTTTTTGGGGGGGGGGGGGGTCATTTGGAATTCCCGAAGGATAACCAGATACCTCATAATCACATACGGCATCCTATCTCCCAGAGGGCTTGATGGATGCCTCCCGGTTTTTCAAACTAAACTGTTGGAGCTTTCTCCATTCCTTTTTTTTTAACCGCTATGGTCATATACCGGGTCCGCTACCAAACCGGCGTTGCTGTTTGGTTTTCTTTTCTCTTCTTCCCTTAAATTTGCCATCGCACAACATTATATTCTGGCTCGCCACCAGGGTGGGACTCAAACCTCTACCATCGCCAAGCTAGAGCCCACTCTCTAACAGTCTTGATGGCGTTGAGGGATTGATTATTGACAATCTATCACGCCAACGTAAACTGCCGGGAATTCTAACTGCGTGCATACCCCCGCAGACCCCATTTGAAGCAATAGGAAAGCTAGGCCTGTGTGATCGAAGTGAAATAAAATAAGGTTAACCGGGTCGCAAAGGATTTGTAAATCCCACATCGTCCTTGCGCGCCTTAGGCGTGCTAAAACCTTTCATTCATTCATTCAGAAGAGTAACATTCCACGCATACATAACATATATGAACATGATACACACAGGTCCTTGATTAATTATTTTTATTAAAAATATGTCAAAATTCTATACAATTTACCATTCAAGTGGGAAGTTTCGTCCTCTGTAGAGAACGAAACTTCCCGGGGACGAAACTTCCCACTAACTAGGGGACGAAACTTCCCGGGGTCGAAACTTCCCTGACCCCCCCCCCCCCCCCCCCCCCTGGATTTTATGTCTATTCAATAACGTGGAATAATTCGGCGTTGGAACTTTGGGTAGTAGAGCAATTTAACAGCCTTAATTGGATTCTTCTGCCCTCTTTGGGAAAGGGTCCGGGACCCATGCCATTAGGACACTTTTCATCGTGGGGGCTCCAACTTGGGATTTGTTTTGGAGGGTAAAATATACAAAGACTAAGCAATTTTACATTCGAATTGAACAGAGAACATTAAGATCGACACATTGGCCTCTGCATGAGTAGAAGGAGAGGGATGAAACGGCCCAGATTGGGCGGTCCAGGAAGAGCCGTCATAGTCACTTGACACAGTTACGTCATCATCGTTGGTTGTCATGGTAGGCCGTGTTACTTTGGTTACTTCCTAGAGTTACCACAAACAACCCGACAACTATATATTTGACTCAGATTTCCCCTTAAATCCTCGGTTTCTACCTGTTTATTTCAAGTATGGTTCCCCCAGGATCCTCCTTTTTCCAGTAATAGGTGCATTCCTTTGTATAAGAGTAAATCTAATTACCACAAACAACCCGATAACTATTTATTTGGCTCGGGTTTCCCACGAAATCCTCTGTTTCTACCTTTTTATTTAAGGTAGGATTTCAGGAGAATCTTACTTATAAGAGTAGCATGTAGTGCTGCAAGGCGCATTCCTTTGTATAAGAGTACTTTTGCTGGTTCGGATTCATTCAGAATCCTTGGTTTCTACCGATTACAGATGCTATTCTGACTATCCAAGCTGACTATCTAGCCCTAGCTTTCACTGGTTCCAACCTCGTGACGACATCCAAGTCTTATAATCACCAGTCAGATTGTTTCATTTATGGTAATCTGCACCGACAGTACAAGTCAAAATAAGATAACCTCTATAAACTATATATCCTTCTCTTCCTACACTGTTAAGACTAGAAGCTGACATCACTTTCTGGAAAGCTCTCACTGAGAGCTTTTCAGAAAATGATGTCAGATTCTGATCTTATCAGTGCAGGAGCAGTAGTATACATAGTTTATTGTGGTTATGCTACAACGTATTTTGACTTGTACTGTGCCTGTACAGAGTTATCTCCCATATGTATAATGAAGTCCTATATGATTCCAAAAGCTGAGATTCAATCGAGCAAGTATTGGTCAAATGACTCGAATCTTATCGAGGAGCAAATCGAGTAATTGCCCGAATACGTGACTCCTCTTACGACTCTTATGCTCATCTGGTTATTGGAGGATATTTATGACATGGTGATGTAGTACTGGACGATACATTTTAGAGGATACTTATTGTAGGATATCTATCTGAAGATAGTTATGGTGCCCAGCGCCTGTTCAGTTCCTGGCTTCTCCCTCATCTTCATAGCTCTTAACTGGTAGAGTGATGGAAGCCCATATTTGGGCTTTATTCTGAAGTGTCGGTATCACAACTCAAAGGCTTCATATTCAGTGGATGTTCTACATATCACTTTTGAAGTGAAATTATTTAGTCTGTTAAGATTTGCCTCGTTACAATTTATGGGAGAGTGCCTATTGGCACTCTCCCATAAATTATAACAAGGCAAAGATATGTGAACAAATTTTGATGACCAAAAATAATTCAGCACTCTACCATTTAAGGACACTACTGCTGATTTGTCCATTTTCACCACCATCTGTCCTATGATTAGCGTGCACTATTTACTTCCACCACCACTGGTCTGTACCACTACTATTGACTACCACTATCTTTCCTGTGCTAGAGTCTTCCACCATTACTACTGACTACCTGGCTCTCAGGACCTATATCACTAGATCCTATGGGTCCTGGTTCATATCACTATCATACTTGGTTTCTACTACTACTTGCAGTTGAATACAATCTACTTGCTCTAATATATGCTATTGAGTAGTGACTTGAACAGGCATTGCTCAAACCGACTCAAACCTTATTTAGCATATACGCCATCAAGTAATTGCTCAAACGAGACTCTTCTTACAACTTTTATGCTCATCTGGATATTGGAGGATACCTATGACATGATGATGTACTATTGGAGGATACCCTTTGAGTATACTAGGCCCCATAACTATCTTCAAAAATTTATCCTCTGATAAGTATCCTCTAAAAGGTATCCACCAGTACTATAGCACCATGTCAAAGGTATCCTCCAATGCCCAGATGAGCATAAGAATCACTTGTTCGTGCAATTACTTGATGGCTTATTTGCTTGATAAGATTCAAGTCATTCGAGCAATACTTGTCCCTGCTCGATTGAACCTTGGCCTTAGAATCATATAGGACTTCATTATACACAGGGGTATAGTTAGGTACAGATTAAAGGAAATAAAGTGATTATAAGACTTGGATGATGTAGAGGTCAGAACCAGTGATAGCTAGGACCAACTAGACTGCAAGGATAGTCAGAATAGCATCTGTAATGAATCCGAACCTTCAAAAGTACTCTTATACAAAGGAACGCATCTTATAGCACTAATGCTACTCTTATAAGTGGGATTCTTCAGAAATCCTACCTACAATAAACAGGTAGAAACCGAGGATTTAGCAGAAAATCTGTACCAAATAAATAGTTGTCGGATTGTTTGTGGTAATTCAAGGAAGTAACCAAAGATTCTGACGGAATCTGAACCAGTAAAGTTACTCTTATACAAAGGAACGTGCCTATTATTGGGAAAAAGGAGGATTCGATGACCATCGATATCTCTTGAAAATTATGGCAGTTTTGGCCCTTTGTTATAAAAATATCCTGTAAAACTTGTTTACAGCATAACTTGAACAATAGTTAACAGATTTCAATTGTTTTCGGTGTATCTCTCTATATCAACATTGTCTATGCCAACTTCGATGACTACCAATATCTGATGAAAATTATGAGAGTTATTGCCCTTTGTTTAAAAAATATCATTCCTGTAAAACTTGTTTTTGTCATAACTTGAACAATAGTTAACAGATTTCAGTTCTTTTCGGTATATGTCTCTATAGTAATAGCAACAATGTCTACGTCAAGTTCGATGACCACTGTTATCTCTTAAAAATTATGGGAGTTATAGTGCTTTGATATAAAAATACCCTGTAAAACTTATTTATGGCATAACTTGAACAATAGTTAACAGATTTCAATTATTTTTGATATATGTCTCTATAGCAACAATATCTTCGTCCAGTTCGATGTCCAGCAGTATCCAATGAAAATTATGGGAGTTATGCCCTTTATTAAAAAATATCGTGTAATGCTTGTTTATGGAATAACTTAAACATTAGTAACCAAATTTCAATTTTTTTGGGTATATTTATCCCCCCGCAAGGGAGGGATATAGCGAAGACCTCTGTCCATCTGTCCATCCATCTGCCTGTCTGTCCGGGCCAACATTGGGGGTTTAGGGGATATTATTATTAGGGGCTACCTCCAAATTAAGGTAGGGTTAGGAGTGGGGTGGGGTTAGGGTTAGGAGTAGCCCCAGTGTAGGGCTTAAGGTTGGGGAGGGTTAAGTCCTGGGGAGGGGGATAGGGTTCGTTTCAGGGGTGGGGTTTTAGTTTTAGTAGCCCCTAAACCAAAAAATAGCTCCTAATCCTATTGGTTTGGCTAGGGTGGGGTTGGGTCAGGGGTGGGGTTAGGGGTAGCCCCAGAGTAGGGCTTAAGGTTAAAGGGGGTTAGATCCCAGGGTTGGGTGGGGGTTAGGGTCTGGGGTGGGCTTTTAGGGTTTAGGGTCAGAGTGGGGTAGGGTTAGGGTTAGGGTGTGGTTTTTGGGTGGAGGGGTGGGGTTAGGGTTAAATATAAGTTCTAGGGTGGAGGGGGTGGGGTTCTGGGTAAAATAAGGTTTTGGACATACAAAATGTTTTATTGGTAGCCCATAAACCCGAAATGTTGGTGCGTCCGTCTGACCAGCCATCCATCCATCTGTCCGTCCGTCCATCCGGGCATCCATTGATCCATCCTGCATCCGTCCGTCCGATCTTTGGGTTTTTTTCAATCCAAGATGTGTTTTGTTAAAATTGCCCACTTAACTCCCCGCCCCCCTCCTCCCCACCCCTGGGGTCAGATGAGCATAAAAAAATTTTCTTACTCCAAAATGCATTTTGAAGGATTTCAACTGATTTTTATGCAAAAAACTAATAATAATTTGACTCTGTAAGTGGGCCACGATGACTCTCCCACCTTGCCAAGGCCTGGGGATGTGGGAGGGGCAGTTCAGCTGTCTCACAGAGACTACCTTGTCAGCAGCACCAAATAAAATGTACAAACCCACAAGGCAGAATTCATTAATAGAAAAACTTCATTTTGACACTTTTAGCTTTTATAAGGTTGAGTTGAGGAGATCTAATCGCTCCCCTAGGCCATGCGAGGAAAGCAATTTTTAGCCCTCCTGCATTTTTAAGAATGCCAGGCCTGTCAATGGGAAGTTAGGCTGAACCCAATGGAGATACTTACAGACAGCATATTTTTTATGGTGAGTGGTGTCATATGAACTATTGCAGATTTTTTCCAAGTTAACCTTTTGAGACTTGAATTATCTTGATGTTCAAACGTCACTGGGAATTCAGTTTCTTCCAACATTTTTCAAAATGCAATGTCAAACATCGAAAAGTACAAATAACAAGATATTTTATACATTAGTGATTAGTGATTAACTGGTTGAGGGCTAGATTATTTTTGGTGGTCTCAATTTGTTATTCAAAACTTGTTTTATTACAAATTATTGGAAAGTGACTGTGGGCACTCTCCAATAATTTGTAATAAAACAAATTTATATAAACAAAATATTATTTGTGTTTGAATATGAAATATAAGCAAGGAAAGTGTTGGCTTTTGCTCTGCTATCCTCATTTTTTGAAAGCCCTTCTTAACTCAACCAGTTAAGACGTCTTGATCGCAGGATTATATTAGTATTTTAAGCTGCAATAACATTTGGCTCAACGGTTGTCACTGAGCACTATTCGGTAGAAAATAGGAATTGAGGTCAAAACTTTAAAAAATCGTAAAATAATAACAAAACAAATGACCACTAAGAATCAACGTGTTGTTTGATTTTGTATGTCATAAGACGTACAAAAGTATCAAAGGGTTAAAGAGCCTGAAGTGTTATTTGCTATGCTCTTAACACAAACAAACTGAACCAAAACCAAGGTTTTTTCCTGAAACCGAACCAAAACTAAATCTGAAAATCAAAACCTCCCAGCTCTAGCCCTCTTTCCACTCAAATGAGAGTCCTAATCTGTATATGGATTTCTTTAAATCAAAACATGCCAGCACATAATAATGTGTTAATTTTGCAGCTGTGATTCTGCCAACACTATGGTTGTATATCCAGAGCAGGTTCCAGGCAAAAGAATGGTTTTTTGGTTTGATTCTATCAGCATTCAGTTTCAGTGGATTATTTGCTGGGCCAATAATGGGAAGGTAAGTAGTTCTGTTTGATCCTTTCTCATGTATCCAGATCTGTAAATGTTTTAATTTCAGGTGACCTGAGAATATTTATTTATTGATGTTTAAGGTCACATATTTATGCACAATGGCTAATCATGACTGTGACAGTTTTACGGGTGGAGGAAGCCGGAGTACCCGGAGAGAACCACCGAGCAACGATGAGCAGCTGCCAACTCCCCAACATCAAAACTCCGCACTGCAGCACAGGCAGGGTTAGATAGGTTGAAGACATGCGTACCATCGACGTGCAGAACGCCGTAGTACACGGCGTCATCATGCCCCCATGCGGGCAATGGAGATGAAGTTTCTTGCCTAAGGACACAATGCAGTTGCTGCAGGTGGGATTCGAACCGAGGACCTCTCGGCTTGCAGCCTGCAACACTACATACTGAGCCACCGCGTTCCCAGGTGACCTGAGAAAGGGTTACGTTCATTTTTTTTTTTAGGGCAACCTATTTTTTCTTATAAGTCCTCTTCAGAGAGCAAGAGAACTGTCAAAGTTATAGAGGTATATATACCATTGCCTGTACAAAGAGTGAAGCTTATTTCAGTTCATAACTTTCATTTAATAGGTCGATATCCTGTGTTGTAATACTCTATTGGAAAGGGCTCTCAGTTTTTCCCAGTATATCATCAAGAGACAGGGATTCTTTTGGGTATCTACAGAGACCATTTATGGGACACTTTTCTAATGACATTTTGCTTTTTCCCAATTCCAGCCCCCAAATTTCCCAATTTCCCTTCGTATTCAAACAAAACTTTAATGCACAGCTGGTGCCCTGAACTGGGTAGTCATAAGTCCTCAGAAAACCAACAGTTTTCTGAGGCCTTATGACCACCCAGTTCAGGACAGCAATTGAACATTAAATTTAAATTGCTTGCCTAATGAGATCTCTTCATTTGAAGACAAATAAAAGATTATTCTTTGATAATATAAGAACAGTTTAATAGAGACTGCATGTACATGATTCCATGTGACTGTTATAAAACTAACTTGTAGTATAAATGCAGTTGCTTAGGTGTCGGTCTTAATGTTCTCTGCTCAGTTTGAATGTAAAATTTCTTAGTTTTGTATGTTTTTCTCCCCAAAAGGCCAAAACAAATTCCCAATTACGCAAATTTTCTGAATGGTATGGCTCCCTAACCCTTTTCCAAAGAGGGTAGAAGAATCCCTGAAAGAGTCATTGGACACTAATTTTAGTTATCATTATAAAATATATCATTGTCCTAAAAGAGTCAACACACGACCAAGTGCAATTCATATAGGACTACAAATACTCTCTATTTGTTGGAATCTGAGGCCTACGAAATCTAGGTAAAGAATAAAATGAATCGACCATTCATGCAATATGTGCTAGCCTGTTTATCCGTTACCCTTTACCTGACACTGCTGTAGACAGCACATCATTATATTTTCATAGGTAATTTTAAAAGTTGAATTTTTCTTTACAAAGCATTCAGCTCATTGTCGAGATCATTCTAAGAGATTATAAGCAATGATATGCAAGCAAAGAACCCTCCTCCCACGCCTGCCCCTAAAAGAAAAAAATTAAAGGGCTACTCGGGCACCTAGAACTGGATTGTATATTATATATATTTTTAAACCACCTTTTTCATTTATCCAGACCTGTACAAGTTTTAATTTTAGGTGACCCGAAAAGGGTTGAGTTAAATATTTTAAGGCAAACCTTGTTTTTCTTATAAGCCCATTTCAGATATCATGTTGGGAGTACATGAGCTAGTTTTAGGGAGTTCAGGTGTAAATGTGTACATAAGGTTGATATTTTTAAGGAAAAGTGTGAAAGGGGGATAAGTCCCCACTTCTATGCCACTGCCTCCAGGGACCCAGGCCTGGCATTCTGAAAAATACAGGAGGGCAAAACATCACTCTCCTCAATCAGCTTAGGAGAGCAATTAGCTTTACACAGCATTTTAAGTATTCAGTGGAACGAACTCATTGAAACTGAAACCAACAGACTATTACATCAGTGATTTTATTAACTTTACTAAGGTAAAGCGAAATCTCTTAGACATCTAGATGTCTCACTCAACAACCGAACACACACTTGACGAGACCTGTGTGTGTGCCCAAGTTGGGGGTTGGGGGGTGGGGGAGGGGATGGGTTGAAGGTGGTGGTGGTAGGTGTATGACTTTCTTGGACAACAGGTCTGCTTGAATCTACAGTCACATCCTGGTGCACATGCTTCAAGTGACAGGATAGTGGTAATGGTAGTATATTATAGTGTCAATATTCTTTGAATAATTACCCTTCAAACTGTGATGTCAGTTGTTGAAACTGACAGAAAAAAAAAAATTGCTATGACCCATTTTGCTTCAAATGATTGCAACTGTGTTTGGGTATGTACTTTGTACATACCCAAACACAGTTGTAGCCATTACCTTTTACCACTAAACCACTTTCAGAATGAAATTACGTGATGTTATGTGACTTCGAAGTTAAATTACATTTTTGCTTTACAACAAAAATTTAATGTGAGCATAGTACGTGTAATCTCAATCATCCCAGACCAAAATATTTAGGAGGGCAATTTTTCGCTCTCCTTAATTCTTTCAGGAGGGCAGTAAGGACAGCTAAAAAATCGCTCTCCTGAAATTGCCAAGCCTGGGGACCATGAAGCTCTTTGAATGTTGTTGTAGTTTCTAAACCTGAAATCAAGGAAATCAGAAGTAGGGGCAGCATGTGCCATTTTTTACAAGAAGTGCACTAGTGGAAAAGTGGGGAAAAAGACTTCACTTTCTGATAACTGTAACTGAGAAGAAACTCTTGAATATTCATTTCTGACATATTTTACATGTGCACAGTGGCAATTGCTGGCGTGTGGGGGAGGGGGTGGGGGGGAGGGGAGGGGGAAGTATAATGATGGAGCCTGGGAAATAATCAAACAAAGAAAGAAGCTATACAATCTGCAGGAGCGAGTTCTAAAGCTTTATATTGTCCCTTAAGTTCAATAAGGCACCATCTGCAATGCTCATGGAGTTCAATGAAGCAAAATATAATAGATTAAATGCCTGCATTGGATGAACTGATGCCAAATAGGTCCACAATCAAAGGGAGTTTGGCGATTGTCAGGATAATTTCTATACATATTACAATAATTCTTTATTCAATTAACCAAAGTTTAGTCTGTAACCTATATACAATTAATGGGTCAAATTTGTATTGAAGGGATGATAAATGGTTTGTGTTTGGAAGTTATATTTAAATAACTAGTTCAGTACTAAAAGCCACAATCATGGCTTTCAAAAAAATGAGGGCTCCAGAGCAAAAGCCAACATTTTCCTTGCTCGTGTTTCATATTCAGTCAAATGTAATTAATGTTTTGTTTACATAAGTTTGTTTTATTACAAATTATTGGAGAGTGCCTAGGGGCACTCTCCAATAATTTGTAATAAAACATTTTGAGTACCAAATTCAGAACACCAAAAATAATTAAGTCCTCAACCAGCTAAGGGCTGAGTTCCAATTCAATTCAATAAAAAATCTGAAAGCTGCTTACCACTTCTTTGTGGTTCAGTCCACATACTCTAGCTTCCTGTACTAGAAAAAACTGTCCACCAATAATTGAAATTTGTCAGTGGCAGTTGAAGAGAGCCTAGCCCAATGACTAGTCGCCATCCATCATCTTAATAGGAACATAACTTTTGTTAGGTTTTACTATTCAATAGATATTTTGAGTACCTTGATTAAAAAACTATTTACTTCAGTATTGGGGTTTGCACAATAAGAAATCAGCTAAGAGGTACCCCAGTAAGTGGTCTCCACTGTATTGGGTGTTTTTTTTAATGTGTATTGAGGGGATTTGAGTTGTATTTTGGGGGACAGCATTTGAGTTAACTGGAATTGAACTACAGCAATTTTGAAAGTATATTTAACCCTTTGCCTGATGACAAGCTTGTTGCAATGACAGGCCTTTAAATTCTTCCAAACTAACAATGGTAAATGCTGTGCCCAAATAAGATAATTGCACCCAAATTATGTGGAGTTTGAAACTTTTACCAAAGTTTTGCAGTGTTTCGGCAATAAAAAGTTTGGCTAGGTTTCCCTGATGCAAATAGCTTAGAGCTTGCTTAACTTTGAATCAAACAATGCAGCAGATAAATAAATTTTTTAAAAACCTGCAGAGTTCTTCACAGAAATACATATACGACACTGTCGACAGCGATTGCTTTTTCTGAGGCAAATTCTATAAAGCCATCCACTTAAAGCTTGAGATCTGTTATATTCATGTTTGTGGCATTTCTCAGTAAATGCCATGCGTAATTTAGATTACATTCAAATAGGCCTTTTTGGGTCGACACTGGGAAACTAAGAAGCCTTTCGAATTAGTCGAGTAAACTTACGTAAAAGGGTGGTGGGAACCAGTGAAAATGGTGAAGACCTATATAACAAGAGGTTGTAAACTTATCATTTTAAGACAGAGACCTGAAACCTAAATCAGATGCCAAGAAGAAGAAAATACCGGTGCTTTTTCTCCAACCAGGCAGGCCTCATCTATATTTGAAATTGTGCCCAAATTAGACTGATCTAAAGGTCTGTGCATTGATGGGTCACATGATATGGTTTTGTTGAAATTTTTTTAAATTTTATTTTTTCCGACAAATTCCTATGATTCATTAAGTAAAGGGTTAACATTAACATCAAAGTGTCACCAAAAGGCTCTTTTTTATTGTCCTTTTCTTGCTTTTCACAGACACTGTCAGATTATTTATCATTGCTTCTGATGTCCTGATGAATAAGCTGTTATTTCGGATATGAACAGTTATTAACATTACTCGAAAATTCTTTTCTTTTTTTTTATCAGTTTTTCAGACAGAACTGGAAAAACAAAATTCATTGTAATGTTTGCCATGCTGTTTGAAGTTGGAGGAAACTTCATGTACTTTGTAGGTCCATCAAAGTACTTTGTTCTTGGTGGACGATTGATAGCAGGTAAGTTTTACAAACTTCAAACATTTTGTTTTCACTTTCCCTTTACTTATCACATCATTTTTCTTTTCTGGAAAAGTTGTGACTTGAGTGATGGGGCATTGCATTTTTGTTCAACTCAAAACGCCCAGCCCCATAGGGAGGGGTTGGGGGAAATTGCTCCAAAATATTTGAAAAATATTTTTCTCATGAACCAGTTGGTACAATGACTTGATATTTGGTATGGAGCTTCCTTTTGAGGTGTAGAATCAAGTTTGTTCAAACGAATGGGAGGGGCAAGTTTTTTTGTCCCGTCCAAAATCTTTTTTCTGAACCGATGGTCCGATTTTGAAACAAATTCAGTTTGTGGTATTATTGGGGCATAAGTACTTGACTCATGTCAAAAAGAATTTTCATGTGTTCCCGTGGAAACTAAACATAGAAGCTAAAAATAGGAAAAACCTTAAAACTGCCATATCTCCAAAACTACACGGCACAGAGAATTCTTATTTTGTATAAAGCTTACTTTTATCCAGTAGAATAGAATGGTTAAAAAAAATCCCTATCGGTTTGATCACAAGGTACTTTTTTCAGGACTTTGAAAAAGCACTTTTTAACACTGTAGGCAATGGGAAAAACATTAAAAAATCTTCTTCTCTAGATCCAGCAGGCAGAATCTTTTCATATTTGGTATGCAATATTGTAGGGTGGATCTGATTCAAGTTTGTTCAAATCGGCTCCCTAGATTCATATTTGGGCTCACTATAGAAGCTCGAATTCGAACTTAGAGCATTTCGGGCAAATTTCTTAAAAAATCTTCTTCTCCAGATCCAGCAGGCAGAATCTTTTCATATTTGGTATGCAACATTGCGGGGTGGATCTGATTCAAATTTCTTCAAATTGGCCCCCTGGGTTCATATTTGGGCTCAGTATAGGAGCCCGATTTCCAACTTAGTGCATTTCAGGCAAATTTCTTAAAAAATCTTCTTCTCCAGATCCAGCAGGCAGAATCTTTTGATATTTGGTATGCAACATTGTGGGGTGGATCTGATTCAAGTTTGTTCAAATCGGCTCCCTTGATTCATATTTGGGCTCACTATAGAAGCTCGAATTCGAACTTAGTGCATTTCGGGCAAATTTCTTAAAAAATCTTCTTCTCCAGATTCAGCAGGCAGAATCTTTTCATATTTGGTATGCAACATTGCGGGGTGGATCTGATTCAAGTTTGTTCAAATCGGCCCCCTGGATTCATATTTGGGCTTACTATAGAAGCCCGAATTCGAACTTAGTGCATTTCAGGCAAATTTCTTAAAATATCTTCTTCTCCAGATCCAGCAGGCAGAATCTTTTGATATTTGGTATGCAACATTGTGGGGTGGATCTGATTAAAGTTTGTTCAAATCAGCCCCCTGGGTTTATATTTGGGCTCAGTATAGGTGCCCAAATTTGAACTTAGTGCATTTCAGGCAAATTTCTTTGAAAATCTTCTTCTCAAGATCCAGCCGGCAGACTCTTCTGATATTGGGTATGCACCATGCTTGGGGGGTGAGATTCAAGTTCGTTCAAACCAAGTCCCTGGGTTCATATTTGGGCTCACTGTGGTAGCCCGAATTATAACTTAGTTCAAAATGAGGAATTTTCTTTAAAAATCTTCTTCTCCAGATCCAGCAGTCGGAATGTTTTGATATTTGGTATGCAGCATCCTTAGGGGGGTGAGATTCAAGTTTGTTCAAGCCATGTCCCTAGGTCCATATTTGAACTCACTGTGGGAGCCTGAATGATAACTTAGTTCAAAATGAGGAATTTTCTTTAAAAATCTTCTTCAGATCCATCAGTCGGAATGTTTTGATATTTGGTATGCAGCATCCTTAGGGGGGTGAGATTGAAGTTTGTTAAAGCCAAGTCCCTGGGTTCATATATGGGCTCCCTGTGGGAGCCTGAATTATAACTTAGTTCAATATGAGGAATATTATTTAAAAATCTTTTTTTTTTAGATCCACTGGTCAGAATCTTTGGATATTTGGTATAAGCTTTTCTTAGGAGGAGCAGATGCAACTTGTTGAAATCAATTCTCTGGGTTGATATTTAGGCTACCATGTCAGGTGAGCGCCCTCAGGCCCCTTGGGGCCTCTTGATTAACTTTGGGCAATATGGGTAATAATCTTTAAATATCTTCTTCAGAATCACCAGTCAGAATCTTTTATTGTTTTGTATACATCATTGTTATGAGGGTCAGATTCAAGATTGTTCAAACCAAGTCCCTAGGTTAATATTTAGGCTTCCTATGGAAGCCCACATTTTAACTTAGTGCAATATGGGGGATAATGTTTAAAAATCCTCTTCTTCAGATCCACCAGTCAGAATCCTTTCATATTTGGTATACAACATCTCTTGGGGGGGGGAGGTGGGGGGGGGGGGGGGAGGCAGATTCAAGTTTGTTCAATTTAGGTTCCTAGGTTAATATTTAGGCTCTCTATGGTAGCTCAACTTTTAAGTTAGTGCAATATAAGGAGATTTCTTTAAAAATCTTCTTCTTCAGATCTACCAGTCAGGATGCTTTCATATTTGGTATGCAACATCTCTAGAGGGGTCAAATTTAACTTCGTTCAAATTGAGAGCCTGGGGTAATATTTGGGCTCCCCATGGGAACCCAAATTTTAAGTTAGTGCCGTTTGAGGGAATTTCTTCAAAAATCTTCTTCTTCAGATTCACCAGTCAGAATCCTTTTATATTTGGTTTGCAACATCTCTAGGGGAGTCAGATTCAGGTTTGTTCAAATTGGGTCCCTGTGTTAATTGGGCTCCCCATGGTAGCTCGAATTTTAACTTTGTGCAGTATGAGGAAATTTCTTTGAAAATCTTCTTCATATCCACCAGTCGATATGCTTTTATGTTTGGTATACAATATCTCTAGGGGGCTCAGATTCAAGTTTCTTCAAATCAAGTGCCTGGGTTAATATTAGGGCTCCCTATGGGAACCCGAATTTTAACTTAGTGCAATATTAGGGAATTTCTTCAAAAATCTTCTTCTTAAGATTCACCAGTCGGAATCCTTTCATATTTGGTTTGCAACATCTCTACGGGAGTCAGATTCAAGCTTGATCAAATAGGGTTCCTGGGTTAATATTTGGGCTCTCTGTGGTAGCCCAAATTTTAACTTAGTGCAGTATGAGGAGATTCTTTAAAAATCGTCTTCTTCAGATCCACCAGTCAGAATGCTTTCTTATTTGGTATACATATCTAGTGGGGTGAGATTCAAGTTTGTTCAAATCATGTGCCGGGGTTAATAATTGTCCATGTGGCTAAAGAATTAGGAATTTTTTACCCTCAAGTGTGTAACTAAGATTAATCCACAAAGGTAGTATCAAGGGGCTCCATAGTGGAGCTCCACTTTTTACATTATGATTAACTGAACAAGAGGCATATGTTTGGACTGTTTTAGTCACTCCTGAGGGGCTCAAGGATTGACAATGGATCCAATGGATCCTATGGAGATTGATTGCTTAATGTAGATTCTTGGACTCTATTTATATCAGGTTCTGTTCAAGGTGAGCGCTACACCGTGGGGCCTCTTGTTATCCCCGCATTTTAAAAAATGCGGGGATATTGTCATGATCTCCGTCCGTACGTCCGTACGGCCGTACGTCCGTACTTCCGTACGTCCGTTTTTGTAATTCAAAACGCTGTAACTTTCTACAGTTGTTCGATAGGGTCTGTGCAACCCAAAAATACAACTTTTAAATTTTTGTGCCACCAGGTGGCTTCTGTGGAGCCACTTAAAAAATGCGTTATTTTTTCACTTTTTTGCTGAATAGTCCCAACCTATGTAATTCGGAGTTCTAAAATTACACTAGGGTGTTGCTAAATGATCTGTAGATATGTAGGAAGGTTTCGGATTTTTCGGGTGCCATGTGGCTGTGCCACCGTAGCCACTTTTGTGTTTTCTTAGACCGTTTCTGGCAAAAGGCTCGTAGGATATGTAATTCGAAATGCTAAATCCATGCTCAGATGTTGCAGTAGGGTCTATAGATGCGCACGAAGGTTTCGGATTTTTCGGGTGCCACGTGGCTGTGCCACCGTAGCCACTTTTGTGTTTTCTTAGACCGTTTCCAGCAAAAGGCTCGTAGGATGTGTAATTCGAAACGCTAAATCCATGCTCAGAAGTTGCAGTAGGGGCTATAGATGCGCAGGAAGGTTTCGGATTTTTTGGGTGCCACGTGGCTGTGCCACCGTAGCCACTTTTGTGTTTTCTTGAACCGTTTCCGGCGAAAGGCTCGTAGGGTATGTAATTCGAAATGCTAAATCCATGCTCATATGTTGCAGTAGGGTCTATAGATGCACACGAAGGTTTCAGATTTTTTGGGTGCCACGTGGCTGTGCCACCGTAGCCACTTTCGTGTTTTCTTAGATCGTTTCCGGCGAAAGGCTCGTAGGGAATGTAATTCGAAATGCTAAAACCATGCTCATATCTTGCAGTAGGGACTATAGATGTGCACAAAGGTTTCGGATTTTTCGGGTGCCACATGGCTGTGCCACCGTTGCCACTTTTGTGTTTTCTTAGACCGTTTCCGGCGAAAGGCTCCTAGGGTATGTAATTCGAAATGCTAAAACCATGCTCAAATGTTGCAGTGGGGTCTGTAGATGCGCACAAAGGTTTCGGATTTTCCAGGTGCCACGTGGCTGTGCCACCGTTGCCACTTTTGTGTTTTCTTAGACAGTTTCCGGTGAAAGGCTCCTAGGGTATGTAATTCGAAATGCTAAAACCATGCTCAAATGTTGCAGTGGGGTCTGTAGATGTGCACGAAGGTTTCCGATTTTTCGGGTGCCACGTGGCTGTGCCACCGTTGCCACTTTTGTGTTTTCTTAGACAGTTTCCAGCGAAAGGCTCCTAGGGTATGTAATTTGAAACGCTAAAGCCATGCTCAAATGTTGCAGTGGGGTCTGTAGATGCGCACGAAGGTTTCGGATTTTTCAGGTGCCACGTGGCTGTGCCACCGTTGCCACTTTTGTGTTTTCTTAGACCGCTTCCGGCGAAAGGCTCCTAGGGTAGGTAATTCGAAACGCTAAAACCATGCTCAAATGTTGCAGTGGGGTCTGTAGATGTGCACGAAGGTTTCGGATTTTTCAGCTGCCACGTGACTGCGCCACCATTGCCACTTTCGTGTTTTCTTAGACAGTTTCCAGCGAAAGGCTCCTAGGGTATGTAATTTGAAACGCTAAAGCCATGCTCAAATGTTGCAGTGGGGTCTGTAGATGCGCACGAAGGTTTCGGATTTTTCAGGTGCCACGTGGCTGTGCCACCGTTGCCACTTTTGTGTTTTCTTAGACCGCTTCCGGCGAAAGGCTCCTAGGGTATGTAATTCGAAATGCTAAAACCATGCTCAAATGTTGCAGTGGGGTCTGTAGATGCGCACAAAGGTTTCGGATTTTCCAGGTGCCACGTGGCTGTGCCACCGTTGCCACTTTTGTGTTTTCTTAGACAGTTTCCGGTGAAAGGCTCCTAGGGTATGTAATTCGAAATGCTAAAACCATGCTCAAATGTTGCAGTGGGGTCTGTAGATGTGCACGAAGGTTTCCGATTTTTCGGGTGCCACGTGGCTGTGCCACCGTTGCCACTTTTGTGTTTTCTTAGACAGTTTCCAGCGAAAGGCTCCTAGGGTATGTAATTTGAAACGCTAAAGCCATGCTCAAATGTTGCAGTGGGGTCTGTAGATGCGCACGAAGGTTTCGGATTTTTCAGGTGCCACGTGGCTGTGCCACCGTTGCCACTTTTGTGTTTTCTTAGACCGCTTCCGGCGAAAGGCTCCTAGGGTAGGTAATTCGAAACGCTAAAACCATGCTCAAATGTTGCAGTGGGGTCTGTAGATGTGCACGAAGGTTTCGGATTTTTCAGCTGCCACGTGACTGCGCCACCATTGCCACTTTCGTGTTTTCTTAGACCGTTTCTGGCGAAAGGCTCCTAGGGTATGTAATTCGAAACGCTAAAACCATGCTCAAATGTTGCAGTGGAGTCTGCAGGTGCGCACGAAGCTGTGTCACATGTGCCACTCAATATGATTTTAGTGTGTCATATAATACATTTCATCTTTGTATCAAGCAATCATACAAAGTCAAGGATGCAAATGCGGGGATACACTATAGTGTGCTTTGCACACAAGTGACAACATCTAGTTTAAATCTGTTTTTGAGAAAGAAAATCAAAATTCATTAATGACTCAGTATTTCTTTTATTCTCTTTAATTTACAAACTTACACCATTTAAAGTATTTATTTATTTATTTATTGGTGTTTAAGGTCGCATACTTATGCACAATGGCTAATTGTGACAGTGACAGTTTTACGCGTGGAGAAAGCCAAAGTACCCGGAGAGAACCACCGAGCATCGATGAGTAACTGTGAGCTCCTCAACATTCTAACTCTGTTCAAGCTCTGCTCAAGCCAGGTTGCAGCAGTTGAAGACATGTGCACCATCGACGTGCAGTACTCCTTAGTATAATGTGTCATCATGCCCCCATGTAGGCAACCAGGATAAGTGCCTTGCCCAAGGACACAATGTGGGTCGTCCCGGGCGGGGATCGAACTCGGGACCTCTAGCATAGAAGTCCAACAGTCTACCACTGAGCCACTGTGCACCCCATCATTTCAAGTGGTTTCGTTTCAGAAATATTTTGTTGCAATTTATTTGTTTTTGACAGAAAAATTCTCTAAAGGATATGCACGAAACAGTTTTAACCTTTTCCACAGGTCTGTCGTTTTAAGGTGAGCAATCACCCTCATCCTACAGCAGCATAGCCAGGTATCTATATGGATTTATGGTTGGGGGTGGGGGGGGGGGGGGAGGAGTGAGTGCAGGTTCAATTTTAGCTCAACTTTGACGTAAGTCAAATTTGAGCTTATGCCATGGCCAGTCGTCCGTCTGTCTGTCAACAATTCAATACGGCTCGGGCTAGAGGCCATATTTATGAGCCGATCTTTACGAAACTTCTTGGGTACCTTTGTTATGACCGTAGGACGAGAACGAGTGTTTTGGGGTCCAATCCGAAATTCAAGTTGGCCGCTGGCAGCCATTTTGTACAAAATTAGGTGCAATCAGATTTTTGCGCAGAACTTCCATATGAAAGCTCTGATTTGAATAAGTTTTTGTATGAATGTTTAGTACCATGGGATACATCACATATAATACGGGGTTTTTTCTCGTGCGTAAATTATGCAAATTAGACTAACTTTTATGTATTTAGTGTTACTTTCAGCATTGTAAGTGCAAATGCCAATACGGCTCAGGCTAGAGGCCGTATTTATGAACTGATCTTTACAAAACTTCTTGGGTACCTTTGGTATCACCGTGGGATGAGAACGAGTGTTTTTGGGTACAGTCCGAAATTCAAGATGGCCGATGGCAGCCATTTTGTACAAAATTAGGTGCAATCAGATTTTTGCGCAGAACTTCCTTATGAAAGCGCTGATTTGAATTTAATTTAATTTTAATTAATTTTTGTGTGAATGTTTAGTACCATGGGATACATCACATATAATACGTTTTTTTTCTCGTGCAGAAATTATGCAAATTAGATGAACTTTGATTATTTCAGTGCTACTTACACACAGTAAGTACACATGTCAATACGGCTCGGGCTAGAGACTGTATTTATGAACCGATCTTCACGAAACGTCTTGGGTACCTTTGTTATCACCTTGGGACGAGAGCGAGTGTTTTTGGGTTCGGTCCAAAATTCAAGATGGCCGAAGGCAGCCATTTTGTACAAAATTAGGTGCAATCAGATTTTTGTACAGAACTTCCATATGAAAGCGCTGATTTGAATTTAATTTAATTTTAATTAATTTTTGTGTGAATGTTTAGTACCATGGGATACATCACATATAATACGTTTTTTTTCTCGTGCAGAAATTATGCAAATTAGATGAACTTTGATTTTTTCAGTGCTACTTACACACAGTAAGTATACATGTCAATACGGCTCGGGCTAGAGTCTGTATTTATGAACCGATCCTCACGAAACGTCTTGGGTACCTTTGTTATCACCTTGGGACGAGAGCGAGTGTTTCTGGGTGCGGTCCAAAATTCAAGATGGCTACCAGTGGCCATTTTGTACCAAAATTAGGTCTAATCAGTTTTTTGTACACAACTTCTGTACGACTCAGACTAGAGGCCATATTTATGAACTGATCTTTACAAAACTTCTTGGGTAACTTTGCTATCACCGTGGTATGAGAACGAGTGTTTTTGGGTGTGGTCCAAAATTCAAGATGGCCATCAGCAGCCATTTTGTTCCAAAATTGGTGCAATCAGTTTTTTGTACAGAACTTCTTATGAAAGTTCTGATTTGAATAAATTTTTGTATGAATGTTTAGTAACATGGAATACGTCACATATAGTACAGGTTTTTTTCTCGTGCAGAAATTATGCAAATTAGATGAACTTTGATTTATTCAGTGCTACTTGTACACAGTAAGTGCACATGTCAATACAGCTCGGGCTAGAGGCTGTATTTATGAACCGATCTTCACAAAACTTCTTGGGTACCTTTGTTATCACCTTGGGATGAGAACGAGTGTTTCTGGGTGCGGTCCAAAATTCAAGATGGCTTCCAGTGGCCATTTTGTACCGAAATTAGGTCCAATTTGTTTTTTGTACACAACTTCTATACGGTCAGTATTTATGTACAGACCATTACAATACTTTATATGTACCCTTGTTATCAGGTCATTACCTAGATGTTTGTCATTGCTGTGTCACATACTATACATGTACATGTCTTAACAAGTTGAACTACAGTGTCATTGACACTTTCATTATACCGCAGATATATCCTGAAGAACAGAATCTTGAGTTGGGGAAGGTGTGGTGGTGGTGGCATTCTCATGTTGATGTGACCAGGGAGTGGGGTGGGGAGCTGAACAGGGGGGGGGGGGTTGGATATTTTTTTCAAAGCATTCCTCTGGGCCTCCCCAGAGAAATGTGCGAAAAATAAGCCTCAAATGGCAATCAGGGGGCATTTTGATGATTAAAAAACTCACCAAGTATGGTATGTCATCTGTAATTAGCTCAACTTGACAAAGTGTCAAGATAAGCTATTGCCATCATGCGTGTGGAAGTCTGTTAGTCTGTGAGTCTGTTCACATTTTTAGCTTAACTTGACAAAGTCAAGATAAGCTTTTGCCATCATGCAGAAGTCTGTGAGTCTGTTAGTCTGTGAGTCTGTTCACATTTTCCTTTAGCACGGGCTACACCCCGCAGTTCTTGTCTGATCGTCACAAAATTTCATATGCAGGTTTGGGATCATGTCTAGATGAGAACGTCCCCTTTTGGTCGCTATCGGTCAACCGGTATGGCTGGCCGAGCCCAAAACCCGAAGACCATTAGCACAGTCTACAGGTCGTATATATTGAGGGATTTTATTGTAACTTGGTAGGATGCCTCTGTATAATGCCTAGATGAGAACGTCCCCTTTTGGACATGATCTGTGAACCATGATGGTTGCTGAAGCCCGAAAACCAAAAACTTTTTGCACAGTCTGCAGGTCATGTTTAATATGGAGGGCTTTCATGGTAAATTGGTAGGATGACTTTTTATGATGTCTAGATGAGAATTTCCCCATTTGGGCATGATCTGCCAACCATGACGACTGCCTGAGCCCAAAACCCCAAAACCTTTAGCACAGTCTACAGGTCATATTTATTGAGGAATTTCATTGTATTTTGGTGGGTTGACGTCATATAATGTCTAGATGAGAAAGTCCCCTTTTAGATGTGATTGGGCAACTGTGACAGCTACAGGGGCCGAAGCCCGAAAACCTTTAGCACAATCTACAGATCATATTTATGAAGGGATTTCATTGTAACTTGGTAGAATGACTCCAAATAATGTCTAGATGGGAATGTCCCATTTTGATCGCGATCATTCAGCCTTGATGGGTGCCCGAGCCCAAAAAACTTTAGCATAGGCAAAAGGTCATATTTATGGAAGGATTTCATTGTAACCTGTTAGGTTGACTCCATAAAATGCCTAGATGATGACATCCCCTTTTGGTCGTGATTGGTCAACTGTGATGGCTACAGGTGCCCGAAGCCTGAAAATCTGGAGCACAGTCTACAGGTCATATTTATGAAGGGATTTCATTGTAACTTCGTAGGATCACTCCAGATGATGACCAGGTGAGAATGTCCCCTTTGGTTGCGATCATTCAGCCATTAAGACTGCCCGAGCCCAAAGCCTGAATACCTTTAGCACAGACTACAGGTCATATTTATGAAGGGATTTCATTGTAACTTGGTAGGTTGACTTCATATAATGTCTAGATGAGAACGCCCCCTTTTGGACACGATTGGGCAACTGTGACAGCTACAGGGGCCCGAAGCCCGAAAACCTTTAGGACAGTCTCATTTCATTGTAACTTGGTAGGATTACTCCAAATAATGTCTAGATGAGAACGTCCCCTTTTGGTCGCGATCATTCAATTGTTTCATTTTCTAAAAACGATGGAAAATTATTTTTATTTATATGGAAAGAACCATTTTAAAAATTAATCCATTCATTTTTCTATTCATTAACAAAGCCGTTGTCAGGATTGTCTCACATTTTACATCTTTGTTTTTATTGGGAATGGCGGGAAGACAGCCCTAGTGGCTATGCCATCTCCCTGTAGTGCAACCTTGTATTTGATATAATTGTATGTTGCTGTATTTAGTTTGTATGTGTATACATGTTGTATTACAAAATAAAATCATTCATTCATTCAATTCAGCCTTGATGGCTGCCCGAGCCCAAAAAACATTTAGCATAGTCTATAGGTTGTATTTATGGAAGGATTTCATTGTAACTTGTTAGGTTGACTCCACATAATGCCTATATGATGACATCCTCTTTTGATCATGATTGGTCACCTGTGACGGCTACAGGGGCCCGAAGCCCAGAAACCTTGATCACAGTCTGCAGGTCATATTTATGAAGGGATTTCATTGTAACTTTGTAGGATCATTCCAGATGATGCCCAAATGAGAATGCCCCCTTTTGGTTGCGATCATTCAACCATGATGGCCACCCGAGCCCGAATCCCGAAAACCTTTAGCACTGTCTACAGGTCACATTTATGAAGGGATTTCATTGCAACTTGGTAGGTTGACTTCATGTAATGTCTAGATGAGAACGTCCATATTTGGTCGCGATTGGGCAACTGTGACAGCTACAGGGGCCCGAAGCCTGAAGCCTGAAAACCTTTAGCACAGTCTACTGGTCATATTTATGAAGGGATTTCATTGTAACTTGGTAGGATGACTCCAAATAATGTCTAGATGAGAAAGTCCCCTTGTGGTTGTGATCATTCGATCATGATGGCTGCCCGAGCCTGAAGCCCGAAAACCTTTAGCACAGCCTACAGGTCATATTTTTGAAGGGATTTCATTGTAACTTGGTAAGTTGACTTCAATAATGTCTAGATGAGAACGTCCCCTTTTGGACGTGATTGGGCAACTGTGACGGATACAGGGGCCCGAAGCCCGAAAACCGTTAGCACAGTCTACAGGTCGTATTTATTGAGGGATTTCATTGTAACTTGTTAGTATGCCTCTGTATAATGCCTAGATGAGAAAGTCCCCTTTTGGTCATGATCTATCACCCATGATGGCTGCCCAAGCCCAAAACCCAAAAACTTTTAGCACAGTCTGCAGGTCATATTTAATATGAAGGGATTTCATTGTAACTTGGTACGATGACTCCGTATGATGTCTAGATGAGAACTTCCCCATTTGGTCACGATCTGTCAACCATGATGACTGCCCGAGCCCAAGTCTACAGGTCATATTTATTGAGGGATTTCATTGTAACTTGGTAGGTTGACTTCATGTAATGTCTAGATGAGAACGTCCCCTATTGGACGTGATTGGGCAAATGTGACGGCTACAGGGACCCGAAGCCCAAAAACCTTTAGCGCAGTCTACAGGTCATATTGATGAAGGGATTTCATTGTAACTTGGTAGGATGACTCCAAATGATGTCTAGATGAGAATGTCCCCTTTTGGTCGCGATCATTCAACCTTGATGGCTGCCCGAGTCCAAAAACCTTTAGCATAGTCTATAGGTTGTATTTATGGAAAGATTTCATTGTAACTTGTTAGATTGACTCCATCAGCACAGTCAACAGGTCATATTTATGAAGGGATTTCATTGTAACTTCGTTGGATCACTCCAGATGATTCCCAGATGAGAATGTCCCCTTTTGGTTGTAATCATTCAACCATGATGGCTGCCCAAAGCCGAAAAACTTTAGCACAGTCTACAGGTGATATTTATGAAGGGATTTCATTGTAACTTGGTAAGTTGACTTCATATAATGTCTAGATGTGAACGTCCCCTTTTAGATGCGATTGGGCAGCTGTGATGGCTACAGGGGCCCAAAGCCTGAAAACCTTTAGCACAGTCTACAGGTCATATGTATAAAGGGATTTCATTGTAACTTGGTGGGATGACTCCAAATAATGTCTAGATGAGAACATCCCTTTTTTGGTCGCGATCATTCAGCCTTGATGGCTGCCCGAGCCTAAAACCCAAAAATCTTTAGCATAGTCTATAGGTCGTATTTATGGAAGGATTTCATTGTAACTTGTTAGGTTGACTCCATATAATGCCTAGATGATGACATCCCCTTTTGGTCGTAATTGGTCAACTGTGATGGCTTCAGGGGCCCGAAGCCCAAACACCTTGAGCACAGTCTACAGGTCATATTTATGAAGGGATTTCATTGTAACTTTGTAGGATCACTCCAGATGATGCCAAGATGACAACATCCCCTTTGGGTCGCGATCATTCAACCATGATGGCTTCCCGAGCCCAAAACTTGAAAAACTTTAGTACAGACTACAGGTCGTATTTGTGAAGGGATTTCATTGTAACTTAGTAGAAAGACTCAGTACAATGTTGAGATGAGGATGTCCCCTTCTAGCTGCAATCGGACAACCATCATGGCTTCACAGGCCTGAAGCCTGAAAACCTTTAGCACAGTCTACAGGCCATATTTATGAAGGGATTTCAATGTAACTTGATAGGACTCGTTTTGGAATAATTTTACTGTAACTTGGTAACTTTCATTGACATACGTTATCTGTAAGGGCCACAAACATTAACTGTGAGGTCCACATTAACCCACTCCTCAGCTCTTTAGTACAGTGTACACCTCATATTATTTTTATTAAAAACATAGCATACAGGAAACAGAAATTAACAAATTCCCAATTATCACAATTCTTGTCTTATTTCATAAACATTGAACGTTGTCCTTTTCATCAAACACAACACACAGACAAGTTAAGCTACAGTGTCATTGACATTTTCATTTTGTTTCGTTGACGTTCCACAGAATTCTGGATTTTTAGGAGGGCCTTGGGAATTTTGGGTGGGATTTTGGCTTGCCCAGATTCCCTCCTCTCCCCCCCTCCACCAGCTGTGGCTGGAAAATAGAATATGTTTTACTTTTTGAAATTCACTTGAAAAAAATTTCCACAATCTTGTATAAGTATTTCAATAAGTTTCATGAATCCTGCACCCAATGTAACATGTAACAAACTAACCCTATGCATTTTTACAGCCTTAGTGAGTGTATATTTTATTGTAGTGTGTGACATGGCAGTGATCATTTTTTTTTATAACCAGAAAGAATAGTTATAATGGTTATAAAAAATGTTCATTATTAACTGAGTAACTAATCCTGTGCGCTGTACAGCCTTTGTGCAGATCTCATTTAATATCAACTCTTTACCCAACATAATGCCCAAACCAGCCAGTACTATTCTCAAAAAGTGTTCAAACTAAGCTTATGACCTTTCATTGGAATGGATTGTTTTAGTGAATTCCAAAAATGAAAACATGTTCTATTTTCAATTAATAGCTTGTTTTTGTATGTTAAATTACCTGATCAGAGACTGCTAAGTTTGTCAAAGCTGGATAAAGACCTTTGATGGCTAACAGCTTCCAAACGATGATGCTGAATTTGGAGAGAGGTGATGTATTAGAATTTGGAAGACTCAGTGGCAAGTTTTGTGGGTGTCATGAATGTACTACACAGGGATGTTCAAATTGAACTCAGTTTGGGCAACACACAACAACAAAAAAATGGAAATATGCCTTAAAGAGGGCTGTATCATGTTGCTAATCCTTTTTGCATTGTAAGTCAAGGATTTAGGAAGCTGAACCAGCTGAATGTATAAGGGGGCATTAAGTGGAGAGATGACACTACCAGTGATCAGCATTTTAAGTGAGAACCATAAAGACACTGGGGCACTTTTTGGTGTATCTTAAAGTGATGTGTAATCACCAAAATAAGCACAACAATGCATATTATCCTTCAAATAGCTTTGTGGCTCCTCAAAAAATAAGGAAATGTTGATTTTCACTAAAATGTAGCTTTTCTTGTCAATTTTTCCATCCAGAAAAAGCCCTCATATCTCACTGACAGATCCCACTAGTGGCATAGTCATGGTCTGAAATCAGGGGTGACCCTGCTAGTGAAGGGGTGGGGGTGGAACCTCTCTTCAAATGCTTGTACTGAGGGCAGGAAATCATAACAATTTCTTTTCAAAATTGGGGATGTGTTACGGTGTAAAAATAACAATGATGGTAACAAAAAGAAATCTGAGAAGCAGCAACAATAACTCAAATTCAACTATTCTGAAATTTAATAAAAAAAAATAATAAGAAAATGATACAAAATCTTTTACAGTATTTGGCTTATAGAAAAATAAAAACAGAAACACTTATCAATTAGTCCAAAATAAAGTTCAATAGAATCCAGTAATCCAATGATGAAGGAACTTTCCAGCTGGTATTATAATGTCCAAGAATGTGTCTGCAAAAACAGTATCTAATAAATTGTAATGAAATGTTCACTCAAAAATTTCAGCAATCTCCAATAAATTCCATTAAAGCACTCAGCAAATTCAGATGGAATTAATATCCAATAAAAAGTATTGGTGCCACAGGTAGTTCTAAAATAATCCAGTGGGATCCTTAAAATGATCCAGTAGGATCCTGGCTTTTCTTAAAAGTACACTCTCATTCACAAGAAGAATAAATTCTTTTCACAATTCTCGTTTTGGAAATACTTTTCCAATACACACAGATGCACATATCTCAAAATTATTATTAGAATATATAATAAATTCTCAGCTGCTTCTATAATAATGTACTGGCCTGTAATTATAATCTCCAATATTCAGTTAATACTGAATGTGTAAACAAATGACTTTTCAATGCTCTGTATATGAACAGATTGACTGAATTCTGTTGACAGAGGTTATTTATATAGTCTTCAGATAGAAAGTTTCATAATATGAAATTTCTCCAATGTTCTATTTTCCATTAATTTTGATTGGCCAAATAAAGTAACCTCATTAATAATAATAATAATAATAATAATAATAATAATAATAATAATAATAATAATAATTTTGAAGCCTAGAATCTACACACGGTGCTCAATGGCTGTACAATAATTGCATACATACATATACACATATACACGTACATTCTCTCACAGATACATTGATACATGGATCACTATCATCATTTATTGGTGCCCAATGCCACATCAGCAACCAAGACTATATCATGGCAATAAGTGACAGAACCTAAAAGAAAAAGGGTATTGAATTAAAAAAAAATAAAAACAAACTACAACTTTACCAAAACAAGTATGTGAGTGTGACTTGACGAGTAACGAGGCAGTCCTCACTGACTCAGTCAAACTCGCGCACCTGGTAATGTCAGTATATATGACCAAAAGTAAAAGACCACTGAAGGAAATGCCTTTCGAAAAAGGTAGGTTTTAGTGCCAGACTTGAATGATTCAAATGATTTACTATTTTTTATGTCGATTGGAAGAGAATTCCAAAGCCTTGGGCCAGCGACTGCAAAGGCCCTATCACCAGCACTAGTAACTTTAGATATGGGCTGAACCAGATTGAGTTGACCTGATGACCTTGGAGACCTCGGTGGTTTGAAATTGGTAAGCAGATCGGACAGGTAGGATGGTGCAGATCTTGAGATATACTTATACACCAAAAGGACAATTTTAAATTGAATTCTTTGCTTAACGGGTAGCCAGTGTAACTCAGAGAGTACTGGTTTTTAGTCATCCACGCCCTGTTGTCTGAAATACAAAGTTCAATCTTACTGCATGCTTCAGGCTCAAAGGCATGTGTAAAACTAATATACAGCTGTGTGTCATCTGCATAAAAATGAAAGTCAAGGCCATGGCTTCGGATAATGTCACCGAGAGGTAAGACATAGACAGTGTACATTAAGGGACCCAACACTGACCCTTGAGGGACACCAAAACGTAGTGTGACTTTGTCTGACGACTCACTGCCAATAAGGACACTCTGTGTGCGACCCTTAAGGTATGACGAAAACCAATTAAGTGCTCAGTCAGTAATGCCTATTCTCACTGCCAGTGTTTCAATAAGTATTTTATGGTCTATGGTCTCAAAAGTGGCACTTAAATCCAACAAAACAAGACATGTTAGGTTGTGCCTGTCCGTGGATAGGAGGATATCATTTTGGACCTAGATCTGTATGCAGATTGGTTAACTTTGGCTAGGCCATGGGCTGCCAGATGAGAATTCAGCTGAGAAGCCACCGCACGCTTAATAATCTTTGATAGGAAAGGAAGATTAGAGACCGGTCAGTAGTTTTTCAGAACCTCTGGGTCAAGTGTGGGCTTTTTGAGAAGAGGTTTTACTAAAGCGTGTTTCATGCTTGTCGAAAAGACGCCAGAGTGGAGTGAGGCATTGACCAGTTTCAAGATCGGTGTAGGTAACTCCGAAAGAGATGCTTTTAACAACCAAGTTGGAATGATATCTAGCATGCATTGCTTAGATGGTGCCTTGGATATTAACCTCTGGATATCTGTTGTAGCCAAAGGTTTGAATTGGGACAACTGTACAACCGCTTTAACACAGGTGCATGGCATATCAGCCATCTGTCGAAGATCAGATTGTGAGCTTGTATCAAGCAAAGCTCTGATAGTCTCAGTTTTTTCAGAAAAGAAAGAAGAGAATCTAATCGCAAGGTCTTTGGATGATGAATGCTCTGGGTGTATGATTGTCTTTTGTCGATACAGAAGCTTCTTAAGAATGACAGACAGCAGATTAGGGGAATTAACATTAGCTGACAATAAGTCTGAAAAGTATTTCCGTTTCGCGGATTTGACCAGTTTGTTAACAATATTTCGCTGGTTGACAAACATCTCTCTGTGAACACATAGTTTTGTTTGCCGCCACTGAAGCTCTAGTTTGCGTCATAAATCTTTTGCGCGCCTAATCTCATCACTGAACCACTGTGAGCAAGGGCGTACGCTAAATGTGCATGTTTGCTTAGGCGCAAACTTGTCACTAACCTCTTGAAGTGAGCCAGTGAGGTTGTATTCAATGCTGTCGACAGTTTGCATCTCGTTAATTTTAGCGACGTGAGACAAAGCAATAGCATCCGCAAACTTAGCAAGGTCAATACTTCGGTACTAGACGTGACACAAATAAACAATCAGTGAGCTACAGTGAGCTAAAAATAGATTCTGTGTAACAGTATCTGTAAGCATGTTGATTGGTACATTCAGAGGCCTCTCAGTGCAAATAAGTGATCACACAAGCCAAAGTCTGCTTATACTAATTAAAAAATAATTTTATAAAATATTAATTGTTT
Organism: Pictodentalium vernedei; assembly: GCA_031216915.1. NCBI lineage: Eukaryota > Metazoa > Mollusca > Scaphopoda > Dentaliida > Dentaliidae > Pictodentalium > Pictodentalium vernedei. Next base: position 349,103,765 of record CM062290.1, read on the forward strand.
GTAGCGGTCGAGGTTTAAAGGCCATTTACCAACCAGCCTGGTTGATCCGGATCTCTTAGTCACGTGGTAAATCGGTCGCTTTGTGTGCTAGAGGTCGAAGGTTCGAACCCCAGTTCCCGCACTTATCTCTCCTCCTGTTACATTTAGGGACTAGTCCGATCCTCAGCAGTTGGTGGCATTGCAGACACTGTGGTGAAGCATGGTGGATGTTTCGACCGCTCCAAGGTGGAATCTGGGGTGAGATTCATGGTGGGTGAATCTCAAAAGACGGGGACAGTAGTGTAGCGGTCGAGGTATAAAGGCCATTTACCAACCAGCCTGGTTGGTCCGGATCTCTTAGTCTTGTGGTAAATTGGTCACTTTGTGTGCTAGAAGTTGACGGTTCGAACCCCCACTCCCGCACTTATCTCTCCTCCTGTTACATGTTTATAATTTTTAACTAAGAACATATCAATTCTGATATTGGAATAGGTGGCCATAACAGATTGGAGGCACAAATGGGTTTTGTGGGGGAGGGGGAGTGGAGGGCTGGGCTGCCTAGGCACCCATGGCTCCACCACTGCATCCCACTAACTTGCTTTTCAGTGTTTGACAGGTCTAGTGACGAAATATGAAAATATTTGTATCACCAACGCCAGTCTGAATTACCTACCTAACTGTTTCAGACCAATTTTCTCTAATGTGAACAATGACTTACCTAGATTATGGGTTGAAGCTTTGAGCAATACATAGCTAACATGTCAAATCATGAGTTCAAAACTGTTCTTATATGTGTCTTATTGACAAACCATCACATGATTGAACACATTTAAGCATTGATTCCAAAGTCTGATAATACTGAACTAATCCTGTACTGAACATACTAACTATATTTTTCAGTTGCAAAAGTCAAGTACAGGGAGACTTCAGTTAATTTAAATGTGCTCTTTCCTCAAGCTTCGTCAGCTAATTTGAGCTCTTCGGTCGTGTCTGCCCTCCCTTATTTAATCACAATTAAATAAAGATTCAAGAATACTTATAGTGAAACTGTTCTTTGTTTATTGTATGTCATCAAGGAGTTGGAATCGGGGCAGATTCAGTCATAATAGCAGAGATAGCTAGAGGAACAGATGAAGAACGGAGAACTGGTATTCTATCACTTTTGATAGCATTCAGACAGATTGGACTTGTTATCGGTCAGTATTTAGAACTATATAGAACCCTATTAACCTTTTTCCTGACGTAGTGACCATATCCAGCCCTGTTCACAAAAACCACCATTCAAAATTGTTTATTTCTTTTGTTTTTGCTAGAGATGGGCAGTATTGGAATTTTGAGTTGGGGGTTATTGGTTCCTCATTGGTTCGGTATCTGACTTGACTGAGATTTGCTGAAAGTTCCAAAGAGGAATTCACAGGAAAAACAGAATAAGGTGTTGTAGTATCATTCCAACACAATGCTGTAAATGATACTGCCAATGAGCTCATCAGTGGCATTCTTTTACAACCACAAATCATATCTACAGTAATTTTGTGACTTGCTCTGAACACACCTTAAAAACCTTTTTCATGCTTTTCCGATCTCAGAGCATGTACCTTGACCATGCCATCTTTTAGAAGGTCCTGCTGACAATAAACAAAACACCTGGACAGTGGTTTGTAGTCAGGTCTTGGCTGCAGGGATGTGGCGACAGGGGGGAGGGGGGATTTCACCCCTCCCCCTCCCCCAATCCTTGCCAACATTTCCCATAGTTGGAAATTCGGAGGGCAAGTCATGAGTAGTTGGAAATTCCATCTATCTGGATTTTAGAGCTTCTTTGGTGATGCTGTTGTCTCCTTTACTTCCCAAAATCCAACTCTGTTTCAAATTGGCAAAAATTCCAGCTGTTACTATTTACAACCACAATGTATGCAATATCGAGCTTCATAAGTATGCATGATGTCAATCGGTACGAGATTTCTATAGCATGTTTACTTATTGTAATAAAAAAAAATCCTCGAAAGGCACTTCAAGAAAATCGCATCATGTAAAATCATTATCCTGAGTTAATTCCTTCATTCACAGTTACAAAATTATGAAATATTGAAAATTGATCATTCCTGCATAAGATCTGATTTAATGTTAGGAGAGTATGATTTGCTCACAGTTCTCAGCTTGAGCATTTGTTTAGCACACATTCAATTCCCAGAATAATACCAAATAATAATAACCTGATAATTCTATCATAAATGTGTTGGCATTTCAGTTACTAGAATCAATTTTATGCCCCCTTTCATGGCTTCATTTTCAAAATTTTCCTCAGTAGTGAATTTCCAACTAGGGGGAGGGGCCAGAAGGGAAGGAACCTCCCCAATCAGAAACCTCTAGCCACATCCCTGCTTGGCTGCCTTAACAGGCAGACAAGACTTGACTTGAAACGACTGCTATGCAATTGCACATGTACAGGTTGTAGTCTAGAGGGAATTCAGGACAGTTGCCCTGTTCCTTGAGGGTTAACAAAACTGAAAAGAAAATCAGTCATGAAAATGAACCATTCAGCTGTTATCAAGCCTCGACAAGGACTTATAAATAGCGAATATAGGAAACTTCGAAAATTCAGATGGTATCGGTACTCAACAATTGGTTCGGTTTGTTTTTTTGTTATCCCCATGATATTGGTATCGGTTCATTTTGTTTGATATATTGCCCATCTCTAGTTTTTTCCTCCAAAACTTATCTTATTACACAGGGGTCTGGAAACATAAAATATAAATTATATATATATATAAAAACTGGAAGGGTCACAACTCTCGAAATTACGACACCTCAGTCAGTATCAAATGTATATTTTATCTCTTTCATAAGAATTATGATTTTAAATACATTCAAAATTTATTCGATATACATTTGGCTATCATATGATAATATCAGTGAAATAGTTTTGACTATTGTTGAGATATTCAATAAAATGTTTCAAAAATGTCATTCAAGTTTTCCAAGCAGTCAGACATTTTTGCACCAAAATAAATGGCAGAAATGTACTTAGAAAACCGTTGGAGATCCTATGTTAATTTTTATTTACTTGTTTTGTTGGCATTTCAAGCCGAGTTGGAACATAATTCAGTTGAACTTCGATTCAGGTTCCTTATTAAGACATATATAATTTTAATTCATTGCCATTCTATTCTGCTTAGTATTCACATTGCAATGTTTGAAGATCTCATGACCCATTCTTCTCGACTGTCAGTCTCTTGTTTCCTTGGTTAGAGCCCACTCAGAGGCATCTGCTGGTAAAGGCTGTTTACTAGCATCATGAGATCGCGGAAAAGATAAGATAACAAAAATCATATTATTGACTTTAAAACAAATGTCAAGCTGAATTCAGTGCACTTGTGGCTTGAAAAGATGCTAAAAGAATACTTTCTGTTCTACACGCCACCTACCCAATGGAGGTAACCAACTGTACATGTACCTCATGCCACAATACAGCGACATAACACAGGTCTCAACCAAGAGGAGACCAGTTATGCAAATTGCCTGTTTAGTGATGGCTCCTTATAAATGTGAGGAATGTAACATTTCTTATACGTTCTGCCAAGGACTGGACAGACACAACAATATATACACATCCAAAAAGGGTTTCTGAACTGCACAATCTGCAAGCAACGATTCAAAAGGAAGGAATACTACCTGCAGCATCTAAAGAGGGCTCGTCACATCCAATAGCTACAACCAGCCCAAGAATCTAAACAACAATGAACATCACCAGCCTTTATAACTCAGCATAAGTGCTGAGATATGCAGTTGTAACACTATACAGTGGAGCCCACTTAATTGGATATCTCTTAATTGTATACCCCTGTTAATTGAATATAATTTACAAACACAAAACCATTTACGATACCTTCAGTACAAATTTGATCTGTTAATTGCATATGGGTTGGAGAGTAAACTACTGTTAATTGTATATAAATATTTGTAATATGTCTAAAAAATTACTGTGACATACACCAAAATCCCCTTATTTATCAACCTTTTTGGCCTCACTACATCCAATACAGGCATTTATTCTATTATATTTTGTTTGACAGAGCTCTATGAGCTCTGTCAAATAAGATATAATAGAATAAATGCTCAGTTTACCCCCAGAACATAGGAAACTGACCAAATCCCTGTTAATTGTATACTCCTGTTAATTGAATAATTTTCACTGGCAAAATGGATATTCAATTAAGAGGATTCTACTGTACCACCATATAGTCCACCAAATTCCTTCCTTCCCCCTCACATGAATCATTTCGCACCAACCAGGAAATAGAATCCATACACGTACATATGCTTAAAATATAAACACTAACATTCTAGTTTCTTTGTATATATTTCCTGGTGCCCACTACAAAAGAGGAGTGAGTAACCATGTTACCATGCGCTGTTGACCTCTCTGGCTTGCCTTGACCTATAATTTCTTTACCACCACATTTTCTCTCTAACTACTTATGCTTTACAGTTCCATTCTCTCCAACTTCAGTCTGTAACAAATCAACTCTATGATCAATGGTGACACCAACTATTGTATTTAAATTACTATGGCAATATTAAGACTGCTGACCACTCCATCACCCAGCACCCCCCTCCAGTTGGGACTTATACCGCCCTTCCCCCCTCCCAATTTGGGGTGAACCATACAGCTCAAACATCCTGACAATACGCATTCACGCATCTGCCAAATCCATTTTTATCGCTAGAAAAATAACATTACTTCACTTCACAGAACTCAAGCATCGGCCAAACAAATGATTTACAAGGCGTTTTGCATCTGCCAAGGAGTTCTACATTACGCATCTGCTAAAATACACCCGCCAAACGTGCATCCGCCAAATAAATTTCCACCAAGGTGCCCTACATTACACATCCGCCAAAACAGGCATCTGCCAATGAGGGTATATAAAGTGGAGCCAAAGTAGTTACTCTATGCATCTTATGAAGTCCGCTGTCGGACGAAACCTGTATGACGAGTCAAGTAACCTATAGGGGATTTTGGAAAGGTGAGATCCTCTCGAATTCTTCAGAGTTGTTGAACTTTTATTACTAAATACTAGAAACTCCAACACAGTACAAACCACGGGTATGTAAGTAGGAGTTTGGCATTGATTTTGGTGCAAAAATGACTAAGACTCGGTGTCATGAGTGGAAATTTGTCAGTGGGGAAGCCAAGATGATCAGATAGCTATCGTTTCCAACAGGTATAAAAGTTGGTGATTATTGATTTCGGTGTATTGGAAATCCAGTACCATCTGGAAAGGAATATTTAAGAATTGAATGCAATTTTTATAATCTTCATTGGAGTATGAACGTGTGGGAATGGGTACAAATTATGTATGAATCCCAAAGGGATTCATACAATTTGTACCCATTCCCACACGTTCATACTGCAATAAAGATTATAAAAATTGCATTCAATTCTTATAATTACATTCCGTAACTGTTTAAACTACTTTTTACCAAACAACAAAGCAGAAAGACGAAATAAAACATGTACGAACGAACGAGGCAAAAAAACACCCTCACACAAAAGACAAAGCGCACAAACACCGGCCAAATTACATTTTGTCAACTGCGCTCTACCGTAAATGTGGGTCAAAGTTCGACCAAATGTATTCATTGGAAAATGAATTACATTTGGTCATGACGTTTTCATCCAGCTGACCAATGGGAATTGAGTATTTGGACCCAAAACCCATAACTACATTAACAATGTAATTATTCTCACTTATATCTTGTTGTTTTTATTTCAGCTTTGTAGAAACCACATGATGTCAGGATGTTGTGATAATTAATTTATTTTTGTTTTCCCAGCCTTCACCTTGGACTATGACTATTACTATGGCGCCCCCCCCCCCCCCAAGACACCCCACCCCGATAAAAAATCAATAACTAAATTTAGAACCAGGAAATAACGTGTGAATTAAACTTGAAGTCAATTGGGATTGAGATTAATTTTGATAGGGACTGAAATTGGGATTTCCATTTAAAAATTATTACAACAAATTACTCTGATATTGTTATCTTTTGCAATAAAAGGCTGAAATGGGATATTTTCTCTTTATGTTGTTTGTTGTCAGAAATATCCCTCGGCAGTGTTCCACATACCAGTGAGATCTGAACTTGGAAGTTTGAAGTCCCTCCAACGCCACTGCAAACTCGGTCTACTTCAAAATAAAGAGGTTATCACTTGGTTAGTTTCATGTCAGCCGAGATATCAGCTCTCGGTAACTTCACATCAGCCTTCAACCTTCGGTCTCAGGCTGATATAAAGTTACCACTAGCTGATATCTTGGCCAATATGAATCTAACCAAGTAATAACCTCTAAAGATCTAGTTTTTTGGTGAAGGAAAAATTGGTCACTCTATTTCTTTTGAGGCAGTACATGTATGTTTTTCTTGGTCATGCAATACAGTTAAAACTAGAAATCCTGTCACGAAATGTGCACTTATCTAGGCTTAATAGCGCGTAGGAATTGCGCGCAATTGCCATATCGAATGGCATCCAAAGCACGGCAGGTTGTCCTGGTTACTCATAGCAAACACAGGCAATGTTTCTGCCAATGGACCTCCGGGTTACCTGGAGGTCCATTGGCTGAAACATTGTTTGTGCACAGGCCATATGTACAGAATTTGATAGCCTTACTATGGTGATAACGCGTAGATTAATGCGCAGATTGAGTTGCTATTTGAGCGCATTTCATGACAGGACTTCTAGTTTTAACTGTAGGTATCGCTGCAGTAAATATTTGAATTAGTGTTACACGCCTTGAAATGATGCAATCTCTAAAAATAAGCAGCCTTGGGAAAATATATTGTTTCAGTAAACATTTGAAACATTCTAATGGCATCTTGCATTATTGTTGAATATTCAAGTTGAATAAAGAGGGTGATTTGATGAATTTTGGACCCAAAAATTACAATTGATTTTTGGTGTGTTTTTTGGGGGAATTCCCTGAAAAATAGCTGCATGTGACCGGTACTTCCCTTCCGGTCAGGTTTTCTCTTTTATTGGTTGCATGACCCCCTGTTTTGGGGTCAGAAAAAAAGTTGTTTGAAGGGCTTTACTTGACAAAGATATTTGAATGCCAAAATTGAAGTGATGCAATCATAATTTAATTTTTTTTCCTTGAACGTTATAATGGTTGCCTATGGGAAAATATTGACTGCTGTGATACCAATAACAAATTATCATTGGATTCCATTTTTAATGCAAAGGAACGAGTTTCCCAACATACATTGTTTGGGTAAACTCAAAATTTGTTTTCTAAGTACCTTGTCAGTTGTTTCTAGGTAAGTCTTGGTTGCCTGTGTAGGCAGCCAAGACTTGACTAGAAATGACTGCAAAGCCACTAGAGGTAGACTTTCAAAGTATAGTGAAAATGTATAAAAATCTCCAGGCCTTTAAGGGTTAAAAAACGAATGACCAATCATTTTCAGGTGCATTATTGTTCATTATAGGAAGGTTCATTTTGATAACAATTATATTGGCATTTGAATATGGCTTCCATGGCAACCATCTTGGATTTATTGTGATTTTTCCTTCTCCATGAATAATTTGAAAATGGAATGACCAACAAATTTCATTTAATTTGTCTTTATATTTAATTGAGATGCATTTGAAATGTGCAAGGTATATTATGCGGTGCCAAATGATTGAATTAACACTTAGCAGTCATATAACTATACTCCTCTTCTCCTCCAACCCACCCCCACCCCCTCCCCAGTGGTGGATTTGCTTTATGAAAGAATTTGTATTTTTTCTGTCACCACTCAAAATAAATTAATTTGTAATAGTAGGGTTGTATTTTGTCCTAAATCAATTGAAATATTTACTGGGGATTACTTGGAGTATTTTTTTTCTTTCAGGCCCTGGTTTCAATCTTTTCCTTAGGTTAAGCAACTTCCACATCGGTCCATTCCTTGTTGATAAATACACATCTCCAGGGGTGAGTTGCTTTATTAGATGTATGAACAATGGTCAAATATGTCATCTTTAAAAGACAAGCTCTGCTTCACTGATAAAAGTGCTGATGTCAGCATCTTGTCTCGAGTTCAAGTTCTTAAAAATGTCAACAGTGAACAGAAAGTGAGCAAGCAAAATTTCACAATTATGATGCTGTTTTATTGTTCTTGGGAGTTCTGCAAAATGTTTTCCATATTGTATATAAATCTTAATTTGCTGATTAATTTCCTTGACGTTCTCTTAAAATTAAGTTATGGTTGCCTTTTGAATTTATTAATCTTGTTCCAGTGGGAACTTTTAAGTTATATTTTATTTCAAGAGTAACTTGAAAAAAAATACAATCTTTCAATGGTTACTTTTGTGATAAAATGTGGTAAATTTTACTGGTCAAATTGCAGAAGCCTTGAAGATAAAAATGATTTTATTGAACTTCAAAATGAATCAAAATGTGTGGTCATGCAGTTGTTTCTAGTCATGTCAGGGCTTATATTTCATCAAAATTTGGGAGAATCCATTTTTAGCTCACCTGGCCAAAAAGGCCATGTGAGCTTTTCACATCACTTGGCATCCATTGTCGTCCGTCGTCTGGCGTCCGTAAACTGTTCACATTTTCATCTTCTTTTCTGTAACTGCTGAGCCGGTGTGAACTAAACTTGGCAGGAATGGTCTATGGGAGGTCCTCTACAAACGATCCTCATTTTGTTCCCGTCGGATGAAAAACATGGCTTCCAGAGGCATTCTTTGATTCTGGTTGGTGGATTTTCAAAAATCTTCTGCTATGAAACCGCCAGGCCAAATGTTTTGAAACTTCACATAACTAATGACTGGGACCCCCTCTACCAACGATCCTCATTTAATGTTGATTGGGTTACAAATGTGGCCGCAATTGTGGCTTACAGTTACTATAGAAACCTTATGAGAAATCACATTTTCATCTTCTCTGGAACTACTGAACTGACGTGAACCAAACCTGACAGGGATAGTCTACGGGAGGTCCTCTACAAATGATCCTCATTTTGTTCCTATGGGTTTGAAAACATGGCCACCAGAGGCATTCTTTGATTCTGATTGGTGGATTTTGAAAAATCTTCTCCTCTGAAACCACAGGGCCAAATGTTTTGAAACTTTGCATGGTTGATGACTGGGACCCTCTCTACCAACGATCCTCATTTAATGTTGATCGGGTTGCAAACATGGCTTCAATTGCGGCTTATATTTACTATAGAAACCCTATGGGAAATCACATTTTCATCTTCTTCTCTGGAACTACTGAGCCGATATGAACCAAACTTCTCAGGAATGGTCTAAAGGAGGCCCTCTACAAACAATCCGCTTTTTGTTTCCGCTGGTTGGAAAATATGGCCACCAGAGACATTCTCTGATTCTGATTGATGGATTTTTCAAAAAATCTTCCCCTCTGAAACTACAAAGCCAAATGTTTTGAAACTTTACATGATTGAGGACTGGGACACCTTCTACGAATGATCCTCATGTAATGTTAATGTAATGTTGCAAACATGGCCACAATTGAAACTCATAGTTACCATGGAAAGCCTATGGGAAATCACATTTTTATATGTAGTTCCAGGTGAAAATGGTTGCAAGAATCCACACCTGCTATGTGTGTTTTAGGATTCCATAAGGCCACTATGGTTGAACCCCTGTTGTACTCTGATAATACATGTTAACCCTTTATCCAACACAGCTTTTTAATTTTTAAGACATAAACTGAATTTGATAATTTTAAAAAAAAAATAAACAATATTTACCAATAAAACCTAATTGTGCCAGTTCCAATGACAGCCATATTTGTACATTTATTTGACAAAAGTGTCAGGATATTTCAGGTCATTTTTGCCTTGTATTAGTTAATTTACTGCAGTTATGTTAGGTAAAGGGTTAAATTGACTCAATACTTTTCACCTGAATCCTACCAGAGGTGCAGCAAGAATGGATTCTTGCTGGTTTTGTTGTGTGAATCTTTGCGTGAATCAATTCTTGGATTATCAGCGAAATATAAGCCCTACAAGTGTCCCTGCAGACACCTCTTGAAATTCCTGTTTATGTTCTTTGTCTTTTTCTCTTCATCATTATCAGAAAGATCCTGAGCAAAAAAAGAGAAAAGTGTTTCCTTTCACCTGCTCTACCCTATTTTTTTATGAGATAACAGTTGAATGTTGTTTACTCACCTGAGGCTGACATAAAGTCTGTGTAAGCTATTTCCATCACTTGGCAGCCATCATCCTTAGCTTTTGCATATCAGCTTTCTTGAGAATGATAACCGGTTTCAGTTTGATCATATTAGTCCAAAAGAAAAAAAAGGAAAACTTTACAGGTATTGAATCTGGAATCTTTCCCTCATCTGGCATGACAACTGAATATAATTTCTTTTTCTGACATGTAAATAGATGTTAAAGCTGTCCACACAGATTGCCATGAACAAAAATGGTAGATAGGGTTTTACAGGGTACCTTAAAAACCCAACAACTGCAGATCTTTAAATTTCCCCAAGTTAGCAGCAGTAAACATTGTGCACAAACAGTGCTATTTGTTCCTAAATTTTGGAAGGTGCTCAAAAATATTTTTATAAGGTTTTGTAGTATTTTACCTTGGCTTGGTAATATTTTGCAGAGCACACAACATGATTTCTGGCCTACCCATCAAAATGATAGGAAGCATCCGATAAGTACCAGGTAAGTGTAAAAAAAACCACAGTCTACCAGTCGAAAGCAATCTGCAGATTGCTTTCCACTGGTGAACTCTGTGTCCGCATGTTGCCAAGAGTTGACATTTAATCTTTTTATATCTGTAACATTTTCAATTAAAATATATTTATAACATAACTCAAGGTGGAAAGCCAAGAACAACAAAAGCCTGTAACAAAGACGGTGTCATCTATGTTTCTAAGTGAAAGAAAAGGAAAAGTGGAAGCATTTGGAGAAATGTTCCCTTGGGAGAGGTCCAAAGTAGAATAACAGTATTTGGGCTCCAGTTAGTGTAAGCTCTGTGCCTGTCATGGACTACCAGTAGATTGATATTTATTTATTTATTTATTTATTTATTTATTTATTTATTTATTTAGTTATTTATTTATTTATATATTGGGATTTAATTACACTTTCAACAGCTAGGGTCACATCGTGTCAGACAGTTTTATGGGTGGAGGAAGCAGAGTACCTGGAGAGAACCACCAAGCAGTGGCAAGCAACTGTCAGACTCCCCAACATACTAAGTCCACAGAAGCAGGGTTAGCATTGGTTAAAGACAGGTGCACCATTGGTGTGCAGTTCGGCTTAGTACACAGCATCACCATGCCCCCACAGGGGCAATCAGGATTAAGTGCCTTGTCAAAGGATATAACACAGTTACCCCTGATTGGGCTCAAAACATGGTCCATCAGTAAACAGATAACGCTAAACTCCCTTGGGTATTGTAATGAAAATGTAGAATGTAGATAGATATTCACAAAAACTTAAAGTGTCTCACATTCACAGCTACCAAATTGTTTTCAACTATATTTTCAGGCATTCATGTGTCTCTGTTGGTTTCTTGTTATCATGTTGTTCCTGTGCCTATTTCATGGACTATCTGAAGAGAAAATAAATAAGCCTTTGGATTCTAGTCAAAGCATCATCTCCCATGACAGTAGTGTATTGGAAGGTGAAGATCAGAGTAGTGATGGGCAATTGTTCAATAAGAATTCTCATGACAATTGTCATCAAGGTGGCAGTGTTGAAACCTCCATAGAGTCATTCAGTGATATTCTTATAAACCAAGCTGAAATTGTTATCAATTCAACCTCACAAGAGAACATTTTTCAACAGATAACATCAAGAACTAACATTGCAAATATTGAAAGTAACCATTCTCCACACCAACAGTCAAAGATTAAAGCAGAGAGATCCAAAAAAAGCAATAAGTTGTGGTTCTTATACAATGGCAAGTATTCAAGTGATTGTGACAATTTAGTATCAATATTTTCAAACTTAAAGGGTTCTTACTGGTCATGGAATCCAGGAATGTTCATGGAATTTCAAAATTATTTTTCCAGGACTTGAAATGTCAGCAATAACTGTACCGAGTATGAATAAGATCTGTCAACCATACCAAGTTATATGGACCAAACAAGGGTTGTATAACAATATCAAAGTTTTGCTGTCTGTGACCTTGAACTTCATCATATGACCTTGGATCAAAGTCGCAACACACCTTTGAGTCATGAGCAATAATTGTACAGTAGAATCCTCTTAATTGAAGATCCATTTTGCCAGTGAAAATTATTCTATTAATAGGAGTATACAATTAACAGGGATTTGGTCAGTTTCTTGTGTTCTGGAGGTAAACTGAGCATTTATTCTATTATATCTTGTTTGACAGAGCTCACAGAGCTCTGTCAAACAAGATATAATAGAATAAATGCCTGTATTGGATGTAGTGGGGCCAAAAAAGGTTGACAAATAAGGGGAATTTGGTGCGTGTCACAGTAATTTTTTCGACATATTACAACAATTTATATACAATTAACAGGAGTTTACTCTACAACCCATATGCAATTATTTATTTATTGGTGTTTAAGGTCACATACTTATGCACAATGGCTAATCGTGACCATGACAGTTTTACGGGTGGAGGAAGCCGGAGTACCCGGAGAGAACCACCGAGCAACGACGAGCAGCTGTCAGCTCCCCAACATCGTAACTCTGAACTCTGCACCGTAGCACAGGCAGGGTTAGATTGGTTGAAGACATGCGCACCATCAACGTGCAGTACGCCTCAGTACACAGCGACATCGTGCCCCCATGTAGGCAATCGGGGTGAAGTCCTTGGGTTGCCGCAGGTGGGATTCGAACCGAGGACCTCTCGGCCTGGAGCCTGCACCTCTACCAACTGAGCCACCGCGCCCCCTACCATATGCAATTAACAGATCAAATTTGTACTGAAGGTATGGTAAATGGTTTTGTGTTTGAAAATTATATTCAATTAACAGGGATATACAATTAAGAGATATCCAATTAAGTGGGCTCCACTGTCCTAACTATGAATAAGATCAGTTAATCATACTAAATTATATGGAACAGACAGGGGCTGTTTAACAATATCAAAGTTTTGCTCCCTGTGACCTTGACCTTGATGATATGATCTTGGGCCAAAGTCGTGACACACCTTTGAGTCATGAGCAGTAATTGTACCAAGTATGAACAAGATCAGCCAATTAGATCAGACCTCATTTTAATGACACACTGTCTGGCGACAATATATACGGTTACAAAGTTTCGTTAAAAAATATTCAGTGGTAAACAAATTATAGCCCAGACAAACAAAATGTTGACGATGGATAGACGGATGGAAGGATATACTTAAATTTGGTCATTATGTGGTTCTTCTTTTGTTGCAAACCCAACCCCCTACCGCATACAGTACAAGTCAAAATAAGTTGTAGTATAACTGCAATAATCTAAGTATACTGCTGTTCCTGCACAGAAAAGATCAGATGATGTCAGCTTCTGGTCTTCTAAGTGTAGAAAGAGAAAGATACATAGTTTATAGTGGTCATCATAAACTTATTTTGACTTATACTCTAAGGACAAAGGGATGACCACTTAAGGAAACAATACCCAGTACCTGAACAATTGAAATCTTTTATGTTAGGTCACACCTCCTAATGCTTTAGATACTGAATATGTGCCTAAACAGATGGATGGATGGATGGACAATGGACAACTTAGCATTAGAAAAGCTCTGCTGACTTTTTGTCAAGAGGAGCTAAAAAGATCCAGATCTATAAATGGTAGAGTGCTGAAAGCCCATATTTGGTCTTTATTCTTTAGTGCAGATACCCCAACTTAAAGGCTTCATTTTCTGTGGATGTGCTTCATATTATCTTTGAAGTGAAATTATTTTGTTGTTTGGGATTTACCTTGTTACAAGTGATAAGAGAGTGCCCCATAAATCACAACAAGGCAAAGAAGTGTGAACAACTTTTGACAGTGAAAAATAATTTAAAACTCAACCAGTTAAGGGTAAAATAATTTCTTATCAACCTACCTTACAATTGTTTACTACAGGCTTGCACTCCAGTGGAAAACCCTAACTCGGATAAAATACTCTCTATTTTAATCTTTCCCAAGAGATTTGGGAAAGAAAAGTGGTGTAAAAACCCCACGAAAAAATAAGCCAAACTGGGTCGAGCGCCATTGGTGCACACCCAGCAGGGGACGCTCTTCTCTTAGTACAATTCCACGACTTCTGTTAACCAGTGCACAAACAGTCATCAAACCATTCTTTTTTTGTCCGCGAAACGTGGAGGACGTGTTGCCATTTTTGCATTACGAAACAGTGATAATTCAACTCGTCGATAATGGTTTTCCTGTGACTGGAATTAGGGATCTGAAGATCGTATAATAACAGGACTGTGTTTTATATATTCTCGTTAATATTTTCAACCACATTCTCATTGTGTGTTATTTATATATTTCGTATTCGCGACTGTTTTTTTCCGACATCATGTCAACACGGTTCAGAAATAAAATTTTTCGGGTGATAAATTTTATTATTATTATTGGAGTTAGGTGTCAATGAGGGACTGTATGGACAGGATTTCTTCACTCTGTTGAGGCTGAATTTCTGTTTTTTTAGCTCCCTGTCGGCCGTCTGGGTTCTGTCGTGTACCCACCGGTTAATTTCTCTTCCACCTTCTTTCGTAGTTGGTGGGTGTTCTTCTACTTTATGTATCTGTTCAGTTCACCTTTTTCTTCAACTGCTCTCACCTCTGTTATTTCCAGTTCGATTCCTTTAGGGCAATTCCTTTTGCCCTCGCTTTTGGTGCATTCTCATGGCTGTCTCCCGCACCCGTGGGGGGGGGGGGGGGGGGGGGATGCTGTCATTTTGGGGCCTCCCAACACGACCACATCTGTTGTGAGTTATACCCCCTCCGTGGGGGATGTTCAGCTCCTCCTGCACCTGTGGGGGGTGGGGAATTCTGTCATTTCAGGGCCTCCCGACGCGACCACGTCTGGTGAGAGTTACACCCCCCACCGTGGGGGATGTGCAGCTCCTCTCGCACCCGCGGGGGTGGGGAACGCTGTCGTTTTGGGGCCTCCCGACACGACCACGTCTGGTGAGAGTTATTCCCCATCCGTTGGGATGTGCAGTTTTTTTACCATGGTGGATACTGCGGGAGCTGTTGGATTTCTGGTGAAGAGATGCCTGGTTCCGGGACTATGCGCCCTCTCCAGCTGACATCTGAGGCTGTCACTAGGGTTGTGACTCCTCCTTTGTAGGCTGAGCTAGGTGGCTCTCTCCCCTTTTCCGCCAGTTCCAACAGCTCCCATCGTATCTGCTACTACTGCTGTTCCGTCTACAACGTCATCGGTCACCGTTTTAGCCGGCCTCGGCTTATCCCTGCAGGGGTCTGTAGTGATGTCTGTAGTGTGGTTGTGGGGTATCGGCCTCAGTGTTCCCTGACTTCAACTTGGCAAAGTCGGAAGTGGCAGCTGACTGAACCCCCTGCTGTGTCCTCTCAGCCTTTGAGCAGAGCAGTTTTATCCATGCAGTGGTCTGCAGAGGTGTCTGGTGGTGTTGAAGTGGGGTATCGGCCTCAGCCTTCCCTGACTTCAACTCGGCGAAGTCGGAAGTGGCTGCCGACCGAACCCCCTGCTGTGTCCTCTCGGTCGTTGAGCACAGCAGTTTTCTCTCTGCAGGGGTCTGCAGCGGTGTCTGGTAGTGTAGACGTGGGGTATCGGCCTCAGCCTTCCCTGACTTCAACTCGGCGAAGTTGGAAGTGGCCGCCGACCGAACCCCCATGCTGTGTCCTCTCAGTGGTTGAGCACAGCAGTTTTATCCCTGCAGGGATGTCTGGTAGTGTAGACGTGGGGTATTGGCCTCAGCCTTCCCTGACTTCAACTTGGCGAAGTTGGAAGGGGCTGCTGGCCAAACCCTCTACTGTGGTCTCTCAGCCGTCGAGTACCTCAGTTTATCTCATTGGATGTTCATGGTGGGGTCACCATGAGCTCCGTGGCGTTTCCGTCCACGCACTCTGGTCCCAGGGCCAGTTTTGTGTGACCAACGCTTTTGTGCAGCCTGGACCTTCTGTCCCGCAGAGGTCCGCGGCGACTCTCCTGAGTTTCCGCTCTGTTGATCCTCGGAGTATGTGATATCCCACTACACATCCGCCTTCAGATGTTTTCGGCTGCAGCCCGTCGCCCCACGTCGGGTGTATTTGAGGATCGTGACCCTTCGCTGGTAAATGGGTCAGGAGTGAAGCCACTTTGTCGGTTCGTTCCCACGTCGTTCCATTCGGACAGTCAGTGAGCTTAGGGAGGCCCTCTCCTTGCTGACTTATGTTCTGTCCAAGAGCCTTTTCCGTTGCTTCCAGCGAGGCTACAAGTGGTTTTTCATTGCTTCCAGTGAGGCTACGAGTGGTTTCCGAGTGGTTTACATTCGGAACCAGGGCGGAACGCACTATGTTCCCATGTACGATTTGGTTCGGGATCTTCTACTGCTCGCCCAGAATGTCAACGCCGGAGTGGTGGTTCGTCACATTCCCGGTCGTCTGAACATCCTTGCCGACTCCCTGTCCCAATGAGGCAGGTTCTTTTCCACCGAGTGGATGCTCCACATGGCGGTGTTCCAGTCTCTTTGCGATCTCTGGGGTTATCCCCACATCGATCTCTTTGCGACTCATTGGAACCATCAGGTTTCGTGTCCCCATGTCAAGATGCTCTGGCTTTTGCCTTGGACGCTCTGTCCCTCCTTTGGGACGGTCTTGTCAGTTACGCCTTCCTGCCGGTTCGGATTCTGCCTCAGGTTCTAGTCCAGATATGAACCTGCAGTTGTCGAATCCTTTCGATCACACCTCTGTTGCCTCGGTGGGTGTGGATCAATCTGCTCCACTCTCTATAGCGGCGGTTCTGGCATGTCTCCCTCTACGTCACGACTTTCTTTGCCAAAGTCGCCCAAGAAGGTTTCAGGTCGACCAGACTTCATTGTGCGTTCACGCATGTCTTTTATCGGGCCCCTGTCTCCTCCGTAGTGGTTTTTAGAGATGAGCAGTGCAGTTGCTTTTCTTCTTCAAGGAGGCACTCACTCCACTGGTTTAGCCTCTGTGTCTAAGTAGAAGGTTCTTCTGTCAATGGTGTGCGATCACTCTGTTGCTTCTGTTGCTTCTGTCACTCCTTCGATCACACCGATTGCGGAGTTTCTAGTATATGTTTGTTTCTGGGGGTCTCCAGCAATGGGTACAAGTCCATGCTTCGGAGACCTTTTTCATATGTGGTACCGCATCGTTTCAGCACTCATCCTTGCCTCTCCAAGCTTGTTCATCACTTTTCCTTGAAAAGGTCTAGGACTTTGCAGTTTACTCCAAGATGGACACTTTCTTGGGTGCTGCTCTGCTTGGGGGGGGGGGGGGGGGGGGTTCACATGCCAGATATCTCCTGAATCCATTTCTCGATGGATTTGTCTTGCTATTCGTGCAGCTTCCGCTCGTCTAGCTACTGGCGATAGTATTACCAATCGTTTTTCTGCCACGAGGTGCGTGCATTGTCTTATACTAACTCCGTCATGTTGTCGGATGTTATGCTGGCAGCCTACTGGAGAAATGCTACCTTCTCCACTTATCTGTGACAGTTGCAGGAGCAGACAGAGGACCTTTGTTCTACAGGTCCTCTTTCTTCTGCTCAGGCTGTTGTCTATCCCAGCCATTCAGCTTCTTACAGGGTCAGTTCCAGCTCCGTGCTGTTACTGCCCTTTCTGTCTGTGCATTGCACATCACCATACGCCTCATCTTTCATTGTCTTTTACTTAATGTTTGTGATACTATGGTTTGATAGGACTAGGGATCTCTTCCTCTGTCCACGGTTCCAGTGCAATTGAGTTATGTGTGGGTTGGTTATGTGATTCCCTCCATCCTATTGTCTGTTCAGCCTGTAGTAAACAATTGTAAGGTAGGTTGATAAGAAATATAAATTTTATAGTAACTTTCCTTTCTTATTATACCTACCGCAATTGTTTACATGGAGGCCCTCCCGTCTTCTTATTCGGGTAAGAATCCTTCCTCCCTGCTGATCACATAACTCCTAAGTTGGCGGACACAAAAGGATGGTTTGATGACTGTTTGCGCACTGGTTAACGGAAGTCGTGGAATTGTACTAAGAGAAGAGCATCCCCTACTGGGTGTGCACCGATGGAACTCGACCCAGTTTGGCTTATTTTTTCATGGTGTTTTTACACCACTTTTCTTTCCCAAATCTCTTGGGAAAGATTAAAATAGAGAGTATTTTATCCGAGTTAGGGTCTTCCACTGTAGTGCAAGCCTGTAGTAAACAATTGCAGTAGGTATAATAAGAAAGGAAATTTACTATAAAATTTATATTTCTCATGGAACTGGATAAGAAAGAAACAATCTTGATAAACAATCCCTCATAAACCAGTCAAATCCATCTTGCACTATTCACAAAAGTATCATTCAAATTTTGTTATTCTTTCAATTTTTACTCTGAAACATACCTTATGACCGCTTAGTGGCACAAGCTCATTTTGTTTGTGCCATGGGAGGGGGATGTGGGGACATCATAAGCTATAGTTTAGAAGCACAATTTGTTATATTTTTACACAGTATACCAAGGGCCCAGACATAGCTGGTGCTAACTCTAAAATATCTAGGGCCAAACACAAATTTGGCCCCCCAATCCCCAAAATTTGCATGCAAAACCAAAAATTAGAAGTCCTAACTGGTCCTCCATACATTTACCCTGTGTGCATGCACAGACGTCAGGAAGTGACAGGAATTAGCGCCAACACCATTCTTTGTTTGGCCCTTGTCAGATAACAACAAACTGACTTTTATGCTTTTTAAATCTCAATTAATAATGATGCCAGACACAAATCAATGGTTAAATTGGTGGATCCAAGGACACAATTGGATGAAGGAAGGAAGAAACGGTTTGAAAATGTTCAGGGCTGTAATTTTATAATATTTATAAAAATTAGTTCATGTTCCATAATTTCGGGACATGAGCCTGACATCATCATTGTTGATAATGATTTTTCCACTGTTGGTTAAGTATTCCTTCCCTAACCTCCCTTGATCCCCCTGTTAAACTCCCAAGCTTTTTGGCTTGTTTTTTTTTTATTTTTTATTTATAAAATTTCTTGGGAGTTTAACGTGTTATACAGAAAGTTTTTTCTGTATTTCCCCAGGGTTACGTCCTCACTCTTAGGGTGTTTAGGCATTTTTAGTCATGCATCATACTTCCAATGTATCGTTTTTTCTTCTGATGAAGATCTTGCCTTACATCGGATAGTTCAAAAATCTTTTTGGCTTGTTTTTTTTAATTTTTTATATAAAATTTCTTGGGAGTTTAACGTGTTATACAGAAAGTTTTTTCTGTATTTCCCCAGGGTTACGTCCTCACCCTTATGGTGTTTAGGCATTTTTAGTCATGCATCATACTTCCACTGTATCGTTTTTTCTTCTGATGAAGATCTTGCCTTACATCAGATAGTTCAAAAATCTGTTACTGACTTCGGGCCGTGTTGCCTGGGGTCTTGTTTCCGGTTTTCAGTTTGATGTTGTTTACATTAGCAACGTTTGTTATTTATGTGTAAGTTCCTATTTCAGATATGGTAGGTCTGTTGAAAGATACATTATACAGTCCCGTAGTGTGGCAGTTAATTTTTGGGAGGAAAAAGTTAATTTTGTCCACACTTGGGCTCATTTGGTATACATTTGGGCACTTATTTCCCTTTGGAAACTTGGGCTCTTGTCAAAATTTTTCAAAAAATGTTTTGGTGTAAACTATTTTTCGATTTATATTTTGAATGTTTTTGTTATGTATCTTTTTATTTGTATTTAATGTGGAATTGGTGGAAGTACAGTCGACTTAGTCAGCTTCATTATGTAAGCATATTGCTCTTTAAGCAAGGCAAGGAAGTCGTTCCTCTTATTTTCTTGTAGGTTGCCTTGCTTGTAGTCGACGTACTTCTACTAATTCTTGCTCATATGTGTTGCATCGGATGACAAACGTTGCTGACGGGTGTCACGGTACGTTGTTAGTGAGGGACCACTGCCGGTCCTCTCGTAATGAGAGGCTGCCACCGGTCCTCTCGCCCTAGGTTGCTGTAGTTTATATTTACAGAGGAACAAGAACATGGTGATGTTTACGTGATGCCGTCAGATAGTGTGCTTCCGTCGTCGCATTAATTAGTCAATCACAGCTAGCGGCAAAAGTGCTCATGAATATTAGACAGGGCAATAAACCACAGTGTGGTTTCAAATCCCTGTCGCCAGCTAGCTCGACCGGTGAAGCGGTACACCGCCTGAGGGTACCGTGACGCTGGGTGTGTCCATTGTGGTCAAGGAGAATGGAAAGGGTAGAGTGAGCACTATAATATAATATCAATATAAGGCTCACCCTGCGACAACGTAAAGGAAGAAACCGACAAGTTCAGCAAGAAGCTCAGTGAGGTCTGAAGGACTGTGAGCGAGAGAGGGCCCCCCTCCCCCCTCTCTCTTTTATTATAACATCTGGGGCCAGATGTTATGGATCGGAACTTGCGTCAGTTGGAGCATACGTCCACGCCTCCCATCTGGGATGCTCCATTCAGTTTACAGCAGGGGTGGGCTATAATTACGGCTTCTTCAACATCTACCAAAGCACACACGACCGCACCTTGGCTACGTGACTTCTGATATCCAGCCTGCATTGCCGAGAAAGTCACTCGTCATCAATGAAGTCACACCATACAGTAGCCAAGGAGATTAGGCATCATTTATAGGGACGTCCGCAGAAAAGAGCCATCTCGGACATACTGTCCCAGGAGCAGCTGGCGGCCATGCAACAGAAGATCGCTGCTCCTTTGGCCTCCGTAACAGACTTGCTGTCACAGATTGCGCAGCTCATCCCAGCATCCCAGCAAATGCAGAAGCAGATGACGGCAGTCTCAGAACTTGAGCTTTCAGAAGGTGCTGGGTCGATCCAGTCATCTGCGTGTTCAGATGCCGATGACTGTGAGTATAATCTGATTCAGTTGGAGGATGAAAGGGATTTGAAGGAGAATTACCCTTCCCTTTCGGAACAACAGGGTGGCGATAGCACTTATGCATCTATACTTCCCTGAGTTTGTTCCTGAGAATCCAAATGCTGCGACAGCTCAAAAGTAGCACTATTCAATAGCTTAGACGAGGCCTCATATATCAGCATGTCCAGAGAAAGTGCCGTCTCGGACATACTGTCCCGGGATCAGCCGGCGGCCGGAAGACCACTGCTCCTTAGGCCTCCGTTACAGTTTTGCTGACACAGATGCGCAGCTCCTCGCAGCATCCCAGCAAGAGCAGTAGCAATCAACAGCAGTCTCAAAATCTGAGCTGTCACATGGTGCTGGGTCGGTCCAGTTATCTGCACGTTCAGATGCCGTTGACCGTGATTTCAACTGATTCAGACGAATGATGAAGGGATATGGAGGAGATTTACCCTCCACATTCAGAACAATACAGGGTTGAGGGGATTTATTCCATCAACACTACCCTGAATGTGTTCCAACAAAGCAGAATGCTGCGTTTATTTACAAGAAACCGCTACCGTTGTTGCACGCTAAATTATCCAGAAAAAGAGAAGGTATGTCTTTTCCGGTTAAGTATAGACAGGTGTCGCAGGCTTTTGGCCTTTTAGACGACTCCACATTCAGCTTTCCAGTGGAAAGAAGTAAGGCGGTTTCTTGTCATCTACTTCTGTAGTTCTGCTGGTTGGAAAACAGTGAAGATGTATTGAGAGTTCCTCTGCGTTTGAATGAGTAGGGTAAGGACCTAACTATGGCCTTACCTTCGTCATTCATTATTCGCTTGGTCACAATTGAGACGACATTTATTCATTCAGAGCGAATTTAGACTCACTGTATTACGCAGATCACCTTTAAGAACTGTGACGCTACGTCTCTACGGAAAGGAATTGGAGGACATTTGTGCCTCATTTAGAGGCCTTTCCAGGGCTATATATTTATCACGTATAACTCTCTCTTAACAAGTTGCTAATTCGGAGTTAAATAGACGTGACAGAGCCCTTGCGTTGTCATCCTTAATAGATGACAAGATGAAAAACTCTCTTAGAGTCGCTCCGGTTTCCAGACACTAAGTTTTTAACAATACGTTTTCATTGGTTTATGAACAAGCTACAAAGAAAGCATCAATACTCTGTTCCTTATGTCCACGTATATTTGACATGCATTAGCAGAAAGGAGTAAGCGAGGACCAGACAGAAGGTCGCCTATAAGGACTCCTCATGAGGGTATAGTTTACTCTCCTATAATTACTCTAGGGATCGTCATATAGCGACTCGAATACGGGGCTTACATCTGATTGAGATTTCTGGTCAGATGCCTCTAAACTGCTGGGTCGAGGCTCTTCACAAATGAGATGCAGTTCCTCCTTCTGTAGGCCCCGCAGGTGCAACAGGTGTGAGTTAGGACATCTGTTGTTTTGCGGTTGACGGATGGTTATCAAGATGAGCATCAATCTGGATAACTGTTACGGAGACTAGTAGTTCAGAAGTGTGGTTTCGGAAGGCCTGCGGCTATCTTTCTGAGAGAACCACAACTAAATTAATGTTTGATGGACAATGCTTCATAAGAGCCTCTCCAATCGGAGGTAAAGGTTCTCTTGACAATGATGTTAATAGAGGTCATCGAGAATCAAGATTATCTTGAATTCTGTAGCCACCTGTTACTCGTATCGAAGCCTAAGAGCTCGTTCTGACAGATAATAGACTGGAGCTTGTTAACAAATTTATCAAAGCTCTAAAAGTTTATTTATGGTTATCATTTAGTCGGTTAAATGAGTGTTCGAGTGACTGACTATGCTATAAGCATAGATCTAAGGATAGCTTTGGTCTGGAGATAGAGCCCTGCGCTGTCACTCGAATATTAACTTGGTAATGTCTCATAACAATCTGGTTCGTCTGCCATTATCCAGAACGAATTAGTTTTATGCGATTGATGGAGATGTGCTACGCATCTTGTTTAGGTGGGTCGCTTACGCACACGCCCCCTCCAGTTATTCTTACACAGAACTGGAGTGTCACAATGCATTCGCTCAGGACCAGTATTGTTTTAACGGATATAGTAAACAAAAAGGTCCATATTGAGGCAGATTTTCAGTGGTTAACTCATTAGTTCCGCTGCAACTGCCAGATCCGGCTTTCACGATTATGACGGGTATGAGTCAATAGTTTGGGGCACGGCCCTGAGTCCTACTGACTATAATTGCAGGGGTCTGAGACCCTCGGTTCCTGTAAAAACAAATAATCATCAAGAATGATGTCAATATTGTTAGCGCTATATCAATGTGTTCACGCTTGTTCAGAGTTTGTTGAACAACTTAATAGTGGTAGCGTACATGAGGAACCAGGGCGGCACCCATTCACTTTTGTTATAATACCTAACGGAGAATCATTTTCATGTCTCTTTATCCGTTATACACCAGGTCGTCTGAACATACTAGCAGACTCGCTCCTTGGAAAGGTCGCCTCTTTCATATGTATGGACGCTCAACATGCGTTTATTTGTACAGTTTTGCTACCAGTGGGATCACCCCATGATTCTTTAGTTTGCAATGCACCGGAACAATTGTTACCGTCATTTGTGTCGCCATGCCCAGATTATTGAGCGCAGGCAGTAGACGCTCTGCAAATTCATGGGGAGGAATAATAGGATATGCGTATCCTCCTATTCATTTGATTCAATAGCTTATGTTTAAGTTTAAACAGTGAATCCTACTGGTAGTGCCTCTGTTGTCACAAGAATCTTGGATCAATATTCTCAAGTGTCGGTTATGTGACGCTCCCCAGAAGCTTTCTCCCAGAGAGGGCCTTCTTTAAGGTCTCACAGAACTAAATATTTTCCCATAGGCGACCATTATAACACTTATGTGGAAAAAAATATGATCGCATCACTTTAAATTAAATATTTAAATACCTACATAAAGTACACACCTTCACACAACTTTCTCTGGCCACAAAACATGGGGTCATGCAACAAATAAGAGAGAAAATGTACCAGGAAGTGAAGTACCGTCCTTGAACTCAGTTTTTTCTGGGAATTCCCAACAAAAATACACAAATAGTTAACTGAATTTTAAAGACCCAGAAAATACTTAGAAAATCTCTTTTTTCTTGTGAAATATTCAGTATTGTTGTAAAAACCTAATAAAATGCTTTAACAGTTTTCTCAAGCAATAAGTTTTGTTCTAGGAGTCTTATTTTAGACTATGATGCAATATCTGAGTGCAACATTTCAAGGCAGATCACTCTAAACTAAATATTTAGTTCCGCGAGACCTATAATACTCCTCACACATGCCCTAATTTTATTTTTCCTGTTTTATGTGATAAAACAATCATTTCTACACTAAAATTCAAGATTTGGCTTCTATTCATCCAATAAGATTAAAAATATAGCTTTTTAGCTCATCTTGACAGAGTCAAGCTGAGCTAATCTCATCGCTTCCCGTCCGTCGTCCGTCATCCGTCGTCCGTCAACACCATGTTTTGGTCTTCTCCTCCAAAGCCACTGGGCCAATTCAAGTGAAAGTTTGTGTGAGTGATGGTTCCAAAGGGGCATTTCATTTTTGTTCAACTCAGCATGCACAGCCCCATAGGGAGGGAGTGGAGGAAAATGCTCCAAAATATTTTTAAAATCTTCTTCTCAAGAACCAGTGTGTACAATGACTTGATATTTGCTATGGAGCTTCCATATGAGGTGTAGAATCAAGTTTGTTCAAACGAAGTTCGTGAAGTAATATTTGGCTTTGTAATAGGAGGGGTAAGATTTTTGGCCCTGCCCAAAATTTCTATTTTCTGAACCGATGGTCCGGTATGAACCAAATTTGGTTTGTGGTAGTATTGGGTCATAAGTACTTGACCCATGCAAAAAAAAAAATTCCCACATTCCCATGGGAACCCTAGGAGCTAAAAATAGAAATATTTTCAAACGCCCATATTTCCCAAACCCCACGGAACAGAGAGCTTTTATTTGGTATGAAGCATCCTTATGACCAGTAGAATTGAATGGTAAAAAAAAATTGCCATCGATTATGTTAGGGTGTTCTGTAATGGGCATCGAAAAAATGCTGAGTCAGCATATTTGCAAAAATTTTAAAAAATCTGTTCTCCAGAATCAATCATCAGAATCTTTTGATATTTGGTATACAGCATTCATAGGGGGGTCAGATAAAAGTTTGTTGAAATAAAGCTCATTGGTTCATATTTGGGCTCTCTACAGGAGCCCGAAGTTTTAACATAGGGTAATATGGGGAATATTCTTTAAAAATCTTCTTCTTCAGAACCACCAGTCAGAATCTTTTAATATTTGGTATACATCATTGTTGTGAGGGTCAGATTCTAGATTGTTCAAACCAAGTCCCTAGGTTAATATTTGGGCTTCCTATGGAAGCCCAAATTTTATCTTTGTTCAATATGGAGGGTAATTTAAAAAAATCTTCTTCTTCAGATCCATCAGTCAGAATGCTTTGATATTTGGTATGCAACATCTCTATGGGGGTCAGATTCAAGTTTGTTCAAATCAGATCCCTAGGTATATATTTGGGCTCACTATGGTAGCCCAAATTTTTACTTAGTGCAATATGAGAAAATTTCTTTAAAAATCTTCTTCTTCCGATCCACCAGTCGGAATGCTTTTATATTTGGTATACAACATCTCTAGGGGGGTCAGATTCCAGGTTGTTCAATTCGAGTGCCTAGGTTAATATTTAGGTTCCAATGGGAACATGAAATTTAACTTAGTACAATATGAGGGAATTTCTTCAAAAATCTTCTTCTTCAGATTCACTTGTCAGAATGCTTTCACATTTGGTATACAACATCTCTAGGGGGGTCAGATTCAAGTTTGTTCAAATCGGATCCATAGGTCAATATTTGGGCTCGCTATGGTAGCCCAAATTTGAACTTAGTGCAATTCAAAGAAAATTTCTTTACAATTTCTCTTCTTCAGATCCAACGGTCAGAATGCTTTCATATTCGGTACACAACATCTCTAGGGAAGTCAGATTTAACTGTGTTCAAATCAAGAGCCTGGGTTAATATTTGAGCTCTCTATGGGAGCCGGAATTGGCCATTTTGCTGAAGAATTAAAAATTTTGTATTCAGTACCCTCTAGAGGTACTAAGATTAATCCACATAGGTTGTATCAAAGGGCTTCATAAGGGAGCTCTACATTTTACTTATGATCAACTGAAGAAAAGGCATGATGCCTAGATTATTTTTGTCACTCCTGAGGGACTCAAGGATTGACAGTGTAGCCTATGGAGATGGCTTGCTTAATGTAGACTCATTCTTGGACTCTGTTTAAATTGTGTTCTGTACAAGATGAGCGCTTCAGGCCCTGTGGGGCCTCTTGTTTAAAAAAGTTATTAAATTCTGAAAAAAAGGCCAAAAAATTTGGAAATTTCAGTATACCGCTTTCGTTACTTATCTTGATTCTGCTGCCAATCTATTTGACAGAGCAGTTCACCAATTGATGTTTTTTACTGGAATTAAGCCAGTTTACCTGATAAAAGTCCAAAATCGGCATAGAAGAACTCAATTCGAGAAAAAATTGGTGACTTATGTGTCAAATAGCTGTAAATTTATGTCCGAGAGAGAACATTTACACAGGTATCATTCATAAAAAAAGCTGTTCAAAAGTACAATTTTCATCTAAAAACCTTCCAAATATCATAATTTATGTATACTTTATCTATTTACTAAAATAGAAAGGTGTACCACCCGATGGGTTGGTGATTAATGTCCCAACAGATGTGAGGATGTTTCACAGAAAATCACATGCTGAGTTCAAGCTACCAAATCACACTTGAAACACAACTATTATGTGTTACAGTTCTTGAGTGATACAATTCCTGAGAAGTCTACCTGATTTTTAGAATTTATTAAGCATATTTTTTCAATTCTTTCTCGAAATGAGTGCAAGAAAATTGAAATTTAATCTCAGGACACATATGAGAAAATTTGCATTTCAGAAAAATCATCCGCCTTGCAACATTTCCAAGTGTGTGGTTGCTACAAGTGCAGAACCTGAAAATGTAGTAAAATATGTAAGACTCACACAAGAAAAGCATGATATGGTTACTTCAAGTCCACTTCCAGTGACAGCAGCAATAGAAGAGCCTGGAAAGAGCTTCAAACTCTTACGCCCATTGTCAAGTTTAAAATCTGAGCTCGACATCTGCAATGAGAAAATAGATGAAAAATGGTAAACAATCATATGGACAGTTATCAAGACATACAAACAATCATGCCTGCCTGCCTGCCTGCCTTCCTGCAGGCAGGCAGGCGGGCAGGTGGACGGAGGGATGACGGATGGATGGACGGACGGACGGATGGATGGACGAACGGACAGACAGATGGATGGACGGACAGACGGACGGACGGACGGACATGGGTAGGCATCCTGCCTGCCTGCCTGCCTGCCTGCCTGCCTGCCTGCCTGCCTGCCTGCCTGCCTGCCTGCCTGCCTGCAGATCCACCTGATTATTGTTAGTTAGTATAAAGATACAAATTTGGAAAAAATTGCTCAGAAAGAAACATAACTCATTCTTCCATCCATCCATCCATCCATCCATCCACCCATCCATCCAATTCATTTCATTTCATTTCATTTCATTTCATTCATTCATTCATTCATTCATTCATTCATTCATTCATTCATATCTGAGCAATTTTCTTCAAATTTCAGGCCTGAAGAAGATAGTTACAGACTGGTACATGTGGGTAAAATGGCAGAGATGTTGAATATTGTTTTCAAAAAACACAGGCAACTTAATCCAGAATGTGATACATACCTTTCTTTTGATCCGAATGGGGAGGAAAGGCGTGGACTTGTTTGGAGGGAGCGAGTCATCTGCAATACCTGCTCCTAGGTTTCTGCTCGATTCTCTTTATATGAGGAAATTTCCAGCCCAAAATAGGGTCGCACATCAGCATGCACAAACAGAGCACTTCAAGCGGGCCTCTCACAGACTAGTATAGGTAATGCAAGTTTCCGGTTCTGGTTCTCAAGCAGCAAAACAGCTGAAGCAGTTGCAGAGCAAAAATGATTCAGATAAAAAGAGACAGAAATCAATAGAATTCAAACTTCAGCGGTGTGAAAAACGCACAAAAATTTATAAATTATATGAAGAACACCAAGAAGATGAAATTTACAGAAAAGCCTTAGACAAGGAAGAAGTCAAAGCTCAAAGGGCCATAGCAAAAGTAAAAAATAAGAAAGATCGCCACAGATATCATAAGCAATAATTTTCTGGTAAGATTTCATTCTTGCACTTGCCTGCCTGCCGCCGCCACCCCCCCCCCCCCCCCCCCCCCCCACACACACACACACACACTCTTCCTATCCTGTCCACTTGGAACAGAGTGTGACACTTTAAAACAAAATGAAATAGTTTAACAAGTATTAACTGAACTAAATGAGTAGCCTGTATTAATTTTGCCAGTCTGAATACTTTTTTTTCAAATGGATAGTCAAGCGGCCATGAAATTTGCCATAGAAATCACACTTTTTCTGAAGCTATAGCCCTAGCTGCTGAAATTGGCCATCTATTAATAATTATTTATAAATGTATGTAATAACCTATAAAATACATGCAGGGGTATGTTCATTCGAACAAATACCATTTTGGAGACACAATTTCCTGTATTCATTGGTAGAATGGCTCTCCAAAACTAGGTGCCCAGGCTCAACACAAAGCTTCTGATGACACAAGTGGCTAACATCTAGCTGCTGTCCATTTGCCCCAAAATGTGGCACTTCATCCTTCATCAGTGCATTGACAGCCATGTACAGTGTTCTGTGTACATATTCCAATGAATGATTAGAATCTCCCCATGTTACTCTAATTTAGCCTTTTCTTCGGCTGTTTTTTGGCCCCCTCCACAGCAAACAAGCATGTCCACCCCCCTCCCTTGATGATCTAAACATAATTCTTTCTTTGAGCTTGTCAAAAAATGATGCCATTCTTGAAAATAGACAATAATGCACGTGCATCTTCATTCTGTTAGCAACAATCACCAAGGAAATGCAGAAAAACAGCATTTCTATAGGTCTCACACCACTAAATATTTTCCCATAGGCAACCATTATAACACTTATGTGGAAAAAAATATGATTGCATCACTTTAAATTAAATATTTAAATACCTACATAAAGTACACACCTTCACACAACTTTCTCTGGCCACAAAACATGATGTCATGCAACAAATAAGAGAGAAAATGTACCAGGAAGTGAAGTACCGTCCTTGAACTCATTTTTTTCTGGGAATTCCCAACAAAAATACACAAATAGTTAACTGAATTTTAAAGACCCAGAAAATACTTAGAAAATCTCTTTTTTCTTGTGAAATATTCAGTATTGTTGTAAAAACCTAATAAAATGCTTTAACAGTTTTCTCAAGCAATAAGTTTTTTTCTAGGAGTCTTATTTTAGACTATGATGCAATATCCGAGTGCAACATTTCAAGGCAGATCACTCTAAACTAAATATTTAGTTCCACGAGACCTTAAGGGGATGTTTTATTCTTCATGTTCCTCTCCGTCCATAGGGGCATCCTTACCCAACGTCATCGTACTGTCAGAATGGAATGAGTATGTCAGCATGTTTGCTGGACTCAGCAGCGTTGGAGCACAGTTCTTTTTAGTGATGAATCACAATTTTGTCTACGGCATGCTGATGGTAGGGCAAGAGTGTATCACCGACGAGAACGGTTTTCTGATGCTTGCGTGCGGGAATGTGACCGTTTCGGCAGAGTTAGTGTAATGGTTTGGGCAGGAATTTCCTTGCACCAGCGAACGCAGTTGATTTTCATCAATGGTAATCTGAATGGACAGCGATATATGGATGAATGTTGTCATGCTGTTCAATGCTAACGTCAGAGTGCAGTTATTCCAGTAAGACAATGCCCGATGTCACCTGACACGTATCTGTCATGACTTTCTTGAGGAGCAGAGCATAGAACTTCTTCCCTGGCCCCCACTTTCGCCAGATTTGTCGCCACTCGACCATCTTTGGGATCAGTTGGAGCGTCGGGTATGACTTCATGATCTTCAGACATTAGGCGATTTACATAATGTTCTAAGACAGGAGTGGAATGCAATACCACAGGGTGACTGACATCCAGAGACTTATCAGGTCCATGTGCCGTCGATGTCTTGCCATCCAAGAGGCAAACGGTGGACATACACGCTATTGACTGCATGTGTGAACTTTTCATTTCACCCCATGTCTGAATTGCGAAGTCCTGACGTGACGCTGGCAACAGCAAGAACATGAAATTATACAAATTCATACAGCTAGACTCGAAATATGAATTTACAATAATTTGTTTGGGATTAAAGTCAATAATACTAAAAACATTGCTCCTTAAAGTTTATTATACTTTCTTTTTTGACTCAGTATATATATAGTAGAATAGGTAATCATGGTATAAATACCCTTGTGTAAGTTTAACCAGTTTGATGAAATAGGAATTTGAGGTTGGGATTTGGGAAAAACCATGCCCAGATCTCATTGGGTATTTAGCTACTGTCATCACCCAGATAAATCCCAACATTTCAAATCTGCAGTGGGTAAATTATCCTTTGGAAACTTTAAAATATCAGGGATTCTTGTGGTATCTACAGGGGCTGTTTATGAGACCCTTTCCTTATGACATGGGCGTGATTTTTCACAATTCCCAACCCCAAATTTCCCAAACTCCGTTCCCACTCATTGACTGAAACCAAAATTTAATCTGCAACTGGTGCCCTGAACTGGGTAGCCATAAGGTTTTCTGAGTACTTATGACCACCCACTTCAGGATGCCAATTGTACATTAACCCTTAAGCCCCCATATAGCCCCAAACCGCCACTTTTATATTGCATTGAAGCAGGTGCTCCCTTGTGTAATCTTTTTTATTACTCTTGTGTGTAGACTGAATTTTCCCTGGCAGTGGTTCTACATCACTGCTGGCTGCCTGTATAGGCAGCCAGCAGTGATGTAGAACCACTGCCAAGTCATCAATAACTATGTAAGCAGAAAAAGGCCATAAATACTTTAAAATTAATCTGAGGACCTAAGGGTTAAATTTAAATTACTTGCCTCACAAAGTCTCTTAATTCAAAGACAAAGTTCTTCTTTAATATTAGAAGAACAGTTTAATAGAGACTTCATGAACATAATCCCATATGACTGTTTGTTATAAAATTTACTTCTAGTATACATGTAGTTGCATAAGTGTGGGTTTTAATGTTCTCTGCTCAGTTCGAATGTAAAATTTCTTAGTCCTTGTCTGTTTTTTCCTTCAAAACAAATTTCCGATTGGAGTCCCCATGATGCAAATTTTCTCAGTGGCATGGATCCTGAACCCTTTCCCAATGAGGGCAGAAGAATCCCTGAATATTTGCAAATGTTTTCGAGGAGTAGAAAACACATTGCCAAAAATATCTGTAAAAACCCCAAAACTTATCAAGAAGTCTACTCCGAGTTATCAGTGATATTTATTTTTTATAATTTTTAGAATACATTAAGGAAGAAGTGGTATCTATTATAGCAATTCAGTTCAACAGCATATTCAGTCAAATAGCAATGCAGGTATGTGCTTGAGAAAATTTGTGACAGATGGTTACATATTTCATGTTCAGACATATTATTAAATTGGAATGGATATAAGTAGAGTTTACCTTGTCCTTTTATGTAGCATCTTTCTTGTACTCCATCAACTAATTTGAAACTTGTCTTCTTCTTTAAAACCACTGGGCTAAATTCATACAAATATGGCATAGACCATCTATGGAGTATTCCCTTTCTACTTTGTTCAAATGAAGCTGTTGCCATGTCCAGGCTGCGGTTAATGCTCAAAAAGCCATAAAATCTTTAAAAAACTTCTCAAGAACTGCGACAGAGAATGCTTTGATATTTGGTATGGAACTTCCTTTGGTGGTGAAAATGAAAGTTTGTTAAAGACAAGTTGGTAGGTCAATATTTGGGCTCTTTGTGGGAGCTTGCTCATTTTGGGCTCCACTCAAAATTTGTATTTCAAGAAGCAATGAGCTGATTTGAATCAATTTTGGTGTGTAGTATAACTGGGTAATAAGGACTTGAAAGATTCCAAAAACAATTTTTCACAGCCTGGGGAACCTCAGGAGCCTTAAAGAGAAAAAAAATCAAACACCCATATTTCAAAAACTGCGCAGACCAGAATATTGTTTTGGGGTATGCAGCTTTCTCAGGACCATGGGAATCAGATAGACCAAAAAAATTGCTATCGGTTTTGTCATACGGTGCCATATGGGGATGCCCATTTTAACACTGTTGGCAATGAGAAAATGCTGAGTCATCATCTTTCTTGCACTCCATCAACTAATTTGAAACTTGTCTTCTTTAAAACCACTGGGCCAAATTCATACAAGTATGGCACAGACCATCACTGGAGTATACCCTTTCTGCTTGTTCAAAGAAAGTTGCAACCATCTTTGGGCTGGGGTTAATGTCCAAAAAGCCTAAAACCTTCTTATGAACCACCGCAGAGAAATTTGGTACTTCCTTTGGTGGTGAAGATTAAAGTTTGTTCAAGGCAAGTTGGTAGGTCAATATTTTGGCTCTCTGTGGTGGCATGCCCATTTTGGGCTCCATCCCAAATTTGTATGTCAACAACGGATGTGCTAATTTGAAGCAAATTTTGCATGTTGTTTTAATTGGGTTAAAACTACATGATTTATGCCTGAAATAAATGTAAAAAGTAAATGCAGTTGGATGACATATCTAATTTATGCTGAAAAAATTGACCAGCACCCTTCTGGGAAATCACACCAGCTAAAAAAAAAGAAGAAAATTTTAAATCACACTTTTTTCAAACTTGCAGAGCAAAAGAAATTCATGTTTCATATAAAGCATCCTTATAAAAATCATATTGGTCAAGTAAAAAAATCAGTGATCAGTTTTATGTTACAACAACAACGTATTTCTCCCAATACTAGTCAAAATATCTAGACAAAATACATATACGATAATACCATAGTGTGTTTTGATATGTTTGATATCTCAACGAGTTGAAAGTGAGTTTTTTTGCGAGGCTTGCCGAGTGAAAAAAACTCACTTTCAACGAGTTGAGATATCAAACATATCAAAACACACTATGGTATTGTTGTATTTATCTTATACCGACCATTTTTGTTCTTTTCTGCATTTTTAAAAGGGTTTTGGGGATGATTTCGTGTCAAAATGTCGACTCATCTGGAGAGGAGTCGACTGCTTTCTCTTGTTGGGCATGAATACATGTGATGTGCCCGGAAAAGCTGTTGATGCGTAACAAGGCTACAAATTCAAGAGAATGATAGAGTATAGTTCCCCTTTGAAAGTGGCCCTGTAACTGGGAAAAAAATTACAGAAAATATACTTACGCCTCAATTCTTATGATTTATGACAAAAATATGTTTGATAATCAATTTCACCAGATTTGACACGATTTATAAACAATTTTGCGAATGTCATCATAATATTATAATATAGAAAAAGACTATAGTCCGTTCTTCAATCTATATGACATAGGGGTATGTGTTATAGATAATCTATAACACATGGGCTATATCTTCAACAGGTATAAGATAAAAATCTATATTGAGGATAGCAACCACACATCTGATTATTAGATTCAGAAAGAGAACCTATTTTACTTGTACTCATTTTTGTGGGGCGTCACTTTTGACAACAGTAATTAAAGGATATATAAGTCACCAACTCAACAAAATAAATTAGACTATATCATGTTTTGCAGTGGTGATATTTTTATTTTGGCCAACCATGTGTTAAACCTGAAAAATAAAACACAGCTGAAACACTACTATAAACTTCAAAGGTTATACAGTGGAGCCCACTTAATTGGATATCTCTTAATTGTATATCCCTGTTAATTGAATATAATTTTCAAACACAAAATCATTTACCATACCTTCAGTACAAATTTGATCTGTTAATTGCATATGGGTTGTAGAGTAAACTCCTGTTAATTGTATATAAATTTTGTAATATGTCGAAAAAAATGCTGTGACACGCACCAAATTCACCTTATTTATCAACCTTTTTGGCCTCATACATCCAATACAGACATTTATTCTATTATATCTTGTTTGACAGAGCCCTATGAGCTCTGTCAAACAAGATATAATAGAATAAATGCCCAGTTTACCTCCAGAACACAGGAAACTGACCAAATCCCTGTTAATTGTATACTCCTGTCAACTGAATAATTTTCACTGGCAAAATGGATATTCAATTAAGAGGATTCTACTGTGCTACAAATAGAACAATGAATATGTCATGCATAGCACAAGAACACAATACCATGATGTCATGATCTTCATTCATAAAAAATCATTTCATCGACACTGAAAGATTGTCAAAATGTATGCAAACAAGTCATGAAAGCGAGGAATATTGTAAGATAAATTGGTTATTACCACCATAGTAATCACTCACCGTCCGTAGTCCATGAACTTGGTAATTATACCCCCACTTTTGAAGAAAATGGGGGTATACTGGATTACATGTGTCCATCCGTCCGTCCGTCTGTCCGTCCGTCCGTCCGTTCGTCCATCTGTCCGTCTGTGCGTCCGTGTGTGAGTCCGTCCGAAAGTATTCATAACTTAAGTAAATTATTATTTTTTATATTTGTTGGTCACAGGTATGCCCACACTAGTTATTTTTTTTTTTATTATTTTTTTATTTTATTAATTGTTCACTTAGAAATTTTGTCCGTCCTAGCCAAATTTTGTCTGTTCAGCCTGTATCTCGGGTATCGAATGTTCTATTGCAATGAAATTTGCCATGAACACTGCTTATGATATAGGCTTTAAAAAAAGGATTCAACGGTATTTCTCACATTCTCCTTTTTAGAGTTATCCCTCTTTTTTGACTTAGAAATTGTAGGAAATAGACATTATTTGTCTGTTCAGCCTGTATCTCAGGTATGGGTTATCGGATTTGGGTGAAATATGGCATGCAGTTTGCCTATGACAAAGGCTTCTGCCTCATTGCATAAAACTTCCAAACACCAAATAATTTACCCTACCTTTTGACTTAGAAATTGTAGAAAACTTTCGAAGGAAATGGAGGGGGGGGGGGGGGGTATAATGGATTGCGTCCGTCCATCTGTGCATCTGTCCGTCAGTCCATACGAGAATATCCATAAATGATATTTGTTGGTCATAGGTATTTGTTGGAAATTGTTGGAAATTGTTGAAAATGGGTGAGGGGGAGGGGGCTGCATACTGGATTGGGGTTATCGGATTTCATTGAAATATGGCATGCAGTTTGCCTATGACAAAGGCTTCTGCTTCATTGCATAAAACTTCCAAACACCAAACAATTTACCATACCTTTTGACTTAGAAATTGTTGAAAACTTTTGAAGAAAATGGAGGGGGGGGGGGGTATAATGGATTGCGTCCGTCCATCTGTGCATCTGTCCATCAGTCCATACGAGAATATCCATAAATGATATTTGTTGGTCATAGGTATGTCCACACTAGGCGGTACACCACGTGGGGGTATGCACCGGACGAAAGTCCAGCTCTTGTTGCACCTGCTCCTCCTAAACTGCTCAACCAATTTCAGTTAAATTTGAGGTGATTGCTTGTTCTGACATCACATTTTGTTTTTGTTCAAATCAACTTGCCCAGCCCCATAGGGAGGGGTTAGGGGAAAATGCTCCAAAGTTTTTTTAAAATCTTCTTCTCATGAACCAGTGGGTAAATGACTTGATATTTTATATGGAGCATTGTTTTGAGGTGTAGAATCAAGTTTGGTCAAACGAAGTTCCTGGTGCAATAATTGCCTTTGTAATGGGAGGGGCAAGATTTTTGGCCCTGCCCTAAATTTCCAGTTTCTGAACCGATAGTCCGATTTGAACAAAATTTGGTATGTGGTATTAGATGGGTCAGATACAAGTTTGTTAAAATTAAGCCCTTTGGTTCATGTTTGAGCTCAATACATGAGCCTGAATTTTAACTTAGGGAAATATGGGGAATAATCTTTAAAAATCTTCTTCTTCAGAACCACCAGTCAGAATCTTTTAATGTTTGGTGTACTTCATTCTTATGAAGGTCAGATTTAAGATTTTTCAAATCAAGTCCCTCGATTACTATTTGGGCTCCCTATTGGAGCGGAATGTTAACTTAGTCCAATATGAGGAATAATCTTTAAAACTCTTCTTCTCCAGAAACACCAGTCAGAATCTTTACAGGGGTTGGATTCAATTTGTTCAACTCAAGTCCATCAGTAGATAATTGGGCTCTCTAAGGGAGCCCAAATTTTAACTTGGTGCAAGATGAGGAATAATCATTGAAAATCTTCTTCAGATCCACCAGTCATAATCTTTTGATATTTGGTATACAGCATCCCTAGGGAAGTCAGATCGAAGTTTGTTGAAATCAAGTCTTTGGGTTAATATTTGGGCTCCCTATTGGAGCCTGAATTTTTACTTAGTCTGATGTGAGGAATAATCTTTAAAACTCTTCTCCAGAATCATTTAATATATGGCATACAGAATACTTTTTGGGGTTGGATTCAGTTTTTTCAACTCAAGTCCGTTGGTTAATAATTGGGCTCTCTTAGGGAACCCGAATTTCAACTTAGTGCAATATGAGGAATAATCTTTGAAAATCTTCTTCAGATCCACCACTCAGAGTCTTTTGATATTTGGTATACAGCAACCTTAGGGAAGTCAGATCTAAGTTTGTTCAAATCAAGTCTCTGTTAATATTTGGGCTCCCTATTGGAGCCCAAATTTTACCTTAGTCCAATATGAGGAATAATCTTTAAAAATCTGCTTCTTGAGATACAATCAGAATCTTTTGATATTTGGTATACAGCATCCTTAGAGGGTTCAGATTCAATTTGTTCAAATGAAGTCCCTGGGTTGATATTTGTGTTCTCTATGGGGAGGGGCAGGCAAATTTTAACATAGTGCAAAATTGGTAATATTCTCAAAATCTTCTTCTGCAGAACCACCAGTCAAAATCTTTAGATATTTGGTATACAACATCCTTCAAGTTTTTTAAAGTTAAGTCCCTAGGTTGATATTTGGCCTGCCTAGTTTTGCATTACTGAAAATATGGGCATTATTTCCGTGGAAGCATCATAGTACTTGAAAAAAATCATCTGGCATGGACAACAGAGTCCTTCTTTAAACAACTATGGTCAGGTGAGAGCCTCTTGTTATTTTATTTGTCATCTTTAATACCAAAGAACTTACTATTGAATCAACAATTTTCTGGGTTGGGGTTGGCAGAGGAGTGGTGACTACCCCAATAGCTTGTCAGAGTACACAATGCCTGGTGTGTCAACTGGGTGATTTTAGGGAATTTGTGGACTAGCAGCACTGGATCAGATTCACTAATCTCCAAAAATCACCCTGATTGCTTTTTAAGTCCCATTTTCTTTACATGATTTTCCAGGAAGGGGTCCCTGAATCCCTGCGTACTTACCTGTCAGCCCCCTCACCTCCATTCCACTTTCAAAGTTGCTCCACAGCTCTGAAGAAGAAAATATTATTTTCACAAATCAGTAGGCTAAATGTCTTCATGTTCAGCATGTAGTATCTATAGCATCTTTGTGATGACAATTTATAAGTTTATTCAAATGAAGCTTCTTATGGCATATTTAGTGATGTCAGGGATCACCAGAGTCCTAAACTTTAACATTGTGGATAAAAGAAGAAAACATTGTAAAATTATTCTTCCAAACCATACAATACTTCCATAGGTGATGTATAATGCCGAAGTTAGGTTGATGTACAAGTTGAAATGAAGCCTGTTGGGTAATTTTGGGGGTAATTTTTGGGGATGTCCTGGAGCCATAAGATTTTACTGTTAGAGTGCTCAGTTAATTTTGGTTGTTAGACTTTGTTCGTACAGGTTTGCCTATGGGCACTCTCCAATAAATTGTGACAAGCAGGGTGCACACTAAATTTGGGGTATGAACCCTGGACAAGGCAAATCAATATGAATGCAAAATGTTCAACCCTCAGATGTAATTTAATAGTTATAATACTACAAATGAGAATGTTCTCATATTCATTAATGATAATTTTTAGAACATTTTAAAGGTCAGCTGACCAATTACTTTTTTTGATCGATCAAGACATTGATCATTGGTTAATCAATTAATCGGTTAACTGTTTCAGCTCTAAAGCAAACTTCACAATTGCCTGTTTCATGGTACTGATTTTTAAACATGAATTGACTTTAATTCATATCTGATGAGCATCAAAGATCTCATTTTTACATTTTCTCACTGTAAATCTGAATGAATCACTCTGAGAGAGCCTTTTCTTTGTGGATAATGAAGAATATATTTTTAAAATCTACTCCAAAACCAGGGCTTATAATACACTTACTTGGATATCTCTTAACTGAATAATCCTGTTAACTAAATATAACTTTCAAACACCAAACCATTTACAATACCTATTTGGCCCCATTACATCCAGTACAGGTACTTAATCTAGTATATATTGTTTGACAGATTTCCATGAACTCTCTCAAACATAATATAATAGAATAAATGCTCAGTTTATTTCTGGAATGCAGGAAAGTGACCAAATTCCTGTTAATTGAATATTCTTGTTAACTGACTAATTTTCAGCGGCAAAGTGGCTTATCATTGGGTTGTACTGTACATCTATATTTGATATATAATGCCTTAGTTGGGTTGATTTACAAGTTTGTTAAAGTCAAGCCCATTGGGTAATATATAGGAATGTCCTGGTGCCCTTAGATTTCAATACTATGGGTAATAGGACAACAGTATAATAATATTCTCTGAACCACTGCTTCAAAAGCTTCCTTATTTCACATATACCATCTTTCTATATGGTATATGTCAAATATGGAAGCTTTTGAAGCTTCCATATTTGACATATACCATATAGAAAGATGGTATGGTATATGTCAAATATGAAAACCCCTGGGGTCATATGAAGCGATGATATGGGGCCCCAAGATTCTTTGTATTATACATCACTCATCCAAATTAATTTATTTATTTATTGGGGTTTAACGACACTTTTGACAGCCAGGGTCATCTTGTGTCAGACAGTTTTACAGGTGGAGGAAGCCGGAGTACCTGGAGAGAACCACCGAGCAATGGCGAGCAACTGTCAGGCTCCCCAGCATATTAAGTCCACACAAGCAGGGTTAGCATTGGTTGAAGATAAGAGCACCACCGACGTGCAGTACGCCTTAGTATAGAATGCCACCATGCCCCCACTTGGGCAATGGGGTGAAGTGTCTTGCCCAAGGTGAGATCCGAACTGGCTTGCGGCCTGCACCTCTCCCTACTGAGCCACCGCACCCCCTCACTCGTCCAAAGGCTTTGTAACTTACTATTATATTACTCACATTTTGTTATGGATCACACCTACCCATCTACAATTTTGATACATAAACGGTCAAATGTGTATAGTTTTAAGTTTGTGTTTATTTGTTTAATTTGTGTTTAATAGCACTTTCAACAGCTTGGATCATATCATGTTGGACAATTTCATGGGTGGAGGGTGTTGGAGTACCTAGGGAGAACCATTGAGCAATGGTGAGTAACTTTCAGGCTCTCTGATTTACCATCCTTACACATGCAGTTAGCGCTGGTTGAAAGTAAATGTTATGTTGACATGTTGTACATCTATGGTCAACGTGGTGTATGCCCACGGTTCACTTGCCTTCAACCAATATTAACCCTGCTTGTGTCTGGATGATAAATTAGAGAGTGTGACAGTTACTCTGCATTGCTGAGTGCTTCCCTATGGGTACTCTGGCCTCTTCTACCTTGTGAATTTGTACGACTTGATATGACATAGATAGGGCCCTTCAAAGCTTCGAGATTTGATTCAATTCAGTTGCTATTCAGTTTGATTCGAAATTGGCTGCCCGATCTTTCGGATTTTTTCACAGGAATAAAGCTTGGTATCACTCATCTATGGCATTTCTCAAACTATGTAGTTCAGATGGAAAATTGTACATAAATAATGCTAAAAATAAAAAATTAGTGTAATTTCATCTATATTAACAGGAATGGCATCTGCACCCATGCCACAACTCATGCCAGTTCCAGTATCACTAGTCACTACCACTGAAAAAAGCAAATTTAAAGTTTCCAAACAATGAAACAATGTTGACAATGAGGTGTTGCCAGTGGCTGGTCATGTGCAGTGCCTAGTATTTGTAACTCTTGCACCCGTTCCTGGTTTGTTAACTATAATCATTTGTGGGTAATATTCCAACTACATTATCAAGGCATGCCTTCAGTGAAGGCATGCCTTGATGATGTACCGGTAGTTGGAATAGTTTATCATTCAGGATTTGAGCCATCACAATCAGAACAAATCATGTTTATACCCCCACTTCTTCACAATCGGTCACATTCTAGATGCCCCTCATTCGATTCGAGGTTTGAATTGATTTCAAATAATAGACCTAATTCGATTCAAGATTCGATTTGATTTGAAAATGTGTGATTTGCAGGGCCCTAGACCCTGACTGTTACAAGTGTCATTGCTCTCCAATAAACAAACAAACAAATAATGTAAACATTGTCCTTTC
Source organism: Pictodentalium vernedei (assembly GCA_031216915.1). Taxonomy (NCBI): domain Eukaryota; kingdom Metazoa; phylum Mollusca; class Scaphopoda; order Dentaliida; family Dentaliidae; genus Pictodentalium; species Pictodentalium vernedei. The sequence continues at coordinate 349,144,363 of CM062290.1, forward strand.
ATGTACAAATTATGTTGATGAATAGAGAATTATCCTTAGAAAAATGTGAATACTGGTAGTATAATTCTATGTTGTCTTTCAGACAATGATCACACCATTAACAAAAGAATTTCTTAACTGGGGAGAACTTGAGAATAGTTTGCTGTTCTGCGCAGTAGGTGTTGAGGTAAGTAATGCATTTTTCAAATCCATTAACTTTTTACATAACGTAATGGCCATACCTGGACAGTGATATTCCCCAAAATCACAATTCAGATTTTCAGTTAATTTTTTGCCGACAAAACATAGCTTATGAGGCTTCATTGGTATGAGCTCATCAACCATGCACCAATCATAAGCACTTTTTTGGCTGTGATGCATAAACAATAAACATATATATCTGCAGCCATATTTTTCAACAGCTCTTCTCCTCTGAATCCTCCCCAAAGAACAATCAAAATGGTACATTTGCCCCCCCCCCCCCCCCACCCAGTCCAGTCCCCTTGTGAACTGAACCCCAAATGCACTCCCCCCCCTCCAAAGTCTGATTATCTAATGAGTTGTAATTTCATATGAAATTTATGTACTGAGTTCACTAAAAGCAATCTGAGTTGTGGTTTAAACCAAGTTCACTAAAATCAATCTTAGTTGTGGTTTAAACCGAGTTCACTAAAATCAATCTGAGTTGTGGTTTAAACCAAGTTGACTTAAATCAATCTGAGTTGTGGTTTAAACCTAGTTCACTAAAATCAATCTGAGTTGTGGTTTAAACCAAGTTCACTTAAATCAATCTGAGTTGTGGTTTAAACCGAGTTCACTAACATCAATCTGAGTTGTGGTTTAAACCGAGTTCACTAAAATCAATCTGAGTTGTGGTTTAAACCACAACTCAGATTATAAATTTCCTATGAAATTACATTACAACTCATTAGATAATCAGACTCGTGGGGAGGGGGGGGGGGGGGGCAGCAAACTTGGGGTTCAGTTCACAAGGGGACTGTTTTTGAGGCAAAAATTTTAAAAAAAATAATAAAATTTGGATGGGGATGTTTGTGAATGGCGCTGGCCATCTTTAGTATTTACGTTAGCTAAAATGTTAAATTACACATTATGTGAAAAAAGAATCTCAAATTTGAGCTCATCAACCATGCACCAATCATAAGCTCTTTTTTTGGCTGTGATACATAAACATATATACCTGCAGCCATATTTTTCAACAGATCTGAGTTGTTGTGGTTTACTGAGGCTCAGATCAATTTTAGTGAACAAGGTTCATAAATTTCATGTCAGAATGTGACAAATTTTAGATTCTTTTTTCACATAATGAGTAATTTAACATTTTAGCTAACGTAACTACTAAAGATGGCCAGCACCATTCACAAACATCCCCATCCAAATTTTATTATTTTTTAAAAAATTGTTTGCCCCAAAAACATAGCTTATGACCTTGTTGGAATGAGTTCTTCAAAGAGTGATGAGCTATGTTTTCAAGACAAAAAATTAAAATATTTAGATATTCAGGAAATGTTTTCTGCAAATGTCATCTGCTATTTGTATTTGGTAGACAGTTAATAAAAATAGAGAAGATTAATTTAATTCAATTCTACATCAGAAACTATCTCACTCATTGTTACTACGTTGATATTGACTTCTGAAGTCATTTCTGTATTAGGCATGTTGTGAACGTTATTTTCTGTAATGAGCTATTTGATGGTGACAATGTGATAAATGTAGGTACTGAACTGCATGGATGAAGTTTTCATTGGATTTGGTCAAATTCCAAGGCTCAAGTGCCTCAGTTCTATAGATCTTAACACTTCTTTGATGTCTGATGAATTGGTGGTGGTGGTGGTTGTGGGGGGGGGGGGGAGGGGGGGCGTGGGGGGAGGGGGGGAGGGGGGGTATGGATTTATGACACAGTTGACAACAGGTCCAGGTAACCCAAGTGGATCCTCAGCAATGAAAAAGGCCCCTTCTGAATTTCCATGCATTAGCCAAAATTAAATAAAAAGTTAGGGTTTACCCTGACTTTTTATTTAATTTTATCAAGCAAAAATCAAAGTAAATATGAATGAAGATATTCAAAGATGTTAACCCTTTACCCAACAAATCGTCTACATCTGCCCACATAATATGCAAATTCAGCAGCAGAAAAAATACTATTTTTCAAAAAATTTCCAAACCATATCATATGACCCCTCTTTGGAATGAGCTCGTTGAGCTCGTTCCAATGAGGGGGTCACATGATATGGTTTTGTTGAAATGTTTTGAAAAATTAAAAAAAAATTATATTTAAAATAATAAATTTTGATATCGCCTGCATTGGGTAATGGGTTAACTTTGAACTATGGAGCATGGTGGCTCAGAAGTTATAGCATTGGACTTGAAACCAAAAGGTCATGGTTCAATCCCCACCACGGATAACTGTGTTCTGTCTTTAGGCAAGGCACTTAATCACGATTGTCCATGTGGGGGCATGGAGGCACTGTGTACTAAGACGTACTGCATGTCAGTGGTGCACTTGTCTTCAACCAATGCTAACTCCACTTGTGTGGAGTTAGTACGCTGGGGAGTCTGACAGTTGCGCGCTGCTGTTCTCTGGGTACACCAGCTTCCTCCACCCATAAAACTGTTTGACACAAAGTGATCCTGGCTATCAAAAATGTCATTAAACCCCAATAAATAAAAAACTTTGATCTATTTAATCAGGGTCTTATTTCTCAATCTTTTTGTTGGGACATGTTAGCATGTTTAAAGTTCATCATGCATTTCAATGACCTTGACAATTTACAGGATATTTAAATCACTTTGAATAACTACTGTAAAATCGGTACGAGAGTGTAGACTGGATGGACTAACACACACAGAACTGTGTGTTTGTATGGCTGTTGAAACTTGGTTGTAATCCACCCTTCATACACTGTATGTGTGTAATGAAAACTGAATTATTTGAATGATTGAACTGAAAAAAAAAATTTTTTTGGAATGATTATACAGAAAAAAAGGAATTTTTGAAATAATTACACAGAAAAAAATTAATAGTTTAACAAAACTAATCAGTTGCAATCTCATGGAAAGTTCCTCAGCTACACTTGAAATTGTGGTATACAAGGTATTTTCCCCCAGACTTTCAAAGAAAATTTTATACCTTTATACCACATAATCTGTGAACTCGAAAAAATGATAATTGATTTCAATATTTTTATCAGTTTAGAAGCACCCCCATAACAGGTACAAAAAGTAATGCTGGGATGTTCTTTTCTACATATGATTTTAGAGGCATTGTACAATCACCCAAATTTCAAATATCAGCATTATTTTTGGAACTTTTCGGCCGGCGTGTGTGATGCACCTTTGATTTCGGAAAGAGAAGATAATTTTTTTTTTTCTTTTAGGGGTGGGGAGAACAATAAGATTTTCCTACATGTGATATTTTATCAAGGTATCATAAAAACCCCACTCTTAAAGAGATTGTTTTTCTCCCACAATTGAAGAGCTTGGGGTATACTGGATTACATGTGTCTGTATCCATCCATCCTGCCATCTGTCCATCCGGGTCCATATCTCAGCAGTGAGTGGATGGATTTCAATGAAATTTGGTATGCAGCACCCTATAGATAACCTGCTTCCACCACATGTTGAACAGAGTTGCTCACATTATTTTCACGTGAGTTAAACCCCTTATGTATCAAATTTTCAGTACTATCTGCCAATTATTTCCCAGCAGTGAACGAATAGATTTCAATGAAAATTCAGTATTCGTTGTCCTTTGGTTGACCCATTTCTGCCACAGAATTGAATTAAATTAATCTTCTCTATTTTTATTAACTGTCTACCAAATACAAATAGCAGATGACATTTGCAGAAAACATTTCCTGAATAGGCCGCACAAAGTAGATCTTCTGTTTCTCAGGCCATTATTTGTGAAATTACATGCGGGCGAGCGGTTTTTTATTTTATTTTTTATTTCAGTAATTTCTTCTTTGCCATCAAAAGTTCATGTTCTTGGTTCAAGTTTTAGGCCTCATAATCTGCAGAATAGCATGGGTGGTGGTGTATTTCATCCCTTGAGTGCAAGAAGGCTTTGCAATGCTAAAGCATTGCACAGCCTTCTTGCACTCAAGGGACAAATTCATCAATTTTTTTAACTTGGGTAAAATATCGGACATAAACCATTTAATTTTTATTTTTTTAAAGTTTAAATTGGTAATAAAAAGAGAGCATGTGGCAGCCAAAAGGACCATGCGGGAGGGCCTGAGAAACAGATTTTTTATTTTTGTTAGGCCATATCTAAATATTTTAATTTTTTATCTTGAAAACATAGCTCATGACTCTTTGAAGAACTCATTCCAATCGGGTCATAAGCTATGTTTTTGAGGCAAACAATTTTTTAAAAAATAATAAAATTTGGATGGGGATGTTTGTGAATGGTGCTGGCCATCTTTAGTTGTTACGTTAGCTAAAATGTTAAATTACTCATTATGTGAAAAAAGAATCTAAAATTTGTCACATTCTGACATGAAATTTATGAACCGTGTTCACTAAAATTGATCTGAGCCTCAGTAAACCACAACAACTCAGATCTGTTGAAAAATATGGCTGCAGGTATATATGTTTATGTATCACAGCCAAAAAAGAGCTTATGATTGGTGCATGGTTGATGAGCTCAAATTTGAGATTCTTTTTTCACATAATGTGTAATTTAACATTTTAGCTAACGTAAATACTAAAGATGGCCAGTGCCATTCACAAACATCCCCATCCAAATTTTATTATTTTTTTTCAAATTTTTGCCTCAAAAACAGTCCCCTTGTGAACTGAACCCCAAGTGCACTGCCCCCCCCCCCCCTCCCCCTGAGTCTGATTATCTAATGAGTTGTAATTTCATATGAAATTTATAATCTGAATGGAGTTGCTCAAACTATTTTCCCCTGAGTTACAGCCCTTATGTAGTCAATTTTTTGGATCTGGTCAGTTCATCCGTATTTATATCTCAACAGTGAGTGGATGGACAACGAAATTCAATATGCGGAGTCCTTGGGATGACCCGCTTCTGCCAGATGTTAAATGTAAATGCTCACACAATTTTCATGTGACTTAGAGCCCTTATTTTGGCAAATTTTCAGTGATTTTTTAAAATTAATTTATGCTTTATTGGTCAAGCACTGCAGGGAGGGGGGGGGGGGGTGTTTATGAATTGCATTCAGCAATATTTCTTGTTAATTTTAAAAGCACGTATGTGAACCCAAAAATATTATTTTCAATGCATTTTTGTTAAAAATTGATACATTTTAAAGTCTTTACACATCCTGTCAGCACAAAGAATGTAGAAAATAGAAACATCATAGCCTGACATGGAGGACATTTTATTAAATTTTATTTTTTTTTTGCTTGTTGATGTCAAGATTACAATTGCATGTACTTTCCAAAAGTTCACAATATATTTTTTATTCGGCCGCTTATATGAGCGGGTCGTATTATGGTATAGCAATGTCCATCTGTCCAAATGTCTGTCCATCTGTCCATTAGCTTTTGTTTGTCCATGCGATAACTTGAAAACAATACATCCAACAGATACTGTTTCTTAATGGTTGATTAGTCATGACTAGATGATGGTTCCTTTCAATAACCAGCATTCTGGCATATCCAATATGGCTACCATGCCAGCCATCTTGGATTTTCAGGGACTTTTGATTGTCCACGCAATAACTTGAAAACTATAGATCCAACAGATACTGCTTTTTTATGGTTGATTAAGCATGACTAGAGGATGTTTCCTTTCGATAACCAGCATTCTGGCATATCCAATATGGCCGCCATGGCAGCCATCTTGGATTTTCAGGGACTTTTGATCGTCCACGCGATAACTTGAAAACTATAGATCTAACAGATACTGCTTTTTATGGTTGATTAAGCATGACTAGAGGATGGTTCCTTTTGATAACCAGTATTCTGGCATATCCAATATGGCCGCTATGGCAGCCATCTTGGATTTTCAGGGACTTTGATTGTCCACGCGATAACTTGAAAACTACAGATCCAACAGATACTGCTTTTTTGTGGTTGATTAAGCATGACTAGAGGATGGTTCCTTTCGATAACCAGTATTCTGGTATATCTAGTATGGCCGCCATGACAGCCATCTTTGATTTTCAGGGACTTTTGATTGTCCATGTGATAACTTGAAAACTATAGATCCAACAGATACTGCTTTTTTATGGTTGATTAAGCATGACTAGAGGATGGTTCCTTTCAGTAACCAGCATTCTGGCATATCCAATATGCCCCCCCCCCCCCCCCCCCCCCCCCCCACAACAGCCATCTTGGATTTTCAGGGACTTTTGATCGTCCACGTCCATCTGTCCAAATGTCTGTCCATCTGTCCATTAGCTTTTGTTTGTTATAACTTGAAAACTATAGATCCAACAGATACTGCTTTTTTATGGTTGATTAAGCATGACTAGAGGATGGTTCCTTTCAATAACCAGCATTCTGGCATATCCAATATGCCACCCCCCCCCCCCCCCCCCCCCCCACAACAGCCATCTTGGATTTTCAGGGACTTTTGATTGTCCATGTTTAAACTAGAAAACTATAGATCCAACAGATACTGTTTTTTTTATGGTTGATTAGTCATGACTAGGGGATGGTTCCTTTCGATAACCAGCGTCAATGTCCATCTGTCCATCTGTCTGTCCATCCATCCATCCATCCATCTGTCCATTAACTTTTGTTTGTCCATGCAATAACTTGAAAACAATACATCCAACAGATACTTTTTTATGGTTGATTAATCATGACTAGAGAATGGTTCCTTTTGATAATCAGCAAGGAATGTATAATTATTTTTGAAGGAATTATTGACCTTTTGTTCAACTAAAAGTTTCTTCACAAGCGCAATTTCTTCATAGGCGGCCATATATTCATCCACTGCCTGGCAGTGCACTTGTTTAAATTAAGGATTTCCCCTGTAACTTAAATTCAATTAACAGGTGAAACTTGCACCAAAGGTATATTGAAGGGTTTGGTATTTGGAAGTTATATGCAGTAGAGAGGAATATTCTGTAAAGAAGTTTCAAACTGAGAGGTGCTCTCTGTACTGAGCCTTCACACCTTAATCAAGGCACTTTAACCCTTTACCCAACGAATCGGCGGCATCAGCCCGCGTAATATGCAAATTCAGCAGTTGAAAAAAGATTATTTTTCAAACAATTTCAACAAAACCATATCATGTGACCCCTCGTTGGAATGAGCTCATCAAGTTCATTCCAACAAGGGGTCACATGATATGGTTTTGTTGAAATTTTTTGAAAAATCTGAATAAATTATATTTAAAACAATAAATTTTGATATCGTCTGCATTGGGTAAAGGGTTAACATTTTACAAAGATTTTTTAATTTTTCACATGCTTCTTGTTGATCCATCACTGTTCCCTATAAAATAGGCTGATTGCAAATTCAAACTAATTTCATTGGGTAAGAATAAAGAAAAGATAAATGCGGTGATCACCAAGTCTCATCACAGTCAGAGATCTAAAATTAACTCCTTGTGTTTTCTTTAATTTCAGATTATATCTATCTTCATAGTGGTGAGAATAGTCAGTAAAAAAATAAAGGATCGAACTCTTATAGTGTTTGGTTGTTGTTTACTTATCATTGCTGTTAGCTATACAATGTATGTTGTTGCTGCAGCATCTGCAGGTAATTATACAGATTAAAATATATATTAGACTTTTACATTCTGCCCACCATCAGAGTTCACGCAGGGCTGAAACTGTTTGGTGCCACATTTTTAGCCATTTTGGATATTTTAGTGCCAAACAAAGTGTTTTAGTGCCAAAACACTAATAGGAGAGAAAATAAATAAATAGGTACTAGGACCGGTAATCAGATTTAAACCACGAGTGGTTTAAATCTGATTACCGGCCCTAGTAACAATTTGTTTTATTTATATCATGCTCTTAATAAATAATCGACTTTGTCACATAAAATGGAGAAAAAACGACACTTTCTATCGCAAACACACAGGTTTGTTTTGTTTACATCTGCGCCGGTGGGCTGTACTACTGGTCGTACGTGAATGCTTGATTGACAGCTAGACATATCGTCAAAGTTGATTGAATTTACCTTGCTTTTTTTAGTCAAATTATTATTAACAATTCTTAAATTTTATTTGAAATATTTAATTGTAAGTATTTTAAACTTAATAAGTCAATGCACGTAGTAGATAGTACTGCAAAATGTCGTATGTCTGAATGAAACATCGCAAAGTGTGAATGTATCGAAGTTTGCAAATTGCGTCATGCCAAAGGTCAAGTTGGATGAACTTCCGACTACAGTAGAACCTATCTTGAGAGGCTGCCCTTTAGGCCACACAAAAGTGGTCTCTCAAGACAGGTGGTCTCTCATAACAGGTTTCAGGTTTTCTCAAGTCAGTGAATAACTAACCACAAAATTCAGAAATGGAGAAGAATGGATTTTTGTAATTACTTTGTAGTAGTTCTTTTTTATGTAGTTTTTGTAACAAATTGAAATGGACTGTTATAAAAATTATAAAAATAAATTAGTGTTGAAAATCTTCCTTGAAGATTTTCAACACTAATTTATTTTTATAATTTTTATAACAGTCCATTTCAATTTGTTACAAAAAGTTTTTGAACATAAATTTATTTTTATTCCTATCTGTCACATTTCAGGTATGTATGAAATTGTTTATTCAGCAATAATCCTAATCTTTTCACAGAGGTCTTATAAAAACATCTCAGTCTGTAATGAGTTATCAATTGAAACCCAGTTAAGAGCTTTTAATACTTTTAATTATGTTAGTATAACCACAATGGATTTTCCAATTCCAGAACAGGTAAAAAGTTTTTGTCACGGTTTCAGTCTTCAAAGGGGTGGTCTCTCAAGACAGGTCCATTATGGCATAAAAATACAAGTTGGTACCAGGTCACAGTGGTCTCTCAAGACAGGTGGTCTCTCAAGACAGGTGGTCTCCCATAGCAGGTCCATTATAGAGTAAAACCAATCGGTGCCAGATAGATGTGGTCTCTCAAGACAGGTGGTCTCTCAAGACAGTGGTCTCTCAAGACAGGTTTTACTGTACAGGAGTAAATTTTCTTGAACCACAGTAGAAGCTTTACGCCGGTAGTGAGGTTAAAAGCTAAAATTTAACAAACAGGCTTTTCACATGTAGTAACAAAGGTGAGCATGGTATAAATAGTGTAAAATATGCTACGCACCATCAGAGTTCGCCCAAAACTATCTCGTGCCACATTTTTAGCCATTCTGGATATTTTATTGGCAAAGAAAGTGCTTTGGTTCCAAAACGCTAATGGGAGAGAAGGTGTACTTTGTGGTCTGATCCAAATAAATTGATCGTGTTTTGGAAAATGAATTGGCAATTATTTCAAGAGTGAATGGGCAACTTGTTATGGAAAAAATCTGATAGAACTCAATTGGGAGTGCGGTGGCTCAGTTGGTAGAGGTGCAGGCTGCAAGCCGAGAGGTCCTCGGTTCGAATCCCACCTGCGGCAACCGCGTTGTGTCCTTGGGCACGACACTTCACCCCCATTGCCCATGTGGGGGCACGGTGACGCTGTGTACTACGGCGTACTGCACGACGATGGTGCACTTGTCTTCAACCAATGCTAACCCTGCTTGTGTGGAGTTGGTATGTTGGGGAGCTGACAGTTGCTCGCCGTTGCTCAGTGGTTCTCTCCGGGTACTCCGGCTTCCTCCACCCGTAAAACTGTCACGGTCATGGTTAGCCATTGTGCATAACTATGTGACCTTAAACACCAATAAATAAATAAATAAATAAATAAATGATAGAACTCAAATGTTCTGATGGAATCATTGGTAGGCGAAACAGGTGGTCAGTTAAGTTATACTTATATGCCACTGATTCAATTAGGCTAATTGGTCAGGCTAATTGCTGTTGGTACCAGACCTGTTAACCCTTTACCCAGCGTAACAGCCGAAACCGGCCAGCGCTATTCTCAAAAATCGCCAATTAATTTTCATTATTTTTTCATTTTTTGTCTCAAAACATAGGTTATGATCCCCTCATTGGAACGAGCTCGTCGAGCTCGTTCCAATGAGGGGTCATAACCTATGTTTTTGAGACAAAAAATGAAAAAAATTAGTTATTCAAGAATTATTTTTGCAAGTGTCGTCTGCTTTTCATGTTAGGTAAAGGGTTAACCTCTGAATATGACTATCAGTGAGATTTTGGTGAGCTGTCAAGGAGATTTCCATGCTGGTCAGGGAGATTTGCACCTGCAGCCAGCACATTATAATTTACATTTCTTGCTTCACACCCCCATCCTTACTCCATCCTAATAAATTATATTTAAATTTATTTGAACAATTTAAATGATATTTGGAAATAAAAGCATAGTCATAATACATGGATCCAACTAGATCCAGCTGTCAGAGCTTGTCCCAATGACATTCATATTTAAATGTTTTCCTTGACAAAGTTCTAAAATATTCCAGGTTTTCTGAGACCTGTATGAGCCGTTTCCAGTAATTTGATTTATTTATTTATTATTTTTTTATTGGAGTTTAATGACACTTTCGACAGCCAGGGTCACCTTGTGTCAGATGGTTTTATGGGTGGAGGACCACTGGGCAATGGCGAGGAACTGTCTGACTCCCAAATGTACTAACCGCACACAAGCAGGGTTAGCAGTGGTTGAAGACAGGTGTAGGATTGACATGCAGTACGCCTTAGTACACAGCGCCATCATGCCCCCATGTGGGCAATTGGAATTAAGTGTCTTGCCCAAGTACACAATGCAGTTACACCTGGTGGGGATTGAACTGTGGATCTCTATCTTTGAAGTTCAATGCCAGAACCACTGAGCCACCATGCTCCCAGGTAATTTGTATACATGGAAGTTCATTGTCAATGAAGAGGATTTGGAATGGGGATGATCTGAATTTGTCAGAGAAGCATGAACATTTATCACAAGATGAAACATTTCAGGCTGTGATGGTGACATTTATATTTTAATCACCTTGGGACGTGATGGGTTTTTTTTCCATGCACTGATTTCATTGATGGGACATTTCAGCCTTTAGGGGTGAGATTTTTGCTCATCATCAGTAATTCATATATTGGATTTCACCTGTGCAAATACCAGTCGGAAGATTCCAAGAATAGACGCCTGAACTCTGACTCATACAACAGAACAATAATCAGTGTTATTAACAATTCAAAATATGCTCATTGTGAAATGATTTTCAGTCGTAACTTTTTGGCATGACACAAAAGCAAGGTGAATTTCTGTGACAAAATTGTGACCCATTTTTGAACTGTATTCTTTTGTTTAGCTGTATTTCTAGGGAGCAGTAGCCAAAATCATAAAGCGTTGTGCTTGGAGCCCAAGGGTTGAGGTTCAAACCCCAATCAGGAAACACAGCGCAATGCCATCATGGATTCAACCCACACTACTCCTCCATAGCGCCATGTTTAGGGATGGTGCTATGCTCATCCTATCGGGTGAGGACGTTTTAATGGCTGTCCCGTGTGCAGTAATTACTGCGCATGTTAAAGAACCCCACTGTGGCAATGGAGCTGCAAATTTGTAGTGTATACAGTGTACTTTCTTTACCTGTGATAGGGTCCCCGCTATGAGACATTCAGGGTGCTCTGTAAAATCAACAGAGGAATTTCATAAAAAAATACCCGAGTTGATTCTGATGTGGGGTTCACACAGGATGCTCCGAAAAATTGACAGAGGAATTTCCAAACATACAATACAATTAACATATTGGATTACAGATCGAGTGGACTATTGAATAAAAAATGAGTGGATATTTGAACTGATTAATTAAAGATATATTGTTTAATTCTTTCTAATACATTTTATTCATCGGGAATCATTATTTAAGCGAAGATGGATGCCAAGAGGTGATGTGGTTGAGTTTTCTCTTCAGTACCCGTGTAAATTGACTTCGCAACTCAAATGAAATGAATAACAGAAAAAACATGGATATACGTGAAATATTTATAGTAAAAGACTCCTTTATTAAATGTAATTCATAGTATGCATGTTTCATTTGTTATGATTGGAGCTCAAAGGCTCGTGTGTAAACAGAAAAATGTGATAGTAGTACTGAATAACTATTTTGAAAATTGTCAAAGCAGGAGAAAATAGGATGTTAGCATCAGGGTGGGAGACTGGGCATGAAATCGGGAGTCTTTCGATGAAATCAAGAAACTTAACAGGTCTGATCGGTACTTAAACCTGTTGTTGCACTTAGATAAATACTTCATACCATCACAAGTGACTCGCGACATGAAGAAATATTTATCTAAGTAAATTCTACATTTTGTAAAGTTGATAACGTACAATGTTTTATTGAAGAAAGAAACAGTGCCTCTGTAACAGATCGAGAGAGAAGTGCATGAGCTGAGGCTTGAACCGTCAACTTCTAGCACGCAAAGTCACTGATTTACCACAAGACGAACTGATCCAGACCAACCAGGCTGGTTGATAAATGGCCCTTATATCTCAACCACTACACTACGCTCACGTTCTTTGAGGTTCACCCACGTTGAATCCCACCCCAGCTTCCACCTCAGAGTAGTCGAAACATCCACCATGCTTTATCACAGCATCCACAATGCCACCAACTGCTGAGGGCTGGTCACAGCACCAATGTAGGATCAAGAGAGACGTGCGGGAGCCGAGGCTCAAACCATTGACCTCTTGCATGCAAAGCGACTGATTTACCACGAGACTAAGATATCCGGATCAACCAGGCTGGTTGGTAAATGGCCTTTATACCTCGAACACTACACCTCATTACCACTCACTGACAATTAATGTTGAAACTTTGACCAAACACTATTTCTAACACCTTAATGACCAAAGAGTGATAAAATATTTTGTTTTGTTTGTTTTGTAATTGATCATGCTCTTCGCTGCCACAAAGGCTTTCCTTCATAAGTGAAAGAAACATTTTTTATGCCAAAATTTTAACCAACAAAGATATTTTTATACTGTACCAATGACCCAGACATAGCTGGTGCTAACTCTTAAAATATAGGGCCAAACACAAATTTTGCCCCCCAATCCCCAAAATTTGCATCTAAAACCAAAGAAAACATGTCCTGAATGGCCCTCCACACTTCACCTCTACTGCGCATGCGCAGTGTCAAGGACGTTCCGAAATTGGCGCCATTAATCATTCTTAGTTTGGCCCTTCATCAGTTAACATCTGACTGATCTTTGTGCTTGTAAATCTCAGTTTAAATGATGCCAGACACATAAATATTAGTGAAATGGTGATCCTAAGGAGGATATAGAAGGAGGAGAGGAAAAATGTGTGACAGAAAATTATCAGGGCTGTAACTTAAAATTTTTTAATGAAATTATGTTAAGTTACCTATTTTCGAGGCAGCAGCCATTTTGTTGTCATTCTTGTTATCAAGTTACACTGATTTTTCAGTGTTTTCCTCTCTCCCTTTCCTTTAAGTCCCCTCTTGCTATTCTCCCATGCTTTGGGCATAATTTTTGTAATTATTATTACTAAAATTTCTTGGGAGTTTTAGCTGAATAACAGAATGAATTCTGTTCTTTTCCCCATGTTTACGTCTTCACCTATGGGTGGTTAGGCGTTGTGTTCTGTATCTACCATCTGATGTTCTGCAGTTTCTTCCTTGGAAGTCTCTGTTTTGCATCAGATAGTGTATTATTGGTAACTGATTTCGGGCCTGGGTGCCTGGAGTCTTATTTTAGTGTTTTTACACTTATTGTTTACATTTACAACAGCCCTCTGTGTGAGGGGGGATTTCTTGAATATAATATTTTGATGTTAATTTAATCTTAACTAGATACATTATTATTGTTCGTAAGTGTTGCATAAATTGTTTAAAATATTTTTAAAATTTTTGTCCACACTTAGGCTTGGGATCCATTGGGGCTCAACGTTACTTTTCAGAAACTTGGGCTGTTCTGAAAAAATATTTTTTCAAAATATTTTGATTTCAATTATTTTTTCTATGTTAATGGATCATATTATTATGTATTTTGATTGTCAGGGGTTGGTGCGAGTACCAGGACTTTGTTTTCTTTTTACATTGAAAGGATTTTGATCAATTGTAAGAGGAAGTCTTCCTCTGACTTTTATAATCATTCTATATGTAGTCAGTGTACTCGCACTAACTCCTGTTCTGTATGTGATGATTTCGATGACAACATGGGAAGCGTATGTCATGGTATGTTAGTGGGGAATTGGACATTCCGGTCCTTTCCCCGCAGGGTCACTCTACTTTATCAATTTCTATTTCAGACGATCAAGATTAGGGTGATGTATCCGTGATGTCTTCCAACAGTGTACCTCCGTCGTCACAATTAATGAAGGGCTAGTGGAAAAGTGCTCATATAAATACGCCAATTGCCTAAGAGGACCCTAGTAGGTTCGACGGCCTTTGACGTCCGCTAGCTCGCCCGGTGTAGCGTCCATTCATCGAATGGTTCGGCAGCCGGGTTCGTCCGTTGCGGTCTAGAAGGAGTTTTGGGGTGATGCGAGCACTATAAATCAACCAAATGCACACCCAGTGACGGCGGATTAGAGGGAGAACGGAGGAAGCCTTTTAGTCCAGTTCCTAGCTCGTTCAGGTCCATCCGGACGGCGAGCGAGAGAGGCCCCTCTCTCGTACAACAACATCTGGCCCCAGATGTTGTGGTACAAAATGTTTCGCATTCGGAGCATTCGTCCGCCGCTCGGGATGCTCCGACATATAGTCAGTCCGGAGAGACTGTCAATAAGGCTTCCTCATTCTCATGGTAGCGCACACGACTGCTCTTGGCTGCGTGACCTCGGATATCCAGTCAGCTTCGCCAGTCAGAGAATCATCGGCGACCAGGTCACACCATCCGGTAGCCAGGAACACAAGGCCTGCAGACTCCGAACGTTCGCATAGGAAAGTGTGCGGGAGTCAACGTACACGGAGCTTCCGGCGGCAATGCGTCGTAAGACCGCTACTGCACAGGCCTCGGGGACGGACGTGCTATCCTAAATAGCACAGCTTATCGCAGCATCCCAGCAACAACTGAATCTGTCGCATAATGTTTTATCCGACGATGCTGGGTCGGGACGCTCCGCGGAAGCGGGTACGGACGTCCGAAAATTTCATCCGGTCCGACAGGATACCGAAAGGGATTCGGAGGATTTTGAGCTTTCCCTTTCGGAACAACATATGCTGTTGTGTATGTCATCTGACTTGATCTTCTACAGGTTCTTTCGTCGGACCAGAATGCTGTGATGCCGGATAAGAAACTGATAGCGTCGGTGGACTTTTTTGGTTTGGTTCAGGGACATCGTCCCTCAGTTCCGACATAGTCCAATAATGTCACACAAACTTTCGAATTATTGAACGACGCTATATATTTATTATTATATGATTGCTATTACCAAGCATTTCTGGTTTCTTGTTCGCAAAAGTTACGGAGATTTCTTTCAAAAGTGTGCCTCTGTCGTCATAGTTAATGAAGAGCTAGTGGCAATAAGTGCTCATGGAATATGTCTATCGCCTAAGAGGTCCCTTGTAGGATCGACGGAGTGACATTCGCTAGCTCACCCGGTGTAGCGTACATTCATCGAATGGTTCAGCTGCCGGGTTCGTCCGTTGCGGTCTAGGAAGGAGATTTGGGTGATGCGAGCACTATAATAACTTTAGTACTCACCCAGTGACGGCGGATCGGAGGAAGCCTGTTAGTCCGGTTCCTGGCTCGTCCAGGTCCGTCCGGGCTGTGAGCGAGAGAGGTCCCTCTCTCGTCCAACAACATAGGGGACCGCATGTTGTGGTTCAGATTTTTTACATTTGGAGCATATGTCCGCCACTCGGGACGCCCCGTTATATTGACAGTCCGAGAGACTGTCGATAATGCTTCCTCATCCTCACAGCAGTGCATACGACCACACATTGGCTACGTGACCTCGAGTTTCCGACCAGTTTCGTCATTCAGTGATTCCACAGCGAACAGGTCACGCCATCCGGTAGCCAAGGGACACGAGGCCTATACACTCCGTTCGCTCGCATAATAGTAGTATGCACGGGGTAACGATCACGGAGCTTCCAGCGGCAATGCATCGTAAGACCGCTTCTCCACAGGCCTCAGTGACGGACGTGCTTTCCAAGTTAGCACAGTTTTTCGCAGCATCCCAGCAATCAACAGTTTCTCGGTCGGATCAGGAATTATCCGACGGCGCTGGGTCGGTGCGCTCTGCGGTTGCATTAGGTTCAGACGACCGAACGCTTTATAGGGTCCGACAGGATGGCGAAAGGGATTCGGACGATTTCGAGTTTTCCCTTTCGGAACATCGGAAGCTGCCATACATTTCTTCCGGCATTATCTTCCAGTGGTTGTTCCTTCGGACTACATTGCTGCGATGTTGGATAAGAGACTTATAGCGTCATTGGACATGGAATTTTGGATCGGTTCAGGGACATTGTCCCTGACTTACCGACACAGTCCAATAATGTCATTAGAACATGTGTATTATTTATCGACGCTGTATATATATATAAGCTTGCTACCAAGCATGATAGTTTAGTTTCTTGTCCGCAATGCTCATTTCTGCCTTTTATCATTTATAGGAATAATTTATTTTGGCAGAACAGGGCATACCGAGAGTTCATATGCGTCTAGACGGCGTGGTTAAAGACTGTAAATTATCTTTTTCGCCGTCTATGTCTTTTCCAACCACAATGTTGGAAACGACAATGATGTCTAATAGACTTAACTTAGACGCTTTATCATACGTAATCCGCCTTACTGAGGCGTTATCATTACGTCTTCAAGAGAAAGAATTCCGGGATATGATCCTCAATGTGATTTCTTTTGAGGGCAGTAGTTTGTTCACGTATAACTCCGCCCTTCAGTGGCTACCTGGAGTTGGTTAGACGTGACGCAGCCCTAGCTACATCCACACGCGTGGATAGTAAGGTGAAGAACTCTCTCAGAGTTGCTTCGGTCTCGGAGAAGCTTCTCTTCGACGGCAACTTTTCAGCAATCCATGAATTGCTCGATTTACACGTTCTCTTGTCTATCTAGTGTAGCAAGAGATTCAGACTGGGGCAAACATTGGGTGGTTGACTCAGAGAGTGCCACTGCAGTTGCCGGATCCGGGTTTTATAATTATGACGGTTGCCAGTCAAACAGGTTGGGATGCAATATTGATCCCAACGGATTCGAAGTGCCAGGGTCTTTGGGTTCCGCAGTCTCTAGGCAAGCACTTATCTTCCACGGAATAATGTTTTTTAGGCTTGCTTTATGTCATTGGATGAACATTATTCAGAAACGCATGTCCAAATCCTGTCCGATAATACGACAGTAGTGGCGTATCTCCGGAACCAGGGGGGCACTCATTCGTTTCCGTTATTCAATTTAATGGAAAGAATCCTTCTGTTTGTTATAGTACACCAAGTTCTGCTTCGGTCCGTCATATTCCGGGTCGTCTGATTGTATTACCGGGCTCCCTTTCACTTATGGGTCGCTTGTTGCCATCAGAATGGACTCTCAACAAACAAGTATTCAATCAGATTTGCTATCAATGGGAGCGCCCAATGATAATTTATTTACGACACAACTTGCTAATCAATTGCAGACGTATGTGTTTACATGTCCGGATCTCTGAGCTTATGTTGTTAACGTTCTATTGATCTAATAGGATGGAATGATAGGATATGCGTATCCTCCTGCGCTGTTGTTTCAGCAAGTATTGCTAAGATAAACAACCACAATACATTTCTGTTGATAGCATCTCTGTCTTCACAGAGACCGTGGGTAAATTTACTCTGAGGTCTACTGTGGGACTTAACGCGAAAACTTCCTCCATGAGAGGATCTTTTTTCGCTGGGAAATCGTGTCATCTTCATCAAAACCCGCAAGGTCTCAACCTTCACATATTCCGTTCTGTGGTCCTTATTGCATTGTAAGCATTGTACTGGACGAGCTTTGGACGTGATTTCTTACTGTAGGAGAACCTCTTCTTCGCTATTCTATGCGGCTAAAGTGGAGGCTCTTCTGTCGTTGGTGTAGGGATCACTATGTTGATATTGTTGATCCCTCCATACTAGTCTTTGCAACTTTCTAGTATACTTGTTTGACAAGATCTACTGCAGCCTGTTACTATTAGGGTTATAGGTTTATGTTATCTCATACCTATGCACTCTATGATAGTTTACAATTGAGTCTTATGTCTCTTTATCTAAGTCAGTTAGTAACTTTTCGATAAATAGACTTAGAATCATTAGATTAAATTTCTATACGGAATTTAACTTTGGTTCTTATTTAGCTAAGTAATCATTTGAGCCTCTGGAAACAGTAGTTTTTAAATTCTGACCTTTTAGACAGTAATTCTGTTGGCTTCTCTTTTACTGAAGAGTCAGTGAGCTTCATGCACTATCGGTGGATGATTCTCACTTTCGTAGTTTCGGAATCACTTCTTCCTTTACTATTTAGGTTGGATTTTTGCATAAGAGTCAGGCTCCTAATAAATATCCGGAACCTATTGTTATTAAGGTCCTTCCGTCTTCGTACGGGCATAGGCCTTTACTCTGTCCGGTTAGAGTTTACGTATTTTTAAACAGATATCTGTTTATTACTACGGGCGTAAGCTTCTTCTGTCTTTGATGCCTAATAGAAGGACGTTACGCTCCATTCTATTGCTAATGTATTCATTTAACTATCGATACTGCTTATGGTATATCATTGACTCAGCAGTTGTGTTTGAGATTTCGGCTCATGAAGTAAGAGTTCTTCTACATCTTGGGCTTACATTAATAGTGTCACTATTATAGATTTTTGAAGGCTGCTCATTGCGCTCAGCCATCCACATTCATGAATTTTTATCTCAAAAATATCGAGTCCATTTCTGGAGGCCTCTATTGTTAGGTCTATTATCTACTGCTCAGAATGTCATTCACTTAACAGTTGCTACTATAGCTAGGTAGGCTGTCTGTTTCGGCAGTGACTCCGTTCTGCTGCCCCCTTCGCTCTGGGCTATTTGACCCAGGGCAAGAAAAGGGGGGGGGGGAGGGTGTTCCCTTGGGTCACCTGTTTTACTATGAAAACAAGGGGATACCTCCTCCGGAGTTTAGTAATTCTGAGCTGTTATTGGGATGGTTTTTTAGTGAGAAGTTTATGTTCTAAAAATTCATTCAGGACTTAGTTTTTAAAGTATAGCTTTTGAATATAGCACGTGTCAACGGTCGTTATTATACAATCCTCAGACACTTTTAAGAAGTATAAAGAGTCTCTATTCTCTAGACTTACTTTATTTATTGGCTTACTTTAAAAATTATTAGTATAAGGATTATACTAGATATTAATAGAGTACATGGATGTAGGATGCTCAATTTTGGAAGGTGTTGTATCTTTCTGATTTATCATAAATATGAAAGATACATGTAAGGCCTAATACTTCTTTTTCCCTAGAGGGGATGACTCTATTTTATATATTGAGCGTATTCCAACTTGCTCTATGTCCTTGGCCCTCCAGCCTTTTTACTATTCAGCTATGTCTGGGTCATTGGTACAGTATAAAAATGTTAAAAAATTTATAGTAATTTATATATTTTTTATACTTACCAATGACCCAGACGGGGATGGCCCTCCCAGGAGTTGGGAACTCATACCTCTCCGCTGAGTACATAGCGCTTACCAGGCATTGGTTATAAGAATGATTAATGGCGCCAATTTCGGAACGTCCTTGACACTGCGCATGCGCAGTAGAGGTGAAGTGTGGAGGGCCATTCAGGACATGTTTTCTTTGGTTTTTGATGCAAATTTTGGGGATTGGGGGGCAAAATTTGTGTTTGGCCCTATATTTTAAGAGTTAGCACCAGCTATGTCTGGGTCATTGGTAAGTATAAAAAATATATAAATTACTATAAATTTTTTAACTTTTTGGTGCCAAATCAAAATTTTTAGTGCAATTGGCTAGATTAGCACCCGACAGCGTGAACACTTCCCACCATCTAAACATTAAAAACATTAGATGGTTTAGATGATAATTATTACATGTTACAGCTACCATTAATAAGTCTACTTGACCATATTTATTTCATCAATTTATTTTTGCCTTGACATTGTCCCGAATTTACAACTGATCACAGCCTGTACATGTCCTGTGGCTTAGCAGTGATTTCTATTCAAGTCTTGGCTGTCAGTAAGGCAGACAAGACTTGACTAGAAACCACTACCTTATTAATTTGTCTATTGTTAGCAGGACCTCCTCATGATGGAATGGAAAGGGCTCCTGATCTGGGGTTGTAAAAGTCAGAAATAGGCCCTTGAGGGTTAATTCTCAAAATCGAGAGTTTTTCAGAATTCTCATAACCAGCGCTTTGCGGCGGTGAGTTTCAGTCAGTGCATGTACATAGAGTACCATTAGCTTGAGAAACACAAAAGGTAAACATTCTGAGTATAAAGTAACTGAACAATTGATATCTAATCCATGTGTGTTATGTTTGTGTCAGACATGTTAACATTCTGGAAATTCAATGTTATTCTGGCACCCCAACAAAAAAAAAATCAATCTGATTGGGCAAAAACTCTTGTAAAATATCAGTGAAAAAAATTGCAATTTTGAGATAGTTCTGGTGTTTATTTGTGAGCAGTTTCAAAACAATTACAATATAAGCATTTCACTGCTCTCAGATCATTATAAGATGAATGAAAATTGCATTATTAAAAGCAAAAAATATGTTTGTACTTTAGTGTTAGAATTTAGTTTTAATGCAATCATCTTGATCAGCTGTTTTCAAGCTTCGTTGTTGACCCAGTTTTGAACACCTAAATCACCAATCCCTTCAGGTGTAAGGTTTATATAAAAAAAAAAAAATTGGGGGGCATATAGCGTTTGTCATTTCCATCTGTCCGTCCATCCATCTGTCCATCTGTTCGGAAGATTTTTGTGTCCGCTCCATAACTCTCAGATGCTTTGTTGGTTTTGTTGAAACTTGGCATACATATTGCTTATAGGGAGATGATGTGTGGCGCACAAAATCTTTTTTTGTTCGATGAAGGTCAAGATCACAGATCAAGGTCAACTGTCTGTCAGGAAGATTTTTGTGTCCGCTCCATACTCTGAGATGCTTCGTTGGATTTTGTTGAAACTTGGCATACATGTTGCTTATGGGGAGATGATGCATCACGCACAAAGTTTTTTTGTTTGATGGAGGTCAAGGTCACTGATCAAGGTCATAGCCACATCGGGGGCATAGTCACTTTGGATTGACAATCTCTTTTTTATTTATATATATTTTATCAGTTTTTTCAGCAAAATTAGATTAAATAAAATAGGATCTACAGAGAAATTCATTTTGTATCCAGTTACATTTTTCAAGAGGTTCTCTGTTGAGTAATTTATACTGCTTAGGATTTTATTTATCTATTTTCCTCAACTCATTTCTGCTGTTCAGCAGTCTTGAAGAGATTGTAGGAGAACTACAGGAATATTTTTGACATGGAACAAGTGACTTTACTGAACACTTGGGAGAGCTTAATTATCTCTCAGAATTTTGAAAACTTCACTTCCTTGCAAATTACTACTGCCTATAGCACCGGAAAGTGTAAATAAATTTTGTTTTTTATTTATCTTTCTATTTTTTTTAAATTGCGTATGTGTGTGTGTGTGAGGGGGGGGGGGGGGGTGCTGGGGGATAGAGGATGGGTCAAAACTTTAATAGTGTTGTAATTCACATGCTTATGAATAGAATACAGTTTAAATAAACAGCTAGACTGGATATTAACAGTTTTGTGGGGATAAGACTACTCTTTGAGGGTGTTTTAGTGGTAGTCCACTGGTTGCATACAGTATTTTCCTTTGCACCAACGTTTCCCTGAAATAAATGCCATTTTACTGAAAATGACTTCTGTGTCTTTTTCCCTGAAAATATTTTTTGGAGGGTAACATGTCTAGGTTGTGTTTATCAGTTTTGTGCAAACGTCCAGACCATATTGGTTAGAAAAAAAAACCCTAATATTTCTGTCTTCTTGAGAATATCTAAAACAGAAATGATCAAATGTACCTCATTACAGAAACACAGGTTATACCTGTAGTTTTTTCGAAGTGCCAGTACGAAACCTGTTCCATTTTAAATACCATATTATTATTAAATTATTGCCCTAAATCCCATACAATTTATCATAATTTGTTTTGCCAGGTTTCCAACTTCATTCAGTTGTAAATATAATTATTTGGCATCACTCATATTTTTCAAGCAATAAATGATTTGAACTTAGTTTTTGGTGGCACGCTACGCAGAAACATGGAGTCCATCAATAGACTTTCAGCCAAAATTCAGTGTATCTCCTGACATTGCTGTCACACTCAAAATGTTCTATAGTACAGTTGCTGAGGACTGGTCATAATCCATGCATTGGCATGTTGTCCACACATGCATTTACTAGGTAATAAAAAATCATCATCAGCAAAATTTTAATTAATGAAGCACCGGGTTGTACCCGATGCTTCATTAATTAAATTTTTGATGATTATTACTGTAATTAGTGTTTGCAATATAATATTATTTCATCTGTGGAAACACTGCCTACCCCATGGAAAGTGACCAGTCCATGATGGCCATACTGTATATGGTTGGGGGTGGCTCAGTTGGTGTGCAGGCTGCAAGCCGAGAGGTCCTCGGTTCGAATCCCACCTGCGGCAACCGCGTTGTGTCCTTGAGCAAGACACTTCACCCCCATTGCCCATGTGGGGGCACGGTGACGCTGTGTACTAAGGCGTACTGCACATCGATGGTGCACCAGTCTTCAACCAATGCTAACCCTGCTTGTGTGGAGTTAATATGTTGGGGAGCTGACAGTTGCTCGCCGTTGCTCGGTGGTTATCTCCGGGTACTCCGGCTTCCTCCACCCGTAAAACTGTCGTGGTCATGATTAGCCATTGTGCAGAAATATGTGACCTTAAACACCAATAAATAAATAAATAAATAATACTGTATATGGTCATTGCAATTAGAGCCCTAGGAACCTCAGATTTTGACTCAACTCAAATCTAAAATCAAATCAGGCAAATGATTCTGAACTGAATCGAATGTCAAATCAAATCTATCCACTTTTCAAGTTTTAGATAGTTCACCTTCATACAACCATGGAATATACCAAGTTTTGTCAATCTCTACTTCAGTATTGTCGTTAAACGGCAACTCGTCTGAACAGGAGAGTCATCAAAAAAGCGGAATATTAAAAATTGAATCAAAGTAGTTTGGGAAGTGGAACCTTCTTGAACTCTTCTTGTCTCATCAGGTCTCCTGTAAAGGACACCCCCCCCCCCCCCCCCACCCTCCCTCCTGTACAGGAGACCCGATGATAAAAGAACACTTCAGTGGAGACAGAATTTTTGAGAACATATTAATGATTTAAAAATTTCCAGATCAGTCAGATTTGAAACGAATCAAACTGAAATATTGGAACAAGTTTGAATCGTATTGAATTTCAAAGTTTTACAGAGCTCTAATATTAATGACATTTCTGGCTTGATAATGTGATATCTGTTCATGAAAACTCAGCAAGTATGATTACAAGAGCTTCTTGATTAACCTCTGCTCAATGCAGCCAGTGGATGACACTGAAAAAATATTTTTCAGATAACTAAAAATTCTCATCTTTTCCCTCCAAAACAAAGCTCATTAGAATGAGTTCAGTGAGCTCATTCCAATGATGTATCATAAGCTCTGTTCTAGAGGCAAAAATTGAAAAAATACTAAATTTTGAATGGCAATTTAAGAGAACCGTGCTGGGCGATTTTGGTTATGTTGCAGAGATTCTTATCCACTCTTTGGGAAATGGTCTGGGTCCCTTGACATTTAGAAAATTTGCATCATGGGGGCTCCAATTGGAAATTTGTTTTGGAGGGGATAAAATGTACAAAGACTAAAAAATTTTACATTCAAATTGAGCAGAGAACATTAAGACCAATACATAAGCAACTGCATGTATACTTTTCAGAAATTTGTTAACAAACAGTCACAGGGAATCATTTTCATGCAGTCTCTGTATTCTCTATTAAACTGTTCTTATTAGCTCAATTTGACAAAGTCAAGCTGAGCTAGTCTCATCGCTCTCTGTCCATCGTCCATCCGTCCGTCCATCATCCATCCATCTGTATGTAAAAGCTTCCTTTTGAGGTGTAGAATCAAGTTTGTTCAAACGAAGTTTGTGAAGCAATATTTGGCTTTGTAATGGGAGGGGTAAGTTTTTTGGCCCCACCCAAAATTTCTGTTTTCTGAACCGATGGTCCAGTTTGAACCAAATTTTTATGTTGTATTATTGGGTCATAAGTACTGGACTTATGCAAAAAAAATAAAATTCCTGCATCCCCATGGGAACCCTGAAAGCTAAAAATAGAAATATTTTCAAATGCCCATATTTCCCAAACCACATGGAACAGAGAGCTGTTATTTGGTATGAAGCATCCTTAGGACCAGTAGAATTGAATGGTAAAAACAAATTGCCATTGATTATGTTAGGGAGTTCTATAATGGGCATCGAAAACATGCGGAGTCAGCATATTTGCCAAAAAGTTTTATCTTTTCTCCAGAACCAATCATCAGAATCTTTTGATATTCAGTATACAGCATTCATAGGGGGGTCAAATACAAGTTTGTTAAAATAAAGCCCATTGGTTCATATTTGGGCTCAATACATGAGCCCAAATTTTTAACTTAGGGCAATATGGGGAATATTCTTTAAAAATCATCTTCTTCAGAACCACCAGTCAGAATCTTTTAATGTTTGGTATACATCATTGTTATGAGGGTCAGATTCAAGATTGTTAAAACCAAGTCCCTAGGTTAATATTTGGGCTTCCAACAGAAGCCCAAATTTTATCTTTGTTCAATATGGGGGATAATTTTTAAAAATCTTCTTCAGATCCACCAGACAGAATACTTTTCATATTTGGTATGCAACATCTCTAGGGTTGTCAAATTCAAGTTTGTTCAAATTAGATTCCTAGGAATATATTTGGGCTCACTATGGTAGCCCACCTTTTTATTTAGTGCGAAATGAGGAAATCTTCTTCTTCAGATCCACCAGTCGGAATGCTTTCATATTTGGGTCAGATTCAAGTTTGTTCAATTCGAGTGCCCGGGTTAATTTGGGCTCCATATGGGAACCTTAAATTTAACTTAGTGCAAGATGAGGGAATTTCTTCAAAAATCTTCTTCTTCAGATCTGCTAGTCAGAATGCTTTCGTAGGGGGGGTCAGATTCAAGTTTGTTAATATTTGGACTCAGTATGGTAGCCCAAATTTTATCTTAGTGCAATATGAAGAAATTTCTTTAAAATTTCTCTTCTTCAGATCAAACAGTCAGAATTCTTTCATATTTGGTACACAACATCTCTAGGGAAGTCAGATTCAACTTTGTTCAAATTGAGAGTCTGGGTTAATATTTGGGCTCCCTATGAGAGCCGGAATTGGCTATGTTGCTGAAGAATTAAAAATTTTGTATTCAGTACCCTCTAGAGGTGTGTAACTAAGATCAATCCACATAGGTTGTATCAAGGGGGCTTCATAGGGGAGCTCTACATTTTGCATTATGATCAACTGAAGAAAAGGCATGATGCCCGGATTATTTTTGTCATTTCTGAGGGACTCAAGGATTGACAGTGTATCCTATGGAGATGGATTGTTTAATGTAGACCCATTCTTGGACTCAGTTTATATTCTGTTCTGTTCAGGATGAGCACTTCAGGCCCTGTGGGGCCTCTTGCACTACAAAAGAAGAACTTGTTATTTGCCTTTGAATTAAGAGACTTCGTTAGGCAAGCAATTTAAATTTAATCTACAACTGGTGTCCTGAACTGGGTGGTCATCAGTGGTTTTCTAAGGCCTTATGACTATCCAGTTCAGGGCACCAGTTGTGCATTCAATTTTTGTTTGACTGGGGACTGAGATTGGGAAATTAAGGGTTAAGAATTGGGAATACACCATGCCCAAATATCACTGGGAAAGGGTTCCATAAATGGCCCCTGTAGATACCCATAAGGCCTAAAAAAAAAATCTGTTTCTTAGGCCCTCCCGCATGGTCCTTTTGGCTGCCACATGCTCTCTTTTTATAACCAATTTAAACTTGAAAAAAATAAAAATTAAATGGCTTATGTCTGATATTTTACCCAAGTTAAAAAAAACTGATGAATTTGTCCCTTGAGTGCAAGAAGGCTTTGCAATGCAGTAGCATTGCAAAGCCTTCTTGCACTCAAGGGTGAAATACACCACCACCAATGCTATTCTGTAGATTATGAGGCCTAAAACTTGAACCAAGAACATGAACTTTTGATGGTAAAGAAGTAATTACTGAAATAAAAAATAAAATAAAAAAACGCTCGCCCGCATGTAATTTTACAAATAATGGCCTGAGAAACAGAAGGTCTACTTTGTGTGTCCTAAGAATCCCTGCGTTGGATAAAGAATTATAATTTAGTAGATCAGTGAAGTGTGACTGAGATTAGAATGATTACTATCATCTTTTGTTTCTTCTTTTTACACAGTTTTAGAGATTATTGTGTTAATTGGATCAATGCCACAGTCTCTCAGGAATTTGTTTGCAGCTTACAGGCTTAATTGTCTTTGTACTTTCCCTCTGGGACCTAACACAGGCTTTGTGTGATGGGTGATACAGTGGATCCCACTTATTTGGATACCTCTTAATTGTATATATCCCTGTTAACCCTTTACCCAACGAATCGCCCGTATCCGCCCGCGTAATATGCAAATTCAGCAGCTGAAAAAATATTATTTTTCAAAAAATTTCAACAAAACCATATCATGTGACCCCTCTTTGGAACGAGCTCGTCGAGCTCGTTCCAAAGAGGGGTCACATGATATGGTTTTGTTGAGATTTTTTTTTAAAATTTCAAAAATGATATTTAAAATAATAAATTTTGAAATTGTCTGCGTTGGGTAAAGGGTTAATTGAATATAACTTCCAAATATAAAACCATTTCCCTTACCTGCAGTACATATTTGACCTTTTAATTGAATATAGATAAAAGAGTAAGCTTTTGTTAATTGAATAAAAAATTGTGTAACCTGTCAAGAAATTACCCTGACTCTCCCCAGTTTTCCTTTGTTTATAGACCTATTCGGTCTCAGTACATCCATTACAGGCATTTAATCTATTATAACTTGCTTGGCAGAGCACATGGGGCTTTGTCAAGCAAGATATAATAGACTAAATGCTAAGTTTATCTCTAGAATACAGGAAAGTGACACAATCCCTGTTAATTGATTACTCCTGTTAATTGTATAATTTTCATTGACAAAGTGGGTATTCAATTAACAGTGTGCCACTGTACAACCTTTCTGACAGTGCTCTCTTCTAGAGAAGGGGAGAGTGGAGGGGTACAGTAAGGATATGATTTATTGATATGATGACAAGAGTTGAAATTTAAATTGTAACCAAAAGGAAGAATTCAAGAGATGACAGGAAAAATGAAGGCCAAGTTTTTTTTTACACTTTTTCTGAATTTTTTTTCTTGGATTACTTACTATCCATAGCATTCTTATTTTTGGTATGTATGAGACCATTCTTAAAAAATGGGAACCAAGACATCACATCCTAGGGGGAAATAAATGATATGGAGTAGATGCTTTCCATTAATATTGATCTAAAGGTGTGAGACACTGGAGGGTTCCTAAGAACTTGTATGATACTGAGGGGTCGCGGTGGCATTGCGGTAACCGGTTCTCGTCAGATCACCAAAGTAAAAAACGTCAAGCCCGGTTTGTCCTCGCATGGGTGACCATCTGAATGATCGATTCGGACTCCTGCGTTGTGTCCTTGGGCAAGGCACTTAACCCTGATTGCCCACATGGGGGCACATTGACGCTGTGTACTAAGGAGTACTGCACGTCGATGGTGCGCATGTCTTCAACCAATCTAACCCTGCCTCTGCTGCAGTGCGGAGTTACGATGTTGGGTAGCTAGCAGCTGCTCGCCGTTGCTCAGTGGTTCTCTCCGGGTACTCTGGCTTCCTCCACCCGTAAAACTGTCATGGTCATGATTAGCCATTGTTCATAAGTATGTGATCTTAAACACCGATAAATAAATAAATAAATAAGTATGATACTGAAATCTAATCTATTTTCTTTTTTCGTATCTTCTTCAGGAAATACATATGCACTTCTTCCAAAGATGATTTGTGGTATTGTAGTGTATGGAGCTGCTTTGCCTTTCCTTTTAATCAGCAGTGTATCTCTTTTCACAAAAATGATGAGGAAGGAAATACAAGGTATGAAGTAAACTACCAAGATTATAACAGTAACTGATTATGGTGCATTTCAAGTTTAATTTACATTTTTTTTTCATTCAGCTTGCCAATTTGGGGGAAGTGTGAAATTAGCATTTTACCATGCCTGTAAACAGGCAGATGTTAATTGCACAGTATTTAACTCCTAGCATGATGCTGGTGGATATTCCTGCCAGGACAGAAATTCCTTTGCCATTAAAATAAGTTTAATTTGAGCATATTTAATCAAATTCTCTCCCTCTAAATTGAATGGATTTTTTTCATCAGTGATGTCTGAGTTAATTTTATATGAATTTTTCATGAAATCTAGTCATGGCTGCTTCACAGCAGCCATGACCAGATTTGATGAAAAATATCTTGAAAATATTCCACGGGTTAAGAGGTTCTGCATATGGGCAAAATGAAACAAAGTCAGTGATCATAATTTTGATGCAATGATTCATTGATTGATTGTGATTCTTTATTAGCTCACCCCGAGCGAAGCTCAAGGGGGGCTTTAGTGATCACTTTCTGTCCTTCTTCCATCTGTCCATCCATTATCCGTCTTGCAAGAACTTTATATTATCGATTTCTCAGAAACTACTGCCTCGTCCAGAGGGGTGGGGGCCCCACGAGGGGCATAACTGTGTTAGTACCCCTAAAAAATTAAATAAAATATTCTTGAGAACCACCAATCAAAACCTTTTGATATTTGGTATTTAGCATCCTTAGGAAGGTCAGATTCAAGTCTCTTTAAATGAAAACCCTTTGCAATTGTTTCTTGTCAAATCTCGATGGCCTACAGAAGCAGCCAAGACTTGCCTAGAAGCAACTGACAAGGTACTTAGAAAACAAGTTTTGAGTTTACCCAAACAATGCATGTTGTGGGGGGGGGGGGGGGGGGGGGGGGCGGGGTCTGGTTGGCAGATTCAGATTTTTTTCAAATTCAAACCTCTGGTCAATACTTGGGTTTCTTATATGATCCCAAATTCTAACTTACTGCAGTTTGAGACACAACCTTTAAAATTCTCTTATTCGTACCCACAAGTCAGAAACTTATGATATTTAGTATTCAGCATCATTTTTTTCCTTCTTTTTTTGTAGGGGGGGAGGGGAACTTGGCAGATTCGAACTTGTTTAACAGAAGTGCCTGGGTTCATGTTTGGGCTGTGTAGTGTTAATTGGATTCAAGCTTGTTTAAATCAAGTACCTGTGTTTATGTTTGGGTTCTGCAGTGTGAATTAGCCATAGATGCTGGATATGACCTTAAGTCCCCTTTTAAACAACTTTCCTTGGGTAGGCGATTATGACCCTTTGGGGACACTTGTTGTCTTTGTTCTAAAGCAAGGTAGAATTTTAAAAGTCACATTGTGTCCCAATAGCAAGCTGAACAGAAAAACTTGATTATCCCTTTGTTTATATCATTCATTTCAGAGATATTTATGAGCTGGTATGACGAAAGAAACTTATTCAGACAGAGATTTTATTTATTTATTGGTGTTTAAGGTCACATACTTATGCACAATGGCTAATCATGATCGTGACAGTTTTACGGGTGGAGGGAGCCGGAATACCCAGAGAGAACCACCGAGCAACGACGAGCAGCTGCCAGCTCCCCAACATTGTAACTCTGTACTGTAGCACAGACAGGGTTAGATTGGTTGAAGACATGCGCACCATCGATATGCAGTTTGCCTTAGTACATGGCATCATCAGGCCCCCATGTGGGCAATCGGGGTTAAGTGCCTTGCCCAAGGACACAACGCGGGAGTCCGAATCGATCGCTCAGACGGTCACCCATCCAAGGATTAACCAGGCTCGATGTTGCTTAACTTCGGTGATCTGGCGAGAACCGGTTACCGCAATGCCACCGCACCCCCCATTCAGACAGAGATATGTGTAACTAAACATGGTTGTTTTATTTTCATCTCATCCTATCATAGTCAAAATAGTTTCAGATATGTTTTAAATTAGTATACTATAAGTTATCTCCGCCATCATGTATGATATATGGAGATTTAATACCTGGATGTCGGTTTTTAAACACCAAGCCACAGGCAAGGTGTTTAAATGAGACATCCAGGTATTAAATCTCCATATACCATACATGTTGACGGAGATAACTTTTTTGTCCCTTTTGAAACACAATAGAAACATAGTGGAGAAAATTTGTGGATGTGTTTCTCACGCTCTGTAAAAAGTTGGACCAACTTTGGGAATAACTGTTTGTTTTTACAAATGCAGAAGACAACAGATAGAGTTACATCCCTTGGGTCATTAAGGAAATGAGTAACTTTAATTATTTGACTCTTTAATTTATAACCGCAAAATATGATCGAATTGTCAGAAATCTGATGAAATTTGTGACTATTTTCATGTTTTTTGGTTCGATTTTTATATCGAGGCGGGCAAAAGTAGAAAGCTTTCATTTAAACCATATACCCCCAATGTTTTGCGTGCGCTTATGCCCTCGATGTTGCACGCTCTCATATACCTTGGATGTTGGGTGCACCCTTTGCCATGGCTATTTGTCCAAGGCATTTTGACCAATCAAGAGACAGGATTTATCGGGATATTGGGACAAAGGTTATTGTAATTCATACATTGGAAGTGGGCTAAGGCTTTTAGATATTCATGTTTCATTGAAGAAGAAAAAGCCTGCAGCCTTCAAAACTCAAAATGAACTACAATCTGGCTTCTCTTCAGTGTAGTTGTAAGCAGGTATTAAATTTCATCTAAATTTGGGACAATGCATTTGGATTCTGGCGAAAATGGTTGCAAGAATCCATACCTGCTATGAGTGTCCCAGGATCCCATAAAGCCACCATGGTTGAACCCCTGTTGTATACTGATAGCACATGCTAATACTTTTCCCAACACAGCTTTTTAGTTTTTAAAACATAAACTAAATTTGATAATCTAAAAGAAAAATAAACAATATTCACCAATAAAACCTTACAAATGTAGCTGTCATTGGAACTGACTCCAAAGACAGCTACATTTGTAAGGTTTTATTGGTAAATATTGTTTCAATGACCACCATATTTGTACAATTTTATTGATAAAGTGTCAGGATATTTCAGATCATGTTAGCCTTATATTGTTTAATTTGCTGCAGGTTTGTAAGCTGAAGGGTTAAATTGACTCAATTCTTTTCATGCGAATCCTAGCAGAGGTGCAGCAAGAAACTACATGGATTCTCACTGGTTTTGTTGCACGAATCTTTGTGGGAATCAATTCTCGGATTCTCATTGAAATATAAGCCCTGGAAAGGTGGTAATTAGTTTCATAAATATATTTTCAGGGTTAAGCCAAGGTTTCAGGAGAAGTGTTATTGGTGTAGGGACAATACTAGCACCCCTTTGGACTGGTTCCACACTATCTATGCCTTATGTGTTATTTGGAGTTCTGTTGGGATTGCTGAGCTTATCATTCGTAAGTATGATTCAAGCTGATGAATGACTTTGAGTCATCTTTGTAATAATCCTTAATTTATATAATTTCAGTCCAGATGGGCTGATCTAACTCAGGATATATATAGAAAATGTATGTATGTAATTTATCAACAGGGTTTCTGCCTAATAGGCAGGTGGGTTCCCTTAGTCATCCCATTCTCCTTACCAACTTTTAACCCTTTACACAATGCAGACAATATCAAAATTTATTATTTTAAATCTCATTTTTTCAAATTTTTCGAAAAATTTTAACAAAACCGTATCATGTAGCCCCTCGTTCGAATGAGCTCGATGAGCTTGTTCCAACGAGGGGGTCACATGATATGGTTTTGTTTAACCCTTTACCCAACGTAACGGCCAAAACCGGCCAGCGCTATTCTCAAAAATCGCCAATATTTTTTCATTTTTTGTCTCAAAAACATAGGTTATGACCCCTCGTTGGAACGAGCTCGTCGAGCTCGTTCCAACGAGGGGTCATAACCTATGTTTTTGAGACAAAAAATGAAAAAAATTAGTTGTTCAAGAATTATTTTTACAAGTGTTGTCTGCTTTTCAGGATCGGTAAAGGGTTAAATTTTTTGAAAAATAATATTTTTTGAACTGCTGAATTTGCATATTACGTGGGCGGATGTGGCTGATTCGTTGGGTAAAGGGTTAATCAGCAAGATGTACCCAAGATGTACCCCAACTGCAAAATGATATAATAGGACCTTTACAAGGTCACTACAAGTCTCCACCAATTTATGTTCCACTAAGAGTAAATTTCTTGCCCTCTGATTGAAGGATGAGTAGTTTCTTTCATGTTTACGGCTCCAGTAGCAAATGTTACCGTCTGACATCATAATGCAAAATATTTAAAATGAGGTCACTTATTCAATAATTACTTCATCAACAGAGTGACTAGCAAGCTGCTTCATTTTTCTGGATTTTTCACACATGTAGCAAACGGTGTTCCAGATGAAGTGTTGTTTAAATTAGAAACTGATTTACGATTTGAACTGAGATGGAATTAGTTTATCTGGTTTATTGATTATTTATCCAGTGCTGTTGTGGGGTGCATGAGAGGTTTATTTACTAAACCTGTGATTGTTATAAGTTGCCTTGAACAAGGTAACTCATTAACACTCACAAGTTCAGTAAATAATCCTCTTGTGTTTCACGATGTAGGTTTTGGGCTATGGTTAGTGTCTTATTGGATCATATACGTTATTGTGACACTTCACCTCTCAGTTGAACATAAGCTCTGAGCTGCAAACCTCAGACCATGTTACCATCAACTCATCACAATAACTTATAATGTAGCCCTGGTGATGATGAGTTCAGCCCTGTGATGAAAATAATTATCATGCTTTGTGAGAGTAAAAGTTGAAGTATGTTTGTAAAGCCATACTTTTTATGACAGCATTTAACTCTCATTTCCTTCCCCGTGGGAATCCCGGGAAGTAAGCAGCACTTGTTTACTGTGGTAAACCAGTTCTGCTTTACTAGTAAAATAGAACCCAGTCACCAATGCTTGGGGTGAAAGTCCTCTAAAATGGGCAACATGTTGATCAACGATTGACTAAACTTGACTTCATCTCCATGTTGTGTCACGATTAGCCATGGTGCATAAATATGTGACATTAACCACCAACAAACAAACTCTCATTTCCATTTTTTTTCTTCATCAAATCTAGTCATGGCTGCTGTGAAGCAGGCATGACTTGCTTTGATAAAAAAAAATCATCCAAATTTAACTGCAGAAATCATTGGCCAAGAAATCTGTTCAATTTACAGGGGAAAATTTTGTTAAATGTACCCAAATGATACTTTTTTCAAGGGCAAGCGATTTCATGTCTTTAGCAGGAATATCTGCCAACAGCATGCACGGAGGCTCAGTATGTAGAGGTGCAGGCTGCAAGCCGAGAGGTCCTCAATTTGAATCCCACCTGCGGCAACCACATTGTGTCCTTGGGCAAGACACTTCACCCCCATTTCCAATATGGGGGCACAGTGACATTGTGTTCTAAGGCGTACTGCACATTGATGGTGCACCCGTCTTCAACCAATGCTAACCCTGCTTGTGTGGAGTTAGTATGTTGGGGATCTGACAGTTGCTCGCCATTGCTCGGTGGTTCTCTTCGGGTACTCCGGCTTCCTCCACCCGTAAAACTGTCATGGTCATGATTGGCCATTGTGCCCAAATATGTGACCTAAAACACCTATTAATAAATAAATAAATAAATAAATAAATAACCCATACAAAGAAAGACCCATGTAATAAATTTGTCATACCAGGAAGTTATTGTAATCACATTGAAACAAACAATATTTCAGTACATTCCAAGTGAAGAGATTTTGTAATCTTTTTGACAATCTTCCTTCCTTGCATCCAGGTGAAAGTTATTAAGCATTTCATCAACTCACTCTTTTTAATAAAATTCAAAGATGGTATGCTGCTTATTGTCACTCTAATATTTATAAAAAGTTTCACTTACCGAATTATTATTTTAATCTTAGCCAACACTAATTTTGGTCTGTATGATTTCTAAATCTTTTTTATGTTTACATGATTATCTTTGGGAAAGGGTCCAGGGTCCCATGCCTTTGGGAAAATTTCATCATGGGGGCTCCAATTGGGAGATATATATATAATAAAAATATAAAGACTAAGAAATTTCACCTCTGAATTGAACAGAGAACATTAAGACTGGTACCTTAGCAACTGTATGCATACTATAAGTAAGTTTTTTGACAAATCGTCACATGGAATCATGTTCACTCAGTCCCTTTAGTCTCTATTAAACTGTTCTTATACTATAAAAGGGGGGGGGGGGCGCGGTGGCTCAGTGGGTAGAGGTGCAGACTGCAAGCCAAGAGGTCCTAGGTTCGAATCCCACCTGCGGCAACCACATTGTGTCCTTGGGCAAGACACTTCGCCCCCACTTCCCACGTGGGGGCACGGTGACGCTGTGTACTAAGGCGTACTGCACGTCAATGGTGCACCTGTCTTCAACCAATGCTAACCCTGTTTGTGTGGAGTTGGTATGTTGGGGAGCTGACAGTTGCTTGCCGTTGCTCGGTGGTTCTCTCTGGGTACTCCGGCTTCCTCCACCCGCAAAACTGTCACGGTCATGGTTAGCCATTGTGCAGAAATCTGTGACCTTAAACACCAATAAATAAATAAATAAATATATACTATAAAAGGAGAACTTGTCATTTGTCTTTGAATTCAGGCACATTCTAAGCTTTGTTAGGTAAACAATTTAATGCATAATTGGTGTCCTGAACTGGATGGTCATAAGGCCTCAGAAAACCAATGGTTTTCTGAGGTCTTATGACCACCCAGTTCAGAACACCAATTGTGCATTAAACTTTTGTTCGAGTAGGGATTGAGATTGGAAAATTTGGGGGTTGAGAATTGGGAAAAAATATGCCTACATGCCTTTGGGAAATGGCCCCATATTCAACCCTTCTAGACACCTTAAAGAATCCCTGATTATTTACATTTCAAAGTACATATATCTCTACTTTTAGATGTTATCATCTTATAAGTACAATTTTCAAGTCAGATTTATCTCCCTTCACAGCATAAAATGTTGTATACTTTTATGCATCCCAGCAAAAATGTACCTGTAAGTACCCAAGCTGGGTGACCAATCACAAAATAATTTTCTTTGCAATATGACACAAATTTTTCTGTTGGATGCGTAGGTTGAAAAGCTTTTCCTACATGAATTTCAACATTCTCTTTGTGTACTGAAATATCCATACAAAGAACATTGACCTCACTTGATTTCCAATGTCTGTTTTCAGGGTATGATACTTTTATCTTACAAAAGACTGATACCATTATCTGAAATGCAATTGACCAGAAACTCAAGAGCACAGAAAACCAGTGATGATGAGAAGCAACCACTATTAGCTTGAGATTTTTACAAATATTACTGATTGCTATAGAAATGGATTACTGGAATGTCAGAAAAACGTCACAACTCAGTCAAGTCATCAATGCAGTCACTACTCATCGATGATGTTTGAAGACATGATAGCTGTTACACTGTGGCTGTAGTCACAGTGTAACAGCTTTCACATCATCAAATGTCATGGTGCTTACCTAGCATGAAAACTAATTACATGGTATCATCTTTCCAATCTCAGCACTTGTTTGTTGTCAATAATAACTCAAATTTATTGTAAATATTCAATTTGTATTGCTGCAAAAAATCTGCACATTATCAACATATTAATTTTTCACTGACATCAAAGTATCTTATAAAGCGATTGCGAGGCACCAGGAAATTGAAAACCCTCAAGAAATGTTGTGGTTGAGCATTATTTATTTATAGAAACATCAGCCACCACCCCCCCCCCCCCCCCCCCCCCACCCTTCAGAATTGCAGTGGTTGAGACATTTTTCTAAATGTGACCAACGAGTGTTCCAGCAATCTACTTGTATAGAGATTAGTGACTTATATCTGCATGATAAATCCTAAAAAAGTTAAAAATCTGCTTCTCAGACCCTCCTGCATGGTCCTTTTGGCCACTGCATGCTCTCTTTTATAACCAATAGAAACTTAAAAAAATTAAAATTAAATGGTTTATGTTTGATATTTTACCCAAGTTAATAAAATTGATCAATTTGTCCCTTTTTTGCAACAAGGTTTTGCGATGCTTTAGTATTGTAAGCCTTCTTGCACTCAAGGGACGAAATACACCACCACCCATGCTGTGATTAGCAGTCCTAAAACATAAGACAAACCAAGAACATGAACTTTTGATGGCAAAGAAATAATTACAAAAATAACAAGTGCACCGCCAGCAGTGGATCAATATACGGCTGCCTATGAAGGAATTGCACATGTGAAGAAATTTTTAGTTGAACAAAAGGTAAAAAATTCCTTCAGAAATAATTGTACATTCCTACCTTACGACCCATTAAACTTGAATATATTGTTTTCAAGTTACTGCGTAGAGAATCATAAGTCACCAAAACTCCCAGGTTGCCATAGTGGCCATATTGGACATGCCAGAATGCTGGTTATCGAACGGAACCATCCTCTAGTCATGGCTTATCAACCATAAAAAACAGTATCTGTTGAATGTATTGTTTTCAAGTTATAGCATGGACAAATAAAAGTTAACTGTCGGACATGGACGGACGGATGGACAATGATGCTGGTTATTGAAAGGAACCATCCTCTAGTCATGACTAATCAACCATAAAAAAACAGTATCTGTTGGATTATCAAATGGACAATCAAAAGTTGGATTTATAGTTTTCAAGTTATCGCGTGGACAATCAAAAGTCCCCGAAAATCCAAGATGGCTGGCATGGTGGCCATATTGGATATGCCAGAATGCTGGTTATCGAACGGAACCATCCTCTAGTCATGCCTTATCAACCATAAAAAACAGTATCTGTTGGATTATCAAATGGACAATCAAAAGTCCCTGAAAATCCAAGATGGCTGCCATGGTGGCCATATTGGACGTGCCAGAATGCCGGATATCAAAAGGAACCATCCTCTAGTCATGATTAATCAACCATAAAAAAGTAGCATCTGTTGGATTTATAGTTTTCAAGTTATCGCGTGGACAATCAAAAGTCCCCGAAAATCCAAGATGGCTGGCATGGTGGCCATATTGGATATGTCAGAATACTGGTTATCGAAAGGAACCATCCTCTAGTCATGACCAATCAACCATAAAAAAGAGTATCTGTTGGATGTATTGTTTTCAAGTTATCACGTGGACAAACAAAAGCCAATGGATGGACGGACGGACGGACGGACGGACGGACGGACAGACGGACAGACGGATGGACAGACAGACAGACAGACAGACAGACAGATGGACATTGCCATACCATAATATAGCCTGCTCATATGAGCGGCTGTATAAAAAATTAAAAAAATGCCTGTCCACATGCAATTTAAAAAAAAAATGGTCTGAGAAACAGAAGATCTACTTTGTGGGACCTAAATATGAAATGATTCAAATCCCTTAATCTACCTCAATTTTAATCAGTTTAACTAAATATTTGGTGAACTGTTGTTACATTTCTACCCTCTATTCCATCAGGGCGAACACTCCTAGTTGATTACAGATCACTACAATTTTTTATGATAAATTGTAAGGTCTCATCAGTTCTATTTACATTTTTGTGAAAGCTTCCATGGAATCAATTGATGTGATTTTGTGTTAAAAATTTGAATTCTGGTATTGGAATTTTAATGTTCTCTCCAATACTGTCGATCTCATGAAATTATTCCCTTCCAGGATATACACATAATTCATACAGGTCCTTAAAAGTGCTTCAATTTTAAAACTGAAATTCAAGGCCTTGACATTGACCAATAGAAGAAAAATTCTCATTTATCAGGCAATTTTCCATCGGGTTTTATGATAAGGGAGGGAGGCATTTTTTGCCTCTGTCAATCCACAAAAGAGTTCCTGAAAAGAGTTTAAAATTATTAATATAACTCCTTACACTGTTCTGCAGAAAAAACAATGTTTTCAGCATTGAAACCTTTTCATAATGCAGTTTGCAATTTAAGCAACTACAGTGGAGCCCACTTAATTGGATATCTCTTAATTGTATATCCCTGTTAATTGAATATAATTTTCAGACACAAAATCATTTACCATGCCTTCAGTACAAATTTGATCTGTTAATTGCATATGGATTGCAGAGTAAACTCCTGTTAATTGTATTTAAATTTTTATAATATATCGAAAAAATTACTGTGACACACACCAAATTCCCCTTATTTGTCAACCTTTTTGGCCTCACTACATCCAATACAGGCATTTATTCTATTATATCTTGTTTGACAGAGCTCCATCAAACAGGATATAATAGAATAAATGCTCTGGTTACCTCCAGAATACAGGAAACTGACCAAATCCCTGTTAATTGTATACTCCTGTTAATTGAATAATTTTCACTGGCAAAAGAGATATTCAATTAAGAGAATTCTACTGTATATCTTTTTTTGACAGAGCTCACTGAACTGGGAGTAGGAGAAGAGGAAACTGTGGACTTTGTGAAAAGAATGAGAAACAATAACACTGTCAGAAATCTGAAAGAGATTTGAGAACATTTTATAATTATTTGCGTTGATTAATAAATAAAGAGGTTATTACTTGGTTAATTTCATCTCGGCTGAAATATAGCCCTCGGTAACTTCACATCAGCCCTAGACCTTCGGTCTCAGGCTATGAAGTTACCTCAGGCTGATATCTCGGCTGACATGAAACTAGCCAAGTAATAACCTCTAAATATCACCACCCTGTTGGACCTTTGGAAAGTGGAGCAGTGTAAACAAGTTCTACGTAACCCATAACCCAATACACACGATATCCAAATTTATTATTTCAAATATTATTGTTTAAATTTTTCAAAAAGGTTCAACAAATCATATCATTGGAAAAAGCTTGTCAAACTTGTTCCAATGAGGGGGTCACATGATTTGGTTTTGTTTAAATATTTAGAAAAAAAAATTGTATTTTCCTCAATTTGTTAATTTTACGTGTCTGGTTGCAGCCAATTCATTTGGTAATGGGTTAACTGTTTCAATGCTAAAAGTCCATAACTGGACTTTGTCAAAAACAGTAATAACCTCAACAATGTTCCATATTTTCAACCTGTGCTTCCTAGAAAGATACTGACACATTTTGTTACAATTATTGACAACAAATTTTAACTGCAAACAATAATATAGAACTCTAGAAATTTAGTGATGAAATAGGCAGGTGCATGGTCAGGATTCTATAATAGGGGGTGGCCTAGGCAGTTTTGGGGGCAAACATGATATTTGGAAGGCTGTTGGGAGTGGGTGGAGGACTCCCCTATTCTTAACTGGTAGAGTGCTAAATTACTTCCGGTCACCAAAATTTATTCACCGGTCTTTGCCATGTGGCAATTTATGGGAGAGTGCCAAAAGGCACTCTCCCATAAATTGCAACAAGGCAAATCCATACAATTGAAATAATTTAAATAATTAAACTTCAAAGATAATATGAATTACACCCACAGATTATGAAGCCTTTCACTTGTTGCACCTGCACTTCAGAATAAAGCCCAAATATGGGCTTCCAGCACTCTACCAGTTAACTAGGACCCTCCAGTTGTTAGCCCCGCCTCCCACTTCCCTTCATGGGAAGTGGGAGGAGGAGGTAACAGCCAGAGTGCCCTAATTAAGACTAGGTGTCCCATCCCAAAGAAAATTTTGCAAATTCAGTGCTATAAGAGAGAATCTAGGGCATTTAGAGAGTGTGTAGCCATATTGGAGACCATTTTATGGCTCTGTATGCTATGTGAAAGTTGCATTGGGACAAAGTTTGGGTTTTTGGGGGGGGGGGGGGCAGCAAAAAGATTGGGGCCACCCCCTCCCCCCTCCATGTATGCCATTGGAAATTTGACCCAGTAACAGATGCCTGATGTGGTGGAAGTCCTCTGAAGTGCGAGGCACATGTATAAACAATTAGCTAAACTTGTATTGCAGTAATGATATAGCCAAAGACGCTAAAAGTTACTTTTAACACCACCAAATAAACAACATATCATCTGCTTGATGGAAATAACTCCAGGTCTGAAATATTTCTGTGTCAGTCAGATGGCCTTGGCACAGTTTGTGTGCACTGGTGTTTTGGACCACCTTGCAGAATCTATGGCTATATTCTGACTAGCACAAGTACAAAGTCACTTTTAGCCAGTTATTTATACAAATGGTACCAATTTTGATGCCTTATGCCTCAGGTAGTAGGGAGGCTGAACCGAAAAAACATTATTTGGTGAACAAAAGCTCGAAATTTGACATGTGGACTCTTTTCATGGTTTCGTTTAACCCTTAACCTAACACGAAAAGCTGACGACACTTGCAAACAAAATTCTTGAATAACTAATTTTTTTTAGTTTTTGCATCAAAAACATAGCTTATGACCCCTCATTGGAATGAGCTCAGCAAGCTTGTTCCAATGAGAGGTCATAAACTATGAAAATTGAATGGTACTTTTTGTGAATAGTGCTGGCCAATAAGGCTTTATGTTGGGTAAAGGGTTAATATTAGACTAGGTGCCATCTTCTGTCTTTCTATTTTTCACGATTGCTGTGGAAAATCCAGGATGGGCACCAGAAAGATAAAAATGCAACGAAAAATGCTGCTTCTTACT